>OY770262.1:314722667-316218401 GCA_963669355.1 Chorisops tibialis
TATTTATCTAACTCAATTAAGCCAATTTTCCATTAGATTAGTTTCATGCAATAAAAAATATTTCAATTAATGCCGTGAATTACGGGTTCATCTAATCCGAATTTTGCATTAAAATAATAATCGTATTTTTTTAGTATCTCCGTTCCTGTATAATCCGATTTTAGGTCATTAACTAATTGAAAGCGCGTACAACAACTGACATGGCGCATAGCATTACTGCCCCCGCAACACATCCCTAGATTTTTCACGCCGTGATAGTCGCCTCCATTTCAATAAATCACGGAAATCACTTTTTGTCCGCTACATTGCGGGTTTTTCTCCCGTCAGCCTATGCTTAATTGAATTTAACGCTCCATTGGATATTTTTATGCCTCTGAAATTTTTTCCCTATTTAATTTACTGCGAATACCTCACCATTCCGCAGAAAATTCTGTCGATAGAGTAAAAAAAAAAAAATATATAAGAGTGAATAATTATTATTAAGTGAGTGAGTAAAAATACAACAATGATAAAATAACGAGAATGCAGGTAAAGCGAAATTTAGTCCTGAAATAATTTTAGCAATTCACCGAGCAATTATTCATCGGGACTTTTATTTTATTTTGCTAGCGATCTTCTTTTTATTGGCGAAATATTATTGCCGAGTAATAAAAAATAGCTCGGCTTTTTCCTATTTTTGTAATAACGAGATGAGTTGTGGGCGCTGCAAGTGTAGTATGCTGATCAGCACTTATGTCTGACTGCAATTAAGCTGTGCCCGATTCATTCGAATGCTTTAATTAATAATAATAAAACAAAAACCAAGATAAATAACAGTACCGAATTGTAAAAAATCAATGCATTTTACTACCACAAAAATGGAAATTTTGATAGAAATTTGAAAAATATTCTCACTGGTCCAACTTTTCGGAATTATTTCAGTGAAATTAGGAATTTTTAAGCAGTGCCTTTAACTCGAAGCGTTGTGCATCTGTCACGATACACGATTATTCTACTCTAGATGAAATCTGAGACCGTTCGCAACACGCAGAGTCGCCAAGGGTACAGACTTATTTGTTGTCGCTCAAAAACCTCGATTCCGAGAAACTGTCTGTCTGTCTGTCTTCAACATAACTCTCGAACGCTGTGAGCTATCGAGCTGAAATTTATTTTATATAATTTTTAGAAAAAAAGAAACTTTAAGTTCGTGTTACACCCTCCCATTCCTTCTGCTCCCTCCCTCCGAAAGTGTTTAAGCTATCGATTCAAAAATTGGTTTAAGTATACACAATTCTACAGTGCTATGCACCAACTAATACCGCAACACCTGGTGACAAAGAGGAGTTTTATGGCCAACTAAGTGCCACCTTCAATTGTGTTCCGAAAGGTGATATTATTATCATCTCAGGAGATATGAACGCCCAGGTTGGCTCTGACAACACTGGACTAGGACGCGTTATGGGGAAGTATGGGGGCCCTTGGGTCAACGCGTCACGACCTTGGATTAAGAGACTCGAAAACGGCGAATTATTTGTGGAGTTTTGTAGTACTCGGCAAATTATCGGAGGGCCCTTTTCCACACAAGAGTCACCATTAAACATCTTGGGTTTCCCCTGATCGTGTTACTCAAAACCAGATCGACCATTTGGCTGTAAGTCGACGATGGAGAAGATGTGCAGACGTCGGGCTAGTCAACCATGTAGCACATGGAAGCGAGCAGTTGAGCAGGAAGTCAAAGGAATAAAGAAGTCCTGGCATTAGCTTAAGTGCGACGCTCAGGATCGCGCCTTGTGGAAGTGAGTTGTTTTTGTCGTATGCCCCTATAGGGGGTCTTGACAGGAATTTGATTGATAATGATGTAAATATAATTAATGTCAAAGAATATTGATCCGATCTACCTCCTCCCATTCAATTGGACAATTTTCAAAAATGCATTTAATCGATTTTCATTGAACTGTCAAAGTTAAAAGAACGATTTTTTTCCTCACTCCTTTTACCTCCTCCCATACAAATTTTACGAAATTTCGTAATATCAATTAAATCATTTTTCTTCAAAACCGTTAAAGCTGCAGACTTAAAATTTTGACCAAAGTATAATAATGCTAATATATTTAACATCAAAACATTTTGTTTTGATTTGTATACTCCTTCTATTCCCTCCCATACAAATACAAATTAAATGCATTATATCCATTTTACATTAAGACTAGAAAAAGTAGAAACTTAAAATTTTGCCAGAATATGTCTCTTAATAATTGCTATAAATTTTAAACAAATATCACTCATTCTACCCCCTTTCATACAAATTTCCGTACTAGAAATTCAAGAAAAGCATTTCTCCATTGAAAATATGAGAGCTATCGACCATAAAATTGGAACAAAGCATGCTGATAAGGATGCCGATAAGAAAACTGATAAGCAGTTTAAAACTCTCTTCTCAAACCTTCTACTTCCTCTGCCATTTCCCACACAAATCCCCCGATTTTAGAAAAACTATATTCAATTTCATTGCAAATGATGAAAACTGCGGACTTTAAATTCAGTACGAAACATTTTGCATGCAATATTCGGTGTCATATATAAACATAACAGAATTATGATTGGGCGTAACGCCCAATCATATGATACTCTAGATGAAATAGTAAATAGTTTATTGTACCGGAAAATATGTCATCTTAAATTCTTTCGAACAGTGAATTGTGACTTTTGTACGGGAGGTAGTAAAAGTAGAGGGGGAAAGTTTGTAATTTTTGTATATAACACCGAACGTAGTATACAAAGTGTTTCATGCTGAATTTAAAGTTTGTAGCTTTCATAATTTTCGAGGAAATTGAACAATTTTTGCCTGAATTTATGCATTTTTATGGGAGGTGGCAGAGAAAGTGGGGGGTTTTGGATGATTTTGAATCTCCTTTTCAACATCCTAATCATATTGCTTTGTTACTCATATGCTCGAAGAAGGAATACTTTTCTTGAGTTTTCAATACAAAAATTTGTATGGGAGGTGGTAGAAGGAGTGAAGCAAAGTTAATATTTTTTTAGCATTTATTGCAATTATTAAGGGACAAATTGTGGCAAAATTTTAAGCTTGTACTTTTTCTAGTTTCAATAAAAATCGATTAAATGCATTTTATCAAAATTGTGCATTTGTATGGGACGGGGTAGAAGGAGTATTCGAATCAAAACCAAATTTCAATGATACTTCTAATAGTATACTTTCCTCAAAATTTAAAGTTGATAGCCTTGACGATTTTGGAGAAAAATAATTTTGTTTAAATTCCGAAATTTCGTTAAATTTGTATGGGAGGGGGTAGAAAGGATGAGGTGAAGTTGACAATTTCTACAAAATTGGTTGCAATTGTAATAATATTAATTTTGACAAAAATTGGTTCTTTGAGCTTTGCTAGTTACGATGCAAACCGAATAAATGCATTTTTGAAAATTGTACATTTGTATGGGAGGGGGTAGAAGGAGTAAAGAGATCAGAGCAATATTTTTTTACAGTAATAGTATTCTCATTATAATACTATTACCTAATTTTCAAGTGATTAGCTGAAACGGTTTCGGAGAAAAATCAATTTCTTTAAATTTCCAAATTTCATGAAATTTGTATGGCAGGGGGTAGAAGGAGTGGGGGTATGTGAGCCGTTCACGAAGTTAAAGTTACTTTTTTGCTAAAAATGATAAATGAAAAATTTCAGCACGATAGGTCAAGGCTTTCGAGAGTTATGTTGTAGACAGACGGACAGACGGTCACTCGGAATCGAGATTTTTGAGCAACAACAAATATTTCTGTACCTTCGGCGACTCGAGCATTATTTCTTAGCGTTACAAACGGTAAGGCAAACACAATATACTCTCAGATTTCATCTAGAGTATAAAAATCTGATTCTACCACCCATACAAAAATCACTATTCACTATTCGAAAGAATTTGAGATGGCATATTAGAATAGAATAGAATGGAATAGTTTAATAATCCAAAGTAAAACAAATAGACGGCTTAAGCAAAAGATAACATATCGGTGATCAGACTTAGATCTATACAGCACGTGTTAATGTGAGAAGGATGAAGTAAATAAAAGCATAATTCAATTATAACATAAAATTTAAAGGAAAATGGAATAAAAAACCTTTTTGAATTTACCTTACAAACTACCTAAAAACTAAACAAGTGTAGCAAATAAACTATTCTGGAATCGAAGAGAGAATCGAAGGGTTCTCGGAGTTTTGATATTTATTTATAAAATTTTGTTTAATTTTTTTATGGTGTCAACTATTACTACTAATTCATGGAGTAGTCTAGTGGAATGATGCTACGGCTTATCCAAAATAATCTGTAGACATTTGTTCTGGATAATTTGTAGGGTATTTTTGTGTGCTTTGCACAACCTTGCCAGGTAGGTACTCTGTAAAGAAAGATTGGTTGCATTACTGTTTTGTACATGAGCAGCTTATTACCTGTTGATGAGAGGGTATGAGATCCTGATGCTTTTCATTGTTTTAGATGCGGCCTGTGATAGATATGGTGATGGCAGGTTAATTTTTTATTTAAATAAATTCCTACATATTTCATTTCACTTGACCAGGTTTGGTATCCTTTCCCTTTCTGGAGGTAAAGAGAGATCTCCCTTCGCACGAAGCTGCGGGTTTTTGACGCATGCGTCAAATCCGTGTTGTTGTATGGTTGTACTACGTGGAAAGTGACCGTTTGACTTACCAAGAAACTACAGACTTTCGTAAACCAATGCCTCCGGCGCATTTTAGGAATATTCTGGCCAGAAGTAATCTCCAACGACGAACTTTAGAGTACAACTCGCCAGACTAAAATAGGTATTGAGATTCAACGGCGGAAACCAGAGCGAAACATCGCAAAACAGGCTCTGGATTATAACCCTCAAGGAAGGCGTCGGGTTGGACGACCATGTAACACATGGAAGCGAGCAGTTGAGCAGGAGGCCAGAGGAATAAACAAGTCCTGGCAACAGCTTAAAGCCGATGCTCAGGATCGCGCCTTGTGGAAGTGAGTTGTTTCTGTCCTATGCTCCTATAGGGGCTCTTAACAGGAATTTGATTGATTGAGGTTCTTCTTCTACAATGGCACTACAGCCCAAATTGGGCCTTGGCCTCCCGACCTTCAGGTTCCTTAACATATTTTTTTTCATTATTTATTGTAGATGGGTTGTTGGCCCTTCGTACAACCCTCTATCTACGAATTTTTCATTTTCGTAGATTGAAGTAACCAAGGTATATCCAAGCAGGTAGTGTGCAGGAATTACGTTACGTCGACCGGGATTTGAACTCACGACCTTCGCATTGTAAGACCAACACGCTACCCACTAGGCTACACCCTAGCTTGATTGAGGTTCCCCTAGGATATTATGAGGGCGGATTGATAATGACGTGTAAAAATAAAGGAGGGCATAGGTAAGGAATTGGGTATTTTTTTTACCAGCTTCATTCTTTAATAGATTACCTGCAAAGGCATAGCCTGATATCTTTTTTAGTTTTTGTGAAACTGCTGTCTAAGGTAGTCAACTTTTAATAAATTTCAAAATGGATTAAAACAAATTTCGTGTGTTGATTAAACATAACTTTTTAAAAGGGAAAACAGCTAAAGTAACCAAAGAAAAATTAGATACACATTATGGGGACTCTGCACCATCGATTGCAATGATTTACAAGTGGTTTTCAGAATTAAAGCATGGTAGTATGAGCACAGAGACCATACAAGTCGAGGTCATCCAAATGAGGTCACCATGCCAGAAATGATCGACAAAATCCATGATCTCGTGCTAGGAGATCGTCGAGTGAAAGTGCGTGAGATAGCTAAGGCAGTAAGCATCTCATATGAACGTCTTTGGAATATTTTGAAAAATCATTTGAACATGCGGAAGCTATCCGCAAGATGGGTGCCGCGTTTGCCCACATTCGACCAAAAACGCAATCGTGTGACAACTGCACAGCACAATTTGTAACTGTTTCAACGTGATCCAAATGAATTTCTTCGTCGATTCATAACTGTTGATGAAACATGGATCCACCACTATGCTCCAGAAACCAAACAACAGTCAAAATAATGGATGGATGCCGGTTCAAGTGCACCGAAGAAGGCAAAAACCGTTCCATTAGCTGGAAAGGTTATGGCGACAGTTTTTTGGGATTCCAAAGGAATAATTTTCACCGACTACTTGGAGAAAGGAAAAACAATAACGGGAGCATATTATACTCAGTTATTGGATCGATTGAATGCAGCAATCAAGGAAAAACGGTCGCATTTGGCAAAGAAAAAAGTGTTGTTTCATCACGACAACGCTCCAGCTCACACGTCTGCTGTTGCAGTGGCAAAATTGTTGGAATTACGCTACGAATTGCTTCCTCACCCACCGTATTCTCCAGATTTGGCACCGTGTGACTTTTTCTGGTTTCCAGACTTAAAAAAATGGCTTGCTGGAAAGAGATTCACCACGAATAGTGACGTCATCAATGAAACCAACGCATATTTTGAAGGGTTAGAGAAATCTTTGGAAGGGATCCAAAAATTGGAAAAACGCTGGACTAAGTGTATCGAGCTAAAAGGAGACTATGTTGAAAAACAAAATAAATTATTGCCGAAGAAATTTTGTTTTCTTCCTTTTTACACGTCATTATCAATCCGCCCTCGTAAGAGTTGGATTTGGAAGGTATTTCTTGGCCTTGTGAAAAAAATTACTTTTGTTTTCTTCTACACTACAGCCCAAATCGGGCCTTGGCCTCCTGACCTTCAGGTTCCTTAACATTTTTCGTTATTTATTGTGGAAGAGTTGTTGTTAGGCATTCGCACAACCCTCTATCTTCGAATTTTTCATTTTCGTAGATTGAGGAGAACAAGGTATACCCAAGCAGGCAGTGTGCTGGAATTATGCGTTGATTGGGATTTGAACTCACGGCCTTCGATTTGTAAACTAGCACGCTACCCACTAGGCTATAGCCTAACTTTTGTTTTAGTGGCATTTAATTTAATCTTCCAGTATCTGAAATATTGGAGAAATTTCTCAAGTCAGCAAAAGAAGCAATTTAGCATTCAGGTATTTGTGGTAAGTCAGAAGTATAGATGTTGTAGAGAGCCGGGATGCGGAAAGATCCTTGAGGAACTTCAGCTATGATAAAGCGCTTAGAAGAGAGAGTTGATTGGACTTTAGCTTGGAATGACCTGTCTGATAAAAATTATTGAATTAATTTAGTGAGGTAATTTGGACGCTTGAATTCAATAAGTGGATATTAGGCCTTTATACCATACCGAATCAAATGCTTCTTCAACGTGGAGAACTACAATTCGTACCGATTCCATATTGAGAAAGAGCTCTTTTGATGTCATTGGTTACTCTGGCCAAATGATTAATCGAAGAGTGTTTTGGCCTAAAGCGAAACTGGACGTTAGGAAGAATAGAATTATCGTCAATAAATATGACGATGGAGGACTACTTTCTCAAACAATTTACCCATACTTGAAACTCTACTTATTGGCCGGTAGTTGCATGGATCAGTAGGGTTTTTACCTGGCTTTAGTAAAGCAATAACTTTTGTTTCTTTCTATTTGAATGGAAAGTAGCCTAGAAAGAAGCAACTATTAAAAATTGCATTCAGGTAAATGATAGGCCTTTTAGGGAAATTTTTAATAAGCACATTAGGGATACTGTCTAAACTCGAGCAAATCTCACATATTTGAGATTCTCTTAATAAGCGCTCTAAGCTCCTTAGGACTACAGAGATAATGGGCTAGTAAATTGCATTTTCTTTT
Organism: Chorisops tibialis; assembly: GCA_963669355.1. NCBI lineage: Eukaryota > Metazoa > Arthropoda > Insecta > Diptera > Stratiomyidae > Chorisops > Chorisops tibialis. Next base: position 314,730,426 of record OY770262.1, read on the forward strand.
CAGCATATTATATTTTCTGGTACTTTGAACTCTTTCACATTTCATCTAGAGTATCGCATGATTGGGTTCTACACCCAATCATAATTCTGCTGTTTCTTATTTGTAATAACTGCTTTATTCCGCAATATTTCTTCGTATACAGTTGTTATTAAATTTGCAATTGAGGTGTCTATATAAAACACAAACGGTTGTGTTTGTTTAATTAAAACCGAATAAATATTTCATCTCTAACTTTAATTTTTTATATTTTTCCTATACATACGAGAGGAGGTCAAGAATTTCGCGAAATGAAGGGGATGGACAAGTGAGGGGTGAAATATTTTTACCTGAAGGTATTCTAACACTCAATACATGTATAAGTACAAAGTTTCTTTAAACACTAACACTTTGGTTATCGCGAAATCAACAACTCAATCGGAAAGAAAACGCTAATAAAGCAAGGAAAAACGCTTCAAATAGTTTTAAAAGAAATGTCATCTGTTTATGGGGATTGTAGCGAGAGCAGGGATGAAATTTTGACCCGGATTGTTACTGGATACGAAACTTGGGTTCATCATTATGAGACTGAATCAAAGCATGAGTCAATACAGTGGCTCTAAGAGGCACTTTACCCCCAAGAAGTTCAAGGTCTCATAATCCGCCGGAAAAAATCATCGCCACTATTTTTTGGGATTTGGAGGAGGTTTTGATGATCGACTATAAAGAAAAACTAAAAAATATCACAGGGAGATACTATGCAAAATTGCTCCAAAAATTTAAAGGAAGCCATTAAAGAAAAAAGAAAAGGAAAGTTGAAAGAAAAGATTTCCGGATTCTACACTGTTACGCAAACTGGTTTGATAAAGGTCTCAGCAGAGACCGAAACGTCACGAATAATAAAGCGTAACAGTGCATAATCCGGAAATCTTTTCTTTCAATTCGAAATGCACTGTGAAAACATTCACCAAACCAAAAGGAAAGTTATCTCGAGGTGTGCTGCTTCTGCACGACAACGCACCTATTTACAAGAGCCACATTATTGAACCATCCCTTTACAGTCCAGATCTGGCCCCTTCCGATTACAATTTATGTCCGAAATTGAAGAAAGAACTTCAGTGAAGAAATTTACCAACGATGAAGAGGTGAAGACGGCAAGTTTAGCCTATTTTGAAGGCCTTGATAAAACATTTTATTTAGAAGGAATTAATAAACTTTGTGAGAGATGTGATAAATGTATTAGGCTTAAGGGAGAATATATTGAAAAGGAAAAATAATAACTTGTTTAATTTTACCCCTCTTCCCTGTCATTCTGCGAAATTTTTGACCTCCCCTCGTAGAACAAACTTCAATGGCGATAATTCGCCCTTTCCGAAATTAAATGAGAATTTTGGACTATTAATTCCGAAAAGACCATGTCCTAGACTTACTGCAGACATAATAAAATAAAACGTGCTTACGCTCGGAACACCTGATTTCACCCTTAAATGTTTGATTAGCATAGAACACTTCTTATTCGTACAAGCACTTTAATATCTTATTGAAAGATTATGTAAGGTAGTTGTCACTATAAATTTTCGTAAGTGCTTGCATATTCTCTCTCTGTGCTTTACGGATGATATATTCAAATCCACTGAACTAGATTCCATAAGTAACTTAAGGCGACAACCGTACACGATGATATAAGGAAAATTGAGTTCTAAGTCTGTTTGCACATCTCAAACATCTTTCGCCGATGTAGATCGCCTCCCTCCTTATCCAAGCACTGCATATCTTTGCAATAATATTGTATGTTGCATCGAACACGATGTAGTATGGTCAGGCCAAAAGAGAAATTACCTCACAAACGTACCTACATACCGGATCCGGATATATGAATACTTCTTACCTATATGTACCTATGAGATACAGAAGAGCAAACAATCTAAGAAACTTTCCAGAGACACACTTCTGCCGAAAGTTGAAAACTTGTTCCCGTGCAGTAGACAGCAGCAGTAGTTCGCTCCCGGAAGGTTGACTTCTAGGATATTTTCTTTAACAGAACTGAAGTCAAATAGCCGATAAAATTGATTTACAGCGAAAACTTTAAACGCAATCCAACTTTTAACCATAAGGAAGAGAAAATGATGAACATAAAAAAAACAAACTTTCAAGTTGACCAGGGAAAGAGTCGATGCAGTTTTTCACATTTCTGAAGTGAGTACACAAGGCAATGAATAGAGCACTTTCAGAAATTGAGGCAATAAAAGGGAAATTTTCGCTTCCATTCAACGAAACATTGATTATGATTCACATTAAATTAATACAAAAAATGTTTTCCATAATAAAATTTTTTCTTATAGCATTTATAATGATAATAGCAAAAAGACTCTACGAAGAGTGCAATCTATATATTTTCATATTTTATGGAAAATTTATACACAAGGTGTTGCAGTGTTTTTTCGGAGTTAAAAATTGATATTTTTTTGAAAAAGATTAAGGTTAGACTTTTCTCTGCTCTAGACATAGAAAAAACATAATAGATGTAAAGTCCAATCATATGATACTCTAGATAAATTAGAAAGAGTTTAATGTACCGAAAAATATGTCATCTTAAATTCTTTCGAACAGTGAATAGTGAGTTTTGTATGGGAGGTGGTCGAAGCAGAGCGGGGAGTATATGGCACCAAACGCGGTATGCAAAATTTTTTGTAGCTTTCATCATTTTCAAAGAAATTGGACATTTTTTCCTCAATTGGGGCATTTGTTTGGTAGGTGGCAGAGGAAGTGGAAGGTTTTTGGATGATTTTGAAACTGCTGATCCAAATCCTTGTTATCTTATACATCTCATATATTCGAAGAGATATTTCTATGCGAAGTTGATACTTTTTTTCAGGATTTATTACAACTACTAAGGCATAAGTTCAGTAAAAAATGTTAAGTTTCTGCTTTTCTAGCTTTGATCGAAATCGATATACCGATACGACCAAAATTATGCTTTTGTATGGGAGGGGGTAGAAGGAGTGTAAGGATCAAATCGAAATGTTTTAACATTAATGATATTTGCATTATTATACTTTCTACGAAATTTCAAGTCGATAGCTTTGACAGTTTGGAAAAAAATAATTTAACTGAAATTTGGAAATTTTGTATAATTTGTATTGGAAGGGGTAGAGCGACTAAGGTAAACTTATAATTTTTTCAGAACTGATTGATATTATAGTAAAAATAATTCCGGCAAAAATTCAGTTTTTTAGCTTTGCTAGTTTCAATAAAAATTGAAGAAATCCATTTTTCAAAATTGTGCATTCGTATACTGCAAATCGTTTAATTTTTCGACCGTTATTCTTGATACATGAGGTCGTGTTTTACTCAGTAAGCTCATGCGGAACCCAATTATCAAGCTTTTTGACTTTTCCTGTTGCAAGTGCCGGGAAACTGTCGAATAGTGTACGCCCAGTTTCTCTGCAATGTCGCTTGCAGTTTAGCGTGAGTCAGGCTCCACTAGTAAACGCAGCTCGTCGTTGTCTATCGATGGTCCTGGGTGACCACATGGCTCACTTTGAAGGGTCATATCTCCTGATCGGAATTTCTCGAACCATCGCTGTGTGGTTCGTTCGCTAACTGTGTCAGCTCCAAATGCCCTGTTGATATTTTTGGTTGCCTCCCTTGCGTTGTAGCCAAGTTTGAACTCGTAACGAAAAAGTAACCGTTTTTGACTCCATGTTTCTTTTTTTTTCCCTCTGATCTCGATGAAGTCCAAAACTGAAATGATTCCATGCCCAAATGTAGGAGTATTTACACTTCAATATTCATTACTACCAGAGCCACCTGGCGGCATTTTGAAACATGAATATCGCAACTAACTTCACTTCATCGCAATAGCCGCCATTTCATCTGCAACAACCTAATAGTATTTCATTAAAAAGTGCAGTTTGTATGGGAGGTTGTAGAAGGAGTGGGGGGATTCAAGCAATTCGTATACTATAGATCACATTTCTGATACAAATAATATTTTCTAAATTTGAAATTAATAGCTCTTATAGTTTCCAAGAAATTTTGATTATTATATGCAAGCACATACGAAAAGGAAGGACATTTTATAAGTCTCACCTTATTGTTATTGCTGAATAAGTTCTTTGAGAAATAATTGTTTATTTAATAATAACATATATATCCTTCTACTTCTACAATGGCGCTACAGCCCAAATCGGACCTTCACCTCCTGATATTCAGGTTCCTTAACATTTCATATTACTTATTGTGGAAGGGTTGTTAGCCCTTCACACAACCCTCTTTCTACGAATTTTTCATTTTCGTAGATTGAGGTGGCCAAGGTATATCCAAGCAGGCAATGTGCTGGAATTATATATTGCGTCGTTAATAATTTATTTATTCGCACGTTTCACTTTAATTCGCACTTTTAATTTAATTCTTACTATACGGCACCACTGATATCGCGTTCTTGTACCGGTTCACGTTCTCTCGCAGATGTTGCTGAACTGACTGCTCGCTGACAGCTACCGTGGTTTTATACCATTTCCCCTTTTTCTAGAAGCATCTGTCGTGGATGTTTTTGGGTGTATGTCTCGACTATTCTAGATGATTCTAGATGGCGCTTTATACCATGTCCGCCTGTTCTAGAAGCTACGTCGTGGATGTTTTCGGGTGTATGTCTCGACTATTCTAGGTGATTCTAGATGGCACTTTATAGCTTTTTACATATTGGGGAGCTGTTCTACATAGTTCTGGTACTTTTGGGAAGATCAATATTGCGTGGTTGCCAGATCTATAACAATACGTTTTGTTATGAAACCAACGAACATTGTCAATATTAGTAAAACATATAAACGTATCAATTTAGCGTGATGGCATGATGCAGAATCATTTGGAAATATGTACTTGTCGTTGACCGAAGAATGATTTTCGATCGCAGGAAATAAATTGTTGATTAAAACAATTTTATAATCTAAAACCTATACTGTGCCTTCAAGAAGGGCTAGTTCTCTCACTCCGAAAAATGAAAAGCATCCTCACACTATATTTCCAGCCGGATGTTTAACAGTTGTTCTAATATTGCTGTATCGTTCTCCAGTTCTTCGTCTCAAGTACTGCGTTACGTCTGAACTGAACAAATTGAATTTGCTCTCGTCAGAGAAAAGAACATTTCCTCAATTCTTGGTCCATTCCAGTCTGTTTTGGTTGGTTTTTTTGCTGGTTTAGCCGCCTTCAAACCAGCCTCCCACAGGCGATTTCGGACTGTATGGACATCTTCGGCTTCTAACGTGCTCTGCTCGAAAGTCCACAGCAGTTTTAAAAACGATTCCGAAGTCCGGCGCGCTGTATAGCTCGATCTTCTGCGAAAGTCGTAATTCTTTTCCTCCTACTACTTTTCTTGCGCTCCAAAGAGCCGGTTTTCTTGAAACTTAGCAAAAACCTACCTACAGCGGTGTGACTGAAGTCAACCCTATCTGCTATCGCTCGGGTGTTTAAATTTTGATCGTAGAGGGTCATTATTCGACATTTCACCAATTCCTTCATTTTTTTATTTTTCTACCATTTTACCGTTTTTGAATTATTGAATTATTTCTGCTGATCTAACTTTACGCATTAAGTTCACCTTTCAAAAAAAAAAAAAAAAAAATACTGCGTACCACTTTTTGTAACGTTACCTCTAAAGGATGACTCAAAACGACTTTTTTGACCTGGAAACATTTCATTTCTCGCGACTGTAGCTTCACATCTTTTTGCTTATAAATAATTTCAAATCTTCTTGTGTTTGGACTCATGTCATAGCGACGTAGAATTGTCCATGTGAAACACATCGTTGTTTTGATAAAATTAGAATTTGTAAGGTGCTAAAAAAACATTAAAAAAAAGTTTCTCAGCCGTAAATCGAGCCCGCGTGGCAGGCGAGCATTCCACCACAAAACTACCGATGCTGATGAGCTTGTTTCGCCAAAATTTGGCGCCAGTTTTCGAATCTAATTAGATACAAATGGATTCAGTTTTAGACATCAAGTCGCTAGTTTCGAACTAAAAAAATCGATTTTATTTTGAAATTCATGAAACAAATGGAATAAAATTTATTGGAAATTATGAGATTTTTAATGTAGTAAAATCGTAAAAAAAATATTCGAAAAAAAAAAGAATATCGGCCGTGAATCGAACCTTGGTCCGTCCGCGTGGCAGGCGAGTTTTTTCACGCAGTCACCAGTACCGACGAAATTATCTCGGCAAAACTTAATAATCTACTTAATGTGAGTCACGTGACTTCAAATACAGGGTGCGCCATCTTTTATGTCGTTAAACATTGAATAACTTTGACAACCGATTAACTTGATTAGATATGTTTTCGAAACGTCAATTGGGTATAATTTTAACCATGAATTGTTTCACACTGAAACAACGCACCGAAATAGTGACGCTGTACATTGAAAATAGTTTTTCAGTTGTGTTGATTCAAAGTGCATATCGCGCCGAAAATATCGTGGCCAACACGCGCCGTCTGACAACACTATTCGTCGTTTGGTGTCGAATTCTGTTGAGCACGGGGCAGTGAGAGATCGTCAACATGGCGTTCATCAACGACCAAGACGTTCCAATAAACTGGTTGAAGCGTTGTCCAGAACCCAATAGTATTGTATCGTCACCGCGCTCAGCATCAGCTCAGCGTCAGTGAATCTACTTTGCGGCGCATTTGATTTGTTTTCGTATAAAATGTAATTAACACAAAGAATATTGCCGCCAGATCGTCCACGTCGCTTGGAATACGGCCAAACAGTCGCTCGAACGGTTGACACCGAACCTGATTTTTGGAAGCAAATTTTGATGACCTATGAGGGCCATTTCACACTATTTGGCGGCCTTAATAAGCAAGATTGCCGCATTTGGAGAACGGAGAATTCACACGAGATCCATGAAACGCCATTGCATGACCGTGGGCCGGCGTTTGCGCCAAAACCATCATTGACGCATTTTTTTTTTCAGAGAAAACGAAACAGTAGATGCAAATCGATATCGGTGGATGTTGGCTTATTATGTCTGCCCGCAGATCCGTGAAAAAGGTGTTGACGGTTACTGGTTTCAACAAGATGGTGCGCCATACCACATTGCAAATCAAACAATTCAGTTTCTGCAACGAAAATTCCCTGGACGTCTGATGTCAAAAAGAGGCGAGATGGACTGGCCACCCAGATCTTCAGATTTGACCCCTCCGGACTTATTTTTGTGGGGTTATTTAAAAAGCAAAGTGTACGCCAGTAAGCCTTAGACCATTGACGAGCTCAAGGCAAACATTCGTGCCAAAATCATCGCTATACCGCCCGAAAAAGTAATGGAAAACGCAGGGCACATTTTGCTGTGGTCAATAAAGGCGGCCACTTGATTGATGTTGTATTCTAAAACTAGTCCAAATAAATTGCAAAGTACCAAATTGAATAAAAATACCTCATATATAGAAATCGATTGATTTTTTTTTCAAAGTTATTCAATGTTTACATACCGACATAAAAGATGGCACACCCTGTACATGCCCAGTTTTTCATTATTGCATAGATTTTTGAAAATAAGTTATTTTGTATGGGAGTGGGTAGAGGGCGTGAGGGGATTGAAATAAAACCAAAAGCAGATTACGTCTCCAAGCATACCTTACAAACTGTGAAAGTTTCATTACAATCGGTTCAGTCGTTTTTCAGTTAAATCCCGACATACAGACAGACAAAAGTTTCAAAAATGTGTTTTTGTCCTTAGTTATAATGTAAATAATGCAAAACACTAACTTATAGCCTTTATAAACAAACAACAGACAAACACCATAATTATATTTATATGCATAGATGTTTTTGGATTTTTTTCTACTGTGTGATTTTCTGTGTTGAGCTCAAAAGTAAAGTGAAGTCTACTCAAATAGTTGGAAGCATGCAACATAAGTGAAAAACCACCAATACAAGAAATTCGTCACTGTGCTCCAAGTAAATACGTACCAACCACTCAGCTGAGTACTTTTGAATGTAACTTCCTGAAAACTTTCTAACTACTTTCTCTACTTTAGCTTAACGGTTGAAATAGCAAAATGGGGGCAAACAAACCAACCTCTACTGGGAACATCTAAGTAAATGGCATCACTCGCACTATCCGTGCTACCTTCTCTCAACTGGTCGAAGCTGCTGGCATCTGACTGCTGATCAGCTGATTTCAGTTCATCCTCACTCGAACGACCTTCACCTTTAGCGGAAGCCAACAGGGCCGCTTCCTTGGCCTTCTTATTGCCGAATCTCCCAAATACTTTATCCCGAACCTTGCTATTCCGTCGACTTTTCGACGTCGCCGTAGTGTTCTTCTCTTCCACGCCATGAGTATTCCCCATTTCAAAACTTTGTCAACTTTTCACAAACAACCACACACGCACAAAATAAAAAAAAAATTTATACGAAACACACCCCAATAAAAAAACAATTTTACAAACTGCAACTGGAAAAGCTATTAAACCGTAATAAAACACGCATAATCGACGTAAACACTGCGACAATTTATCACCATTTCACTACACGATGGCACTTTGTGGATTTCATTACTCAGATAGTCCGTAGAAAGTTCATTCGTATCGAAATGAAAAAGGAACGTAATCGAAAAATACGGGCGAAAAAAAGGATATGCGGGCCAGATTTGAAGTTCGGCGCTGTCAGTTGGATTCACAGTGACATTTTAACGAGGTTCACATTGCACAAATTGGGCCGCGCGCGATGCGTTCTGATTGTTTTGAGAGCTGTGCGTCAGTTATCCTCGCGAAAGATGTCCTGTTTTGACAGCCAAAGTCAAACACTCAGCGTGTCAAGTTTAACCCGCCGCAAAAACGTAAACACAACTCTGGGGTTAAATCGATTCGAAACGGGACATACGAATGCGCAGTACTGAACAATTGCGCAACAATTTGCTGTCGCCCCACAACTGACCACCGTCACGTATACGCTCGTTCGGTGCGATATGGCGAAAAATTTAGCCACCGCACTGTGAGCTGTACTTCCCCATATCACTCCCAATTGAACCCCCGAGCGTAGGTCAGGAATGGTGTGACTCATCGCAGTCGCATTATTCGCATGCAAATTAGAATTTCTGACCCGCGGTGCTTTCCCCGCGGTGTGCTTACAATGTTCGCTAAGCGAAATGTAGAGTATGCCGATAAGAGGAGGCGACCGCAGCTTTTGACTGTGAAGTAATGAATTGGACTTTTAAAATAGAATGGAAATCTGTTTTGATTACGCCCTGCATTCTGCGATTATGTCATTTCCTTGGGCTCAAGGCCGTTTCGAGTTGGCGATAGTGATAGTGCTGGCATAATGCGTGAGATTTTCCTGGGAAATTTCGTTGATTTTCTATTTAAGAAGTTAAACTGAGATACTTTGAATTTCGATCTGTAATCAATTCATCATTAACTTAAGACGTATGTGTAAGACAGAATTTAAAAATACCACAACTTGGTCCTTTTTTTTTTTTTTTATTACTATTATTTATTATTTATATAAATTATAATTTAGGTTCCACCGGGCTCGAGTTCCTGCCGCGAATCTGTAAATAATAAAAAGCAAAGGTGAGCAATTTGGTAAACTAGTACTGCAGTCTTTAAGCTAATACTACACACAAATTATAACAGACTCGTTTATTCCTTACGGGGACGAGCGTGCAATGGATGACAAGGGAAAATACCGCACGAATCATCCCGCCCCGACCAACCGTCATCACCAAGCCGAGCGTACAATGATACAAGGGGAAATAACGCGCAATGTATCTGCCCCGTTCTTGATGGTCATGTGGATTTTCTTAGTGTTACTAAAAATCTGGAAACGAGCGTGCAATGGCATCAAGGGAAATAACGCACGAGATAACCTGCCCCGAATCCGTGAATATCAAGCCGAGCGTACAATGAAACAAGGGGAAATAGCGCGCAATATGTCTGCCCCGTTCTTGATGCCCTTACAAAATTGTCAAGCGTGCAATGGTGTTAGGGGAATACACGCACGCACAAAACGCCCGCTTCGTACAATTCGAAACCTCTGTACAGGGACATACTTTTGCACCACAGTATTGAGGGGAAATAACGAAACCTCAATACAGAAAGGAGTCAATGATATACATATTATTACTCGATTATCAAGCAAAGAGCTTAACAAAATATAACTAAAAATACCGAGACACCGAATCAACACTCGGTGAATAATCGCTGTATTTATGAACACGTAATGACGCATGATTTACTTAATTTAGAAATTCAATTATATAACTGAGGGAAAACAAGAGAATATAACATGCAATTACTAGCTACCCAAATAAACTCATAGTGATTTCTATTCAGCAAAAAAATGTGACCCGTTTTTGCACTTTAAAATGCAAAATTATTGCAGTTTTGCACTCATTTTTCTCAGTTCCGTCGGTCAGGTCAATTTACAATAGAACACTTTAAGTGCAAGTTTTTTGCATTTTTTTTATCATGTTGTCTGTATACCGAACAGCTGATTGCCTTTCGAAACTGTCAAAACAAAGCGTTTTAATTTGTCTTGTTATCTCTAAATGGTCCTGTGAAGATTTTGGGAAAATTAAGAAAAGTTACGTATGCACTCATATTGCATACTTCATGTAGAGTTTTAAGTCCTTTTAAGTAAGATCTATCCGTTAGAATCTGTTACCGATGTTGTCAGATGATTTATTTGTTTCATGTTGTTGTACATTACAGGTCAATTGAGTTGCACCGCCGAAAAATTCGGGGCAAGAAATGTGCATTTTCAGGTCAAGTTTTACCTAGTGCGCAAACCATTTTTCTAGCAGGGCAGAATTTTTTTTTACAATAGAACATCGGAACTGCTAGAAAAAATGTTGAGGGCAAAAACGGGTCACATTTTTTTGCCGAATAGAAATCACTATCAGTGAATACTCACCCCCAATGCTTACTACACGATAACTTGCACTGCACTTCACACTAACCTCACAACATTAATAGCACTCATCAACTGAAGTCCCGATGTACATGCTAAACATCGCGATCGGTAAAATCGACCTGTCCTACAAACACATTCAAAACATCATTCACATGTAATTTCTTATATATTTCACACTTCATTTATTTCATCTTTTTCATAACCATTCTCATAAACCCATTTATACTTAAGGATCAACGGGAAAATCCAAAACATTCCATCCCTTAAAAACAATCTTTTGCGTCTCATTTACATTCTGTTCTATAACCTACCGTCATAAAACCAGTCATACGTAAGGATCTTCGGGGAAAACCCAACAACATACTGTTCCAATTAAGCAAAGACTTACATATGGAAGAAAAGAAGTTTGGTTCCGGATCTAAAAAATTAGCAAAAACCATGTGAAAATATTTGTTTTAACCTTATTATTTTATTTCAACAAAATACACATAATACAAATATGTAATGAAAATGAAAAAAGTTCTTTATGAATAAAACAAAACTGTTTTTTTTTTATTGATTTGCACTTTCTGAGAATAATCGACGCATAAGTTTGTGTACGACTGGAATATCACTGCTACCACTGGAAATATTGTGGACATCTTCCTCTATTAATGAAATTCTTTCTGTGATCTCTTGAGCAAAATCAGCACGAGTCTGCTCTGGTGCGAACGAATTCAGTTATTAATCATTTTGTTCATGTTTTGGTTAAGCTGTTATGTAATTCTTTGAGAGAGGCTGCCAACAACTTCATTTCACGGCGCGTTCCTCATTGGGGCCATGTTTGTAGCCATTTTCAAACATTCTTTTCTTAAATCTGCATTTAAAACAGGATCATTTTCTTCATTACCACTACGTTTGGTGGAATTAGGAGTCTCAATGGCAACGTCTTATAATTCATCTTCGCTTAAGGCTTCTTTATCGACTAATAAATAATTCACCAATATCTTCAAACAATAGACCATCGAATCCTACTCCACCAATTGTGCATACATATGTGCCATTGTAATGATGTTGGGAATACCTTTCAAATTCATGTAACGTCTGACTTCTGGGACGAAACAATTGTCGAACTATTCTGTAAAGTTAGCAGTGGTCACCCAGGCCTTCTTGTTTGCCATCCAGTGAGCAGACAGTTTATTCATATCAACACTTTTCATTGATGGGCCGATTTACCAGCAGTATTGGTTTAATTGTACGATATCCGGAAGCGTTCGAGCAAAATAATAAGGTCACTCGATCCTTGGCTATCACTAACCGTTCTCTGCGATTTGGCTACGTTCGTTCTGCTCGGCATTCGATTCCAGAAGGGACCACTTTCATCTGCATTCCATACTTGACCAAGAGTGTATGCTTCAACTTTAATAATTTTAGCAAGTTCCTGCGGGAATACTTTAGCAGACGATTCATATGCAGATGCAGTTTCATCTTTAATTTTACTTTATTATTCTAATAATAAAGTATTGTGATCGACACAAGAGAAAAAAAAAATTTGCTACCCTGAAATTTTTTTTTTTCGCGTTTCATGACTAAATTAGCCTAAAAATGCAAAAAAAAAATCCGTCCCGCCGTACGCCGTCCGTCCTGCATATGGACTCATATCTCCAAGACCGTTAAAGGTAGAATGTTCGTTTTTGGGTGGATTGTCGATTGGGTAAGTGAGCTCTATTTTCTAAATTTTGGGGGGGTGTTAGGTGGAAAAGGAAGGCGGGGGGAAGGAAAAAGTGTAAAAATACACTTGCTAATATCTCCACTACGAATGCAGATAGAAATTTCAAAATCAGTAGAAATATAGAGAAGGTTGTGGGACAAACTTTAAAAATAATTTAATTTTTTTATCCATTCGCGTCCGAAAAGGGGGGGCTAAAAATAAATTGTCGGCCGAATTGTTTTTCAAATGATTATATCTTCGAAATTACTGTCAAGGTGGCATATAGTTCCATCGGAATCAGCTTAAAAAGTGGTTAATTATTGTAAGGGAGAGGGTCAGGGGGTGCAAAGAAAAACACTTAAAAATTAATATCTCAACTATCTCTTAAGCTATGTAATTGAAACTTAAAACATGTATTAAGCAATACTAGGAAAATACGAAAAAAATATAACATGTTGAACTAAAAGTAGAGGGGGAAATGAGAAGCATTTCAAAAATGGCGCACTTTTCAAAATTACAAATTCTTATATCTCAAAACAGAGTACAGATATCAAATCGAAAATTTGTCAAATTGTGGAAATAATAGTCGTTAATTTTGGTAAACATTTAAAGTTGGGTGGTGTAAGAGGAGGGAGGTGATAAGTAAAAATTTCGAAAATTTTGAGTGATTTTTTCAGGACTTTAGTGAAAGTTGCAAAGTTTGAATTTTGCATGTGGATACATCTATTTGATATACATAGAAAAATAATAATAGCTTGATCCATAATTGTTATAAACCAACCCCCCCGGTCTAACGTGCACGAGGTGTTTTTGAGTGAAATTTTAAGGTAGAAGCTTGAAAATTTGCGAAATGCATTTAAAAAAAATCCCTAAATAAACGAAATATTAATTGGTCGAAAACCTTTAAAACTTCTAACCCCTCCCATACAAAATTATTTTTTCGACCAAATTCAAGAAATCAATTATCACCTAACTATTAAAAGCTATCAATTTGAAAATTTGCACAAAAACTTTTAAAAATAATTAAAATAAAATTGCGTCAAAAGCTTTGAGATCGCGCCTGTCCTTCTACTCCCTCCAATACAAAAGTATGATTTCGACCAATTTCATTAAATCAACTAATAACCAACAAACTAAAAGCTACGAACTTGAAATTTTGTACAAGCACCTTACAAGAGAAACGAAATAAAACTGCATATCAGATTGTACGATTCCTTTACCTTTTCTCCCCCCTCCCATACAAATGTTCGGTTTCGTGAATGTAAAATACACCGATTTTTATGAAAATTCCATGCAACTTCGTCTAAACACATTCTATACAGAGAGTATTGGACGTGATTCAAGCAATTAATTAAAAAGCTATTAACATCTACCCACCCTTACTATTACCCCTCCTCCTCCTCTTATTAAAATCAAAACTTGCAGAAACGAATGAAATATTGTTAAATTGACAACAGCCCTGCCCAAGAACTCCCTTTCTCTTAGTCTTCCCTAACCACTCTAACCTGCATATTGACTGTGCACTCATCCGCAACTTGTCCCGAGAATAATAAAGTTTCGCCCGACTTGTTGGCAGTTTATTTATACTTTAGACAAAATATCAAGTTGATAGCTTTAACAGTTTCGAAGAAAAATAATTTAATTTAAATTTCAAAATTTCGTGAAATTTGTATGGGAGGGAGTAGAAGAAGTGAGGTAAAGTTGATAATTCTTTATAAAATAAATTGCAATTATAGTAGAATTAATTCTGACAAAATTTCATCTTTTCAGCTTTACTAGTTTCAATGAAAATCGAAAATATGTATTTTTCAAAATTGTCCATTTGTATGGGAGGGCGTAGAATGAGTGAGGAATCGGATCAATATTCCGTGATATTAATGATATCTATGTCATAATACTTTGACCTAAATTTCAAATCGATAGCTTAAATAGTTTTAAAGAAAAATCAATTTCCTAATATTTCCAAATTTCGTGAAATTTGTATGGGAGGGGGTAGAAGGAGGGGGAGGATGTAGCCCATTCACGAACTTGAAGTTACTTTTCTGCTAAACACGACACACAACAATTTCAATTTTCATTACCTCAAAGCTTTCGAGACTTATGCTGTAGCCAGACACACAGACTTTTTTTATAAGTGTTATGATGGAAAAATGGCAATAAACATACTTATTTACTTACTTCATTAGCCAGGAAGGGAACAAAATTTAATTTCGCAGGTCCACTTCCCTTTTGCAACATACTACTCAGTAAACCAAAAGTGAACATTCAAATATGGCTTGAATCACAGTGTGTCCTTTACAGAGACTCGGTGGCAGGCAATAAGTATGCTAAGCTGTTTCGATTAATAGATCTTCTGAATATCTGAAATTAAACAGAAATCAGACTGGAATCTTGATAGGTGCCTGTGGCAGCACTAATAGCATAGATAAAACTTTTATACAATTCTTATACTGACATATAATAAAAACGTCATGTCTTTCCTCCTTCTTGACGTGACAGCCGAGACGATCAAACGTGTTTCAATTCGATCCACAATAAATTCGCAACTAAAATAATATCGACTAACGCATACCCGATAACTGGTGACCCCGACGTCCAACTTGATCACCGACGTGAACCGTCCCGACGTGCGCCGTGCCGACGTCAAATATTTTCTTTTCGTTTGCTTCCAAACTGCAAAAATTGCGAAAAACAAAAAAAAAGGAAATTGGAACACCATTCAATTTGATCCCCGAGAAGCACCGTGCCAACGTCAACTATTCCGTTTGCTTCCTAACAGCAACGCAAACGTAGAAATTAGACGCCATTCAACTTTTACATGGCTGGATCGTGTAAAGGCAACAAAGTTTGGTTCCGAGTATCCTGGGATAACAGACAAAATCATTAACAAAAAATTTTGAAAAAGCAGAGAATAGCAGCAGCCCGTAATTTACAAGCCAGATGCTGTATGATTTTCATCATCATCACAACGTGTAGGCAACGAATCGCAAAAGCAAAAAAAAAACATAGGTTAGGTTATTTTTATTTCTTTTATTTTTATCTTCTTAAAATTTAATTTTTGCCACTTTTGAAATCATTTGTGAAAGGGCATATTGGAAGGCATCTCGGAAATCTCCCTTGAATTTCATATTCTTTTCACAAATTTTTAATTTTGTTTCGGATATCACTACATATCAAATCAAATCATTTTTTTTTTCTTCTTATTTCCATTACCTAAAAACCCACAAACCATGAACGTTGAAACAAACGTGTCCAACAAAACGGACCTTAGCACAAAAACAGTTGTTGAGCATACCCTTTTTCAAGTAGATACTTTGAAATTATCTCCCTTTTGGAGTAGCGCCCCGGTCCTTTGGTTCATACAAATAGAAAATCAGTTTCACATAAAGGGTATTACCTCCTGAAACACCAAATATTAACATTTGGTAGCTTGCCTACCACAAGAAACCATGAGAATGGTGAGCAACATCTTACGAAACCCGCCGCAAGATGATAAATATCATATATTAAAAACGGCTATTCTTTCACGAACCACAGACTCCGAAGAATCCAGATTCAATACTCTCCTTTACAAAGTCGAACTTGGGGATGAGAAACCATCCGATCTGTTTCGATCAATGGAATCTCTCGCAAGCAGCAATAGACTAGTGAATTCATTGTTACTAAAAAAATTATGGATAGATAAACTGCCATCACCAATTCAAGCTTGCATAGCCATTTTAGAAGAGAACACAACCAACGATAAATTATTAGCAGTAGCCGATAAAATTTTTGACACTACTAGTCAATCTCATATACATGGCGTACAATATTCTCGTGCTATTAAATCTTTTAATGGAAACGATATATTTGCCGACATCAACAGTAAACTACACCAATTGACGCAAACAATTTCTCAGCTAGAGAACACATCTAGATCTAGATCGCGACACCGTAATTCTAGTATTCGATCACTCCGCAGTCTACCACACAATCACAGATCCCCGTCTTCAAATAATAGCTTAACATGTTGGTATCGATGCAAGAAAATGCATTCCACCCTGCCAATACAAAATAAACCAAAAAAGTAACTCTCCAAAAAACTTGAAATAGACACTCCGCTTGCGGCAGCGGAGTCGAACCACATTTCCCGCCGCCTATTCATTCAAGACAATAGCACCAAAATAACATTTCTCATTGACACGGGAGCGGACATTTCAATAGTCCCAAAGAACATGTTCTCGAATTCTCGAAATATGCAGTTCCATGTGACAGACGTCTGATTTCTGCAAATGGCTCACCAATTACAACCTGTGGATACAAACAACTATCTTTGAATCTAGGCTTACGCAGATCTTTGGATCATAATTTCATAATTGCTGCAGTCGATCATGCTATCATAGGAGCAGACTTCCTATAAAAATTCAACCTAGCAGTGAATCTTCGGCAAAGAAAACTGGCTGATCAACATACTCAAATCTCAGTTCTTTGTACATAGTATGTGTAATTTTTCTGCTACCAGCCCTAAACTTTTTCCTGTTGAATGCGAATATGGAGCCATTCTAAATAAATTCCCTAATCTTCAAACCCCTCTCGACACACTGGACACTACACAGTATTGAACTCTCATAGGAAAATATTTCAGAATGTGCAATTAGGAGGAGAAAACATAGGACCATACATATGTACGGACAATGATTCATGAACCCAAGTGAGTTTTTGACCATTCCTCTACGTGATATCCTGAACTTCATCATTAGTACAGGACTCTGCGAGGAACTCTAAGATATGTGTATCGCGAGACAGCACAATATAGAACTAGATTATGGTGAACCTATATGCAATATGAAGTTTTCTGTTAAATACGATACTTCAAAAAATGAATTTGAAAAAAAAAAAATTAAAATTCACAAAAAATCACTATATGTGTGTCGATTTTCAACTTTCTAGCTTGGCCCGTAGTTGCGATTTTCGAATTCTTATTTTGCAGCTCTAGCGTTCTCCCCGCCTATACCTTCACTTCTACACCCACCAAAATTGGTGTCACTCTGAGATCAGTACCCATCTATAATCTCAAACCCAAAAATAAACTTTCTATCTTCAAGGGGTGTAGTGCGTTGATCGTACACGTACGCGTACAGACAGACGCATTTTTTTTTTAAATTTTTTTTTGGCTAATTTAGTCATGAAACGCGAAAAAAAACAAAATTTCAGGCCAATAATTCTTTTCCCAAGTCTATCACAATATTTTATTATTAGAATAATAAAGTGGAATGAAGTCCATTAAAATTACAAATGTCTAAAAGACATCCGGCAAAACAAACTGTCACAACATTAAATATGCGCAAAAAAATCATTATGGTTATGAAAACAAATAGATTCCGTGAAACTTTTGCTAGCGAGGATTAATCTCCATAGAGAGCTATTTAAATCCTTGCAGTCTCTCGTTGAGACAAAGACAAATTATGGACACTACTCGTAATATTTTTCTTCTTCAATGTTCCTCTGAAACGATCTCATGCATATTCCTCAATTTTATAAGCTAAAGCTAGCTGGTGACGAGGACATAAAATAAGAATAAAAAAAAATCGAGTGTCCTTATTCTTAGCTTTGTGTCGCGCACAAATGCAATGAAATTCAATCTGGACCGCGCGCAACGATGTCAACAAGGAAGCATCATCATAGCCAAGCATAAGAAAAAGAATATTTTTCACGACAAACAAACTCTCGGTGCTGGCGATGAAACTTGAAACTCGTTTTTCACGACAACCGAAATGTGACATTTTTTTTCGTCCATTTTGGATTTTTTTTCCATGAAATTCTTTTCCTCAAGGACGATGCACGATTAATCATAAAACTCATAGTCCTTGCAAGGATAGTTTTTCATTAGCTCAGTTTGACACTAGCGGGTGGGAAAATTTAGTAAAAAACATTAAGTTTTCAGATTTATACCTTTTCGTATTATGGCGAAAGGGATTGAGTATTAAGTCAGAAGTTGAGTGGATTTAATTTTTTTTTGTAATTGTATCATAAACGTTATTATGCTTGTGATATTAAAATTGTCATTAGTCGTAATCACAGAAGTACTAGTATTTAAAGTACTTTAACTCCGCCATAGCTCAAGCCCGGTTGAGAAAGGACGAGAGAGCGTAGAGTTAACCTGAATAGCCAGTAACATCAGTGCGTCTCAGGAAGTAGGCACAAAGTACGACATAGTTGGACTCGCAGAATAGGTATGAGAACTCCAGCATGTTATATTTAGCTGAAAACTCCCATTCTTTTTTTTTACTAGGGTGTAATAAATAAGTTGGACTGGGCCTTCAGGTCGAAATTGGGCAAGACGCCGACAATGCTTCATCGAAAAAAGACTCTGTCAAGAAACCTGAAGAACAGCATCGGAAATGATGGACTTAAAGGCAACGACCCCTCAAACGAAAAACGGACTACTCTTCCAAGAAACGAAATAGCTCGGTAACGAAATCATGAATATGAGATCAAACAGAATCTTTACAAGAGGAAGCAGAGAGTTTGGAGTCGCTTTTGTCGTTGAAAAAAAAATTCGACAGCAGGTCACGATTTTCAAACCAGTAAGTGAAAGATTCTGTGCACTCCGAACAAACTTTTCAACATTTGGCTGAGCGACGTCCACGCACTAACAGAAGATAAGTACGATATTACTAAAGACGAATTTTATGCCACCCTAAAGACAACCTATGATTCACTGCCCTCGAATGACCAAAAAATTGGGATTTTAATGCAAAAGTCGGAATGGAGGAGGCTCACAGAGGAACAACAGGAGGGCATAGTCTCCATGACATAACCAACGACAAAGGCCAATGTCTTATTGATTTCGCAAGCAGCAAAAATATCATAGTAAGATCTACCTGCTTCTCACTTTGCGGAATTCACAAACGAATGTGGACATCACCAGATGGTCACACCTTTAATTCAATAGACCACGTTCTAAGTTAGAAAAGGGCTGCTTCCAGGATACTTGATGTACGAACCCTCCGCGGTGCGAATTGTGACTCTGATCACTATCTAGTCAGAGCTAAGTATTGATGCCGAATAGCTTGTCGTGGATATTCGAAAACGAATTCAATATCGACAAGCTTAAAGACGAAAACTTGGCGCAGGCGTATATGGCAGCACTGGATCAACACTTGACACTAATATATGAAAATATCCTGAATCTAGTCACCATGATGATGAAAATAATAGACGGCATTAAATCTTTCGCAAAAGAAATATTAGGATATCAAGCACTGCGAAAAAATAATGATTGATTCGAACAAGAAGCAATAGATAGAAAGGACGAAGTATACGATTTTTACTGAACGATTAACACGAGCCAAAAAAGATAGATATGACGAGCTTAGGCGATATGCGAAAAGACCTGCAGGCGCAAACAAAGGAAGTACCATAATGACAAGATATAACAAATGGACGACTATTTGAGACAAAATAAAACGTGGGACGCATACGCAATAGTAAAAACCTAAAAAAGGCATATAAACCAAAAACCAGTATCTACAAAGACGCAGAGGGCAACATCATCAGCGACACACAAGAAATAAAAAGGAGATGGGCTTCATACTTTGAAAATCTTCTCAATCCCACCCCATTAGCATCGATCGCGACAGACAATATCGCAATTGAGGTTTTAACTGACGAAGAAAAACCACCATTCTCGACACTACCCGCGCTTGCGGAAATCAAAGCAGCCCTGTGTGACTAAACAAAGCGCTAGGAATTGAATACCAGTGAGCTTCTGAAAAACGGTGGAAACTGTGTGGCCGAAATACTGCACAACATGATATGCAAAATTTGGGCAGAGGAAAACATACCCGAAGATTAGCGAAAATGTTTCATATGTCCAATTTACAAAAAAGGAGACAAATTACAGAGGAATATCATTGTTGTGTACGTCCTTTAAAATACTGACAAAGATAATTGAACGTCCTATACTAATGAAATAATTTGCGAATAAAAAGTGAAATCAGAACAATAGACCAATCTCCTCGGTGAAACAAGTGCTTGAAAAATGCTGGGAATATAACACAAACGTGCACTAAATCTTTGTAGATTTTAAACAAGCATACGAAAGTATCGACAGAGTACTGTACCAAATCATGCTTGATTTTGGAATTCCTCCAAAATTAGTCCAACTAATGAGACTCATAATGACGAACACTGAATCCCAAGTGAGGATATAACCCGACAAACAAGCCTTTGAACGGAATGTGGTTTAAAGCAGGGAGATGGTCTAGCTCCCATACTTTTCAACTTGTCACTAAAGTATGTCGTTTAAAAAATCCCAATTCTCACTAATGGGACACTACTATTCAAGTCAACCCAACTAGTGGCATACGACATTAACATCCTAGCAAGATTCTTCCCTGGTGCTAAGGAGGTATTTGTCAATCTTGAATCCTCTGCAAAACAAGTCGGGTTGCGCATTAACGAAAATAAAACAAAAGTAATGACGCAAACAATAAGGAGAACGCCAATCAGACAAAACATAACAATTGCGGAATATAATTTGGAGAGTGTGGACAATTTCATATATCTTGGGGCTAATCTAGCAAAGGACGGTAATGAAACGGATGAAATCAATCGAAGGATAATACTAGCAAATAAAACGTATTATTGGGTACTCCCAATAATGAAATCCAAGAAAGTGCACAGGAACAATAACCTGCGGATTTATAAAACTATTATACGACCTGTGCTCTGTTATGGCAGTGATACGTGGGCACGCGAACTTCCGAAAAAGCAGTGAAGGCATTCGAAAGAAAGGTCCTCCGAAGAACTTTGGGACCTATGAAGGAAGGATCGCAACGGCAACTCTACGAACGGCAGCTTTAATGGTCATCATAACTACAGTGCGCTGGCCATGTTGAGCGAATGGAAAATAGAAAAATTCCCAAACGTGCTCTTAAAGGAAAAGTGAGTAGTAACAAGCCAGGCAAACCACTCGATTGATGAAGACAGCAAAGCCATATTAAAAAACATAACAGGATTACGATTGGGCGTAAAGTACTTTAGATGAAAGAGAAACTATTTGATTTCACGAAACTTTGTGGTACCCCTAGTTGATGACATTGAATTAATTTTTTTTTCATCACGGTTAAGTTGCTATCAAAATGTTTTATACAAAATTTAGGATTCAAAATTTTAATAGGTACTGAGAAAATTAGTGTATTGGATTAAGTGAAATTGTGCATTTTGAATGGGCGGGTGTAGAAGGAGTAAAGTTAATAATCTAATTTTCCTGGCCTTATTAATAATTCCGTAGGAAATTGGTTTAGAGTATTTCATGACAAAGTACAGTTTGTATGGGAGGTGGTGGAATGAAGGAGAGTACTTAAATAATTTTTATATAGTAGATTGAAATCATCATAAAAGTAATACATTCCAAATTTCAGATTAATGGCTTTAATGATTTTCGAGCAAACATGTTTATTGTCGAATTGTAAAATTGCGTCATTTTGTATGGGAGAGAGTAGAAGGGGTAAAGCTAATAGTCTACTTTTTTTGGTCTTACTAATAATTCTAAATCTTATATATAAAAATAAGTGGTCTACGTATGTACACGCATCACTCAGCAACCGTTCGTCCGATTTGGCTCAAATTTTTTTTGTTGTGTTCGTTAAAGCCCAACTTAGATACTAGCGGAGCCAAAAATTGCAAATTTTCCACGAAAATTGGAAAATTTGGAAAATTTCGTTTTCAGTACATTTTGTATGGAGACATTTTTTCGTTTTTTGTTCACAACTTTTCATTCGATATTCGAGACATCCGTGGCGTAGTGGGCAGCGTGCTTGCTTTTCAATCAATAGATCATGGGTTCGATTCCCACTCTAAACTGAATTTTTTTAAGCACGAATTTTTATTTTTTTTTATGTATAAAGATAGCATGTAGATGCATATGTATATGTATGACCATGTGGCCGTGTGTTTTGGTTTGCGTTCCTCCGCCATTTCTTTTTTATGTGCAGAGATTCGTAAGTAATCATGCGAACTATTTCTTATCTTCTTATATATCTTACGTATGTATGTATCTTATATATAAAAATAAGTGGTCTACGTATGGAGACGTATAACTCAGCCACCGTTCGTCCGATTTGGCTCAAATTTTTTTTGTTGTGTTCGTTAAAGCCCAACTTAGATACTAACGGAGCCAAAAATTGCAAATTTCCCACGAAAATTGGAAAATTTGGAAAATTTCGTTTTCAGTACATTTTGTATGGGGAAATTTTTTCGTTTGTTATTCACAACTATTCATCCGATATTTGAGACATCCGTGGCGTAGTGGGCAGCGTGCTTGCTATTAGTCAATTATAGTCAATAGATCATAGGTTCGATTCCCACTCTAGACGGGAATTTTTTAAGCACGAATTTCTTTTTTTTTTTATGTAAAAAGATAGCATATGGATGCATATGTTAATGTATGATCATGTGGCCGTGTGTTTTGGTTTGCGTTCCTCCGGCATTTCTTTTTTATGTGTAGTGATTCGTAAGTAATCATGCGAACTATTTCTTATCTTCTTATACATATATGTATATAAAAATAAGTGTGTACACGTGTAACTCAGCAACCGTTTGTCCGATTTGGCTCAAATTTCTTTTGTTGTGTTCGTTAAAGCCCAACTTAGATCCTAACGGAGCCAAAAATTGCAAATTTTCTCCGAAAATTGGAAAATTTGGAAAATTTCATTTTCAGTTCATTTTGTATGGAGAAATTTTTTCGTTTGTTGTTCGCAACTATTCACCCGATTTGCATGAATTTTTTTTCTCCGGAATAATCTCTGCTATCTCAACACACAAAAAAAAAAAAAGAATTCCGGAAAAACGCAAAACGGAGCACACGGCCGCATGGTCATACATATACTTACATATATACAAAAATATGTATATTGATATGTATGAGGCTTCCGTGGCGTAGTGGTGGTATTCGAAGGGGGGAGCATAAGAAGTGATGGGATATCGATACAATTTATAGACCAGCATTGTTATGCAAATGATATATTTGTAATATGATGATTTACAGATCCATAGTGTAAATATTTCTCAAGAAAATTCGCTAAAATTCGTTTTTTGGGTTTTATTGGGGAGCGGGATGGAATGAATCTGACTGTATTATATGTTTCCTTTCAAGTTTGTAACGCTAAGAAATAACGTTCGAAGAAAAACAGAATGACACAGAAGTCAATATTTTTGCTCGAAAATCTCGAAACTGTCTGTTCGTTTGTCCGTCCGTGCGCTCTATAGTTCCACAGCGCGTTGAACTATAAAGTCCAAATTTTGTGCTCACTGATTTTGTTCAGTAGTGATGCCAAGTTCGTGAACGGACAGAGAGACGGTCACTCGGATTCGAGGTTTTTGATCGGAAACAAATAATTCTGTACCCTTAACGACTCTGTGTGAGCATTATTTCTTAGCGTAACAGACGGCAAGGCAAACACAATATACTCCCAGATTTCATCTAGATTATAAAAATTATTTGAAAACATTCTGTTTGAAGTCATAACAAACGTTGTTGTTAATGTCAACATCTATTTAAAATAAAAGTGATTTTTGTTGTTCCAATGACAGGAAACAAACTCAGATCTGTTCAAATCGATGTCAGTGTAATTATGTCAACTGCAGTAATTCTCTTTAAATTGAAGTAAATCCTTAACATTCAATAATAATATATCAAATCGATTTATTTTCATTTGAAAAATACTTGCAATTGATTTAGAAAGAGGTTTAAAGTGAGCAGATTATATTTCCTCAGATATTGTATTACTAACAGCATTCTCAAAAATAGCTTATTAATGCGATTTTAGCGCGGACGAAGTCGCGGGGTCTGCTAGTAAGTTTATAATAATAATATGATATGTAATGATTAAATTTGCTTAGAGCATTTCATCAAAAAAGGCAGTTTGTCTGGGAGGGGGTGAAAGGAGAGGAATAACGCAAATAGTTTTTATACAGTAGATTGAAATCATCATAAAAGTAATATATTATTATATATAAATTAGTTTAGAGTAGAAAAGAAAACATTTCCGGATTTTACACTTTATTATTCGTGACGTTTCGGACTCTTCTGAGACCTTTTTCAAACTGCCAGGTTTCAGCAGAGACCGAAACGTAATAGTGTAGAATCCGGAAATCTTCATCTAGAGTATACAGAATTAGCATCTGGAGGACGCTTTCTTTGGATCGAAGCGATTGGAACCGACGACTTCAGGAGGCTAGGGCCCTATTTGGACTAGCGCACTATTGATGGTTTGAAGTACTTAGGTATTTGTCAAAGATTTCGAAAAATTAAACCACCTAATTAATAGCTTATAAATTTGACTGGTGTAGCCCAGTGGGTAACGTGTTGGTCTACAATGCGAATGTCGTGAGTTCAAATCAAGGCCGAGACATAATTCAAACACAATGCTTGCTTGGATATACCTTGGTTACCTCTATCTGCGAAAATTAAAAATTCGTAGTTAAAGGGTTGTGCAAAGAGCTAATAACCCTTGCACAACATATATTGAAAATGTTAAGCAGCCTGAAGCTCAGGAGGCCAAATCCCGATTTGGGCAGTATCGCCATTGTAGAAATTTGACAGGTCATCAAAAATAGAAGGATTTGATTAAATTTTCTTTTAATTGAGAGGATCTATCGAAATAGAGAGGTTTAGATTCGCAAACACATTCACCAGCAGTACGTCCGACATAACAAGAGATTCCGCGGAGAGCCGAGCAAACAAACATATTCATAAACGAGTCGTTAGCGATTCATATATGTAAGTTATTGTCAACGACAATCATTATTGAATTTTTAATGAATCTTTCAACGGACTATTTGGATATTTCTTAACGAATTACTTTTAATGATTCAATAATGAATTATAAAATGAGCTTAGAAACGTGTAGATCGTGAGTCATTAACGAATTCTACTTTCTACAATGTCGCTACAGCCCAAATCAGGCCTTTGCCTCCTGACATTCAGGTTCCTTAACATTTTTTCATTATTTATTGTGGAAGAGTTGTTAGACCTTCGCACAATCATCTATCTCCGAATTTTTGATTTTTCGTTGATTGAGGTGACCAAGGTTTACCCAAGCAGGCAGTGTGCTGGAGTTATGCGTGGACCGGGATTCGAACTCACGACCTTCGCATTGTAGACCAACACGCTACCCACTAGGCTACATCCCAGCGAATTATTAATAATAATTTTTATACATTCGTTAATGAACATCGTTTACGATTTGGTTTTATTTCATTAATAAGCTTTCTTGTCAGCTGTACTCCCAGATATCAGAGTGATCGTATGTATAGTTACTCCATAGGACACTAAAGGCGATTTACCATAGTTTGGCAAAGGTGAAGCCCTACATATTGAGCGAAATATAGGAAAGTGACGACTTTTTTTTTGTACATTCTTAACATCAGGAACTCTGTGCGATTTATAATAATTAACTAAAAAGTCACAAGCAAAATTTTTGAAAGAACAATTTATCTTAGCGTGGATGAATGGCTAATTAGGGAATGTTAATTGGCAGGTGTTGATTGTGACATATCTGCCAGACTTTGATACAGTGTGTCTTCTTCTTCTTGCGACTCTACTCATATCTAATGTATATCTATCTTCTTCTAGCTTCTTGTATATGAGCTATGACCCCCCCCCCCCATTGTCCACCCCATTCCTGAAAAAAATGCTCACTCGATAGGAAGCGATGGAGATTGAGTCATTATAAATAATAAATAAGAAACTTTGAAGCAGTTTAATGAAAAGAGTTATTTTTTTTTTAAAAACATGAATAGTGTATTAATCTTTGCACAAGTATAGATTGCATTTAATGTCCAACTTCCAAGATTTTAACTATTTGAGTTAAAAACTTGAAAGAACCAAGATTTTTTCCTAGATACAATAAAAAAAGTTATTTCGTCTCATATCTCTATCGTAACTTTATAAAACATTGAAATATCTGCGATTTATTTTTTATACATTTTTACTTCAACTGCAGTGAAACTTTTCATATTTCAAATTAGAAAATCTGAACAATTCAAGTTCTTCGACATGCACCTCAATAACATCCCTAATTTATTATTATTTTCTGCTGAGACTAAAAAGAACAAAAGAAAAGTTCAATCAACAAATTAAATACGCTCTGTCTTTTATTAAATCTTCAGATTATCTTTTGAAAATTTATTTAAATCGTCTCTACAAGTTATAAGAGTTTTCACTCAAATGGAAAAAAAGGAGAGGAAAAAAAAAGGATAAAATAAACGATAAGAAGAGAAAACTTGTTAAGCCCCCAACGACGTTATTTTCCCGATGAAAACTTTTCTAGTGCCTTGCATGCAGCAATAAAAGTTGTATCCTTCACGTTCCTATACCACACACACTATGCGAAGAGCCGCCGCGTCGCCACCACCTACATTCCGGTTAAGGGGCTCTCGCTCAAATTGAAGAAGGCATTTTCCCAGGGACATCTAATCTTTTGCGAATCACAAGGATTCGCAGCAGCAACAGAAGCCTTCTGATGTCGGGATTCTGGCTCCGACGAGAAGAACTCTTCTTGAGTCGAAGTACAATTTAGAAATATTCTGTCGCCACGCGACACCAATTTCAACTTTCACCGGTTAAATTAAGACGACGATGTCGACTTAAGGTAGGTGCCAAGTGTTTCCTCTTTTCGTTTTTTCTTTTTCTTAACCGTTGCCAAACGCTAACTTTTAACGTGTAGAGTCAGTCGAGGATTCTTAATTCCTTTCAATTCGCTTCAGATCTCTCTGGCGTACTGCTACTATGCTCACTTACTTTCACCATATCGCTGGCTTTTGCGACTTAATTAAGGAAGTTTTTCATTTTATTTTCTACCCTAAAGGAGTGGGAATAAAAATCTAGGATATTATTTTTAAACAAAGAAACTAGTTCACTGTTGCTAATTAGATTTGTCTTGTAAACGCAAGGATACTCGGTGCTCTCTTATTTTCAGTTTGTTTGAATTGTCTTAATAACATAACACTTGAATTCAAACCGACAATTAAAACATGCAACACCTTTCAAAGAAATGCAATTTTCACTGTTCTACTTGAAGTCTATTTCTCAGATAC
The DNA here is from genome assembly GCA_963669355.1 of Chorisops tibialis. Taxonomy (NCBI): domain Eukaryota; kingdom Metazoa; phylum Arthropoda; class Insecta; order Diptera; family Stratiomyidae; genus Chorisops; species Chorisops tibialis. The sequence continues at coordinate 314,758,086 of OY770262.1, forward strand.
TTTTAGAAATAAGTTAGTTAACAGTTCTCTGCGTAGTTTGAGGCGAATACGAGAGTTTTGGGATAAATTTCGTGATTTAAATGTTAAAATTATGCAACTTTGTCGAGTCGAGAATATTCTAAACGAACACTGTTTAGAGCTCAACGAAATTGGATACCATAATGAGATAATTCAAGAGAATGAAGTGAAGTTGGTTTTGGGTATAACATTAGAAAGTAGCCCAAGGCTGGCAAAAGATCTGAATGTCTAAAGAGCGTGAACAATACTCCAAGAACTGAAGTGAGAAAGTGCGAAAACAGCAGCGTGATGGAAAAGTCTAGTGGAAGTTTTATGACGCCGCGTGAAGTAACAGAGAAAAAAAGAAGTAGAGGGATGACAACATCACTTTATTTGAATTTAGAAAAATACAAAAAAAAATTTTTTTTTTGCAATGTTCGAACATATGCATATTAAACTACGCCAGCGAAGTATAAAAAAAGAATTCAAAATTTGGACGTAATAATACCGAGGGTAAATGGAGAGCATTCCAAAAATGGTGCACTTTTCAAAATTTGAAACCGTTTATCTCAAAATCTTATGCGGATATTAAGTTGAAATTTTGCCAGATTATAGAGCTATAATTGTCGTAAAAACTTTAATTTGGAGGGGGGTAATTCTAAGAGAAAAGAGGTGGTAACCCAAAATATTGAAAATTTTCACTAATTTTTTAGGGTTCTGGCAAAAGATATTAGATTCTTGCAGATGAAATGGCGACTTTCGCGATGAAGTGAAGTTAGTTGCGATTTTCATGTCTCAAACTGCCGCCAGGTGACTCTGGTAGTAATGAATATTGAAGTATAAATACTCCTACATTTCGTCATGGAATCATTTCAGTTTTGGACTTCATTGAGATCGGAGAAAAAAAATAAAAAAAACATGGAATCGAGTCAAAAACGGTTACTTTTCCTTTACGAGTTCAAACTTGGCCACAACGAAAGGGAGGCGACCAAAAACATTATCAGGACATTTGGAGCTGATACAGTAAGCGAATGAACCAAACAGCGATAGTTCGGAAAATTCCCATCAGGAGATATGATCCTTCAAAGTGAGCCATGTGGTCACCCAGGACCATCGATAGACAATGACGAGCGTTTACCAGTGGAGTCTGACTCACGCCAAACTGTAAGGGATATTGCAGAGAAATTGGGCGTATACTATTCGACAGTTTCCCGGCACTTGCAACAGCTTGGAAAAGTTTAATAAGTGGGTTCCGCATGAGCTTACTGAGCAAAACATGACCTCATGTATCAAGAATAACGGTCAGAAAATTAAACGAGTTGCAGTATGAGACTCTTCCTCATCCACCATATTCACCAAACCTCTCGCCAACCGATTACCACTTTTTCAAACATTTGGATCATTTTTTGGTGGAGAAACAATTTAACAATGAAGCAGCCATCAAAAATGCCTTCGAGTAATTTCTTCGGTTTCTTCGGTTTTTTATGAAGCTGACATAAATGCTCTTGTATCTCGTTGGGGCGTATAACCCAATCATATGGTACTCAAGATGAAATAGGAAAGAGTTTATTGTACCGGAAAACATGTCATCTCCAATTCTTTCGAATAGTGAATAGTGACTTTTATATGGGATGTGGTAAGAGAGGGGGGAGGTTTATAATTTTTGTATACATTGGGACCATAAAGTAAGGGCACTTTGTAAATAAAATTAAATTGGGATAATAATTAAGGACAGTCGTTGGACTGCTTACCAAAAAACAAAAATTTTGAAATATCAATCCCCAGAGTAATTTTATTTACAAGTTATCGGTACTTTTTTGCCAAAATTGAGTACAGATATCAAATCGGAAATTTGTCAGATTGTAGAACTATATAGTTTTTAATTTTGATAAACAATTTAAGTTGGGAGATGTAAGGGGAGGGAGGTGGTAAGCAAAAATGTCGAAAATTTTAGGTGATTTTTTTAGGGCTCTGGTAAAAGACGCAAAGTTTAAATTTTGCATGTGGATACAGCTATTTGATATACTTAAAAAAAAAAACAATAATTTGTTCCACAATTGTTATGCACGGCTGTGGGGGTCTAATGAGCACAAAGTGTTTCATGTGCAATTAAAAAAACACATTAACTGAAATTTTTTGAATAGAATTTTAAAGTAGAACTTGACAATTTGCGAAATGCATTCAAAAATAATCCCTAAGTGTATGAAATATTAACTGGTCGAATACCCGTAAAACTTCTATGTACTTCCCCCCCATACAAAATTATTTTTTCAACCAATAAATATAATAAAACTGCATCACAAATTTTACGATTATCTTACCTCCTCTACTCCCGCCCATGGAAATGTTTGATTTCGTGAATGTAAAATTCACCAAATTTTATTAAAATTCTATGCAACTTCTTCTATGAAACTGGCATTATATAAAGAGAATATTGGTCGCGATTCAAGCAATATATTAAAAAATTATTAACATCCACCCCTAACTATCACCCCTCCAATCATAAGAACCCAAACTGATACAAATAAACGAATGAAATATTGATTGCATGCACTGGAGCGACTGAGCGTATCCCCAATTATGTATTAAATTGACAACAGTTCTGCTCATGAACCACCTTTCATTTATTCTTCCTAACCACTCTAACCTGCATATTGACCTTCCACGCATCCTCAACTTGTCCCTAGAATAACAAAGTTACGCCCGACTTGTTGGCAGTTTATTTATGTCTGAAGATAAATTAGAGAAAATATTTTAGTCTTTAACGGTAAGTTTCTATCTTGTCTTTTCGCTGTGAATTTTGGCAATTTTATATAGGATACATAGGTTACACAGGCAATTGAGTTGAGACTCAGAAGTGAAAGTTTCCAGTCCAGTTGGAGTGATCGAGGAGTAGTAGAGATTTTGGGTTAGTGAAAGAGGCAAGCGACAATTCGAGAACGATTTAGAAAGATTAATTAAATAAAGTTATTGTGTCATTTAAATAAAGTAAAATCGAGGTTTTTGTTTCTTTACTTGAAATCCAGCGACCCCTTGCGCACTTCAATATAATGAAACCTTTGATCGTAATCGCATTTAAGTGTTGTATAAATGACCACAGCCCTTCAACCCCCATTCATACAGTCTTCCCTATCCACCTTAATTTGCATATTGTCCCAAGAATAATAAAGTTGCGTCCAACTTGTTGGCAAATTTTTTTACTAGTATTTGGAAAGTGGGTAGTAACCCGATTAAAATTTTAAATAATTAATTTCATCAATCCTACTCTTCTGGGTGATTTCCACAATTGTGGAAAGTTGCGAATGTTCAGCCAATTCCCAAGAAAGGAAGCAAAGCGAACCCCGCCAACTACCGCCCAATAGCCATTACTTCAGTGCTCTCGAAAGTGATGGAAACTGCTGTCAATCGCAAAATCGTTAAATATTTCGAGGATAAACAGCTTATTCACGACCGCCAATACGGTTTCCGCTCTGGAAGATCGACGGGAGATCTCTTGGTTTATCTAACGGAACGCTGGAACTCTTGCTTGCATAAATACGGCAAAGGTCAAGTTCTTGCGCTTGACATTGCGAAAGCTTTTGACAGAGTTTGGCATGAATGCCTTCTTGTTAAGCTCACGGCCATTGGCCTCAATGCTATCCTCATTAAATGGATTGAGAGTTTCTTGTCTAAACGCACTATACGAGTAGTATTAGATGGCGTTACTTCTTCTTCATTCCCAATCAATTCCGGTGTCCCTCAGGGTTCTGTCTTATCGCCGACCCTGTTCTTAGTATTTATTAATGATCTCTTGTCTTCTACTCTCAATCCAATCCACTGTTTCGCGGATGACAATACCTTGGATAACACCTATGAATTTGACTCTGTTGCAGAATCAAACAAGCATTCTATTGCTTCCAATCGCAGAGAGTTATTCCGTTCGCTGAACTCAGATCTCGATTTGATCCTGGAATGGGGCAGGAAAAATTGAGTAGAGCTCAATGCCACTAAGACACAGGTCTGTCATCTATCCCTCAAACGTGATGTTCCAGCGTCGTCTTCTAATGTAGCCTTTAATGGTGTACAACTCTGCTTTTCTGAAGATTTTATTCTTTTAGGCGTAAAGCTCAATAACCATCTCAATTGGAGTCAACACATCTTCGAAGTTGCCCTTGACGCTTCCAAACGCCTAGGTATTCTTCGTAAATGCAAAAAATACTTTACGCCTCATGACTTAGCTACCATCTACAAGGCCTACATACGACCTCGCTTAGAGTACAACTCGCATATTTGGGCTGGGGCTCCCAAAACTCACCTTGCGCTGCTTGACCGAATCCAAAAACATGCGTGCCGACTAATTGGAGATGAAACCATAACGGCTTCTATTGACTCCCTCGAGCATCGTAGAAATGTCGGAGTACTCAGCATTTACTATCGCTACTTCCATAGTAAATGCAGTTCGGAACTATGCGCACTCATTCCTCCACTTTACACTTTTCCACGTCATACTCGACAAGCGGAACATGCGCACCAGTACACAGTGAAACTTTTATCTACCCGTACAGTGAAATTTAGGCGGTCATTCATTTCCCGAACATTCAGACTCTGGAACGCATTGCCGGCTAGCGTTTTTCCGAACGGGTATAACCTCCAGTCCTTCAAGAATAATGTTCACCGTCATTTCCTTCTCTATCCATCCAAATTTCCATAATTACTTCAAATTTTAATCCACTTCCTCTACCGACTTAACTGTGCAATGCATTAAAGGGTGACCCCCTAAGTTATACTCGGTGCCTTAAGAAAAAAAAAACTTAAAACAACATAAAATAAATAAGTGATACTAATTGATCTCCGTCACACGACCGACACTATCATCGAACACTGACACCACAGGACTTCGTTGCATCCAGCACGACAAAACCGCTCGCAAGATCCCTTGCCCCAATGCCGAAATCAAGGTATCCAACGTTCATTAGTAGATCGCATTGTATTAGTCTTTAACTACTTAAATAATAATTTTATGTTCACCAAGAAAATTTCATTCTTTCCATTTTTATTAAATATTTTTATTTTTTATTTTCTTATCGTTTTCAGCTAACATACAGATACGGATCCAACCATGTAATTTTCGCCGCATTATTTTAACTCCTTTTTGAAAAAAATTAAATGCTAAGGTTCGCCGGTGTGACCTCGGTGCTCGCTATGGTTAGTGGCTCCATTTCCTCGTCCTTTGCAACGTAGAGCCGCATTAAAACGCACTCTCGAATTTTGACAGCATCCTCAAGGGTGAGGTGTCTTCCAAGACAAATCCCCCTCCTCCTCTTTCCTCTCCTCCCACCCCTTCCCCCCCAAGAATTTAAGCAGCCGGCAAAAGTGCTGTCTGGACCTGGAGGATGCCATTAAAATCTTTATACGAAATTAAACCTCAGAGGTTCGTATCGTATCAGTCTCTAACGTGCACAAAAGCGCAAAATTTTTTATGAAAATTTTAAGCTAAGACCTTGAAAATTTACAGAAATGATTTTAAAAAATTGCGTAAAAGTTCAAAATACGTATTAACTGGTAGAATACCTACCCCCTGCCATACAAAAGTATAATTTCGATCATTTTTAACCTATTAATAGCTATCAACTTTGTACGAACACTTTTAAAAATATTTAAAATAAAGTTACATTAAACGCTTTTTTATCGCCTCAGTTGCTTTACTCCCTCTCGTACAAAAAGGCAATTTCGAATAATTTTAATAAATCAACTAATAACCAACAAATTAATAGCTACGAATTTAAAATTTTGTACCAATACCTTTCAAAAGGAAAGAAATAAGATTGCATCGCGAATTTCGCAATTTTCTCAACTCGTCTACCCCTTCCATACATATTTATGGTTTCATGAATATAAAATTAACGGAATTTGATAGAAGTTTCTTCGGGTATGAAACTAACATTCTGTACAGAGAATTTTGAACGTGATTCAAGTAATAAATTCAACAATTATTAACATCCACTCAGCTCTTTTGACACCTCCCTTCGTGATTGTAATCGCAGTTAAGTGTTAAACTATTGACAGCAGTCCTAACCCGCATATTGACTTCCCATGCATCCTCAATTTCTCCCAAGAATAATGAAGTTGCGTCCGACTTTTTGGCAGATATTTTCTCTCTTATTCCATGATCGGTCAAAGGTTAAGCCAATAATGCCACCTGGTTAAAGTTATTCGTGTACCTACATATCCTTAGGCCTAAAACAATTTCAAATCTTGTATTACAATTTTATTCCAATTTTTATTTTTTTTTCAAAAAACAAAAAAAAAATGTTTTGAATATTTTCACGTGGTCGGCAATCAATATTCTTACCATCCTTGACTTCGACGCCATGGCTCATTTCTCTTGTTTGTTTTGAATGAAAATATAAGCGAAAAATTTAAAACATGTGTTATTTCAATTCGGGGAAAAATCTCAGATCTATGCAGAAAAATCAAAAAACGAACGTCGTCAGCATATTGTGTTTTTAACAATTTTATGTATAGCTACCTATCTACAAAGAACGTTGAGTTTCTCCGCATAAAATCGGATAAAAATATTCAAAAATTGAAGAATAACACATGAACTTGTGCACCGGTATGGAACCTTCTTGTGTATATTTTAGATCCTTAATAAAACACAACGAATAGAATTTCGGAGATTTTCAGGAATGAATATTATTCATATCGAAAAACGAACATCTTTACGGCTCGAAGGTAGCATTCAGTTTATCGTCAAAGACATGATGTTGTTGAAATTCGAAAATATTCAGAAATTGAAATTATCAAAATATTTATCGAGATTGTGAAGAAGATTTTTCATTAAGTAGGAAATTTGATAGCATGCTTTTGTCGAATCAGTGTCAGTTGAATGAGTTCGAAATTAATGTAGTTTTTATGTTTATTTTGATAAATACTATCAATGCGGTCCGTCCATTCTACCACATCAAATTCATTAATATTTAACTTGCAATATCCCATAATTAGACACACTTGCTTTTAAAATAAAGTTTTTGCAATATCCTCTCCGCCTTCTCCACCAAATCCCACATATAATATATGAAAACTTGTGTGATATGTCGCAAAAATCTTTATTTCATCTAGAGTATCGCATTATTTTGGCTTACTTGCAATAGCAGTTCTGTTCTGTTTCTTACCAATCAATAAAATTACTGTTAAGACCCTTTATAGGGATATAGGACAGAAATACTTCTCTTCCATAAAGCTTGTCTATTCCTCTGGTCTTTTGCTAAACTGCTTGCTTCCATGTGCTTCATGTTCGAACTACTCCAAGTCTTCCTTGAGAATTATAATCCATGGCTTAGCGATGATTGGCGAAGTTTTTCTCTGGTTTCCTCAAAGTGTGACCGATCCACTTAGTACCTGTTTTAGTCTGTCCTTTAGTACTCTAAAGTTCGTCGTTGGAGATCACATCTGGTCAGAATATCCTTAAAATGCGTCGGAGACATTGGCTCCCATAAGTCTTTTGGTAAGCCTGATGGTCACGTTCCGTGTGGAACAACGATATAATAACATGAATTTGACACATGCGTCAAACACATACAGCTTAGTGCGAAGGGAGATCTCTCTTAACCTCCAGAAAGGGGAAAGGATACCGAAGGCCGTCCATGCTGACAATGCTTTCGCAGTAAACAAATCTAGCAACTCTTCCACATCTTCTTCGTTAAGAATAATCGCAGCATTTGTCTTTGAACCCTCGTGCACGGACTTGGTTTTACGCACATTTATTTTTAGCTCTGCATATTTGCAAGCTAGGGTATAGCCTAGTAGGTAGTGTGTTGGTGTTGTAATGCGAAGGTCGTCAGTTTAAATCCCGGTCGGCGCAATATATAATTCCGGCACATTGCCGGCTTGGATATACCTTGGTCACCTCAATCTAAGAAAATGAAAAATTCGTAGAAAGAGGGTTGTGCGAAGGGCTAAAAACCCTTCCACAATATTAATGAAAAATGTTAAGGAACCTGAATATCAGGAGGCCAAGGTCCGATTTGGGCTGTAGCGCCATTATAGATGTAGATATTTACATTTAGAACGCAACGATCGAAAATTTAACTCTAAGTGCGAACGGTTATGTGCAAGCAAAGACACGTCATCAGTATAAAAATGGTGACTTAAGATGTTAAACACATCTTCGTCTTTACCACCTTCCAATGCAGCTTTCAGGATGTCATTTATTACCACCAGAAACAGGACTGGTCATAATGTATAGCCCTGTCTGCCACTCGTTCGTACAGCGATGCTGTCTTACAGCTCCCCTCTAAGCAATATCATCATCAATGGCACGACAGTCCAAATCGGGCCCTGGCCTCCTGAAGTCGTCGCCTCCAATCGTCTCGATCCAAAGACTGCGTCACCCAGCTGCTAATTTTACTTTATTATTTTAATAATAAAGTATTGTGATCGACTTGGGAAAAAAAAAAAATTTGCTACCCTGAAATTTTTTTTTTTCGCGTTTCATGACTAAAATAGCCTAAAAATGCAAAAAAAAAAAATCCGTCTGTCTGTACGCCGTCCGCCGTACGCCGTACGCCGTACGCCGACGTGTACGCTCAGCGCACATTAACTCCCAAACCCTTCAAGATAGAAAGTTCATTTTTGAAGGGATTGTAGGTAGTTGCGGATCTCAGGCGGATACCAATTTTGGGGGGTGTACGAGTTCAGGGGGAGGCGGGGGGAGCGCTTAAACCGAAAAATACGAATTCAAATATCTCAACCATGGTTACAGCTAGGAAGCTAAAAATCAACATACATATACAGGAGTTTGTGGGACAACTTTTAAAAATAACTTAATTTTTTTATCCATTGGCGTGCGAAAAGGGGGGGCTAAGAACCAATTGTCGGCCGAATTTTTTTTTCAAATGATTATATCTTCGAAATTACTTCCCATAAAAAATTGATATTTTGAGACCATCAAGATAGTATATAGATCTACTAGAAGCACTTTAGATAGAAGCTAATTAGTGAAAGGGGGAGGGTCAGGGGGGGTGCAATGAAAAACACTTAAAAATTAATATCTCAACTGTCTCTTATGCTATGTAATTGAAACTTAAAATGTATACTAAGCTTTACTAGCGACATATGAAAAAAATATAATATGTGAACATTATAGTAGTGGGGGGAAATGGGGAGCATTTCAAAAATGGCGCACTTTCCAAAATTACAAATCATCAAATCTCAAAATTGAGTACAGATATCAAACCAAAAATTTGTCAGATTGTAGAGCTATATAATTTTTAATTTTGGTAAAAAATTTGAGTTGAGGGGTGTAAGGGGAGGGAGGTGAAAAGCGAAAATGTTGAAAATTTTGAGTGATTTTTTTATGGCTCTGGTAAAAGATACAAAATTTAAATTTTGCATGTCGACACATCTATTTGATATAGATAGAAAAAAAATAGTAATTTGTTCCAAAATTGTTATGCTCCGAAGTGGGGGTCTAACGTGCACAAGGTGTTTCATGTGGAATGAAAAAAACACATAAACTGAAAATTTTTGAATGAAATTTTTAGGTAGAAACTTGAAAATTTGGGAAATGCATTTTAAAAAAATCTCTAAAAGTTTGAAATATTAACTGGTCGAATATTTTTAAAACTTCTGCTCCCTCCCATACAAAATTATTTTTTCGACCAATTATAAGAAATCAATTATAACCTAACTATTAAAAGCTATCAATTTGAAATTTTGCACAAAAACTTAGAAAAATAGTTTAAATAAAATTACGGTAAAAGTTTTGAAATCATGCTTGCCCTTCTACCCCCTCCCATACAAAAGCATGATTTCGACCAATTTCATTAAATCAACTAATAACCAACAAATTAAAAGCTACGAACTTGAAATTTTGTACGAGCACCTTACAGCAAAAAAGAAAGAAAATTCCATCACAAATTTTACGATTCCCCTACCTCCTCTACCCACTCCCATACAAAATAATTTTTTCGAGCATTTTTAAGAAATCAGTTATCAGCTATCTCTTAAAAGTTATCAATTTCAAATTTTGCATGAAAACTTATAAAAGTAATTCAAATGAAGTTGCTTTAAAAGTTTTGAAATTGCGCTTACCGTTCTACCCCCTCCCATACAAAACTATGATTTCGACCAATTTCATTAAATCAACTAATAACTAACAAACTAAAAGCTACGAACTTGAAATTTTATACAAGCACCTTACAAGAGAAGCGAAATAAGACTGCATATCAAATTTTACGATTCCCCTACCTTCTCTACCCCCTCCCATACAAATTTTCCGTTTCGTGAAAATAAAATATACCAAATTTTATGAAAATTTTATGCAATTTCGTCTATGAAACACATTCTATACAGAGAATATTGGACGTGATTCAAGCAATTATTAAAAAGCTGTTAACATCCACCCACCCTTGCTATTACCCCTCCTCCTCCCCTCATAAAAACCCAAACTTGCAGAAACGAATGAAATATTGTTAAATTGACAACAGCCCTGCACAAGAAACCCCTTTGCACTTAGCTTTCCCTAACCACTTTAACTTGCATATTGACTTTCCACTCATCCGCAACTTGTCCCAAGAATAATAAAGTTTCGCCCGACTTGTTGGCAGTTTATTTAAGATGGCTTTGCTATCTTCATCAACCGAGTCTTCCCAACGCTTGCGTGGCTTGCCTACTGGCCGGTTACCACTTGATTTGCCTTTCAGAGCACGTTAGGGGATTCTTCTGTCTTCCATTCGCTCTACATGGGCAGCCCACTGCAGTTTACGTAGCTTGATGAACGTTGAAGCTTCTGGCTCGTCGTAGAGTTGATACAACTCATAGTTGTATCTTATTCGCCATTCCGTTCCTTCCTTCATAGGTCCCAAAATTCTTCGGAGGACCTTTCTTTCGAATGCGTTAATTGCTTTTTTGGAAGTTCGCGTAAATGTCCAAGTCTCGCTGCCATAACAGAGCACAGGTCGTATAATAGTTTTATAAATCCGCAGCTTATTGTTCCTGTGCACTTTCTTGGATTTCATTATTGGAAGTACCGAATAATACGTCTTATTCGCAAGTATTATCCGTCGTTTGATTTCGTCTGTTTCATTACCGTCCTTTGCTAGATTAGCCCCAAGATATATGAAGTTGTCCATATTCTCCAAGTTATATTCGGCAATTGTTATGTTTTGTCTGATAGGCGCTCTCCTTCTTGTTTGCGTCATTACTTTTGTCTTGCTTTCATTAATGCGCAACCCGACTTCTTTTGCGGCGGAGTCAAGATTGACAAATATCTCCTTAGCACTAGGGAAGGATCTTGCTAGGATGTTAATGTCGTCAGCGTATGCTATTAGTTGGGCGGACTTGAATAGTAGTGTCCCGTTGGTGTCGACTGGGATTTTTCGGACGACATACTCTAGTGCCAAGTTGAAAAGCATGGGGGCTAGACCATCTCCCTACTTTAAACCACATTCCGTTCGAAAGCTGGTTGTGGAATCGGTTTGTATTTTCTAAGCAAGATGCGACATATTGCATCTTCGTAGGATTCTTCAATTATAGCTATGATAACAACTGAGCAATGTACCAGCTTCTCCACTCGCTACGGTCGTTCTCACTCCCCTTCCCCAACCTTCCCAATCCCATTCCTTCCCTCCATGACTGTGTTTGTGCATTGCACATAAAGGCCGAAATTGCCTATAGCACAAGTCATTGTAAAAAAAAAAAAGAATATTATTTGGAATACCTCTGCTACGCAAAACATTCCAAATATAATCTCGCTTAACGCTGTCGAACGCTTTCTCGAAGTCCAAGAACATGAAACCATTTCGGCGGGCTGCTCTAATATTGTCCCTAGGGTATTTGTATAGTCTATACAAGACGACCCTTAATGGAATCAAGTTTGATAAACTTCGAAAGTGCTCTCTACAACATCACTCATCCTATTGTTTCTGGAATATCTTCCTCTGACAAGGTGTTTAAAATATCAGAGAAGTATTGCTTCCATCGCCGTAAATGGTGTTCCCTCATATTAAGGAGAGTTCCGTTGATATCTCTCATCAGGCGGCTGACTGTGAAATTCCTGTTCGTTAACTGTTTCTTAATTGTAAATAACCAACCCAAATCCCCAAGATAAGCCGCAGATTCCACCTTATTGGCCAGATCTTCAACGGTCCTTCTCTTGTCGCATCTAACAGCCTTCTTAATCTGTACATCAGCATCGCCGTAGTTTGGTTTCAAGTCGGGAGGTTGACATCGGGCTAAAAGATGATCACTAATTTGGCTATTTTGCTGATCGCCAAGCTTGTCTCATGGGTCTTGCGACATGCTGGGTTTCTCACCACTTTGCACAAATTTTTCAGCACTTTCTTAGGAATGTATTTCTGGTTGGCGTCCAGTGTGCGCATTTAATGTTCGCCTAATGTGGCTGACTTTTCGCGTAGAATAGTGGAATGCTCACGTTTTTTGTTGGGGCCATCAAAATTATCCACACTAAGCCTGCGCTTCATTTGAAAAATTTGTGGCCGTCAGATCGTTCCCAGCTGATGAGACTGTTACTCGCTCTCGGTGTAAGGATGGCTGCTCCGCCATTGTTGGGCTCACACTCATAACCAAAGTACGGAATGGTGCTTCCTCTCGGGTTTCGTTCTTCTCCTGACCTTGTGATCTCGCTCAAGCCGAAGACTTGGATGCTATACATAGTGCTCCATTTCAAGGTCGATCACTGATTGGCGGTGTATGGACCGAGTGACCCCAGCCCTTCCACCGTCATTCAATGTTCGAACGCTCCAGAGGCCACTTATAGTCCGTTTTCGAATTCCAAAACTTAGATTTTAAGATCACGGGTGATAAGCCCATTATCCAGTGAGTGTCCGTTTGGCATTTTCAGGACAAGCTAGACTGGCTGTAGCGGGTGTATTCTACTGCCCCATCCATCAGTTAGCAGTAGTAATAGTTTCTTAATAACCAATAATATTTTCCAATTAAAAATTAAAGGAAAGAATCCTAAGGTCGAAATGAATTATTTTTAAAATAATTACACATTTAAATTACAATACTATTCCCATTAAATTCACCTACATTTCAATTTTTTGTCAGTAATTTATTAAGTAGGTCATCATATTTATAGTCTGCCGAAATTTTCATTAAACGTGCTCTCATTTGAAAAATATTTAACGGTTATATGCATATTATTGGTACACGATGGGGTCATTTCATCGTACTCAAATAATGTCATAATTATGTACAGTCGCAAAATATCGAAATTAATTTAATAAAATCATTGAAAGCAAAATATTAATAAACATCAGGCATACTAAAATGTGTAAATAATTCATTTTATAGAGATTTCAATCAGGACAAATACAGCTTACTATTGCAATTAACCAATATGATTTGATAAACTTATTGATGTGCAAAGCCTGAAAATTTCATAAATAGCAACATTATTTGCAATTCATTTAATGAATTACGATTTTGTATATTAATTAAAAAAAGAAAACACAAACGATTATATATAACTAATTTATTAATTTAAACGATTTATATTGAAGTGCGCTTGAAGTAGCTGGATTTCTATTAAAATTAGTACCAATGCACTTTATGGTTCACTAAACACAAACTTTATTCAACACTTTTAATTAAATCGTTTACGATCTTTTGACCTTAATTTCTTTCCAATAATGAATGTGTCCTGCACTTTAATTCATTCCAAATTTGTAAATATACATAATCGAAAATCGCACACAGTCGATGAGCTTTGTAGTTTTGGTGTGCAATCTTCAACTGTTTACGACCTTCAGAAAACAGTTCTATCCTTATCTATTTTCACATTAAAGTTACATATCCTAGATGAAGACAGGCTTTGAAGTTTAACCAGCCTTATGACGACGCTGTCCAGAGTATGCTGTAGCATCGCGTGTTACTAGGCTCGACGTTTTAACAGATTTATGCACCCGGGCTCATTTGCTCCCGTGCTTTGCACGGTTGCATAGGAAGCAACTTTGAACGAAAACATATTCGTCTTCTGTTTCCTCATCATCTTTCAAAAGTTCCAAAATGCAAAATGTCATCGAGTTTTTGATTCATGAAATTTTAAGCTTCGCCTCCTGTTCCAGGCCTAACTATCCTCTATCCTCTTCCCAAAGCCGGAAAGAACTTTGAGCTTTTTCAAGCTGCAATAGGTGACACACTGCACAAGATCGAGTTTTCGAACTGTCAAATTTCGTTCGGATTGAATTTAATTGTAAAATATCGCAAAATGCCGAATAGAGATTCTTTAGTAGTGCTAGTTTACGTGAATTCCATTTTAAATATTTTGAGAAATGTTTGCATGCAGTTTGCTTTGAGCGCCTTAGCAATAAGCGTTGCGCGTAATAAAAGACGTCGAATACGAGCCGCAAGGTTGCTTCGAATTGCAGCAAAAGGAAGTGCACAGAGGTTACACAGTACCATTTGGGTCCAAGTAAGTGCACAATCAATCCGCAATAACTCATTCACAAAATGTTTTGAATAATAGGCTCGAAGCGGAATGTTCTGGGAAAAAGATGTTCTCACTTTTGATGAAAAAAGATTCAAAGACAGCTTCAGGATGACTCAAAAATCTTGTAGTAATAATAATATAATATAATAATAATATAAAATAATAATATTACTAGCATCTGTAGATCACAGGTAATATTGTTACAAAAGTGGAAAATAAACAATAATTGATAAAACATATTATAGATACAGGTTCACATATACATATTAATGAGGGCTTGACCGGACGGAACAACGATTCAACGGCATACGAAAACTCTGCATTGAAAAAATTTGCGGAGGCAAACGACATTTATGCCCAGAATTCGAAAAATTTAGTAGGAGTAATGGTACCTGCCCACATTCTCCTATCATATCCGCATTCAAATTATCGAAATATTTGTTAAAACCTAATCCGTTTTCCATAAATCAACCGCTTCATGAGAAAATGTTTAATTATCATTTATCCAAAAGTAGGCGTGTTGTAGAAAATGCTTTTGGTCATCTGAAAAAAAGACTTAGATGAATCGGAAGGGGCTTGGAAGTTCGCATTGACCACGCTTCTACCATTATAAAGGCGTGCTGTGTTCTTGACAACTATTTATGCGAGGAGAAAGATCCCATTCCAGAACATTGGACGGAGGTTAACTCGGCAGGAAGAGTACAACCCGAATTTAACTCAATTGCAACTGGGAAGGTAGAAGGAAGAACAATACGCGATTGCATAGCGCAGTATATTTATCAACGTGGAATGTGTAGATTCTTTTTACCGAAACGAATTATTTTTGCTAGTTTTGGTGCTCTGCCTTCCATTTTGCAACTGTCAAAATCAAAATACGAGTAACAGTTCAAAAATTTCCTCTGGATATTTTCAGGTATATTTTTCAGGGATGCGGAAAATAAAGCTTTTTCAGGGTTTGACATAATATGGGAAGAGGTTTTTGTTCTCAAACCTCATTCTGAAACGAGATTACAAGAGCTCTTCATTTGAGATAAACTCCATTTAAGCTTCATATTTAAGGAGATTGAAGGCCCATAAATTCCGAATTGGCCTAAGCTTCTTTTAAACTCTTCAGTGTGTCTCCAGTATTAGCCACTTACACAATTCTCTCTCTAGAGAGTTTCTTGTAACAAAACCAAATGTTTAACAGTGGCGTGGCGTCGCGCTCTAAAAGCGGAAGGAAAGATGCGCCAAAGCAAATGCTTCCAACTGTTTTTATTATTTAACTAGCAAACGCCCGCGACTTCGTCCGCATAAAAATCGCATTAATAAGCAATTTTTGAGAATTTAGTTAGTAATACATTACATGGGATATATAATCCGCTTACTTTAATGGCTCTTTGAACACAATGTTTTGTATTTTATTGGAGTCAGAACCATAAATTATTAAGAATGATAGCATGATACTCGCATTTGAATGGGAGAGGCTCGTGATCAAATCAAACCCGTGATTCGAGATCATATGTATACGTGTTAAGGACATGTGAATAGGTGTAGCTTGTGTTAATTGAAAAAAGGCCAAATAAAATGACATTAAGCTTAAAAACATAACAGGACTTCGATTGTGCGTAAAGCCTCATTATATGATACTACCGATGAAGTTGAAATTTTTGTAATCTTAAGAATTTTTGTGTGGGGAGTGATAGAAGGGATGACAGTACTAAATTAATTTTTCCACACCATGCTAGAGCAGCTATAAAAATATTTTGCACCACATTTAAGCTTGAAAAACTGAATAGGTAACTTGAGAAACTTAGTGCATTGGATTTAGTGGAATTGTGCAATTTGTATGGGAGGTGGTAGAAGGAGTGGGGGTTTTTGGTAATTTTTCTAGATACAACTATCATCACCATGCAATTGATATCTTTTAAATTTCAGATCAGTTAGATTCACACTTTTCAAGAAAATCGAGTTTTTGCAAAGTCGTGAAATTGTGTCATATTGTAAGGGAGGGGGTAGAAGGAGTGGAGCTAATCGGTTAATTTTTCCGATAATAATATTTATGCTAATTAAAGATTTAGTACAAAATTTTAGCTCGATCAAAGCTATACGTACTGAGAAAATTGGTTTAGAATATTTCATGAAAAAGTGCAGTTTGTATAGGAGGTGGTGCAAGGAGTGGAGGGTTTTTAGTTATTTTTTGAGAAGTAACTAGAATTATCATTGAATTGATATATTTTATATTTCAGAACAGTAACATAACGAATTTCCGCAATGTCGTGGATTTGTGTCAGGTTGTATGGGAGGGGGTAGAAGGAGTAAACCTAATTGGTTAGTTTTTTCCTGACATTAATAACAATGCTAATTAAGGATTTAATACAAAATCTTAGCTCGATCAGAGTTATACGTACTGAGAAAATTGGAGTATAGTATTTCATGAAAAAGTTTAGTTTGTATGGGAGGTGGTGGAAGGAGTTGGGGGATTCAAACTATTTATACACTTGAAGATTGCATTTATAATAGAAATAATATATTTTAAATTTCAAATTAATTGTTCATAGTTTTCATGAAAATTTGATTATTATAAGTTTTTGAAAACGAGTCACTTTGTATGGGAGGGGGTAGAAGGCGTGAGGGGAGAAAAATAAAACCTAAAGTAGATTACTCCCCAAAGCAGACCTAATAATCTGTGAAAGTTTCATTGCAGTTGGTGCAGCCGTTTTTGCGTGAAAGCCGGAAAGACAGACAGACAGAGAAATTTTTTAAAAACGTTTGATTCTGCTTAGTTATTGCTAAAATGAAGCAAAAAACTTATTTATAGCCATTTATAAACAAATAACAGACAGACACTACAATTATATTTATATAGATAGATGAATGATTTCAAAATTTACTGAGAGATATTTTCACTTCCTTATTGCGATATTAGGCCTACTATGCTGCAAAAGTGAAATCAAATTATTTCATTTAAAATAATAGTTGGCGAAATGAAATTGTTCAGATTTTATATGCCATCATTTCATTTCACTGCAACAGCGTACTAAGCTTTAAGTGGCGTTCTTTCTTCTTACGTTGTAAATATAATTTTCCTGAATAATAAACTAATTAGTTAAACATTAACGATTGTTGCAATATGAATATGTTTGTTTCTGATGTATCTGTCATAGGAGATAGAAGATTCAAATTATAAATTAAGAAAAAGAGGGCTACTTAAAAAGTAACAATAGATTGATAATTTAAAGTAATTTAAATTCAGTCGATTATGCAATTTACAAATAAACTCCCTCGATTATTAACATATGTAGTCGTTCTTTTTTGAATATTTATTGTTATTCTCTTCAAACATGGAACAATGTAATCATCATCATGCATTAATTCATAAAGATAACCTAATAAATAAGTTTCGAGACTTATAAGAATATTATTGAGAGAGATTATTGTTTTAACCCTTATGCGTTGTATGAATGCTTGAAACGATATGAAAATCGTGTAAGCAAACATTATTTATTGTATAGTTTAGGCTTTTTTCGTTAACTTACTGGCGCCACGTCCTAGAAAAATGATTTAGTCGACATTTTTATTTTTCATTTATGAAGTATACGAATATTATAAGCAAAATTTGTACTTTGTATCTTTTCAAATCACGTTATGGACCAATATTCTACACCCTCACATTATGAAGAAAACATTATTCGGTAACTGACTATCTTACAGAAATATGACTAATAATGATTTTTGCCTAGCGCAAATTATTCCTTAGCGTTACAATCTTTAGAGCAAAAATAATATCCTCTCAGTTTTCATCGACATATTTTATCGAATTATACATTTAAACTCGATGGCCAGTCCAAAGTTATTTTCCCATTTTCTGCTTTCCATGATGTATAGAGGCGACTTCGGTGTTTGGGGTCGTTGTCTTCTTGGAGAATCCAGTCATAGTTTTGGAGTCCATACAGCAACTCATCAGACTTTAACAATCTCTTCTTGTATAAATTCAGCATGAATTCAGAATTCAGATTTCTGTTGAAAGCAATCAACTTTTCTGAGGCTTTTTCAGAGAAGCACCCATAAACATGCACGTTTGCTGGATGTTTCACGGTATGTTGCCACAATCTCTCACCGTTTCTTGTCCAAGCGTCCTTTCAGTGATTTAAAATAAAAAAATGACATACCGGTAAATACCACGTTGCTCCAGTCGCGTTCTAAATTCTGCCGTGTCCTACTCAACCTCTTTTGTACATGTTTTTCTGGTAGTGGCGGTTTGGAATTTGTGCTCCTGTTTTTGATGCCAGATTCTTCAAGCCTGCTTCTAATTGTATTCATGTACAACCGAACTCCTTTTTTAATTAGTTTTTCTTTCGCCTGTCGTAGAGTTAATGTCGGGTTCTTCCTGCATAGCTGAGCGATCAATTTATCGCCTCTTTTTGATGTACCTCTACCTGGCTCATCATGGACATCACAATGCTCTTTATACCTCATAATCCACTTTTTTACATATGAAGCTTTGGTTTTGGTATATTTTGCGGCCTGCCTCACACTCACTCTGGGTCCTTTAGGATGGGTAACCAGAAAAACAATTTCAAAACGTTTTTTATAAGGAGCACTCAGTTCTTAACTGGCTATCTCTACGAAAGATCAAACTGTACTGACCAAGTAAATCTAACGCGAAATCGGCAGTGGTATGTCATATATAATTTTGCAAACACATAAATGAGCAGGCAGGAAAGAATTACATTACGTTCTTCTTGAACGCACTGTAGTTTCCATTGAAGATCTTTACCTTCCCCACCTTCTAGTGCAGCTTCAAGATGTCATTTATTACCACCAGAAACAGGACTGGTGATAATATGCAGCCTTGTCTGACACCATTTCGCACAAGAAAGATGTAAGACACGAAACCTTCCATCTTCGTAGGATTCTTTAATGATAGCTATGACCTTATCTGGAATATCTCTCCTAAGCAAAGCATCCCATATATAATCTCGTTTAACGCTGTCAAAAGCCTTCTCGAAGTTCACAAACATGAGATATAATGGCGAAACCATTTCGGCGAACTGCTCCAATATTATCCGTAAGGTATTTGTTTGGTCGGTACAAGACGACCCTTTACGGAATCCAGCCTGATAAACTTCGAGAGTGCTCTCGACGACATCACTAATCATATTGAGAATTACCTTAGCCATGATTTTCGATACGGCAGTAAGTAGACATATATCACGCCAATTGCCACAATCCCGAAGGTCTCCCATCTTCGGAATTTTCACTATGACGCCCTCTATCCATTCAGTCAGATATCTTCCTTCATTCCACACATCAGATAAGAGTGGGAGGAGTATATCGGTTTTTATTTCCGGGTCCGCTTTGAGGAGTTTGGTAGATAGTCCGTCTAGATCTGGGTTTTCATTTCCGCCATTGGCCGAATGGCGGAAACTATCTCTTCTTGATCTGGGAGAGCGTTCCTAATAGAGGATTGTTGTGGTTGGATGTTTGGTTGTTGTTCTGTTTCTGGAATATTTTTCTCTGTCGAGATGTTTAAAATATCAGAGAAGTATTCCTTCCATCGCCCCAACTGGTGTTCACTCATATTAAGGAGAGTTTCATTTACATCTCTTACCAGGTGGTTGGCGGTGAAATTCCTGTTCATCAACTGTTTCATAATTTTAAATAGTGAAACCGTATCCACAAGGTAAGCCGCAGATTCTGCCTTATTGGCCAAATCTTCAATGGCCTTCCTCTTGCCACGTCTAACAGCTTTTTTAAGCTGTATACATTGCGGCAGTTCTGTTTCAAGTCGAGTGCTCGATGGTTGACATCTGGTTGAGAGTTGATTGTCAATTTGCCTTTTTTCCGATCTCCAACCTTGTCCCATGTGTCTTGCGACATCCAGGGTTTCTCACCGCCTTGTATATATCTTCAGCACTAGTTAAGAACGTGTTTCTGGTTGCCTCCCAATTGGCGTCCAGTGTGAGCATTTCATATCCACCCAATGTGGATGACTTTTCGCCTAGAATGGTGGTGTACTCGCTCTTTTTGTTGGGATCTCTAAGTCTATCCGCATTAAGCTTGTGCTTCATTTGAAGAATTTGTGGTCGTCGGATAGCTACTGTGCACAATATCAAGCAGGCAACCATCAAGTAGTGATCACTCCCCACGTCAGCTCCACGCTTCGCTCGTACATCGAGGAGACATTTTCTCCATCGATGCATGCGGGGAACTTATATATCCGGACTAGGTTAGATTAGGTTGGAGTGGCGGTCTTAACCTACATAGACCCTTTCGGATCCTCCGAGATACCACTTGCAA
Source organism: Chorisops tibialis (assembly GCA_963669355.1). Lineage (NCBI taxonomy): Eukaryota > Metazoa > Arthropoda > Insecta > Diptera > Stratiomyidae > Chorisops > Chorisops tibialis. The sequence goes on from OY770262.1 coordinate 314,778,802, forward strand.
ATAAGGAAAACCTAATGTGTCCGTACATCAAGCGATGCTGTGAGTTCCTTGTTAAGATACAAGGTTTCCGTTGCCGTGGCTAAATCCAATGAATTTCGCATACCGCAGCACGAAACCTTCTTAAGATCGGGGGAAGAACGGTTCTTCGAGGGTTTTAAGCCTACTCCTTGCAAGAGCCGGGCAGTTGCACAGCACTTGCTTCACAGTCTCCCTCTCTCCTGGCTGTGTGTAATTTCTGTAAAAACCATGCGCTACCAAGCCCATTCTGTAAGATGTACTCCAATAAGGTATTGGCCGGTAACAATACCTACCAGTGCCGCACATTGCTTCCTGGATAATGATAAGAAGAGTTTTGTCTTCTTCGCTTCAATACCATTCCAAGTTGATTTCGTAGTTTTACAGGTTGTCGTTCTTTTCTACTTGTCTTCGTATAGAATTATCATCTGCGCGTCCATAGACTCAACACCAAACCACTGAATACTGTTTAATGAGATGAGGCCGAAAAAAATATCTTTTTCGGCCACGAACGAGCACGCAATTTTTTTCGTTATGCCCCGTTCGTGGTCCACGCCAGCTACTGGTGAGAAAGGTGAACTGGAGCTAATCAGAAAACTCCAGAACTAAGCACGCAAGTGTTCCCCGGGGGTACCAGGATTTGGCACCAATCAAACAGGTGGCTAGAGATCCTGAGTTTATTCCATACCATTACTCAACTGAAATTGGTTTTCTTTTACGCAGCCCGAATTCGATAACGATGAGATCGCAAGGTGCCAAGTGGCGGAATCATACCCACGGGCTGAGCGCAATACGTGGTAGTGCAGATATTAGGCCGTAAACTTCGGTAATCCTCGATGTGCCCATCGGTCGTCGAACTCAAGGGCTTACTCGAGTGGTCGAGGGGCGCAACTCCTAATCTCAAAAGGTTGGGAGGGCAGGGTCAACATCGAAACCATGATGAAGTCCCTTTTGTTGTTGCGAGACGATTTCTATATGGGTAAGACGGCGTGACGAGCTCCAAAGCTCATTTTATTGTACAGGCCAAGGGTTCTTATGGTTAGTATTAGAACAACGAACCCCCTCCCTCCCTGACAGCACGTATGGGCGGTGGTAAGGATTTTGTAGGTTGTAGGTCAAGGTTAGCACCTCTTTTTGCTAGTTCGTCCGATACTTTATTACCTGTTACGCCACTGTAGCCAGGAACCCAGCAAAGTGCGATCTTTCTTATGGCACAAAGATTCTGTAGCGCGCGCTGGTAGCTAAATACTGTCTTAGATTTGATAATACAGGACTGCAGTGCCTTTAATTTCCGAACTAACGTACAAATTGTTTGGACTAGGACTTGGAATGATGAATGGTGAAGTCGGAGATGATTTTTAATATGTCTCGATGAACGCCTCTATTGAATTCCGATAATAATATTTTAATAATAACCAAATTCACGTAACTTTTTCCTCCCAGGAAGAAAACTTTATTTATTTCGTCACGTTTCAAGAACCGATTGAGACACATGACGATTACGGCCGTGATAAATCGACGAGTCGTTTGAAGCATATCCATACTTCCAAGTGAATCCAATTACGCTTCATCGCTCTTTCTGATCAGAATATCATCATCATCGCAGGACCTCTTCGTTCCTCTATACAACAATCCAAGGACGACGGCATAATTTTCCGTGATTTGCTCAAGTACTCCTCATTTTTTTTTGCGTGCTTTTTGTTGAAAAATGAATGGAAAATCGAAAAAGACTTTCAAGATTTCTGACAGCTATCAACCACATTACAATTCATCATTTCTGCAGAAGAACCGCAAAAGGAAAAAAAAACTGTCGCAGAAACCTACAAGACCGGTGGCGATAGTCCCCATCCACAACAAGGAGCATTCAAATGCCGAAGGCAGTGAATTTGTCATTCGTCCGGAATAATATAAAAGGTAAGGAAATTTAATGATAACATCGTTCATAACAAACATTTTGTCGGAATACAATCGGGAAAAAAGGACGATGAGCGGTCCTCAAGTTTATGTGCTGAAAAAGATATTTTTGTGGCTGGTAAATTGCAATTTAAAATTCGTTTATCTGTCGTCCTTAGTCAGTTGCGTAGTATACGCGAATGCGTAGCAGAGTTCACAATGAATTATTAAAAAAAGATAACAAGAAGATGGCTGGTCAGGACAGCGAATCTGCAAGTATGTCAATCTGCCCGAAAAATTCGCCATTAGTCCTTCTAATGCCCGTTACGCAGCCCCTTATTTATTCACACTGGGCCTGTCTCTAGTTTCCTTCCGTTCACGTTAACAATAATAAATCAATTTGATTACAACCTCTTACAGGGTCTATCCCAGCCATCCCCCCAGTACTCTCAGCCCAGAGAGCCCACTTGTAGAAGTCACGAACTTTAAACGAAATCCGCTTAAGGAAGGTACCCGGGATCCTGCAGAGGACTTTCCAACCTAAAAGGGCTGCTTTCACTCCTGCCGAGCTCGAGATGGCAGAGCATTTCTTATCTGCCAGAGAGATATAAATTAAGTCACACAACGAACTTACCTGGTTTATGGGTTTCCGCGGAAGACATGCGAATCACTAGGACTTTTTAAAAAGGCTCCGCTCCGCCACGGGGAGGGTACTATTCGCTGTGGAACAATATCCGAGTGTGGCGATGGAACTCTCAGAACCGCCGCCGGTCTCAGGTGATTATCGTGAGCCCGTATTTAACTTCAGATGGCAGCTCGCTCCATGTTGGTGTCCGCAGGAGGATGCGATGAGGGCTGAGTAATTGAATTAAACTTTTCCACATTCCATCTTGCAGACTTTTACGCTTTTATGTTTTACGGCTGGATTTCGAGCTTTAATAGTAGTGGCCTGGATGAAGTGCCACGGGATTACATTTGAAGTCGATTTCTGTCATATTTTATTAAGTTTATGCCCCAACCCGCTCTCCTCGACAACACACTGTACGAATGAAAGTGCAGGAGATCCGCTCTAACAATGTTTCTTTATCTTCGTTCGTTATGTGCAGACTAGAGGCAGTTCCTACGGAAACTGCTATTTTGTAATGAGATAAAATTTAAACCCAGGTCGGGAATTATCTTCCTTTATTTTTGAGAAATCTTAAATTGAGAGTAGAAGAATAAGGGAAAAGCGTTAAAATTATTGAAAAACTTCTTAAACCTATTTTTGAATATTCTGATGTCGAGAAAATTCATTTAGTTCTTCCTTCACTTTGTACGCAACATAGACTTTTCAATTTAACTCCAACATCCATAGCCCATCATAATCACAACTTCCAACAAAATTCTTAATCGCAGCTAATTCTAATAAAGAACAATTTTCCGGAATTCTTGCCCATTAAACCAGAAATTTTCCTAGAAATACCGAAGCACTATCCTTGCGTCTCCTCGAACAGTGAGCACTACTACTGCGAGTCCTGGCGGTCATTTGCAATAATTTCGAAGCCGAATGGATTCGTGATGCCTCCGGTTCGCCCCATAATTTCCATAAAATAATCCGCACTTGAAACACTCTTCGAAAACTTTTCCAATTATAATTGACTGGGCCTGGTGGCAGTGGTGAGCGCTGCGCGACGATGTTATTCCAAAAATCTCCAATATTATGACCGCACCAAAAAACAACATCGTGCGCCATCATCATCATTCACCAAGAGTTCCATTTCGAAACTTTTCCATACGAAATCCTCTTAGCTATCGCGCGCAAGAATTGGGACGGGAATTTGGAGACCCAATTCCCGAAATATATTTGAAAATGCTGAAGCCGCGGCGCAATACTCTTCCAATTCGTCCTGTAAATTGCATTTGACTTAATGCAAAATTTATTCGGCTTAATTGAAAACAAACGGCTGGAAACCAATTCAAATGAAATTTCGGTGCGTTACATGCTCATAACTACGCCAGGTTACGAGCTATGCAATTGGCATTGTAGCAGTTTTTCGAATAATAAAAGAATCTTATCGGCATTACGGCAAGGACTAGAACTCCATCTGGAATAGGTAATTTGTATTAAAGCGCCATGAAACGGAAACGTTTTCCGGAAAAAAAACCCCAATCCCAAATACGGTCAGACTGAAATACTCGTACAAAAAAGATGACCTGATGCACCGAAAAAGTAATCGGAACGGAGTTCATCCTAGCTGAGGCAGTTTGCGTATTTCGAGGCGCATTGTTGTGCAGTATGCAAGCAAGGACATCAGCTCGGACGAACGTTGCAGAATTTACAATATTTGTTTCGACTTAGCTCGTAGGTGTCCCCTTAGCTGGGGTGCTTCGAAACAGGATTAAATGTAATGGGGGGCGGTTTAGTAGGTCCAGCGTTGTGTGTCTGTTTGCTCGACGTTATAGAGCATATGTTGCTGGACCATGAAAATCATTCGCTAAACCCACTCGGGGTTGGTTTTGCTATAGAAAACTTTTTAATGGAAAGTCGTGAAGGATTGCGGCCCAGCATGACGATGACTACGATGGTAACGAATGCATTTGATTTCGGTATCACACAAATGGAATGCTATTAAGCTTTCGGCTCCTTTTTTATTCAATACAGTACTGCGTTCCACACTATCGTTACTTTATTGTACCGCAACAGAAAACGATGTTTGCACTCTATCGAATTTGTTTTCAAAGTCCAAAGACTTTGTGCGTTCGAACAAAGCTCACGTTTTCGTTATCGATCTTTTAATGGAAAGTTGTAAAATACCTGAGTCTGAAGGTTATTACGTTTTTCAATTACGAGAAACTTCTTAAAAGTTACAAAATCTCAATTTTGAATGCACATACTGAATACACCGTAAAGAAAACATAAAATAACTTCAGTCTCAAAATTGTTATGTTATTTTCCTTTTTTTATATGATTAATTAAGTCTAAGAATGCAATAAAAAAATCGTCTGGTCTTATGCCAAAAATAAATGTGCACATGCGTTCGAACGCGAGCACACCGATTGTTCTTAACGGACAAGATGCCGAAGAGGTGCAAAATTTTTGTTATCTCGGAAGCATTGTCAGCGTGGACGGCGAAGCCGAAAAGGATATTGAGGCGCGGCTAAATAAAGCTCGTCAGGCCTTCAGTATCCTTTCCTCTTTTTGGAGGTTAAGAGAGATCTCCCTTCGCACGAAGCTGCCGGTTTTTGAAGCATGCGTTAAATCCTGTTGTTATATGGTTGTACTACGTGGAAAGTAACCGTTCGACTTTCCAAGAAACTACAAACTTTCGTGAACCAATGCCTCTGATGCATTTTAGAAATATTCTAGCCAGAAGTGATCTACAACGACAAACTTTGGAGTACAACTGGACAGACTGAAATAGGTATTGAGATTCAAATGCGAAAGTGGTAGTGGATCGGTCACACTTTGAGGAAACCAGAGCGAAACATCACCAAACTTGCGTCTTCCTCAAGGAAGACGTCGGGTTGGTCGACCATATAGTACACGGAAGCGAGCAGTTGAGCAGGAGACCAGAGGAATAAGCAAGTAAAGTAAAGGCCGATATTCAGGATCGAGCGTTGTGGAAGAGAGTTGTTTCTGTCATATGCCCCTATAGGGGGTCTTAACAGGATTTTGTATTGGATATGCATCGTTTCATTTATATCAAAGCTCCTCGACGATAGAAGCACACCCAAACATGGTACACCTACGAATTAAAAAATGGTAAATTCAAGACAATATGAAAAAAAAGAAATGCAAATATAAAACAAATAATTTTGATAAAAAAGCTTCTAGTTTTGAAAGTTCTACAATTTTCAGTCAGCATGCTTTTTGATCCAATTGAAAATACGGTGAATTTGGGGTTGAAAATAATTATAAAGTTATTTATCTCGACAGCTATACTTCAAAGCGAAAAATCAGTTAAATTTTTTCGCGATTACAATAGTTTTCTTTTATATCATAATGTGGAGAACTGAAAAATCTCTAGAAATTAATTGTGAAACAAACTATTAAAGGTGCTCGACCGCCATCGCGCTCAAACCACTTCTTCTCGAAAAAAAAAAAAAATTTGGTCATTTGTTTCTACCAAGTTCTTCTCAACCGCCTCTAAAATTCGATAAAGGAAGTATCTCGGTTCCTACTTATTCCAAGCTCCGACATATCCCTATCTTGAGTGGAGTAATGTAGACACCTGCCATTGAGGTTTTATCCCACGGTTCTCAACAAACACGGGATGATATTATAACGGGAATCAGCGATTCATTACTGTATAAATGTACCAGTTTATCAAATGCAAGTTTGGCATTCACATTAGTGAGTGCATGGCCTATCTATCTAGCTAGGGTGTAGCTTAGTAGATAGCGTGTTGGTCTGCAATACGATAGATCGTGAGTTAAAATCCCGGTCGAAGCATAATTCCAGCACACTGCCTGCTTGGGTATTTCTTAGTTACCTCAATCTACGAAAGTGAAAAATTCGTAGATAGAGGGTTGTGCGAAGGTCTTACAACCCATCCTCAATAAACATTGAAAAAATCTTAAGGAACCTGAAGGTCAGGAGACCAAGGCCCGATTTGGGCTGTAGTGCCATTGTAGAAGAAGATGGCTTATCTAAATCTCTGCCGTTCTTAGGGACCCAGCATCTGGGTGGTAGACGCGACTCTACATCAAATAGGGTGTCAAACTGCAACCATCATGTATCTCCACATAGGTGTTCAGGTGTCCTCATCATTGCCGTGGACGCAACCTTCCAGAATTCGTAACTTCAGGAGTTACTACCAGTTGAGTTTCTGACAACTCGAGACTAGTAGCACACCTCAAGTATCCTGATGTGGCACTTTCCAAAGGCTTTGCCGGTTCAAGCTCTCATAAAACAACTTCATTACAGCGCATCCAAACCACCTTCTTCCTTCGAAAGAACTGTCAGATCTTCTGAAGAAAACAGGTTATACCACCAGTTTTAACTTCAGTACTAATTCGTCCGAGATTGTGCAACATGTAGAGCTTGTAGAACGAGATATGACTTTATTTGAAGCAAGCGACTTATGAGAGTGAAGATTCAATATGAGCAACCAGCTTGATTTGGTGTTTGAAAAGGGCAATTTTCCTCTCAATAACAAGATACTTCCGCTAGAATGTAGCATATTCGTATACAATATGAAAGTCGTGAGTTCAAATCCCGATCGACATATAATTGCAGCCTGTTTTGGTATTGCTTAAGTCATCCCACCTCAATCTACGAAAATGAAAAATTTTTAGATACAAGGTTGTGCGAAATGCAAACAACCCTTCCACGATAAATAATGAAAAAGGTAAAAAATCGGTTTGGTGACAGTTTTCACAGTGCATTTCGAATTGAAAGAAAAGATTTCCGGATTCTACCCCGTTACGCTTTATTATTCGTGACGTTTCGGTCTTTGCTGAGACCTTTATCAAACTGGTTTGAAAGAAAAAATTTGTGGATGCTATAATACACTGTAGAATTCGGAAATCTTTTCTTTCAGCAGCTAAAAAATTGTTTGGTAAAAAAAGTAAAAAATGGATTAAATCAATCGAATTCCTGTTAGACCCCATATAGGGCCATAGGACAGAAACAGCTCTCTTCCACAAGGCGCGATCCTGAGCAGCTGCTTTTAACTGTTGCCAGGACTTGTTTATTTCTCTGGTTTGGTGAATGTTTTCACAGTGCAGTTTTATAAAGGTCTCAGAGACAGTTTTATAAAGGCAGAGACCAAAACGTCACAAATAATAATTCAAACAGTGTAAAAATGCGGAAATCTTTTGTTTTAAAGTAAAAAATGAAAAGCAAGAGGCCAAGACTCGGTTTGCGCCGTAGTGCCGTTGTAGAAGTAAAAGAGATGTAGTGTGGTGGTTTATACTGCAACACTACTACCGACTGAGCCGTGGGATCTAGATAGCTCAGTGGTCAGCATGGCCGCTTTATAACTCGAAATTACCGGGTTCGAATACAATAACCTGCACGGTATTCCCTTTGCATCTAAGGCAGGGGCTGCTTACAGAAGCCTTACTGACGAGTCAATCGAAAGCAGGTCTGGGATGAAACGCAATACAGTGCAGTAGCCGCTCAATCACTATAAGCTCTGAAACTTTTGCTTTTAGTTTCCTTATACTCTACACGAAATGCGCGAGTATTATAAATTTGCAACAAAGTTTGTGTCGCTGAGAAATATGGTTCAGAGATAAATAAACTGCCAACAAGTCGGGAGGGGGGGGGGTGGTTTATAACAATCGTGGAATAAATTATTACTTTTTTCAAGTATATTAAATAGATGTATCGACATGCAAAATTTGAAATGTATTGTATCTTTCACCAGAGCCCTAAAAAATCACTCAAAATTCTCGACATTTTTGCTTATCACCTCCCTCCCCTTACATCCCCTAACTTAAATTTTTTACCGAAATTAAAAACTGCGGGATTTGAAACTATTTTAGCTATTGACTTAAAAATTAGGTCATAGTATAATGATATAAATATCATTAATCTCAAGAAATATTGATCTGATCTCCTTACTCCTTCTACCACCTCCCATACAAATGCACAATTTTCAAAAATGCATTTATTCGGTTTGCATTGCAACTTGCAAAGCTAAATGAACCAATTTTTGTCATAATTAATTTTATTATAATTGCAACTAATTTTGGAAAAACTATCAACTTTACCTCACTCCTTCTACCCCCTCCCATACAAATTTTACGAAATTTTGGAATTTCAATTAAATTAGTTTTCTTCAAAACCGTTAAAGCTATCAACTTTAAAATTTGAGAAAAGTATACTATTTTAAATATGATTGATATCAAAAAATTTGGTTTTGATTCGTATATTCCATACAAATGGAGAATTTTGGTAAATGCATTTGACCGATTTTCATAAAAACTAGAAGAAGTAGAAACTTGAAATTTTGCCAGAATTTGTCCCTTAATAATTGTAATAAAAGCTAAAAAAAATATCGCCTTCACCCCACTCCTTCTATCACCTCCCATACAAATTTTTATATTACAAGTTCAAGAAAAGTTTTTCTCTTTCGAACATATGAGAGCTATGGACATTAAAATTGTAACAAAGCAATGTGATTAGAATGTTGATAAGCAGTTTCAAAATCATCCGAAATCTCCCACTTTCTCTGCCACCTCCCATACAAATACCCTAAATTCAGACAAAAATTGTTCAATTTCCTCGAAAATTATGAAAGCAATAAACTTTAAATTCAGCATGAAATATTTTGTTTAGTACGTTTGGTGTTATATACGAAAATTACAAAACTCCCCCCTCTGCTTTTACCACCACCCAAACAAAAGGTAAGTAAGTATTTCATCTAGAGTTTTACGCCCAATCATAATTCTGTTATGTTTTTTAATTGTTTTTCTTTGCATCCCCTGACTTTTCCCCTTACAATAATTAGCCTCCTTCTAAGCTGATTTTCGTGGATCTGTACACCACCTTAATGGTCTCAAGTTTTTTTACGTTAAGTAGTTTCGAAGAAAAATTAAGGGCGGTCTCGTGAACGGATCAATGCGCTTGACCCCTCCTAACCTATAAAATAATAAATTTTCACAATTTCACAATAATCCGATTTTCTTGAAAACTACAAAATTTTATTTTACATGGCAACCCTAATCTTTTGTTAAACTGTGTAACAAATTAGGGTTTGGGTGACAACACATCTTGTCGGCTAGCTTAGGAATGGGAGAGGGAATCTGGATGTCCGGCCTTTCTTGTTCGCGCTCTTCATAGCAAAATAAAACCTCGAGAAGTTAAAATATGAATATCAAATGGGCAGCCATCCCAGGGTAATTGATAGCTTTTAATAGTTTGGTGATAATTGATTTCTTAAAAATGGCAAACGAAAAACTTTTAGAAGGGAGGGGCTTGGAAGGTATTCGACCAGATAATATCTTAAACTTTTTTTATTTTTCTAAATGTTTTTCACAAATTTTCAAGTTTGCAGCTTAAAATTTCATTCAAAAATTTTGATTTTTTGTTGTTATTAATATTTTGTGGTGAATAATTTCATTTCAAAAATAAATTCGTCCGGTAATTTGTTTTTAGGCTCCCCTTTTCGGACCCCGATGGATAAAAAAATTAAATTATTTTTATAGTTTGTCCCACAAACTCCTCTACATGTGTATCGAATTTCAGCATTCTAGCTAAAATCATGGTTGAGATATTCGAATTACTATTTTTCGATTCTAGCACTTTCCCTCAAAATTAGTGTCCGCCGGAGAACAGCATCCATCTACAATTCACCCAAAAATTAACTTTCTATCTTCAAGGAAGTTAATGTGCGTTGAGCGTACTCGTACGGCGGACTGCATACAAACAGTCGGATTTTTTTTTTCATTTCAGGGTAGCAAATTTATTTCCATACTTTATTATTAGAATAATAAAGTAAAATGAACTAAAACACCCCGCCGAATGAGTTTCAACGGTGCCATTAAGTTTTCTTAAAAGTTAATAATATTTGTAGAATCGAATTAGTAGTACGTAAAATTAATTTGTGAGGAAATGTCGGTATCGCGGATATGAAACAAAGAAGACCTTTACGTAAGATTAAGTGGAGCTGCGTTAAGCTTTGTAATTGGAAGGTGGATGATGGCTGTGGAGATCATTACAAATGGAATTATCAGATGGCACTGCTACACTGGGCTTCTTGACAAAGATTTGCCGAAAGTGGGCTTAAGAATTGTACTTACCTTCCAAAATCCTAGCGCATCCCAGTGATACTACCGTCTCAATCCAATCCTTAGATTAGGGCAAACTACAGATGGCCAAATCATAGGTGAGTTATTCAAAATGTGGCAGTCAATGCACTGAGCAGACTGGTGCGACTCGCTACAAAAGAGTTGGATCGCATCAATTGTGTCTTTAACAATTTATCCATCATACAACACGATGATGAGCATCACACATGACACGAGAAGTGTGCGAAGTGTGTTATTGCGCTGCGACACAGTGCCTCTGTGTGCGAGTAGTGGTGTGAGTGAGTCGCCGAAATCCATTGTGTGCTGTGTTCGGATGATTGGATAACGTGATGTGCTACTTTTGATCGGAGCGAAAGAAAACTGAGTACGAAAACTGGCTATGTTGCCCATAGATCAAACAAATTTTCGCAGTATATATTTGAGAGGTATGAATTTACCTCTCAAATTCATGAACAGCTGATTACTAAGCTTATCTTTACACGTAGATTGTTCGCATGTGTGCGTGAAACTGTACGCCAATTGGTGAGTTGGATTCGAGAAGTTCTCTCCAGTTTGCGAACTGTCTTACGTATAATTAAACTGTGCTTTTGGTCATGGCAATGATGGCTCTTTCTCTCACAATTTTGAAGAGTAGTATGGGCACAGGACTTTGATGAGTAGCCGCGCATAACAAAAGTAGTTTGATGTTTTCTTTTTTATTTTGCTAAGCAGTTGGGCAGTTGATGTTCTGAGTGAAGGAAAGTACAGCAAGCTAGAGTTATTCCATGAAGAAGAAAGATCAAGGCATCACAGAAAAAAGTTTCGTAAGTGGGCGCCTTTCGTTGTATGTGTGCTATGTATGCGCGTTGCTGAAATCTTGTAACTCTTTTCAATCACTCTCTTAGATCGACTCAATTAAGTGAGTGAGTTGAAAAGAGTTGACTCAGGTAGATTTCCCATCGCTAGGGAAAACATGCCTTTTATCTACGTGCATTCACGTAAAATACGTGGTTTGCAATCGAACGTAACAAGACACTGAAGCGGCTGAGCAATTGAATTTACAATTCTTCTCTCTGAGTGCATAAGATACGCGACGGAAAGCGCTGAAAGATGAAACATAAAAGTTTGGCGGAGCGGTGATCAGACCAACCGATATTCCTTTTATTCCACCGCGACGTAAACGCATAGTGTAGTTTAAAACCAACTTACGTACGATTCGTAGCCTACTGCAACCCCATCTATAAGTTGAGCCCCGTTGAACCCCGTTAAGCCGACACGGCGTTACTCAAAATTATTAAACGATATCGCCGATGAACGACGATCGGTAATACATCGGCTTTCCATCGGGATTTGGGAGCACTGCTCAAAAAGTTGTTTTCATATATCTTTCTAGGGGTGATCTTTTTCCACGACATGTGCACCTCTTCGAAAGTCTAGTACAAAAAGCAAGAATATCGCGAGCACTTTCTAATGTGCAGCTCTTGAATAACGAAACTGGGAAAACATGCAGTGCTACCAGGTATGAGCTATTTAGCTCTATTCGAATGTTATTCTTATTCTTTATTTACATTTATAAATTATGGTGGGAGCTCAATCCTCTCAAGGAAGCTTCACCTCTAGCAAACATCTTAGCGGACCAATTCGCTGCCAACTCTACTTTACCACCAACGAACTCTAGCCTTCCAACGTATACTACGCTAAATTCCTCCTTAGGACAGATTAGTATTCAACCGCGAAACGTTTACCGAGTTCTTAAGAATCTAGATGCTAATAAATCGTTCGGTCCAGATGGAATCCCTGCCCTTGTCCTTAAAAATTGTTGCGCTTCTCTAGCTAAACCTCTATGCAAACTTTACCGTCTCTCTCTATCGTCCTCCATTGTCCCATCTTCATGGAAGCTTGCAAATGTTCAGCCAGTTCCAAAAAAAGGAGAACGCACCAATCCCGCTAATTATCGCCCAATAGCAATAATCTCAATTCTGTGCAAGGTCATGGAAACAATCATCAACAATAGAGTAATAGAATATCTCAACATCAATGATATTATTGACGACAAACAGTATGGATTCCGCAAAAAACGTTCCACAGGAGACCTTTTAACCACCCTCACAGAACGTTGGAACAAGAGCATTCACCAGTTTGGTGAATCTTGTGTTATTGCTCTTGATATTTTCAAGGCTTTTGACATAGTATGGCACACTGTCCTTTTAATCAAACTTAAAGCTATTGGTTTGGGCGACTCTCTTATTTCCTGGATTGAAAGTTTTTTAGCCAATCGTTCAATGCGTGTGGTATTGGATGGTGTGGTTTCCTCTTCTTATATAATTAACGCTGGTGTCCCTCAGGGGTCGGTTCTTTCTCCCACCCTTTTTCTGATATTTATTAATGACCTGCTATCTTCAACTTTCAATCCTATACATAGCTTCGCCGATGACAGCACCTTAGACTTCTCCTATCACTACAACAGTGCGTCCTTAGCACGATGTACTAGCTTAGTAGAACAACGTAGGTACATGGTTCAGTCATTGAATGACGACGACGATATTGGCAAAAATTCTTAGTTGGGGCAATAAGAATCAAGTTGAGTTTAATGCTTCGAAAACCCAGTGCTGTCTTGTGTCCCACAAACGTGACTCTATCCTTGACCCAATCACCTTCGGAGGTCAGCCACTAACCACTTCTTCAAGTGTTAAGATGTTAGGTATCCAAATCACAGATAACTTATTTGGAACGACCATATATTTAACATCGGCAAGGAAGTATCTAAATGCTTGAGCTACCTAAAACGATGTAAAAACTTCTTCACCGCTTCTGGGCTATTAACAATTTATAAGGCCTATATTAGACTACGTCTTGAATTTAATTCCCACCTGTGGCCGGGAGCTGCAAAAACTTCTCTCTCCTATCTGGATAGTATCCAGTCTCGGAAAATTATAGGGGATCCTGACATCACTTCATCGCTCGATTCACTCGAGCATAGACGAACTGTAAGCTCCCTAACCCTTTTGTATCGCTACTACAATGGAGATTGTTCGGACGAAATCTTTAATCTCATGCCCCCATGCATGCCCTTACCCCGTAATACTAGAGCTGCTTCGCGCGCTCATAAGTATTCTCTCAACCCCACCTTCGGTCGCACTGTCAAATTTCGTGATTCGTTTTTAAACCGGACTGTTCGAATATGGAACTCGCTGCCCATCTCGGTGTTCCCGCATGACTACAACATTCAGCAATTCAAGGGAAATTTTCATTGCCACTTCCGACTCTATCCCCTAAATTCCCAAAAACCAATATCCTTCCCCCCTCACCGGAGCTGTGCTTCAGCACAAAAGGGCAACCCCTCTAGTTCCGGTGTCACATAAAAAAAAAAAAAAAGAAAGTTGGTTGCAGTGGTGGCCATAGCAGAGACCCTCTCTAGCAATAGCTTCAGCTTACGCCCTGGGATTAAATGTTTTATTAAGTTTTATTTAGTTCATCGAAGGTAAATCCCACTATATATACTCGATACACACTAACACTTCTGTCCTAATAGAGTTCGGACAATGCATGTACAGCGATTGCGCGGGAAATTTTTTCCGAAGAATTGAATTTTCTCAATTCTTTTTCTTTTATGATGTAAACACAATCAAAATGAATTTTTATTTATGAAAGTCATATTTATTTTCGGTTTTAATGAGTATTCTATTTAGAAACTTGTAGTTTAACGCAAGTTTGTGCTTGTGTCCGTAGATTTGAAATCAACCAGTTTACAAGCTCATAGTATTAATTCTTTAATTGAAATCATTAAAATCTCAATAGAAAAAAACACCAACGATTTAAAATTATTCATATTTTTTATATTTAATTCGTTCATTTACTCTGTACACATATTCTTATATTAAATTAATAATTAAATTTAATGTAAGATTTCTTGATTTCAATAATTTTTGTCCGTATAATTAATATATATATATATATATAATTCACTTTCTCTTTTCATTTATATATTTTATGTATCTAATTACTTACTCTTATTTTACCTATTTATCAATTCAATTAAATTTTTGTTTTCTGTGGATCTGGTTTTTCTGTTTTAATTATTTATAATTTTTTTTTTGTTTTAGGTGTCGTACATTTTATAAATACAAAAATAGAATTCTTAAGATATAATAAAATAATTAACATATATTTCATAAACATTGTTCTTATCAAGTTTCATGTTAAATTCATAAAAATAAAAAAATTTAATTTTAATAATTTCTTTTCCCCAATTTTGAATTTAAAATTTTAATTTTGATTTTAATCTGTTTGTTTTAGGTCGTAGCTGATTTTTTTTAAGTATTAGTTGAGAAAGACATAGCGAGAAAAAAAAATTAGGTTTCGTTCAGAGAATAGTAAAGTTATAGTTGAAGTTTTTTTTAGGCCTTTCACTATTTTTTTTGTAATAATAAAAGCAGAAAATGAAGACGATCTGGTGTAGATAAATTTAAAAATTAGTTCCATTTTTATAGTTTTATTTGTGTGGCTAAAAAATTACGTTTGTAGTTTTTATTAAAAAATCCTATCTACAAAAATTATCTGTTTTTTTTTATACATTCCACTAATGTAATCGTTTTTTTTTACATATTTATTTTATTTAATTATTTATGCTGGTCTATTTTGTTTTCTTACTTAATATTTACGTAGTATATAATAATTATATGCAAATTTTTAGATACCTGTGCAGTTTTAAAAATTCCTTTTTTAGGGTTTCCTTAATTTTTCAACTCTTAAATGTAATTTTTTTAAAGTTTTTAATATATTTTTTTTTTGTTTGTAAACGAAATTTAGAACACAGGAATGAAAATTGTTTTCTTTTATATACATAGCCGCAATGCACTATACATAATTAGATTTTTATTTCTTTCAATTAGAATGTTAATATTTTTTTTAATTTTCTGTAATAAATTTATATAAAAAATATTTAAGCTAAATATTTTATTTTATAAATTTTTTTTTCTTTCTTCTCATTCACAACTGGATTAATGGATTGAGTGAAGTCAAAACGAAATATAAGAGTTTGAAGTTTTGTATTTTTTGGATAAAAATAATTAAATATAATTTTTGATATGAAATCGTATTCAATTAAGAAAAGTTCGAGGATGCGCTTCTATTCTAAATCTTCTGATTTGATCTTGTGTATGTCGATCGATACCAGATAACTTTACGGCATTTTTGTAGACAGCGAGCGATTTCCATCTAATAAGTTTGTAGATGAGTTCAACTGATATTTTGTAAACCGAAATATGAACTAGTTTTTCGTGAATTTCCTGCGTTTATTTGCATTTTAATTCTTATTGTATTTTTTTTTAAACATTAAAGTGTGTCCACTTCAGGCAAAAAATATAATAAGTTGCCAGACAAATCTTATTTTAGTAAACGGTTTGGTGAATGTTTTCACAATTCATTTCGAATTGAAAGAAAAGATTTCCGGATTCTACACTGTTACGCTTTATTATTCGTGACGTTTCGGTCTCTGCTGAGACCGTGCAGTTTGATAAAGGTCTCAGCAGAGACCGAAACGTCACGAATAATCAAGCGTAACAGTGTAGAATCCGGAAATTTTTTTTTTCAAATTAGAAAACGTTATATTTTTTAGTCTTGGATTTTTGTGCAAATCTAAGGAAACTATTGATGTTCGTATTTAGCGTAATAAGTTCTACAAGATGCAGGCGTGATAAAACACTGACTTTCTTTTACGGAGTAGTTGCACATTACTCATCTGTAGGAGTAAATGGTCGTTTTGTTGTAGTTCGACGTTTGTTACCATAAGCGAGTTGATTGAATCGAAAGATTTTTCTTATTGATAGACAATAATTCAGTTTTAATAGCAAGTTGATGTGAATGCGACCTTTTGAAAGTTATGGACATTCTAGTTCTCCAATTCAATTATTATTTTCAACTATTGAGGAATACGTGAGAGCTTTACGACTTTCTCGGCCTATTGTGCGTTTATTTTTCCTTTCTCCTACCACAGCTTGATAGGTATACATAATTTAAGTATGCTTAAGGAAGTCATGTTGGCCAGTTCAAAAGATGTAAGGAGACCTTTTCCTAGAAGATTTTGTCGTTTCCTTGCTAAATGTGTTATGTCGTTTCTGAGTCGTTAAAATATGGGCGACAGATGTCGGTTTCAGCTTGACCCATATTTTTGAGGTGGTGGTTTACTCCATTGTAGACCATCAATAGGTCGATCAGAGACCAGATATCACTCTTGTTAGTTTAGAGATTTCCTCCACTTTGTTTTTCTGTGGAAGGATTCATTTTTTTTGAGACTGATAAACTTCGAAGTCTATTCAAGTAAATTCTGTGCTCTTGTTCAATCCATTTTCTCCGCATGAGATAAGAATGTTGAGATGGCTCCGGTCCCATACAAATTTTTTCTGCTCTATTTTTTGCCAGGCTTTCTGCCTTAGCATTTCCCTTAATCCCTTTGTGTCCTGGGACCCTCCTTTTTCTACAATAGCACTACAGCCCAAACCGGAACTTGGCCTTCTGCCATTCCGGTTCCTTAACATTTTTCATTATTTATTGTGGAAGGGTTGTTAGCTCTTCGCACAACCCTCTTTCTACGAATTCTTCATTTTCGTAGATTGAGATGACCAAGGTACATCCCAGCAGGCAATGTGCTGGAATTTTATATTGCGTCGAACGGGATTTGAACTCACGACCTTCGCATTACAAGACCAACACGCTATCCACTAGGCTACACCCTAGCTCCTGGGACCCAAATTATGGTTACTTTGTTCCTTTTTCCAGAGCGATGAGGTGTTGAAGGCAGTTCCAAACTAACCTTGATCCGAGTTTGTTGAAGAACTGCCTGACTATCCGATAAGATATAAATTGTTTTGTTGCTATAAGCTCTCCTAATATTCTCTGCAATTAGTTCGGACTGGAAGATTGTGACTTACTTACCGAGTGATATTGAAGCCGAGGAGTAGGGACCTTTAACTCAAGCTCCAGTTTCTTCATTTTATATCGTAGCTATGGTTAAATATTCCTTTTACGATGTAAAACGTCGCGTCTTAGATGAAGGAGAGCTGACCGAGAGCTATCCGTAGTGAACGGATGTCACACAAGGCTACCTATTATTACCAGCCCTATTTCTGGTGGTAATAAATGAAATCATGAAAACTACGCCGAAAGATGGAGCATATAAGGTATTCTGATTGGTCGTGCTTAATAACTTAGGTTAAAAATGAGTTATTTACTCATAAAACTTCGGACTTGGGAGTAAATGTTTGCTTGCTACATTCCAAATGCAAATAGGCAGGACTGAAAATAAATCTGCGTGAGACCAAGTATATGCATTTAAATTAAAACGAAAGATTTCGGAATTTCACACTGTTTGCATTTTGGGCCTGGGAGAGCGGACGAGGTGGTGAGAAAAAGACACGAAATAAACAATATTTATTAATAAACTATGAAGTGACTGAACTCAATGAAACCGAAACTGGAACTGGGACTGATATCGAAAGGCCAGCGCGACTGCCTTTTAATCCCCGTCTTTCTGCTGACGCTGCGGCGTGTCTGGCTGCGTACTTTGGCTTTGTGCGCGATAAGCAAAAAGTAATTGCTGATCGCGCGCGTCGTCGGGCATGCCACTTCGTTGCATATCTGGCGATATGCAGAAAGGGACGGTTCGCTTGTGCGCGATAAGCACGTATACGTCCGCGAGATGCGCAAAGTGTATCGTCAGCATATCTGTCGATATGAAAAAGAGGACTGTTTACTTGTGCGCGATAAGCACGTATACGTTTGATGTCAATGACGCTGGAATGTGTCGATGACGTCGTATCGGCACAGCGTTATTATATGTGACGTTTCGGTTTGTGCTGAGATTATTATCAAACTGGAGCAGTTTGATAAAGGTTTCAGCAGAGACCGAAACATTTTACATAATAAAGCAAACACTGTAAAATCCGGTAATCTTCCCTTTTAATTCCAAATGCACTGAGAAAAGATCCACCAAACCATATGCTCATCGCTTCGAGCAAAAGCACAGTGATTGTCCTGAATGCACAGGATGCGGAAAAGATGCAAAATTTTTGTTATTTCGGAAGAATTGTAGCATAGACGATTAAACGGAAATTGATATTAGGACTCGTATAAATAAAGCTAGTCCATATTTTGGTATCCTTTACTCTTTCTACTTTACTTTACTTAACGGAAATATTTCTTCGCACTAAAAGCTGGGACTGATTGACACATATTGTAAAGAATCAGTAAGTCCACTAAAATTATTAAAGCACCTGGACTATGAAGACTTCCAGTTTTAAAACAGACAACGGCCTTAAGCAAGGTGACGGCCTCGCACCAATGCTTTTCAACTTGACACTCGAATATGTTTTTCGGAAACTTCCCGCTGACACCAAGGGAACACTATGCTTCAAATCCACACAACTCGTAGCATATGCGGACGATATAGATATCGTTGCAAGATCTCTGGAGAGTGCTAAGGAGGTATTTGAAAACCTTGACTCTAGCAAGGGAAGTTGGACTACATATTAACGAACCCATCGAAATCAAAAGAAGGACAATGATGGCAAACAAGACGTATTTTTCGGTATTTCCAATAATTAATAAGCGAAACGTGGAAGTGGAGTCCGAAAAACTACTTACTGCCTTTGAAAGAAATGTCCTCAGAAGAATCCTCGAACCTATGAGGAAAGACTCGATCTGGACAATACGATACAATAGAGAATTTTATGCCATCTTCGACAATCCATAAGTGTCAACCCTCATAACATTTAAGAAGTTACAATGGGCTGGTAGCGGATGGATGACGGACGAATCCCAAACGCACACTAAAAGGGAAAATCAACGGACAAAGACCGGTCGGAAAACCACGGAAGCGCTGGAAGGATTCGATTGGCGCAGACAGCAAATCACTGCTAAGATTGTCTAATTGAAGGACGCGGTCACTGAACCGCGATGGATAGAGGCAAAAAAATTCAGGAGGCCAAAGTCCGTTTTGGACAGTTATTTTGTTCGTTAAACAAATCCGGACTTTGCCATCCCACACCCGCCACCTTTGATGACTTCTCCTTCAATGGCACTAAATCCCAACTCGGGTCTTCGTCTCCTTAATATGTATTTCTTTTTATGGAAGAGTTGTTAGATCTTCGCACAACCTTCTATCTACGAATTTTGTTTTTTCGCAGATTGAGGTAACCCAGATATCCCAACGTAAGTAATGTGCAAGTGATCGGGATTTGAACTCCCAGCCTTCGCATTGTAGGCCAACAAGCTACTCACTAGGCTACCTTTGATGACGTGTCGCCCTTTTTCTTTGACAGTCGTACTTTGTCATATACACCTTCACATTGGAACGGTATGAACATATCGCTACCTCAGAACAAGACTCTGACAACTAAAAAAATGTGAATTTTGGAATATCACCTTTTAAAATTCATTGATCTTTAATGGTACTTTAATTTTGATATTTTGAAAAGTGCTAGAGCAGGAAGATTTTGCCAGCTTAATATTAATTACTTTTAAGCGTAACTTTTAAGCGTAAATTTTAGCTTTTTACCATATTACAATTGTTCCTACGACTTTCGTACGAATTCGATATTTTTTGCGTTGTGACAGTCTTCTTCTGAGGTAGCGATATATAAAATATACTTTATTAGCAGCATAGAGTGTCCTGATTCTCCCTAATGATTATAACGATTTCGTTTTTATATTTTATTACTTTCAACTTAAGTTGTTCACAAACGTAATTGCATCTACTGCTCGCAATAGTTTATGTGCTGTTGTTATGTAATTTATACATTTCCTGCGACTGTGTAGCTGACACACACAGTGTAAAATAGCTTATATCCCAAATATTATGAAATAAAATCCATCATCCCTTCGCAACAAGCATACCTCCTCTAAAATTAAAACCCCAAAAATCCACTATTTATCATTTCATTTTGATTTCCTTATTATTTCTACCTGTAATGATGATTGGTCGAGGTTTACTCTCCGTTCCCCATCCTCCATCACCAACGTGGACATTACCACAATCATTTATAATGGTCACAGCGAGGTGTTACATAGCAATCCAATTACAATATTTATAAACTGCTGGATTCCCGACTCTCTCTCTCTCTCCTCTATAGCACGGAAGGTCCTGTCGGACATGACGCCGGCGAGCACAAGCAAAGCCTTAACAAATACCCGACTGTCAGCCTTCAAAATCACGCATCGTTTTCACTTGTCACGTACTTGTTAAGCTTTTTATTAATTCCAGGACACTATTTACATGCCAGGATCATAAGCTGCGGGTTGGTGTCCGAAACACAGACAAAAAATAAAAATAAAACGAAAACGAAAAGAAAAACAACAGAAAAATCATGTCGCGCTAATTAGGAAACTAATTTAATTTAGATCGTATATTTAGATAGTTGCCAATCTGAGATATTTTATCCGCATAATTGCATGGAAAATGTTCTCCTTGGATTTTTTTTGTTTCTTGAAAAAATAAACTCGTCGTGGAACCTGAATAAATTGACGTAATGAGGAAAAACTTGCATAACAAATTTAGATCAAATTTCAGTTATCGGGGCGAAATTAATGGAAAGTGCAGTCAAAGGATTTTTATGTACTCACACGAAAGGAGCTGGAGAAGGAGAAGTTGTCGGTAGATTTTAACGTAAGTAATTTATTTAAATCAGCACGTAAACGTATACTGAGACCAAAACTTCGAAACGGTAATAAGGGTTTTATTAATTAAAATGTTTAACTTGTATGATGGTGTATACACTAAGTAGCTATAGCTACAGGTTCATTATTATTACAAAAAAAAGACTAATTTGCAGCTATTTGCTTTTTACAAGAGATACTTGTTGATACTTTTTCACTTTAGATGAAATCTGCGAGTACATTGTGTTTGCGTTACCGTTAGTAACGTTAAGAAATAATGCTCGCACAGAGTCGCCAAGGGTACAGAAATAATTTTAGTCGCTAAAAATCTCGATTTCGAGTGGCCGTCTGTCTGTTCGTATCTCCGTCTGCCTACAACATAAGTCTCGAACGCTTTGAGCTATCGGGCTGAAATTTGTTTTATGTCATTTTTAGCAAAATAGAAACTAAATTTCTGAATAGACTATATCCCTCCCTCCTCCCTCCCCTCCCATACAAATTTCATGAAATTTCGCTATCGACTTAAAAATTAAATCAAAGTATAACGATGTGAATACCATTAAAGTCAAAAAGTGTTTATACGATCCCTACACTCACTACCCCTCCCAACCAAATGCACAATTTTGAGAAATGGGTTTCTTCGATTTTCACTGAAACTCGCAAAGCTGAAAGGACGAATTTGTGCCAGAATTATTTTTTATTACAATTGCTTTACGCCTAATCATAATTCTGGTACACTTTTTGTAATTTTTGAGAGGTTTTACACTTTTTAAGTTAACTTTTAGCGAGATTGGTCGATTTTTATAATAATTATTAAACTTTCGGACTTTAAATCATTTCAAAGGCACCAATTTTCATGCCACAGAATCTTTTCTGTTCTAAAAATTGGTATTACATTGTAAAATATTGTACCTTTGGAATGGATTGAATTTTCAATTGATATTAATTAGGTTTGAGTTGTTGTGGTAATTGCGTCCTTTGTAGTACCCCTATTTAAGAATGTGAGATGGATGTTACTCCTGTTGTGCTAGCTACTTGGTAAGGTCTGCAAACCGAATCAGGCTCGAATGTTTGATGTCTCTGAGGTCATCCAGTTCTGAGGAGAATCTAGTTCCTAAAGTAAGGAGACGACTGTTGAAGATTTGTGGACATTGACAAAGATGGTGTTCGATAGATTTTTCGTTTTCCTTGCAAGGCTGTCGCTCGCTATCCGTAGTCATAATGCGTGGAGCTTAACCAGACAATGACATGTAGCCCAACAATAGCACGGATATCGCATCCGACTAAGTTTTCATTCGGTTCGTTCTAAAAGGATTTGGTCGTTCTACAGTTATCGAACTGCCGCCATGCCATTGCGAAAGAGTCCAAAATAATTTGTTTGAAGCTAGCTTTCAGCTCTGCTGGTGCTACTTGATCAGACTTCCTAACGAAGTTAATGCTTACAGATCCTTGCTGCGTCGTTGCCTAATAGGTCGCTAGGCCCCCGTTTAAAAAAAAAATGCTTCGGTTAAAGCCGCTAGGCGATTAAAATTGTTTATGCAAATGGGCATTGGTTTGGACGTGATCCTGTAGTATTGAAGTGCCAGAAGTACAGCTCTGATGTCCAAGAGAATATAACAATTTTCGAGACTACTCTGCATACCTAATAAAATATTTTTGCTCTCGTTATTGGCTAATACTCCCGCTTGGAACACAGTCGCGTATTCTAGAAGTTGGTAAGAAGCTTGGAGGTCGAGGTTGTGGAAATAGATTCGTGATCCTGTCCCCTGATTAGTTTTAGATCCGTCCGTATAAATATGAGGATTCTCGCGTTACTATTACAAATAATCTGATGTGCACTGTAAGCGTACAGTGCACATTCCAAATTTAAAGGTGTAAAATATCGTAACAGTACAAAACAAGAAGAACATCTGTGTTGATACCTCTGACTTAAAGGCATAACGCGGATAAGTTCCTGGATAGAGTCCAGTAGAAAAAGTTTATTACAGTTTTTTTCGATGGAAAACCGTAAGCGAAACCCCTAACCAAAGGGGCGAACGGGTCCTTATCCGGCCAACCCAGTGACGGGTCGTGGGCGCCAGTGGTTCTGTGTTTGAAGATACCCGTTCTACGTTTTCGCCAATCGAACCACAAATTCGACGTAAAACGACGCGGAACTAAAGTTCACCCAAAAATAACCGAGCTCGACGGAAGAAGAGCTGAAAAACGGCACAAAATATGAGACACACAATAAAGAAAAGTCGCAAATAAAACTTAGAATTCGTTTGACGCCTATAATTAACTCAAATTAAAATTATTTAGTACTTTAAAGAATTTTCTTGAGCGCTAACCTGAATTCTTCTACTAATACTTAAAGTTAGGGCGCCTCTGGTGCACTGCTGCACGTTGTCCTTGATCGCCGTCTTTCCTTTTAACGTCTCGTCGACTCTTTTGTTGCTTGCCCAAGGCACTACGCGATAGCTTGTCACAATCGTAAATTCGATCTTCTCTCAGACTCTGCTTTCCAAACTCCACTTAATTTTTCGAGACACTATGTCACCACTTATGACACTCGTAAAATCCTTCTTCTTTTTTTTCACTCTGCTTTTCAAGCTCCCCTTGAATTTTTTTTTTTTGCGACTTATCTTCTCGCCGTCACTCGAACAAAAGAGCTCGTTTATCAGTCCCATACCTCCTGTCTCGCCTCAGATCAGCTGTCGACCCCGATAAAATAGTTCTCTCTCCTCGTCATTTGCTACCTTGATATTATACAAGCGACTGTCCAGTACGGGTCCGAACCGATCTGCTTAATCGATAATCTTTACGTTTTTGGTGTTTTTGTCTACGTTTCCAGGGTTGTGACTTGCCCTCCGTGTTGTATTTTATCTTCAAAGTGGTATTCTGCCCAAAGTGATGTGATTCGTGTTTGTATTCGATGTTGTGTGTTATGTGTTAATTTCTACGTTACCCTAACCGATTCCTAATAATTCTTAACATTTTCCTTTCGCTAATCATCTTCTAGCTCCTCTTCCAGTGAACAATTGTTTTCTCCGAACCAATAAATTCGAGTGTACGTTTTCTTTCTAGCCTCAACTACGCGAGATCCAGTGAAGCTGCATCCACAAGGGGGTACTCGATGAACGATTTGGGTGAGTTAGTTCAATAGAATACGTTCAAAACAAGTTACTAACAATCCTCTTCTCTTCTCTGAAGATTCGACCGTAACAAGTTTTCTAAATTATTGGCGCTTCAATGTTAATCATTTTTATGAATACCGAACTCCCACTGGCACTCCTACTATGCTCAACCCTACGCAAAGAATAATCAATCCAGCTCAATTTGATTTTATGGGTCAAAATAAATGCATATAGTTATTGTATATACTGTTGTTCTCAAGAATACAAGGTTGCGTGCTCTCACCCAATCACGCAATAATTTAACTTTTCTAATCGGTTCTTATTAATTTTCTTGCTATTTTTTGAAAGGGGAAGTAGCCTCGCTTCTCACAAGTGGTAAGTGATAAATTGTTAACTTTGGCGACAAAAAATATAGATAGGGCGCATCTTGGCGAAATAGTGGAGGGTGTGTATATTTTTATTTTTTTTTTATTTATTATAGTTGATTGAAGGAGAATTTATTGGCAACTTTAGCGTAATGGGAAAGTTTTCAAATGGGGTTGAACATGGTAGTATCATATTTGGTGCTTGATGTGTAGACTAGTAGGTTTCGTTTTGGTCTACAATGCGAAGGTTATGAGTTCAAATCCCGGTCGAAGCATAATTGCTTGGGTGTACTTTGGTTACTTCAATCTACGAAAATGAAAAATTCGAAGATACAGGATTGTGATGATGAAAAATGTTAATGAACCTGAAAATCAGGAGGCCAAGGCCCGATTCGGGCTGTAGTGCCATTGTAGAAGTAGAAAATTTGTATTGGGGGGGGGAGATTGGAGTAGATTTTTGTTAATAGACGCAGCACTTTAAGTGCGGAGACCAAGGTGCTAAGAAATATTCTACTCATTTCAAAACCATGTATTTCAAGTTGGGCTCTGGAACACTGGCTTTGTGGTTCCAATAGTCTTGGTTAAAAAATGGTTAGCAAATTTTTAGCTTCTGGACTGGTTTCTTTATTTCCGCTTTTACTTTAAACAGATGTTTGGGGATTCTTCTGTTTTCCATCCGCTCTACATAGTACACAGTAGTTTTGGAAGTTTGATGATAATGAAGAATTCTGCGTCTAAGATGGTATTCAAATCGTATCTTTGATGAATTCGCTTGGTTCGCTCATCTATCTAAATACACCTTTATTTTAAAGGCCTTCATCAGTTTTTCAAATGCCGGTAGAAATGTCATTGCCGTAGCAGAACAAAGGTCTATGGACAGTAGCATAACGAAGGTATTGAAAGTGCCCACAAAAATATGTTTTATATGCCCCTCTTATTCGATCATCTGGTACATGGAAACAAGATTTTGAAAATGAAGTAGAGTGTAGCCTAGATAATAGTGTGTTGGTCTACAATGGATCTTGAGTTTCAATCCCGATCGACGTATAATTCAAGCACACTGCTTGCCTGAGTATACCTTGACCATCTACGAAAATGAAAAATTGGTATATGGAAAGAGGTCGAACGGCTAACAACCCTTGAACAACATGGTTACGAGGCCAAGGACCGACTTGAGCTGTAGTGAAGAGAGCTGATAAGGGAGCCAAAGGAATAAAGAAGTCTTGGCGATAATTGAAGACCGATGCTTGGGATTGCACCTTGTGGGACAGAACTGTTTATGTTGTATGCCTCCATATTTTTCGTCTTTAAGTGCACTTCAGCCTTGGCCTTCTGACTTTCAAGCTCCTTATCAATTAATTGTTATTGTGCAAAGGTTAATAGTCCTTCGCGCAACCCACTTTCTACGAACTTTCATTTTTTTGCAGATTGAGGTGCTCTAAATGTACCCACACAGAAACTTAGTTGAAAATATTCGTTGTAAAACAATATTAGGCTAAACCCAGGCTATGCCTCTCTAGAGAGTTTCAAATAGAAATTGATGGGCCCCTTATGTAATTTATAAAAAAAACTCGATGTTACTGGAAATATTTGTTTAACACGTTCTAAGCCGTGAGGGTCACCGATGATCCGCAGAACAAAGCTTGCTAGCAATACAAAAATCCAAGAAAAATTTCCATAATTTATTAGTTTGCTGTAATCGACACCTTCCCGCCAAATCCTCAAATCTTCGATATGTGCTTGAAATTCTGTAAGTATTGTTAAAACCCATGTCCGTACGTAGCCGTATTTTGATGAAAACATACAGATTTGAAAGGAAAGATTTCCGGATTCTACACTGTTACGCTTTATTATTCGTGATGTTTCGGTCTCTGCTGAGACATTTATCAAACTCAGCAGAGACCGAAACGACACGAACAATAAAGCGTAACAGTGTAGAATCCGGAAATCTTTCCTTTTAATTCGAAATGCACTGTGAGAGCATTGACTAAACCTTAGACATATTTGTTAACAATAAGCCCCGCAATGCTTCTCAAACCCAAGATCTGTGCGTAGCTGTAATTTGAAACGGAAAGATTAGTTTGCTCATACGAAAGGCTGCTTAAAACTCAATTTTATCCGGAGACGTAGTTTGATTCGAAAATGCCAGGTCTGGTCAAAAGAAAGGATTTAAAAGTTGATACCAGAATGGGATTTTTGTGTATACAGACTTACAGGGCTGGGCAAAAACAATAGCTGTGCGTAGTCGGAAAGGGAAGTTCGTTAGGAAGGGTAATCAAAACTAAATTCGGTGTGTAGCCGCCTCATTTTGGTACAAACAACAAATTGTTAATGAATGCAATGATTTTTTTGGCATGTGCAGGCTGCTTTTATGTAAAAAATTCGAAAACGGGGAGCTGAAAATTATGGACAGAGCTCATGTAAATATTGCAACTTGAAAACGAGTGAGAGGCACCGCTTGGGATGGTTATGCCACATTTTTTAACGTATTCCAACTAATTAAATAAGTTTTTTTTTTTTATTTATTGAGAACGACCGTAAGGAGTCGTGGAGGTGATACATTTTTTAGTTGAACTGGCTGCTACTAACAAATATTTGCAGATGTTATTGGGGACTGAATAATAGAAAGCGAGCAGAAACTATCTACTGGTAGACAGACCTTCTAGAAACAGAAATGTTTTACTTTTAGATCGTTTGCCCATTTGATTTCGAAAATTTTTTCGATTGTCAGTTGTATCATAAAATGGTCCTGACAATGGACCCATACATCGTGAACGAGGGATGTATCTCATAAAGTCTAGAAAAGTATTCTTCCATATTAGAAGCATGGAGAGGGAGTACACTACGAAGAGAGATTCTCGCCAACAGTCAAGCCGCAATAAAATTGAAATTAGTATTGTAATACACTGAAAAACATAGCGCAAACAAGCACCCTCCGATGGATGACTGGCTAAAAATTCACAGATAATTGGCCCAATGCCGAGCTGAAAATCTACCCTGA
This sequence comes from Chorisops tibialis, assembly GCA_963669355.1. Taxonomy (NCBI): domain Eukaryota; kingdom Metazoa; phylum Arthropoda; class Insecta; order Diptera; family Stratiomyidae; genus Chorisops; species Chorisops tibialis. The sequence continues at coordinate 314,806,560 of OY770262.1, forward strand.
ATGGTCCCAGATCTACAGACAAACGCACGCCAAGAGATTTCTGAAGAACCCATCCCAGGAACTGAAGCCTAGACAAGACCAAACTGGGAACAATGGTTGAAGCAACCCAGCAAACAATTTAACGAGCGCTCGCAAACAACGATCTTAAGACGAGCATGAAATGATACAAAACAAATAAACTGCGTAATGATCTTAAGCAAACCAAGCAAAAAGGGTCGCACAACGTCGATCTTGTTATATACATGCAGTTTTCATTTCACCATGCGCATTATCAGAGCCAAAAATTATTTCGTGTCGCTATATCAAAATATTGTAAACGCAAACGGTGATAGACCTAGAGCTTGCAGAGAAATCTGGGTGTGCTAGTGGGTGTGTGTGTTCGTGAAATGTTCAAAGTCATAAACAACAGAAGCTTGATAAATCGTTAATGACTCGTTAACGATCAAATCGCTCGTTAATATAATTCATTAACGATTCTTTGACGAATTATATTGTTTGCTGGGAAGACACGGTCGACTCAACAAAAAGAAGAAGAAAAGTCTTAGCGTTGATGAAATCTGCAGGATTTGCCTGAAAGAAGAAACTGCAGAGAATGTACTATGCGAATATATTGCAATCGCACGTAGCAGACTTCATCACTTCGGGAAGTACCCAAAGTGACAAAACTCGCTCCTTCTAACGTGCTACTGCGCTTCCTTCGCACATCCGGTTTCTAAAACGAGCTGTGAATAGAAGGGACACGCTATAAGCCCTTTGGTTCCCATTCCATACAAATTTTGGTGTATCTATTGCACACGATATTCTAATCCATTAAGCGCTATAAAAAATTATGCTGTTCAAATTATCTACTTATTCAACAACAAACGAGAAATTTTCTTCAGTTAGTCTCAATAAACTGACACAAGGGTCTACTTTGTCGATTTGAGAATGAGTATTCGCCCAATTGAAATATCTCCTTAAAATATTCACGTGGCAACTACCATTTCCATCGTCCTCGTCGGCATGAAAACCCTTCGATCGATTCTATTCAGATAATATTGAAAACCCGATTTGTTTCTATGCACAACCGAAACTAAAGAACCGACAGACAAAACATAGACTGGGCCCTTACAGGTCCTGGTCGGGCATAAATGTTTCGATAAATCCTCTTGAATGGCGTCCGCACTTCAATAAACAAAAATCCGCAATACGCCAAAACCAATTAACAAGGACTATTCTGTACAGCCCACGAAGCTATTAATAACGAAGCCTATAGGTCTTACGTAGAAAGGTAATGTGGCGGTGGAAATACGAGTACCTACGTATATCGGGTAGAGAAAAAAACGTACATAAACGTTCTATACCTTATTTTTCCCGAATGTTTTTCTTCCTTTCCATAAAGTTTTCTTTCGATGGTTTTTTTTTTCCCGTGAATAGGGTAGCGAAAAAATTGCCATTAGCGCTATCCCTAGCTCGTATAGGGAAGCAAGCTGGAAGCCGCATCGTTCGCGGCAAAGTGAGCATGGCGGCAAGGAAAAGGTAAAGAAAAATTATTTCCATTCGCAGGGCACAACTTGTTTTTTTTTGTTATGTAAATGGTCGTCCCTCTTCAAAAGATTGAACAAACAAAACCCAACGTTTGCCATTTTAGCGAGGCTGAAAACTCGTAATTAACGTTCGGTGGCAACCGACCTTGCCGCCCTCGCTTCTCCTTCTCTCCACTAAGCTGCTGTAGCAGAGAATTCAGGTGGACAGAAGGTTCGACAAGCCCGACTAACTACATTATTACTTTTGGTAGCGGCCGTGGCCACCTTCGGCGAGAAGAAAAGATGGGGTCCCGGCGATATGGGGGGCCCGGCTGCGAGTGAGCAAGAAACGAAAGCTTTTCGGCTAAAGTGAAACATTACCGAAATTGCTTCCAGTTACAAATTAGTGACTTGACAGGAAGGATAAATTTCTGGAAAATAATTTTGTAAATTTCATTGAAAAGCCACAGAAAATGGGAGTGGAGGTGCTGGAGAGGGGGTGATGGAAATGTGGCTTTAACTGAAATTAAGCACCACAAAGTCCAGCTGGTCATTTTTTATGAGTGAATCAGGCATTTGGATATTGAGAATGAAGATACGGATTGGAATTATGAAACCATACCACAGGTTATGTGTTTAAATGAGTTACTTTATAAAAATTTGTGAAAATAAAAAAAAGGAGATCTAGGTTCTCTAATTGTTTTTCTGAAAGAAATTTTATCCATAAAAAATTACAGAGGCAGACCTTAAAAGTTCATGGAAAGCCTGAATATAATTATGGATAAGCCCCAATCCTAGCCTGTGATAGAGCCAATATGACCTAAACTAATGTCCTCACTCATCCCCCGTGGCAACTGGTAGCTAAAATGTTTGGTAGTTCATATGCGGTATAATCGGTAGCTGGGGACAGCGAGAAACATTGTTCCACTTGGCTTCCACTGTATTGTAACTCCGAGGTACATGCCACGTCGGACCAAGGTACAAGTAATACTTGTACCTCGGACCGTTTTTACTTTAGCTACTGTTTCCTTCATAAAACTAATAATATTGTAGTTCGTGCTATGAAAATATTTAAATGACAGTTTGAAGTTAAAATGTGTAACTTTATTACGAGATAATCGAAAAATATCATACGTTGATATTGTGTAAGTGCTTAAAGACGAAACGGGCCAAGGTACATGTCCTTCCACATTACGATATTTAACTTATCGAGTCTGTAAAACGTAAATTCACATATTAAGCAGAATTACTTTTCTAACAAATTCTGGATACTTCTATCCAAACGTCTGTAATTCGTCGTTGAAATTCTCAACGATTTAGTAAAATCTTAAATTATGAGGTCAATTTTAATTTTAAAAGGAAATGAAAAACTGACATAATTTTCTGCACGTAAGCAGAACCATGCTTTCCTCATTTCTCACTAACTTTCACTCTTTCAGATCACGTTGCTTACCTACAGGAAGCACCACTTACCCTTGCTCCTACCGGCCCCATGTAATGGCCATTTCCGTGTGCTTCTTCGCATTAACAGAATCTGGCTCCATCTTAACTGTGCTATATACTTAAAGATAGAACGATGTAGATCAGACTATCATACATCACGCGGATAAACGGCGAAAAGAAAATAAGGGGCTTACCAATGCCCATCAAGCTGTACTGTATTCTTCCGATTTGAATTTCCATTTCATCTAAAACGTAACCTCAATCTGCTACCTTACTTGCTAATCAGGTTTTTTAAAAAAAAACGAAATACGTTATTGTATAAACGTTTACAGCGGGAGTAGCAACATTTGCAGTGTCAGGATGAGACTGCTGATGTTCGCCTCGGATAGAAAATGTGTGCGAAAGGTATGAGAAAAGCCGAGAAAATATATGAGCAGGCGAGAGCTGGGAAATTCTTCCCTTGTGTGAAATTTTTTTTAACCAAATATAATTACATGTACGGAAGAATACAACGGCAAGGACCTAACCGAAAATGTATGACCAACAATTTGTGGTCTACATCATTTATTTTTTACACTTTGGCATCGGTTAACCCATACAACTCAGCATCATTACACTGGGGGCCGCCATTTTAATTAATTTTTCTGCACTTTTTTTTTTGAATTGTTATTATTTTTGGCTGTGTGAAAATATAGTGAACGAAAAACTCAGAGAAATGGCTACTCGGTGTGATCGAAATATTTGAGATTACTTATGGAATTTGCCATAAATTCAATAAATATTTATAAAGTACAACTAATGCGAGTCGTACAGCATACATTCAGAATGCTGCAGCCTAGTCATTCTGTTAGGTTTTGATTATTCACAGTGACCGATCCATTGCCAATTTCATCTTCCAATCGAAGTGCCTATCATGACCTGTTCAGCTATTCTCCAATCTTCTTTGAAGACAACATTTGGTCAGAACACATTTGCTGATGGAAATTCGGGATTTCTTTGTAGAAATCAATTTCTAAATGATAATTCGTAATATTAAACTGAAACTGATAAGTTTGCCGACCTTCGAGATTCTCATAATTTCAGCCTCCAGAAAGCACTATATAAATAAGAAATCGTTCAAACTGTCAATGAATACTTCCCAGCACAGAATTCAAACCCATAAATCTGGTTAAATTGACGATAATTGAACGTACACTATATAACAGAAAAACTTCGCTATAAACGGTCCCAAGCCCCGTTGAGATAGAAGGAGGGAGCATGGAGTTAACCTGAATGGCCAGTAAAACCAGTGCGTCTCAGGCACAAAGTATGATGTAGTTGGACTCGCAGTATTGTTGTGTGAACGCATATTTAGCTGAAAACTTTGCACCAGGGAAGGGTGTAATAAATAAGTAGGACTGGCCTTCCAGGTCAGGGGCAAGGCGCCGACAGCGCATCGCCGAAAAAAAACACTGTCCAGCCTCGGAAAGGATGGACTCAACAGCAACGACCCCGCAAACGAAAAATGGACTACTCTTCTTTTCGATCCTGGAATGTTCGATCATTATTTAAGACAGGAGCTCTGAAAGAGTTTCTCGAAGAAGTGGCAAAACACAACAGCAATATAACAGCCCTCCAAGAAACGAAATGGCTCGGTAACGAAATCATGGACATGAGATCACACATAATCTTTACAACTGGAAAATTTTCGGAAAGCAGAGAGTTTGGAGAACTAAAACTAAATTTTCCAACATTTGGCTGGTCAACGTCCACGCACCAACAGACGACAAGGACGATATAATTAGACGAATTTTGTGTCATCTTAGAGACAACCTATGATTCACTGCCCTCGAATAACCTAAAAACTGTCTTAGGGGATCTTAATGCAAAAGTCGGACAGGAAGAGGCTCATAGAGGAGCAACAGGAGGGCACAGTCTCCATGACATAAGCAACGACAATGGTCAGCGTCTTACTGAGTTCGCAAGTAGCAAAAATAAGATAGTAAGCTCTACGTGCTTTCCACATCGCGATATTCACAAATGAACGTGGGCACCACCAGATGGTCAAGGATCTGTACTAGGCCCTCTCCTGTGGAATATTATGTACGATAGAGTTCTTCGACTATCGTTGTCGCAAGGAGTAAGATTAATCGGGTTCGCTGACAACATCGCTGCTGTTACCGTGGCTAAACACATCCAGGAAATAGAGTCAGCAGCAAATGAAGCCGTATCACAAATTAGACACTGGCTAGAGTCCGCTGGCTTAGAATTAGCTGATCACAAAACGGAAGCTGTTCTAATAACAAGCCGAAAGAAAATTGAATACATGAACATTCAGGTCGGCAGTCAAATCATCAGATCCAAGGAGGCAATTAAATATCTAGGAGTTATGCCCGATAACAGATTAAAATTTAAAGTTCACGTGGACTTCGCGAGCAAAAAGGCGTCACAAATGCAGGCAGCCCTTTCCCGAATACTGCCAAACATCGGTGGACCAGGATATGCCAGAAGGATACTACTTTCGAGAGTAGTTAGCTCGGTTCTCCTATATGCTGCTCCAGTTTGGGCGGCGACGCTAGCGACAAAGGAAACAAGAAAAAAGATGTCATCATCAGGCTCTGTGCGATAAGAACAATCAGCGGTTTCCGAACAATATCGGACGAGGCAGCCTGTGTCATATCCGGAATGATCCCCATTGACATTCTCGCGAATGAGATGCTAAGGATCTACGAAAGAAGATCCTCGATCCAACAAGAGGAAAATAAAAGAAGAGGAAAATGCAACATCAATAGCTATGTGGCAAGCCAGGTGGGACAACGCTACAAAAGGCAGATGGACCTATAAACTAATCCCCGAAGAAATTGAGGTCTGGACAAAGCGTGTGTATGGGGACTGCAACTATAACATCACGCAGTTCCTATCAGGTCACGGCGGCTACCGCAAATACCTACATAGGTTCGGACACGATAGTTCGCCTCTTTGTCCAAATTGCCCAGATCAAGAAGAAGACACAGAGTACGCGGTTTTCAACTGCAGTCGCTTCGGAGAATGGTGAAATAATATTCCGAGTCCACCATTCATCATTGACTATATAATGGAATCAGAGGAAAATTGGATAAAAATTTGCACACTCGTAACGAATGTGCAAAAGAATCTTCGGAGAATCGAGAGAGAAAGAAGAGTAGAAGCAATTTAAGGAGCATAGCATAAAATGCTAGCCAGCCCCGCGAAGTAATACCTAACGGCAGTCCCGCGGGGAGAGTGGTTGAAGTCTGTGTGCGGGGGTGTGGTTTAGTACGCAGGCACAGACAGATCTGTTAGGATCAGGTATGTGAATTACAGGGGCAGTCCTTCATCCCCAATTATGTGAAATGTATTACCGGACACCTTGTTTCCAACGGCGTACAATTCCCAAGAATAAAATAACAATGTCCATCGCCATTTCAGACTTATCCCTCCTACGTTTTCCTTCTAACTTTCCTATTTTCACTTGTTTCTCTTATGCATTTCGGTCCAATTACGCATATAAAGAATAACTCCTAAGTTATTTCGGATACCTTAACAAAAAGAACACTTTTGACCGAACTAGGAAGATCGCAAGGATACAATATAACGGTGATCTAGTTGCCATCAACAGGTCTCAGTTTTGAGTGGAACTGAAGCTTAGTCCTAAATTTTAGGACCTTACTTACTTACTTACGATGGCGCTACAGCCCAAATCGAACTTTGGCCTCCTGAATACTTTGCCTCCATCCATCTCGGTTCAGTGACCGCGTCCTCCAGTTAGAAAATTTTAGGACCTTACCGTGAAGTATCTGTACGTCCAAAAGAGAGGTGTGCAGTACAGCAGGTTTTCGAGCACGAAGGACCCAATAAAACAGCGATTGGTGCAGAAATGATGAAGCCTTTGGAGTACGATGTTCACCATGACGACTTATTGAATTCAATCGCGGCTGAAGAAAATCATCTCAGGGCATTTGATGCAATAGGAGCGCCGAGCTGAAAGATCAAAGGAAGAAGGACTTGCAAATAGTCAGGCTGCATCGCGCTAGAAACAAGAAACATTTGCGCTAACTTATCTTCTTTAAATTTATATTTTAATTTAAATCAGTGTCTGGGAATTAACATTTTTTAGAAGATGTGTAGGATTTGTTTTTTGAATAAAACAAATAATTGTTTGGATGTCTCTGGAATTTTTATTGGGGACTATGTATACCAGCCTTGGCTTTACGTGCAGAACTTCATTCTTTTTTTGAATTTTTCAATGATTTTTTGGCATAATTGGGGCTCTATTTCGCCGATAGCGGCTTTAATGTTCGCTTTGAGAGTTGGAATTGTTTGCGAATGGTTAGCGTAGACCTTACTCTTAACATATCCCCAAAGGAAGAAGTCTGACTGTGTTAAATTGCAAGATCTTGGTGGCCAATTGATGACTCCAAAACGTGAAATTACGCAACAAGGGAACGACGTGCACAATAACTTGACTTTTTCGGAGCTTGTATGGCACGTGTTGAACGTAGAGGGTGTCCGTATCCATATACTCCATCTCCGGCTACAAAAAATTGTTTAACATGTATTTGTAGCGCACTCCATTGACTGCTTCGGAAAAGTACGGCCCTATGGTGCCTCCAGTGCTGGGATGTAGCCTAGCGTGTTGCTCTGCAAAATCCCGGTCGACGCATAATTCAAGCATACTGCCTGCATGGATTTAACTTGGTTACCTCAATCTACGAAAATGAAAAATTCGTAGAAAGAGGGTTGTGCGAATGGCTAACAACCCTTCCACAATAAGTAATAAAAAAAAATGTTAAGGTCATGACGCCAAGGCCCGATTTGGCCTGTAGCGCGATTGTAGAAGAAGATGATGCCTCCAGCCCACAATCCACACCAAACAGTCACTCGTTGTGAGTGTGTTGGCTTCTCCTGAATCACTCGCAAGTTTCGGATCCCCAAATGCGGCATTTTTGCTTATTAGCATAACCGCCAATGCGAAAATGAGTTTCGTCAGAAAATACGATTTTTTTTTGCAAAAATCACCATCATTGAGGCTTCCGTGGCTTAGTGTGTAGCGTGCGTGCTTCACAATCAATAGGTCATTCGTTCGATTCCCACTCCAAGCAGCATTTTAAACACCAATTTTTCAGTTGCTAATGGCAATGAAAAAATATAAGAATGATGATTAGGCGTAAAGCTCAATCATATGATACTCTAGATGATATGGCAAATTTTTTCGAATAGTGTATTGTGACTTGTGTAGGGAGGTGGTAGAAGCAGTTGATGATATTTGCATTATTATTCTTTGCTCAAAATTTCAAGTCGATAGCTTTGACAGTTTCGAAGAAAAATAATTTAACTGAAATTGCGAAATTTCGTGAAAATTGTGTGGGAGGGGTTAGAAGGAGTAATGCAAAATTTATAATTTTGTTTTAAAACTAATTGCAATTATAATAAAAATAATTCTGGTAAAAATTAGTTTTCTTAGCTTCGCTAGACCCCATGAAAATCGAAGAAATGCATTTTCCAAAATTGTGCATTGGTATGGGAGGGAGTAGAAGGAGTTAGAGAAACAGATTAATATTTCAGAACCTTAATCGTATTTATATCAATGTACGTTTGTCTAATTTTCAAGTCGATATCTGAAACAGCTTCGGAGAAAAATGAATATTTTAAAATTTCGAAATTTCATGAAATTTGTATGGGGTGGGTGATGTAGCCCATTTACGAACTTAAAGTTACGTTTTTGCTAAAAGTGACACAAAAAAAATTTCAGCATGATAGCTCAAAGAGTTAAGTTATGTTGTAGACAAACGGACAGACGGTCACTCGGAATCGAGGTTTTTGATCACAACAAATATTGCTGTACCCATGGCTACTCTGTGCGAGCATTATTTCTTAGCGTTACAAACGGTAAGGTAAACACAATATACTCTCAAATTTCATCTAGAGTATAATTATACGAAAATAAATGAGCAAATAATATAAAAGTTGCACTTCAGTAGATGGTTTCTGTTCGCTTTCTATCATTCAGTTCCCCATAACATCTGCAAATATTTGTCAGTATTAGCCTGTACAACTGAAAAAATATACCAGCTTCACCACTCGTTACTGTCGTTCTTATTCCCAGCCCCATTCCTTCCCTCCATGACTGTTTTTGTGCATTGCACATAAATTCCGAAAATGCCTAAAACAAATGACATTCGTTAAAAAAAAATTTATGTTTTCTAAGACCCAATCAGAGAACGTACGGCACTGCTGGTGGTCCGGTGGCTGCAGTTGTATCTTAACAACGTCAATATTCGCTGCAGTGTGGACGTGGAGACGTCGAGTTTTTGAGTACGGTGACGCGTTGAGATTTTTCTTTTTCATTCACTGCGTCGATATTTTCGGTCAAACGTCCGGGGAGAAGTCTTTTCGGTGTCATTACATCTTGCATTGAACCAGTCTGTTAGAATTTTTTGAGTTCCGCACATACGTTTCATTACGATGAAAATTTGATCGAATTTTGCGCATCGTAATTGCGATTGAACGCGAATTTTCGTAATAATATTTTTAAACACGTTTCGAATTTATTTCGACGTTCGAAAGTACAAAACTAAGAAGATTATGTGGTTCCAACTCGATTGCAGCTTAATTTTTTATGAATTGAAAATGAACAAAGCGATCGAACAATAGCTAATTATTTCGAGTATACAATAACATCTCGGAACAAGATAAATAATTCCAGAACTCTTGTTTGCTACTCGATTCAAATTACATAAAGCCTCTTTTGATTTCGGAATGTGGCAAATGTTAATATTGAACAATGAAGTTTGAGAGTCGATTTAATTTCGAGTTTAAGACTGAATAAGTGTTATTTCCTTCTAATCGATCTACTAGGATCAATATTCTTCCTACCGGAAGTGCTTCAAACTCCCCGAATTTCATCTTTAAGCGAAAAACATCATAGTCCTTGTCATAACGTTAAACATACTCATAATTAATCGAAATATAGTGGGAAATAATTACAAGATTAATGAAATTCATATTTAATTAAATTTCGCTTTCCACATGAGCAATGTATATTGAAAACCATATTATGGGATCATAAGTTCATAATAATAATAATTATTATCTGTACACTCCCGTTTTTAAAGCCGATATTCGACAATCATCGCATTATGAACACTTCATTCTGTTTTAATTATAACCCAGCTGATGCGATATATTCGGCGCAAACTATCATTTCACACGAATATGACGGACTGTTGATCGATATCGAAATTTTATCTGAATTGTAATGTACATATGTCCGGGTATTTATCGTATCTTGATGAAACTCTCAAAAACATTTCAAATTGAATGGCGCGGTTGATCTTAATAACGAAAAAAAGAACACAAAATAAAACGTTACGAGCAAATTACATGAAAGAGGAACGAACCCAATTTTAATATGAGCCTCCATGATGTACAAATTACAGCCGACAAAATGGCTACCGTATTTTAAAATAAATAAATTTGTTTTCCTGCTGTCAATACGAGTAAATCACTGATATATAATATTGCAATCCTCTTTATATTATTTATTAAAAAAAATTCCATCCTGTCGTACATGCTGTAAAGTGTATCTACAATAATTTTAATTAACGTTTTACCATTGCAAAGTAAACAAGCGAAAATACCTTCGTTCAGATTTCGTAATTAATACGAATAATTTCTGCTCATATTTTTGCAATGCTCTTGTCTCTCTGAATAAATAATAAATTTAAGTTGAAAAGTGTTATCACATTTTGTTTTCATATTCATTAAAAATATTTTTGATTTAATGCCGGTCGTTTGACTTGGGGTTGCGGATGAATTGATTGATTCAGGCGAGCATTTATCCCAAATATGTATGCACGTGTACTGTAGTAACCAGTCTAATGGGCAATTAGAGAACAGATTAATTCGGGTACTGATATTAGAGAGATAATAACAGAAACTGGATATCTATATGAAACGGGCAAGGAAGAAGACCAATTCCAAAAGTCAATTAACGAGAACGATGCAATAGCTTAGTTAACATTACGAAATGGTAATGTCCGAGGAGAGAGCTGATAGGCAGACATAAATTCAGGCGAACAAGGATAAATTTCAAACTATTACGCATCGTATCAAAGAACGAATCGACAATTCGAATGAAATCCTCTTGCATGACAGGGAATTATGTAACAGAGAAATTGGTTATCAGGAATATTAGTGTTCTAATCGAACTGAAACGTTCGAATGCAATTAGTAAAACGAGATCGAACGGAATCTAGTTCTGAATAGAATATTGAAGATATTAGAAATTTATAATAATCTCTATTGTGAAAAGAATACCCCTTACCAGTGCTCTAATTTGTAAAGTATTTTGTTCTATACTACTCCTTGGAAGGTTTCCACATCCCAGTAGGACAAATCGCAACCGGCGAATAGGTAATTACTTATTGCATCGAACGGTTTTGTAGGTGGTTATCCTGTTATGCAGAATGTTATGACTTTATAGAAATTTCAGCAAGCGAATAAATATTTTCAATGGGTACCAAATAGAACCCTATATGTCGCATTAGAAACAGGAACTACCGAATCGATCTCATAGTGCGTGTGAATAATAGCTTACTTTATGCATTACCCAGTAATGAATGTTTTCTCACACAGAGAGCACCTAAAGAAAGCGAAAGAGAAAGACTGACGTAATACGAAAAAGAGCAAATCACGACTGCCATGGTTGAGATCCTTCGGGGTTCACGTAGTGGTTTGTTGGTTATGTCCGAATCGCGGGCAGCGCATTAGCCGGTTTGCTGCATTATACTAAATGCAATATCTGGTTTCTTGGCTTGCTGCTTCCGACGAGGCTAAAGCAACCGAGTGCTCGGTGTAGAGTTGCGTTATTAATCGGGCGTCATGACCCATGGCAGAGATGTTAGATATGTCTCGTATTCACCAGTATGATTACTGAACTGCTGCCTGGAATTCTGCGCGCGTGGTTGTGCTGTACGTAAGTTGAAATGCATTAATTCCCCTTATGATTTTAGTTTCACTTGTGTTACTAAATTAGATGTGTACAATGCTATATTCTCGATCAAATCTGACGCTGTAGGTGTGGACAATATTCACCCGAAATTTGTTAAGCTTATTATTCCTTACATACTCCCCGTTGTGATACACATATTTAACACAATTTTCACTACTTCAACTTTTCCTGATGCGTGGAAAATATCTAAAATTATTCCTGTTCCTTAGAAATCTCTTAAATCAGCTCAACAAGAGTATAGACCGATTGCCATCTTGCCTTATCTTTCTAAAGTTTTTGAAAAACTTATGAATAGCCAAATATCATACTACTTCAGCGAATATAATCTACTATCGGATTTACAATCCGGTTTTAGGCCCCACCATAGTTGTATCACTGCACTACTTAATGTCACTGACAATATCAGAGTGCAAATGGACAATGATCGTGTGACCACGCTTACTTTGTTGGATTTTTCCAAAGCGTTTGATAAAGTTGATCACAATATCCTTACTTACAAACTTCTTAACTATTATCAGTTTTCTACTTCTTCAACCGCTTTGATTACTAATCGCCTACAAGCCATATCAGTCAATGAGCAATTATCACCTTTTTTGCAAACAAAATGTGGTGTACCGCAAGGAAGTATTGTTAGTCCTTTGTTTTTCGCTATTTATATCAATGATCTCCCATTCTTTATAAAAACACTGCGATATCAACATGTATGCTGACGATGTGCAACTACAGCTTAGTTATCCAATTGGGTTGGTGGAAGATGCAACCAGTCGCATTAACGAAGATTTCACTCGTATTAGTAATTGGGCGCGAATGAATTCTCTAGAACTCAACTCATCTAAGATCAAAAGTATCGTAATATACAAAACGCAGCTTGATTTGTCGTATTTCCCTGCTGTCATCCTCAATAACTCTGTTATCGAATATGTGGTAAAAATTAAGAATCTTGGGGTTTTTTTTAACAGCACCCTAACGTGGAGCGATCATATTTTATCCAATATAGGAAAAGTTTATGGAATTCTTCGAACCTTATTTAGCACACGTCAGTATGTACCAGTAGATGTTAAACTTATGCTGGTAAAAACTTTAGTAATACCAATTTTGATATATGGGCATGAAGTTTTCTGTAGACCTGATTATATATGCAGAAATCGACTAAATGTAGCTTTCAACTCTACTGTTCGTTATATCCATAGTTTGCGACGATTTGACCATGTTTCTCCTTATGCTGACAATGTATTTGGCTGCTCTCTAGAACGTTATATTCTATATCGCTGCTTGATTTTTCTTTTCAAGATAATTCATTCCAAAAGGCCCGAGTATCTTTTCCAACGAATTACGTTCGCCAGGTCTTCCAGGACTCACCGACAAATAACACCTGAGTTCTTATCTCTAGTCTCACAGAGGCAATTCTTCGTTTATGTCATTCAACAGTGAAATCAGCTACCAGTCGAAATTCGTAGATCAGGAGGGGATGGTGATTTTTGCAGGAGGCTCGGCGTATACTTGAGAGGTTGAATCCAGGCTTTTTTTCTTTTTTTTTCTATTCTAATTAAATTTTTGTTTTTGTTTTCTTTTTTCTATTCCTCTTTTGATTAACTGTTATTAATGTAGAACTAATTTTAAATGAATCACTTAATTTGACTAGTTAATTTGCCGTTATTACGCAAACAAAAGATTCTTGCATCTTAATTGTGTTAAGCCAAATGAATAAATAAATAAACTAATAATAATAAACTAAACTAAATCGCCAGAGTAGGTATGAAGCCACCCTCGTTCCTTCTACTTCTTCTACAATAGCACTACAGCTCAAATCGGGTCTTGGCTTCCTGCCCTTCAGGTTCCTTAACATTTTATTTAACACTGTGAAAGGGATGTTAGCCCTTCGTAACAACCCTCTATGTACGAATTGTAATTTTCGTAGATTGTGGTAACTAAGATGTAGGCAGTGTGCTGGAATTATGTGTAAACCGGGATTTGAACTCACGACTTCCACATTGTAAACCAACACGCTTCTCACTAGGCTACACCCTAGCTCAGTAAATGGTAAAGTACTAGAGAGGAACATGATCCGGATGCGCGAGGAGCGGATTACTTATCTGTCGATGAAAAATCAGTACGGCCTCCGAGCAGATCAGTGCACTGAGAATACGTATGTACGTACGGGTGAAATTAAGTATGTGCTTGGAGTCTTCTTTGACTTGCGTTCGATTACATGAGCTGGGAAAGTGTGACTGCGAAACTGACTGAAGTGTGCTGCGGAGAATTTGCTCTAATTGTGCGTGGTGGGTGCTAGTGAAAGTGCATTGAAATATGTTGAGCGTGGCTGTCCTCAGAGGTCCATCTGAGGCCCATTGATATGAAACCTCATGATGGATGAGTTTCTGATTCAGCTCGCAACCGTCTGTATCGTGTGTGCGTACATGTCGATGATCTGCTCGTCCTTTTGAAGGGCAGATCTTGGGCTGACCTCGAGCACGGAAGTGCTGAAGCACTGGGTGATATGTGTAATTGGCGTGCCAAGGTCGGTGTTCAGATATCGCGAGAAAAGTCTGTGACAATGCTGCTCAAGAGCAGATTGAACTAGACGACCTCAGAGGCGTCCAACATTCGAGCCTGCTACAGTTCGCAAACCGAACCAAGTGGTTAGAACAAGAGGAGTGATTTCCATCTTATAATAAATAGGGGAGTAGAATGGACCCAACTAGATGGCCGCAGTGCATTGTGGTTTTATGGAACCACCCTCCTACAACCTAAACCTAAGGTGTAAATGGGGTATGAGCAGCCGGGCGATCTGTGCCATCTATATATATCAATCTCCTGGTTACTTGCACTAATTAGCTTGATGCGAATTCGCTACGTCTGTCACTGGTCGTCGAATGATTAAGTCGCATTAGCGTTTTATGTTGTATGCGTGTATACTTGTATGTAAACCGGTTTCAACCGAAGCCTTCAGGGAGTAATGGGCACTGACCTAGAGGTTATACGAAGGAAATTTTGTTTAAGGCTTGGAATGGATTGCCAATACTGCAGAGTGGTCGAGCCCTGATTTGGGAATTGTTAATGGTTGTAAGATTAGATGATGTGCACCTTCAGAGAAAGCCTAATCGTCTGAAACTAAAGCCTAGGCGTCTAAAACTACATTGTGCTGGTGCCAGGCAATTTTTTTTTACCTTTTTCTTCTTCTAAAATGACACTACATCCCAAATCGGGTATTAGCCTCTTGACCTAGAGGAACTTAACATTTTTTCATTACTTATTGTGGAAGGGTTGTTAGTCCCTCGCGCAACCTTCGTTCCATGAATATTTTCATTTTCGTAGATTGAGGTATCCAATCCATATACAAGCGGGTAGTGTTCTGGAATTATACGTCGACCGGGATTTGAATTCACGACCTTCGCATTGTAGACCAACACGCTACCCACTAAGCTACACCCTAGCTTGGAAATATTCTAGCAGACAATGCGTTCCAAAGTGTGGACGTTCGGGAGATGAATGACTGTCTTTTTTTCGCTGTAGCAGTAAAAATAGGGTTGACGGTATACTCGTGCGCGCATTGAATAATTTTTTTTTAGCAGTTTGTAATGATGGTTAGGTGAAAGTTCTCTTAGTGCATTTCGAATTAAAAGAAAAGATTTCCGGATTTCGGTATTTGTGACGTCTCCGTATCTGCTGAGACCTTAATCATTGATAAAGATCTCAGCACAGACAGAATTGTCACAAATAATGAAGCGTAACAGTATGAAATCCGGAAATCTGTGCTTTCAATTTGTAATAAGGTTCGAAATATTCCCTGAAAATATAAATTTTAAAATTGAAGGTCTTCGCTTTCTATAGAAAATTTTCCTTGTAACAGAACTTATGGCAGGACTAGGTACAACTAATGCCCGATAGCCATTACTTCAGTGCTCTCGAAAGTAATTGAAGCTGCTGTCAATCGCAAGATCGTTCAATATCCATGATCGTCAATATGGGTTCCGTTCTGGAAGGTCGAAGGAAGATCTTTTGGTCTACTTGACAGAATGTTGGAACTCATGCATACATCAACACGGCAAATGTCAAGTTTTTTCACTTGGCATTGCACAGAGTTTGGCACGAATGTCTCATAGTTAAGCTTAGGGCCATAGGTCTTAACGCTATTCTTGTTAAATGGATTGAGAGTTTTCTGTCTAAACGCACTATGCGAGTAGTACTAGATGGCGTTACTTCTTCCTCCTTCTCAATAGATTCCGGTATCCCTCAAGTCTCTGTTTTATCTCCAACTCTTTTCTTAGTTTTTATCAATGACCTTTTGTCATTTCCTCTCAATCCAGTTCACAGTTTTGCAGATGACAGTACTTTAGATAACAACTATGAATTTAACTCTGCTCCGGGATCAAACAAGCACTCTATTGCTTCCAATCGCAGGGAGTTATTTAGTTCGCTGGACGCATATCTCAACTTGATCCTGGAATGGGGCAGGAGAAATAGAGTAGAGTTCAACGCCTCCAAAAAACAGGCTTGTCATCTATCCCTTAAACGTGATGTTCCAGTATTATCTAACAATGTGGCTTTTGGTGGCGCACAACTTTGTACTTCGGATAATTTCACTCTTCTGGGCGTTAAAATTAATGATCACCTGAATTGGGCACAGCACACGTTTTTGATGTTGCCCTCGACGTCTCTAAACGTTTATAGGTGTTCTTCGAAAGTACAAAAAATATTTCATGCCGACTGACCTTGCAACCATCTATAAGGCATATATTAGACCACGTTTAGAGTGAAAATCGCATGTTTGGGCTGGGGCTCCTAAGATATGCCTCGCATTGCTCGATCGTATTCAAAAACATGTGTTCCGAATGATGGGAGACGAGACCATCACGACTTCTATCGATTCTCTCGAGCATCGCAGAAATGTCGGAGTGCTTTGCATTTACTATCGATACTTCCATGGTAAATGCAGTACGGAACTAAGCGCACTCATCCCTCCACTTCATACTTCTTCCCGGGATACTCGCCAAGCTGAACGCGCATACGAGCACACCGTTAAACTATTGTCTTCTCGTACAGTAAAATTGAGGCAATCATTCATTTCTCGAACGTCAAGACTTTGGAACACGTTACCAGTCAAAGTGTTTCCCAACAGGTACAACCTCCAGTGCTTCACCGTCACTTTCGTCTCTCTCCATTTATTAGCCTGTTTTTAATAACCTCTTAATTGTTTTTTTTTTCAATACCTATACTGACATAACTGTGCATAGCATTATAGTGTGACCCCCTAAGTATGTTCGGTACCTTAAAAAAAGGATTAGGTACATGTACATTAAAATAGATTGCAAAATAAATAAAAGCTAATAAAATAAAATAAAACACCAATATTTTTCTTAAGAAAAATAAAAATCTTATTTACTCATTAAAACATAAAATTTTGTTTCGCAATTTTCGTTTTTTTTTTTGTTGTATAAGACAAAATTAAAAAATAATAAAAAAATAATAATAATAACTAGAATATTTATAAAAACTTAAGATTATAAATATATTTCTATAAAAATAGAACAAAAATTGTTTTTTTTCTCTCCCTTTTAAAACATTTTTTTCTTTTCTTATCATTTTAACATAAATTTATGTAAAAAAAATATATTTAAAACCATAAACAAATGAATTTATAATCGTTTTTGTTTTAAGTAGATTTATGTTCGGTTTTTTTCTTCCTCTTCAATTGATTACTTATTATTTGCAAATATGCCTGAATAAGAGGCGCATTCCTTCTACACATTTATTTATTTATATAACACTTTTTATTTTTAAGAAAACAATTTTTTTCTTTTAAAAGTAAAATAATAAACAAAATATTTATTTTAATGTATATGTATATTTTTTTTTTTCGTTATTCATATTTTCTTTTTTAATAGAATACGAAAAGTAATTTTGTTATGAAAGGAAAAATATTCGAATTTCACACTTTTATGATTTATTAAATGTGACGTTTCGATCTCAGCAGACACCGAAATGTGACGTTTCGATCTAAGCAGAGACCGAAACGTCATATATAATACAACAATCAGTGTAAAATCCGGAATTTTTTCCATTCATAACGAAATGCACTGCGAAAAAAACATTCACCAAATCAAAATTTCGTTAAATTGTATTTCATTGTCTGAAACAGATTCTCAGCTGTTAAAAAAGAAAATAAGAAACTTGTTTCAAATTGTATGACAAAAAAAAATATACATATTGAATAGAATAAAAATTTATATTAACTAAAATAGAAAATTACATAAAAATTAATATTTAATAATAATGTAAAAAAAAAAAAAATATTTAAAAAAAAGGATTACTAACTACACGTCTATAATTATGATTTCTTATTTTTTTTCCATTTACATTCTAAGGGTGGATTCGTTCAAAATACAAATATACAATTGAATTTTTATTTTTCGTTTCATTATTTTACCTTTTTTTTGTTTATTTTTAATTATATATTTTTTTTTGCTTTTAGTATATTTAATTTTTATGTATATATATTTTTGTTTTTCAAAGCAGTCACATTTTTTTTTTTTTGTAATTTAATTTATTTTGTTTTTTGTTTACGTACATTAAATTAAAACTGTTTTTTTTTTCCCTACCATTTAGATCGATTTTTGTAATATATTTTAGAGAAAAATCATGGTTTCGATTGAGTTGTGAAGTAGAGAAGGAGAAGAAAGAGTGTGTGAGGGGAAGGAAGGAGTTTGGTTTTTCTTTATGATGAGAAGAGATTTTGTGCCAATGTAACACGTATAATTTTTTTTTTGTTTCACTTAAATAACAATAATTTTATATTTATTTTATTTTGTTTTTGTTAAGTACAATTTATGAGATTTTTATTTGCTTTGTTTTAGTATTCTTACTTACTCACTCAATCTTTCGAGGGTGCGCTAGTTCTTAATTTTTTTCATTTTATACTTAGGCTATGTATTTTTTTTTAATATTTTGCAAACGAAGTAAAACGTGCTCTTGGTTTTTTTTTTTTGTTATTTTCATTGATTTGTTTTATTAAATTAAGTGTTTGTTTTTAAGTTGTCGAGACCCTAAAAATGGCATAAAATTTGTTTTGCTGAGATTTTTGGAATTGAATTTGAATCGATTTTTCGGCGAAAAGGTTGAGTGTGAAAATTAATACAGACGAAGGAGCTATATACAATACACAAATGGGCATAGATATGAAGTCTATGATGGCACATCGGAATGTGATAGAACATAGTCCAGGCTGTGAAATTTTCATAAAAATTATTTCATGGTAGAACGAGTAGTCAGTTGATTTAAGACAGAATCAGGAGTTACAGCAGTGCATTCTGCTTCGAGGCAATCACAATCCATATCGGACCATTCGAATTTCTGGCCCATTAAAATTGATTTGTTATTGTGGAGAAGTTGTCAGCCTTTTCCACTAGTTTCTATTTACGAATTTTCATATTCGTAGAATGACGTAGCCCAGATAAACCCTTGCAGGCAGTGTGCTGGAATTGAACGATTTCAACTCACGAACTTCGTATTATAAACCAGGCTAAGCTCAGGATGTAGCTGCATACAAAATCATGTAAAGATTTTTTTTACGCAAAGTGTGTGGCGAGTTCGATGCTACCTATTCAACATTTACAGTAGGTTTGAAGTGGCTAATTTTATCGCTATAAGAATTTTGCAATAAATACTCAGTTTGTTGAAAAACTTCGTCAAACGAGCAAATACTACCAATAAAATTGAAGTAGCTTTTTAACTGATATTGCGGTATGGTATTATTAAATTTAATTAAAAACCGCTTATTCCCTATCCCCATTTACATGAAAATCTATTTAATCCGATTTTTTCGAACCATTGGGTGTAAAAATTTAAACCAACATTTTACACAACCACTCAACCAACATATACAATATTAAAAAAAAAAAACCACTAATAACTTCATAATTCGAACAGAATTAAAAAAAAAAAAATTTTTAATCAAATATAGATTGGCAGTAATAATAATATCGTTCATCATTCGAACTAAAGACCGTTCTACAATTTATAATTCTATTAATTTATTAAAACGGGTGACAATAATCACTCATCTGTAATAAAATAAAATTTATTTTCGATAAACATTATAAGTGACAATTAATGATATAAATATGATGTGAAACGAGACACAGTACATGTTAAAAAAAAAAATCAAGCTAATCGATTCAAATTGAAATTCATTTCGAAATTAAAATCTTTTCGGGTAAATATACATTTTAAAATTCGTAGCGTTCTCTAATTTATTTAAAACAAGATGAGACATAGATCTATTTATAATTTCAATTTTTGATGGCATTATCTATCTTACAAATTATTTTAAATTTCACTTTTAATATAATTTTTTTTTTTTTAATTTACTGTTTCACTCGATCAGTCTGGCATTTATCTAATTTAAATTTTACTCTTTTTTTTTTTAATATATTTATCATTTCTTAATTTTTGAGTGATTTCTTTTATTTATAAATTTGTAGAGTAGAATTATTTTATTGAACCCTATATGGAGGGAAGCTGTCCTAGAAATAGGACATTAATATATTTTTTTTGTTTTATTTTATATTAAATATAAATCCATCGTTTTTTTTTCATGTTAATTTTTTAATTCATTCTCATGTTTTTTTTCGGAGAGGGTTTTTTTTTAATATTAAATGTAATATTAATATTTTTTGTTTTTTATTTCATTATGAATTTATGGATGTGTGAATCTTAATTGTTTAAATTTTGTTTGTGTGTGTTTTGTTTTTGTTTAAATTTTTTTTTGTATTAATTTTAATATCGTCAAGAGCACGTTTCGTTTGCAAAACGCACCCTAGGCATATCTCAGACTATTATTTCACGTATGACACGTCGATTTCTTGAATTTGGTGTTGAATAACCGCTTTCTAAACTTTCATCGTAACTAAGTGACATGTGCTGTTGCGGTGGTTTGGATTCATCTTGTTCCATTTGTTCCATGTATGGATCGGGGAGACCACTAACGTCATGATATGGTGAATCTAGAAATAGAAGAAAAAATTGATTCAATGATTTTAATTGGAATTAATTTTTTTGTTTTTGAGCTTGAGTTCATAGTTCTCATAATTTGCTACGATAGGAATATCAGTATCATATGAATGCGAACAACTAAATATCAGAAATGTTACAATAATGCGACAGACCTGTCGTCAGCAACTACTGCTAAATTGATGAAATTGCACAACCCATGTGGTTAGGTACGAAACCGCGGATTACAAATTCCCGAATGTAATGTTCCAGAAAACGAAATTCCGGAAAACAAAATCGCGAAAAACAAAGTCCGGTAGTAAAGAATCTCGAATTATTGATTTTTGCATTTTTTGATTGCAAAACTGGTTTTTCATTTTCATACAAGAAGCGTTGGTATTATTTATTTATGTATAAGGAAGAGAAAATCATATGGCCAGGCTTCAATATCGACTGCCCAACAGAATACTCATGGAAAAAAACTCATGCTGTGTATTTGATGGGAATAGCTCGGTGTCGTGTATTATCAGTTGCTCAAATCGGGCGAAATCATTACTGGAGCTCTCTACCAAATACAATTAAGGAGCCGAGCACTCGCCCATTACTACTCCAGACACGACAAAATTATTCTCCTACATGATAATGCTCGTCCATATGTTGCACCACCGGTCAAAACCAATTTGGAAACACTTAATCGGTATGTCCTACCCCACTCGCCGTATTCACCAGACTTTGCCCCTTCCGATTATCACTTGTTCCAGTCGATGGCACATGGCCTTTCTAAGCAGCGCTTTACATCATATGAAGATACTAAAATTTTGTCGATTCGTGGATAGCCATAAAAGATGAAGAGTTCTTCCGACGTGGCATCCCAATGCTACCAGAAAGATGGGGAAAAGTAGTGCCTAGTGATGGACAATACTTTGAATAAAAGGTAATGTGCCGTTCTTTCACAATACATTCCTAATTTTTGATAGAAAACTGCGCAAACTTATTTTTACTCCTAATACAAGAATCGAAAATGCGACAAATCTGTCGTCAGGAATTACTGATAAATTGATGAAATAGCACTGGAAGCGTTAGGTACAAAACCGCGGACTGCAAAATCACGAAATACAAAATCCCAGAATAAAGAATCTCGAATTACATAAGCTAGCAGAATAAAAGCCTGATTTTTGCATTATATGATTGCAGAATTGGTTTTAAATTTTCATACAAGAAGCGTCTGTGTCGGCATATATGTCCTTATTTATTTATTTATAAAGCAATTGAAGAAAAAATAATAATAACAATTTCAATTATACAATAGCAAACTTTGAGAATTATAGTTTTTAATCTATTTTTAAAAATAAGAAAGAAGTAGTTAAAGATCCAAGTTGAAGTCGATCGTGATTCCTTTACATTCCTTTACGCGTGATAATAAATTTGGAGTGAAACTTGAGGAGGATAGAAAATATCTGAAAGTAGCCACCGAGGTTGGTATTGAGCAAGTAGTTGTAAAGTTTGAAGAGGAATCAAGGATCAGATACAGAATGACATGTGCTATTAGGAATTTCGGCCTTTATGTGCAATGCGCAAACACAGTTATTTTTACTTCACGGTTGTCTTTAGCAACACGGATTGTTTTTGAGACGACAATCATTAACGCACCTGGATCGGTAGCAGTTTATACCTATTTACAGTTCGACATTCATACTGCTGAAGGCGAGACCTATCTAACATCGCTACCTATCTGAGGACCAAGGCGCCCGGTTGAAACGCAACTCCACGTCGAAAAACGAGGAACAAATTTCAAGCTTCGCATCCCGCGATGTGCACTATCCGTTGCCAATACTTGTTCCTGGAAGTGGTTTAAGCCATGGATTTGCCAATTCACTCACGACATGTCGCATCAGTTCCTGACTCGACTCCACTATGTAAGACGCCAGATGTTCCATTAACCCACCCTTTTTGCTTCGAATTTCGGACCACTTCGGTTCACTGCTTTGTCATCTGCAACTCGAGTTATAGTAGAAACAGAGGGTTGTGCGAAGGTCTAACAACCCATCCACAATAAGTAATGAAATATGCTAAGGAACCAGAAGGTCAGGAGGCCAAGGCCCGATTTGGGCTGTACTGCCATTGTAGAAGTCGAAGAAGATTATATCAGTCTTATGTATGACCACTAGCTGTTCGGTCCATACTTACTACCAATTTGTGCATCGGGCTTTGTAACCTCGGGCGGTAAACTCAGTGTATTTTGATCTCTTAGTCACTACTTTGGCATGTTTTACCAATCTCATTTATTTGGATCAGATTTCACTTCCCTCACTGATTCTGATCACTCACATCAGCAGGTAATAACTTATAGCTCGTTCCAAGGGGTGCGGTTGGGGCATATAGTCCCGCAGAGTCCGTATATCTCCTTGTATACCACACATGCGACATGCTTCCCCGTAGTACTGGTTTTTAAGCCACCCTCTTCAGTCTTACCTCGTATGCTTTGATACTGATGGATAAGTTGGGGTTCGTGGAGTCGCCAGGCTCCAAAGCCAATATTACTGGAATTGTCAAAGCTTTGTAGACCAGTAACTGCCCACCCCTTTTCCTGCGGGAGTAAAAAGGTTGCAGTTAAAGTGCTAGGAGTACAAATCTGCCATTGAAGTCTCATGTCAGGCTATTTTAATCTGTGGAAAAGGGTGCGATTAAATTGGCACTAAGAGAATTCGATGGCCCAACCATAGCAAATATGGTGAGGGTTGTACACGATGAAGCAATATTCTAATATACCACGAACTATTGTGAAAAATAGTCGAACAGCATTTATTGGACGGTTGAACTGGGCTATCGTATGGAGGACGAAACCTGGAAGTTTGCATGCCTTATTTGTAATCTCCGAATAATGATTAACAAATTTAAGCGAGATACTGCCGTGCATAAGGAAGGAACTCTTGATAGGGCAAGTGAGAACAGGGGTGGCTATCTTATACAGAAACTTTATGGCAAAACATTTCTCAAAGTTAAAAACAATTATTGCTATATAGAAGAGGAAATTTCACGGAACATTTTGAGGTCGTCAGCGAATAAAAAACAATTCCAACCATCAATTTCCTCTTTAGACCCCATATGACAGAAAAAGTTTTTTTCAAAGCCCAATACTGAGCATCTGCCCTTAGTTCTCGCCAGGACTTGGTAAAGCCAATCCGTTTTCAAATGCCAAAAGTCGTTACCGTAGAATCCGTTTATACCCGAGGCGCTGTATTCATTTCTTGCATCAGTTAGTGTTTTAAGATCGTGGGTGATTAGGCCATGTTCCACTGAGAGTCCATTTGCTACTTATATGGCAAGCTGGACTGGCCGTAGATGTACTTTACAGCCTCACCCGACAGAGAAAGAAGAGGTAATTTGAAGAATCGGGGCAGATCATTAATTAAAAGTGCAAATAGTAGAGAACCAAGGATCGCTCCTTGTGGGACACCAGAGTTACACAGCAGATGTATCTACATCTATCTATCTACAATGGCACTACAGCCCAAATCGGACCTTGGCCTTCTGATATTCAGGTTCCTTAACATTTTTCATTACTTATTGTGGAAGGGTTGTTAGCCCTTCGCACAACCCTCTTTCTACGAAATTTTTTCATTTTCGTAGATTAAGGTGACCAAGGTATATCCAAGCAGGCAATGTACTGGAATTATGTATTGCGCCGACCGGGATTTGAACTCCCGATCTTCGCATTACAAGACCAACACGCTACCTACTAGGCAACACCCTAGCACCCTACACAGCAGATGTATGTCAGTAACAATTAAACCAATTCAAGAGAGAGCCAGTGTACCTTTCAAGTTTTGAAATAAGAATTTTAGTATTAACAGCGTCAGAAGCTTTCAAAAAATTACTGTTTGTGACGTAAACTGCGGTATGATAGTCTAAAGAATGTGCTGCAAAATTAATATATATGCTCGAATGTAAGTGATGGAAATTCCCAGAAACGGTAACAAGTACAGACTTGCGTTTTTATTAAATTCTTTGAAACATGAAAGTACTATAAAAACTTTCAGATCCAAAAAATATATCCGAAAAAGCGTTTAAGAGGTACGTCATATAAAAAAACTGTCAGCATTAAGTAGATGACTACATTTTGGAAAGATAAGTCTATCATCGTCGGTAACTTAGTAATAGAATGCTTGGCCGACGTGCGATTGGCCCAGGCTTCGATTCTAGACAAATATTTATATGTAGTTTTTTACAACTATTTTTTTGAGATTTGACTAGAGTAAAAATATCATAACGGCAGTAGATGTGCCCGTGCGATTCTAGGCCAACAATAACTATTGGTAATGAAACACAGCCCCTATGAGTTTTATACTTTTGCCATGTGTACGTAAAAAAGACCGGTGTTTGAGTATGGCTAGCTCGTATATAATGGTAGAAGTTGATCTTCCTTTAACAAATTCATGTTGGGCGCATTATATTAAATGATTAAGTTTCACACAGACCGAATCGTAAGCTAATATTTCGAAAACTTTACCGAAGCAATTTATGACAGAAACTGGACAATAGTTGAAAACATTTTCAGTATCACCCTTTTTAATTTTTAACAACCTTAAGTGATTTGTTAAAAAGAGAGAAATTGCTACTAAGAGCTACGAGGAGACAAATTATACTGATATATGCAGACCTGGCAACTCCGCCGCTCGATCTCTCTTGAATAGACAAGAATTATGTAGAACAGTATACTCCACTATGTAGGCAATTAAAGATCCAGAGCTTTTCAGTATAACACATACACACCGAAGGAAGCTTCGAGAACTGTTCACACATACACACCGAAAGAAGCTTCGAAAACTGTTCTAAGATGTATAAAACCACGAAAGCTTTCAGCGAGGAGTTCAGTTAATCAGCGACTTTAATGGAAGACGCGAACCAGGAAAGCGATAGAAAAGTACGCGGCGGTAGTGCCATATAGTGCGAAATTAAGTTAAAGTGCGAATAAATAAATTATCACTTATTTTTAAATGAATTGTGTTTTTACTTGAAATCCCGGCGAACCCCTAGCTTGCAACAATACAAAAAGATTTGGAATCGTAAGGAATTGATAATGGAGATAATATGGGATTTTGGGGTGGGATCAAAAAGCCATGGGATAGATCTTTGTTAGAGATACTGAACACAGAGGAAAAACATAAAGGGATTACGATTGGGCGTAAAGCCCTATCATGATTTTAATAAATTTTGCGCGGGGCGTGGTAGAAGGGGTGACGGTATTAAGCCAAATTTTTTACATCATGCTAGAATTATTATCAAAATGTCGTATACAAAATATAAGCTTCAAAAATTTAATAGGTCATGAGTAAATTAGTGTATTAGATATGGTGAAATCGTGGAGTTTGTGTGGGAGGTGGTAGACGGAGTGCAGAGTTCTTAATGAATTTTCAGAAATAACTATAAGAATCATGTATTTGACATGTTTTAAATTGCAGATCAGTAGCAATTATACTTTTCAGGAAAATCAACTTTTTGTAATGTTGTGAAAATAGAAGGAGTGAAGCTAATCGTCTAATTTTTTTTCAGCCTTACTAGTAATTTCAAATAATATTTAGTGCACAATTTTAGCGGCATACATTTTATACGTACTGAGTTAATTAGTTTATAATATTTCAAGAAAAAGTGCAGTAGGAGGTGGTGGAAGGAATGAAGACTTCGTATCTTTTACCAGAATTCTAAAAAAATTCGTCAAAATTTTCGCCATTTTGTCTCACCACCTCCCTTCCCTTGCAAGCACCAACTTAAAAACTTCTTCTAAAAACAACAAGTCATCGAGCTCTACAATCTGACAAAATTTCAACTTAATACCTGTATTGGATTTTGAGATATTACAACATTGTTGAAATGCTCTCCATTTACCCGCACTACAATAATTTCCTAATGTTATATTTTTCTCATATTTCGCTAGTATAGCTTAATATTTGTTCCAAGTTTCAATTACAAAGCATAAGAGATAGTCGAGATATTAATTTTTAAGTGTTTTTCTTTGCGCCCCCTGACCCTCCCCCTCACAATAATTGTCCTCCCACTAAGTTGATTATAGAGGATCTGTATGCCACCTTATTGGTCCTAAAATATTTTTTTTTGTAGTAAGTAGTTTAGAAGAAATAATGATTTGAAAAAAAAAAAAAATCGGCCGACAATTTGCTTATTTGTTTATTTTTCGGATCCCAATGAATAAAAATATTAAATTATTTTTAAAGTTTGTCTCGCAACTCCCTCTACATGTATGTTCATTTTCAGCTCCCTATCCAAAATTATGGTTGAGATAATCCAATTCGTAGTTTTCAGTTCTAACGATAAACCCGCCTCGCCTTAACCACAACACCACTCAAAATTAGTGTCCGCAGCATCGGTCTGCAATCTTTTTTTTCCTGCATTTTTAGGCTAATTTAGTTATGACATGCAAAAAAAAAATTTTCAGGGTAGCGATTTTTTTTCTTTATTAGAATAATAAGGTAACACTAACGAACCTGCAGGTCAGGAGCATAAGGCCCGATTTGGGCTGTTGTGCCATTGAACAAGAAGAATATTAATGCAATGCACAATAGTTACTTCATAGTATCTGCAGTAACTCCACTTCCAATGCAGAAAGAAAGGCTATTTAGGCTAATAATAGTTTCGAACATTTTTAAAATTGTCGTCCACGTGGCTAAAGTCATGCAAATCCTAAATTACTGACCCTTCTGAAATTTCGGATTCCTGAACATTTGGACTGAATAGTGAAGAAAATTTTTATAAATATTCCAAAAATATCTGCTATACATTTCGTCTATTTTGATGTACAAAACAGCTACATTTCTGTCCAACTTAATAGAGAATAAAATCTGTACAATTAGTTCCAGCCTGTTCATTTTGATTTCGTTCATATTAAAGAACATGCTAAGATGATGACAAGACATCTCGTCTAGATTGTTTTCTATAACGCTAATGTTGGACAAAATGTGAATAATTTACTGTCTATTCTTAAAACTATGAATGTAGTCTAAGTTGGTGATGGTCGAAATTTGTAAAAATAATTTCGTCAATATCTATTAACACTGCGTGCATGATAGTAGAACAAAAATATTTTTGGTCTATTGCTATCTAATGTGGCCTGATTTTATAGAATTTTTTCGCAATCCAATATCCACATCCAAAGCATTTACTTCCTCCTATTTGATCTATGCCGAAACTATACATGTAAATTGCATTGAATATTAAACCCACGGTGAATTGTGGTTTGCGCAATAAAAATAAAACCTGGACAAAATATATACCTAGTCCTGCCATAAGTTCTGTCACATAATTTCTCACATTGGCAACAACTTTATTTTATGAGTGACATTTCAATATCGGCCAGTTTTATAAACGTCATAATGTTGTTGACAGTTGATGGTCATTTAAAGTGTGTTCGTTAACGTGTGAAGATGGAATGGGGTGTAATAGAAAACCGAACTGCAGTGATTGCACTACATAAGTGTGGAAAATCCGCGAGTGAAATTTTCAAGTTGTTGTGCCCGTTAAAAATAACGCAAAGATTTGTGTATCGTGCGATCCAGAGATATAACGCGATCCAGACTATTGAAGATCTACCTCGTTCTGGACGTCCGCGTGATGTACGTTCTTCTGCTGCCATCAAAGCGGTCGAGAGTCGAATTCGTCGAAATCCGCTTCGTAAACAACGAATCATGGCTCGAGAGATGAACATCTCCACCCGAAGTATGTCTCGCATCATAAAATCTGACCTCGGGATGAGTGCCTTTCGACGATCAACGGGACATTTGCTGACTGAGCAGTTGAAGCAAATTAGGAGCACCAGATCGAAAGAGCTCCTTCGGCGGTACGGCAACAACAAACATCGAGAAATTTTATTTACCGATGAAAAAATTTTTACGATGGAGGAACATTTTAACCGCCAAAATGATAAGGTGTATGCCCACAGCTCCATAGAAGCCCGAGAAGTTGCCACTAGGGTACAGCGAGGACATCATCCAGCATCAGTCATGGTATGGTGGGGTGTCAGCTACGAAGGGGTCACCGAGCTTCATTTTTGCGAAAAAGGCGTAAAAACTGCAGCGAAAAATTATCAAACGGACATCCTGGAGGGATGTGTGAAGCCGCTGAACTCTACGCTATTCAACAATCGACATTGGGTTTTCCAGCAAGATTCTGCGCCAGCCCACAAAGCTCGAACCACACAAGCGTGGTTGGAAACCAATATTCCACAGTTTATAAGGGCGACGGAATGGCCTTCTGGGAGCCCAGATTTGAATCCCCTGGACTACAAACTGTGGGCGGAGTTAGAGTCCATGGTGTGCACGAGACGACACCCAAATATCGAGAGCCTTAAGCGATCTTTGACAGAAGCAGTAGCTAATTTTCCGCTAGAAACAGTGCGTACTGCTATCGATGACTGGCCCAACAGATTAAAGAGCTGTGTTAAGGCTAAAGGCGGCCACTTTGAATAATTTGTTGCTTATTTTACTTCCATTAGTATGCCAAAATAAAATATATTTTCCTTTGTCAAAAACTCTTTTTCATTTATACAAAAATTGCCCATATACGTGTGACAGAACTTATGGCACGACTAGGTATAGGTACATACATATCGAATTATTATACACGCAATAAAAAAAAAAAATAAAAAAAAAACATACAACAAAAACAACCAAATTAGAATTAAAATTTATTATTTCCTTGAAATATTCGGTCTGGAAATAATCGGATTAAATGTTGAAATTTTTATAAATTAAAAGCAGAATATTTCGCATTTGATTCTTCCATCTCAGTGCGAAAAAAAAGAAAAAATCCCATATTTATTCAAATCATCATTCGAATGAATTCCTTTTGCAGTTCTTCAAAAGAAAAGTTCTCTAATACATCTGGTTTTTTTTTCTCCTCCCTTAAATTTTGTTTATAAAATAAATCATAATTTTCGTTTGGTTCACAGCAATTTTTTTATTTATTTTTTTTTAAATCAAATCGGAGAACATAAAAAGTTTATTAAAATGTGTTCATCCATATACAAGAGTAAAAATTAATACGAGCCATAAGAGTGCTCTATGATACATTATCTGATTTATGACGTCCTTTCATCGCGTTGCCCGGAGACGATACTATACTACCGCCCATTTCATTTCTTATTAAAAATAACATTATACAACGTTTTTCACCCTTCCCATGAACAAGGCTTTTATTGAACCACCATCCCTCTTGCTATCATCAGCACAGAGTTATTTTAAAATAAATATACTTATATAATTTTCTATATATATATAATTCTATATTTCTTTATCCGGAAGCTTACTCTGCAGGCTCTTTTGTATGCATGAACTGGAAATGTGTAGCTGAAAACCAAGCAGCTTCTACTCCTCCACCATACCATTCTGTCTACCCCTCCGGTGTTGTAAATCATTTAGAACAATAGGGTTACGAAAATCCGTTTCATATTTTTGCCTGAACGAAGCATATTTCAAATACGAAACGTATAAGAAGGAACCTGTGCGCCCCATTGTTTATTCAGTGGTCGTTATTTCATGTTTAATTTAATGTTTTTTTTTATTAAAAAAAAAAAAAATTGGGAAATTGAGTATTTATTTCAAAATTTAGGTATTGTTGATTTGTTATATATTTGTTATCTGGTTGAATGGCGAAATTCATGATTTGTAAGTTGTTTCGGATGGTTTTGTTGAAATGTTTGGAATTGAAAGAAAATTATGATTGTTCTTTTTTTGGGGAAGCCATTCAATCAAGAGGGTAGTTCGATTGAATTATAGAAATATGGTAATATTCGTATATCTTTGGAAACGGAATCGGAAGTAGTACACAAAGGTGGCCAATCATTATACTCTCGATGAAATCTGAGAGTATTATAAGTTTGCCACAAAGTTTGTAACGCTAAGGCTCCGAAAAAAAATGAATGATACAGAGGTTAATATAATCACTCAAAAATCTCAAAACCGGATGTCGGTCCGACTGTCCGTGCCCTCTCTAGCTCGAGAACGCGTTGAGCTAGAAAGTTCAAATTTTGTACAAGTCGTTTTTGACGAAAAAGTAAGGAGAACTTCATGAACGGGCAAAATTGCTCCCATACAAAATGACACAATTTCGGAATTTGCCATTAAACCGATTTTTTCGAAAAGTATAAAAGCTTTTCATCTGAAATTTAGAATATAAATATTTGTATATCAATTTCAATCTACAGTATAAAAACAATTTGAGCTCCTTCCACCACCTCCCATATAAACTGCACTTTTTCATTAAATAACGAATCAAATTTATCGAGCTGAAATTGTTCCCTAAACATTTATTTCGAATTATTAATAAGACCGAAAAAATTAGATGATCAGTATTACTCCTCCTATCCCCTCTCATACAATATGACACAATTTCACAACTTTTCAAAAATTCGATTTTCCTGAAAAGTATGAATGCAACTAATCTGCAATTAAACATATCAAATGCATGATTTTTATAGTTATTTCTGAAAAACTCACTAAGAACTCCCCACTCCTTCTACCACCTCCCATACAAACTACACAATTTCATTAAATCCAATGCACTAATTTTCTCAGTAACTATTAAATTTGTGAAGCTTACATTTTCAGTAAAACATTCTGATAGCAACTCTAGCATGATGTGAAAAAATTAGTTCAATGCCGTCACCCCTTCTACCACTCCCCATACAAAATTGCTTAAGATCAAAAAATGAAATCTTTATCTAGAGTGTCGCATGATTGAGTCTTAGGCCCAATCGTAGTCCTGTTATGGTGTTTAGCACGGTTCGCTCAGGACCAGTCTTGCTAAGGTGTACACGGAGCAGTTGCATGTTTGAGGGGCTGCACCATCAAAACATGAAGCAAAACCCAGTCATGAACTTTCGAATCACCTGAAGCCAAATTTCGTCTTTACAGAAAAATGTAACGTCTGATCAGAAAATCAATTTCCTGAATATGTCGAAATTTTTCGAATTACATGTTGCAAATTTGTTAGAACCACATATCTACATTCAAACTGTTTTCTTACATTATGTGGTCCTTTTTCGTGTTTTGAGCGCAGTATTTTTTCGCTTAATACGTTACATAATGCACTAAATACTACTCAGTTGTTCGTGCTATATAATTGCTTAATGCTTAAATAAATGAATTATGATTTTTGATTGTATTTTATTATGAAACTAAAATAAATAAAACCTGTAGTATAGTTTAATTCTATGTCAGGTCAGTAAAAGCATAATTCAAAATTTGGCCAGTTTTGCATAAAATCTTCAATATTTGTCATGCATCCAATACTTGACAAAATTAGCGTTTAAATCCTAATAAATATTATAGCAAATTTATCGGTAAAATGTCGTAACATTGTCATATGTATATGCGACAAGCAAATTTTTTTTACCAGTATATTGAAAATTTAACTTCTAAATTGTCGAGCAAGATTTCGAAGTCCATTCATACAATTTTGTCCTTTTCGCATCAAACAAAACAAAAACAAAATTGAAATTGTGAAGCATAAATACCTCAACATCGTTTTCTTTTCTTACACAATTGACAATAGGCTTTTGTTTTTAAAAAGCTTGTTGTCAAAACTGAGAAATGGGATATTCTTGTCAGAATAGTTTTGTTAAATTTATTTCGGTTCAAACTGTCAGAAAAATTTATCGTTGCAATGTCGTGACACGGTCAATTTTTTTAAAATTGTTATAAAGAACTTGTTGACACAAATGTCGCAAAATTTAATCCTTAATGTCACAAATTTGAGCTTTAGTGTCACAAATTTAAGCTTTAGTGTCATAAATTTCGGCGCCAATCAACACATTCCTGTGACATTTCTATGAAAATTTATTGACAAAGTTGGGCATCAGAAACAAAATATGGCGATGACGCCGATTAGAAGTACATATACCGATTGTCCTGTAGTAAAATGTTCAAAATTTTTCTTCTAAATCTACAATGGCACTACAGCCCACATCGGGCCTTGGCCTCCTGGCCTTCAGGTTCCTTAACATTTTTTTTTCATTATTTATTGTGTGTTAGACCTTCGCACAACCCTCTATCCCGGAATTTTTCATTTTCGTAGATTGAGGTGACCAAGGTATACCCAATCAGGCAGTGTGCCGGAATTATGCGTCGGCCGGGATTTGAACTCACGACCTTCGAATTGTAGGCCAACACGCTACCCACTAGGCTACACCCTAGCAAAAATTTTCTTACTTTGGTTTAAATCAATAAAGCTAGACAACTAAAGGTTGACGTTCAGGTTCGCATCTCGTAGCAGAGTACTGTTTCTGTCCTATGCTCCTATACGAGATCCTAACAGGAAATCAAATTGAAATAAAGGTCGCCAAGTCTTCTATATTCTCTTCTTTTTGAATATTGAAAGAGATTGTGACGAATGACCAGTTCACCACTGGGAATAGACCCACCCGAATTGCGAGCAACTTCACTCCGAAGTGGCTCAACTGCGGTGGAATCTATAGGACAAAAGCCGGTTTTTTTCCTCGTGACAAGTTTTGGGTTTTTTTTTTGCTGAAGAGATCGCAGAAGGGCGCCGCGCGTTTTTTGAGTTTTTTTGGAAGATTACCTTTTTGTTTTGGTGCTTGTTTTTCGCTAGATCGGTCAGATTGTTTTTGGGTGTTAGTGGCGTGGCGTGATATAATAGCTAGGGAAAGCAATTACTATTTAACACAATTAAGTAACATGATTAATAAACAATATTACCGAAACCTCTCCCGTCAGCTGCTAGAAACATTTGTAATGTTGAGAGAGTAGGTATGAACCTGAGAATAGGTATACTGTCCTTTATTTTTTTAAAACAGTTTTTGTATATAATTGTATTCAAAAGTAGTAGAATTTTTAGAAGCAATAAGTAAAAAAAATACAACGTTTAAAAAAATCTATATACAACAAAGTACATACATATACTCGACAGTTAAACTTAATACAAATCTAATAATTACAGATTTGAATACAAATAAAAAGGATCTAAAATCAAACACGATACATATTCACCCTAATACTACATAGCAGCCTAAATCCTTTCTTAAATTAACGGACATTACAATCCTCTACCAACACATGATCTTATATTGACTTGGGTGATAACTGGTTGAAAATTGAAGAAATCTTACAGCGACATCTTTCTTTGATAGTCTCTTCAACCTTAATTTGTCAAATATAAACTTTAAAAATTTTAGGACAAAAAAGATGTCGCTCGATCTGCAAATACCGCGAAGTATCTCCCCTTTCTATAGAAGTCGAATTTGATCGAGTCGAGCCGGAAAATTTTGTCACGTACTGGTGGACAGTTCCGTGAAAGCTTTTTCAAATCGCATCTCAGCGATGTATGCCTTTGAATGGCTTTGGGCTTACGTCGTTCGTGAAAAGCGTTAGGAAAAAAGCTGTCCTGTGCATGTAAAGTGTACTTATAGTGATGGACGAAAATAATGCGCGTTTTTTTTCAAGAATTTTTTAAATAATGGTAGATATTCGTTCCGATTTGAATTTAGAATTTCTAGGCTCAATATAAGGCAAAATGTAACAGACGCAATGCTTCCCTTGCATCAATGGACGCCACGCCACTGGCTGCTGCGTGCAATGAAAACCAGTATGGTAATAAACGCTATAAAAGAATAAAAAGTGTTAAGAAAAAAATAATAATAATATACAATGTTTGTAAGTCTTTCTGTATCTATATGGTCGGTCTCCAGACAAATGCAGAGTACGCAGAGGTCTACAAACCCAGAAGCCCACAAGTTCGAACTGATTCAAGTTCGTGAACGGGCCAAATTGCTCCACCCCTTCTACCACCTCCCAAGGAAAATGACACTATTTCCGAATTTGACAATAAACGGATTTTCTCGAAAAGCAGAAAAGATATTTATTTGAAATTAGAATGTATTATTTCTATAGCGATTTCAATCGTCGGTACAAAAATTATTTGAATCCCCCCACTCTTTCTGCCTCCTCCAATACAACTGGAATCTATGTTTCTCATTAAAACCAAGTTTATTTTATACAAATTAATTCTCATGCTATAGCGGGTCCCGGGAAACGCCGTGCAGGACTGCTAATAATCTCATAAAACATTAAGTGTGAACCACCGGTGGCCTAAAACGTGATCTAGTGCAGTGATATAGAATAAAATAAAAAAAATAATAACATAAAAATAAAAAAAAACATAACACACTTAACAATTAGTCGAACTAACAGCGTGATCAAGGTAAATTTGAAAATGATTACATTCCTTATTCCCCTTGTTTTTTTTTAAATTAATTTATCCCTTCACTACGAATCCCCTGTGGGCACTATGGGAGTACGCCATGGGCTGGGTGAGTGGCCCTCTCAGTCTGCCTTCGCCGCTTGTTGCGAGGAAGCCCTGCTTCTCCAGATTCTCTTGCAATGAACTCCCAAAATTGGCGGTAAAATGTGCCGGTAGCCAGAGTGAACCCTCCACTTTTTTCCCGATCTTTATTCGAGGATTGTGTCTTCCCCAAACCAAATCCTCCTCCCCCCCCCACTCCCCCACACACACCTTGCGCCTTAAAGATGCTTAGCAAAATATCAATAAATAGTCACCACACTCCAAAATAATGTATACAGGATAAGTCATTTGGAAGGGTATCTATCTATAAAATGATCCAGGCTGCAAATTAGCTTTGACCGGCACTGGTTCCCTTAAAACAATATTGATCGAGTTGTACGAAATCAAAATATCTACTAACAACAAGTTAATATTGCTTCGAACAAAAATTGGAACCAAGATCTATGTGCTCCTGCATATTAAATAACGTTGGTGTCGTATCTTATATAAAGTTCTTAAGAATTTGCATGTCGGGCCTGGTAAGATCAGATACAAAAGTGAGCGAATTTGTATGAAGCTGTCATTTATGTTATGACTTCAACCAGCTTTTTAAACAAACCCGGCTTGAACTGAAGATGGCTTTGGCATTGGGAAGTCTAGAACCGGACCAAAGTTGCATCATACCATGAAATAATATTAAAGTTCAATCGAGAGCTTTACAATAAAAATTTGGAAGATACTCTATTCATTTTGTGTAACTGTATAAAGGGAAACAATTTAAACAAAAAAAAAAATCGTATCCTGCCCTAATTAATAAAAATCGTTTGACTGTGGTAGGTGGCAGATCCCATTGTCCAAAGAACTTATAGGTGTCTTGATTCGAACTACTGTTTCTTCGAAATTTCATGCAAATTGTAAAAATTAGATATTTGAATGCGGGGTGGTGAAAGAAGCGAGGGGAAGTTTTTTCTAATTTCATAATTGATATTTTTCACAAAGTCAGACCTAGGGTGTAGCCTAGAGGGTAGCGTGTTGCGTTTACAATGCGAAGGTCGGGAGTTCAAATCCAGGTCGACACATAATTCCAGCATAATTCCTGTTTGGGTATACTTTAGTTCCCTCAATCTACGAAAATGAAAATTCGTAGATAGAGGGTTGTGCGAAGGACCCTTCCACAATGACAAATAAGAAATGTTAAGGAACCTGACAGTCAGGAGGCCAAGCCCCAATTTGGGTTGTAGTGCCATTGTAGTAGTAGTAGTAATCTTTCACAAAGTAGAATAAGTTAAATTTCAGTTAAATTAGTTCTTCAGAGAAAGTCCATCGAATTGAAAAACTACTCTGAGAGTAGTCTCCGCCTGGTTATATTCTCGGACGAACTGATAAATTTGTATATGCGAGGTGGACGAAGGAGACATTGGACTTTGTCAAGAGACAATCATCAATTTGACATGTATGTATATGTCTAATTGCTTGACTCAACGAAAAATTTTATATGTCACGAAATTCGTTACCGTGAGCCTATCTCTGTAACAGGCGCCAATAATCTCAACTGAGCAATAGGCAGAAGAATGTCGACCAGCTCAAAATGTCCTTCCGAAAAAAATTCGGCTGCTGAGTTATGGGTGCCTGGTACTGCAGGTCGGATTTGTATGAGAAATCGTAAAATTTTGCAATCCCCACGATCTGGTGATATTTGATGAGTCGAGGATGAACGTGAACAGGGTAATGACAGCTCATAACGGCAATATTTGCTTTGTCAAGACGACAATCAAAGGAAAATGCATCCTACTCGTCTTATTCTACATTTCACTAAGCACTTTGATTAAAAAAAAAAACAAATACATCTGAACTATGGTTGCCTGATATTTCAGGTCGGACTCTGTATACGAAGCGGTCGAATTGCCGCCATATTTCTACTCTCATTTGTCTCCGACCGAAGTTCTTGCTTCCTACTAAATTATGGACGTGATTCCGTCCAGATTTTGTATGGGGAGAAGCCAAATTGCAGGTCGCGATTGATTATCTTTCCCTTAGCGATCGCAAATCGACACCCTGGCTTTTGCTTACAATTGAATTATGGACGCCGAATATTTCAGATCCGATTTTGTATGGGAAAGCTATGCAATAATTCTTGCGACATACAAGTTGAATGAATGAGTTCACAGGCTCGACAGAACTGAACTTCTCGAAATAAACACAGCAAATTAATCTACATTGAAAATGTGTCTGCTTTAAATTTTTTAAATAATACTGTCAAATAAATACAATTATTTTTTTACAGATTGACCTGTGTTATAGGCAATTTCATCCTTTATGTGCAATGCACAAACACAATCCTGGAGGGAAGGAATGGGATTGGGAAGGTTGAAGAAGGGTGTGAGAACGAGCGTAACGAGTGGTAAAGCTGGTATATTTATATTTGATTAAAAGCGGAACTTATTGATTTTTTGTTTTGTTTTGATGCAACGTTTTCTTTATTAATGATTTTTAAAATTTTAGACGATTTTCAAAAGTAGATGTAGCATAGTGAGTAGCGTTTTGGTCTACAATGCGAGGGTTCTGAGTTCAAATTCTGGTCGACATAAATTTCTGCTGACTATTTGCATGATTGTATCTAAAAATTTGCTGATAAAGCGTTGAGCTAATAATCCTTCCACAGGTAAGAAACATGAAGGCCAGGAGGCCAAGGCCCAATTTCGACTGTAGTGTCATTGAAGAAGCTAACCAAAAATAGTTTCCAGATGGGTAATTAGATCGTTAATTTTATCAATTTTGTTATTTTACCATAATCAGTGAAAATTCTACTAGGAAACAATATCCCATTATTCAAACGAATAACAACTAAAGTACTTTCAATTCGATAATTATTATTGCTTTACAATAAAATTATAGGATACCATAATGTAGATGCAAATGATCTCTAATCCAACTGCATTATAATTTTGACAACATAGTCCCGCACTTAGTGCATAAAAACCACAAAGCTACGGTCATTATGAAATTTCTCATTCGGTTTTATTGACTTCTAATAATTGCTGCGAATCGATGAGTTCCGTTTATATCCGAGAATTAGGTTCCTATTTGTCGAATCGGTCCCATTGATTTCAATTTGCAATCGATCAAACGTAACCAGCCACCACTAATAACCATTAAATGGAACCATACCTTCCAAATAATCCCATACATAGCTGGTCGTCCTTTTGAATTTCACGATATGCGATATCTCATTTTCGAAACCGAATCTATCGAGGATATATTTTGGCCGTATAGGACATTTAATTATGTTGTAAAATATCAATTTGCTCAAAAGTCGACATGTAGGAGTATGTAGTAGACGAACGCAATAGTCTCTATCGCTTGTAATTCCAGACATATGTTACTCGTATGTAATGCATATTTCATGCTTTTATACATTCCGCATGCCTTTAATTAGGTACTTCGAGACCACAGCATCACCACCACCCTTCATTCAACTGTCGAGTGCATTAATTAAAATAAATTTGATTCCTATCAAACAGGGCGAATAATTTTATCTGTTTTAATATCGTGGAGGACTAAGACCATAATCCAATTCGTTCAATAACCACCACCACCGATCGCCATGTCCTATCCGAACATTTTGTAAAAGCCTTTTAGGAAATCCCCAAACTGAAATTATCCACAAATGTGTAAATTCTGTTCCAATCGCATTTTCGTATTGTATTGGTCCCAATTGTATTTTAAGCTTTGTTCGAAAACTAAAATGTTTATCCGCTTCGACCGAAAGTTTTTATTCTCGTGCATGGAAATCCGAATTTTGCAGAAAAATAAATAATAGAAAAATTGATTTCACTTCAATTTTACAATATTGAAGGTTTCAGGAGCTCTTGTTCCAATTTCGAGTGGTTTTTTCCATTTTCAATTTTCCACCCATTATTATGATTTATCGCTGTGTGTTGATTTTCAGTTAGGATTAAGGTTAACCTCGATTGTAGTTTGTAGTAGGCCAAAGGCTGTGAATTTTCATTAGGTGCGTTTTAAATTAATTTCAAAATTCATCGGTTAGGAAATGTGGTAGCATGTAGGAGAGTGAATGATTTATTAAAATTGTTTGGTACTATGAATAATACCGTACAAAGTTGAGAACAATTTAATTTACACCAGAGGTGTGAAATATTAGATTTATATTCTGCACTAGAAAATTAGCACTACATGTTCAGGCTATGCGTTTATTCCGGTGAAGGGATTTTGCTAAAATCAGAACAATTGGTGTAAAACCAGAACTATCGAACTCACTCTATAAGAGTGTCGTGCTTTAACAATAACATTGAGTTCGATAGTTCTGGTTTTACGCTGATTATATGATTTTTAAGCAAAATAAACAACAAAGTCTGCGTGACAATAACTACTTTAAATATACTCCAGACGAAATCAGAGAGTATTATAAGTTTTCCCTAAAGTTTGTAGCGCCAAGAAATACTGCTCGCACAGAGTCGCCAAGGATACACAATTATAATGTTTAATTTTATTTTTGAGCGACAGAAACCTCGAAACCAGATGACCGTTCGTCCGTTTTTCCAATCGCTTTCTAGGTTCAGAAAGATCAAAATTTCCAAAAGTTTTTCTTTGAAAAAGTAAGGTCAAGTTCGTGAACGGACGAAACCGCTTCACTCCTCCTACCCCCTCCCATACAAAATGACTCAATTTCGAAATTTGGCAATAAACGAAAAGTATAAAGGCTATTGATCTGAAATTTCAAACATATTATTTTTATGATGATTTCAATCTACTGTATAAAAATTGAATCCACCACTCCTTCCACCACCTCCCATACAAACCGCACCTTTTCATGAAATACTATAAATCAATTTACTCACTACGTATAAAATTAATTGAGCTGAAATTGTGCACGAACTATTTATT
This sequence comes from Chorisops tibialis, assembly GCA_963669355.1. Taxonomy (NCBI): domain Eukaryota; kingdom Metazoa; phylum Arthropoda; class Insecta; order Diptera; family Stratiomyidae; genus Chorisops; species Chorisops tibialis. The sequence goes on from OY770262.1 coordinate 314,846,718, forward strand.
TAGAATTATTGTAAGACCGAACAAAACTAGACGGTTAGCTGCACTCCTTTTGCCCCCTCCCATACACATGACACAATTTCACAACTTTACAAAAAATCGATTTTCTTGAAAAGAAGATTTGAAACATATCATTTAAATATAGTTATTTCTGAAAAAATTATTAAGAGCTCCCCACTCCTTCTACCACCTCTCATACAAACTGCACATTTTCATTTAATCCCATACACTAATTTCAACAGAAACTTTTTAATTTTTGGAGCTAAAATTTTGATTAAAATATTTTGATAGCAACTGTAGCAAGTTGCAAAAAAAAAAAATAGTTCAATGTCGTCATCGCTTACAAAACTTCCTGAAATCCAAAAAATTACTCTTTTATCTAGAGTATCGGTTTACACCTAATCGTAGTAGAAATTTTACTTCGGGTGGAATAATGTCGCAGATGGGAAACGCCGTGCGGCATAATTTTGTTTTTCAGCGTTTCATAACTAAATTAGCCTAAAAATGCAATAACAAAAATCTGTCAGTCTGTACGCCGTATAAATGGATCAATTTTATGTTTTTTAAATCTACAAACTTTTGTTACTGACTCCTTTCTCAAGCATAATTTTAAATTTAATTTCAGGAAAGCGGACGCTTCAACCATGGCTGGATTATTAGACGATAACGATTGGTCGTTAGGGAATTTGATATTGAAAAAGCTGTTGGACTTTTTTATACTTTGCCAAATATTTTTAATGCTTCAGTGTAATAGAAAGAGTACAATTTATTTTTATTGTATACTCTCGAACTGGTGTCATTTGAAGATCGGTGATCTCTTAGCCCCGATCGGACATATTTTTCCGATTGAATCTGATCTACTGGTGGTCCGTTTAAATTTAAAAACATTAAATTTGACACATTCGATATTGATAAATTCTTCTATTCTACAATGGCACTACAGCCCAAATCGGACCTTGGCCTCCTGATCTTCAGGTTCCTTAACATTTTTCATTACTTATTGTGGAAGGGTTGTTAGCCCTTCGCACAACCCTCTATGTACACATTTTTAATTTTCGTAGATTGAGGTAACTAAGGTATACCCAAGCAGGTAGTGTGCTAGAATTATGCGTCGACCGGGATTTGAACTGACGGCCTTCACATTGTAGACCAACATGCTACCCACTAGGCTACACCCTAGATATTGATAAAGAATATTACAAATTCAATTGAAGAACGTTGATATCGTCCTTAAGTAAGGCTTTAATTTTTCTGAAATGATTTCGCTATTGTCGGCAAGATCTCTCAATAATTATAGAAGTTCTACGTTTTCAAGATCTTGAAGCCATTCTATCCACCATACTTCACAAAATTGTTTGCTATTATTTGGTACGATTCTTAGATTGCGCGGTAAATGAAATCGTATAGGTAGTCCTGCTATTTATTTTGGTAAAACGCTATTTTCTCTAGTTATTCGTCAAAGAAAACAATCGTAAGATCAACTAAAATTATTTACAGCCCAAATCAGGTTTCTTAACATTTGTTCGTTATTATGAAAGGGTCGTTAGCCCTTCGCACAAGCCTCTATCCACAAATTTTCATGTTCGCCGTGTGGTAGAATTATACGTCGACCGAGATTTGAACTCCCGGCCTTCGCATTGCAGACACGCTACCCTCTAAGCTATACCCAAGCAAACTCTTCTTGGGATGAAATTTGAATTATAACATGTCGAACATAACAAACGTGCGAATTATATACCAGTTTCTTTTTTTTTTTACAGAATGACTTGTGTTCTAGGCAATTTCGGCCTTTATGTGCAATGCACAAAAACAGTCATGGAGGGAAGGAATGGGGCTGGTAGTAAGAACGACAGTAACGATTGGTGAAGCTGGTATATTTTTCAGTTGTACAGGCTAATACTGACAAATATTTGCAGATGTTATGGGGGACTGAATGATAGAAAGCGAACAGAAACCATCTACTGAGTATCTAGGCCTTCTTGAAGAGGAACTGTTTCACTTTTACACAGTTTCCACATTTTATTGCGAATAATTTTTTATCACCAGTAGCAACTGAAAAATTTGCGCTTAAAAAAATCCCGTCTGGAGTGCGAATCGAACCCACGACCTATTGACTGAGAAGCAAGCACGCTGCCCACTACGCCACGGAAGCCTCAAAGTTAGTTAGTTAGTATTCCTAAACATTTTAGTACCTCACCCATTTGATTTGCCAATCTAACTTTTAAATGAAACATACATACTGCCGTGGAGGAAAGGGAATATCAGTTACGTATAAGGCTAAAACAGCATAAAACTAAATGTCTTTGCACATAGCTAAAATAGCAGCTAATAAACAGGGAGAAAGGACTGCATGCACAGTAAAATAAGATTTTACCATAATATAGAGCACAACTAACCTTATAAGATCGTTAAATGTGCCATGATTTTGGAGTTTTTTCACCTTAAAACTCCACCTATGTTGGTTAGAAAATTATGGTGTGCATATTCATTTCCGTGTATGTCGTTGTACACATAAATAAAATTTTCTTTTTAAATAATTTATTTGAATAAAATTTATTAATTATAAATTGTTATTTTTATTTCCATTGAAATAGTGAACGTCTTCTCAGGATCTTCCTCGCGGTTTATCGTTTGAATAGACGCACGAAAATCATATCGCGCCCACCCCGGACAAAAATTTCGCTGTTTCTCATATGAAGTCCGGCCTGAAATACCAGTCACCCATAACTCAGCAGCGGGCAAGAATCTTGAAAAATTCTGCCGCACGATAAGAAAAAATACGGCCGGAAAGGTTGTTGCTTCCCATACAAAATCGGACCAGAAACATCCGGCTCGCATGATACAGCAGCAAGCAAAAGTCTCGAACAACCAATCCAAGCAAGTGTGGTCCACTCGCTGGCCGTACGATGGACCCGTGTTTTTTCCACGCGGAATCGGGTCCAGGGCGGAAGTGTTCGGATGATGGTGTGGATTCTGAAATTTTTTTGCGCCGCAACGCGCGGGGAAAGAAGTGTCCCCTGGACATTTTTGTTTGCTGCCGAGTCCTGCGTACCTGGTGTTTCAGATTCGGTTCGGTGTGGAAAGGTGGGTTTGGTTTTTCGGTCGGCTGCGCGTACGTCCGCGTTGAGTGGACAGTATGTTTTTCAAGAAAAAGACAGAGAACGAGGACAATGGGATCGAGCTTCGGTTGCTTGCTGCAGATTTCTGCACGCCAGGTGTTTCAGATGCGGTTCAGTATGAGAAATCGCGGATTTTTCGTCAAGGGAATGAAATTCGCATGTATAAATAGTGATAGGTAGATGCCCATAGAAACTCGCGACGTTTCTTCAATAACAATTTGTAACATTATCGATTTTCTCGTTTCAGAATTGAATGATGCAGAAGAATTTATTGAATAACACAGGTTCGGGTTTTTATGAGTGGGAGGGGTGACAGTAAGGGTCCAATATTTATAAGTTGCATAGAATTTTCATAAGATTCGTTGTATTTTACATTCATCAAAAACCAATCATTTGTATGGGAGGGGGTAGAGGAGGTAAGGGAAATGTAAAATTTGTGATGCAGTTGCGCCATGATTGAGATATTCGAATTCTTAGTTTTCGGTTTTAGCGCTCCTCCTTAAACCGTACACCACCCAAAATGGGTGTCCGCTTGAGATCCGCAACTATTACAATCCCCCAAAATGAACTTTCTATCTTGAAGGGCTTGGCAGTTAATGTGCGCTGAGCGTAGACGTACGGTGTACAGATAGACGGATTTTTCTTTTGCATTGTTAGGATATTTTAGTCATAAAACGCAAAAAAACAAAATTTCAGGTTAGAAAATTTTTTTATACAAGTCGATCACAATATATAATAATAATAAAATAATATGCGTTAGAAGCTACTTCCACAAAAAAACACAGGGTATACGAAATTTACAACATCGTATACCACCGACTACTGCCCTGGTATCAGAGGGTATACGCTTTTTCTATGAACGGACGACAGCACTGGTAGTAGGGATAGACAACTAACTCATCAAAGAACTTCAAAATACATGAGTCCAACCGATGTGTTCAATAAGCTTTTGGGTGCGTTCCCGTGATACATTTTTCACTAAAATCACATTTACATGTGTGGTTGTAGTAGGCGGATTGAACGAATTATTTCTCTTATTTCCTTTTCAAAATATCTTATTCCAAATTTCCCAAAGTAATGAATGGGAGTTGGTAGGAAGATGTGGCACATCCAAAAATTTGAAGACGGTTGAATATTATTTATTTAAGCTGATCACGAAAAATTTCGCAAAAATTTTCATTTGTCGTCTGTCTTTCAAGTAATTCATAAATTTTTAATCAGACACATGTAATTTCTCACTTACACCTACAATTTCCATCATTTCCAACCAACATAAAAAAAACATATTACAAAAAAAAAATGCGCTCAATTCTTCAAAAAATTCTTTTCATCCAGACGTCAACATTTATACAGGATTTTAATAAAGGACTACTCAGCATAAATTAGTGATAATTTCTTCCAAAAAATTCCAACAGTTCAGAGTGAAAATCGATTAAACAATTTCGAAATGGCCAAGTGGAATGTCATCCGAAAAAGAATTGTAATTCCCTTTGTGATTCCGCGTTCAAATTCATTGCAATTACAAGTGAAACATGTCGTACAGATAAATCGAGAGAGCGACAGATAATTCCGTAAGATAATCTTTTCATTTTCTTACAGTTTTATTTTATCGTGAAATTCAGCAGCGCACAATCAAGGACTTGTGTTTTGTTTTTTTTTTTTCATTGTCGATTTCCGCGAAAAAAAATTTGCACTCTTCATTTAGAATTCAACATTATTTCCTTTATGGATCCTCTTTTTACGGTACCGTACTGAGGATTGATAATTTATGTAAATTAAAGAAGAATAAAAGGGAAATTCCTGTCAAAAGGACAAGAAAATTGACGAAAACTAATTTCAAATTGTAGATGTTCCATTCTGTTCTCTACATAAAATGAAACGTATCAATAGAAAGTAGAATTTGTTAAAATCGTGTCAATTTAATTTCAATTTATTATTTTTTATCTTCGCTTAATTAGAGCTGAATGAAATATCGATAAAGAAAAGTTTTCTGATAGCTTCGACAAAAAATAGGGTTATAAAACGATATATGGATAATTTTCTAGTCTATCAAGTTGCTTGGCAATTTTCCAATAATTTTCGAATGTGAAGAAAGAAAAAGAAAAGTAAAATATCGATCCTTTATTTAAAAGTAATTAAATTTACGGAAAAGTTTAAGTGAAAAGTTTAAGGAAAGTTTAAGTTTCAACGTAGGCACAAATAGAGAGCGTCTCCTCTTTCTACTTATTTTTCAATGCGGCTTCTGTGATGGAAAATAGCTCCTCGAAATTGTGTGGTTCTTGAAAAAAATTAAAGAAAAGTTTTAAGTTCGTTCGTAATTGATACCAATAATGCTGAAGCGGCAAAATGATGCTTTTAAATTGCGCCAAACCTGTTATTAATCCTTTTTTGCTCAGATCTGACCCTGAAAGAAATTAGCTTTAGAAATTTCTTCATTTTTCCCTCTAATCATCTTGTTTGGTGCTTCCTGTTATCCTTTCAAATTTCATTCAATTAGTAAAAGATCTATTACGTAATATTGCCTTTTGTGAAATTAATGTACATTAGACCTATAAGAGGTCACTGGCTTTAAACTCCCGATGAAATATGAAATTATAATGAGTTTAAGAGAAAGTTTGTAATGCTAAGAAGAGTTGGATAAAAAAAACATGACAGGACTACGAAGCGTAAAGCCCAATCAAGCGATACTTTAGATTAAAGAGAATTTTTTTGATTTTAAGAAATTTTGTATGGGGAGTGGTGGTGGGAGTGACGACATTGAACTAATTTTTTCACATCGCGGTAGAGTTGCTATCAAAATGTTTTATACAAAATTTAGGATTCAAAAATTTAATAGATACTGAGAAAATTAGTGTATTGGATTTAGTGAAATTGTGCAGTTTGTATGGGAGGTGGTAGAAGGAGGAGCGAGTTCTTAATGACTTTTTCAGAAATAACTATAAACGTCATGCTTTTGAGATGTTTTAATTTGCAGTAGCATTCATACTTGTGCAATTGTGTCATATTGTATAGGAGGGGATAGAAGGAGTAAAGCTAATCGTTTAATTTTTTTGGGTCTTCCTAATATTTATAAATAAATATTTAATGCACATTTTCAGCTCGATAAATTCTATACGTTCTGAGTAAATTGATTTAGAGCATTTCATGAACAAGTGCAGTTTGTATGGGAGGTGGTGGAAGGAGTGGAGGACATAAATAATTTTTATGCAGTAGATCACCAGAAAAGTAATATATTCTAAATTTCAGATCAATAGCTTTTGCACTTTTCGAGCAAATCCGTTTATAGTTAATTTGCGAAATTGTGTCATTATGTATGGGAGGGTGTAGAAGGAGTGAAGCTAATCGTATTATTTTTTTTGGTCTTACTAATAATTCTAAATAAATATTCAGTGCACAATTTCAGCTCGATAAATTTTATACCTACTGAGTAAATCGGTTTAGATTGTTTCATGAAGAAGTGCAGGTTGTATGGGAGTAGGTAGAAGAAGTGGGGGGATTCGATTAATTATATTAATTAATACATCACATTTATGATTAAAATAATATATTCCAAATTATTAGAAAATTAATTTAATGCTATCCCCCCTTCTACATACTACTCCCCATACAAAATTTCTTGGGATCACAAAAAATTTTATTCCATTTAGAGTATCGTAAGATTGGGTTTTACGAGCAATCGTAGCACTATTAAGTTTAATAAAGTCACGATTGTGAACGAACTACTCAGTCAACATCCTATTATGCAAATTTAAGAACTCCTTTGGATTTTGAACCAGTGTGTCATATAACAAAACAATAACACCCTAATTATTCTTCTCACTGTCAATTACCTCCATTTTGTATAAATATCTCATTTTTTAAGGAGTCAATCAGTTTAATAAAGGTCTCAAATGTAACGTTCAATAAAGTTTCAATCAATCAATTAATTTCCTGCTAAGACCTCCTTTAGGGGCATAGGCAAGCAACAATTCTCTTCCACAAGGCGCGATCCTGAGCATCGACCTTCAGTTGTCGTCAGGACTTGTTTAATCCTCTGGCATCCTGGTGAAATGCTCGCTTCCATGTACTACATGGCCGTTCCCGTAACGTATACCGCATACCGAGTTCTTAAGAATCTAGATGCTAGCAAATCGTCCGGTCCAAAAGGAATCCCTAGCTTTGTCCTCCAAAGTGGCTGCGTTTCTCTTGCTAAACCTCTGAAAATTTACAAATATTCAGCCAGTCCCAAAAAAAGGAGAACGCATTAATCTCGCTAATTATCGCCCAAAAGCATTAACCTCACTTCTGTCGAAGGTCATGAAACAATCATCAACCATAGAGTTATAGAATATCTCAACAACAATGATATTATTGACAGCAAACAGTATGAATTCCGCAAGAAACGTTCCACAGGAGACCTTTTAACAATCCTCATTGAATGTTGGAACAAGTCCATTTATCAGTTTGGTGAATCTTGTATAATCGCTTTTAATATTGCCAAGGCTTTCGACAGAGTATGGCACAACGCCTTTTTAGCCAAACTGAAAGCTATTAGTTTGGGCGACTCCCTTATTTCTTGGATTGAAAGTTTTTCAGCCAATCGTTCAATGCGTGTCGTATTCGATGGTGTGGTTTACCAATCTTATAAAATTATCCCTGACGTTCCACAGGGTTCTGTTTCCTACCCATTTTCTAATATTTATTAATGCTTCCAATCTTCAACGTTCAATCCGATACATATGTAGCTTCGCTGATGTGAGCACATTAGTCTTCTCCTATCACTTCAGTCGTGTAGGACCGGTAATTATTTGGAATCAATTTAAGCATAAGTATTTCTGCGAAAATGACGAACGATCATCATAGAACAAGAGCCCTTGAATAAAAAATAAAAACGGAAAGCGACAAGGATATAATTTGAAAGAAAAGATTTCCGGATTCTACACTGTTACGTTTTATTATTCGTGACGTTTCGGTCTCTGTTGAGACCTTTATCAAGCAGTTTGATAAAGGTTTTAGCAGAGACCGAAACGTCACGAATAATAAAGCGTAACAGTGTAGAATCCGGAAATCTTTTCTTTCAATTCGAAATTCACTGTGAAAACATTCACCAAACCACAAGGATATAATTTGTTTCCTAATAATTTGTTGCCGTTGACAGAAAAACGGTAAATTAGTTTTTTAAATTTAATAATATATTTTGTAAAATTTTTACAAAACAGTTTGTAACTTCGAGAAAAAGTTAGATATTCGTGGAGAGCTCCGCAAGGGCTTTCCAATGACACCAAGTTTGTGTCACTATTAGCGAATATTTTTTTCGCTCCACTACATCGGACCCCTTTGGCACCAGTTTTGGAAATTTATTTTTAATCCTCCGTCGTAGTTACACTGCGTTCTATCATTAAATATACCTTGCATCCTTGTCGCTTTCCGTTGCTTTTTTTGTTCTACGGCTCTTAGACAATTAGAAGAAATAATAGTTTTGATATTATTCATAGTTTATTACAATTTGCAGAAATTTTTCCTATCTCTATTCAAATCGAGACAATTCGTACCGGAAATCTTCTTAAAATAAGAAATGATTTACATAAATTTCTTAAAACTTTAATAACTAGCTATGGTGAATTTTTATTGCGTTATCGCCATTTACGTAGGCACTATAAATTTTACACCCCCAAACTATAAACAATATTAATTAATATTCTGTTCTAATATTCATATTTGGTTCGCGGGGAGACATGATTAATTTAAGCTTGTTAAAGTGTTTAAGCAAGTACCTACACCGCAATGAATTGCTAATTTAAGGTAAGCAATTAACTATATTCAGTAATTTATAATAATTTAGCAAGGCATTCATCAAAAACTACTATAAGCAGCTCGACATGTTAGCGTATCTCGTTGTTAAGTTGTACATATCTATAAGACCAAGATTTTACAGAGATATAATCGATTTTGTATAAGTAAAATAGGGATGATGAATGGTAATCTTTTTTTAATAGAACATCGAAGTATTTACGAGTGATGCTCAAAATTTTACTGTATGGACAAAAGCGGTTTTGTGCAGCGAAGTCGAGTCTAAGAGTGAGAGCTAATAGGAAGCGAGAGCTCGAAGTTATGATGAAAACAGTCCCAATTATTGTATTAATAGACAAAAAAAAGGATAAGAATGTCACGAATAACAGCAGCGATAAAATTAGATTTCCCTTAGTTAAGGCATTGAGTACCCACTGCAGTGAAACTTTGTATTCAACTTCTACAATACCTTCTACAATGGTGCTACAGCCCAAATCGGACCTTGGCCTCCTGATATTCAGGTTCCTTAACATTTTTTATTACTTATTGTGGAAGGGTTGTTAGCCGTTCGCACAACCATCTTTCTACGAACTTTTCATTTTCTTAGATTGAGGTGACCAAGATATATCCAAGCAGGCAATGTGCCGGAATTATATATTGCGCCGACCGGGATTTGAACTCACGACCTTCGCTTTACAAGACCAACACACTACCTACTAGGCTATACCTTCTACAATACCGCTACAGCCCAAATCGGGCCTTGGCCTCCTGGCCTTCAGGTTCCTTAACATTTTTTCATTATTTATTGTGGAAGGGTTTTTAGACCTTCGCACGACCCTCTATCTACGAATTTTTCATTTTCGTAGATTGAGGTGACCAAGGTATACTCGAGGGTGTAGCCTAGTGCGTAGCGTATTGGTTTACAATGCGAAGGTCGCGATTTCAAATCCCGGTCAACGCATATTTCCAGCACACTGCTTAGATATACCTTGGTTACCTCAATCTACGAAAAATTCGCAAATAGAAGGTTGTGCGAAGAGCTAACAACCCTTCCACAATAAGTAATGAAAATGTTAAGGAACCTGAAAATCAGGAAGACAAGGCTCGCAGTGTACTAGAATTATGCATCGACCGGAATTTGAACTCCGGCCTTTGCAGTGTAGACCAACACAAATCACAAGGCTGGATTTATCGTCTTCCTTTTAGATACGACTCTTAGAAATACAAATGTTGTTTTCATGCTGAACACAAACAAAATTAGTCATATGGAGCCAAAGGACTAAAGCAGGCCGAAAAGTCTAATATCCTTCGTCTTAAGAACCTTTAAATAACTGATACTCGTAGATACTCACAAAAGAACCAATAATCTTCGTACCTTACAGCTTGCTTGCGTGATAGGACCGTCTGTGAAAACCGCAACAGAGGTAGAAGAATTGAAAAGTCTGGTCAAGAAGCCAACTCTGAGCAAAGGGTGCAATAATTTTTATTATTTTAAGGCACAGTTAGTTAAGTCGGTAAAGGAAGTGGATACAATTTGGATACATATTGGAAATTTGGTTGAGAAGAGACGGAAATGAAGTTGCACCCCTTTGGAAAATCGTTAGAAGGCAGTGCGCTCCAAAAGTTGGATGTTCGAGAAACAAATGATCTCCTAAATTTTACTGTACGGGAAGATAAAAGATTGACAGTGTATTCGTGGAAAGGTGTAAGGTAGAGGAATAACTGAGCTTAGTTCCGAACTGCATTTACAATGAAAGTAGCGATAGTAAATGCAGAGTACTTCGACATTTCTTCGATGCTCGAGGGAGTCAATAGAATCCGTAACAGCTTCATCTCCAATAGCAAAGCTATATGTTTTTGCATTTCCGAAGAATACCTAGGCGTTTGGAGGCATCAAATGCAACTCAAAAGATGTTTTGACTCCAATCGAGGTGGTTATTGAGCTTTACGCCTTAAAGCATAAAATCTTCGGAAGAGCACAGTTATACTGCATTAAAGGCTATATCAGAAGAGAACGCCGAAACATTGTGTTTAAGGGAAGTATGACAAGACTGAGTTTTAGCGGCATTGAAATCTGTTTTTGGTGACCCCGACGTGATCAACACGATCACACCTTCGTCTCGCTAGTACGCAGCATATTCTCATTCATACTGCACCCATACTTCGCTCATATAGCAACACGCTCTTACAATAACACTGCACAGCAACACGCTCGCAGAGCTGCACGTGCACAGCTGCCTCCTAGTCGCCACCAGCTCAAAAGGCACGACTCACCGCTGTCACTGGTGGGGGAGTACTGTGGCGGCTTATACTGCATCGCTTATAAACTAAGCCATGGGGTCTAGATAGCTCAGTGGCCAGCACGGTCGCTTTGCAACTCGAAAATCCACGGGTCTAACTACCTGCACGGTATTCCCTTAGCGTCTAAGGCAGAGCCTGCTTACACAAGTCTTACTGACGAGTCCGTCGTAAGCAGGCCTGGGACGAAACGCAACATAGCGCTGTAGCCGCTCACTCGCTACAGATTAAGAGTAGAAAACAACATATCATTAATAAATACTAAGAACAGAGTGTGTGATAAGACAGAACCCTGAGGGACACAGGAAAAGACTTGGAAGGAGGAAGAAGTAATGCCATCTAATACTGCTCGCACAGTGCGATTGGACAAGAAACTCTCAAAGCCGTGACCTTAACAAGAAGAAATTGATGCCAAACTCTGCCAAAAGCTTTTGCAATGTCAAGTGCAAGATCTTGACTTTCGCCGTATTTATGCAAGCAGGAGTTCCAGCGTTCCGTCAGATAGACCAAGAGACCTATTGTCGATCTTTCAGAACGAAAACCGTTTTGGCGATCGTGGATAAGCTGTTTATCCTCGAGATCTTGAACGATTTCGCGATTTACTGCAGTATCCATTATTTTCGAAAGCACTGAAGTAATGGCTGTCGGGCGGTAGTTAGAGGTGTTCACTTTGTTTCTTTTCTTGGGAATTGATTGAACATTTACACAATTGCGCACCCGGAAGATTAAGATAGGTGGAAGAGAATGCGAAAACGTTTAGCCAGAGAAGAAGAGCATATTTTAAGGATAATGGCGGGGAGGTGGGAGAAATGCCATCAGGACCAGCAGACTTGTGAATTTTGAGGTTTTGATGAAAAGATGAAATTAAAGTTTGCCCATCTTTACATAAGATTGGAAAGATCGTGAGCCTTGTGGATTCTGAAGAAGCTTCCGTCGAAGTTTTCGGTCGTAATCAAATTTAACAAGTTAGGGAATAGAAACACAAATATTTCTTGATTTAATATATAGAGCTCTTTGTTAGCTGAAGTTTGATGATTTTTAAAAGTTTGAAACGACTGTTTCTACGCCTAAATTTCACCAAAACATTCATTTGTAAACCAGGAGTCCTTAGACGGTCGGACTTACTTTTGACCGGAAGGTATGTAGAGTTTCACACCTTTCTGGATAGTTTCGGTGACAAGTTTGCAGGCTTCATAGCAGTTATTGGTATCAAAGTACAATTCCCAATTAAAGGCATTGAAGAACTCATTTAGCGCTGCCGATTTGGCTCTTTTAAAGTGCCAAATAGTTCTTCGGGATGCCTTAACTGGCAGCGGATTTAAATGCTGCAACTGGAAATTGTGCACGAAATAAGAAGTGATCTGGATTTCTAATTGGCGATGGGGATATTACAGAGCGTGAGTATTTCTTAGGTTGATCGGTGAGAAATAAATCAGGGAGATTGGAGAATAGCCCTGCAATGTGGGCCTACTTGTTTACCAGTTGTGTTAGTCTGATTATCGAAGTAAAGAGCTCAGTATCACATACCTCATGGGCTAGAGCCATCAGAGCCGTTTTCGATTTTTCCATTATCTCCTTAGATGGTAAAACGTGTTTTCCGAAGCGTTTTTTCTTACTCGACCGAATAGGAAGAAGTCCCAGGAAGCCAAATTAGCTGAATTTGGCGGCTGTTCAAAAACTTCTTCCTGATACGTGATTTTCTAAATAATCATTCCATGGAAATTTAATTTAGCTGAAACGATGCAGATAATACTTCACTCCATAATCTGAAGGTTTGGTGAATATTTCCACAGTACACTACGGCCTGGCAGACGTCCTTGGTGTAAATTCAATGCTCTCCGAATGTATCCGTTATTGACGGGCAGACCATAATGGAAAACATCTCTAAGACAAAACAAGTGGATAGAGAAGGGTTTTGTCAATTCTATTTTAGCTATTAGTCACGAATGTTATTATCGCAGCTAAACTCTGCTAGTTATATCGGTGCTCAATGCGCGTCACTTGTTTGCTGTAGTGTCCCTCAGGGATCTGTTACTATACTACCTTGATCAAAAGTTTTAGAAAGGACTACCGTGTGGTGCTGTTAGTCATCCGATTGGAGATCTTATGTTTTTTTTGTCATTGAAATTCTCATTAAATATCAGCATCATAGCTTCACATTTGTAAAGGTTACGCTGTTTTTTTCGGTATGGCCATCAGAGCCGTCTTTAATTTTTGCATTATCTCCTCTTGGCTGGTAAAATGCACTCCCCGAAGCGATTTTTTTGGGTCGACCGAACAGGAAGAAGATGCAGGACGAATAGTATTCGTTTCATTCTTCATTGAAAACTATTTCCAGAAATTTTTTGATCGAGGTGGTATTCTAAATAATCAATCACGAGCAATTTAATTTATCTGAAATGATGCAGAAAATACTTCACTCCATCTGAATTATCTATAATCTAATGGTTTGGTGAATCTTTCCACAGTGCAATTTGAATTAAAGGGTCCAATTTTATTAATCGTGACGTTTTGGTCGCTGCTGACTTTGATAAAGGTCTCAGTAGGACTGGAATTTTACAAGGATAGTAATGAAACAAAAACACCACAACCCAAAATTTATCGAAATATTTTCAACAAGCTCTTAATTTATGTGTCAGTTTGCCAATCCAAATCAATTGCCAGCCAATCACCTTTAATATTACAAAGTCAAAGCTAAATAAAACTTGACATCTTAAAAACAACTTAATTTTCGCTGTCGCGTTCTATAAAAGTACTTATACTGTCAATAATTTTGTTTCCGAAAATTTCCAACATTTTGATTTTCGCCATTTCGACAAAGTACTTAGCCAGGTACTTCGACAAGTCCTTGGTTTTCTCCTTAGACAATAGAGAACATGTCTGCTAGCTTAATTATCTTACTAAGCTCTTTTACGAGAGATGCAAGTTTCGAGCAGATGGTGACAAACTTTTACACTATGCTATTCCTTTGTTAGTTGCTTGCCACAAAATTAGCCTCATTTCACTTTGGACTGGAGAACACCATATCCCTGGCCCCTCATTTAAGTTTTTACCCAATTTTTTTTAAATTTTTTTCCGGTAAAATTTATCATTTGAATGGATCGGGTGGTTCTTTTATTTTATCGCTCGCTCCATTTTACCTTGCTTCTCTTAAACATAATTCCAGTTTCGTAGTATAGCTATGTAGATCATCCCTGTCGACTGTAAAGTGCATAATCAATCATTCCTTGTGCAGCCCCGGGAATATATTGCCGCCGTTTTAGCAGTATTATATAGCGCTTTACTTTATACAGAATATCGAAAAGAATGTCGCCACCATTAAAATACGGCAAAAAAAAAAAAAATGAACGAAATTTCTTTTCGTATATTGGAAGCAAATGCCACATTAATGCATAAAATGTCATGCCCCGTGCTGCATAGATTCAGCATAGTTATAGCAAATGACACTGCAGATTTTGACATAAGTGATTCACATTGCACTGAGCCTTGTGCGACTCCTTTTCCATTACTCTTGCATCCCTGCTGCTTTTGTAATGTTCTGCTCTTCGCGCCGGGGACCACGTCTCCCAAGGATTCAAGCTATCCAGGATAATGGATTTGATGGCAGATAAAATTTCTATCCTTGCCAGCATCGACCCAGTTTTACAATTACTTCTCTGGTGGTTCACTTTTGAAACACGGCAAGGTCTTTTAAAACTATAGAACCCTGTAATTTGTTGAAATTTTCTTTTCAACAACGAGAGGCATCAGATCGGCTTTTATCATGAAGCTATAGGAGCATTGAAAAAAAAACTGAATACTTTTTTCTTTCCAAAAAAGAAGATTGAAATTTTAAATCCGCACCACCATTTCTTCCCTTTTCTGTCTCTACCTCCCCTAAGCCTGGTATACACATTCGGCATTTTGTGTGTCAACGATGCGCAGCCTTTTGTATAGCGATCGGGTTGCGTTTGTGATAAAAATTGAAATTATCGGAAAATAGTGTCAAAGCTCAGGATATCGGATTTAGTGTATCGTGATTGGTAAGTGCAATTTTTCTCTGCCCTATCATTTTGCAAAATTTCCAAGGATCATATATATATACATATGACCTGCAGGCGATTTACGTGAATGCTGCTGTTTATTTCAAAATGTTTGGAACAGGAAAAAATTCTATCCGGGGTTAATTTATCGGAACTACACAATGGATATAGAATGCGTAAATATAATCCCGAGCTATCCTCAAAACCATCCTTCCTTTTGTGTGTAATATTTTGCATAAAAGCCTTTTTACTATGTGCAGCGATATACACTAGACAACGAATTGAAGCTCCCGATTAACTGATTTAAACCACAAAAGTAAATATTTGGAAAATTGTGCTGGTGCCTATGGAAAAATTCGATGAATTGGATCAACCACATAAAAAGCTAAAAATAAAAATCATAAAAACAAAACAGAAGAAATAACAGCAACAAAAAAATTGAATTGTTTTTAAGCGAAATAATTGGAAAATAAGGTTTTCGTTATCTATTTTGTATGGAAATGATTTGTTTCAGGACGTTCCCATTGTTATGCAATAGTTGTTTATAATATAGATGCGGGCTAATTGAACGATTATAATACGGGGCGATTATTGTTTTCAATTCGAGGGGTAAGGCTTACGTTTCAATTAAACTCAATGACTGAGGTTAATATAGAAGTAAAAAAGTTTTTAGTTTCATAAATTTATAACTGTCTGATTTTTATAGCAAAATAATCTGAAAAAATTTAACATTAAGAGAAAAAGTATTATTACAGGTTAGCCATAGTCGATCGTCAAATATCCATGATCTTCCATTGTACGCGAAAGTAATGCGAAATGTCAGCTCTATTGGCTTATCATCTACCACTGAGCATTGAATCAAATTAATGAGCGCGTACGAACACTATAAGGAACATCTGCATGAACTTGATCGGAATGCTCGAAATCTCAATAAACAGTAATGAAAGAATACATACGATCATCGAATGTCTGAAGACTTTGAACAACCAGCAACAAAATACACAACAAATGTAGAGAAGCAACAAGAACCACACGAAAAGACGAAGAAATGCTTGATAGAAGGAATTAACACGGTCGGCCAAGAAGAGCTTAAAAAACACTAATTCAGAATATCTACCACCACGTGCGACTAGATCAGAATGTTCAGCAGCAACAACCACATGGTCAACAGGGAAAAGATTTGTACGACGGGAAAATGCTCTATGAACACCTGTTAGCTCTTTACCAAGAAAGCTACATACGGCCAACAGGGAAAAGAAGCGCAGGACGATGAAATACTTTATAGAAATCAATAATAACAACTCGTACGAAAGGGAAAAGATTCGGGCGACGAGGCAATGCTTTATAGTAGCAACTAACAGCGCTCGGCCGAGAGGGAACAGCGTTCAGTTGAAAAGGAAGAGATTCACACGTCAAGGGAATAATTCGGCCGACAAAGCAATATAAAAAGATGAGCGTTTTTGGTGAACAGTAAGTATGGTTTGGAGCCGTCGACGAGTCAGGCGATTTTTATAAAGCGAAAGAGTGAAAATTGACAAGCGATAATTTGTGAGCGAAAAAACTCAAGTGTAAGGCGATTTAGTTAAATTAAATAAATTTTTTCGGTTAAATTAACTGTTGAACTGGTGGTTATATTTTTACTTGAAATCCAGCAACTTCAGTATTAAGGTGTATTTTTTATAGACAACTTCCATTATTATCAGTTTCGAAATATCGCGATTTAAGCTCGCCCTTCAGATAATCTAAAAATGATTATCATAAGTGCTACGAGTAACAGAATTTTATATTTTTATTTCACGCATTCATTAGTTTAGCATAAAATTATTGAAAATATTCATGCACTACTCCCCCCTGACAACCGCTTAAGGCCGATGCTCAGGATCGCACCTTGTGGAAGAGAGTTGTTTCTGTCCTATGCCCCTACAGGGGGTCTTAACAAGAATTTGATTTGATTGACTCCTCCCTTTTAAGAATGATTCTTATGATAGGGGTGAGGAGTCAATAGCTACTATACAATTTTAATTCATTTAATATGATTTGAAATGACCATAAATTCAAAAATATTATATAATGTTACATGTCGGCCCCAGTCGTTCACCGTGTATTCGACTATGCTTCATAAGAGCAGCATGAAGGGCGAACAGCAATCTACAAGGAAATGATTCGTTAAAGTGTCATTGAGAGCCGACAACGGCCGACAAGAATGATATAAAAAGGCAAGCGTTTGCGATGAGTAAGTCAGTTGGAGATTGGAAAGGGAAAGAATCGGGATTGAGAAGCCGATCGAATCATGTGATCAACAGCGCGAATATTAAGGCCATATAATGAACAAAATGCTGTAATGTAACTTATTTAAAATAATAAATATAGTTTGTGGTTATTTTAATATAAAAACGAATTAGTTTTATTTTCATTTAAAATCTAGCGATTCCTAGCGCACTTCAATTGGTGCTAGAAGTACGATATCAAGTAAAAATTGAATTGCAAAGAGTACAAACGATGTAGAAAATTCTAAAATGTTTAAAGTGAGAATTTTCTGGAGCAACGATTAAGTGATCGTGTATTCGCGAATAGTCAAAAACAGAATTTTCGGGAAGTGTTACCGCAAAACGAGTGACCGATAGAAAATTCTCGAAAAAATAGTGAATTTTTGTGATTTGTTTCCATGCAGCGATTTTTCTCGAATAATCAAACGAGATATTGTGCGAAAAAATCTTGACGGACAATAATTAAAAATACCGCGTTACGTGAAAGACTTAAAGGTGTTAGAGTTGAAAGAAAAACACGGTAAACGAGAGTTACCCAAGATCGGAAACAAGGCAGAGCTTGTAAACCGGATGATGAATGCATTGGAAGCAGAGGGACACAATGCCGACAATTATGAGTTCCCTATCAAGCAGGAGACTGTATAGCAGAATCGTACAGCAAATTACACTCGAAAGTTCTAAATCTTTAGACCTGATGATGCAGCTGATGCAACGGCCCAGCAAAGTCAACAAGCCAGAAAACTAAACGAAGAGAAGTCAACAGTCCACAGAGCAAAACCTATGGCTAAAGGACCATCTGAATAATGAAATGGACCTTCACAATTAACAACCCAAAAAGAAGGCGAATGAGCTGAAAGACAAAATGGTGAATAAAATAGGCAACTGAGTAAGCAGATCTAACAGTTGGAGCCAAAGATCACTGAAAATATTGAAAAGATCGATGGCACCCAGCGAAGTAGAGCGCTTCTAAAGGGACTTCGAAGTTTGAAGACAACTGGCGTTATCATACCCAGAAGTGTTGTCTATACAAACCTAAAGACTCCAGATTTCGATGGTCAAACACCTTGGACCATCTCTTCTACAATGGCACTATAGCCCAAATCGGACCTTGGCTCCCTGACCTTAAGGTTCCTTAATATTTTCCATTATTTATTATGGAAGGGTTGTAAGACCTTCGGACAGCCCCCTATCTACGAATTTTTAATTTTTCTTAAATTGCGGTGACCGAGGTAAATCCAAGCAAGCATTGTACTGGAATTATGCCTCGACTGGGACTTGAACTCACTACCTTCGCACTGTAGACCAACATGCTACCCACTAGGCTACAACCTAGCCAGACCATCGAAAAGACTCAATTTGAAGTGGTGGTCACCACCAATCGTTGAACGGGTCAGCAATCAACGGTTTTGATATTGGCATTACGAGGATCTGCGGCCGAAATTTTGCAGACCACTACAGTCGAACAACAAAGCGACTTTAAGTTGCTTGGACCTTTGATACGGTGTAGATCACATGCGCGAGATTTAAAAAGTGCAACTTCGCAACCGTATGTACCTGGCGAAACTCTACAATTACCTGCACAGGATGTTGAAAGGCTGGAATTATTGTCCGCAATAAACGGATAGTAGACAATGCATTTGTCGATGTTCTGCTGGATAGAGAGCTACAAAAGAAATTAAGATTGGATGGCAAGAAGACACACCAGGAGGCTTTGGTATATGCTCTAACCTTTGAAGCAGCGAAAAAATTGTCACAAAGCAATTGAAGGGTCCTAAACATAACTGTGGGAACTAAGGAATGATTGTGGCAGAGGTCGGACAAAGCGAAATTCACCGAAGATCTACACTATGATGTCGGGATAGTGGAAACATCGGGCATATAAGACTTGAATACAGTAGAAATAAACGAAGAGAAATGCATTGCATAGAATGTGTCACCATACAAGTGTCGTCAAATGTTTCGCGAATCTGGAGAGTTACTATCGAAACCGTGCAGATACTGTGCCAGAAGGAAGAGCCCAATGAGCAAAGCGTAAATTACGAAGTTTACTGATTTTGGCATTGCAGAACACTTGGACAGAACACTTACGACATGATTGTTGTAAACCAAGAAAAACATAATTTTCTTATTCAGAATTTGCCTCCAGATCAATTTTGCGAAACAACTGGTAAGATCAGGAAAACATGGCTAAGGTAGATGGAAGCCCTAGAGTGGAGCTAGCAAGGTAGAATTTAAGATCTGGATCTGGCACCCCGATGTTGGAATTGGGGACGCGCAGGACATTTAAAACGTGACTTTTGGAATCCGAGAACATCACCAAACGATTATTTCGGATGCACTGTTCATGCCGGTACGCAGAACTGGGAACCAAATACATCAAACATCGACAACATATACGAAGCAACTCTTCAAGTTTCCGAGAAAGCAATTTGGTACGGCTGTATAATCATGCCAAAAGGAGAGTTAACCAAGGCCTCTGCGAAATTGGGAAGGACCATATTAATTCATCACCGGAATAAATGAAGCAGAAAATCGGCAGCGTAGCGCAAAGGTGAAAGGAGTAGACTGAATGGCGAAATACCATGACCACCCTAACGACAGTGAAAACTCTGTTCGGAACGAACAGGAGCTAAGGAAGGGATAATTTTGCATGTCGGCCCCAGTCGTTCATGGAGTATTCTGCATATACACGCGCACACAATACTCATCGACAAGGCTTCATATAAAAGCAGCATGGAAGGATGATAAAAAGGAATGCGTTTGCGATGAGTAAGTCAGTCGGAGATTGGAAAGCGAAAGGGTCAGTCGAAATTCGCAAGCGAATTCGATTGTGAAGCCGATCGAGTTGTGTGATCGACAGCGCGGATATTAAGTTGATATACTGAACAAAATGTGTTAAAGTAATTTATTTAAAGTGATAAATTTTTGTTTTATTCTAAAAATTAATTAGTTTTATTTTCAGTTGAAATCCAGCGACACCTAGCGCACTTCAATAATAATACATTAATTGATTTACAAAGCCAACTTTAAAATTTATTCATTGCAAATTTTACTTGTAATTCAACAATATGAGATTCATCGATACAAGACTAGAAATATTAAATTATATTGAAAATTTAATGATAAATGAAAAAACAATATCGATTAACTAACATCTTCATGATAAAACTATTAATTTTGACGGTTTCACTATTACTATTTTTTTTTATGATTGATGACAAGCTGTTACATAATTTGACCTATATAAACTAGAGTAGCGTGTTCGTCTACAATTCTATTCTATTTTACAATGGCACCACAGCCCAAATCGCATCCTTTGCATCCTTCAGGTTCCTTAACATTTTCATTACTTATTGTGAAAAAGTTGTTAGCTCTTCGCACAACCCTCTATACCAAAAATCAGTGCATTGCATATAACTGATATTATTTTCTATTTAAAAGAAAACTTACTACTGTCGTGTTTACTTTTAATAAAATTCAGATTCGACGAAGATAAATAGGAACAAGAAATCAATGGAATTGTTGAGTTTGATTTGAAAGGTGAAAAGCGTCTTAGGGGATAAAAATAGAAGAAAACAGTGAATAAATAAATTTATATTTTATGATGTATTCACTTCTGAACAATTTGATTTGTTCTGTACTACATCATATTTTCCTTGAAAGCATTTTAATACATCTTACAAAATACACATCATGTCAAAAAAAAAAATTTTCGAATAAAAAGTCTATTTTATGTTTGTGAATGGAAAAAAAATCGATTTTTAAAGTTCATATCCTTCAGGAATTGAAATCGCTTATCTCCGCAATATCACATCTATTGATACTTCTATATAAATCAATTTCAGTACTGTGTTCACGATGATATATGATCGTATGTCAAGTTCAGGCTCTACTTTATCCATGTTATAGAAAGAAACAATTTTATGTTTTGCTGGAACAAGAAAATATTGAATTTTCTGAAGATAGGACAATTTTCGAACCAAATATGAATTAATAAGGTCGGCTCCCGAAGACCTACTGCTTTTGATTTTGCTAATTATGAACTTATTAATTTCATACCATGCGAGAGTATTGTTTCTATTCATAGCTTTGTGATAAATCGTTACAATTAAAACAAAAATCTGAGAATTGCTTAATCAACTCAAGAGCTTAATCAACAGACAAGAAGACTTCTTACTGGGATCAAATCATTTACAAAGGATTCAATACAGATTGATCTATCTTTGATATATCTTTGACCACTTGTTCAGGATCAACACATAATTACATCCTATTGATATGTAGACTTTCAATTGACAAATCAACCAAATCGATTAACTGCTGTCACTGCAAATAATTTTATAGTTGTTTGCATGCAACAAACTCTGCTCGTACGATAATGTCTTTGAAATCAGACCATTATAATCTTACTGAATAATATACTCAACATTTCGCATTTCCATTGATGATTATGACATCTATTCGGGATTAAATTTAATAGAATTAGGATTCCAATAAGTACACGCAATGTTTTTGTCATTAAGCGTGACGTAAAATGAGTTAAGTTTCACCCAAAACCGAAGCATTAGCAAAAAGATATATAAAAAGCATATTGCATGTAATACTCGTTTCAGAATATGAGTATTGCATCAAACGTACAAAGGGACTTTGGAACACACTGCCATCAACTACGTTCCTCACACCTTACCGGCAATATGCTTCTGCATAAAAGAGTAATCCCTCTAGTTTCACAGACAGAGCCGGTCCCACCAAGGTGCAAGTGGAGCAACTGCACCGAGCAGCATCAAAAGGCTAAAATGTTAAAACCAATGTAACGAAATGGAGGACAACACATAATGGACTTCCTTATTACCTCAAAGCAAGGCTGCCGGCAAGTCAGCGCTTGGAGGAGGATATTTGGTCCGGGGAAGATGCCATCCTTGAGAACCCGTAATGAAAGAGGCGAAGAGAACGGCGGTCACGTTGCCTATAGATACAACCTTAAGCCCCACGTTGAGCGCCACTGTATCGGGTCACCGGATCTCTCAGAATCGTGAGGGCGTGGGAGATAAGTTTTGCTCTCGGTTCCGCCACGAAGACCCTGCTTCACATCAGGACTATTTGGCAATGATTTGTCAAAGCAGCCACAAGACTGAACCGATATGCAACGTGAACCCCTACAATCTTCCTTTTTGACATAGATATGTTCAATGGCTGGACTCAACCAATAATTTTGTGCATCTAAGATTTATTACTGTGAACTATCTAACAGGCGCCCACAATCTCAACCGAACAGTAAGCAAAACAATGTCTGCCGGATTGCTCAGATTCTATTGCGTATAAAATTGTGAAACATCTGGCCGGATTTTTTTCTGATTTCGTCGAAATTTTTTTCCCTACTGTTCGGTTGACATTATGGGCGCCTGTTGGTCGGGAGTCGTTTGGTAGGATTTTCACTTGTTGGCTGCCGGGTTTTGAGTTTTCTGTTGTTGCTGTGGGATTCTGCGTAGTCGGGATGTTCGACCGCGTTTTAAATTTGCTGGGTTACAGCCCAAAGCTGAAAGGTTTGTTTAAATAACTTGACGAACATTGGATTTACGCAGCCCTAATGGTGCCGAATTTATCGAATTTATGAAAACAGGACTCGGATTGGCACTGAACAATGATGTCGCCGTTTCCACCTCATGCAATCCGACCTGTATCGACGCAATTTTCTCACGCCACATCGACCACCTGGAAACACAAGCCTACGTTTCGTGCTTTACTGCCCACCATCGACCGGTATTGCCTTAAGAGGCATTAAGACAATATACGTCAACAAAGTGAGGGGAAGGGAAAATCTCAAATGGTTACAAAGTGAGTCACCACAAAGATGCTATGGGATATATTGATAGAGGAAAATCAATAAAAATATTTAAACTCAACAGAAACTCTCTACGCTAGTAGGTATAGTCATGGGATACTGTATTCTTAGAAAACACGCTCAAAAATTTCGCCTTAAAACCGAGGACATTTGCAGGGATGAGGAGGACGAGACTATAGAGCATTTCCTATGCCATTGCCCATGACTCGGAACAATCCGAAAACAATTTTTTGGGGAGTACTTCTTTACAGAGCTGAATGATTTCCGGTCCCTTGAATCGATGAAGCTCTTTAGTTTCACCGGTAGCGCGGGCTAGCTGAGTTATATGAAGGTCTACATGGTAAAAACAGGAAGGCGTATAATGGGCCCAATGGTGGCCTATGTACAATGGTGTCCTAGCCTAACCCACAGTCATCTTTTGTCAATAGCCTCGCGCTCTAACATTTCAATGTAAATAATATTTTCAAGTAAAGTACCATTCTATTTGATTAATAAATGATTTAAAAAAATAAATATACAAAGCATCCATGTTCCTTACGTAAAGCCGAGGTCATTTTCATAAAATAATATTTGTCGACACTAACACAATTAAAACTGAAAGGTGTCCTTTTTTTATCGGAGGTGTTAATACTACTTACATAGCCTATTTTCTCCTTTTTATCACAGCTCTGCATGGATGGCGCAATCTCCGAAGACTGTACTAAGCCCCATCAACCACGCCTCAACACTTCAATGTCCGTACAATGCCATACCAAATGCGTCCACCCTGACGAAAAACACAAAATTGTACAAATTTCTATTCGAAATCGTTTGGGATAAATAGCTACCTATACGTGTTATTGCAAGACGTTTGTACTCTCACTAAAATTTACCCGCCCTGTATTCAAAAATTGTCAAGACTTGAGATTGCGGAAATTTTTCACAAAATAGTGCTTCAAAATTTAATGTTCTGAAATTTGTTGCAAAATTGCATTATTGTTGCAAGTCAATCCTAGTCGCTCATCGAATATCTGCGATTATCGATTGCTTGTCACCTCGAACTGTTCGCGCGAACTCAAAAACAGCATAGTAGGCCGATTGGCGCACGAAAAAAAATTATTCATAGAAACAGTATATAGATCCGATTGGCGGATGGAAAGCGGCCATCAAGAACGATATGAAAAAGCGAGCGTTTGCGATGAGTCAATTGTCGGTTGGTATTTGAGTAGGAGAGTCGGTAGGCGGAGTTCGGCAGTAAGTGAGTAAGTCCTGTGATCGACAGGTGAAATTCAGTAAACGACTACGTGCATCGTGGGGTCAACGATGGATATTTAGGAAGCGTCCTGTGAGCGACAGGATGGAGTAAGTCCTGTGATCGACAAGCAGAATTCAGTAAGCGAGTACGTTGTGTGATCGACAGTAGAGATCGGTAAGCGAATACGTTGTGAGATTGACGGTGGAGATTCAGGAAGCGAGTAAGTCCTGTGATCAACAGACGGAATCCAGTAAGCGAGGACGTCGTTTAATCAACGATGGAGATTAGCAGTCGATCGGAGATTGGAAAGCGATAAAGTCGTGTGAACAAGAGGCGAAAATATTGTGATCGATTTAGTTGAATACGTTTAAATAAAGTTTTGCGGGTATTAAAAATTAAATCGATTTAATTTCATTTTTACTTCGAAACCAGCGACCCCTAACGCACTTCTGAACGTTTAAAAAACTTCAGTTTTCTTATTATCACAAAAATTCGTTGTCAACATGTCTCGAAGCACTGTCAGATTTTTTTTGTCAATTGCAACTCTGTTAAAATTTTGTCAAACAAAATTTCTGACAAAAAATGTCACAAATCTAATCTGAAATGTCACACAATTTTGTCGAAAAAAAACATTTTGTGGCATTTCTGTCCAAACATATGTTACGTCAACACAAAAACACTGATCTGCGTTGGATAGACATGTACCAAATGTTGCAATATGTGCAAGATTAGGTTAGTGTGACGGTCTTAGCTCATATAGACTGCTTAGGATCCAAGGCGATACCACATGGGTTAAGAAAAACCTAATGTGTATCATCTAGCGGTGTTACAAATTCCTTGTTGAGCTCAAAGGTTTCCGTTTTCACGGAGAAATTCAATAGATTCCGCATAACGCATCGTGAGGCCAGCTTAAGATCGGGGAAGAACAGTGCGCTGAGGGTCTTAAGCCTTCTTCTAGTAGAACCCGTGCAGCTATATAAATTATTGTCACACACTGCAAGAGTTTTGTCTTTTGTGTGCACAAGAGTTTTGTCTTCTTCGTATCACTAGCATTCACATTAATTTCGTAGTTTTACAGGTTGTGGTACTTTTCCACCAGGCTTCGGCTAGATTTCTCATCTGCTAAAGAGTCTTTGACGATATGTATAGACAGTGGTAAGTTTTCTGCGGGATCAAGTTCAAGGTTAGCACCACCTTTTGCTAGTTTGTCCTCTACTTCATTACCTGTTATACTACTGAAGCTCGGAACCCAGCAAAATGTTATATTCGGGTTCAAACCCCACTTTCTACCGAATATCCTCTTGCACTAGAACGCGATGCTGGCCTTAGTTGATCGCTTCTCAATGTTTCCATGTTAGCTTTCTGTCTAGGATTATTCCCAGAAACTTCGCATGGTTGGACAGAGTCTGTTCCGTGCTACCTATTTTCGGTAGCCTAAACTCCTATATTTAAGTTTTCCTAGTAGAGCACGACTTCCCTTTCTTGGGGGTTTACGTTAATCCCGGTGCTTTTTACCCAGTCGTGTAATTTTTTGAGAGCTCCGTCCGAGAGCTCGGTTATTGTGTTTGTGTACTTACCTGATAGTAGTATAAATACATCATCAACATCCATCTATCTACAATGGTACTACAGCCCAAATCGTGCCTCGGCCTCCCGACCTTCAGGTGCTTTAAAAATTCCATTATTTATTGTCGAAGGATTGTTAGCCCTTCGTACAACCCTCTATCTACGAATTTCTCATTTTCGTTGATTGAGGTGACCAAGGTATACCCAAGCAGCCAGCATGCTAGAATTATACGTCGATCGGGATCTGAACTCTTGATCTTCACGTTGTAGACCAACACGCTACCCACTAGGCTGCACCCTAGCTCAAAACATTATCAGCATAAGCCACAACAATTACCCCCGAGCTTCTCAGCTCCTTGAGTGTGCCTTTTAGAATCAGTAACCACAAAAGCGGAGATAAGACTCCTCCTTGTATCGTTCCTCAACTGGAGCGTTTGAAGGAGTGTGCCCATTTCGACGTTATAAATCTGTTTCTAAGCAATATTTCGATCCATGCGCTGATCCTTTTATTTATCTAAACAGCGCAGAGAGCCTCCACAATAGCTTGTGCCGTTACATTGTTGAAAGCTCCCTCTATGTCTAGGGAAGTGACTACAGTGTACTCCTTATACTGTAAGGATTTTTCGATGCCTATCACCACCTCATGAATGGCTGAATCTACCGATTTTCCTTTTAGTGATGCCAAGTTTCGTTACTTTTAGGTACCAGTAACTATTCGTTACTTTAAGGTAAAGTAATCGTTACATTTTAATCGTTACTAGGCACTCGTTTAGTTGAAACGACCGCTATATCTTATTGCAGGGATGGATAGGTCGGTTTTGCAAAAAAAAAAAGAATAAAATGACAATAAGAAGGAAATTCCCTTAAATTGATAAAAAAAAATCCCTTTGTCACCCCAAACATTAAAAAAAAATTCTACAATCTGATATCTCTGATCCCACAACCCT
Organism: Chorisops tibialis; assembly: GCA_963669355.1. Taxonomy (NCBI): domain Eukaryota; kingdom Metazoa; phylum Arthropoda; class Insecta; order Diptera; family Stratiomyidae; genus Chorisops; species Chorisops tibialis. Next base: position 314,873,779 of record OY770262.1, read on the forward strand.
AACACTAGTAACGTTTTGTATGTGGAACGAGTACTCGAGTAACGAAACAGTAATGAAACGTTTTGACAGTTCAGTTACTTTTTCGGGAGCTCATTTCGTTACTTAAGTAACGAATATAAATCTTCGGTACTCCTTACTTTGGATTTCGGTCGGTAACGAGTACTCGTGTAACGAATAGTTACTTTTTTGATATTAATATTTCCTTTTATCTACGCGTGCTGCGTTTGAGAGAGATGCTCTGGGTGTATAGCATCTCTGATGTATACTTCTAGTACCCTTTCTCTCGTTTTCAAAAAAGACGTAAGAAAAATTTTGTTCTTTTGGCTCTCGTTCTGATTAAAAGAGATCAAACTTTGAGTGTTCGAGTTTGCGGTTGTAGCAAACAGAGGTAAAAATTGAGTTACAACATAGTTTGAAGATTCAAAGCAAAATATCACTAAATGAGCTCTTGACTATTAAAGCTTATTTGGAAGAGCACAGTATCAAAAAAATCATCCAGGCGGCAAAATAAACTAAACCACCGCTGTCCAGACATCTCGAAAAGTTTAAACAATAATTTTATTCAAGCTTTACTTGACAATATATTCTCTAATTAAATGAAATTCTCTACGAATAGTATGAGGACAAAAAACAGAAAGGAAAACTATTTTAGTTCTGTCAACGAAAGTGTAGAAAAACCACAGAACTACTAAAAAAAGCTCTTAACTCTAAAGTGAACTTAATTATTACGATGCATTAGAGTATACCATTCCGGTTTCAAAATTCCATTCTGAGTTATTATCCTAAAATCATAAGTACGGAGTTCCGGCTCCATCATCTTCCACTCTACCTTTTATAACAAATTCAATTAACTCGGAAGCATCCAGAAGGTGTGCAGATTCACTCGAATACATATATCTCGGTCAATATCCATCTATTTTATATTTGCGTAGATTTGTAATGAAAGGTTCACACCGAAAAAACCTTCGTCCCAGTTCCCTCCTGAATCGAAACGTACCCGACTCTATGTCCCTTTCAATTCAAATACAATATTAACAATTCGTGGAATATTTCATTCAACGTGACAGCCAAAGGCACCTGGACGCACTCTAAAATGTGGCGCACAGATTTAATTTAATTTAATTTCATCAAATGAATTTCTATGGTTTGCCAGTGACATAAACCAGACCGTGTAGTATTCGTTACAGACGCATACGTAGAAATATCTGCAGAGGATTTTACAAAACTATGTACTATATATGAAAAAGGATTGGCATTAGGAAAACCATGTAATATGATGGTAGCAGCAGTAGTAGTAGTAGTAGTAGTCGTGATGGGAATGGTGTGATGGCTAAAATGACCAACATACAGGAAATTAGATTTTAAAATCCCTCGACGCCAGATGTCGCTCATCATGGTGACTCCATAATTCTAAAATATTACAAACTGTAACCGATAATAAATGCTGGAGGGGGGTGGGGGGTGGTAGTAGAGGGCAAGCGGAGGAACAAGGATATGAAGAACGACAACACCACTCGCAACCACATTAGAAAAGCTTTCCGTCGCTCACTACTGTCTGCAAAACAGGAAACCTTTTCATCCCATTATTTTGATAGTCCACTCTTGCACTATATGGTATGTAGGGCGTTTCGTACCGAGACTGGCAAGGATTAAGAATAACTTTATGATTATGAAAATTAGATATGGAGACGAGATTTGTATTGTATTTGTATAAGGCGAATACGTTATGCGGGTACACGTACATACATAATCATAGAAGACACACAACACTGACCGATCAATACGGGCTTCTACAACGACCAAGTTTTGGGGTCGTTATAGGAAGTAATTGCTAATTCTCCGAGCTCAAAATGTCCTTCATTATGGGTGGACTGGTCTTTAATGGCTTGAATTAACCATATTCGACGAAATATATGAAAATGAGAAAGATAGCAATTGCTAGCTATAGATTATGATGACGTTGTATCAATTTTGGGTAATATTGAGAAAGTTGTACCAGGATAAACTAATGTAAAATCAAATTTTCTAGTAGATTGGATTATGTCGTGTAAGATGCTCAGGATCTCGCGTTTTTTTAGAAAGATTGCTTCCACAAATAGGGTTATCAAAACTTCAGAAAAAAAAATGTGTTCTTTAGATAAGAAAGAATAAAGGGCTCAATACAGTACCATGTGGTACACCATAGATTTTAAACGCCTGTCAATTCAGGCAAGAAATTGAGCTCTATCACATATGTCGAAATTAAAAAGTTCGAAGGCTTCACTACTTAAACCGGTCTCTGAAAGATCACGCTAATGAAATTTAATACTTGACCCCTTTGAGGAAAATAATGAAGCAATTCAGCTTGAAATTACCTCAAACATGATGCTAACATCAAATTTCAGCGGAGGAATCATCGAAATATATGACATTTTCGATTTCCGAGATCTTATACATCCCGATCGGCGTATAATTCCAGAACACTAGCTGCTTGAATATACCTAGGTCAGGAGGTCAAGACCCGATTTGAGCTGTAGTGCCATTGTAGAAGAGAAGAGAAGCCTAGTACTTAAACAATGGAACTACAACCCAAATCGGGCCTTGGCCTTCAGACCTTCAGGTTCAGGATATTTTCATTTCTTATTTATTGTGGAAGGGTTGTTAGCCCTTCGTATAACCCTCAAGCTAAGAACTTTTCATTTTCATAGATTAAGGTAAACAAGGCTTATCCAGGCAGGCAGTGTACTACGTCGACCGGGAATTGAACTCACAACCTCAGCATTCTAGACCAACACGCTAGCCACTAGGCTTATCTTCTCTTCTACAATGGTACTACAGCCCAAATCGTATCATGGACTCCTACACCCCACTAACCACTAAGCTACATCCTAGCTTCTACATCAAGACGTTCATTGAAAATGTAATAAGGAATATCATCATGTAATACTACCAACTATGTATCAGAAAACTTTAGTTTCACCAAAACTCCAAACATTGACTACAATTTAAACTTAATTACGTTTATCGATCATATGTAACTATGGAATCAATCACCGGCTGGCTATAGACTAACTCAACTCCGAGAATCCTTCCAAAACGAACATTTAATTTCCTCATCAATTGACGTTCACATGGATCGCTAATTCGTGTCCCTTTTACTCACCGAACGAGAGCTGCTTTGATCCATCGGAAAATTGAATGGCAAATATCTAAACGCAAGTTTGCACAACGTGCTCTACTAAAACCGCTGAAATCAAGTCAATTGTGTTCCTTTCGTAACGTCCGATTCGCTGTAAATTTAATACTGATGAGCACTATTGAATGCTAGTACGCAAAACATCCTTTTATCCGGATTTTAAATGCATAATATAGCAATGTAATGCCCGTCAATCGATGATTACATGATCCGCCATGTTTGCAAATTGAGATGAAGGCAAATGATAGCCAATGTTAACTGTCGCAATTAACATCATACATACCGAGAATAAATGTTGTGGTCCTTTTGCATCTGTTGCAGTTACATCTACGAGTATAATGATCCTATTTGTAAATTTAATGGAAACGGATAACAGATTCGGAATACTCTAAATATTGATCTTCAACAAATTCTCGAATACTACTGTTCAGCAGCTTATCTGTGTTTTCATAAAATTTTCCGACAGCAAAACTGTAGAGATTGTCTGGAAATTTTACAGATGTAACATTTAATAGCATAACAGATCTTCGATTGTGGATAAACCCCAATCATGGGACATTTTTAAGCTCTAGATGAAATCTGAGTGTGTATTGTGTTTGCTCCTCCCCCTGTGCGATCCTCCTTCTGCAATGGCACTACAGCCCAAAACGGGCCTTGGCCTCCTGACCTTCAGGTTCCTTAACATTTTTCATTATTTATTGTGGAAGGTTTCTTAGATCTTCGCACAATCCTCTATCTATGAATTTTTCATTTTCGTAGATTGAGGCGACTAAGATATACCCAAGCAGGCAGTGTGCTAGAATTATGCGTCGACCGGAATTAGAACTCATGACCTTCGCATTAAATACAAACACGCTATACACTAGGCTACACCCTAGTTCTTCTAGTCCCCCTGACGGATGGGGGCAGTCGAATACACCCACAGTCCGTCATGATGGCCTTAAAAATGGCAAACGGACACTCACTGGATCATGGGCTTATCAATCGTGATCTCAAGATCTAACTGAAGCGAAAAACGGATGCAGAGCCTCGGATATGGGCAGGTTCTACGGTAATGACTTTTGTCATTCAAAAACTGAAAAACTGGCTTAAAGTGGCGTTAGCTAAAGGCCGATGGTTCGGATCGCGCCTTGTGGAATAGAACTGTTTCTGCTCTATCCCTGCGGGGGAGTAAGTGCTGGTAGAGTGTAGTGCCTCCACGAACCACATGTCCGTATCCAATCTATACGGAGCCCCACCAGAGGTTAACTTGGACCACGGAGGCGGATTGTCTCTGGTGATTTCGTTCCCTGCAGTAATCTCCTAGTCAGCTAGTCCTTTTGTGCGAAGGACATTGACTGCAGTGTAAGGGTCGAAGCAAGACAATAGTGGCCATGAGGTGAGGTTCCTTCCAGGTACACATGGTGCCTGATAGTTGATGCCCACATCGTGGGTAGAGAATTATCTGTTTGTTGCTTAAGCAGTATTCGGGTTTATGGATTGCTGGCTCTTGTAATCCTCTTGATGAAATCTGAGAGCATATTGTGTTTGCCTTGCCGTTTGTAACGCTAAGAAATAATGATCGCACAGAGTTGCCACCTCGATTCCGAGTGACCGTCTGTCCGTCAGTCTACAACATAACTTTCGAAAGCTTTGACCTATCGTGCTAAAATCACATATCATGTTTAGCAAAAATGTAACTTTAAGTTCGTGAACGAGCCACATCCCACCACTCCTTCTACCCCCTAACAAACAAATTTCACGAAATTTCGAAATTTGAAGAAATTGATTTTTCTCCGAAACCATTTCAGCTTTTGACTTGAAAATTAGGTCATGGTATAATGATGATGAATGACGTCAAAAAATATTGATCTGATCCCTTTACTCCATCTACCCCCTTCCATACAATTGCTCAATATTTCAAAAATGCATTTATTCGGTTTGCATTGCAACTAGCAAAGCTAAAAGAACCAATTTCAATCATAACTAATTTTATTATAATTGCAATCAAGTTTGTGAAATCTATCAACTTCACCTCACTCTTTCTACCTTCTCCCATACAAATACCACGAAATTTTGGAATTTTAACTAAATTATTTGTTTCCAAAACCGTCAAAGCTATCAACTTTGGATTTTGCGAAAAGTGTACTAATATCATTAATGTCGAAAAATTTGGTTTTGATTCGGAAACTCCTTCCACCCCTCCCATACAAATGCTCAATTTTGGTAAATGCATTTAATCGAAAAAGCAAAAACTTAAAATTTTGCCAGAATGTGTCCCTTAATAATTGGAATAAATGCTAAAAAAAAATATGAACTTCGCTTCACTCCTTCTTTCACCTCCTATACAAATTTTTGTATTGAAAATTCAAGAAAAGTATTTCTCCTTCGAACATTTGAGAGTTATCGACTTAAAACTTGATGCGAAGCAATGTGATTAGGATGTTTATAAGCAGATTAAAATCATCCAAAACCATTCGATTTCTTTGCCACCTCACATACAAATGCCATAAATTCAAACAAAAATTGTTCAATTTCGTTGAAAATTATGAAAGGTACAAACTTTGAATTCAGCATGAAACGTTTTGTTTACTACGTTCGGTGTTATATACAAAAAATATAAACTTTCCCCCTCTGCTTTTACCACCTCCCATACAAAGTCACTATTCGAAAGAATTCGATATGACGTATTTTCCGGTACAATAAACTCTTTCCTGTTTCATCTAGAGTATCATATGATTGGGCTTTACGCCGTAGAGCTGTTATGCTTTTTTTTTAAATGACTTGTGTTATTGATAATTTCGGCCTTTATGTGCAACGCACAAACATAGTCATGGAGGAAAGGATTTAATGGGAATAGGAAGGTAGGGGGAGGGGAGTAAGGACGACCGTAATGAGTGGTGGAGCTGGTATATTTTTTTTAGTTAAACTGGCTACTACTGACAAATATTTGCAGATGTTGTGGGCGACTGAATGATAGAAAGCGAACAGAAACCATCTACTGAGTATATAGATCTTCTAGAAGTGGAACTGTTTCACTTTTACATCGTTTGCCCACCCGGAAGTAATCCTATCATCAGCGTGGAATTGCGTAACAACCGGGCACCTTGATCAAGACATAGAAATAGATTTAGAGCCGTACACCGTTCCAGAGTAAGCGGTGTAGATTGGAGCCGACAAGATATTTAGTTTGAATGTCTTTTACAGGTATGCTTGCCATGGGGAAGTTCCTGTTCTATTTGCTTGGGGCGTTAATGCTTGTCGTAACAATAGCAATCCGAAAGACAATCGTGGGATTATGTCATCGTGGCAGGTACTCACAATAAAACATTGTCATGTCTGTTTCTATCCTATGCTCCTATAGGGGTTCTTAACAGGAAATTGACTGATTGATTGTGTTGGACCCAACGTTTGTAACGCTAAGAAATAAGGCTCTGAGTGAAAATCAAGTAGACAAAACTGAGAAAGCTCAAAGCCAGATATCTGTCAGCATGCTCTCTAGCTTGGCAATGCATTGAACTAGAACGTTCCAGTTTCGTACACGTTATTATTGTCAAAAAAGTTGAGTCAAGTTCGTTTCTGGAGCAAATCTTTCCACATCTTCCAGCACATCCCATACAAAATAACAAAATTTATCAATCCCACAATAAACTAATTTTGTTGAAAGCTACTGGAGCTATTCACGATTATTCGCTATATGAATTTCATCCTTTATCTTATTCCAGAACAAACTTTTCAAAAAAGAAAATCTTTCCATAAAAATGAGCTAGAAAATCTCAATGATGAGTTGAAATTCTAGCGATTTTTTTTTTCTACAACTCAATTATAGTAGTAGTCCAGGTCGTTCGAGCAATTTCCATTCTTCGTTATGGGCTAAGGATAAACATAATGGCATTCATGAAAAATTCCATGTCACTACGTTGCAGTTTAGCATTAATAAATCTCTTGAAAGGTTCTCTATGGGTTTGAGGCCCGGACCGCCGAATCTTCACATATCTACAGAGCAAATGAAATATTTCAAATTCTTCGTTCTATTATTTTCGTTTATTTTTTTTGAGAAAGGATTGGACTACTGACAAACGACCAACTGAAAATATTATTCCATTTCACAATTGCCTGAATAATAATAATAAAAAAAAGTCTTATAATGAATCGTATCCCATTCTCCAAGCTTCATTCTAGCGAAAAAGTAGTTTAACTTCTTGGCAGACGCTTTAAAAGTTTAAATAATGTCGGCATTCATATTTTCATTTTCGGAGGATTTCTGGCTCGATTGTAAAAGTTTTCTGATATAAAATAGAACGAAGCGGTAATTACCCAAAATGTTTACTACTACTTAATTGGAAATGTATTTTTTTTTTCGTTGGGTAGGTAATGGTGGTCGTTGTATTCGCTACATAAAGCCAGGACGAACAGCCAACAGGCTCGGCACTGGGTTTTTAGAGTTCAAGGAGCACTACTTCGAATTAAAGTCATCCGTCTAGATAGGAAAACGACATGGCAAGAGTAACTGAAAAGCTAGCTTCCTTTCTCGGCTGTACTACACACACTGTAGTGAAACGGAGTTTACTCTATGGCCTGAAATGATGGATTTAAATTGTTTTGAAACTCTTTGCCAAGTGCTTGTTAAGCGAAATTAGCGAGAAGAAGTGTTTAGGAGTGCTTTTTGCCTACGAATAATTTTGTTTAATCATCCACGAACTTTAGATTGCTTTTAATTTTCTGTTTAATTAGAGTAAACCGTACGGTATGGAAGGCTTACGAGCTTTTCGTTAGGTCTTTTAGATAAATTTAAAATAGTCGAGAGTCGACTGGCAGGAGGGGGTTCCTGTCGGTAATTCTAGGATGTCTCTTTTGTGTGTTATTATAGCCCGTTTTGTTTTCTTAAGATCTATGGTATACAATACAATCAAGTGTACTGAAATGGCATACAATTATGCGAATTTATATTATCTAATTATTTGTGAACTATTGCAATTAACTTCAGAATATCGTGGTAATAAATAAATTAATAGCTTCGAGGCAGAATAATATTCAGTAATTTTGAAAATTATGGTTTTTCTTGGTGTGTTGAAAGAGATACGAAGAGTATAAAGTCAAATAAATTTAAGACAGAAATGTAATTATTGTTCGAAAATTGTTTTTTGAAATTAATTAGTTGTAAGTTTGTTTATAGAAGGGTCTGATTGTAATTCAAGCATTTAAGCTATAGCCAGAGATTAGTGTAATACAGAAAAATTATTTTTTAAATATATTGATTTATTACGCTTAAGCAATATATTATTAATATTACTAAAACCTCTCTCGTCAGCTGTTTGAAACATTATTAATGTTGAGAGCACGCAGGAATCACGAACGAAAAACGATTTACGTTCACCCCTACCACCACACAGGAGCTTAAAACGCCGGAATTAATAAATTAAAGGACAATCCATATTTTTCAATCCCTTCAATAGATGGCATTTTATTTGCTAGAGTGGTAATGGACCGAAATTCGAAGAAATATTTTAGTGACTTCTTGCTTTGACAAACTCTTCCACCTTTTTTTATTAAATATAAGAATTAAAAATGTCAAATAATTAATTAATTCAAACCTTAGTTTAAGCTTCTAGTTTTTATTTTCTGAATAAAAAAAAGTAAGGACGTCCAAAAAAAGATGTCGCTCGATCTAAAAGCAATGAAAGGAAAGGTGGAAGCATTTTAATGCGACGCATCTCTCCTCCCTATTGAAGTCGCATTTGCGTTCGTCGCGCGAGAAAATTTTGCTGGTATTGGCCAACGGTCGTTTATATGCGTTTTTAAGATCGCATCTTTTTCCCTGTGGCAAGCTTTTAACTTTCGTTGGTCAGAAAAAGCGTGAAAAAAAAAACCTTTTCTGAGCACGTAAACACAGTGGTAGACGAAAATAATGCGCGCTTTCCTTTAAAGAATTTTTTTGAATAAATTGTCCTATTCATGCTGATTTCAGTTTAGCTTTTTTAAACGGAATAAAGGGCAAGACGTAAGGGAAGCATTGCTTCCCTTGCATTAATGGACGGCACACCATTGGGACCAAACAACTTAGAGGTCATGGGACTTAGTTACAATCTATTATCCCTGGTAAATTCCAGTAAAATTTAATAACTCCACATCTGATCAAAAACAAAATCTTTCAAATTTTAAATAAAGTTGGGAAATGTTTTGAGTGGCTGGCATTCAAAATGGCTATGATTTCCTTTGGGATCATTGGTTTTGGGAATTTTCATTTTTCAATCAAATTGTGTGTAAAACAAAAAACGACATTAAAGTAGTTCAAGCCAGTATATTAGATGGATGTAAATTTGAAGTTAGTGACTAAAAGTTTTTAGGGTAACTAAACATAATTTTTAACAGGGTTGTCGCAATTTAGACTAATTTTCAATAATTTATGTGAAAAAAGGTATCGGCCATTAAAATTATATGCCCGTACTTATGGATTTCTGGAGTCACTGATTGTGATACTGGCAATACAAATATTACAATTTAAAAACTTAATCGAAAAGCAAAAAAAAAAAAAATCATTCACTACTCACCTAAATGTTGGTCAATACGTTTCTTTGGTTTTTGTACTGATGCATACGGATCACTGCAATAATCTTGTCTGGATGGATTCTGGCTATTTCTCATATTATGATATTCGTCGCCATGTTGGCTTGGTGTTGTCGTTAAATGCGGATACGGTGCATAATCATCAACAGCTCCATATCCACCATGTGTTAATGGGTCATAACCATATGATGGTTGTCGTTCAACGAAATTATGTGATGGTACTAAATTAGTTTGATTGCCAGCTGCTGCTGACATTTTGACTTGCCATAGAGAATCTTGTGAATTTACGCTACCGCCATTATTCGAATTCGAATAACTATTTTCGATATAACCCATATTAACCCCTGTAATAAAATAAAAACGAAAAATAAAATATAACAAAATGAGGTAATAATAAAATCTTCTTCAATTTGCCTACTTATATAGATTTTTCTTTCTTAGTTTTATTACTTAGTGCTAGAAATGTTGTTTTTTGAAAATTGCATGCATAAAAATGTAATAAAATAAAATACACATATAAAAATGAAAATTCCGAAGAAGAAAAGTGTGAAATTTCAATATGGTTTTCGGGAGAGGACTAAAAAGGCGTTTTTAAATAGTCATAGTTTTTTTCCGATGTGGGTACTTGGGCCATAAGTTATTCCAACGTGCATGTATATAAAATTGAATCGTTGAATGGAATTTTAGTTTTAAATATATTGTTTAGATGATTTCAAATAGGAGTGTAAAAATTATTGAAAAGGTTACAGCGAATGTTGCTATTGGAAATAGACTTCTTGTACTTGAGAAGGAGTCCTTAACAAATGTTTGTACTTTTTCAATGCTACCCGACATATATCTTATATTGCTTGCTAAATCTTACACATTTGAAGTGAAAATATGCCATTTAGCTAGTCTTACGCATCCTTACATTAATTACCAAAACATTGGTGCTTAATTTATGCGGAATTTTATCGCGTTTAATTTGAAATTTAGGAATTGAATGCGTTCTACTTTTAAATTTCACTACTTAATTTAGCTTTCGCAGTGAATTAATTAAAAAAAAACTTCAGAAACTAATTTAAGGGTAAGACCAGACGAAAGTACATATTTTAACTTGAAAAATGTAAAATTCAGCAAATAAAAAAGAAGACATATGTACATCATAATATTTTTTTTTAAAGTTAATGTTGTTTTGAGGCTGTGATATCACAGATTTCATGTTTTGTCGCTTAAGTTTTTTTGTTTGGGATCCGTAGTTTTTCAGATAGAGATTGAATTTGAAATTACTACATCTCACGATACTTTGAAAGTGAATTTATTGTGTTTATAAAACCAACGTATACTGTGCTAAATTACGACAAACTAAAATTCGTCCGCGTAACGTACACCAAGTTCTTGAGAAACTAGTTGCTAACAAACCATCCATGTGCTTTTCTTGCTAAACTTCTATTCAAACTTTAACGCCTCTCCTTATCGTCCTCCACTGTCCCATCTTCAAGGAAGCTTGCAAATATGCAGCCAGTCCCAAAAAAAGGAGAACACATCAATCCCGCTAATTATCGCCCAATAACAATAACCTCACTTCTGTCGAAGGTCATGAAGATAATCATCAACAATAGAGTAATAGAATATCTCAACATCAATGATATTATTGACGACAAACAGTACGGAATCCACAAGAAACGTTGCACAGGAGACCTTTCAACTACCCTCACTGAACGTTGGAACAAGAGCATTCACCAGTCGGGTGAATCTTGTATTATCGCTCTCGATATTTCCAAGGCTTTCGATACAGTATGGCACAGCGCCCATTTAATCAAACTTAAAACTATTGGTTTGGGCGACTACATTATTTCCTGGATTGAAAGTTTTTTTAGGCAATCGTTCAATGCGTGTGGTATTGGATGGTGTGGTTTCCCATTCTTATTGTTGGTTCTTTCCCCCATACTTTTTTCTAATATTTATTAATGACTTGTTATCTTCAGCTTTCAATCCTATACATAGCTTCGCTGATGACAGCACATTAGACTTCTCCTATTACTTGAACACTTCATCCTTAGCCCGATGTACTAGCTTAGTAGAACACCATAGATACATGGTTCAATCATTGATGACAACTTGGCTAAAATTCGTAGTTGCGGCAATACGAATCACGTTAAATTTAATGCTTCGAAAATCCAGTGCAGTGGTGTGTCCCACAAACATGACGCTAACCTTGATCCAATCACCTTCGGAGGCCAGCCATTAACCAACTCTTCAAGTGTTAAGATGTTAGGTATCCAAATCACAGATAACTTATCTTGGAACGATCATATATTTAATATCGCCAGGGAAGTATCTAAATGTTTGGTTTACATAAAACGTTGTAAAAACTCATTCACCGCTTCTGGGTTACTAACAATTTATAAGGCCTATATTAGACCACGTCTTCAATTTAATTCCCACAGCGGCAGCTAAAAACTTCTCTCTCCTATCTGGATAGTATCTAGTCTCGGACTATTAAAATTAAAGGAGACTCTGACATCACTTCATCGCTCGAGCATAGGCGAACTGTAAGCTCCATAGCCCTTTTGTATCGCTACTTCAATGGAGATTGTTCTGACGAAATCACTAATCTCTTGGCCCTATGTATGCCCTTAACCCGTAATATTAGAGCTGCTTCACGCGCTCATAAGTGTAATGTGAAAGATAAAACGCGTGTTTCGTGTTCAGTGTCTGAGTCTTGACTGCTCTTTATTGGTTATGTGTTCCGGTATATGACAGCTGCTGCAACGCAGTGCCATCTACATGACATCTCTCCCTTTCAGAAGATTGCGTATTTACATTTACGTTACATAGATATATATATATATTACATATGCTCCCGCATTATTATTTATGCATGTGTTGTTGTCCTGGTGTTCATCACGATTTTATTGGCTGAGCGGCTGTCCAACGTCGTTGGGGTTGGTGTTGTATTCGGCAGGGATTGCTTCTTGTTTTAGATGGAAATCTGCTTTCGTTGGCTTTATATGATGTGAGTTTCTGCGCAGGACACGTCCGTCGTTTGTCTTAACTACGTACGACCTTGGATGTTTGTGTTTTTCTATTATGGTTCCGCCGCACCAGTCCCTTTTTCCTTGCTGAATGCGTATGGCTTGGCCTGCTTTCAAGTCCGGTTGACTCCTGGTTGCTTCGTTGGCGAATTCGTTTTGATGGAGTCTGATTTTTCGAAGTTCTTCGGTTACATTTTGGATCACTTTTGGTTTCAGCCTGCTGCTTTTTACTGGAATGTTGCTCCTCACCGTTCTACCCATCAAGCGCTCTGTCGGTGATCCTAACGTTTCACTGCGCGGTGTTAACCGATGATGGAGTAATGCTAGTCGAACATCTGATTGATCTTCTTTGCATCTACGGAGGATCGATTTCGCGACTGCTACGTGTTTCTCAGCGAACCCATTTGATCGTGGGAAATATGGACTGGACGTGACGTGTTGGAAGTTCCACTCGTATTTGAAGTCTGCGAACTTTTTTGAAGAGAATTGCGGCCCGTTGTCGGACTTTAGAACACGTGGGACGCCGTGTGTGCTGAACCAATCTTTGAGATGGTCAACTACTGCTGATGACGTGGTTGACGTTAATTTTCTGAAGTCGAAAAACCCAGAATAGCTATCCGCTAGTACGATGTAGTCTTCGCCTCGGAAATCGAATAGATCCACCGAGACTAATTCGAAGGGCAGGGTCGGCAGGTCGTTGATATAAATTGGCTCCTTATCGTTGTCGCGTTGAGTTTTTTGGCACGTTGTGCACTTCTCAACGAAATTTTTTACGTCTACTGTTTGACCATACCAATAGAAGTTTTCTCTTGCTCGTTTGATGGAATTAACGATGCCTGGGTGACCTGTGTGCACGGATTTGATGCAGTTCCTGATTTCACTTCTAGGAATGATGATCTTCTCGCCTTTGTAGATTAGGCCATTTTCATGTGACAGCTCCTCTTTAAAGCTTGCATAACGTTTGATGGGGCTTGGAAATTTTTTGGGTCCTCTGGCCATCCTTTTCGCATTTGTTCAATTAACATTCGAAGTTCATTATCAGCACTGGTGCTTTGTGCGAGTTTCCCAAGCGCGTCGTCTGACCACGATGTGACTGTGTGAACCAGGTGGTTTGCGTCTGAAGAGAATTCGTCCTCTGCGTTGACCTCAACACTGTGCTTGCAGTCCCTACTGAGTGTGTCGGCGATGTGCAAGGTTGTGCCCTTGACGTACTTGACTTTGGGAGTATACGTCATTACATCATAAAGTATTTTTTGCAGTCTTGCTGGTGCTGTATGAAGTGGTTTCTTGAAGATGCTTTCCAGGGGTTTGTGATCCGTTTCTATTTCGATGTCTTGTCCATAAATGAATTGATGGAACTTCTTGCAGCCGAATTTTACTGCTAATGCCTCTTTTTCGATTTGTGGTAACAGGCACTGCGACTGCGTAAAGGCTTTCGTTGCATAAGCTACGGGCTGTGAGTGCTGCAGGAGGGCTACGCCTATTGCCGTGGAGCTGGCGTCGACTGATAAAGTGATTTTATCCTTCACATTGAAGTAGCGTAATACTGGTGGGGACATTAGCGCGTCTTTGATTTTACTTAGCGCTTCATCTTGTTCGTTTTCCCAGGACCAGCTTTTATTTGATAGTAGTAGTTTTCTCAGTGGTTCTGTAATGGATGAAAGATTATTGACGAATTTACTAACATAGTTTACCATTCCTAGAAGTCGCTGTAACTGTTTTTTGTCTTTCGGTTTTTCAAGTGCTTGGATGGCCTGCACTTTGTCTGGGTCAATTTTTAAACCACTGCTGCTCAAAATATGACCCAGGAATTTCACCTCGTTTACGTTAAAAACGCACTTATCTTTGTTAAGCGTTAAAACGGCTGAAGTCAATTTGAGCAGCGCTCGATCTGTTAGCTGGATCAACTCCTCTCGTGATGTGGCGTGAATCAAGATGTCATCCATTGCGCATTCTACATTCGGCAAGTCTTCCAAAATGTGATTAATTCGTTCTGCGTATATTTCCGGAGCTGACGAAATTCCAAATGGTAAACGATTGTAACAGAATCGACCGAACGGTGTGGCGAACGTCAAATATTTTCTCGTCCTTTCGCTAACTTTAACTTGCCAAAACCCTCGTTTGCAGTCTAAGACTGTGAACCATTTCGAGTTTTTGATTCGGGCTGCAATTTCATCTATGGTTTTTAACGGGAATTCGCGGCGTAGGATGCTTTTATTGAGTTCAACTGGGTCCATACAGATTCGCACTTTATTTTTATTTCTTACTATGACAATCGGGCTGACAGCTGGCGTTGGCTCCTTCATTGGTGAAATTACTCCAAGTTCGACCATGTTGTTGAGTTCCTGTTTTATTTCCTCGTGAATTGCATGTGGAATTTTCCTTGGGGCGAAGATCTTGAACTTTGGGTTTTCAATAAAATCTATATCGTACTCGAAATTCTTAAAGCAGCCCAGCCCGCCGAACAACTGATCGGATTTGTTTGTGGCTGTCAATGTGCTGACTCGCGCTATAAGTTTTAATGTCTGACAGCTGTCTCGTCCCAGGATCGGGTGAACGTTTTCTTTGACGACCATAAAGTTGACTTCTCCTTTCGAGTTTTTTGTCTTGCAGTGCAGTGTGACTTCTCCGATAACTTGCAGGTGGTGGCCTGAGAACGACGTCAGTCTTTGAGTTTTTGACGGGTTTACTGTTCCTTTTAACTTTTTCAAGAGTTTACTTGTAATTACGTTGCACTCAGCACCTGTGTCGAGTTTAACTCGCATTTTATACTTGCCAATCTTCAGTGTCTCGACCCAATCGTCGTTGGTGAATTTATTTTCGACCGAAAAGATATGTAGCTGCTCTTTGTTTTTCTTTATGACGTTGACTGACCTTTCGCTGTTACTGGAAACGTCAGAGTCGCTCGAACCACCGGCTACTGCGTTCACTGTTTTTGCTTTATGGAATGTTGATGTTGACGACCTGTAGTTTTTCTTTTCCGTTTTGTCTGAACGGCACATTTTTGCGTAGTGTCCACGTTTATTACAATTGCGACACCGTTCATTGTAGGCTGGACAGTTTCTACGGGCGTGATGGTTCCCGCAACGGTAACACCTTGTCTCTTTTGCTTCGCCTGCTCGGCTTTTAACGACCGCGTGAATTTCTGTTTTGTAGCTGTCACTCTCTGCCTTTATTTCGGCTAATTGCGACGTTGCTCTCTCGCTTTTTACGCACAAACCTATTGCCCTGTCCAATTTTAGGTCTTCTTCCGTTAGCAGTTTCTCCCTCAACCTATCGCTGTGGATTCCCACTATTATTCTGTCTCTTATCAGCTCGTCTTTTAGGTTACCGAAGTCGCACCGTTGTGCTTGCTGTTGCAATCTGAGTAAAAATTCGTTGAAGTTTTCGTGTTCCGACTGAATACTTTTGTTGAAAACGTATCTCTCGTACGTTGTGTTCGACTTAGGTGTGAAATATTTCGTGAAAACCTTCTGTAGCTTTTTCAGATCTTTTGTATCGGCTTCCGGGACATTCTGTGTTTCTAGAATTGCCGTTGCGTTTTCTCCAACTACGGTCATGAATACTGCGCACTGCACGGACATGTCTTTTTTTCCTAATTCGACTGCTGTGGCGTAGAAATCAAATTTTTGCAGCCACTGCTTCCATTCCACTGCTGGGTTGGACGTTCCGTCGAATTCTCTCGGCGGCTTCACGCTAATCGAAGACATGCTTTATTGTTTTGTTTCCTTTCACTACGCGACGAAAATTCAAGTATTTGATAAAAAATTTTCGCGACCGAACACAATCTTGTTTTTGTAGCCACTTTTACGTTTCAGTTTATAGATTTGGTTCCCGATGCGTGTAGTGTTTTTCGATTTTAAAGAAAGCACCACACCTGACACCATGTAATGTGAAAGATAAAACGCGTGTTTCGTGTTCAGTGTCTGAGTCTTGACTGCTCTTTATTGGTTATGTGTTCCGGTATATGACAGCTGCTGCAACGCAGTGCCATCTACATGACAATAAGTATTCTCTCAACTCCACCTTCGGTCGCACTGTCATATTTCGTTATTCGTTTTTAAACCAGACTGTTCGAATATGAAACTCACTGCCCATCCCAGTATTCCCGCAAGACTACAAAATTAGACAATTCAAAAGAAATATTTATAGCGACTTCCGTCTCTATCCCCTTGATTCATAAAAACGAATATCCTTCCGAATATCCTCACCGGAGCTGTGCAACCTCTCTAGTTGGTGTCACATAAAAAAATATAATTTCATAATTTTCGACAAAAATTCAACAATTTTTGTCTGAATTTATGGCATTTGCATGGGAGGTGGCAGAGCAAGTGAAAGTT
The DNA here is from genome assembly GCA_963669355.1 of Chorisops tibialis. Lineage (NCBI taxonomy): Eukaryota > Metazoa > Arthropoda > Insecta > Diptera > Stratiomyidae > Chorisops > Chorisops tibialis. Next base: position 314,890,857 of record OY770262.1, read on the forward strand.
TTTGGAAGATTTTGAAACTGCTTATCAAAATTCTAATCACATTACTTTGTTTCGATTTTAAAGTCGATAGCTCTCACATGTTCGAAGGAGAACTGCTTTTCTTGAATTTCCAATACAAAAATTTGTATGAGAGGGGGTAGAGGGAGTGAAGTGAAGTTGAAATTTTTTTTTAGCATTTATTGCAATTATTAAGAGACAAATTCCGGCTATTTTAGGTTTCTACTTTTTCTAGTTTCAATGAAAATCGACTAAATGCTTTTACCAAACTTGTGCATTTGTTTGAGAGGGGGTAGAAGGTGCATTCGAATCAAAACCAAATTTTTGGAAATGAAATTTGCGGTAATATACTTTTCTCAAAATTTAAAGTTGATAGCTTTGATGGTTTTAAATAAAACTAGATTTCCGGATTCTACACTTTTACGCGGTCTCCACTGAGATCTTTATCAGATAGTTTGAGGAAGGTCTCGGCAGAGACCGAAACATCAGGACTAATAAAGCGTAACAGTGTGGAATCCGGAAATCTTTCCTTTCAATTCGAAATGCACTGTGAAAACGTTCATCAAACCAAAACTAATTTGACTGAAATTTCGAAATTTCATGAAATTTGTATGGGAGGGAGTAGAAATAGTGAGGTGAAATTGATAGTTTTTTTCAAAACTGGTTTTAATTTTAATTGAATCAATTCTGGCAAAAATTCGTTCTTTTTGCTTTGCTAGTTGCAATGAAAATCGAATAAATGCATTTTTTAAAATTGTGCATTTATTAATGTTTGTTGTTTGTTTGTTAATGATATGCACATTATTATACTATGGCCTAATTTTCAAGTTGATAGCTGAAATGGTTTAAAAGAAAAATCAATTTCTTTAAATTTCGAAATTTCATTGAATTTGTAGAAGGGGGATGTGGCCAATTTACGATCTTAAAGATACTTTACGACCCCAGTGTGAAGTTACCGAATAAGAATATATTAGAATGTACTGGAAATAATATTATGAAATTATAAATACAATTAATTTTGCATAGATTAACATTAAAAGTTCGAAATAGTAAATAAAGAGGAGAGGAGAGAAAAATGTAAATAGGAATTTTTCTGGCTTTATATGGAAACGGTTTAGCCGTTGTCTTGCAACACCTACGGAACCTGAAGTACAGATAGAGTCAGAATTTCACAGGTCCCTTTCCTTTTCCCTCATTTTTTGTTTGTTTTAATTAACTCAATTACTTTATTATTTTTTAATAATAAAGTATTGTGATCGACACAGAAAAAAAAAAATTTGCTACCCTGAAATTTTGTTTTTTCGCGTTTCATGACTAAATTAGCCTAAAAAAGCAAAAAAAAAAAATCCGTCCCGCCGTACGCCGTACATATGGACTCGTACCTCCAAGACCGTTAAAGGTAGAATGTTGGTTTTTGGGTGGATTGTTAATTTGGTAAGTGAGCTCCATTATCCAAATTTTGGGGAGTGTGGGGTGGAAGGGGGAGGCGGGGGGATGGAAAAAGTCGAAAAATACACTTGCTAATATCTTCACCACGAATGCAGATAGAAAGATGAAAATCAGCATACATATAGAGAAGGTTGTGGGACATACTCCAAAAATAATTTAATTTTTTTATCCATTGGCGTCCGAAAAGGGGGGGCTAAAAACAAATTGTCGGCCGAATCTTTTTTTGAAATGGTTATATCTTCGAAACTACTTACCATAAAAAATTCATATTTTGGGACAATTAAGATGGCGTATAGATCTATCAGAATAAGCTTAGAAATAGGCTAATTATTGTAAGGGGGAGGGTCAGGGGGGGTGCAAGGAAAAACACTTAAGAATTAATATCTCAACTATCTCTTAAGCTATGTAATTGAAATTTAAAACATATACTAAGCTATACTAGCGAAATATAAAAAAAATATATAATATATTTGGTCATAATAGTAGTGGGGGGAAATGGGGAGCATTTCAAAAATGGTGCTCTTTTCAAAATTAGAAATCGTTATATCTCAAAATTTAGTGCAGATATCGAATCAAAAATTCGTCAGATTATAGAACTATATAATTTATAATTTTGATAAAAATTTTAAGTTAGGGGGTGTAAAGGGAGGGAGGTGGTAAGCAAAAATGTCGAAAATTTTGAGTGATTTTTTTAGGACTCTGGTCAAAGATAGAAACTTTAAATTTTGCATGTGGGTACATCTATTTTATATACACAGAAAAAAAATAATAATTTGATCCACAATTGTTACGAACCGACCACCACGGTCTAAGGGGCACAAGGTGTTTCATGTGCAGCGAAAAAAACACGAAAACTGAAAATTTTTGGATGTAATTTTAAGGTAGAAACTTGAAAATTTGGGAAATACATTTAAAAAAAATCCCCAAACGTATACAATATTAACTGGTCGAATACCTTTGAAACTTCTACCCCCTCCCATACAAAACTATTTTTTCGACCATTTTTAAGAAATTAATTATCACCTAACTATTAAAAGCTATCAATTTGAAATTTTGCATAAGAACTTATAAAAATATTTAAAATAAAATTATTTTAAAAGTTTCAAAATAGCACTTGCTCTTCTACCCCCTCCCATACAAAAGTATGATTTCGACCAATTTCATTAAATCAACTAATAAACAACAAATTAAAAGCTACGAACTTGAAATTTTGTACGAGCACCTTACTAGAGAAAGAAAAGAAAATTGCATCACAAATTTTGCAATTCCCCTACCCCCTCCCATACAAAATTATTTTTTCGAGCATTTTTAAGAAATCGGTTATCAGCTAACTCTTAAAAGCTATCCATTTCAATTTTTGCCGGAAAACTTATAAAAATAATTGAAATGAAATTTTGTTAAAAGTTTTGCAATCACGCTTGCCCTTCTACCCCCTCCCATACAAAAGTATCATTTCTACCTATTTCATTGAACCAACTAATAAACAACAAGTTAAAAGCTGCGAACTTGAAATTTTGTACGAGAAGACTACAACAGAAAGGAAATAAAATTGCGTCACAATCTTTACGATTCCCCTACCTCCTCTACCCCCTCCCATACAAATGTTGGTTTCGTGAATGTAAAATACACAGAATCTTATTCTATGCAACTTCGTCTATGAAACTGACATTCTATACAGAGAATATTGGACGTCAATTAAAAAACTATTAACATCCACCGACCCTTACTATCAACCCTCATCCCTCCCCTCACAAAACTCAAACTTGCATAAATAAACGAACGAAATATTGGTTATATATACTGAAGCTTTTGAACGTTTCCGCAAAGTGTTGACAACTGTCCTGCCCAAGAACCCCCTTTCACTTAATCTTCCCTAACCACTCTAACCTGCATATTGACTTTCCACGCATCCGCAACTTGTCCCAAGAATAATAAAGTTTCGCCCGACTTGTTGGCAGTTTATTTGTTTTTATTTACTAATTCAAAACAATAATAATAAAATATGGACTTAACCTAATCGTTGATGGGGCCTATTCCGAATGTTCGTCGATTGTTGATTTATTTGTTTGCAATTATTAATCGTTTTTAAATTAAATTCTTAAATTGTTTATTCGTTATTCACTTATGTTTTTTTGAGTTTTATTTGCATTTAAAGCAGCACACTCAAGGATGGTGTGCTTCTTTGGATCGTGTTGTCCCCCACACCCAAGCTCCTGACTGTTGTCAAAGTGAGCTGTCTGGACCTGGAGGAGCCCCATTAAATCTGTTAGCGCTCTGGTAATGTTGTCCTACGTTGGGCGCCACTGTAACGAAATGGGTTAACATTGCTGCGATTCGCACGGCGGTATCACATTTAATGGGGCTCCTCCAGGTCCAGGCAGCACAATGTTTTGACAGTCACAAGCTTGTGTGGGAAAAAAGCACGACCCGAAAGAGCACACCATCCTTGAGTGTGCTGCTTAAGTTAAAAATAAAACTAAAAAATAAAATAAAAAATATTTAAAGGTAATATTGGATAAACAGTAAAAAGGGACAAAAACGATGAATATAGTGGAAACAAATAACGAAAAATCGACGAGGATACGGAATAAGCCCTACAAACGATTAGGTTAAGTCCATATTTTTGTTTTTGTGTTATGTTAGGATTAGGAAATAAAAAAAAAATTGATTTAATTGAAACAATTCAAATTCTTTTAACTATTTTAGCTGTAATAGGTAGTTCTTTGTAGGTGATGCACCTTTTTTGTTTTCCTTGGAGTTCTTTTAGTATGATGGAGTAATTCAAGCTTGAGGAGCCACCCGGAACGACCCCTGAAGGTTGAGTGAGTCTCATTTCGAGGAGAGAAAAATGTAAGTAGGAATTTCCAAGATTCCGCATGGAAACGGACTAGCCGTTGTCTTGCAACACCTACGGAATCTGAAGTACAGGTTAGTTGCATAACTCTACAGGTCCCTTTCCTTTTCCTTCATTTTTTTTTTCTGTTCATGTTACTCATTATTTTAAACAGCACACTCAAGGATAGTGTGCTCCTCTGGGTTGTATTTTTCACACATCCACGCTCCGGACTGCCGGCAAATTGTGCTGCCCACACCTGGAGGAGCCCCACTAAATCTGTTAACGTCATGGGAGTCACAAGAATGTGGCCCCATTTCGTTATGAAATTTCAAACACTAAATAAAAAAATAACAAACATAGATAATTAAATTCACTGGAATTCATATTGAGCTTTTTTTTAACGACAAGATAAGAGAAAATTTTACAAGCAGATTTTTTTCCTAGAATTTTTATCGGTTGGGATTTTCACTGTTCGCAAATTTTACATGGCATCATTTTTTCTGTTATTTTCCCAATAATTTGATTTTAGCAGTGGTTTTCCTGTAATGATTTTTTGCCAATATTAATTTTTCGGTAGAAATTTGATAAGTGAACTTCAAAATAAACATGGTCCTAACTTTCCTACCCGCCAAATCAACTACATACTGGGAACTAGTTCAATTATTTCTTTCTAAGCATTACTCAATTTGCGAGAGGGAATATTGAACTTAAAGAGCTTCAAAAAGGAGTTTTATTTTCTCTACTAATTGGTATTGTTGGTAGACGGGCGATAAGGTGTTTTCGGACCTGAGCAATTTCTCGCACACAACTGAAATTTTTATTTTTTCCATTGTTAACTGAAAAGGTTAATGCTAGAGTGGGCTATCCAATATCTTTGTCAAAAATTGTTTAACTCAGGTTGAGGGAAGAATGTTTATATCTTCTCAATGCCAGATTGGTCTGAGAGAAGTTTATTCAACGCTCAAGAGATCTGTAAGATGAATAACAATTAACTTCTTCAAACTCTCTGCACATTTTGGTGCTGCATAAACTAGAAACTGAATTACTTAATTAAATTCAGAAAAGCGATAGTCAACTCTGGTATTAACAGCCTCAACGCAAAAAAACCTTTTTTCCAGGACTCCAAAAAATGTAAAAGACTAGGATTGAATTTTTATTTTTTTCAATTCTTGCTTAATTTCTGTAGTGTTGACTAGAGTTGCTCGTACTGAACAGATGATAAAAGATTGGCCTAAGATTTCAACGAAAATGAGAATCGATCGAAGAAAATGAGGTCAAATATTTGGCCTAAAATGTTCGATTTGAAAATTTTCCGCCCTGTGCTGGAACCTGGTGTCCAAAACTCTAATAAGGATCCGTTCCTTTTTTTTTTCTTACAGAATGACCTGTGTTATAGGCAATTTCGGCCTTTATGTGCAATGCACAAACACAGTCATGGTGGGAAGGAATGGGATTGGGAAGGTTGGGGAAGGGGAGTGAGAACGACCGTAGCGAGTGGAGAATCTGGTATATTGCTCAGTTGTGCTGGCTGCTTACTGACAAACATTTGCAGATGTTATGGGGACTGAATGATAGAAAGCGAACAGAAACCATCTACTGAGTAGCTAGGCCTTCTTGAAGTGGAACTGTTTCACTTTTACACCGTTTCCCCATTTTATTGTGTATAATTTTTTATCACCAATAGCAACTGAAAAATTTGCGCTTAAAAAAATCCCGTCTGGAGTGGGAATCGAACCCACGACCTATTGACTGAAAAGCAAGCACGCTGCCTACTACGCCACGGAAGCCTCAATTTACAGTAATTCTAATGTTGACCTATTTGGGGCCGCATAGTTTTGATGTCTGATGTCTGTTAAGCTGACTTCAATCTAGCAATGAGCACGATATTCGAACATCAACCTAGCCCTTCGACTTTTATATCCCTAATGTCATTTTCCGTCTTCTCCTCATTGGTGTCGTCCCCATCGAAAAAGGTTAATTCCTTAAGTTACTTACAAATCTGCGTATAATCTCATTGTGGAAAGAACTTCTTAGTGTACAGGATAGCACAATAAACCTCTCTGACCACAGTTCAATAACTCCAACCCCACCAGAAAATGCCTTTAATGTTTAATGCTTCCTAAAAAAAAAAACTTCCACAATAAAATGATCTTTAGCCATTTTAGAGAAAAAACCTGCGTTAATTCCTTTTTTTTGTAAAAAATGTCTAAAACAGATCTTCCAAAAAAAAGTCATGAAAGATATAAGAAACTAAGCACTACGACACGTTTATTCTGCCCAAAAAGGTCAAAAATTCAGTCAGCCATATAATTTAAAGTGAATAGGATGAACAGGATTTTTTTAGGGCACGCGAGATGTTGGGTAGGTTTAAACATGACAAGAACGGAGAAAAAAAAACCCAAGAAACTCTTATAAGAAATTATGAGTTGTTGGATTCGATTGACGAAAATTTCGCAGAATTTCCCATACAAGAATCTGATTCTGCGAACGACATGCGGTCATTGAACACGAAACAGTTTATTGCATGAATCTTTTAAGGATATTAGAAGCCCACCCAGTATTGTAAAGAGGTTATAACTATAGATAATGAGATTTACAGAAATCGAATTTTAAAGGCGCAGTTAATATTTTCAATTTGATTTTATTGGTTGGATTTGAATGATTTTTCTAAGTGTAATTTGAAAATTTTTTTATGGATTGAAAAGGTTACGGTATGTTTGGACCGAGTGATGTTCAGGGTTTCCGAAATCGGAAAACAAATTAAATTTAGCGGATATATGAAACAGGCAAATTTGGAATCGCTGAAAGATAGGTAGAATCGAGAATATTTCGCGATTGTAGTTATTTTTCGAATCTGACGTCGAAAATTTCAAAATCAAAATTCCAGATTTGCTAATATCGACTGTTGTCGACCGGTCTTTGGATCGAGACGATTGGAGGTGACGACTTCAGGAGGCCGCGGTCCGATTTGGGCTATCGCGCCATTGATGAGGATGATGAAATATCGACTGAGTTCTACAAAACTTAGAATTTTGCATTAAAACTTAAATTAACTGTCAAAAAGTCGGGCATAACTTTATCATTCTTGAAATAAGTTGATAACGTGTGCGAAGTCAATATGTAGGTTAGGGGAATTAGTTCAATGCCGTCACCCCTTCTACCACTCCCCGTACAAACTTTCTTAAAATCAAAAAAATTTTCTTTTATCTAGAGTATCGCATGATTGGTTCTGTTAAGTTTTGATTGATGGCTTGAATTACGTTCAGAACTTTCTATGTAGAATGTAAGTTTCGCTAACGAAGTAAATTCTATGGAATTGAAACCAAATATTTGTATGGGAGGGAATAAAGTGGGAGAGGGAATCGCAAACTTTGTGATGCAGTTTTATTTACAAAATTTGAAATTCGTAGCTATTATTTTGTTTGTTATTATTTGATTTATTGAAGTTGGTCGAAATCATACTTTTATGTACTATATCGGAGGGGGTAGAAAAGCAAAAGGTAAAACTTTTGGAACTTTATTTTAAATATTTTTAGAAGCGTTTGTACAAAATTTCAAGTTGATGGCTTTCAAGAGTTTTGTGATAATTCACTTCTTCAAAATGGTCGAAAAAATAATTTTGTAGGCAGGGGTAGAAGTTTTGAGAGTATTCGACCAGTTGGTATCCTAAGCTTTCAAGCAATTTTTTTGAATGAATTTCACAAATTTTGAAGGTTACAGCTTAAAATTTCAATCAACAGTTTTTGTGTTTTTTTTTCAATACATATGAAACACCTCGTGCAAGCTAGGACCCCCTTCCGTACATAACAGTTCTGGTTTCAATTATTATTTTTTATTTATGTATAGCAAACCGATGTATGCACCTGCCAAATTTAAACTTAATATCGTTTATCAGAGCACTAAAACGATTATTCAAAATTTTCGACATTTTGGCCTATCACCTTCCTCCCCTCAAATTCAAAATTTTACCAAAATTAAAAGATATAGAGCTCTACAATCTGACACAATTTCAACTTAATACTTGCATTGGATTTTGAAATATTGAGCCAGTACAACTGAAAAATATAACAGCTTCTCCACTCACAACAGTCGCTGTCCCTCTTCTTCCCCTACGTTTTCAATACCCATTCCTTCCCTCCATGACTGTGTTTGTGCATTGCACAATAAAATAAACTGCCAACAAGTCGGGCGAAACTTTATTATTCTTGGGACAAGTTGCGTATGTATGGAAAGTCAATATGCAGGTTAGAGTGGTTAGGGAAGACTAAGTGAAAGGGGTTCTTGGGATGGGCCATTGTCAATTTAACACTTTGCGGAAACGTTCAAATGCTCCAGTACATATAATCAATATTTCGTTCGTTTATTTATGCAAGTTTGAATTTTTATGAGTGGGTGGATGTTAATAGGTTTTTAATTGATTGCTTGAATTACGTCCAATATTCTCTGTATAGAATGTCAGTTGCATAGAATTTTCATTGGATTCGGTGTATTTTACATTCACGAAACCAAACATTTGTATGGGAAGGAGTAGAGGAGGTAGGGGAGTCGTAAGATTTGTGACACAATTTTATTTCCTTTCTCTTTTAGTGTGCTCATACAAAATTTCAAGTTCGTAGCTTTTAATTTGTTGGTTATTAGTTGATTCAATGAAATAGGTCGAAATGATACTTTTGTATGGGAGGAGGGCAAGCGGGATTGCAAAGCTTTTAAAGTAATATCATTTCAATTATTTTTATAATTTTTTGTGCAAAATTTGAAATTGATAGCTTTTAAGAATTAGCTGATAACTGATTTCCTAAAAATGTTCGAAAAAATAATTTTGTATGGGAGGGGGTAGAAGAGGTAGGGGAATCGCAAAATTTGTGACGCAATTTTCTTTTGTATCTCTTTTAAGGTGCTCGTACAAAATTTCAAGTTCGTAGCTTTTAATTTGTTGGTTAGCAGTTGTTTTATTGAAATTGGTCGAAATCATACTTTTGTATGGGAGGGGGTAGAACGGCAAGTGTGATCTCAAAAACTTTGACGCAGTTCCATTTCAATTATTTTTAAATAATTTTGTGCAAAATTTTAAATTGATAGCTTTTACTAATTAGGTGATAATTAATTTCTTAAAAATGGTCGAAAAAATCATTTTGTATGTGAGAGAGTAGAAGCTTTCAAGGTATTCGACCAGTTAATATTTCATTCTTTTAAAGATTTTTTTTAAATGCATTTCGCAAGTTTTCAAGTTTCTACTTTCAAATTTCATTCAAAAATTTTCAGTTTATGTGGTTTTTTCATTGTACATGAAACACCTTGTGCACGGTAGACCAGGGGGGTCGGAGCATAACAATTGTGGAATTTTTATTATTTTTTCTGTATGTATAACAAACAGATGTATCCACATGGAAAATTTAAATTTTGTATCTTTCACCAGAGCCCTTAAAAAATCACTCAAAATTTTCGACATTTTTGGTTACCACCTCCCTCCCCTTACACCTCCCGACGTAAAATTTTTACCAAATTTAAGAACTACCTAGTTCTACAATTTGACAAAATTTTAATTTGATATCTGTACTCAATTTTGAATTATAACGGTTTGAAATTTTGGAAAGTGCGTCATTTTTGAAATGCTCCCCATTTCCCCCCACTACTATTTTGTCCAAATATTATATTTTTCTCGTATTTCTCTAGTATAGCTTAATATAGGTTCTAAGATTCAATTCCATAGCTTAATAAATAGCCGAGATATTGATTTTTATGTGTTATTCTTTGCACCCCCCCTGACCCTCCCTCTTACAATAATTTGCTTTTACCTAAACTGATTTTAGTAGACCTATATGCCAGCTTAATGGTCTCAAAAAAATCAATTTTTTATGGTAAGTAATTTCGAAGATATAATCATTTGAAAAAAAAATTCGGCCGAGAATTGGTTCTTAGCCCCCCCTTTTCGCACCCCAATGGATAAAAAAATTAAATTATTTTTAAAAGTTGTCCCACAAACCCCTGTATATGAATGTTGAGTTTTAGCTTCCTAGCTGCTACCATGGTTGAGATATTTGAATTCGTATTTTTCGGTTTAAGCGCTCCCCCCCGCCTCCCCCTGAACCCGTACACCCCCCCAAAATGGGTATCCGCAACTATCTACAATCCCCCAAAAATGAACTTTCTATCTTGAAGGGTTTGGGAATTAATGTCCGCTGAGCGTACACGTCGGCGTACGGCGTACAGACAGACGGATTTTTTTTTTGCATTTTTAGGCTAATTTAGTTATAAAACGCGAAAAAACAAAATTTCAGGGTAGCAAATTTTTTTTTTCCCAAGTCGGTCACAATACTTTATTATTAAAATAATAAAGTAAAATTGCCTATAACGCAGGTCATTCTGTAAAAAAAATATAAGGGTTTGAAATTTTGAAAAGTGGACAATTTTTGTAATGCTCCCCATTTCCCACACTACTTTAATGTCCAAATGGTATATTTTCCTCATATTCCGCTAGTATAGTTTTAGGATAATTTTTTTTTTAATTACATAACATAAGAGATAGTCGAGATATTAATTTTTAAGTGTTTTTCTTTGCACCCACCTCCTTCTCCCGACCCACACCCTTACAATTATTGGTCACCCTTCAAGTTGATTATGGTAGATCTGTATGTCATCTAATTTAATCTAAAATATTAATTTTTTATGATTGTGATTCCGAAGATAATCATTTAAAAAAAATTCGGCCGACTAATGGTTTTTAGCCACCCCCCATTTCGGACCCCAATGGATAAAAAAATGATTTTTTTAGTTTGTCCGATAAACCTTCTAAACTTAAGAATCGAATTTCAGTTTTCTAGTTAGAATCATGGTTGAAATATTTGAATTCGTAGATTTCGGTTCTAGCGCTCCCCCTCCCCCTTAACTCATACACCGCCACAAAATTGAAGTATGCCTGAGATCTACAATCTACGCAAAAATTAACTTTCAATCGTGAGGGGTTTGGAAGTTAATATGCTCTGAGCGAACGCGTACGGCGATCAGACAGAGGGATTTTTTTGCATTTTTAGGTTAATTTAGTCATAAAACGCGAAAAAACCAAATTTCAGAGCAGCAATTTTTTTCAAAGTTGATCACAATACTTTATTATTCAAATGTGTCGGTTAATTTTAAGCTCAAATCGGTGAAAAATCTTTATTTCAAAATAACGCGCATAATACGAAGAGTAGATCTTTAAAATTCGGAATATTATCGTTATTTTAAAGATTAGGGATATTTGAGGTCGCTGATTTTTTGAATATACCTAGTCGTGCCATAAGTTCTGTCACACGTATATGGGCAATTTTTGTATAAATGAAAAAGAGTTTTTGACAAAGGAAAATATATTTTATTTTGGCATACTAATGGAAGTAAAATAAGCAACAAATTATTCAAAGTGGCCGCCTTTAGCCTTAACACAGCTCTTTAATCTGTTGGGCCAGTCATCGATAGCAGTACGCACTGTTTCTAGCGGAAAATTAGCTACTGCTTCTGTCAAAGATCGCTTAAGGCTCTCGATATTTGGGTGTCGTCTCGTGCACACCATGGACTCTAACTCCGCCCACAGTTTGTAGTCCAGGGGATTCAAATCTGGGCTCCCAGAAGGCCATTCCGTCGCCCTTATAAACTGTGGAATATTGGTTTCCAACCACGCTTGTGTGGTTCGAGCTTTGTGGGCTGGCGCAGAATCTTGCTGGAAAACCCAATGTCGATTGTTGAATAGCGTAGAGTTCAGCGGCTTCACACATCCCTCCAGGATGTCCGTTTGATAATTTTTCGCTGCAGTTTTTACGCCTTTTTCGCAAAAATGAAGCTCGGTGACCCCTTCGTAGCTGACACCCCACCATACCATGACTGATGCTGGATGATGTCCTCGCTGTACCCTAGTGGCAACTTCTCGGGCTTCTATGGAGCTGTGGGCATACACCTTATCATTTTGGCGGTTGAAATGTTCCTCCACCGTAAAAATTTTTTCATCGGTAAATAAAATTTCTCGATGTTTGTTGTTGCCGTACCGCCGAAGGAGCTCTTTCGATCTGGTGCTCCTAATTTGCTTCAACTGCTCAGTCAGCAAATGTCCCGTTGATCGTCGAAAGGCACTCATCCCGAGGTCAGATTTTATGATGCGAGACATACTTCGGGTGGAGATGTTCATCTCTCGAGCCATGATTCGTTGTTTACGAAGCGGATTTCGACGAATTCGACTCTCGACCGCTTTGATGGCAGCAGAAGAACGTACATCACGCGGACGTCCAGAACGAGGTCGATCTTCAATAGTCTGGATCGCGTTATATCTCTGGATCGCACGATACACAAATCTTTCCGTTATTTTTAACGGGCACAACAACTTGAAAATTTCACTCGCGGATTTTCCACACTTATGTAGTGCAATCACTGCAGTTCGGTTTTCTATTACACCCCATTCCATCTTCACACGTTAACGAACACACTTTAAATGACCATCAACTGTCAACAACATTATGACGTTTATAAAACTGGCCGATATTGAAATGTCACTCATAAAATAAAGTTGTTGCCAATGTGAGAAATTATGTGACAGAACTTATGGCAGGACTAGGTATAGGTGAATCCTTGGGAATATTGGTCTGACATCAAATAATCCAAATTTAAAACAGCAGACCCAATATGACGAATAGAAACAGGAGAATTCCGTGGCAGTGATCTGAGATGTTGCTTTTTAATGTCAATCGAATGTTTGACGGAAAAAAATTGTTAAAATTTAAAAGACACAGTATTTGAATAGATCTACGATACTTTCCACGAAAAGGAATACATATCAAGGTTCGATCAATAACACACAACCTAGAATTCCCAGGTCAACCAGAAATCCACGTGATAATATCCCAATTCCAAATGCAATTTCAACACATTACAATCAACTGGACTTCCTATTCGACTAGGATATAATCTGGTAGTGCACCCTAGGGACAAAATACTCGTAACAAATGAAAAAATGAAAGAATAGGGCTATCCTGTTGTGCGCTGTTCGCCAGGATTTTATTATGCCATCTAGAATATACAAACGAGGTAGAAAAATAAAAAAAAAAAGTAATAGGAAAGGCCATGAGTAGTATTGGTAGTATGGTATAGGAAAAGAAAACATTTAGGGATATAATATCCCAGTTACAAATATTGAATAAGCTAATGCGGCATTACGAACAGGGAGCAAATTCGAAGCTAGAAATTCACTGGGTGGCATTTAAAACAAGGAACTGAAGATGACGCTTGCCTTCAAAACGGATAAGCTTTTTTTTGCAAAACAAAAGGATAAGCATAACAAAAAAAAGAAAACACTGAAATAGCAATGCCAGACAAGATAACTTTTGTGCAGAAAAAAACAGATTTCAAGCTTCTTGCTTTCACAAAATATGCATACACACAAATAGATCAGAGGACTTCTAGACCAATTTACCTGGAATGTCAAGTGTGTTACCTAGTCCTGTTGTATTATTGTTATAATATTTTTTTTAAGCATGAGAATAAAGAAATAAAATGATTCCATGAATGATTTTAGTAGTTATTATTTTTTTCTTAAATGATGGAATTGAAATTTACTAAGCAATTTAAAAATGAACAATACAGGTATTGCTTTATTCTTGTGATACTCACATTCGTTACCAGGTATCGTATGTCCTGGTACTTGAAGTCCGGCACTCGGATGATAATTGTAACCGTTTTGTGTTGCATAAACAGCGCTCTTTTGATCCTCCATGGTCAGTGCTAGGTCCATTGAGTGTTCCAGGGCTTTATTATCTAGGCCGCTAGCCGGATAGTATGGCGGTGGAGCCTGGTTTTGTTGTGCAACAATCGACGGTCGCATCGAATCCATTTCGTAGTCCTTGGCAGCAGCACTCTTTTTCGATTGATTACGTTTACAACGGCAGAACATCAATAGCAGACCAACAAATAGGGCAAATACAATACAGGATACAATTATGGCGATAAGTGTTGGTGTCGCAATGACCGATGCTTCTGCTATGTAGGAAGATCCAACTGAAAAAAAAAAAAATTGTTTCAAGATAAATTAGTGTGATAGTTTTGTAGTGATGATGGTGGAAGGACCTGCAAATTCTGTTTAGGGATCAAAGATAAATACGGAAAATGAGTTTTAATAAATTCTGATTATTTTCAGGCTAAAAAGGTCTCAGTACAAACTTTTCCATTTCGGAAAAATCCCAATGGGAAGATCGTTGTAGATACTCTAACTATAAATCCATCCGGATTTTATATCGATGGAACTCCAGAAAGATTTTTTTGAAAATAGTTCAGAGTTTAAAGTGCATGGCGAATGTTAGTACCATACGCATATCAAAACCGACCTACATATAACATTGGTCTGTACAGCGAAGCTCACAAGCTCAAATCAGGGACAATCTATAAGTAGCAGCATAGGATATAAAATTAGGGACGAAAGGTTCATAACAACGGAGCTAAACGCTTCTAAAATTGACGGACAGAACGCCAAGGTAGGATTTTAATTGAATTGACATTTTGCGTCTGCAGGTATTTTTTCCGTGTAAACTTTGAATACGTCTCACTGACAAAACAATGCGTATTCGAAGAATATTTATTTTACTAACTGATAAAATAAAAATAGAAAAATTACTGAATTTTCTCTTCACAAAACATTAGTTCGCACAGCAGGCGCAAACAAATTACGAAACAAACGATAATTAACAATGTACAGCGAAAATATTAAAAGAGTATCAACATTCAAAACTAAAATTCAATTAATTTCATAATAGGATACATTTGACCATCATTCATCTCTGGATATTGTGACAGTAAATGTTATTTCAAAATTTTAGAATTTCAGGAAAATAGATACAGATATCTACGTCAACCAGCAAATTGAATGGCACAATAGAAGACGACATAAATTGTGGCGAAATGGGTATGTGAAGGTAGAAGGCTATGACTATAGAAGTCTTCCATTTAATTGGGCACTGCAAAAGGAGTCAAGAATAAAAATTTCTTATTATTATTAAATTTTCTCTACTACCATGGTACTACAGTCTAGATCGAGTTTTATCCTCCTGACTATCAGGTTCCTTAATACACCTTTGCGCAAACCTCTACTTTCCAATTTTTGTTTTTGGATTTGAACTCACAACCTTCGTATTCCAGAACAACCCGCCACTCACTAAACTCCGCTCAGGTTACTAAATTTCTTAGAGCATAGTACTGCAAGTATTAAGTAATAATTCGAGTCTTAGAAAGAACCGAAATTAAAGCCAAGGTAGTGAGAAAGCTGGATCGTTGTGATACCAGGACCTCAGAATTGACAGATTACCAAGACTACCGAAGAATTGTGGTATCTCATTTTACTAGAGAGAGCGGTACAAGTGCATAATAGATGAATCATATCTTCCTCGTCTTTGCAGCTTCGGCAAAGCTCATTAAAAGTGAGGCCAAATCTCTGAGCATGTCTCCCTATCAGGCAGTATCCTGTAACGATTCCTACTTTGGAGTTGATCATCTGTCTGCTTAGCGAGATCAGTCTATCAGGGTGTTTTAGATCCAGCATAGGCCAAATATGTCTGGTGGTATTACATGTAAGACCATTCGTCCATCTGGCTTTGCCTTTGCTAATCGCATCCAACTTAAATTGCAGCTTATAAGTACCTAGTACCTAGCACAGGCAAATGTTGCATTGTTCAGCCATCTCCCTTAGAGACGCGCGATAATCAAGAGCAGTCTTGGATTTAAATATCAAAGGATTTAATAGTGGAGATGCCAATATCTTTAATAGATACTACACTACACATCCCGGCCAAGGCTTCTTTCATCGCCGTCACTTCTGCTTGGAATGTTTTTTGAATATTAGGTTTTCAGCTCAATATTAGGTTTCCAGCTTATCCAAAATAAGAACCAGATATTTTGATCTATCTGCGAGAATAGGTCAGGTACCATCCAGCGTAGAAGAGACAACATGACGAACTTTGTGTTTCCTAATGAAAAGTAGTGGCACAGTTTTGTGTGGGTTCACTTCCAGTCCACATAAACGAGCCCATTTAGGGAGCATTGAGAGGAATTTTGCATAGCCTCGCCCAGAGTACTCGGGGGCTTTCCAGAGATAGCCATAGCAACGTCAGCCGCATAAGCAATTACTTTATAGACCGCCTCTTCCAGTCTAAGCCGCCTTATTCCAAAAAAGTGGAGAGAGGACCTGCTTTGCAATGTACCTCTACCAACAAACCTTCTACCAAATGCGACACCCAGTTTTGTGCTGATAATCCTAGATGTCGACATAAATTTAATCAGCACGCCAAGCGAATTATCAACCTTCAGATTCGAAAGTGCGTCCGTAATTACTTGTGGCATCAAAGTGTGGTTCCTGAAGACTGGTTTGTCGCGACGATGGTCATCTAAATCAAATTGCAGGTATCGATGATCTGAGAAGGGATGTTCATGGACACCTTCCAGGCCCTAACAAAATGCGCGGTATTTTCTGAGACGTCCTGTTTATTACTAAATAGTAACAAAAGTCTCTATTGGAGAGTAAATTGGTACTCAATGGGTAATCAAACAACATCTCGCTTCTCTCATTGATATAAAACATACTGCATGATGTGCGTTAGCAGCGTCACATCCAATAATGAGGTCTGCTTCAAGGTATCAGGGGGAAGTGGCTCAGGCTGATCATGAGCCATCAATCAATTCTGTTAAGACCACTTATAGGGACATAGGACAGGCGCGATTCTGAGCATCAGTCTTAAGTTGTTGCCAGGACTTGTTTATTTCTCTGGCCTGTTGCTCAACTGCTCGCTTCTATGTGTTATATGGTCGACCAACCCGACGTCTTCCTTAAGGACTATAATCCAAAGCTTGATTAGCGATGTTTCGCTCTGGTTTCATCAAACTGAGATCGATCCACTGCCACTTCCGCCTTTGAATCTCAATGCCTATTTTAGTCTGTCCAGTTGTATTCCACAGTTTGTCGTTGGAGATTACTTCTGGCTAGAAAATGCCTAAAATGCGTTGGAGGCATCGATCTACGAAAGTTTGCAGTTTCTTGGTAAGTCGAACGGTCACTTTCCACGTAGTACAACCACATAACAATATGGATCTGATGCAAGCGTCAACTATTCGCAATTTCGAATTGCCTTGGGAGATCTCTCTTGACCTCCAGGAAGGGATATCGAAACCCCACGAGCTTTTTTTAAACGAGTCTCAATATCCTTTTCGGCTCCGCCGTCTATGCTAACAATGCTTCCGAGACAACAAAAATCTTGCACCCCTTTCATATCTTGTCCGTTAAGAACAATCGGTGTACTCATGTGCACGTACTTGGTTTTACGCATATTTATTTTCAGTACTACATTTGCATTTCGAATGCAACGATCGAACGGTTATGTACAAGCAAACATACGTCATCAGCATAATCAAGGTATTTTTGAGCTAAATAAGCCGAAATGCGCCAGTAGTTTTTTCTGCTCAATTTGAGGCTGGCTGCGACAATATCTATATAACTGTGACGAGGGAACAGAAGTACGTTTAAATTGCTTTTCGCAAGGATGAAGACCTAGGTCTACCGTGATTCCTTGCGTAGATGAAAGTATATGTAGGAGTCTTGAGTACACAGAATAAGTTCCCAACAACACAAGGTTCTTGAAAGAAGTCTTCTCATTGCTTATTCCGCCGGAGAAGTTAGGAAGCTGTCGCCAATTTGGAGAAGAGAAGATTAATTTGCAGAAATTTCAGTATCTGGTTCATTTCTGCGTTCAACTCCCACTTCAGTGACTTTCGTTTCTTCAGGGCCGGAAGCCAAAAGTTCATTCTCGCTAAGCGGATGCAAACCAAGGTGCACATGGCAACTGTGAGTCGTCCTCGCTAATTGACAGACTGTACCTATATATATGAATAAATGGATCGGGTTTGAATGCAGAGTCTTCCACCTCCGTGTCCACCATGGGTACTGGAGGAACGGGATCCCAGACTTCTTGCTCCGCTTCCAATCCGTCCTCTGATACCAAACTTATTAGAAATTTTCGATAATGTCTAAGAAATGAGTTACTGGATTAGCTGATTTTAAATATGACGTACAAAAAAATTTTCATGGCAGAGTTTTTGGAGTCGGGAAACCTTGAGTTTAAATCGAAAAAGCTTTTATGTAAGATGAGAATTCATGCATTCAATTAATAAAATCGAAAGAATCGAAGGTGAAAGTTGGCATCTATGGGTTTTTGAAAAATAAAATCGCGGAACTTCTAAGCTGAAAAAATAGCAATAAGGACAAATATTGCTTGAGGTATGAAAATCAACAAATTTTGACAAATGGTGTTCTGCGAGTAATCAGGTTCTTTAATTTTGTTTCTACCATCAAAAAACAAAGTTAGATTTTTGTCTCTACTGAGACCTTTATCTCAGCAGAGACCGAAACGTTACGAATAATAAAGCGTAACGGTGTAGGAATCCGGTAATCTTTTCTTTCAATTCGAAATGCAATGTGAAAACATTCACCAAATCATTAGATTTTTGTATTTAACATTTCATAATTTTGACGAATGTATAGAATTTTGTTTTGAATTTTCTTGAACTCGGTTTCGAAATTTTTAAATCACTAATGTCGATAAATCGAAAATTGTTGGCAGACCTGGGTCACTGATTTCACTAAGAAAAGCTTTTAGAGTGTTTGGGTTCGTATTTCCCGTCGAAAGGCGTAAGTGAAATACTGGTAGGATATACTCCTTATTTTTCAATGACGCTATAGACAAAATCAGGCTTTCCCTCCTGACCATCAGGTTTCTTAACATTTATTTGTTATTGGAAAAAGGTTGTTAGATTTTCGCACAACCGTCTATCGACAAATTTTCATTTTCTCAGATTGAGGTAGCCAAGTACGCAAGTAGTGTGCAGAAATTATACACCGACCGGGATTTGAACTCCCGACCTTCGCATTGTAGACCAACATGCTACCCTAGGCTACACCATAACTACAGTGGGATAGGAAATAATCCGCAGAGATTAATTTTACCCAATTTTAAGGGCTACTCACGAAGGTGGATAATATCTAAAAATATTAGCAGATGTAATCGAAAGTTGGTATCCAGAGGTTATTAAGCTCTTAAGGTCAAAATAGCTTAGGAAAATTCGTTGCATAGAAGTAACATTCTTTTTCTTAATTTTTGATTGCAAAGTCTAGAAAATAGAACAAAATGGAAATTAAAATTAATTTTATGGAAATTAATATCAAACTGAAATACTTACTTTCTGCATCGGCATATTCGCCGCAGTGTTCATGATTTGCTCGCAGACAAAGCTTAACCCGAACCCTCGGATTGAGTTGGTCCTCCAAAGCGAGCGGAAAATCTTCATTGCCCAAAGATCGGGCATTACCGCTCCGACTGGCCATCTTCAAATGCTCTATAACGCTTTCCTTGAAAGTCGGTCCATTACCCGAAACCTGTAACGCTACCGTTTCGACAATCTGCCATTTCGCCATCGACGTCTCGTCGTTAACAACCGATTCAACAATCGCAATTAACGACAGACATGTCGCTCCCACATTGATTCCAATCGTTTTCGAGTTGGGATCGAACGTTACCCGAAGCGGTGGAGGTATTTTATTGACTTTGGTCGTTGTCAGGATTTCATTAGACGGCTCCGAGCGACCCTTTGTGTTGAGTGCTCTCACTTTGAATGCGTAGCTCTGGTGCTGGTCGAGCGGTGATACCTTGCACGGTATATCCCGATGGCAATCGAACTCCATCCAATCCATATTCCGGGTGGCCAACGTTGCACAATCGGGAATCATTTGCTCCTCGCGGGGCATGGCAACGTGCCGATAGGCAACAAAGAATTTCGTATTACTCAGGCCTCCATCGAAGCCCGGGTCCCACATGAGCGTTACGTAGTTGTAGCCGATCTCGGCTGCCTGCAGGTTATTAGGATTCTCCGGTGGGCCCTTCTGCTGCAATCGGATCTGGGCGCGGATGGTGTCCAGCGAGTTCGCAACCCGGCAGGTATACTCTCCATAATCGGCATGCGAAAGTTGATTAATTTTCAGAACGGACGTATAGACGTCGTTGTTGTCCGTGGTCGTATTAATCTCGTAGTGTCCGTCCGAGGACATAGATAGCGGCGATGGATTCTTTGAGAATTGCCATTGGAATTCCGGTTTCGGATACGCCTGAACCCGGCAGATAACTTCGGCTGTCTCTCGGATATCGTACGCTACTTTATTGTACTGATGGAGAATGATGGGTTCGTGTTCGATGCGAAGGTGCATACTCGAATTGGCCGTGTTCACTTCGTTCTCGTAGAGGCATGTGTAGAGGCCCCGGTCGCCGGGTATCAGTTGATTGCCATTCGGCCGAGATTTACCGCTGAATTTCAGCATACTTTGCACCGTGACCATGCCGTTGGGATTCTCGCTCGGATTAGTTTTCACTTCGTACAAGTTCAGGTCCGGATTTATTTCGATGCCATCCTTAAGCCAGCGTATAGTTGGTTTCGGTTTTCCCTTAGCTCCACAAGTGACAGTATAGTCGGTATCTCCGACCCGCCGGGTCATATGCTGCTGCAATTTCGCCAAGAACTGCGGTGGCTGATGGACCTCGAGGGCAATCGTTGCCATATCGCCATGACCCAGTTCGTTGGCGGCATGACAATGATAGCGTCCTTCGCTGCCCAAATGAGCCCGAGGAATGACGTACTGCGAGCCGGTTGCAAGTATCTTTTGTGTCGAGATTTCGCCTTCGATATCGCGGAACCAACGGAACTGTGGTACTGGCCAGCCCGGCGGATTTGCCGAACATGTCAGCGTCACGCCATTTCCGACATGCACGATAGGCTTGTTCGGCGTTATGAATGCCTGGCCGGGCCGATGTCGTACCAGCAATGCTATCGTTGAATTACCGACTCGCTCTTCCCGTTTCCGACCGTACGGCTTCATAACGTTCACAGCACGACAAATATACGTGCCGCCATGCTCTGCTCGGACACTGCTGATGGTCAAAGTGTCACCGTTGTATCGGAAATCGGAGCTTCCTTCCTTGAGCCATTCGATTGTCACGGGCGGCGGATTCGACGTGACATTGCATCGGATATTCACGCTGGCCCCTTCCTCCGTCTCCTTCGTCTTCGATTCGAGGACCGGGACCGGAGGATACAGGACGTCCAAGACGATCGTCTGTTCGCCGAATTTTCCCAGGCCATTTTCTGCGGTACAGGTATAGTTACCGGCATCGCGTTTCGAAATACTCTGGATATTGTGGATTAGCGACTGGCTAACAGCTTGTCCATTATGCGTCCATCCAACCATGTATGCTCTCGGCTTAGCATCGACGTTGCATTCCAATTTCGCTTTAGAGCCGAGCTCTACGCGAAGCGGATTCTCCGGACCGACCTCAACGCGAGGATAATCTGCAAATAAACAAGAAAACATGATTTCATGAGCGATTTATTCCTTTATCCATGGCAAGTGTATTGGTTTGAAATGTGAAGGACTAGGTGATGTTCTGGGCTACCGATACAATACAGAAGGTGGAGAACAGAAAAACAAGAGAAATATTCATAGCCACTTCCGCCTCTATCCCTTTAATTTCCAAAAACCAAAATCCTTGGCCCATCATCCGAACTGTGCTTCAGTACAAATGGGCAACCCCTCTAATTCCGTAAAAAGGACACCGACGGAATATTTTTGGTTGGGAATAATCAAGAAGGACACGGTGTTTGCTTTTTCGCTCTATTTTAGTCCTGGCAAACAGGAGTTTTAAAACGATTTACGTGTACGTGCCCGTTCGAGTCGTTCGGGTCATTTTCGAAGGATTCGTAAATGGATTTCGAAGGGCTCGTAACGTTTTTTTTTCTTGTTTTTTTTTGAGTAAGTGAAGTCTTAAATGTGGTGGATTTACAGAAAGGAAAAAAAAACAAGATTGGGATCGTTATTTCTGAGAAAAAATTTATTTTAATTTTAATATTGAAAGGATGAAATCCTGTTAAATTCTAGAATTTTTCCTTGAAAATTTATGACACCATGCTTTTCCACCCGGAAACTTTCACTAAGTGAAACAGACTTTTCCTTTTTTATAGCACCGAATATAACATAGGGGCTCGTTTAATGCATTGGATACATAGTCAAGTCCTGAGTTGTTTTACGTAACTTCCAGGTCCTTAAGGAATCAAGCACGTATGTCTTTAACATGCGGATTGTTTAAGACGACAATCATTAACGCCCCCGAAGGTACCAGTCTATACCAAATGCAGGTTTGGCATTCATACTGGTGGATGCGAGACCTATCTAAATCTCTGCCAATCTATCGTTCATGGCAACGGGTTGTTGATCTTAATCTTTTTAAATCGCGCAACCTTACGCCGAGCTATTGCTCTGCCCGCGATGTGGGCACCACAGCCACCACGTGTATGTCGAAGACTCATGTCAAAGACAACCTCAACCATCGCCGGGGGTGGAAGTAACCTTCCATGGGCTCCCCGGCTCCCGTGGTACCAGTTAACCACTGGTGGGGCTTACACCCTGAAGCATAGATCCCTGCACTATGATGCATAGTCAAGTCGGTATAGGGTAGATGAGCGATGGGATACAAGGAAGTTTCTGGAGGGGAGAGTTTAAATTGTCAGTGGATGTTAACATTGAAACGCTGAATGTTGTAAGTTGATGGGAATACGCAGGAAGGCAATGCATTCCATAGTCTGGATATTCGGGTGACGAAGGACTGACTATAGTTCACTGTACGTGTCGATAAAGGTTTAACAGTGAACTCATGGGAGCGCGCGGCTTGCCGAGTATTCCTGGGAAAGCTGAAAAGAGGAGGAATGAGGTTGGACAGTTTTTCGCTACATCTACCGTAGAAATATCGATAGTAAACGCTGAGTATACTCAGTAGATGTTTCTACCTTATCATAATTTCTGCCGAAGTAGCAGCTATTAAAACTGCTGTCACTTTCACGAACATTGTGTTTGTGCTTTGCACAGAAAATTCATATACACCCACGCGAACATCTAGGACAAAAAATTATGAAGAAAGTACCATAGCAGAAATTCACAAATGGTTTTTTGGGATCGCTGATTAAAATTTGATAACGTACATAGATTCTTCTTACGGTTTTTTAGATCACCTTCAAAATAAATATGCCTTACACAATTTATAAATTTGGGTGCCTTTTGATATCTAGCAGTTTTCGGAGTCGCTGAGTCGGAAAAGCACAAAACGATGGAACCAATGTGATTGATTGGTGAATCCAAACAATAACCGATTTACTGACCACCGATTTCTTTCGTGGAGAATTTAAAAAATTCACAGAATTTGGGCAAGCTTAAAAAATACGAATTAAACATTGGCAATTTTGAACTTCATATTATTTGACGGTTAGATCAAGATCAAGAAATGTTAAAATTCAAATTCAAATATTGAACTCTCACGATGTGGTCAACATCAAAAATGACTAAAAAACTAAAAAAACAGATTAAGCCGTTTTTTGTTTTATTTTTTTTTTTAAATAAATCTAATGAAACCCATCTATTTTTTCTAATTAATCGAAATCGTATTATAATTCACATCGTGGCCAACGATTGAATAGTATTTTAGTTTCCAACGACATCTAAAAAAAATTTGCATAATAAAATCGATCTAACTGACGAAAATATTCAAATTTCAAAAGTCCACTGTTATTATGCTTTCTATCTCCATAATTTTTTCTTTGATGTGTGTGCTTTATCTTATCTAACCAAAAATATTTCGAGTCATCTATATGAAAGTTTTGGTCTAGCAAATAAACAAGCTGAACAACGTTTAGTCGTTAGCATTATTATTGTGTTTGCCGTGTTGTTCTTTTCATGAGAATTTACCTGCTGAAAGGAATCGACACAATCTTAGTATGCTGCTTCTTGATGTCGTTAATTTTTTTATTTATTTTTTTTTTAATTCCCAACTTTGTCAGAACTCCCTCCTCCAATTGGTTCAAAGAAGGAGCAGATGATGATGATGAGGAGACGAAGAAGAAAGAACAACAAGAAAAAACACACATTATATCTGATCGTCAGATTCAAATAAGGTAATAACTAAGCAAGCAGCATCTGAACTAAGCGAGCAAGGTAAGGAAATCTAGAGAAACAACTTTAAGAGTTGGGATATAAGTCGGTTCATTGCACTCGAAACCATCTAGAGTTAACTCGTTTTCTTATGGTTTGAATCTTGAACAGGCTATGCCCAGCCAGCAGAAGTTCGCTAAGGTGAAGAAAACCGAATGCAATCTGAAGATATAAAGGAAAAAAAAAAGATAAAGGTACCATGCATGGATCTGAGCTATATGTATCGTCCATGTTCCATGGAACAAAGAAGCGATAACAAAAAAAGGTCATCAAACAAGAAATATGACTTTTCTGCAGTAGATCTCGAAGAGTTTGAACAGAAAAACGGGATGCTGCTGCTGTTGAGTAGTACTGCAGCTGTTCGGTCATTGGCACGTGAGGCCGACCCTATACATCTTAAGACTTCTTAAGACAGGCTTACAGACGATCTTAACATGATTAGCATTCGGTTTAGACAAGAAGGCAATAGGATTATGGTTGGGTCCAGTCTGGTCATTATTAATCCATCCCAATTACTGCGCGCACACACACACACAAATATTATGCCCAGGTGAGGGCAATCCTATAGGCCGGAACCTACCTTTCCTCGGCCTCATCACCTTAATGACTTACTCAGAATGAATTCCGAAAAGCTTTGTTCGGTCATCTCGGAATTATCCCATCTACAAGTCATTTTGATGGTAATCTGCCATTGGAGCATTCTACTTAACCGAATAATTCATTTTTAATAACCGGACTAGCAGTTTTTAATGGAAGCCCTCCAGCTCTTTATCTCGGCATTATATGACTTTCTTCTCGTTGTTTCACGAGCATTTTTTTTCTTATCCTTTTCCATACCATTTATTATTGTACACAGTTGGTTAACAAATTGCGTTCTTAATTGACGTGTCCTCATTCTAAGACTACTAAATTCGTCTTAAGGCCTTATGCAGTGAGGCGGCTCGCAGAGCTGGAGGGTGGCACAGTATTTGCGTGAGTTTTTGTCGTCGTGCAGAAACAGCGGTTATTATTAACCAAGAAACATAATTTTTTTCTTTCTTTTATTTTCAATTTTATGCTTATTTCGAGAATTGTGCACAATTCGGCGGCATACACTCTCTAGTACACTCAGGTCCTTGTTACATTGTCCGTGCATAGTCGAAAGTATATAATTCGCTACCGCCTCGTTTTATCCTTGCATGCTAAGCCGGTTTTATTCGAACAAAAGATGGATTTTTTGATTGCGGGGAGCTCAAGGTGGTTAAGGATACAGGCATTAATTGTTTCCCATTTTCCGATGTTACGATACTTAGTCGAAGGCTAAGCTAGACGCATGCCAGCATAAATTTTCTTTTAACAATTTATCTATGTTTACGGTAATTAATTGGATTACGGGGCAACAATATTTTTCTATGAGCGTTTGACGGTTTTGTATAGCCATTTTATATTGTCGTTAATTTTCTCATTTTCCTTAGCGTTTTTTTTTTCCTGTTCGTTTCCTTTTTCACTCTGTAATTTTCTTGACGATCTTCTTTATGATAAAATCGTGTGCGTATAGATTTGTGTAATGCGTGCAAGGCAAAATATCAATTATGTTATGGTATGTTGTTTCGTATGCGCACACGTTATAAATAAACGTATAGGGATATTTTTTGTTTAGTGTTGTATATGCACAAGTGTTTCGGATTCGAGCAACAAGCAATCTTAGAAAAGCAATCAATTGTGAAATATAAACGTATCAACGACTAATTTAATGATTTATTCTACTTAATAAGAAGTTATCGGATATTGTTTATATTTTCGGAGGTATTTTATAGCATATGTGTCTGTCTCGATACACAATAACTATCTTAATTTTTTATTGTTTTGAACAATTCCATTTTTACATTATTTGAGAGTAGACTATTTGAAAAGAGTTTGCAGATAAGTTCGCTATGGGCACGCAATATTGAGCTAGTAGGGATTAGATTTTCATAATATAATCTTAGCCCTTACTTGCACTATGGGGTACAAATGTACCCACGTCTGTTTATACTCTAGATGGAATCTGAGAGTATTATAAGTTGGCTCTAAAGTTTGTAACCGCCAAGAAATAATGCTCGCACAGAGTCGCCAAGGGTACAGAAATATTTGTTGTCGCTCAAAAATCTCAAAACAAGATATCCGTCCATCCGCCCGGTCGCTCTCTAGCTCGAGAACGCGTCCGGCTAGAAAGCTCAAATTTTGTACACATCGTTTTTGAAGAAAAAGTAATGTCAAGTTCGTGAAAGTGCCAAATCGCTCCACCCCTTCTACCACCTCCAATACAAAATGATTTTCATTCATTTAAAAAAATCAAATTTTGTTGAAAATTGCAAAAGTTAATGATTTGAAATTCGGAAAATATTATTTTTATCAAAAATGTGATGTAGAGTATAAAAATTATTTGAATCTCCCCACTGCTTCCACCACTTCCCAAACAAACCGCAATGTTTCATGAAACACTTTAAACTAATTTTCTCAGTACGTATAACATATATCGAGCTCAAATTTTGTACTAAATATTTAATTAGCATTATCGTTAAGATCGAAAAAATTTAACTGATTAGTTTCACTGCTTTTACCTTTCAAAAATCGATTTCTTTAAAATGTTACTTGTGTAACGATCGTGTCAAAATTCACTGTAGTGAATATTTTTTTTTTTTTGATCGAGTATGATGTATGTATGAAAAAAAAAGAAGAAAAACTATTTTTTTTTGAGTCAGTTTAGAATTTGATTTTGGAGGAAATTCATGTAGATAAAAAATAAATGTGCTTAAATCATAAAGTTAAATAAACTTAAAAAAAAATTGTTTTCAAAACTACATATCGGTTTTTTACTGGAAATAAAAAAAGAAGTCAAAATTATCGAACATATGTATTTTTGAAGTACGCGTGCATAAAATTTTTTTGAGGAACGTTTTCCCGAATTCGTTAGTGGAGAATTTTTATCGCTGAAACTCGGAAATGAAGACTGTTAGCGAGAGAAAGATTTTGCAGATTACGTCAATTGCGCACAGAATTACGATCAACCAGCATACGTTACCATATCGTCGATGGGATTATCTATGATGGCTGGTGGTGCAACAATTTCGCCATATCCATCTCCAATGGGACAAATGACGATGCCAACTGTGAAGATTCAACAGCAGCCGCAACAGTATTCGAATCTATCGATGCAATTAATCCAGATGCCGCGGTCGATGCAAGCTATTTCCAATATGCAACTATATCGACCGACACTTACGTGACTTGGCACATCAGGATCAACACCTCATCAATATGCAACGTATTCGAAGGGTTCTAGCGTTGCTGGCCAAACTGTTTCCTTGGCTTCCGTAGTATCAGTATGCTTCCATGAACGCCCACATCAGCATCCACATCTCGTCAGTATGCAGCGTATTCGAAGGGTCCTAGCGTGGCTTGCCAAGCTGTTCCTGGCTGCCGCAGCAACAGTTTTCTACCATAAACGCCGCCGCTATAAGCAGCTATATCATGCAGGGAAGAACGCAAGGAGTTATGTCAACTTACGCCACTAATCTAGGCCAGGCCTGTAGCGATGTTAATAATTTTTAGATCGTATTTCTTAAGAGTCGTGTTGCTTGATAGTGCAACACTAGTTGCTTGGTAAATTGGTTATCTATTTCATTCCCTTTTCTCCATCTCCAAATCTGGAGAATTGTTTCTTTAATTGTATGGGTTGCGACGACACGACCCAACTCTGACTGAGCTATTCAAAGACAGGTGGTCGCAGACAATTGCCGCATACATATTAAAGAATTATAAATGAATCATCTTGTAGAAGGTGGTTACACTTGTCTGAAATTTTATAATAATTATAGCTATTTCTGAAAAAAATCACTTCTTCACATACACTAATTTTCTCAGTTTTTATTCAATTTTTGGAGCTTAAATTTTGTATAAAACATTTTTACGGCTGCTCTACCATAATGGGAAAAAAAATCAGTTCAATCCTATCACCCCTTCTACCACTCCCCATATAAAATTTCTTGAGATCACAGAAATTTCTGAAAATCTTATGTTTCGCGCTACAAATTTTATGTCGAAATATTAAGCTCCCAGAAATTTCACGCAGGTTAGTAAGCCGGATAATGGATAATTTTTCATAAACTCATTAAAAATATTAGATTGATGAAAAAAGCGTTTTTTCAGATTTTCTATGTAATTTTTCTACAAAATAAATGTTTTTTGTAACGAATAGCAACGCAGTATTATTTTTCTTCAAACATGATTCATGATAAGCCTAACCTAAAATTTGAGGCTTTAATTTTTTTTCCGAAAATCGTCAATTTTGTAGGTAGATCAACTTTGGAGCTCATTCAGTTTTAAAAAAAAAATACCCCATACAACCATGATTAAAATTTAATTCTCGAGTTTCTACGGACTTTTTTTGGGCTGCGGTCCATGTCTCCACACTGCGCAGCTATGTTACTGGAGCGCGAAATGGTGCAGCTAAGGGTTAATAATATCTTTTGAGAAATCGTTCGTCCTTTGTAATTTCTCAGCAAAGAATGATATTATGATCAAGGAGATAAAAATCGCATCAGTTCTGATGAAAAATCGAACTACAATAATTAATTCCCAAGTGATAAAAGCCGATGATAGCATTAGACCTATTTCCATTACATATTTTCCAATAATCTGTACAAGATCCATTCGGATATTAATTTTTTTTCAGAATGAATTGTGATATAACCAATTTTGGCCTTTATGTGCAATGCACAAACACAGTCATGATTGATTGATGGGAATGGGAAGGTAGGAAAAGGGAAGTCAAAACGATCGTAACGAGTGGAGAAACTGGTATATTTTTCAGTTGGACTGACTGCTGCTGACAAATATTTGCAGATGTAATGGGGAATGGAATGATAGAAAGTAAACAGATACCATCTACTGAGTATAAAGACCTTCTAGAAGTGGAACTGTTTCATTTTTACATCGTTTTACTCATTTTATTGCGAATAATTTTTCATTGCCAGTAGTAACTATATTTTACTAGAATATGTTCCCAGTTATATTTTGCATATTTTCAATACTTCCTTGATGACGAATACGTTTCCCGACAATGCTGCTGTACTACCCCTCCAGAAAGATTGCTCCTATTAGCATCATGTGTTATTTGCCAAATGCAATGGAAAAGATAATTTCCTTTCAGATATGAGATTTCGTAGAGGAAAACAATTTTCCCACAAGTTGATTATGTAAGTTGGGATTCTAACCTTGTTGGATTCTCGCTAGCTTTCGACTGCGTTGATTATTCCTTACTTATCAAAAAACTTTGACCTTGTTTTAAAGCTTGATGGATTTTTTATCCTTCCGATGTCAACGAGTTGAATTGGGTGAAAAAATGTCATCCACTATGCACCTTTCGAGTGACGTTCCTCAGGGCTCCATCCTAGGCCCTCTCTTATTTAGTTTATGTATTTATGATTTATCAGAGGTAATCGAAGACAGTAATTATCATTTTTATGCCGATAACGTACAACTGTGCACCAGTAGCGCTATAGCCTTGGTCGAAGATTGTAAGGCGCGTATCAATAGCGACATTGAAAGGATTTACAAATGCTATCCACAAAATAATGTACCGGTGAATGTCGGCAAATCTCAATACATCATCTTTTATAACCATTTCGAGAAGCTAATTCGTCTCCTTTACAGTTACGAACACGAGTACGTAACTTGTGCACCGTGGTGGATTTTTAACACTCTTCTTCTTCTTTACCATTTTCACTTGTTATTACGGAAGGGTTGTTAGCCCTTCGCACAACCCTCTGTCTATGAATTGTCATTTTCGTAGATTAAGGTGGTCCAAATATACCTATGGAAGCAGTGTGAATTATACCTCGACCGGGATTTGAATTCACACCTGCACCTTCACACTGCGAACCAACACGCTGCCCACTATACTGGCAGTTCGCTAGTATTGATGTTGGTTAAGACACTTTTAATACGTCTTTTCACTTATAAAAGACTGGTGTTACCCTTTCTTGATTCTATTTGAACGCGAAAATTCAAAATAGCCTTTAATGATTGGATTCGTTTTATTTATGGGTGAAGGAAATTTTCCCATGTCTCTTAAGTTCGTGACTCCCTATTGAACTGCTCGATTCGATATAAATCTTATATATTAATACGTGAGCATCGAAAACTGTCAGTGACTTTCTTCATATTTATTACAAAAGGAGGGGAATGAAATTTAGACCATTAAAAAGGTACTGCGCCATAGATGTACACAAACCAATACGTGAAAGTTGCCGCTAAGGCAGGTAAAATAAAGTGCGAACATACAAGCGGGATCTCATTTCAGAACTACAATTCTTCTTTGCTGCTTGACTTTGGTGATCCAACGTGCACCGATAAATTCAATGCACAGTGGAAATGGAAAATTGTCTAATGCAAGAATGGTTCATATTAGGCGAGTACATATTGAAAGTATGATTTTCGTTTTCTTAGACACACACTTGGTCGAATTTCGACCACCTGCTATACTAGTATCTATTAAAGAGTTTTCGAAAACTTTCTGATAAAACGAAAATGAAGACACGAGAGTTTTCCAAGGTAATTTTACATAAATTCGCATGTTTCAACCATGTATGAAACTGAATTTCACTTGGGTAAAATTATTCATTTTTTGAAATACAATACGAAATATTTCGTTGAAGTAAGTACTTTACATAAAGGTCATTGTTTTTTGGCGTAGTGTAATT
Source organism: Chorisops tibialis (assembly GCA_963669355.1). Taxonomy (NCBI): domain Eukaryota; kingdom Metazoa; phylum Arthropoda; class Insecta; order Diptera; family Stratiomyidae; genus Chorisops; species Chorisops tibialis. Next base: position 314,921,938 of record OY770262.1, read on the forward strand.
TGTTGACCTTATTAATTGAAATGCTTCCGTTTCTTCTACGATAAATGCAAAGATTTAGAAATCAGCACAGGACTATAATTTGATGCAAAGTATTTTTTCTCTAACAAATACAACGAAAATAAAAAATATTAAAATATAACGCCTTTTCCCCCCTCTCTCTGCCACCACGCATATAATGTCACAATTTCGCAGCAAACTTTGAAAATCTTGTTGATATCAAATTATTGTGATCGCGAAAAATTCCGAAATGTTTTTGACAACTCCATTTTTCCACTATTTGCGGTTCCAGGATTCCAAAAAAAATAGTTTCCGTTGTAACGCCTATTTGTTTTGATGATTCTATGCAATATTTTATTAGTTTAAGAGCACTGCAATATACGGGCTGGGAAACAACAAGCTTTATGAAAGTTTATGGCTATAGAGGAAATTTTAAAATTTGTTGCACATTCTATTGGATTGTATTAATTGTTAGCGCATCGGCAACCATGCCGATTATCTTTTTCATCCGGCTCCTTCAGTTCCATTCCTATTGCGCCTATTCAGGCGTCCTCCCGTTCAACAGATCTTCACAACGTTTTCTTAAGCCGTCTAAAACTTACATTGACTATTTGTAGGTTTCAATCGAGTGACGGTATAAGTTGTTGGGCTCTTTTCGTAGAGTGTGATATATCCATTGCCACTTTTAACTCATAACAGAGCTCTGTCCTGAATTATGCAAAAATCGGTTTTGGAGAGGTATAAACGTCGGTTGACAAGTAGATGTGTCTAAGTCAGAAAATAAAAATTCTACATCAGAGAATTTTGAAACCGAATTTCACTGTGAAAATTAAGATGGAAAAAATTATAAGTCGATATTTTTCACATTTTGAATAAATTTAACCCGAAATACATAAACCTTTAACATTTATAAAACGATCTAAAGACAGAAGCTGATTAAAAACAAAAAAAAAACTCAATTTCTAAAAGATTGGACTTAAACCCTTCTAATTGTCAGCCGTCGATATTGAAGTGCGCTAGGGGTCGCTGAATTTCAAGTAAAATTAGAACTAGTTCGCTTTTAAGTTAAAATAACGACTAACTTCATTTATCACTTTACATAAATTACTTTACACTTTTTATTCATTATATCGTCTTATTCGCGCTGTCGGTCACATGACTTAATCCCTTTCCTAAATTCGATTCCCTCGCTTCCAAATTTCGACTGACCCTTTCGTTTTCCAATCATCGCAAATGCTCGCCCGTATATCGTTTTGTCGGCCGCTGTCGGCCTTTCATGCCGTTTCTATTAATCATATCCTTGTCGGCCGCTGTTCATGCTGCTTTTAGGAATCATTTCCTTGTCGGCTTTGTCTCTTTCAAGAATAATTCCAGCACGCTGATTGGACTTATCTGGGCTATCTCAAACTACGAAAATGAAAATTCGTAGATAGCGGGTTGTGCGAAGGACTAACCACTTCCTCAATTGCAAATAAAAGTTAAGTAACCTGAAGGTCAGGAGGCCAAGGCCCAAATTTTTCTTTTTTTGGTGAAAAAATAAACCCGAGCAACCAGTGTATTTCACCTAAATAATATTAGATTGAAAGTCACAAGTTTCTTTTCACTCGCCGAAGTTTACTTAGTCAGCTAACAAAGTTTTTTTTCGACAAACTGCCCTAAAACTTTGTAGACTGAAACATGCCCAAGCATATTTGCAATTTACATGTTTCTTTATTAATTTTACGCAGGGATTTTCTCTCAGTATTATGAGTTTTGCAAAAGTTTAGCATTTTTTCGGAGTATATCTTGAGAACAAGACAGCTTGACAATCTTAAAATGTTGATTATTTCAAAAATTACACTCTTCCATGACAAACTTAATTTTATCTTCTCTTATTTATCATATAACATGAACTTCTTACAAAACGTAAAGCTGAATTCAATTTCGAAAATGAAATTTTCAAGCATAAATCTTAAGTGTCGCAAACATTCGTAAAAGAAATTACTTGAATCCATATCCTCATGAAGAAACCAATAACAAAGAAATTACTCAGACCACTGAATCCTGAATCTATTGAGAATTTTCCCGGGTGTGTTTTTTTTTATCTCCGAGAAGCTCACACTTCCTTCCCTTCAAATCCCTCGTATTGGTGGTCGCCAATTCAGCGTATCCGAACTATGCCGAAACTTTTCGTGATTACTATTTTTAATTAAAACTCTTGCGTTTCAAGGATCAAATCGGAACGGTCAAAGATTTTTTTTCCAGCAAAATAAAGAGGAAGAAATAAATTAACGAGAGATTCACGCTATACACTGTGTAGAACTGCTTTTATTGCACTTTGCCTCGTGATGTTTCTGACAAAACAAAGTTTCGAGGATATAAAAAAAAATAACAGCAAAAATTAATGGAAGCAATAGTCATAGTCTTATGCCATGATTTTAAGGCTCCTCTTGCGAACAAAAAAAAAGGACGAGTTTGTTTTTTATTGACAGAGAAAAATAACGAAAAATTCTGGGGGTAGATTTTGATTAAAATGGAACTTGCATAAGAGACCAAAGTGCAATAAGTAGGACAATTCCTTGATGGTAGCTAAGGTTGGTTTAGTCGTGGGACTTTCGAAGACCACCCTCGAAGAGTCTTGTTTTGCAAACTCTAAACGAAATCCGCGTAAGAGTTGTTTGTTTCATGCAAGCCTGCTCTCGACGATAATGTGTACCGTCCTTCAAACTCATGCAACTATTCCCGACAGTTGTTATATTGAAATTCACTTATACCGCTCAGCTTAAAATGCTTTAAGGGAATCAACTAGATAGATGTGTAGTCAAGGACCAATAACTTCATGTCGAGTAACGAAAATATAAAGCACTTCGAATCGGAAGAAGTTTTCTTAAATTGTTGAGCGAAAATTCCAAGTCATATATCATCTCAGTCGTCTTCGTTCAAAGGAATTTCGAAAGTTCCCTGCAGATGGGTACCTACAGAGTAAAGAGTATTACGGCTGGTACTTCTTGTCGGTATTTCCTTTCTTTAATGAAACCTTCAAAAGAAGGATAATGGAAGACTCGCTAACATATTTGGTGAAGGCTGTACCGGGTGAGATGCAGTGGGTCTACAAAGAGATTGAGAGAAAAGTGAATCCCACTTTGGTTTTAGTAGGATTGTTACACTGATGGATTGAGCGGTAGATGGTTCTGTTCGAGGTAAACGAGTATAGAGTGCTTTATTTTTACTTGATGGAGGAAGATGATGATTTCTTTCGAGGAGTTTTACTGTCAGAAAGAAGGTACGAAAAGATGAAAAAAATTCTAGAAGAGAATTCGTAATGGATGGATTTTGAAAGAAGTTGGCTTTTATATGGATGTAGTGAGTTATGGGGTTATAAACATAAAAACTTGACCTGCGATCAATTTGAAACGGTGAACAGATTACAGAGAACAGGAAAATCGTATTGAACTAAGTGCAATTGTATTAAACTAAATATTTCATTGAGGAAAAAAATGACTATAAAACTTGGACCTGCAACAAAGTGCTTGTCAAGCTTGGTTATCAAAAAAATTGATGAAATAATCGATTTTGTATGTTTTGTTTAAAATTTTTCTAATTTGAAATTAGCCTTTAACGAAAGTGGACGGGATATTCGAAAAAATATCATTCTGCCACTAAAGAACAAAGCATCTATGACGGGCACCACTACTGAACGCTTAGTTTGACCCATTCGTGCATCCTCCAAGGGACAACTTAAGAAGAAATTTACGATCCATTCGTACATAAAACATCAAAGTGACGGCATAAAGTCTTGACGAGAAGTCTTAACTTCCAAGATCAGGTCACAGAACATTTAACGTCTAGCCATGATCACGCATTATATTCGGCGGCGATAATCAGTCAAATGCTCCAGATTTGGCCCTGGGAAATTCGTCCGGACGAGAAGAAAATCATCAACTGCATTTCACATATGTAAATATGTAAACGCTTCTAAAAATAGGCAATCGAATACGAGTGACAAGTTGAAGACGACCCAAATCTTTCAATTTTTCCCGAAAATTTAACTGGATCTAAGATACTTCAACTTTCCGAAACGTTTGGCGTAGTGAATGATGGGCTTCCATGTCGCAATAAAAGGAAAATATTTCACCACAAATCCGTCCGCCCCCGAGGAAAGTTTTTTTTTTTTTTCGTCCGGATTTTTCTTTTCTGCACTGAGCCCTAACACCCATTTTTCTTATAGGTTTTCGGAAACTCTATTTTTATATCCCGATTGGGAATTCCTTCGCGCTAAACAGCGCAGAGCAGAATACCATAGAAAGGAGGGATCGGATTTGGAGAAACGAAATTTTCTTTTTAATTTTTCAAACTGGATTAAATTGCTCCACATGGAAATGAGGATGGGGTCGTTCCTAATACCCGGTAGGTTACTACTGAATTCCATAATACTGAGCTGGTGCTGTCTTCGTATATGCTCGGGGGCGACGTATCACTTCACGTATGCCATCGCATACAGAACACCAATGTGTCACAACATACGTTCAAGCCTACGGCCATTAATCACTCATGTCGCAGGTCTTAAGTGAAGTTTTATTAATTTGAGGTTCTTAAAAGTTAATTAAACAACAATAACAGCAAACAATACTTCTATGCAGCAGAAGAACAAAATCCAGCAATGGAAATTAACGAGCTGCAACAAATCTTCGCAAGAAGTGGGTAATGTTGCAATGGACGAAGAAGAAGATTGTTTCGTGTACATATCACTTGGTCCTGAATGCTGCTCGACAAGGACTTGTAAAGCTGAAGTACATGTTTGCAGTACTTGTGATCTAGTCAGCAACTTACCGGACAAGTATATAATTTAGCGTTCAGGGCTAGTAGCCAAAGACTGTTGAGATAAAATTCTTGTTGGTCCTTTTGAACATTTCGAGCAACGTCGACTTTTATTTTTTCGCCAAGAAAAAATCATGAAAGGACAAAAAAACAAGTTTTTCAAGGAAAATCTTCTTTGGTAACTTTTTTCTTTTTTTTCCTATTTTTATCCGAAAAGCAGCTATAGTAGCAGTATCAAGCTTGACAAGTTCCTATTAAACGAAGGACACAATTTATTTGTTGTGTTCGCTAGTTCGCTTTTAAAAAATGTTTTTTTTTTCGCTTTCTCGTTTCTTATACGAAGCATTCTGACCAAATCGGACGCTGTATGAGAGATGCACACTCGGGCATCCTGGCGTGTGCGAAGAAGGATTGGACAGAAAATCCCGTCGAGAACTTGAAAACAACTCGAGCGAATGCTATTATAGTTGAAAGGATATCATCTTTGATGGTCATTTTTGCACAGAAAGATGGAATAGCTTATCTCTAGATTGCTATTATAAGCTGCAACGTAGCTACTGCACCCCATATAATAAGTTTCTGGATTCCAGGGAGACAAACAAGAGATTGACAAATGAACGAATTCAAACAGAGAGTGGCAGTGGGATGATAAAAAGCTGCCCTCAAAATGGAACTTCATTGGATATGGAAATGTTTAGACTGTTTAATGTGGTGAGATAGAAGCAACCGGATTTAGTTAAAGATTATATGTGAAGAGAAAAATTTCCCATTTAAAAGATATTTCAACGGCAAAGTATAAATAATTTGTGGACTTGTGCTTATCACAGTGTTGAATTATGTGACTGCTCTTGTGAAAAATGTTATCCAATTAAAAATCTATCTCAATTAACGATACTAGTTTTATAAAAGTGAGCCAAAAGTTTTCGTTACCATATTGTTACAATGTTAGCTCTACAAGCTTATCATCTACCACTCAACACTGATTCAAATTAATGCGCGAGTAGAACACTATAAGGAATACCTGCATGAAGTCGAACGGAATGTTCAAGATCTCAACATTCAGTAATGAAAGAACACGTACACTCGGTAAGCAAATAGAACGCGCGATCATCAAATATTCAAGGCCTTGAACATTCAACCAACCAAAAACAAATTACACGGGCAATGCAGAAACGCAGCTAGGGTGTAGCCTAGTGGGTAGCGTGTTGGTCTTGTAATGTGAAGGTCGTGAGTTCAAATCCCGGTCGACGCAATATATAATTCCAGTACCTCAATCACCTCAATCTACGAAAATTAAAAACTAATAGAAAGAGGGTTGTGCGATGGGCTAACAACCCTTCCACAATAAATAATGAAAAATGTTAAGGAATCTGAATGTCAGGAGGCCAAGGTCCGATTTGGGCTGTAGTGCCATTGTAGAAGTAGAAGGTAGAAACGCAACTACAACTACACGTAGAGGCTCGTACGACAGGGAAGAGACCCGGTCGACGAGGCAATGCTTTATTAAAGGTTTTTTTTTTAATAGGGACATAACAGTATTGTATTTTAATAAACACCATCAAACTTTTTTTATGATCTGTCAATGTCAAAACGTCAATGAAGGTTTACATTTTCATCATTGTGAAGTTTACGAATGAGCAATGTTTCAAAATTGTTAAGAATTACTTCAAAGTCGCAACATTAATAACGTTTACTCCAATTTTCGGTCGTAATAATCGGCGCACCAGACAGGCTGTGCTTGCTATAGTGGATAAATTTGAGCCAACTACTGAATGTTCCTGGGCCAGTGAGATAACGCACTGGTTCTACAATGGCACTACAGCCCAAATCAGGCCTTGGTCTCCTTACCTTCAAGTTCCTTAACATTTCTCATTATTTATTGTGGAAGGGTGGTTAGGCTTTCGCGCAACCCTCTATCTATGAATTTTCATTTTCGTAGATTGAGGTGACCAAGGTATACCTAAGCAGGCAGCGCGCTGGAATTATGCGTCGGCCGGGATTTGAAGTCATGGACCTTCGCATTATGGACAAATACGCTACCCACTAGGCTACACCCTAGCTAACGCACCGGTTAAAGTACCGAAAATATCGCAGCCGTATGTGCTTCAGTTCAAAATGAGCCAAATCAGTCGAATCACAGTAATTGGAAACTATTAGTCAACTTTGTGGCGAATTTTGCCTAAAGCTTAACCTACACCCTACTAAGATCAAATACTGAAGCCTCTTGCTCATTTGAAGCGCCGAAACTTTTCCTGTTGGGATTATTTTTTTATAGCACCGAATATAACTTAGGGGGATCACACTTTAATGCACTGGATGCACAGTCAAGTCAGTATAGGGTAGATGAGCAATGGGGTTACACGGGAGTTTCTGAAGGAGAGAGTTTAAACTGTTGGTGGATATTATCCTTGAAATACTGAATGTTGTAAGTAATGAAAAACCTGATAAAAGCAATTAACTGCGCTCGACCGAGAAGGAAAAGATTCACACGTCAAGAAAGAGCAATATAAAAAAGGCAAGCGTTTTTGATGAACAGTCAGTCTGGTTTGGAGCTGTCGACGAGTCAGTTAATGTTTAGAAGGCGAAAAGTCAAATTTGGCAAGCGATAATTTGTGAGCGAAAAAGTCTGGATAGAAAAGTGGATAGAAGATTAAAGTTCTGCGTTTAAATTATAGTGAACTTGTTAAACTTGTAGTTTTATTTTTACTTGAAATCTAGCCACACCTTGTGCGCTTCAATAATTATAAAACCTAAGGCTGTCGACACACGATGCGAGTTAATATATATTACCTCGCTTTTCGATATTACTAGTGTCATTATCCTATACATAATTCAGCCTTCTTATATCAAAATAATAAGTTAATATATATTAGCTTGCATCGTCTATCGAAGGCATAAGAATTATAAAATGGTAATGAGCGTCACGGCTACTTTTCTACAACCGTCAAATCACTTAATTTTTAATAATAATGATGATTAATATGATTGTTCATATGTTGTACGAAAATCTATGGCTTCCATTGGGTCGAGATCTACCTCGTTGAATATACCAGACTAAATCCTTTCCACTAACTTCTGCTGAGAATCAATCTGAACTTAACCCTCTAAAGATCGAGTATTAATCTATTCGAATATTTTACCTTTATATTGGAAGTTTTTCAAACAAGAGGAATGATCGTATTAAAAATTCTCATCAGGCGTAAAGATTGATCTTATGAAAATAGTTTTGAACCAATTAAATATTAAATTAGATAAAATTTCGAAATATGTTGTTTGGCACTATAGTCCAAATCGAGTCTTGGCGTACTGAGCAACAAGTTTTTTAACTTTTCTGTCGAAGGTTGGTTGGTCATTCGTATCCAAAAATTGATATTGAACTGGTTTGGTGAATATTTGTGCAGTGCATTTTGAATTAAAAGAAAAAATTTTCGAATTTCTCAGCAAAGACCGGAACGTTACATTTAATACAGCATATGATAACAGTGTTTCGAAAATCTTTCCTTTTGATTTGATATTGATCTGTTGGGAGTCAATCCTTCTGACTTCTTATGATGATATTCAGCTTAAGTTTGAATTAAATCGGTTATATTAGTTATTGAAAGCAAATTCAAGAGGAAAGGTGGAGTTTTTTTTTATGTGACACCGGAACAAGTTAACTCTTTTGTACAGAAGCACAGCTTTGGAGGTGAGAAGTGTACTGGTTTCTAGGAATTAAGGGGATGGAGACGGAAGTGGCAATGAATATTTTTCTTGAATTGTGGAATATTGTAGTCTTTCAGGAATACTAAGATGATCAGCGAGTTCCATATTCAAACAGTCCGGTTCAAAAATGAATCACGAATTCGACAGTGCGTCCGAAGATAGGTTTGAGAGATTTCTTATGAGCGAGTGAAGCCGCTCGAGTATTACGGAATAAATTCATGCATGGTGATAAGAGATTAAAGATTTTGTCTGAACAATATCGATTGTAGTAATGATACAAAAGGATTAGGGAGCTTACAATTATTCGTCTATGGTCAAGTGAAACGAGTCTCTCATAATCTTAATGGCCCGAGACTGGATAATATCCAAATAAGAGAGAACAGTTTTTGTAGCTCCCACCCACAGGTGAGAATTAAATTCAAGTCGTGGTCTAATTTAAGCCTTATATAAATTATCAATAATCCAGAAGCCCTGAACGGTTTTTTTTACATCGTTTTAAGCAACCCAAACATTTAGACGCTTCCTTGACGATATTAAATATATGACCGTCCCAAGGTAAGTTAACTGTGATACCTAACATCTAATGGCTGGCCTCAGAAAGTGATTGGATCGAGGTTAGAGCCACATTTGGGGACACAAGACAGAATTGGGTTTTCGAAGTTTTAAATTCAGTCCCACCTAAGAATTTTAGCTTAGGCTCAAATTTGAGTGAATGCACCCGAAATCTGTTAATTTAACACAAATTTAAGTGAATGCACCCACAATCTATTAATTGAACACAAGTTTGAGTGAATGCCCCTAAAATCTATTAATTGAAAACAAATTTGAGTGAATAAATTGAGTGAATGCACCCAAAATCTATTAATTGAACCCAAATTTGAGTAAATGCACCCAAAATAAAATAATTGAACACAAATTTGAGTGAATGAATTTAGTGAATGCACCCAAAATCTATTAATTCAACACAAATTTGAGTAACTGCACCCGAAATCTATTCATTGAACACACATTTTTTTTTATTTAATTGTTGAACCATGGACCTACCAAGCTAGCACATTGGGCTAAGAATGCAGTGTTGAAGTGATAGGAGAAGTCTAATGTGCTGTCATCAACAAAGCTATGTATAGGATTGACTGTTGAAGATAATCATTAAGAAATAATAGAAAAGTGTAGGGCAAAGAACCGAGCCCTGAGGGACACCAGCGTTAATTTTATAAGAAGGAGGAAACCGATGGTGCAGTTACGTTACGCATGAACAAAAAATTCGAACCAGGAAATAAGGGTGTCTGGCAAGCCAATAGCTTTAAGTTTGGTTAAAAGAGCTCTGTCGAAAGCCTCGGAAATTTCATGAGCAATAATATAAGATTCACCACTTTTTTGACAACGTTCTATGAGGGTGGTTTAAAGGTCTCTTGTGGAACGTTTTAGAGGAATCTATTCTGTAATATCATAAATGTTGAGATATTCAATAACTTTATTGTTGAGGATTGTTTCCATGACCTTCGACATTATTGTTATTGGGCGATAACTAGCAGAATTAATTTTTCTCCTTTTTTTGGGGCTGGCTGAACTTTTGCAAGCTTCCATGAAGATGGGACAGTGGAGTACGATAAGGAAAGACGGTAAGGTTAGAGTTCGTTGGCGGTAAAGAAGAGTTGGCAGCAGATTGAAGCGCTAAGGTGTTCGCCTTGTTGTTAGGGTCCGTAATAACCTCATTGTTATAGATTTAAGATGAAATTGAAGAGGCAGACCTAATTCTAATGGAATGAGTAAGAGATCTACCCTTAGACCATCTCAAATTTGTTTGCCTCAGTTTCTGATCTTACAAAAATTTTCCTCGTTGTATGCTAGATTTACAGAGATTCTTTTCTTTTTGAAATTAATCCAATTAACTTCAGATGGCAGTTGCTTATAAGCACGGTAAGCTACTACTTTGGCCCGTTTCGCAGTACTACATTTTGTATTAAACCAAGCCTGATGGTGATTTCTGTTATGAAAAAATTGGTCCCGTTTTTGCCTTTAACATTTTTTGTAGCAGTTCCTTTGTTCTATTGTGAAAAAAAAAATTCTAGAAAAAAAAGGTTTGCGCACTGGGTAAAACTTGACCTGAAAAAGTCACATTCTGGCCCCAAATTTTTCGGCTATGCAACTCAAAATCACATGATAACATCGGTTTTGACAGTTTCGGAGGGCAATCGGCTGTTCGGCACCATTCAGCCAACAGAATAAAAATACAAATTTCTTTTTAAACTTAAAGCGTTCTATTGGAAATTGACCTGACGGACGGAACTGAAAAAAATGAGTGCAAAACTGCAATAATTTCGCATCTCAAAGGTTAAAAACGGGTTACATTTTTTTCAGAATAGAAACCAATGTGGCTTTGGGGGGATGAAAAGTCTCATACTCAACAAGATGATCTGCAGAAAAAGCATACTCAACACACCTCTGTTGAAGCATTCTGAGCAATCAAATGAATGATAGAATTGCTTAAGACTTAACCAATCGGCACTTCTGTAATACCATACTAACTTTTTTGGAGTTGGAATGATTGGCGTTGAGATGGTGACTGGGAAGCGAAATTAAGCAATGGTCTGAGCTTCCGAGAATTAAAATTTAGCTGGGTCTGAAGTTAAGAAAAGGTCAAGGAGATAAGATCTTTGGACGAAAATGTCAGGGATACGAACAGCCCTATCTACAGTTTTGCATTCCATGATGCGAATTGCTCAACAAATTGGCTGACTGGAGATGTCTTGCGAAAGTGTCGCAAATATTCAGTTCAGTCCTTTCCATCACCTTGGATCGATATTTTTGACAAATTGAACCAACTCGCTTTAGATGTCTAAAATTTAATATAGCCGATAAAAATCGGTAGCTAAGATAGTTTGGTGGATTTCATTCAATATGAAGCAACAAATTTGGCAAATTTTGAGGCCTGATCTCTTTAATGTCGAAAATTCAAAATCGCAGCAGTTTCAATTTGATAGATCAAATGTGGAAAAAATTAATAAGACATAAAAAAAGCATCAAAAAATAAATCGGATTCATTTCCAAATATTAACAATTTCCTATGACATCATTTTCCTTTTTTTTGCAGCAATGATTGAATTTTGAATTTCGATTCCAAATATGCAAATCGTCTGTGAATAATTTTTGCATCCGAACCAAGGAGGATATATGCATAGTAAGGAGTGACCATGAGCATGCTTTGCCGTGTATGAAAATGGGAATGAAAGTATTTCCCTCCCTTACTGGCAAAATGCTCGAAATTTTTCGAAAAAAAAAACGTTTCACTGTCTTTGTCTGACACACTTAAGAATATTGCAACTAACTCTTTCCCACGTTAAATTGTCCGAAACTATTGTCAAATTTTCGAAATAATTGTATCGCTATCCTTGTTTGACATACTTAAACCCAAAGCAACTATCTCTGTCCCGCGTTAAATTGTCCGTTGCTAAAGTGCTTAGCTTAGACACGAAACAAAAACTAATAAAAATTGAAAAAATAAAGATTTCTAAATAAAACAGCAAACTCCATTGTACTGAAAATTACTTTATTGCTGACTGAATATTAGCAACCAAGAGAGAATACAAATTATGATAATTTTTTTTGTAAAAGTTTGAAGCTGAGTTAAGCTTGGACGCAATTTTCAAAAATTTTCGAATCAGAGGCTTCCGTGGCGTAGTGGGCAGCGTGCTTGCTTCTCAGTCAATAGGTCGTGGGTTCGATTCCCACTCCAGACGGGATTTTTTTAAGCGCAAATTGTTTCAGGTGCTACTGGTGATAAAAAATTATTCGCAATAAAATGGGGAAACGGTGTAAAAGTGAAACAGTTCCACTTCAAGAAGGCCTAGATATTCAGTAGATGGTTTCTGTTCGCTTTCTATCATTCAGTCCCCTATAACAATATTTGTCAGTAAGCAGCCAGTACAACTGAGCTATACCAGCTTCTCCACTCGCTACGGTCGTTCTCACTCCCCTTCCCCAACCTTCCCAATCCCATTCCTTCCCTCCATGACTGTGTTTGTGCATTGCACATAAAGGTCGAAATTGTCTATAACACAGGTCATTCTGTGAAAAAAAAAAGAAAGTATTTCCACATGAGACAGCCTATCAGGCACTCCATTTTATATATCCTCCTTGATCCGAACCAATTTCGAAATCCGAAAAAAACCTGTACAACTAGATTGAACTAAACGCATTGTAGATAGCATTGTATTTCAGTGCAGAGGGAAAAAATGCACATCTCTACGATCCGGGAAAAAATAATCAAAAGGTACTCTAATGATATTCGTGATCAATTTTTTGCTGAAAACCAGAGAACAGAAACAATTCTAATCCACAAGGCCTGATCCTGAACATCAGTTGCAGCCAGGACTTGTTTTTGCCTCTGGTCTCATTCTTAAATGCTTGTTTTGATTCGCGATAATTGAGCGGAATTCTCCTTAACTGTGGTATAATATTCCCATGATGCTTCGCAGTCTAAACAAGTGCACGATGCTATTGTAAAATAAACTACAACGTCAAACAACAACATCAAAACTCAGAACTGTATGCTGGAAAAATTAATTTCCTTGCTAAAACAACTACTCTATTCCATTTGTCCATTTTCGAGAGTACGCAAGAGCTAACTAGGTGAATTTTTCCCTAATAAATGTGGTGGTTTTCGTCAAAAAATAAATTTTCATGTGAGCAAAAATTAAATAGCATTTCAGATTCAAATAAACTAAAAAAAAAAAATATATATTTTTTAAACTAAAGTTGTTATGATGTTGTTTCTGCCTTTGTTATAGTCGCTTCTCATTAGGGTTGTTCTTGCCTTGCATTAATGTTTGTCAAGAACTATGTTTGTTTGCAATGAAGTTTTATTTTTTTCTGTTACTTAATTTTTCCGCAAATTTTGCTTCCATTTTAAAATAAGTTTTATTTTCCACTACTGCTCGGAGGAACTGTATACAATTTTTTCTCAGCAATCATTTATGCGCCACAACTGCGCATACATGGAAATGTTGAATAAACCCCGGCACTTTCCACAACAGTTGACTGATGTTCTTAACAAATCGCATTATGCGAATTCACTTGTAAAATGCATTTCAGCATAATTTACAAGAGAACTGTTTTGTAGTTGCCGAGCCTCTTCGCATATCCCGGCGGCTCCTCCCGCCTAACTTCCAACCTGGGTCCTGAAATCGGGCTGCCGCAATGGTTTTAGTGGGTCCATATACGTACAAATATAGTTTTCTGCTTTTAAAAGAATTAAAATTTATAATGTTTTGTACGAATAGGGAGGAACAGAGTGCAGCAGCTCACTGTATACCCACTACATTTTAAGTAATGAGGAACACGAGGTAGGAAACATTTCAGCGGAAATCATTAATCAGGGCTGCAAAGCCTGCATATGCAGTGATTATTATTATTGTTGGCAGACGAATGGTAAAAGCATACACTAACTCACTCGTATGTGTCTGAAAGTTGTTCAGCGCTAGAAACATTATTACAAATGCGAAAATACGGAACGCATCCTGCTGTTTTACGAAAACCATATGGCGAAAGAGAAATACACCTGACTGAACGAATTAGATGCCGGTGAATTGGTTTGTTCAGAATAAGTTTTCGATTTGGTCGGATAATTGGAAAATTATGCTAATAATTCGATACATCTGGTTGAAGTTGTGAGAAATCATTAATTTTAGTCGATTTATTGATCAAGTTATTTGACATATTTCCGATATTTCCAATTTTTTCGAGCAAAATATAAAAGGTATTTTCTAGCAGTGATGAAATTTCAGCTGATCTATTGTGAGTACAAATTGAAAACTCCCGTAATTTTTTTTTTTCAAAATTCGAGCCTTTATTGTGCGGGAAATGGTTAAATATTTATTATTCAAAAGAAATGCCCATCTCTAGCCCCAACTTTTTTTCCCATATTTCTGGCAGCATGCGGATTCCACAAATCGACCCAATTTTTGGCTTTGCGTAAGAATGGAAGTGCTGCTCAGCCAGGCCATGCGTCATCGATCGGAATAGGTCGTAGTCGGAAGGGGCGATGTCTGGAGCATACGTCGCTTTTCAGCGTTTCCCGGTAGGTTCTCACAACCTAAGCAACATACGGTCAAGCGTTGTCGTGCAGCAAATTCATTTTGTTGTGTCTCTCTTGGTACTATGACCGTTTCTCCTGCAACGTTCGCCTCAAACGCATCAATTGTAGTCGATAGTGATCTCCCGTGATGGTTTTACTCGGTTTCATCAGCTCATTATATACCACAAAAAATGTTCTGTCTTCCACTGCCATGCCGGTCCTCGACTTCGAAATCACCGCTCTTGAAGCGTTGAAACCAATCACGACACGTTCTTTTAGCGCCTTCACCATAAATTTAAACAATGATTCGACGCGCCTCAGCCGCAGATTTTTTTGAATTGCAGGGAACAAGCAAAACTTCCCGCAAATGACGCTTATTTGGCTCAAACTTAGACATATTCATGCACACTGCTGGCGCCATCTATTGGGAAATGGCGGGTTTCAACTTTTACTCCCGATAATTCTTCGAAGTTGATGTGCAAAGGTTCGACACACTACTTGCGTAGGTATAATTTGGTCACCTTAATTTGCGACAATGAAAATTCGTAGATAGAGGGTTGTGCGAAGGGCTAACATACTTTTCACGAAGCAAAATGTTAAGGGTCCTGAAGGTCAGGAGGCCAAAGCCCGATTTCGGCTGTAGTACCATTGAAGAAGAAGAACTTTTTCAGACGTGAGTCCTATGTGGAGAACAGCAATTAAGTTGTATCCCACTTATCAAAGCATTACTTGCACAACCACAACTAGCGCAACATCAATCAATTCAAGCGATAAATCCAGAAGCCAAAAAGATAACAAAGTCCTACCAAAAACTGAAACTGATGCGCAGAAGAGTACTGTGCCTGAATAGAAGGCACCACTCCAGAATCAATATTCAAATTACACCATTACCACATAAAAAAAAAAAATTCCTTTCAAATTGCATCTTTTTCTAACGGAAACCACCCAGAAAAATTAATGAATTCTCAGAGTTTTATAAAATCAGATTCATTTCAATAAATACATTTCAATCGATTCTTTATTTTAGATCAAAAATCCAAACTGCTACCTTCGCATTAATTTAAAACGATTCCTTATCGTATCCGTCCCGTCGATATCTCAATTTTTAATGTATTCATCAAACGCTGCCCTGATTATGCCGAATTTCATAAGCATCGGCTCCCGTATCATCACAGCCATTTCTTTTCGTTGCTTCATTTCTTACTGCCCGTATATTTTCCAAAAAAAAAAAAAAAAACATCTATAGAGCGGTATAGTATGCAACATCTGGAATATGTTAAAGAAGAAATCGCCAGATGCCATCCTGTTTCCCAAGTACCTCCAACATCTCTTAAGATAGATTTCTTCAAAAGATTTTCTGCTGGTGGTGTTGCATACGAAACGGAACACCAACGGAGCGCTATGTCCGAACCTCGATAAGCAAAAGCTTCTCATTAATGCAATAAACCGCACAGGAAGCGTACTCGATATCGAGCACACTACTGTCTGGTCTTTTCGACGAAGCTACCGAATTGTGTTTAGTCGTCTTTACCCATAACCAAATTCACTACTCAATAAAGTTGATAATTTTCATTTCTAGGTTTTTGGTTCCTTCAATTCAGCAATCCGTACCACCGTATTACGAACAAACTCATAAATTGAGTCAGAAATAGCAATAAAAAGAAAATACTGCTTGTCCGTCGCTTTTCCCATACAGAATGGAATTTCTTGTGAGATAAATTGGACGGGAGAAGTATTCTCGAGCCGGAGAAAGAAATCAGCCATGTGGTAACCTGATGTTTTCCTTGTGCTGTTATTGTTTTATGTATTTATACGAGATTTTCGAAACTTTACGACATCACAAGACGCAAGGAATCAGCCAACCACGAACATAACCAATGTGCTGTGCTTTGCAAAATGTGATACGATACACCCCGGATCCGAACCCGAACCCTAATACAACAAAACAACCACAAGACCAAATCAGAAACTTTTCGATGGATAAATCAAATTATTTAAAACCACCCATCATCTCTCATCTTGTCTGTTCATTTCGAATTTCGAGGCGGAACCACCTGACCCAGCTTTGGTCCTCGACCTGGACAGTAAACATTGCCCAGAAAACCTGGAAGATGTCCGGTCAATCGTGATTAGGCGGAAACTGCTAATTGGGATCCCAATCTGGACCACTTTTCTCTTCACTTTGTTTTTCCAATTTAACGGCTCGAATGGTTTTCATTGGAGCTTATCCCGGAAAAACCAAACCGAACACTAATTCGGTTATTTTTGTAAAAAAAAAGAAATCAAAAAATAACATTTTACTTTTCAAGTCTTCGCGCTCTGATTGCTTGGACATCGGGAGCTTAGGGGGCTTTATTTTGCCCCGGGAGTTTTCTTTCGATTTGTTTACAAACGCATGTGCTCTCTGCTCGAATTAATGGACTGCAGTCATTTCACCGGATCCGATATCCATGTTTAACGTAATCCAAGCATGGATTTCCAACTCGATTCGTTTCTCCAATCCAATGGCTTCAGGCTTTCAAGTGGTTTCTTTATTTGTTTTACTCCTATCGAGCGGCCCCAGCAAGACGAAGATAAACTACCGCTCTGTGTATTTGTTGCTTTCTATATTAGCGATTCATTTGCTAATTTTAGGTCTTTGCATAAAAGTTTATAAAATCTTCTGGCCGATATGAAGCAACAACAATACACGATTGGGGAAGTGCTATATTACGGCTCCATTAGGCGCTCAGGCCTTGTGTTTATTTGATTGCGTTTCCTGTAAACTTTAATTATGGCTAAAATTAATTTTCTCCAAAGACTTTTGTTTACTACTTCGTTGGTCCGCTGAGGCATGTTTTCATTGCCCATTACTTTATATTGGTTTTGAAATATGCAGATTAAGACATTTTTCTTTTTTGCGATTTTGTAATATGCAATAAGGAAAGTTGGAACAGTCGGCTGATTGGATTTTATTACTTTTTATATTACAGATGACAATTGAACTGCAACAATTTGTTAGTTTAATTAGTATGCATAACGAAAACTAAGTTCTAGTGGAAAAGGAGATTGAGTTGGGGTTATTTCTGAGTCGTCGCCAACTTCACACATACTAGTGTTGCATGTCAGCTCTGCTTGCTCATCATCTACCACTGAACACCGATGCGAATAAGTGAGCACGTACGAACACCATGCTTGGAAATAAGAAACACCTGCGACCAAAATCCCAATCACGAAGGCTATGCGACTCGATTGGAATGTTTCAGGTCTCCAACAACAACAATACTATCATGAACATCTGCGACCAAATGCAGCTCGATCGGAATGATCAAGGTCCAACCTACATCAATTCGAATAAGGGAACACCTGTGAGTTCTATTGATGAGAAAACAGCAACAATTACGCGTTAAACTCGGCCGACAGGAAAAAGATTCGGACGACGAGGAAATGCTTTATACAAATAACTAATAGCGCTCGGGCGAGAAGAAAAAGAGCCGTACGACAAGGAAATGATTCGGCCGACAAGAGCGATGTGAAAAGGCGAGCGTTTCTGTAAAACTGTCAGTCTGGTTTGAGCGATCGACGATATTTAGAAAGTGCGAGAGTCGAGATTGCCAAGCGGTAAGTTGTGAGCAAAAACGTGTCAAATGAAAAGTTTAAAACAATTTAGTTCTTGTTCTCCTTCTACAATGGCGCTACAGCCCAAATCGGGTTTTTCATTACTTACTGTGGAAGGGTTGTTAGCCCTTCGCACAACCCTCTATGTACGATTTTTTTTTTATTTTCGTAGATTGAGGTGACCAAGATATATCCAAGCAGTCAATGTGCTGGAATTATATATTGCGTCGACCGGGATTTGAGCTCACGACCTTCGCATTACAAGACCAACACGTTACTCACTAGGCTACACCCTAGCTAAAACAATTTAGTTGAATTAAATAAATAACGTTTTGCGGTTAAATTAAAGTAAACTTGTAAAAACTTGTACTTTTATTTTCGATTGAAATTTAGCGACCCCTTGCGCACTTCATTATTATATTTGTGAGGGGCCAAACTTTAAGATGCCAACGTTGAAATGACACTAGTTTTTCTTAAATCTAAGTATATTTGGAGATTTGCAGATAGTTTAAAATCGTACAAAATACAACAAAGATTAAAATTTCGCAATTTTGAAGAAAAAAATTTGCTTTTCTACCTACAATTGAAAAGATTTTTTATTTCGGAAATTTCATTCTGCAAAATTATTTCAAAGTGAAATTTTGAGTTTAGTATAAAAAACGTAACAGAATTAATAATAATCATATGATACTCTATATGAAATGGGAAAGAGTTTAATGTACCGGAAATTATGTCGTCCCGAATTCTTTCGAATAGTGAATATTGAGTTTTGTATGGGAGGTGGTAGCCGTAGTGAGAGGAGGTTTGTAATTTTTGAATATGGCACCGAACGTGGTATGCAGAATGTTTCCTGCTGAATTTAAAATTTATAGATTTTATGATTGTCAAAGAAATAGGAAACTTTTTATGAAATTGGGGTATTTGTATGGGAGGCGACAGGGAAAGCGGAAAGTTTTATATGATTTTTAAATTGCTTATTGACATCCTTATCACCATCGATAGCTATAATTTTAAAGTCAATAGCTCTCATATGTTCGAAGGGGAAATGCTTTTCTTGAATTTATAATATTTATATATTTGTATGGGAGGGAGTAGAAGGAGTGAAGCGAAGTTGATACTTTTTTCAGCATTTATTCTAATTATTTAAACTTCAAGTGTCAAGTTTCTTCTTTTTCTAGTTTTAATGGAAATCGATATAATGCATTTACCGAAATTATGCATTTGTATGGGAGGTGGCAGAAGGAGTATACAGATCAAATCGAAATTTTTCATCATGTTTGTATTATTATATTTTGCTCAAAATTTGAAGTCCATATCTTTAACAGTTTCGAAAAAAAATAATTTAACAGAAATTTCTTGAAATTCGTATGAATTATAAATTTCTTAAAATTTCGAAATTTCATGAAATTTGTATGGGACGGGGAAAGAGGTTGGGGTATGTAGCCCGTTCGCGAACTTAAAGTTTCTTTTTTAATAAAAAAAAAAAAAAAATCAGCATAAAAGCTCAAAGCGTTCGAAATTTAAGTTTTTGACAGACGATCACTAGGAATTGAGGTTTTTGAATGACAGCAATTATTTGTGTACCCTTGGCGACTTTGCGCGAGCGTTAAAAACGGTAAGGGAAATGCAATATACTCTCAGATTTTGTCTAGAGTATAACAAGTAAATCAGCATACGGTGAGTAGGGTGTTGTTTTGCAATACGAAGGTCGTGAGTTCAAATCCCGGTCGACGCATTTTCAGCACACTACCTGCTTGAGTATACCGCAATCTACGAAAATGAAAAATTCGTAGAAAGAGGGTTGTGCGAAAGTCTAAGAACCCTTCCACAATAAATGATGTAAAACGTTAAGGAACCTGAAAGAGGCCAAGACCCGATTTGGGCTGCATTGTAGAAGAAGATAAAAATAAATTCAATTGAAAAATTTCTACTAGGTTTAAAACTTTAAAAGTCTTTTCCAAGCTGGTAGACTACGAAGAAAGCCGACGGGGGAGACCCTTATGGAGGACAAAAAGAGAGGAAAATTGTGGGTGAGAATATTCACCCAAGTGTCGGTAGGATGCGTGGCAGCGACTACCGATGAGGGCTCGAGGGTATTAAAACCTACTATGGCGCTACAAATGAACAATCCCATGCTGATTGACGCTTATTGGATGGTGTTACTACTGCTAGCACATCCGGATCAGTGAGAGAGTTAGCTATTGCGGAGGTACAACTACCGACCAAAAACAAATACATAAGATTTCAGAAACCGCTTTGGACACTTCCGATCCGAATTCGGATCACGTAAGTGCCAAAACCCTAACTGAAGAAGAAGAGGAGCGGTTATTGCAGTTACCCAAATTGGGAAAAGATACGTGCGTAAGATACCAGGGTCTAAATACTCGCGGGAGAGTTCCAGGCTGCTCGCCCAAAATCAAAGCCGCGCTTAGGTATAACATGAGACTTGGCAACAGGAAAGAACTTACTCCAAAGTATATGAAGGATCTATCGTGGGCTAAAGAAACCACAGCCAAAAGCCGAGCGGAATCACAGCAAAACAGGGAAAACCCCGAGATTTTGCAACAAGGTCCAAGAAAACGCGCATAAATGTGCGGAGACGAGAAGGCATAAGAGGCAGAGATCAGATAAGGAGAACCAACCAAAAAGACCAAGCCTAGCCAAACAACTCCAGATATTAGATTAAATACATCAGGGACTCAGAGGCGGTGGATGTCTCTAAAAAACACCTCATAGCAGCTCTTGTCGACCATAGTGAAGAAGGATGAATCTGGAAAAGCGGAAAATTTCGGAGATGCGGCTATTACACGAAATCGTGAGGCACATGGAAACGAACGAGGATCAACTCATGTCCTCGCTTTATGGAGCGTGGTGGTTCAATGAGGTCAAGAATGTGAAATACCACGACCATTTCAGGGTGCGCAACTGGAGATAGTGGAAAGGACGAGTCTGCTTTTAACACCGAAACTATTTCTGCCTAGAGTCATGCCCGCAGAGACCACCCTGAAGCTGCTCCAGCGGCAGAGCCCTGGTATTCCGACGGAGAGTCGGCGAACCGCTGGCTGCGAACGGCAGGCAATTGTTGATTCTCCAAATTGATAAAAAATCCAAGGACATACTATACTCGTGATTCGGGAAAATTACCTTGGGAATCGGAAGTTTCTATATAAAAACCGAAACCTAAGGACGGTAGCAGAAACACCCTTGAGGCCAACGAAATGTGTCGAAAGAGATCTCAGGATAGAAAGCGTGACTTCCGCCGCTGCGGAAAAGATTTCTATCGACACGGATAAGTAGAGCAGACAGCAGATCCAGATACTACTTCTATACCCACCGCAACACTGAATCGTACTCTGGCTCCTCCGGATGTTGATAGTTATCCAGATAAGCTTGCATCACAGTAGATTAGCTAGGGTGTAGCGTCGCGGGTAGCGTATTGGTCTA
Source organism: Chorisops tibialis (assembly GCA_963669355.1). Classification (NCBI taxonomy): domain Eukaryota; kingdom Metazoa; phylum Arthropoda; class Insecta; order Diptera; family Stratiomyidae; genus Chorisops; species Chorisops tibialis. The sequence goes on from OY770262.1 coordinate 314,943,551, forward strand.
AAATGCGAAGGTCGTGAGTTCAAATCCCGTTCGACGCATAATTCCAGCATACTACCTGCTTGGGTATACATTGGTCACCTCAATCTACGAAAATTAAAAATTCAAAGATAGAGGGTTGTGCGAAAGTCTAACGACCCTTCCACTATAAATAATGAAAAATGTTAAGGGACCTGAAGATTAGGAGGCCAAGGTCCGATTTGAGCTATAGTGCCATTGTTGAAGTAGAAGATTAGCTTCTACTGAACTACTGATCACCTTTCGATGTGGACCTAATAAAAGAGCTATGTGTCTCCGAAAACGAAGGCATCAAAGGTATAGTGTCACAAAACCATAAATTACTGGCTTCTCAAGAAGACGGTAAGGAAAGTACTGCCATGATGGGCAAAAAGAACCTTAATATCTTTCTAAAGTCAAATTACAGCACAAACCATATAACGGTGGCACTGATTGAGGGCGAAATTCAACAGCCGCCACTGTTAATCGCATCAATATAAATGGGCCATGACATTTCATTTCCAACAGAGGACCTGCGAATACTAACGAAGAAGGCTGCGCGGACGAAGCTAAGGCTGGTAATTGAATCAAACTCTCACCATACAATATGGGGAGGTAAGGACATCAACGAAAGAAGTGAGCCTCTAATAGTCTTCATACTAAATACTAACATACTGATCGGTAACTGCGGGTGCGTGCCAAATTATAATGGCATTACTAGCGAAAGCGTTCTTGACTTAACAGTCTACATGGACTCGGATGGATGTAGGTTGGAAAATTGGAATGCACTTGACAAAACATGACTCTCCGACCACAGATATATAGGGTTCAATATGGTATTGACTTGAAGCAAAATTGTAAAAGCGTACAGAAATACGGCAACAGCGGACTTGAATCTGAATATAGTCAGAAGCAGACTAGAGAAAAGGAAGCCAGACTATATTTGGAATATGTACACGTAAGTTTGAGTTCACCACAGCCTTTCTAACAAACACTCTAAAACATACCACTGAAAAGGCGTGTCCTTTAAGAAGCGCGCCAAACAGATGTCAACCAGATTTAACCCCGCTAACTGGGCAAACAGAAGCATGGAGTTGATAAAGGTCTTTAAAAGGAAACTGAGGAAAGCTGGAGAAAATTCTGCAGCCAGAGAAAGGAAACTTCAGAAGCCTCTAGAAAACTTATATCGAGGAATATGGATGGAAGTTGAAGTTGGACAAATGACAGCAAGGAAACGCTTGAAGCGCTTTTAAGCACTCACTTCCCCGGCTGCCGAGATTTCGACTCCACCTATTCAGAAGCTAACAACATGCAACAGGAGAAATTTCCAGGATTTCTCCCAGCTCGTTCTAGTCTTATGATACAAAATGTGGAAGGACTGGTGGCTGACAACGATTTTCAAGGAATGTCTCAAACTACGTGCCCATAATATAGAGGGAAGCTCGAGTGGTATTCATGTCAAAAGCAGGCAGGGGTAACCTTAAGGACTCTTTTATCATCTTTTCAGTATGAGCTATCACTCGTCGACTTTTTAAATGCATCTGGACGAGTTACAGCCCGATTAACGGCTCCGTGGCCAAACTCAAGAGAACTGGAGAGGGTCTGTTCCTATACAGTAACTCTATCTATAGCTTGTTGGAGAGAATTACGCTTAAGAATTTATTCTATGTATGCATGTATTGGTTTGGTTAGCTCTTCCGTTTTACGTCATTCTTTGAGTTATTATCTGTATAAAGATTATTCTTAAGATTCTTTCATCCATTAAGATATCCAAATACATAATTCCGTGTACGAAACCCAATCACATCCTTGACCATTAATATCTCATCTATGGTTAAGATCCTTAAAAAGAATGGGAAGAATAAATCAAAAAAAAAACCGGACCCCAATGTATTACAATGTTCTTTCCGTATACAACGCCATACTTAATAGCTCGTAAGTTCATTTGCCAAATAACATATCAGATATGAGTGTGGCGGCGAAAGAAACGATTGGGTTGGACCATTATTACAATTTAATAACACAATAAGCGCATGGTTATGGTCATTCTACACGAAAGCAATACATTTCCACACATATGACTGCGAGCGAATAGATTGAAACTTTTAGGTCGAACGTTATCAAGCCCAGAGGCTCCTAATTCATTGCACAGATTTGCCAACATTGATATATGACGAACGGATGCCCGATGATTTGTTCATCAGATACATCGGATACATGGCTCGGACCATAGTATATCCCATTTGGCCGCACCCAATCCACAACTGTTTCCCGTGGATATGATGAATGGTTAACTTGAAAGCCTCCTCTGTAGAAGTCGACGTACTTTTCCTCTTTGCCCGACTCTGAACTGTGTTTCTTGGATTTCATAACATGAAATTTCAGCAACTCGTTTACCAGATGATTCCTGATCCCGTCCCGTCCCGTCCCATTCCATATTCTACAAGATTTTCGGGATTAAGCACTATTCCTCTATCCCTAAGACATTCTGAGATTCATTCGTCTACAATAGATGAGAGGTGTAGCACTCCCAGAGTACGAAAAGCACACACAGAGCAAAAAAAAAAAGGAAATTGTGTTTAACGAAATCATGCGAAAAGGACGAAGGCAAACATAAAAGCATCACACATCATACACACATATACATCAATGAATCTCCATGAAATTGGAGAGTATTGTAGGCCTAGAAATGAACATCTTTTCGCTTCTGCTTCCGGACGGAATTTCAGGAATTTCGGAAGGATAAAATCCACTTTAGCAAAACGTTCATCGGGCATAACACACTGTAGCACAAAGGAAGCAATTAACCAACGCAAAAGTTAGAAGATAGATAGGATCCATATATAGTATCGAGAAGGAGGAGTATTTGGCTGACTGCCTATATAGTACGGATGATGATGATGATGGGTGCACATAATGGTTCCGTAATAGGACCGTGTGTGTTTTATTTCGATATCATTTTGATGGCCTTTTCATAGCGGAATACACATTGAAATACATTACGTCTTTCACTGGCATATAAAGAAAACGTTTGATAGTGTGTAGAGATTCTAGCTTATGGCTTTCTGGGTAGAAGTGAAATGGTTCCTGTTCGAGATAGCTAGAATTAAACGGATTCCGCCCGAAATCTTGTCAGTTCTATATGTACGTTACGTGTAAATTTCGTTCGACTATAGGCGTTTTGGCACACAGCTAAATAATGAACTCGAAAATCTGGAAATTGCTTGTTTCAAGTGCGTATTCAGATTGAGGGAAGAGATATTCGAGCTCCTATCTAAAGTAATAGTGGGTATTAAATTCAGATAAGCTGTTTTTTTTTTAATTAATTGTTATGAAATTTGGTATGATAGTTTATTGTCGCATTGAACTTTTTTAATGGATATCTTTATCGAAGCCGATTATAAAAGCTTAGAAGAATCATTAAAATCTGCAGATTTTTTAGTATTTGACAAATTTTAAAGATTGAATCAAGGGTTATCTAATGATAGCTCAAAATTTACAATAAGGTGACTGTAGATTTCAAATCAGAAACATACTTTAATGACGGCTTTTAACAAATTCTCACAAATGTAAATTTTCAAAATAAATTTAGACTGCGAAGGAATCAAATCCATAATTCAAAATGTATAGCAATCATTTTATCGATAAATAATAAACTGTTTTATATTTCCCAATATGCTGCCGAAATTTTCAGCCCTGATGACAGTGCATATACTAATGTCGTTTCATACCATAAATCGTTGGAATCGGGCGAAAATTATGTGATTTCCACCCCCGAAATACACTTAGATAGCTAGCTACTTGCTTGAAAATGCCATGTTATAAAATATGGACGACATGCTTGTACCGCGTCTAATGACCAAACAAATTGCGATACGGCATCATGTAAGTTGCGAGGTACATGACCGAAAATTTACTATGACCTATTCAACTAAACATGTCGGGCTCCGCATAATATATTTTCGCTGTCGACGTCGTTCTGTGCACACTTCCTTTTGCTCCAGGCCGCCATTTTTACGGCGACCATTTACAATGTTCATTTGAAAGCCATTAACAAGATGAAATCACAGGTCACCCAGAACCACAAAAGCACTTAAAAAAACGGCCAGAAAAATTGTCGCTTTTACTCGCACACGAAGATTTAAGGCTGCAAATTTCACTGAAATTTGAATTTAAAAGATAATCGTTATTTTTTTTTTAAATGCAATTTAATATGACCTGAATTATACGCAATACGAAATGAAATAACATCAATGTGTTGTTATACGGCACAATGACGGTTGTAAGGTGGCAATCTGGAACGCTAATGTGAATTATTGATCGTACGACCTAATTACATACTCAAATGTATTGTGTATCTATAGGATTTCGTACACTAAAAAAAGAACAGATACGAATTCAAGATTCTCGGTACAGAATGTAATTAAGCTGAAATCATCTCACTTACAGGTTAAAAAAGCACCCCCTAACCCTCTGTCTCTATACTCGTATAACCATACCCATTTCAATCATTCCGAAGCTGTGAAAAGTGTCGCGTATAGTTGAATTGCGAGCGAAATTAATGGTAAAACTGCCGAAATGCACATACAAAGTACATTCATATGTTGGGGTAAAATTGAGGGCAATTAGCTCCACGGATCCAAACATGATAACCCTAATTCGACGAGTAGATATCTGCCTGTAATGTGCATAATGAACGGCATCAGGTATGTATCTTGCACTATGCACACGCAATTTGATATAAATCACGTTCGAAATTCTACACTATATCGAGTCTCTGCTATGTTTATGTAGAAATGAAGAAAAACAGATTTTTCTACACTTTCGCCATAATACGTAGGTACCTCTGCCTACAGGTACGAGTTGATGATTGTTCTACGTCAACGGGAGCAAAGTGAAATTAACGTTGCATGTGGTTTTTTCGTAATCATGTAGGACGGCAAATGCATCAGAAGTGAAACTAATTACCAGTTGTGCCGACACTCGATATTGAATTTGATATTATTGGTGGCATTATGGTCGCCGATGTTTTAAATTGTTGACATCTATTCAACTCCAAGTACACGCACATCGGAACAAACGCAAGCTCACTGATTGTTCCGAACGGACAAGATGTGGAATAGGTGCAAAATTTTTGATACTTTGGCAGCATTGTCGGAATAGACGGTGGAGCCGAAAAAGATATTGAGGGTCGTATAAATAAAGCTCGTCAGTCCTTCGGTATCCTTTTCACTTTCTGGAGGTTAAGGAAGATCTCCCTTCGCAGTTTTTGACGCATGCAATAAATCCGAATTGTTATATGGTTGCACTGCATGGAAATTGATCAATAGGCTTGCCAAGAAACAGCAAAATTTCGTCAACAAGTGCATCCGAAGCATTTTAGGGATATTCGGGCCTAATTTGATCTCCAACAACGAACTTTGTTGAATAACTGAACAGAATAAAATAGGTATTGAGATTCAAATGCGGAAGTGGTAGTGGATCGGTCACACTTTGAGGAAGACGTCGGGTTGGCCAACCATTTAGCACATGGAAGCGAGTAGTTGAACAGGAGGCCAGTTTCTGTCTTATACTCCTACAGAAGGGAGGATGGAGGGGAGGGGGATCTAGGGGGTCTTAACAGGAAATTGATTGATTGATTGATTTAAAACCAGTTATACAAATCTGGGATCTCAAACTCAGCATATTAAATTAAATTTATTATTTTATTAAACTTATGAGATTTGATTTTGAAATAAAATGTGGGCAAAAGAAAACATTTTCAAAAATCGCGAGAATCAGATATATTAAATACCTGTGAGGCGAGTTATAACTATATAATTTTTTAAATTATGGAATGCTTAAATGGAACGCATTTTCCAGCGCAGAATTTTCAGCAGATTACAATCAACAACAGATCAAAGCAAATTTATTTTTCAACTACATCCACTTGTATAATAATTGCAATTAATTTTGAAAAAGTTTACACCCCACACAAATTTCAGAATTTTAGTAATGTATTTTTTTTTGTTTCGGAACTGTTAAAGCTATCAGCTTGATATTTTGAGCAAAGTATTAAAATGTAAATATCATCGACGTTGCGTTGTTTCGATTCGCTCACTCCTTGAACCACCTCTCATAGGTTAGATTAGGTTTATGAAGGGGTTGGACACCAATGTACGTAGGCCTCCAAAGCGCTCATTTCGCGGCTCAATATTTGTACTATTTGGACCTAGATAACATTTAGCCAGCCTGCTCTCTGAGAATTTGTCTTCGAATTGTTCGAAGGCATGATCAATTGCAGAGGAAATGATATTCTCATTGCAGGGTCTGCAAAGATAACCGGTTGTAACGCGACGCATTCGAGCATATTTTCTGAGTAAGCAGTGGCCAGTAACTATACTTACTAGTGTCCGTAGGAAAATTCTGTCGAGTCTCAAATTTTCATTAACTTCCTTCCATAAACCCACCCCATACCATATACATGGTGTTAAACGAGTCGCTTTGAAACCATTCGAGACTTTCCCTTCCCCACTTAACGTAAATTGTCTTAAAGACTATCAAGACAATGCCAACATTGTCCGTTTCCTCAAAGGTGGCAGCAGTAGATCCATTCCTACCAGCCTGTCCGCCAATTTGTTTCCAGGTATATCCCGATGACTCGGAAACAGAGTCGCAAAGAGCCTATGCTGCCCCTCTCCTACAAATGCACAATTTTGTTAAATGCCTGACATCGATTTTTATTCATCATCATCAATGGTGCTACAGACCAAGCCGGGCCTTGGCCTCCGGTATGCTTCATCTCCAATTTTCTCGGTCCAATGACGCGGCCATTATGTTGAAAATTTCAGAAGCGATTTGCAGTCTTCGTCGATTGAATCGTCCCAGCGTTTTCTTGGTTTTCCGACTGGCCTTTTTCTTTCCACTTTTCCTTTTTGGAGACGTTTGGGTTATATTCTGTTCTACATTCGCTGTACGTGACCAGTCCACTGAAACTTTCGAAGCTTGATTGAGAGTAGAGACTTCTGGGTTCTCAAAAATTGTTTACAATTCCTGATTGTATCGCATTCTCCATTCGCCTTGTTCTCTCACCGGTTTGAGAATTCGTGGTAATACCTTTACATTAACCATTTTTTGTGATGCCTGTATTAACGTCCACGTTTCACTGCCATAGCAGAGTACAGGACCCGCAGGGGGCAGCTGTAGGGATGAGGTTTTACCAATTTATGCAACTATCTTTGGAGAATAGCGACTCTACGGACCTGAGCCAACACTCCCCCTGTGGGATTGATGACCCTTTTTCAAAAGGGTATTATTCTAGCGGTTGATTTAAGTTATTTCGAATCCGATTATTCAGATCGTTCAATCTTGCCTTTAACAGAGGGGAGACGTCTTGCACGATTTATAATTTGAATCAATAACAGAGTATCGTTATTCGTTAAGGGTAGTGCGGCATTAGCTTTGAGAAGATGTGTTGATTTTGTCGCGGCATTTAAGATGCTTGTGGTGAGGTGATCAATTTTGTTTTCAATTTCAGTGTGACTGCGAATCGAGTTTTAGGTTGACGAATTTTCTTTTTAGAAAGTGTTGAAACTTAAGCCAATTGGTTTTTGAGAAGTTTGGTGTTTAAGCGTCTGTCAATATGCTCTTTTATTAGAATGGAAAGAGAAATTGAAAGATGAAGAGAGGATAGCTCATTTAATGTCACGGGGTCTGTTACTGTTGTTAGTCTATAAGAGAGCAGTAGATCGATTGTAGAGCATCTGCCTTTGGAATAGAAATACAAGAATTGTTCTTCCCAAACGAACATATGAAAGCTATGGACTTAAAAGTGGAATAAAGCATGACGATAAGAAGTTTATAAGCAGTTTCCAAATCGTCCAAAAACTATCAACTCCTTCTACCACCTCCCATAGAAAATGTTATACTTTCAAAAATTTCCCTGAAAAATACGAAATTTACACACATATCCGGCCCATACCTAGATCAGTGTGAAATTCAAAAATTATCGACCACCCCTCAACTCCTTCTACCACCACCCACACAAAAATCACTTTTTACAGTTCTGTAGAATTCAAAATGACATATAGTCGTTTTGCTTTACGCACAAACATAACTCTTTTCAGATTTATTTATAACTTTCGACTTTGAATAAAAAATTGACGAGGAAATTCATAATTTTAAATTTTTGTCGCCCATCTACCAATTTATTGAATTTTTTTCTCATATCGATTCTTCTCTCATTCAAATTTTATTATCTATTTCTAGCTGGCCTAAAATATCTTACAATTTTTTTCTTTTTGAATTGCTGAGCTTCCCAAGTTTTGATTTGTTGATACTGTACTCCAATTTCGAATGAGGATTTTTCAACTTTTGGAAGAGCCAAATTATCGCTCCATTGACTTGTGGATTTCTGGCATTTGTAAAACTGGGAGTTCAAAAATTTTAAAAACAGATTTCGATCAAAAAAAAAACGAGCTGAGAGATGTGAACTTGACAGCGAAATTGTCAAATAATTAGACTTTTTGTCAAAATTTTGATATCCTCAAAATCTGTTTTATTTATAAACTTACATATCCCAAAATCACCAGCCTACCTAACTTCATTCAAACTCTAAACTGAACATAAATATTTCCAAAGTCCCATCGGCATAAACTACTTAACTAAATAGGATAAACTTTCATTTGAAATCACATATCCCAGATAAAAATCCCCTCATAAAATAAAAGTGTTTACAACATCTAAGTAAATCCCTCGTAATAGATATCTTCTCCAACTTCTAGCCAGTCAGCCAGCCTCGAAGAAGTATCAAATCCCAAAGGATCTTGCCAACGGGGAAGGAAAAACTCTTAAATCCTCAATCCTCGGTAAAAATCTGTCCTTGTCGTAAACTATAGCCGTAGTCCTACTGCTGCGAAAGTAATCTCATAAAATTTGCTAGTTTCATTTTTTCGAAATGATTTACAAGAGCCGAACTAACACCATACATACGTTAAACTAATTCAGGATAGCGCGCAAAAAAAAAAAAAATACAACAACATCGAACAGGATACCATCAACTCAATTAGCACCTTCTTAAACCCGTCTGCAGACCACATAACTCTTCACAAATTTTGCAAAAGTTTTCAGCCGTCATATCCACTCTCTTCTGTCCAGCTTAATAATAATTGCTGTAAATTATGTTCCAAAACATTTGCCGTCTGCATGTAATGAAAAGGATAAATAATGTTGGTATATGCAGTTATGAGCTATTTTTTTTTTCAAACCGCCACTACATGTCCTGAAAAAAAAAATAAAAAAAAAAAATATTGCACATCCTTTTTGTTGTTGTTGTTTTTCCTGTTTTCGCTACATAGATACATGTAGCTTTCGCTTAAAAAAAAAGTCAACTACTAAGCCCCATAACCCCGGTTGTATCCAAAACCAGAAACAATGTGTGTGCTTGGGCAAAAGCCATATGTGTCTCGAGGTATCCTTGGTAAAAAGGAGGTCGCTCCGGATCCGAGCATTCAGCGTTGTAACCGAACCAGCGAACATGCTAGCGAGATATGATGTCAGGACTATCCTCCATGCGACTATATCCTGGGCACTACTGTCCTCTCTTCGCACCATATTTCTGTTCATAAATTAAATCAGAACAATAACGAGATCACAAGAGGAGGTAGCAGGAAAAAATACTGAAAAAATGAATCGAAAAAACACAATACTACCAACACCAATGTTGCACCAACATTGGGTTTAGCCCGGAGGAATGGTGGTAGTGCGAAGGCATTTAAAGTGTTATTAGTGCACAGTTTATTACAATATTGGTATTGGCGGAGAAGAGATTATTGGTTTTATCCCACGACTTGGTACATGGTGGCATTATTTGTTAAAGAAATTTATTGGTTTAGATATGGTTGTGCGATTTTCTTTTTTCAGAATTGTAATATAAATGTCGTTATTTTATCCTTGATAGATTATAAAGGAAATGTTATTGTTCCGCTTATACTTCGATTGGCACCTAAGCATCGTAATCCACTAATCAGCGATGCGATTCTACTTTGTGATGAAGAGTCATACTAGTGGGTGAAAAATGCATTCAGGAAAGACTGATTCTCTAAACTCAAATGTAAGAACCATCGCATTCTATGAGTTGAGTTGAACAGGAGGTATAAATAAACAAAGTAGAATTTAAGCTGGTACTGCCGATTCGTGGGTGTCATTTAATTAAATACAGCTAGGGTGCAGCCTAGTGGGAGGCGTGTTGATCTACAATTCGAAGGTCGGCAGTTCAAATCCTCGTCGACGTATAATTCCAGCACACTGCCTGCTTGGGTATGCCTCCTACTTCTACAATGGCGCTACAGCCCAAATCGGACCTTGGCCTCCTGATATTCAGGTTCCTTAACATTTTTCATTACTTATTGTGGAAGGGTTGTTAGCCCTTCGCACAAATTCGGTATGCCTTAGTTATCTCAATCTACGGAAATGAAAATTTCTAGATAGAGGGTTGTGCGAGGGGCTAACAACCCTTCCACAATAGGTAACGAAAAATAATGTTAAGGAACTTGAAGGTCAGGAGGCCAAGGCTCGATTTGGGCTGTAGTGCCATTGGAGAAAAGGGTGTAGCCTAGTGAGAGGAGTGTTGGTCTACAATGTGAAGGTCGGGAGTTCAAATCCCGGTTGCCGTTAAATTTCAGCCCACTACTTGCGTGGTTATATCTTGGTCACCTCAATTTGCAAAAATGAAAATTCGTAGATAGAGGGTTGTACGAAGGGCTAAAAGGGTTTTTACAATGTCAAATAAAATGTTAAGGAACTTGAATGTCACGAGGCCAAAGTCCCATTTAGGCGGTAGTGCCATTGAAAAAGATTTGATAAAATACAGCCACAATGGTTTCATCCGCAACACTTAGCCACGTGTGCCACTCAGAGATAGTACTCGCAGGTGTATAGAGACCTAATGCGATAAGGTGGCTATGCACCAGCGAGCAATATGTCTGAGCGATGCAAGTTAAATTCTAATTCGTTCGTTTCAAAGTATCAGCAAAATATTTGAGCAACATAAAGTTTAGTAAAACCTTTTTTTTTTTAAAAAAACAGCTTAAAAAATTAAAAAAAAACAAGATTTTAATACACTAGAAAATGGTGCCAGCTTAATTTATTTAGAATAGTCAATACTGATATTTTTATGGGAGATGGTTGACGGTTCGGATGGAATTTTTGAAGTGTTGGCTGAAAATATAATCACGAGATTCTGCAATGTTTCATGTTCAAAGTTATGAGAAATTTTTGTACCAAAGTCACTAAAATTGTTTTTTATGAAAGTTGGTAAAAGGGGGGTAGGTGCATTATCTAGTATGTCTGCTTACACAAATACGATGAAGGTCATGTTCTTGCAATTGACATTGCAAGAGCTTTTAACAGGTTTTGGCATCAACGTTTTCTTGTTAAGCTCGCGGCAATTGGCTTTGACGCTTCCCTCATTCAATGGATTGTGAGTTTCTACTCCAATCGGACTATACGAGTAGATGATGACGTTAATTCTTCCTCATTCCCAATCAATTCCAGTGTCCCTCAGGGTTTCGTCTTATCGCCCACTCTGTTCTTGGTATTCAGTAATGACCTGTTGTCTTCCACTTTCAATTAAATCCATGGCTTTGCAGATGACAGTAAAATCTATGTATTTGACTCTGCTGCGGAATCAACCAAGCATTCTATTGCTTCCAATCGCAGGGAGTTATTAATCTCGCTAAACTCAGATCTTAATTTAATCCTTGATTGACAGGAGAAATATAGAAAAGTTCAATGCGGCTGGCCTGTCATCTTTCCCTTAAACGTGACGTTCCGGTGTCGTCTTCAATGACGTGCAACTTAGCTCTTTCGAAGATTTTATCGTTTTAGGCAAAAAGCTCAATAGCCACCTTGATTGGAGCAAACACATCTTTGAAGTGGCCCTTGATGCCTCCAAACGGCTAAGTATTCTTCGCAAATGCAAAAAAAATATTTTACGCCTCAAGACTTAGTTACCATCTACAAGGCTTACATTCGACCTTGCTTAGGACACCCAAAACACACTTAGCGTTGCTCGGTCGTATTGAAAAACATGCGTTCCAACTTATTGGAAATGAAACCTTTACGGCTTCTATTGACTCCTTTGAGCATCTAAGAAAATTCGGAGTACTTAGCATTTACTATCGCTACTCCGGTGGTAAATGCAGTTTCGAAGCTAAGCGCACTTATTCCTCCTTCCTTCCTATCTTTCCACACTTTCCGTACTCGTCAATCTGAACATGCGCGTGAGTACACTGTCAAACTTTTATCTTCCTGTACAGTGAAATTTAGGCAGTCATTTATTTCCCGAATATCCAGACTTTGGAATGCATTGCCGGCTAACGTTTTCCCAAACGGGTACAGTCTTCAGTAATTCAAAAATAATGGTCACCGCCATTTCCGTCTCCTCCACCCAAATTTCCATAATAAGCCCAAATTTTATCCACTTCCTTTACCGACTTAACTGTGCAGCGCATTAAAGGGTGACCCCCAAAGTTACACTCGGTGTCTTAAAAAATGCCTCTCGTATAAATATGCAATTTTTCTGGTTGAAAGGCGGATTAGGGAGATTCTAATACATTTTCAAAGGACAATTAAAATCCCATCAAAAGACATTATAACGATTTTGTCCAAAATCTAGATTACATGGTGAAGTTGGTTTGAATTCCTCAATCACTGCGGCCATTGATGTGCCTATTGTATCCAAAATGTAACAATATAAAAGAATTTAGATAAAGTAACGCATATTGTTCTTAGAACCTTTGATCGAACAATGACATACGACCATAATCCCTCTTCTTCTATTCTCGCATACAAAATTAAAATAAAATTCTCCCGACATCAATATTCTGTCTCAGCAATCAAAATCCTTATAACATTTTTCCGCTCGCAAAAGAAGTATCTGAAATTTCTTCACCGAAAACACTTAACCCGGCTTTCTCCAATCCGGTCCCTGTTGTTTCAACTTTTTTCGCATTGTCTTTTCACATCTATAGATGTGTAAACAATGAGAAGTTTAAAATCTTGTTTTCAACCAATCCGAAGAAACCCAAACCTCAAACGCCAAATCCAATTTTGACTTGTGTACGACTTCGTAGAGACGGCATTCTTGCGTAAAACTGAATTTCGTTGTGAATTTGGGATCCTTAATTGACATTCCCTAAACAAATTCTACATAGAAAATCGTATGCATCATACCATCATCCTCCTGTGCTTTTCGTATTTCAATTAAACTTTGGCTGTGCAATGCAAAAACCTTGTCACAGGAAGTCATTTCAAAGAACAATTCTATCCATCAGACTTTTCAACCCCCTTTCTAATAGCAATAATAAAACTGTAAGCATGTATACAATGGCGCTACATCGATAGGTGCTGACTCCTATCCTATAGTCATGCCGTACTTTCAAAAAGGACTCAAAGTTATTTGCATTGAATTTGACGTTAGAGAGGAGTAGTAGTGGTAGTAGGATCGAGCAAATGCTTTGACGAAGGTGTTTTATTTGCTTCCGTACACAATCCCGATTAGAAAAGATAGCAAGGATGGAGCAACGGCGGCAGCACAATAATAACAACAACAGTAATCATAACAGAAAATCCTCAAAAGGATTCGGAAAAGCGTGGAAATGTCACAACTGAAATTACTGTCAAATATACTATACGACCCAATTTGGCTTCAAAGCCTTTTCACCAACACTACACTACCATCATCATCAGAATCATCATCTTTTCATTCCTTATTTACCCAACGCGAGCGCTAGGCAAATCAAAGCAATATGTGTAATCTTTTCGCTATCCGACATCATCAACATCAACTCTGAATCTTTGTTTGTTGAAAATGTTGACTAGTGGAATTTTGGTGGTTTTTTGGTGCGGCTTTGATTCAAAAAAATTTCCATCCCTCGACGAAAACACAATTTTACAATATTTACAAAGGAGATACGGAACAGGAACTGAAGCAGGAAGTCAATGGTAAAAGATTTTTTTCGAAAAAATCCCTATTTATGTTTTCGGATTGAATATAGGCTGCAATCGGGGAAAATGTGCGGTCGTGATGTGGAATTGCGTTGCGATATTTCTGTAGGATTCTGTTCAACAATCGTTCCGAGAATTTCGGGATTCGTAAAAATCCAAGGATTCGTAGTGTTTACATGTACATAAATGTGTTGTTTTCAAACTTTGATACAGATTTCGAGATATTGATTTTTCGCTTTAATCTTACTTGTGAGAAAACTTCCTTTATGCCCTCCTCCTTACGCGAAGAAACCGTACACAAGATGACAAAATAATTTTCTCAAGTGATTTTCAATCTCTATTTTCCTGACGTCAACAGAATTCAGTAAAAACCATAACAGAATTATGATTGGGCTTAAAGTCCAATCATGCGATACTTTAGATAAAATGGGAAAGAGTTTAATGTACTGGAAAATCTGTTTTTTCAAACTCTTTCGAATAGTGAATAGTAACTTTCGTATGGGAGGTGATAGAAGCAGACGGAGCAGGTTTGAAAATTTTGTATATGACACCAAACGTTGTGTGCAAAATGTTTAGCGCGGAATTTAAAGTGTCTAGCTTTCATAATTTTTTAAGGACATTGGACACTGGTTTCTTGAAACTGGGGCATTTGTATGGGAGGTGGCAGATGAAGTCGAAGGTGGATTTTGATTTTGAAACTGCTTATCGACATACTGAACAACATGCTTAGTTTCAATTTTAAAGTCGATAGCTCTCATATGTTCGAAGAAGAAATCCTTTTCGTGAATTTCTAACATAGAAAATTGTATGGGAGCGAGTAGAAGGAGTGAAGCCAAGTTGATCAATTCAAAAAAAAATCTGCGGCTGAGGCGCGTCGAATGACTGTTGAAAGTTATGGTGAGCGGTGATTTTGACGTCGACGACCAGAATGACGATGGAAGACAGAAAACTTTTGTGGAATAATCTGTGCTGTTGAAGCCGAGTCAAAACATCACGGGATATCATTATCGACTACAATTGATGCGTTTAAGCCGAGCATTGAAAAAGAAACGGTGACAGTACCAAAAAAGACACGATAAAATGATTTTGCTGCACGACAACGACGCACAGCCACATGTTGCTTAGGTTATGAAAACCTACCTGGAAACACTGAAATGGGACATCCTACCTTACCCGCTGTATTCTCCAGACATCGCCCCTTCCGACTACCCGCTATTCCGATCGATGGCGCATGGCATGGCTGAGAGGCACTTCTATTCTTACGAAGAAGCCAAAAATTGGTTTAATTCGTGGATCGGCTCTCAAGAAGAGCAGCTTTTTCGACGCGGAATCCGTATGCTGCCAGAAAGATGGGAAAAACAGTTGTGGCTAGCAATGGGCATTTCTTTGAATAATAAATATTTAACCATTTTTGCAAAATAAGGGCTCGAATTTAAACAATTCGATCGACTTGCTAAATAAACTCTAATAAAAGCAAATTTTTGTATATGTATAACAATTGTGTACCAACCGTGGGTCCATAAAAGTCTACCAACTACAATGGCACTACAGCCCAAATCGGGCCCTAGCCGCCTTAGCTTTAGGTTTAACATTTTTCATTATTTATGCTTCTCAGGACATTCTTGCAACGAACTTCTCTGAACTGGCGTTAAGATGTACCGGTAGATTGCGTGAACCCTCCAACTTCCTCTTTTTTTCTTCTACGGAACTATTATGCCACCAACGGCGAAATTTCTTATCCCATATAAGCAGTCAACCAAAAGGATACTATTCCTTATTTAAAGAATATGGGAAATTTACTTTGGCAAGGTTTTCTCGTTGGTTTAAGCAATAGAATCGGAAACTTTGTAGGGGAAAGTTGCACACTAGAAAAAATTATCAAATTCTTTCGCAATGGCTTATAAATAATTGCTAAGACAAATGTCTTTCTTCCAACCCGGGAACGCCTCGAGTCAGAAACCTCAAACACTGCACACGCAAACCTTACCCAAAAAGTAAGGTCAAGCTCATGAATAAGCCAAACTAACAAGTAAAATAGAAAGCAAATTAAAAACAAAAAGGCGTTCACCATTTCGCCTCCCCCACGTAAGCCCTTCACATCGAGGAACAACTTCAATACTCCCCGCAAACTATGAAACGAAAGAGACTCGACTGAAATTCAACTGGGAAAAAAACACCTCAGATCTCAAAAGCATACAAATTGAGACGAAAAAGACAGGACCAAAATTGAAAAAAGGGAAAAACAAAATACTTCTGTACCCGACGACATCTTAAGTCACCTTGATTATGCTGATGACGTGTGTTTGCTTGCACATACCCGTTCGGACTTAGAGTCAAATGTTCGCTCGTTGCATTCTAAATGCAAAGAGGCGGGACTGAAAATAAATGTGTGTAAAACCAAGTACATGCACATGGGTTCGAACGCAAGCACACCGATTGTTCTTAATGGACAGGATGTGGAAGAGGTGCAAGATTTTTGCTATCTCGGAAGCATTGTCAGCATGGACGGCGGAGCCGAAAAGGATGTTGAGGCTCGGCTAAATAAAGCTCGTCAGGCCTTCGGTATCCTTTCCCCTTTCTGGAGGTTAAGAGAGATCTCCCTTCGCACGAAGCTGCGAGTTTTTGACGCATGCGTCAAATCCGTGTTGTTATATGGTTGTACTACGTGGAAAGTGACCGTTCGACTTACCAAGAAACTACAGACTTTCGTAAACCAATGCCTCCGACGCATTTTAGGAATATTCTGGCCAGAAGTGATCTCCAACGACGAACTTTGGAGTACAACTCGCCAGACTAAAATAGGTATTGAGATTCAACGGCGAAAGTGGCAGTGGATCGGTCATACTTTGAGGAAACCAGAGCAAAACATCGCAAAACAGGCTCTGGATTATAACCCTCAAGGAAGACGTCGGGTTGGTCGACCATGTAACACATGGAAGCGAGCAGTTGAGCAGGAGGCCAGAGGAATAAACAAGTCCTGGCAACAGCTTAAAGCCGATGCTCAGGATCGCGCCTTGTGGAAGAGAGTTGTTTCTGTCCTATGCCCCTATAGGGGGTCTTAACAGGAATTTTTGATGTTTGATTGACCCGACGACGGCTCAAAATGCACTCCGCCTCCTCCCTTCTGGATTCTAAGCATTTAATTTATATTGTGAATGGGTTGCTAGCCCTTCGCACAACTCTCTATCTATGAATTTTCATTTTCTAAGATTGAGATAGCCAAGATGCATTCACGCAGAGAGTGTGGTAGAATCATATCTCGACCGGGAATCGAACTCACGACCTCCGTATTGCAGACCAACACGCTACCCATCACACACCAAGTTACCAACTTCAAACCCGTCAATAAACGATCGTGTGCAATTTTCATCAAGACAAAATTTTGTACTGTTTGGCTTACTGATGTCCACGCCCCAACGGAAGACAGAGACGCCGAAACTAAAGCTTAAGATGATTTCTACAGCACCTTAGAATCAATATTCGAATCCGATATTAGAATGGCGTCGGTGACTTTAACGCAGAAATAGGGAAGAGGAGACTTATATAGAGACAATTGGATGACACAGTGTCCTTGATATCAGTAACGACAACGGCTAGAGGTTGACTGATTCCGCCAGCAGCAAAATCCTTATTGCTTCCCGTATCGTGACCTTCACAAGAGTACGTAGACATAATAGAGAAAAGAAGGGCCTCAAAATAAAAAACGTGAACAGGAAAACCAAAATTAAATTATGTACTACGATTAAAAGACTTGTGCTATGCTATGGAAGCTAAACGTGGAAATTAATTCAGGCGTCCGAAAAATTACTTAACGCCTTTGAAAGAAAGGTCAGGGAAGACTCGATCTGGAAATTACGATACAATAGAGAATTGTATGCCATCCTCAACAATCCAGAAGTGTCAACCCTCAGAAGATTCAAGAAGTTGCAATGAGCTGGTCATGGGAGCGGATAGATGGCGGAAGAATTCCCAAACACACACTAAAGGGGAAAGTCAATGGAGAAAGACCAGTTGGAAAACCACGGAAGTGATGGAAGGATTCAGCAAATTACAGCTAAATTATCAAACTGGAGTTGCTGAACCGAGAAGGAATTAGGCTAAGTATCCAGGAGTTCGAGGTTCGATTTGGGGTGTAGCACCATCGTAACTAAGAAGTATTAAATGTTTGCTTGCATTGGTGACTATACGATCTGGTTAACATATCCCATATCCTTTAACGGAACTAATGCATATGTGGCGATTCTGTTTCGCATCAAATTCAATTTACGATCACATTGGATACGTCTCTCCATCATCGATATATCCTTCCGAGACAAACGGAAAAGCCATACAGGTATTCCCATCGGTATGACTTTTCATTTTGTGTATCGCATTTTGATATGGCATTTGCGAAGAAATGCAAGCGACATTTATTACATTGCTATTTCGTACATGATGAATTTGTGTATCTAGTCGGGATGAAATGCACACTATACAACAGATATATGATATCTACACACATTTATCTGAGATACAAGTTTTATAAGTTTTTCTCCAAGAAGATGACTGGAATAGAATCTTTCTTTGCATGAAATGAAACGCCATGAAATTGAATTGCGTATAGTTGAATTTATTCTGGTTTAGTTTTAGTTAGCTACATGGTATACATATTTAAAATTGAATGATTTAGTTCATTTTTACGTTATTTTGCAATGAAATCCTGGGAATATTCAGTTCTACTGTGAATTATAGATAGAATATGACAAAATCGGGAAATTGTTTACTTGGTCGAACAAAATTTTATACCCAGGATGCTTTTAATAATGCATTCAGTGGAGGGATAAATTACTCTGAAAAATCCAACGCACTAGCTAAGTTTATGTGGAATTTGCAATCACGCCGTATTTAATAATGTATTCAGTACTTAGAAAATGTAAAAAAACCCAATGGAAAATGTACCAACAGGAAATGGCCCGAACAGGAAGAAGATCCCAATAAAAAAAACGCTTTTCGAAAAAATTGAACAAGTTTCTAGTAATAAGCTAAACAGTTGCAGTAACATTACGAAATAGCTTTAACATTGGCGGTCTACTATGTTACATTTGGGTAATAAGTTTTTATTTTATTTTTGTGTTTTTTTTTAACATATAGTTGGTTATAAGTTTAAGGCAACTGCCAAAAAAATTCTCTAAGTTCTTATTCAAAGCTTTACCAAATTTTGCGAAAGTGAAATGTGGTTATTGGAATGGCGGCTCATCATATACGGCATAGTTTGCATTGTGATGGCCCGGTTACGACCTCGGAGTTCGGGTAAGTTTTTTTAACAATACAAACAGGTAAGTCAGGTCTTTGAGACCCGGTCAAAATTTTGTATGTTAGATACGATGATTATTATTTACATACGTAAATAATAATAAATTCTAATGTCAAAACACTTTTAGTTAAATAAACAAAAAAAAAAACTTATTTTTACATGCCTGGCAGAAAATGATCTTTTAAACATTACCATCTTTGGCATATTTGCTACGTTTTCCTAGCCAACATCTATGTTAGACAAACGTAACATGTACGCTTTTTTCGTGGCTCTAAAAATACTGTGGAAGTGGTTGGCTGCTCAGTTCCAAGTAAAAATGAAATCAAAATTTATGTGATTTAGTCACTTCATTGGCGCTTCTCCTTTTGATTTGTGGAGTAACTAGCTCGTCAGAGAGCATGCGTAGAA
Source organism: Chorisops tibialis (assembly GCA_963669355.1). Lineage (NCBI taxonomy): Eukaryota > Metazoa > Arthropoda > Insecta > Diptera > Stratiomyidae > Chorisops > Chorisops tibialis. Next base: position 314,963,232 of record OY770262.1, read on the forward strand.
ACATGTGTTGTCGTTTTTTAGATTTATTTGTCATCCAGTTTTAGTAATTGTTATTCCATACAACATAAGCAGCAATTCCAAATATGTTCAATAAATTTTGGAAGAACGCAATTGACCATCTTCTGGTTTGTCTCCGTTTAGAGTATGTGCGACATATTTGATCCAATGTTTCAAGTGCGCCATCGGTTTTATTATCAAATATACAGATTGATTTCTGTTTTCCCATTTCCTCGTGCTATTGAAGCATTGTGATACATTATCGGCAGTAAAATAACCTACCACGCTTTATTTTTTGGGACATATGAGACCAATGTGAATGTCGGGCGAAACGCAATAAATTAGAACCAGGTTCTCGTCCTTTATTGGCTTCAAACGAATCTGGTATGCAGGGTTTGTTTTTGTGGAGTGTTCTGACCGTAGTTAATCCTTTCGAAAGGAGTTCCTGTCTCACTTTATAACATGCAAGAAAGTTATCAAACGGAACGTTTCTGTTGGTACTTTCATAAGGCTCACAGAAGTGTGAAGCAACGTTCTGCCCAAAATTTGGGATGATTGGGACTTCGGCCCGAATGGGGCACCCATCTCAGTGGATACCATGTAGTTGAATCGCATAGCCAATAAATTTTGAAAGCGTATTTGTCAAGTTTGCTGGGAATACTGCCTGAAACTACATCGGCTATGAAAGGAAGGGATCAAGCTGCTCATCTATTCTCAAATTATCACCCGGGTAATAATGTTTCCGCAAATTACTATTTATTTTATTAAAAACATATTGTAGAGGAGCTAATTTGTCTTTTCACCGCGACCAGTATATCGTCATCAAATCTCATATACCTACCGCAAAATATTTTAGAAGCGTTTTAGACCCAATGAAACGCAACATAGGCGGGGCAAGTAGTCGGTAAAAAAAATTCTTATAGAGTAAGAGCCTTAGAACAAAAAATAACGACGAAAAGCGACAAGGATATGAAATGCATATAATGATAGAACGCAGTGTAACTAAGACGAAGAACAAAAAATTAATTTCCAAAACCGGTGCCAAATGGGTCCTTGGTAGTGAAACGAAAAAAATAATTTGAAGGTACATATACAAAGTTGGTGTTTTTTAAAAGATCTTGCTAAGCACTTGACCAAAATATAATTTGTTCCCTTCGACACAAAAACGGTAAACTGATTTAAAAAATTTAACAAAATATTGTTCAAAATTTACAAAACAATTTGGAACTGCAAGTAAAATTTAGATATTCATAGAAAGTTTCTCAAGGATTTTCCAATGACACCAAGTTTGTGTCGGTATCTTCGAATTACTTTTTCGTTCCACTACGTAGGACCCGTTTGGCACCGGATTTAGAAATCAATCTTAGTGTATTATTAAATGTTCTTCATACCCTTGCTGCTTTTCGTTATTATTTTTTGTTCTAGAGCTCTTGGACTATTATAATTCCATTTACTAGACTTTATCCCAGCCAAAAATAACTGCCATCAGTGCAGCAATATTTCTATCATTTTTCCAAACTGACAGCACAGCAAACTGTGCAGGAGTTTTCGGAAACTTCTGAAACTACAGAATATGCAAAGAACAAGCCGTTCCAATCGTCCATAACTCAATCAGACCATTCGCAATACTCTCCGCAAGTACATAAAGTGCAATTACGGTAATGGCCACTGCGAAGACCACCTCTATCGCTACCATATGGTTCTCCATCGCCATCGTTCAGATCAATCATCGATATCACAAGGACCAGAGTATTATCCCACAATAAAACTCCTTTAGCTGAGCAGGTAGTAGCACAACATCAGGAGATCGTCATCCTACTGGACAACGGCTTGGAGCTCAATATTAAATTTCCGAGCCCCAATACAGAGAGCATTCTGCACTGCCAGCTACTTCTTCGATAGCACAGTCTCCTCCAGCAGCAACCCCACAAAATCCCATTTCAACCACTGGACGAACTGCAAACCCACATCACTCGATAACGCAATTTGCACTAGCATGCTCCTCACATAAGCAATCAGCATTATTGTTATCCCCGCCGCAAGGAAATTTACAGGAGGCCTCATTGCCTTTTTCGGAAGTGGCAATTCTTCTTTCGCGCCTGAAACAGCACCTTAGACTTTAAACTAAACGACTTAGTGATAGTGTGAATGGTTTCCTCCACACAAATGGAACCTCAGGCGCTGTCGTACATCCGTGAAAGGACAAACACACGCGCGTGGCCGCCCTCATGACTGAATTTGCTTTGTTAAAAGGGCCAGTCACAAAGCTGTACCAGTTACCCGGGATTTTTTTTATTTTAAGGACAAAACCGCCGCGCATCTGATGATCAACATCCGCATTACCGCGATGGCTTTAATGTGCTTCTCTTTTTCCTCGCCTTGCTAGGAAAGGAATGTCGGTATCCTTTCCTACCCAGGCGAGACGAAGCGCCTTCAAACCTCCAACTGGTCCTAAGCAAATATATGCCCCCCTTTTATCAAAAACAACAACAAACAAAGCAAACACTATCACAATCACTGCATAAAAATACAGACTCCAGCGAAATATTGAAAATCCAACCTTTCAACACCGGAGGGAATGATATACTTCCCTGCAAGGACAACCTCCCAGCCAGTCGAACTACCACGATCGACTTCAGTGGCCCGTGCCTTCCGCGGCACCGCATCCGGGGTATTTCTGTTTGATGCCATCATAGTTGCGCAATAATCGCTCCACCCTTTCTATCCCCTCCAATACAAAATTACACAATTTTACAATAAATTGGTTTGAAATTTGACATATATTATTTTTAAACTATTCGAGTCACCCCTCTTTTTCTACCACCTCCCATATAAACTGCACTTTTTCATGAAATACTATAAACCAATTTAAAATTCAGTACGTATAAAATTTATCGAACTGAAATTGTGCATTAAATAATTATTTAGAACTATTAGTAAGACCGAAAAAATTAGATGATAAGCTTCGCTCTTTCTACCCCCTCCTATACAAAATGACACAATTTCACAACTTCAAAAAGTCGATTTTCTTGAAAAGTTGATATGCTATTTACTTGCGATTGAAAACATGTCAACTGCATGATTTTTATAGTTATTTCTAAAAAACTCACAAAGAACTCTCCACTCCTTCTACCACCTCCTATACAAACTGCACAATGTCAGTAAATCCAATACACTAATTTTCTCAGGATCTAATAATTTTTTAAAGCTTAAATTTTCAATAAAATATTCTGATAGCAATTCTAGCATGATGTGAAAAAATTGATTCAATGCCGTCACCCCTTCTACCACTCCCTATACAAAATTTATTAAAATCAAAAATTTGTTTTCATCTACAGTATCGCATGATTAGGCCTTACGCCCAATCGTAGTCCTGGTATGTTTCTCTTTAAAGTGTCAGGTCGTCCGTCTGGGTTTTACTTTTAGATTTTCGACTATAACTTCTATTTTCGGAATGATTTCTTACTTTTTTTTATCCGTACATAGCTTTATTCTAAATTGACAAACTTTATAAGATAAACATAACGCGAAATAAAATTACTCACAACTACTGTCGGGTCTCGAAAACCAACCTTGCCCGGACTAGAATTAAATAATGCAACATAGCGCTGACGAACGAAATGTTAGCGTTGAAGCTTTTTCAAGATAAAGATTGAAAAAACCTTTAAGGTACACACCTTAAAGGCAAAGAAGCCTCAACAAATTTGCGCAACCGGTACAAGTAGTCTGAATTTTTCATTCATTGTAATAAATTATTCGTGCCAAACCATAAAATAAATCCAAACAATTTCATTATTTTTTAATTAATAATATTAAAAATAATTTAATAATTTTTTAAAAATTTCAATTCATACTTAGTTTCTCTGTATATAGCATATATGTAGTTCGAAGCATTTAATCATTCACTGAAAATTCTTTAGATTTATTTTATACAACAAAATTATTACTTAAAAGGCGTTGTTCGATTACGAGGTGCGATACACTATCGGCTATCGGAGCACATCGTAGGGAGTAGTGCTGAAATTAAGGATGTTTATAGGAGGTTCGTGGATTTGAGTCGAGACAGCAAAATTTAATAGAGCAAGATCAGCTTGCCGGACCTGAAGTAGATTTTTTCTTACTGACCCAGATCGAGTGTGCGTCGACTGGAATTTAAACTGACAATCTTCAGATTGTTGACCAACATGCTATTCACTAGGCTACACCAAAGATACTACTTTTATAAGGATCGACGTCAAAAAAATCCTTTTACTATCCAACCAGTTGATGAAGTTTTTGAACTCAGTATTGAATTCAGTACCGATCTTGGGGTATTTAGGATCAACAGGATCGGAAGGGTTGCGCTATTCTACAGGTTTTACAAAAACAAAAAATGAACTCCAATTACTACAAATGGAACCTCTATTGTCGATATCGATGTAAATATTGCTAGCAGTCATAGAGATAAACGTAACTACCTATATAATAGATATCTATTTTCACTGAATTCCAGAATGTTGTGGATATAATAAAGCAAAAAGGAAATTGAAAGTGTGTTCTTCTTATTCGAAAGCGAATTTTCCTTTTCCGAAAAATGGGTTCATAAAATATTCTTGAGTTGAATACGTAGAGAAACATAAGGTGTTGCTCGAAAACGAAAAAAAGCCACGATAACCAATGTATTTCAGGATGGTTTCGGGACGTGAGTTCAAACCTACACATTTACCATAAAATAACTTTTAATCAAATTACATATAGCTTCGAAAATCGCGAATTAGAAAGCATCTTCATCTCGCAAACATATTCAGATTTTGAAATATTAACAACTCATCAAAAGCATACCTGAATTATCTTAATGAAAATCAATCTGAATCCTGTAGGAAATGTTTCTCTCGAGGGAAACGTCAAGATTCATATCGTAATTTATTCTCGAAAGAAAAACAACCCAAAAATCTTCTAAGGATATCATAATTTGCTTGACTCCGACATAAAATCACTACCTATTCCTTAACTTCACATCTATCTTGATTATGCCCCGCACTAATATAAGATCTCTGCTCTACTTTAGAATTGATTTCCTCCCCCATCCCCTATCTCATAGACACTGAAGTTTTGCCATAATAATCTCGAATCCTACGAAAGCTTGATTAGATTATTTCGGATTCTATCTACTTGCTAGAATATTTTGCTCCTTGCTTTCCGGGTGTGTATGGCCCACCCTCATCTATTACCGCATATCATGCAAATTTATTGCAGAAATGCTCTCTCTATAGGGAAATTATTTGAAAGTTTCTATCCCGCAGAATTCTCTTCGTCCTAGTTACTAGATGAGTTGAATAGGTGCGCTATGTGTTTTCGATGAAGTCTTCCAAATTTTCCTCATTTTTCTTCCGCCGTAGTCAATTTCTGTTAAGGAAATTCGGTACACTTAAAAATGTAAATCCATTGTGGAAGTAGTATGTCGTCGGCCCCTAAACCTGGACACTTAGGCCAAGAGAAAATGCGACAAGAAAATGAATGGACTTCCATTTTAAAACCGCTGAAAATTCGAAAAAAATGCTACGAGCCAAAGGAATGGTGGCCCCAGCATTCCTATCCTATCCTAAAAATGGGCTTTGTATAGGTGCATGATACGAGTATATAGGGAGTGTCTGAACCACAATAGACTATATTTAGTCTATATAGATACGTAATGTATATATAAGATAGCGTATAAAAACTTACAATTTACGTTGAGTGTAACGGTTGTCTCCAAACGTTGATCCTCTGGCATGGCTCGATTCCAAACAACGCATTTATACTTGGCACCATCATCTTCCCGACGTGGCACAACGGACAAAGTGGAAGTTGTCTGCAAGTCCCGTGACCCACCCTTATTTAGTGGTGCCTGTAATGGTACAGTGCTTCCATCCCGATACCATCTAAAAGGACGAGAGTAAAAGATAAAAAAAATTTTAAAATCAATTGCAGAGTAGTCAGTTGTAGCTATTGTCGCTCGAGGACATGCTTTACGGATGGAGCGCATTGTTTCAACAACTCTGATATTTTTATCCGTCAGAGCAGTACCTCCGGCAATACCGGCAGGAGGCGGACAACTTACGTAATTGTCGGATCGGGAGAACCGCCTATGCTACTACAAGTCAACTCTTGCTTTTTGTCTTCGGTGGCCACGGCATTCGTGCCAGGTGCAACTAATGGCGGTTGCGGCGGTGTCAATACCGTCAGATTGTAATGCTCCTGATGGACATCGGCACCCGTTCCGACCGCTTTAACACGACACTCAAATCGTCCATTATCACGGCTATACGATGCATTATGGATCAATAAATCGTAGACACCACGTTCCGGTCGATGGTCAATCCTAGAAGAAAAAAATCAGAGAGAAAAGGATTAAAAAAACGTTAATGGAAAAAATTGTATATGGGTACTAAAGTCAACCTTAATCATCCTTCACGTCAATTTTAAACATTTAAATTTTTAACTCGCTACAGTAAAACTGAATTAAAGTGAATTTTAAAGGATATTAGCGCAACGTATTGAAAGTTGATAGTAGTTTAATGGCGCTACAGCCCAAATCAGGCTTTGGCCTCCTGACCTTCAGCGTCCTTAACAATTTTATTTGTTATTGTGAAAGAGTTGTTAGCCCTTCGCACAGCCAGCAGAAATTTTCATTTTCGCAGATTGACGTGTGTGGTGTGTGGAATTATACGTCGACCGAGATTTGAACTCCCGACCTTCGCACTGTAGACCACCACGTTACCCACCAGGCTGCACCCTAGCATAAGGATGTTAGTAATGAGAATGAAGGCCAAATAATAAACTATTACTAAAGTTCAATCTGATGTTGCAATTGAAATAATCAAAATTGGAAATCGATGAAGTAAGTCCGAAGTTTTCGAAGTCGCTGATTTCGTAACTGAAGTTAAAAATTCAAAATAACAGTGGATTGATCTTAAGTTTAAATTTTATTAAGGTGAGATGATGCCTATCTGGAAGTTTTGTGGATCGCTGTTTTCAAATTCAAAATATTATATTCCTTTGGTAAAGGTCTCAGCAGAGACCGAAACGTCACGAATAATAAAGCGTAGCAGTGTAGGATCCAGAAATATTTTCTTTTAATTCAAAATGCACTGTGAAAACATTCACCAAACCTTTATTCAATATGTTGAAATCAGTCAATTTCCTGTTAAAACTCCCTATAGGGCATAGAACAGAAACAGTGTTCTTCCACAAGGCGCGATCCTCAGCAGCTTTTAATTATTGCCAGGGCTTGTTTTTTTTTCTCTCCACATGTTGGAATAAATTCCATAAATTGTAGAAAAAAAAATTATGAATTTTGCGAATTTTCGTCCCTTATACAACAACTTAGTCTAAGGAATCATGAAGGAACGCTGATTCCGAATCTACTGCAGATTAAATTATCAATATTAGCAGATATGAAAGTTAGCCTTGAATTAATAATTTTTCATAATTCAATCATCAATCATCAACAATTTTAAATCGTATCCATTTTAAAATTTGTTCAATTTCTATTCACAGCTGTGTCAGGATCCTAGCCTAAGACTGAGAATAATATTTTCGAAATGACTTGTTGTTATTTTAAGTTTAGAGACAACTTAAACGATTTTTTTCGGACAGAAAATTTCTGCTTTTCCATACCAATTTCATAAATCATTTCCACTTGGTTGGCTCATCGTATTTTATACCCAAAAAATTAAAAGCAAATTTAATTCATTAGTGAATGTTTTTCGAAAGCTACACAACAAGCTTTTCTAATTAATTTTTTGTGTATGGTTTTTTTCTTTTTGCTGAATAATTACGTTACGGCAATGGAAATGGTCATAAATGTCTGACAGGACCAATTTTTCAGTAAATGGTGTGAAAATTCGAATCTAATTAATTAGGAAATATTTTTTAATTGTTTTACTAAAAAAAAAAAAAAATTTGAAAGTACAAAGTCGTTTTTTTAAATCAATAGTGTAAACAGTTCACAGCTTGTATATCTTTCGACTATGAAAGATGGTAATTATTATTTTGCCGGAGAAAATGTTAAAATTATTACGAATATCTCGACGTTAGTAATAAATGAGCTTTACAGCTATTTTCAAATTGTTTTTTTTTCTTTCCTATTTTAAGCAAAAATTATGAATGGGAAAAAGCCGATTACTCACGGCTTCTTTCTTTAAGTGAAAATTACGAAATATGCTAACGACTCGAAGAATGAGAAATTATGATACCGGACAGAAGAAATGTGGTTAGTGACCTCCGACAAAATATCGTCGTTAAAAAGTAGTCAGAAACATATTTGGTTGAAATTTTTTACCTCTTTTATAAAATAAAAATAAAAATATATAAAATTTATTCAATTATGCACATTTTTTTGCATACCTTATACATTTTTTTTTTTGGCAATTTCTAAAGATTTTGTCGCCAGATTATCGAAGAATTGCCATAAAATATTTTCGCCAACATATTTCATATTAAGTTTATTGAGAATATGCTTAAATTAGTGTTTCGATATTTCTACGGTTATTAGTTTTTGAAGAAATAGATTTGAAAATGCAGAAACCATCTTTGCATTTTTTCCTATAAAGGAAATTGTATATAAAATCTACGTCTAAGAAATCAAATTGACAAGAGCAGCGAGTTTATGTAAGACGTTGAAAACTTTTATGCATAAATTTAAAAAGTATATACACAATAACTTAAAAGTTATGCAGTAAAAGTTCGATATATTGCACTGACTGAATAAAAAATAAATGCTTAATCTTTATTTTTATTATATTTAATTTCATATCGTTCAAAGACAACATCTGCATATTCACACAATACAGTTTTTAATTAAAAAAATTATACGTAAGCGCAATTCGTTCCATTTTGCGCATGCGTCTAGCGCATGCAACAATGCAAGAAAATGGTGCGCATACGCTTAATCTTGAAATTTGATGACGCATGCAACAGCAATAGGCTAGTTGGCTAATATGAAGATCACATACGCTGTTGAGCGATTTGCTTGTACGCGGTATTTAATCCTTATTCATTGCAATCGTGTATCTACCAAATTAGGAACAAAGTAAAATGAAACGCAAAAAAAATTTCCTTAATTTTATTGAGAATTATAGAAAATTTGATGTTCTGTAGAAGAGTACACATGCCACGTCATTTTCGTGCGCCAAGCGCATGCCTTCTAGCTGAAAGTCACACAGATTATTGTATGCGCTTTTCTTCTAGAGCGCATGCGCTTACCGCACGAAAATGTCACGAAACGTGTCTTTTTCTTGTCGGTCGAGTATGTTAATTGCTTATGTAAAGCATTCCTTTATTGCCAGAGTCTTTTGTAGTTCTTATTGCTTCTCTACATTGCCCGTGTAATTTGTTGTTGATTGGAAGACCTTGAGGTCTGAAGATCTTGAACATTCCGATCAAGTCGCATAATGGTTTGGTGAATGTTTTCACAGTGCATTTCGAAATGAAAGAAAAGATTTCCGGATTCTACACTGTTACGCTTTATTAGTCGTGACGTTTCGGTCTCTGCTAAGACTCTCAGCTCAGTTTGATAAAGGTCTCAGCAGAGACCGAAATGTCACGAATAATAAAGCGTAACAGTGTAGAATCCGGAAATCTTTTCTTTCAAGTCGCATAATGTTCTTCCCTCTAGTACTCGTACGCGTGCATTAATTCAGCGCCGAGTGCAAGATGATAAGCAAGTAGAGTTGGACATGTAACAAAACTCCTATTTGAAACTTTAAATATTTTCCAATATAACAAAATAGAATAGTGGAACTAGACAACACATTTGATAGTTCTAAGGATACGTGAATGCAACATCAAACAATAAAAATCTTATTCAGTGTTAAATCATCAACTATACTAGTCCAAGAGTGAAATGAAAAATTCGAAGATAGAGGATTGTGCGAAGGTCTAACAATCCTTAAATAATAAATAATGAGAAATGTTAAAGAACCTGCAGGTCAGGAGGCCAAGGTCCGATTTGGGCTGTAGTGCCATTGTAGAAGTCCAAGGCTGCTGTAATACGATCCAGAAACTAGTCCTAGTTATTAATTATTACACTATTTTATCTGATGATCTTATAGATACGATAATAGCAAGCATTATCACACAGATTTTTGTTCCGTCTCTCATCATAAAACTACGAATAAAATATCAAATCCAATTTGATTTCATAACCAGAACGAAAACTACCGCACCACTTCCCTATTATTATCCATTATCGTCATCAAAAACTCCTATCAGTTTTAGCGATATGGCACATGAAATAGAATTAAAGTATCTTTAGCAACATCTTGTACCACCATTTCTTATTACCAGCCTCTTCCCCTCACCTCCGCTCACCCAATTCCCAAGAGACACACACGTTCATAATGCCACTTAGTGAATTTGGACACATTCCAAATATCCTTTTGCTTGCGGATGCAAACACACTTCATTATTCCCTCTCTTTACACTCTTTATTCATCGCGCAATCGTCTATTTCAAGAACCTGGACAAAAACCATCCTCCACAAAAAAAAAAAAACTCCGAGAAACTATCCTAAAGAACAAATTAGCCACAAAAATGGACCCATGATAAAAGTAAACGGCCCGACGATAAACATTGTCCTTGGAAGTGAAAGCTAAGTAAAAGAAAATAATTCTTGTATTGAGGAAAAGTTTCCTTTCTTAATTTTTTTTTTGTCTTAGCCCTGTTCTTGTCTCATTAACAGGCGCTCATATAACCACACTAAAGACAATTCGGAGCTAAGTAGAACTACATAGTCAGGAGCTTAGCTTGAAAATTTTCCGTTCTCCAGGTCGTCCGTAATAAGGACGAAGGCAAGCAAAAAAAGGGACAAACATGCAAACATCTAAGACACAAAGATCGTACTTTGTACACAGTGAAATGGAACTACTACTACTTTACATATAAGATCAAAAGCACGTCAAAGTAGAAATAAGAAAGGACAAAAAAAAAAATTTTTCCCTCATCGTCCTTGACGACTATACCACCGCTATCTGGTTAGAAAACACTAGAAAGGAGTTTAAAGATTCTTTTAACACAAGAATATCGTAATTAGAGCGACAAGGATTCATTGTACATGAAGCTTATTAGCGTTTTCTAGCCTGGCAAGGAGCAAAGAAAATTCTTATCAACCGGGACTGAAAAACGGAAATTTCTGCCCGTTTTGTTTGCCTACTTCACAGAAATAGCGAGAAAAATAAACCGAACATTCTTCACTAGGATCTTTGTTCTTAAATTGCGATGTGTCCCGTATTATGACTGCCACCATCATCCATCTATCCCATCCAGAGGTGTCTCTGTTTTGTTTCAAGTTTTTGCCACGCTGCGCTCTCGTGGATCTTTTAACCTAAAAGCCTTCTTTTTCTTGCGTCCTTTATTATTTAGCCTTTCTTCTTAATATTAATAAAGAGCCGTAGAGAAAAGTCATATTATGATAAAGTGCGACACTTTAGTGTAGAGATATGCGATGTTACACTAAGGAACAAGTGTTTTTTTTTTGTGTTGCTGTTCTGCAATTCTTGTATCCCTATTTTCGTCCTTTTTTCTGAGGGGTGTTTTTTTTAGTTCATATGTGGCATTTCGGACAACATGAATCTCTAAATTGATAGTTATGTGTTGTACCCAGATGGCAAGTAAGGAAACTGGGACTTATAGGGTTTTGGTGCTAAGTTATTTTGAAATAACTTTTTGTTAAGGATTAGGATGAGAAAATGCTGCTCGAGAAGCTATGGGTTTATATGATAATATTGAAGGAGTAATTCCTAGATATTTGTTAGATGAAAATCTTAAAGAGTCAAAAGCTTCCAGAGTAATGTTTTCAATTATGTTTTCCCTAGAATGCTCGGAAGGGACGAGTATCAAGGATCAAAGCATCGGTACAAACAATATTCCCGCATAAACTAAATTTTTGAATTTGAATAAATTATAAAAACCACAAATTAGATGACATTCATGAATGATTCGTCCTTCGTCGTCACACATGCCTTTAAATAATTACGCTTAAAAATTTCAACGAAAATTTATGGGCTCAAAAATTTGAAACCTTTTTTCGAAAGTCCTCAGGAATCTGCTTTTCAATTTCAATCTCTCGGTTCGTTGAATTTTTTAAGGTTTCTGAGAAAACTGAATTATGATTTTCAGGGATGTGTTGTTGTTGTTGTTGTTTGGGCTTAATAATTAAATAAAATCTCTCGTCTGATGACAAAGTCTATTCTGTTCTATAATACCTGCTATTATACCCTTGTCCTAGAAGTCGTAATTTTAGGAGTATTGAAAATCATTTGGAGATGAAATTTTATTTGTGATAAATTCGTACCCCTTCCCTAGCCTTTGAAAATCATTTTTTATTTGTAATAAATTCGAAGCAAATGCAAAATTTTGAAAAAAAAAGATGAGAAAAACATAACATGACTAAGATTGGGCAGCTCAATCAAGCTATACTCTAGATGAAAGAGATATTTTTCGTTTTAAAAAAAAAACATAACAGAATTATGATTGGGCGTAACGCCCAATCATATGATACTGTAGATGAAATAGGAAATAGTTTATTGTACCGGAAAATATGTCATCTTAAATTCTTTCGAATAGTGAATTGTGACTTTTGTACGGGAGGTGGTAAAAGCAGAGGGGTAAGGTTTGTAATTTTTTTATATAGCACCGAACGTAGTATACAAAGTGTTTCATGCTGAATTTAAAGTTTGTTGCTTTCATAATTTTCGAGGAAATTGAACAATTTTTGCCTGAATTTATGCATTTTTGTGGGAGGTGGCAGAGAAAGTGGGGGGTTTTGGATGATTTTGAATTTCCTTTTCAACATCCTAATCATATTGCTTTGTTACTCATATGCTCGAAGAAATACTTTTCTTGAGTTTTCAATACAAAAATTTGTATGGGAGGTGGTAGAAGGAGTGAAGCGAAGTTAATATTTTTTTTAGCATTTATTGCAATTATTAAGGGACAAATTGTGGCTTATACTTTTTCTAGTTTCAATAAAAATCGATTAAATGCATTTTATCAAAATTGTGCATTTGTATGGGACGGGGTAGAAGGAGTATTCGAATCAAAACCAAATTTTTGGGCATCAATGATACTTGTAATATTGTACTTTTAGAAAGGATGAGGTGAAGTTGACAATTTTTACGAAATTGGTTGCAATTGTAGTAATATTAATTTTGACAAAAATTGGTTCTTTTAGCTTTGCCAGTTGCGATGCAAACCGAATAAATGCATTTTTGAAAATTGTACATTTGTATGGGAGGGAGTAGAAGGAGTAAGGAGATCAGAGCAATATTTTTTTACAGTAATGGTATTCTCATTGTAATACTATTACCTAATTTTCAATTCATTAGCTGAAACGGTTTCGGAGAAAAATCAATTTTCTTTAATTTTCCAAATTTCATGAAATTTGTATGGGAGGGGGTAGAAGGAGTGGGGGGATGTGGTCCGTTCACGAACTTAAAGTTACTTTTTTGCTAAAAATGATATATGAAAAATTTCAGCACGATAGGTCAAAGCTTTCGAGAGTTATGTTGTAGATAGACGGACAGATGGTCACTCGGAATCAAGATTTTTGAGCAACAACAAATATTTCTGTACCCTTGGTGACTCTGTACGAGCATTATTTCTTAGCGTTACAAACTGTAAGGCAAGCACAATATACTCTCAGATTTCATCTAGAGTATAAAAATTATATGGGGAATGGTAGAAGGGGTGACGACTTTGAAATAATTTTTCAACATCATGCTAGAGTAGCTACAAAAATGTTTTGTATAAAATTTAAACTTCAAAAATTTAATGGGTACTGAGAAAATTAGTGAAAAGATTTAGTCACAATGTGCAGTTTTTATGGGAGGTGGTAGAAGGAGTGAGTTACAGTGATTTTTTTCAGAAATAACTGTGAATACTATGAAATTGACATCTCAAATCTCAGAACATTAAAATTCAAATTTCGCAAAAAAAAATCGATTGTTTGTGAAATTGTGTATCGAAGGGGGTAGAAGCAGTAAAGCTAATCAATTAATTTTTTTCAATCTTAATTATAGTACTAATAAAGAATTTTGGGAGGGGGTAGAAGGGGTGGAGCGATTTGGATTTCGTCAAAAACGACGTGTACAAAATTTGAACTTTCTAGCTCAACGCGTTCTCAAGCGAGAGAGGACGCGGACGAAAGGACATCCGGTTTTGAGATTTTTGAATAATAGAATGAACTTCTGTATCATTCATTTTTTTCTCCGAGCATTATTTCTTAGCGTTACAAACTTTGTGGCAAACTTATAATACTCTCAGATTTCATTTAGAGTATAAACATTAATGCAATGTTGAAAGAATTGTTGACTTTGTTTGTCGCCAAATGCGTCTTTGTATGTTGAAACGACGTTTCTGGTTGAAGCTTTTTATTTATTTTTTGTTTTTATCATTATTCTCCGGGGATATTACTAGAAGAAGAAATTTCAAAAATTCCACGGAACGTTAACCGAAAGTTAGGGTACAAGCTATCGGAGGTAAAAAAAGCAGCTAACTAATTATTTCACACTAACCAATTATGCCCAATGGGTTTTATTGTATATATCCCTCGCCAGTGCCGTAACTAAGAACAGCAGCGTGGCCCTGCGTAATTTTGAGAGCGCCCTCCTCGCCCTGAATAGAGGCGAGGGAATAACTTTCCCTCGCTAGTCCGGGCGGAAAGCAAAAGTACCGCTGACGTGATCGAAGTGGCAGAAAAGCAATTTGTTGAAGGAAGGCAGGATAAAGTGGATTTGTCCAGAAGAAAGTAGTGACCGGAGGTGAGGGAAATACATGCAAAGTAACTAAGACCCAAAGGGATCGAAATCGGAGGTAAACGCTGCGTTGTGAATTTGACGGATGAGTTTTGCATTTAATGGAGGAAATTGAGGATTTCACAGATGTTCAGATATGACGGATTGATTGACTGATACGAGGTGATGCGAGCGAATTAGCGCAGCACTGATTGAGGTCGTTCCGGAGTTCATGTGCTGGCTGTGGTTGATGTCCATATCAGGAGCAGAGCAACAGAAGGAACTGCATTATGGCATACTCGGTTTTTCGACTTGCTGCTTCGTACGAGGCTAAGGTAATCGAGTGCTAGATGTGGAGTTACGAAGTTAAACAGGTTGACCTAAAGATTGGAAAAGATTTAAGATAGCTCTTCCACTTACTAATGTGAATGCTGAACCAATTAGTATTAGTTGTGTGTTGTATTTAATGCCTGAAATTTATAAAATTTTGTATAACAGACCGACAAATCGAAGGAGGGAGATGCCGAAAACTATACAAAAATGATTCAAATTCGAAAAAAGTTCAACAAGAAAATGAACAAAATTGTTCTTTCAGAAGAATCACAAAAAAATCCTTTTTTCTGGGTAGAAGATTCTTACGCTTGTTAAGTAGAAGTCCCAATCTCAAAGTTTGAGTATACCTTGCTTTCAATCCTCTCTCCTCTCTATAAATGTTGTTAGAATTTGTTAGCTTGTCGATCAGTTTGATAAACATCAGCGTATTCACCAGAACGGTGTGAACTCCAGGAATCTATTCCTTCTATTAGAAGGACAAGTAGAATCGATCCCAGTGTCTAATTCTTCTTCTTGACCTTCAGATTCCTTAACACTTTTCATTATTTATTGCGGAAGGGTTGTTAGCCCTTCGCACAACCCTCTATCTACGCGTTTTTTATTTTCGTAGATTGAGGTAACCAAAGTATACTCAAGCAGGTAGTATGCTGGAATTATGCGTCGTTCGGAATTTGAGCTCACGACCTTCGCATTGTAGACCAACATGCTACCCACTAGTCTATAACCTAGCTCCAGTTTCTATTTACAGAATTTAAGTCTTTCATTGATCCGATTGAAGTAAAATACTAAAAGTACAGAATAAATTAAATATTTCCTAAATTAATGACGAAATAATTACAAAACTTGGCCCGAAAACAAACCGACGAAAAATTAAGATTCTAAACCAGAAGCACCATTGAAAACCACAGCCCCAAAAATTTGAAAATATCTACCCTACGAGTAAAACTTTCACTCTCTTCCGAGTCATTAAAGTCCAATTTTCTGCATTATAACAAAATGCCAGGATCATATTACAAGTTTTAGACCGAAAATCCTAACTTTACAGACGGTAATTACTGTAAATATCCGTCTTGAAATGACTCTCCTTCTCTTTGCATTTATAAGCTTCTTTTCTGAAGAACTTTGACGTGACAAAAGTTCATTTTCAAGCAAATACGTTCGGCTTGGAAACAATCAAAAATGATATGTGGTGATATTAAAGTTAAGTAAGGGTAGGTTGCTTCACTAGCTAACATAATGCTGAGGATTATCGTATATTGGTATGGTGAGGTATATAAAAGGTTAATACCGACCCAAAAGAACGCTCAGACATTGGAGTTACACAGATAATTCCCGAACAAAAACCTATTTCTATTCTTTTTTTGCTAATTTTGAATTCAACCTTCGAGTGAAGTATTCAAAAATTCTCCTTCATCCTTTGCGAGTAGCTATGATGAAGGTGCACACACATGTCATCGCGCGATATTATAAGGAGTGTAGAGTTGTTGACTACACACAACGAGGGGATAACCTTTATGTAATATCGCACGCTTAACAATTTACCTTTTTCGCTATGGGCACATTAAAATATCCTTCAGGGTTTCTGGGTTAAAGGGGTATTTGCTCGGCACGGGGAGGCTGACGAGCTCCATCGGCAATCGTCGTTACGTTCAACGATAAACTCGATTTAGAACAACATGAGAGCGATACTATCATAAATTATGCCCGAAAATTACATGAGTTTTATGTTAATTACGCGTAAATGCCATAGAGAGCGAAAGAGACATTACTTAACATGTGTGTTTCGTGCTTTCGTACATTTCGGCTCTGAGGTGAACGTTCAGTTGAAATTAATGAAAACTTTCACCGAAATTCAATGTAAACTTTTTTTTCCCCGGCAGAAATGAAAGAGGTCATAGCCGGGTTAATATGTGTAGCCCAAGCATTATAGTATCAAAATATTTCTGTTTAGAAAAGATCACGATGACTATCAATAAAACCATTTGTACATGCATGGATAAATAATAACAAGTGACTCAGTGCAAAAATCTAACAAATTTTTCTTCGAAAAACAAATGGCCGAATTTCTTTCGAAAATTCACAATGCTTAAGTACGTTAGAGAGAAAAAAACAAAATTGGCTTAATCATTGTGATTGTGAGCCATATAATTCATCTTTTATGGCCAAGCGAAAGTGATACTTAATAACAAATTTTTGTTGCTTTTTAACAATTTTTGACGGTTATTTCTTTTTTTTTTTTTGAGAAAAAACTAAACTTTCAATTTCGAACTAAATCAAATTTGATGAGCATTATAACTAAGTACGTGGGCTTGGAAAATATAGATACGAATTTTATTCCAAGCAGTCGATTATTGTTGAGGTGGTTTTTTTCGAAAATAAATTAAGCGAATAATTTTCGTAAAATTCAGACATTTCAAGGATAGCTAATCTTCATTGAGTTTGGCTAGTTTTAGATGATTTTGATGGTGTAACAAAATTTTGCATTAAATGATTAGATCAGATTGGCCTTAAGTGGACGTTTAATATGCTTTTGAAAATTTATAACCACGTTGATTTAATTTTTATGATAACCTTCGCTCAATTTTTTTTTTAAGAAATCAAACATAATCGAAATAGTCAAATCATTTTGGAAATTTTCAATAGTAAAAATTAACAAAACATTTTCATGAAATTGGGGGTGGTTATAATAGTGGAAAGTATATAATAGTGGAACATTATTTTCACAAGAAATTTTGTATGGAGAGTGGGAGAAGGGGTGATAGCATTGAACTTGACAGTATTTAAGTGATTTTTTTAGAAATAACTACGAATATTATAAAATTGACTCCCCCCCCCTCCCTTCGGAAATTTGGGCAATAAACGAATTTAATCGAAAAGTATAAATGCTATTGATCTGAAATTTGGAATATAATACTTTTATTATGATTTCAATCTACTGCATAAAAATTATGTGTTCTCCTTCCACCACCTTCCATGCAAAATGCACGTTTTCATGCAATGCTCTAAACAAATTTACTCAGTACCTACAAAATTTATTAAGCTGAAACTATGCCATAAATATTTTCTTAGAATTATTAGTAGGGCAAAAAAAAAAATTAGACGATTAGCTTCACTCCTTCTACCCTCTCCCATACAACTTCACAACTTTACAAAAAGTCAATTTTCCTGATAATTATAATCGCTACTGATCTACAATTTAAAACATATCAAAACCATGATGCTATTTCTGAAAAAGTCTTTCAGAACTCGTCCCTCCTTCTACCACCTACAGACTCCACAATTTCAATAAATCCAATGCACTAATTTTCTCAGTACCTATTAAATTTTTGAATCCTAAATTTTGTATAAAATTTTGATAGCAACTCTATCGAAAAAATTAGTTGAATGTTGTCACCCCCTCTACCACCTCCCTTACAAAATATATTAAAATCAAAAAACTTTGACCTCCTGATCTTCAGGTTTTTTAACACTTATTTGTTATTTTGAAAGGGTTGCTAGGCCGTAGCACAACATTCTGTCTATGAATTTTCATTTTCGAGAATTGAGGTGGCCAAGGTATATCCACGCAAGTAGTATGCTGAAATTATATGTCGAACGGAATTTCCCGACCTGCGCATTGTAGACCAAAATTTTACCTACCAGGCTATCCCCTGATTAAGTCATGACGTACGGTCAAGGTAATTTATATACTAAAAGAAGGGCGCGTGTCAAGTAATCAAACTAAATCGTATCGTCCGATTAGCTTACCGTCCTTTCTCGAAAAGACTATGGACATTTTTTTGGAAAGGCATATACGATAAGAGATGGGCATGAAATCCAACCCGCTTCACATCCACCAAAATGTCAAAGCACAAAGAAAGTCCACAATAACTTGGATACAAAAATCGCGAAGTCGATGAAATACAAGGAAATCGCTGTAGGATGCTTTCTTGACATAGCAGGATCATTCAATAATACGGCACATCGTAGTTGTAATTCGAATATGTATCTTGCAATCCCCTTATTCCTTCCTGGAGTCGCGATCCGTTCCCATGGAGGCTGAAACCGATTTGAATATTCCTCGAGGTGAACCTCCTCCGGCTTTCCAGGTGTTTACCAATCGATTCAGCGCACCCTCCACTGAAGGAATTGCCCGCGATACCATGATCGAATAAGTGGGTTACGA
Source organism: Chorisops tibialis (assembly GCA_963669355.1). Lineage (NCBI taxonomy): Eukaryota > Metazoa > Arthropoda > Insecta > Diptera > Stratiomyidae > Chorisops > Chorisops tibialis. The sequence goes on from OY770262.1 coordinate 314,982,480, forward strand.
GCAATTAGAATGTATCTGTCAAGCAGCGGAAAGGCGTGGAATTGATTCAAAAACCTACCATTGGATCAACACCGCTGTCAAATGGTGCCCACACACCAGCGTTGGGTTACTCTTACATGAGGTGGTGCAAGTTAAAGTGTCCCATCACTACATAAAAAATGTGGTCCCACTTCATAGTTTTTGTCCCATTTTAATTAGTCATGCACTCTATGGCTGCCGTACCAAGACATTATTTGTACCACTCACAACACTGTTTTGAGAGAGTTGCGCGAATGAGGGCTAAGGAGTTGTGTGAAAAAAAAAATATATTAAAACAAATCAAAATTTCTTTAATTTTCGAAATTTTATTCACGGAACCACTTTTTTTGGAATTCACTATTTAAATTTTTTAAATATTGAGCTTTTGATAATTTCGGCAATTTGTTGCCATGTTGCGAAAGTTAACTTAACAATGTAAAAGCTTTTGACAGAGTTTGACATGAATCTCGCGTAACTAAGCTAACAGCAATTGGTCTGAATGATATCCTTCTTCAATGGATTAAGAGTTTCCTCTGCGAACGCACTATTCAAGTAGTTATGGTGTTATTTCTTCTTCCTTAGATTGCGGAGTTCTATCGATTCTCTCGAGTATCGCAGAAATTTATTTATTTATCATAACAAGATAGCTGAGTTTATTTGAGAAGTGGTCAACCTTAATATCGCCATTCAAAACATCTAAGGTAAAACAGGATGTGAGCATAGTTCTTCTAGAACCAAGAGGTAAAAGATTTAATAATTGGAGCCTAACTGTGTAGGGTAGGTAGGTTTTTAAAGTCGCTAGGATCATACAAGTCCCTGAGAGCAAAAAGAAGGAATTGCTTCTGGATTGACTCTATTCTGTTGCTGTTTAACTGGAAGAAGGGGTCCCAAATGGGACATACATATTCCAGAATAGGGCGGACAAGAGAACAGAATAAAGATTTGGTGACCCATACATTCTTAAACTCTTTGGCTCTTCGCTTAATGAACCCAAGAAGTTTATTGGAAATGTCGGTATACTCCGTATTTACTATTGCTACTTTCGCCCGGGGGGTAGTTTTATGAAGAGGTTCTACCGATTTATGCAATTTTCTTTGGAAACTTTCAGCGACTACACGGACTCGAGCTAATTGCAGGGGGGTAATTACTGGTGCAGAAATCTTCTGCGATTCCAGTTTTCCTTTGGAGAGATGCATCTTTACGTACCCGATCGGATCGATCAGTATGTTATGTAGGGACTTAGACTGAGGTCGTGGCGCTTGCAGCGACCCACGAAGGTCGCACCAAAGGCTTTAAGCCTGGTACCACGGGGGTTGTGTTCAAGACCCCCATCATATCATATCAGTTGGTTGGTATACAAAGTATACGGGCGTGATTTGTCGCAATGTAGGGAGGGATTAGGGTTGTTGGTTGTGGAATAGCGATTCAACCAGGCGCCAAGACTCTTAGATTCGAAAAGATTTAGATAAGCCTTCCACTTAGCGTTGTGAATACTGCATCTCCAAGTCAGAACGGGACACACTAGGGACTAGAACGTATGTATCTTGTAGTACATTTTTCATGCGTGAGATTCTGGATTAGTACCTAGAGGCGTTAATGATTGTCGCTACAATACATACAATCCGTGCTGCTAAAGACAAACGTGGCATCGAGACTTAGTCTCAGGCTGATCATGATAAAAAAAATAATAATAAGAAATGAAATTCTATCTCTACTTCCATGCTGATCGAGAGAGCTACGGCAGTTACAGGGTAATTGCTTTTGGGGTTTGGCGACTCCACGGACCTTAGCTCTTCGATCGGTATCATGCTCATCCAGAGGTTATCTGGTACCACGTGGACAGATTGTCTCCGCCCTCTTTTGCATATTTGTGATGAGCTAGTGGCTTTATGCAACTAGGACTTGGCTGCAGTGTACGCGACGAAGCAGAACAATATGACCATGGCAAAGCTTCCCTGAGTACACGTGGTGGTTGCCATTGATGCCCACATCGATAGGGATTAATTCTATTCTCAGCATGGATTTCTGCAACTATCGGATTCTTTGCCCCAGAGATATGAAGAGATTTAGATAGGTCACGCACCTAATAGTGCGTACACCGTTCTGGAGTAAGTGGTAGATGTCCTCTGTCCCTCAAAACATCTGTAAATATTTGTCAGTAGCAGCCAGTACAACTGAAAAAATATACCAGATTCACCACTCGTTACGGTCGTTCTCATCTCACCCCCCCTTTCCCAACCTTCCCAATCCCGTTCCTTTCCTCCATGACTGTGTTTGTGCATTGCACATAAAGGCCGAAATTGTCTATAACACAAGTCATTCTGTAAAAAAAAAGACTGGAATCGAAATGCATGACAGTTTAATTAAAATTTTAGTAATAGCAACTATTCTTGTAGATTGTCCTCAAGAAGTATTACCTTTGTCGGGAATTTCATTATTGACAGCCTGTACTAACCCATTTCAGTGCCAATGATTCATATCCGTTTATTTCAGTTTTTCATTAATGTTCAACACTAGATACTGCATTTCTTGTGACTTAGTTAGTGTTGGAGACGCAAATTCTTAGCATTGAATAGGGTTTGAGTACAAAGCTAAAGTGTGAAAAGCTTACATTGCTTCGAATCTGAAATATTTCCTTCAATTCCAAAACGAATCCCTTTTCAAATGCATTCTCTTTGTTTTTACAAGGACTTTGATTCAAGTCTGTAATATCATCAAGGAAATTTCTTGTAGTATTTGAAACTATGCAATTTTATTTACAGAAAATTGCATTGCAAATTTCAATGACAAGGTACGTATCTAATATCGTACTTAACTTCTTTAGAAAAGGAGACGCTTTCGTAAAGAATCTGCAACTATCGCAATCGAAAATATTCCAATAGAGCAGCTATAACTCCTCGGAAGACTGGTGGAGTACAATCTAAAAGACAATACAAAAAGAAAAATCAAACTTTTCTGTCATGAATCTGCTGTAAGGGACCGAAAACTCCTTTGTTATAAGAAGTTTTGGCCAAATTTCAGTAAAAGTAGCTTTTAAAAAAAATTTTGAAGGCGAAATGTTAAGAACGAATTTCGCAATAAAGAGAATTTCGTTACATAGAAGTTCGATAAAAAGAATAATACAATGGGATGTTAAACGCGCGTAGTGGTCTAGTTGGAAAAGTTGTCATCACTTAGATCTATAATTATCACTCAAACAAACAAGTTTGTTACGAGCTTCAAACCCCACAAGTAAGCAACAATCAATAATTACATAAAGTATCACAATAGAGAACCAACTAAATGGTATCACAGTTCTCTGTAGCTTCCACAATTCTACAAACTAAATTCAAACTTACTCCTTCATAATTCGTTGTTACATCTCAATTTCTTTCTGGCAATGGGGAACTTTGATCGGAATTGGTTTTTTATTTACTTCGTCCTTGTAAATCTCTAAGTAAATATGTCCTACGTCAAAGGAAATTACGTCGTTCGTAAATCATCTAGCATACGTGAGAAATCTACATCATTCCACTTGGAATCAGTTTGAATCAAACCACTCATCCACTTGAAATGCAATAACGTTCACCAAGGGATGCTAATGACACAATCTCTCCTGGACTAACATATTCTCGTCTCGAAATGTATTTCAACTTCCCATATCCATTTATGCATCTCGTCCTTTTGTTTGATGTTATAGCTGAAAAACAATTTCAGCAATTTATCTCAAGTTACCAACGCTCGACTAAAAGTGGACACTTAAAAGCACTTTGAGCACTTATAGATATAAGGGAGGGTATTTGCATACGGTTTTAGTTTTGGTCATCGATAATGGTGACGACAGTCACACTTTGAACACAGAAAAACCGCCCTCAATCTCAATTCGAAGCATTTTCAAAATAAAAATTAGTTGTCAGTTAACATTATTTTTACCATTCTATAAATGATGGTTTCGGTTCGGTCCGACATTTATCGCCTCATATGTGTTTGTGTCCATTAAGGCTAAAATAAATAGATAAAATAAATGTTTATGGCGCCGATTGATGGTCAATTTGTTTACCCGAATACAAAAAAAAAAATGACGATTTAAATTATTTATTTCACGAATTCATAGCAATATTGATTTATGCCAAATATTTGAATGAATTGGCACTTTTAGGTGGATTCGTTAGATACAGAATTTATCGCAGCTATGTAGGTTTTCTACCATTTTGCCGCATTGATCTAGAAATTTTATGTTTTTTTTTTCTCTTTTAGATAATATTTATAGTAATTATTAAACATTTTATTTGAACAATTCGATATTATATTTTGTTAACGGAATCCCAAATATTTTGTTGATTTTCGTCGTTATTCATTAGCAAATTTGACACAGATGAGTGTAAACAGATGAAAAGTTTGTATATATTTGCTATCAATTTGAGGTCAACTAATTTCTTATTTGCGAGAATAATGTGACTTTTGTATTGAACTGCAATGACTAAATTTTATTTCATTTTCCTGCGGAAGAAATGTGTTGAAAATTTCGTTTGAATTTTTAGTAAAATTGTGTTTCATTGTCAAAAGTTACGAGTGTTATGCTACAATCCAGCAATTGTATATTATTTGAAATTATTTCGCTACAACCAGAGTTATTCGGTAAATATGTCCAATTTTATTTAAGTGCTTCCAAAGAAATTCTTACGCTATGAAAGAGGTTTGGAGAAAGAAGAAAATTCATAAAGTTATCCAAAAACTTACTATCTCCCTTACAAAATGGCAGATATCATGCCCCTTTTACCACTTCTCATACAAATATCATAATTTCACAAAAAAAGCAAGTGCCAATATTTTCTACCCGTATTTTAATCGTTTGTCAAATTTAGAATTGATAATAATTTCGTAGGATAGACGAGAAAAATCTTAAATTCAAACTACACCTTCTTCCACCTCCCATACAAATTTGTTTACTTCATACTAAATCGATTTTCTTGAAATCTACCAATTAAATTGATCTAAAACTTTACGTTTTGCTGATAGTTCCTATTGCCGAGGTAAAAATGATAACAATCCGCCCGCGGTTTCTATCCCAAAATGTAACTGTTTCATAATTTTTATTGTTACATGTCATCAATTGTTTATGATCTACCACTGAACAGTGATGCATATTAATGCGCGCGTACGAACACTTTAAAGAACACCTGCACGAACTTGATCGGAATGTTCAATTTTTCAACAATCAGTAATGAAAGAACACGTGCACTCTAGAACGCGCGTTTATCGAATAAAGGTCTGAAGACATTGAACATTCAACCAACAAACAATAAATTACATGGGAAATGTAGAGAAGCAACAACAACCACACGTATGGGCTTGTATGACAGGGAAAAGGCTCGAACGACAAGGAAACACTTTTCAGAAAGCAACAACAAATACATGACTCGGTCGACATGGAAAAGACTCGGTCGACAAGGCAATGCTTTATTGAAGCAGTTAGCAGCGCTCGACCAAGAAGGAAAAGATTCGTTCGACAAGGGCAATGATTCGGCCGACAAGAACAATATAAGAAGGCGAACGTTTTTGATGAACAGTCAGTCTGGTTTGGAGCCGTCGTCGAGGCAGTCGATATTTAGAAAGCGAAAGAGCTAAGATTGCCAATCGTACATTTGTGAGCGAAAAATGTAAAGCGACTTAGTTAAATTGAATATATTTTTTCTAATTTGACAGACTTTACTTAAAATACTGAAATATCATCACCATCAAATCTAGGCCCAAACTTCCATCCACCTTAATTTCTATCAATTTCGTTCATCTATTTTGTTTGAAAACGATGAATTTTCTATCAATTTACTCACTTCTCATGAAATGTTTTCATAGTCAATTCATAATCTAATAGTACATCTTTGTTGATATATGTAAAATCAATTGCAATTTACTTGACTTATGTATTATGAGAGAATTTCTGTATCTGATTGATTAACATGTGATTTTTTATTGTATTTTATTTGTTTATGCTGATGAAGTGTGGTTTGCTTGCACATAGCCGTTCGGATTGCGAGTAAAATGGCCGCTCGTTGAATTCCAAACGCAAAGAGGCGGGACTGAAAATAAATGTGCGTGAAACCAAGTACATGCATATGGGTTCGAACACAAACACACCAATTGTTCTTACCGGACAAGATGTGAAAAAGGCGCAAGATTTTTGTTACCTCAGAAGCATTGTCAGCATGAACGGCGGACCCGAAAGCGATATTGAGGTTCGTATAAATAAAGTTCGTCAGGCCTTCGGTATCCTTTCCGCTTTTTAGATGTTAAGAGAGATCTCCCTTCGTACGAAGCTGCGAAAATTTACGCATGTGGCAAATACGCTTTATTATATGGTTGGTTCGACTAACCAAGAAATTGCAAACCAATACCTCGACGCATTTTAAGAATGCTTTGGCCAGAAGTAATCTCCGCAGACTTTGAAGTAAAACGGGACAGACTAAAATAGGCATTGAGATTTAAAGGCGGAAGTGGCAGTGGATCGGTCATACAAGTCCTGGCGGCAACTAAATGCCGATGCTGTTTATGTCCTATGCCCCTATAGGGGGTCTTAGCAGGAAATTAATTGATTAATTGGTAGTTTCCAAGAAAATGTGATTATTGTTAATTTTCGAAAATGAGTCATTTTTTGTGGGAGGGGTAGAAGGAGAGGAGCGATTTAGCACGTTCATGAACTTCAGCTTACTTTTTCGTCAAAAATTATGCGTACAAAATTTGAGCTTTCTCGCTAAATGCGTTCTCAAACTAGAAGAGTGTACTTACGGACGGACGTACATCAGTTTTTGAGATTTTTGAGTGGTACTGCTGCATCATTATTTTTTTTTCCTCCGAGCCTTATTTCTTAGTGTTACAAACTTTATGGTAGGTCAGATTACACCTACAAATCGGAAAAATCGCCAGCTTAGAAAAAAACCCACCCGAAATGAATGCCCATCAATAACCAAAAATGAAATGACATCTTTTGGTCGCGAAGTTTCACCTTATCCAGTTTAATTTGGATACCGCAGCGACGCAGCAGACAGGCTTGCGCGACAAGGAACATTAGCTCCACTAGGAAGTAAGTCGTGGTAGTACCAACATGCTGAAGACCCGATTCAAACAAATTATTTTGGATTCTATCTTGGCGGAATGGCGGTAGCTGGACTATTGTCGGCCTTAGCACAGGCCATTGCTTGCTAAAGCTGCACGCATTAAAGCTGTGGATCGCGAGCGACTGCCTTTGCAGAGTTTGCGACGAAGACGAAAAATCTATCGAGCATTATGTTTGTCACTGCCCGCAAATCGCCAACAGTCGTCTTCTCTGTTTAGGCTACAGATACTTTTCAGAAGTAGATACCCACAGAGGCTTCAAACATTCGAGCCAGCTTCGGTTTGCAAACCGAATCAAGTGAATAGAACAAGAAGAGTACAATGGGCCGAACTAGATGGCCCCAGTGCATAATGCTCCTTCGTAATCACCTACTTTATCCAGCGTTCCGTTTCACTGTTAATTTTCTAATGGTCCTCATTTCAAAATATTTGGGTGATTTTTTCGCAAGTGGAACATTGCCAATAACGAATCTTGCAAGAATTTATTCGAAGTTTTACTTTTTTTAATAATTAAACTAGTAACAGTGAAGTAAACAAAAAGAATTCAAACAAAGGTTCTTATTTTCAAACGTTTAAATTCATTAATTTTACCCTTACAGCAATATATATCTTGCAACTCTGTAACAATCTAGTTCAATTAATTTCAAATTAAGCCCTTTGATATACAACTAGCAGATAAGTTCAACTAAGAAAATCTATGTCCTTGTTAATGTTCATCAGCCATTCCGATTCCACTTTATTCTCGATTTGGTAGCAAAATTTATGACACACCTATATAGACGTCGGTTGCGATATGAAATTTCAATATCTTGCAATTCCTTTTACAGATTTTTTTCAAACATTAGTCCTTGCCGAGCTTCGTTTAGAATATAGGTACCTGTAGGCATATAATATTGTGATCTGTATATCAGAAAGAAGTACACCTACAATCTATCTACCGTTTAAGATATAAGAAACAGATAAAATTAATTTTCTATTATTTTCTTTAAAGAAGCTCGATGTTGCATTGAAGGAATTTTTCGCATCTTTTATACCATCTCGTAGCCGTATAGCTCGCAAACAGGACAAAGTAGACGAAAACGAAGCTGGCAAACGTAAAATATAAAGAAGACAAGATGAACAAGATGAACAAGAGTAAAAGTATACGAGAGTATATAGGAGGAATTTTGCCGTATAAAATTATGCAGAAAAACGTTTTCAAATATCCTTGAGAAGGAGAACGAAAGATCGAGGCAGAGGAAGCGTTGAATTAAAGAAGAAAGCTAAAGAAAAAGAAAAAAATCAGTAATGTTCTGTTCAGCAAAAAAGTAGAAGAAGAAGAAGACTTGTATTATAATAAATCCTAACATAATGAATAAAGAGAGTCGGTTTGGTTGTATCTCGGTGAATACAGAACATTGTAATATAGGTGTTCGTTTTATCTGGTGGAGATTCAAAGGAATTGTTGTGTGTACAATCCACGTCTTAGTTAACATGATGGAATCCTGTCTGTCTGTTTGCAGCCTTTTCTGACAAGGAAAACCTTTTCAAATATTGCTTAATTAAATTTTTCATTGGTTTTTTTTTCTCTCTCTCGCTTTGTGACCGGGAAATTGATAAGAGTTTATTTTTGTTCCTTTTTTTTTACCAAGGAGCCGATATGATATAATTTGAATAATTCATTTCAAATTTTTTTTTTTTTTTTCAAGATGCAGATATTTTTCAATTTTCTTATTTGAAGTTGGTTTCACTTTGAATTTGTAGCTCACCTATGGATGAACATCAATTAGGGAACATTCGCGATATGTGCCCCGATTTGCGACAAGAATAAGCATCGAGAACATTTTTAAGGAAGTATCTATTTCATTTTTGTCAATAAGTAATTTGTATTGTGATCGGCACAGGAAAAAAAAAATTTGCTACCATGAAATTTTGTTTTTTCGCGTTTCATGACTAAATTAGCCTAAATAAACTGGCAACAAGTCGGGCGAAACTTTATTATTCTTGGGACAAGTTGCGGATGAGTTGAAAGTCAATTTGCAGGTTAGAGTGGTTAGGGAAGACTAAGTGAAAGGGAGTTCTTGGACAGGGCTGTTGTCAATTTAACAATATTTCATTCGTTTCTGCAAGTTTGGGTTTTTATGAGGGGAGGAGGAGGGGTAATAGTAAGGGTGGGTGGATTTTAATAGCTTTTTAATTGATTGCTTGAATCACGTCCAATATTCTCTGTACAGAATGTGTTTCATAGACAAAGTTGCAAAGAATTTTCATAGAATTCGGTGTATTTTACATTCACGAAACCTTTGTATGGGAGGGGGTAGTGAGGGTAGGGGAATCAGAAAATTTGATATGCAGTTTTATTTCGTTTCTCTTGTAAGGTGCTTGTACAAAATTTCAAGTTTGTAGCTTTTAGTTTGTTGGTTATTTGTTGATTTAATGAAATTGGTCGAAATCATAAATTTGTATGGGATGGGGTAGAAGGGCAAGCGCGATTTCAAAACTTTTAACGTAATTTCATTTCAACTATTTTTGTAAAATTTTATGCAAAATTTGAAATTGATAGCTTTAAATAGTTAGGTGATAATTGATTTCTTAATAATGGTCGAAATCATACTTTTGTATGGGAGGGAGTAGAAGGACAGAATTTGTAATTTTGAAAAGTGCGCCATTTTTGAAATGCTCCCCATTTCCCCCACTACTATTATTTCAACATGTTATATTTTTTTGTATTTTCCTAGTATAGTTTAATATATGTTTCAAGTATCAATTACATAGCTTAAAAGATAGTTTAGATATTCATTTTTAAGCGTTTTTCTTTGCACACACACGCCTCCCCCTTCCACCTAACACCCCCAAAAAATTAGAAATTGGAGCTCACTTACCCAATCAACAATCCACCCAAAAACGAACATTCTACCTTTAACGGTCTCGGAGATATGAGTCCATATGCACGACGGACGGCGTACGGCGGGACGGATTTTTTTTTTTTGCATTTTTAGGCTAATTTAGTCATGAAACGCGAAAAAACAAAATTTCATGGTAGCACATTTTTTTTTTTCTGTGTCGATCACAATACTTTATTATTAGAATAATATAGTAAAATGCATCATATGATACTCTCGAAGAAATAGGAAAATATGCCATCTCAAATTCTTTCGAAAAATGGGGGGAGGTTTGTAATTTTGACATATAACGCTGAACGTAGCATACAAAATGTTTCATGTTGAATTTAAAGTTTGTAGCTTTCATAATTTTTGAGGAAATTGAACAATTTTTGTTTGAATTTATGGCATTTGTATGGGAGATGGCAGAGAAAGTGGGAGGTTTTGGATGATTCTGCTTATCAACATAATGATCGAATAGCTTTGTTACAATTTTAAAGTCGAAAGCTCTCATAGGTATGTTCGAAGGAGAAATACTTGAATTTGCAATACAAATATTTGTATGGGAGGTGGCAGAAGGAGTGAAGCGTAGCTTATATTTTTTTTCTAGCATTTATTGCAATTATTAAGGGACAAATTCTGACAAAATTTGAAGTTTGTACTTTTCCTAGTTTCAATTAAAATCCAAACCAAAATTGTGCATTTGTATGAGAGGGGGTAGAAGGAGTATTCGAATCACGACCAAATTATTCGACACCAATGATATTTGTAATAGTATACTTTTCTCAAAATTTGAAGTTGATAGCTTGGACGGTTTTGAAAAAAAAAAACTTGAATTGAAATTCCGAAATTTCGCGAAATTTGTATGTGAGGTGGTAGAAAGAACGAAGTGAAGTTGATAGTTTTTCCAAAATTTGTTACAATTAGAATAAAATTAATTATGACAAATTGGTTCCTTGAGCTTTACTAGTTGCTATGAAAACCGAAAAAAAATATTTTTGAAAATTGTTTATTTGTATGGGAGGGGGTAGAAGGAGTAAGGGGATCAAATCAATATTTTTTTACGTTACTAAAATTCACATCATTATACTGTGGCTTAATTTGCAAGTCAATAGCTGACATAGTTTCAAAGAGAACCAAATTTCTTTAAATTTCATGAAATTTTTATAGGAGGGAGTAGAAGGATTGGGGGGATATGAGCCATTCACAAGCTTAATGTTACTTTTTTGCTTAATATGATATGTAAAAAATTTCAGCACAATAGGTCAAAGCTTTCGAGAGTTATTTTGTAGACAGACGGACAAACAGACAGATAGACAAACAGAAGGTCATTAGGAATCGTGTTTTTTGAGCAAAAACAAATATTTCTGCACCTTTGGCGACTCCGTCCGAGCATTATTTCTTAGCGTTACAAACGGTAAGGCAAACACAATATACTCTCAGATTTCATTTAGAGTATAAAAATCCGTCCGTCCGTATGCCGTCCGCCGTAGATATGGACTCATATATCCGAGACCGTTAAAAGTAGAATGTTCGTTTTTGGGTGGATTGTTTTTTGGGTAAGTGAGCTCTGTTATCTAAGTTTTGGATAGTGTCAGGTGGAAGGGGAAGGCGGAGAGGGAAAGAGTCAAAAACTACAATAGCTAATATCTCCACCACGAATCCAGATAGGAAGCTGAAAATCAGCATAGGCATAGAGACGATTGTGGTATAAACTCTAAAAATAATTTAATTTTTTTTTTTCATTGGGGTCCGAAAAAGGGAGGCTGAGAACAAATCCATCAAAACAAAAAATTATTTTAAAACCAATTAGGTGGCATATAGTTCCAACATAATCTACTAAAAGGGAGACCAATTATTGGGGGATGGTCAGAGGGGGTGCAAAGAAAAACACTTAAAAACTAATACCTCTACTATCGCTGTAATTGAAACTTAAAACATAGATTAAGCTATTTTTTTCCGTAGCCGAACACAACTTGGGGGTCACCCTTTAATGCAATTTACACAGTCATGTGGGTAAGAAAAAAAAAGGAGTTGAGATTAAACGGGATTGAAAGGAGGGAAAAGCTTAAAAAGCCGGTGGACGTTGAGTTTAAAACGTCGAAGGTCATACGAAAATGGGAATACAGCCTGTGGCAATACATTTCAAAGTTTTGAAGTTCGTGGTATGAATGACTGCCTATATTTCAATGTACGGGAAGTTGGAAGCTTAACAGGAAACTTTGAAGCTAGGCAAGTATTTCTAGAAATGTGTAAGGACGTGAAATAAGTTTAGAAAGTTCCTCACTGCATTTACCATGAAAGCAGAGATAGTAAATGCTTAGTACTCCGACATTTCTACGATGATCCAGGAAGTCTATAGAAACCGTGTTGACTTCATCTCCAATTAGTCGGAACGCCTGTCTCTGGACACGATCGAGCATTGCAAGTTGCGTTTTGGTTGGCCCAGCCCATAAATGTACTCAAGGCGTGGTATAATGTAGGTCTTATAGATATTTGCTAGGTCTACATCTTCTACAATGGCACTACAACCCAGATCGGGCCTTGGTCTCTTTGACCTTCAGGTTTCTTAAAATTTTTCATTATTTATTGTGGAAGGGTTCCTAGACCTTTGCACAACCCTCTATCTACGAATTTTTCATTTTCGTAAATCAAGGTGACCAAGATATACCCAAGCAGGCAGTTTGCTCGAATTATGTGTCGACCGAGAGATTGTTGATCAACACGCTACCCAATAGGCTCCAACCTAGTGCTAGGTCGCTGGGAGTAAAATATGTTTTACATCTTTGGAGAACTCCAAGGCATTTGGAAGCGCCAAGTGCTACGTCGCGTATGTTTTGGTTCCAATTAAAATGGTTATTTATCGTAATGCCAAGGAGTGAGAATAGTCTAGTTGTAGACCACCGAAGGTTACATTAAAGACCGACGCTGAAACATTACGTCTGAGGAAAAGGTGACAGGCCTGCGTTTTTAATGTATTGAACTCTACTCTATTTATCCTGCCCCATTCCAAGATTAGGTTCAGGTCAGAGTTGAATGATCGAAATAGTTCAGCACGTTTAGATGTTACCGGGACACGATGAGCGTTAGTAATCGAGTCGAATTCATAGATGCTATCCAGGGTACTGTCATCTGCAAAGCAATGTATCGGATTGAGCGTTGACGACAGAAAGTCATTAATAAAAATAAAAAAGAGTGTGAGTGATAAAACAGAGCCTTGAGGGAATCTATGGGAAAGGGGGCAGATGCCACGCCATCCAATATGACTTGTATGGTGCTTTGAGCTTTACTAGGAGACATTTGTGCCAAACTCTGTCAAAGGCTTTAGTGATGTCAAGTGCCAGGACTTGACCTTCGCCAAATTTATGGACGCAAGAGTTACAACGATCAGTCAGATATACCAAGAGGTGAACTGTAGAACGTCCGGAACGGAATCCGTATTGGCGATCATTGATAAGTTTGTTATCTTCAAGATCGCAGACTATTTTGCAATTATCAGTCGTCTCCATCACTTTCGACAGAACGAAAGTAGTGGTTATGGGATGGTAGTTGGCGGGTAACGCTTTGTTCCCTTTCTTGGGAATCGGCTGAACATTTGATACTTTCCACGTGTGCGGAAAGTGCTCAGAAGAGTAAGAGAAATGGAATAAATCGCGCAACGGTTGAGCTAGAAAAACAATTCTTAAGGACTAAGCGGGAAATACCATCAGGACAAGCAGATATCTGAAGTCGTGTGCGAAAATGAATCGAAGGTAGACGAAATCCAGATGGTGTTACATGAGGGGGAGACTGGTTTGTCGTTGGCAGCTTGGAGTTTCGTGCGAAACTTGATGCAAGAAGATTGACTTTCGCATCAGGAGGGACTACAATTCGGTACCCATCTAGAAGAGGTGGAGTAGTTGATTTTACATGGTTGTTGTTGCATGTTTTAACAACTAACCAAAAAGATATCGAGCCTTTTGGTGTTTCGAAAAACTTCCGTCGATATTTCTGGCCGCGTTGAAACTTAGCACTTCAAAATAGATTTGCAGGTACTTCTTGACACGTTGTAAAAAGATCTGTTGGCAAAAGTTGGGGTGTTCTTAAAAATTTGAAGATATACGAAATTATCGTTACGGATGGCCGTAAAACCATCTTTAGTGAACCACGAATCCTTCGACGGTTTGATTCGTTTATAACTAAAGGGTATGAAGAGTTCCATACCCTTGAGGATAGTTTCGATTATAAGCTGACAAGCTGTATAATAATTATTCGACTCAAACCACAATTTCCATTTAAAGGCTCTGAAATAATGGTTTAATGCTCCCCAGTCTGGTTTTTTGTAATTGGAAATTGTGCTCGAATCAGGAAGTGGTCAGTATTCCCAACTGGGGATGGCTGGTTTTAAGGTTTTAAGTATGGTTTTAAGGGTATAAAATACACCAAGAATTTCATAGAATTTACTTCGTCGTTAAACTAACATTCTATACAGTGAATTTTGAACGTGATTCGAGCAATCAATGAAAAAATTATTGTCATGTAACTATCTCTTCTATCGCTTGTTAGCAGATTTTTTTCCTTAGAAGTTGAACAATTAAAATACCAAAGAGACAAGTACATTCATGAACTTGATTTATTTAACCTAAATATTCATAAAAATTGTTTTTAATCCCATCTTAACTTCTCCTTGGCTACAGACTGGAAAGACGAACAAACATTTTAGAAGGATTACCTTGAAGCACTTAAAAAAACAAATTCATCCCCAAAGTTTACAATTAAACCCACGCGACTCTCAGACCTGATGTTATTGTCTATCCAGCTAGATTCCTAAGAAGCTATTAATTCAGGAGTAAAACTTCTCCATAAATTTAAGAAAAGGGTTTACCAATTTATAAAAGTCTAGACAGATCACCTCGACTTATTTCACAGTCGAATAATCTCTCCATCTGCAGTCGTACCTATTTGGTTATTGTGAACGATTTTCAGGATGAAAAATATCAACACAATGTATGCAAACCCGGGACTTTACTCGATATAAATCGTGTTTCTAACCAGGTGAAATATGGCTCTTATTAACGCCTCCGGTCCACCTCAAACGGATGAATTGGCGAAGCCCAGGAAAACCGGAATTCCCATTGCAGAACCCACGAAACTGCTCCAATATACCCTTTTTTTTAGAAATATGAACGATCAAAACTTTATCCCCCTAGTAATGAATCATTTCCCTTTTATTTCGCTTTTTCTCCTTAGGATCCTGCTGGCTAGTATATCCCACATAGGATTCGGAGCCAAAGAAAAGTAGCTCTCGGTCCTCAATCATCAGAAGGATATGTGGGCAACTATAATATCCGATCAAACGTTTAAGTTAATCTCGAAAATGGACCGATATGTCCCATTGGGAGCGACCATTTTTCAACAGCAATTGTCTCGACAGTAAATCAATAAGATGTCGACAATGTCCTTAGTCCAAGGAAGACACTATCGTGGTAGTAGTCTTCGATGGACAGAGGGACGACAAAAAAAACGGTGAACTAGGCGAGAAAATATCACACCAGGGGTATATGATGAAAAGCTGGTTTCGAAGAAAATATGGCATACTGCGTAAAATACCAATAAATGATTCGGCAAAAACGGACACTGAACTCAATGATCTGAAATAAATCTAATAGAAAATTATATTACACAGATAATAATAAATTTCTCATATACGAAGCTGAAGAATACAATACGCCCGGGAAAAGCATTGTGACAATTTATGTGAAGCGTATACGCAGAAAGGAGCAAAAAAAACACCACAAAAATAAATGAATAAAAATGGACGAATTTATTTCTATAGCCAGACCGATAAAAACCGAAAATGCGTTAACAAGAAGATAATCCTGTTCTAATTTATGTCACATTTGGTCTGATTAAGTGATGATAGTTTGGTCGCTGTTTGGTTTTTTAGAAACAAACATCATCAATTTAGGTTAAATATCTACATAAAACTTAACTTTTGTATAAACAGAGGAACAAATACAAAAAAAAAAGTCCTGGAAGACTTACCTGTAATTTGAATTCAACTGAATTTTTCCGATTGCAACATTTTCGAATGTTGAGGGGCTCGTCGATCGTGCCCAGTAATGTGAAAAATCCTTATCTGATCGTTGTTCGGTGAAACGACACTTTAACGTGACATCTTCACCTTCTCGTGTATCGATTGATTCGTCGGCTTTTGTTAATGATAATATCGTCAAAGCTGCAAAAGAAAATATTTTATTAATGTAAAATTTTTGATAGGTTCCAAATATGTATATGTCAAAGGTCATACAGATATGATCATGAAAATTTTCAAAGTCAGATATTTTTAGTGTTGTATACTATAGGTGTTCAAACTATAAGACTCATGCGGAAAAGGGGGAGGGGAGCTCAAACATGTTTTTTTTATTTTTTGATATTTATATATTTTGACGGATATTATAAAAGAATGTGAATTGCAGTACTTGACGAGCCGCCACTGGTACAAGGGGAGAGCTAGTTTAATAAATTTTCGTCCTTTTCATAAAATTTAAATCTTTTCGTATTCTAGAAATACCCATGTATGATTGTGTATTTCTGCAATACGAGCAGGTTTATATTTTATGGAAAGGACGAAAATTTATTAATGTAACTCCCCTGGTACCCCTGGCGGCTCGTCAAGTATGGCACGTTCGACACTGCCGACCCATAAAATTAATCAGAAATATATTATTGTTTGTGCACACCAAAAATGGAGCAATTTCACTTGAAAGAAGCCGTGCGATGACCCAACAACGAAACTTGGAGGACTATTGCTGAAACACAATGTGGCGCTGTAGGTGCAGCTGTAGTAGAAGTTGGCAGTATTTAACTTTTGATGCGCTAATTTAGAAATGGCGGACAAAGTGGAAAAATTTATCGAAGTGAATAAAATTAACACAATTTTATACAACTTTTAGATAGTAGATTCATGCAACCAAAGCGACACATTGAATTCGATTTCAGCAGCATGATACGAACTAAATGCTCGCGATGTAGCAACATGCAGCGGCAGCTCCACATTGTGTTTCAGCAGTTCACATGAGGTAATAACACGGTACGGTAAACAATCTTCTGCCGAAATTTTCTTCAAGATATTGTATCGGTACAGCAGCCCGTAGATTTGAATTTTTGTTTCTTCAATGGGCCAAATCGGGCCTTGGATTCCTGGCTATCCGGTTCTTTTACATGTATTTCTTTTGTGGAGGACTTGTTAGAACTTCGCGCAACCCTCTATTTAAAATTTTTTTATTTACTTAGATTGAGGTAGCCCAGACATACCCAGAGTAAGGGAATTATAACTCGACATAAGCCACACAAAATTGAATATGTAATTTATATATATTCTATAGAAGAATTTCAAGAAATGTAACCATATTTTATAATATAATAAGCGAGGGTGTAGCCTAGTGGGTAGCGTGTTGGTCTTGTAATGCGAAGGTCGTGAGTTCAAATCCCGGCCGATGTTAAATATAATTCTAGCACATTGCCTGGTCGGATATATTTTGGTCACCTCAATCTACGAAAATGAAAAATTTGTAGATAGCGAGTTGTGCGAAGGGCTAACAACCTTTCCACAATAAATATTGAAAAATGTTAAGGAGCCTGAAAATCAGGAGGCCAAGGTCTGATTTGGGCTTTAGTGCCATTGTAGAAGAAGAACCATATAATAGTATAATATTCGAAACATTATGTCCAGGCTACATACAAGTATGATTAACGACGAAAACTGGTATAATATGAAGGATGAAGGATTCACGGAAGGGGGATAAGAACTATTGGAACCTTTTTAAGCGTGTAGCCTAGTGGGTAACGTGTTGGTCTATAATGTGAAGATCGCGATCTAAAATTCAAAAATCGTCGATGCATAAAATTATTCAACCATGAGACCATAAAAAAATAAAAAAAAATTGACAAGGACTATTAAACTAAATTTATTACTGGTGCTATTTGGGCGATTCGATAGAAATATTCTTTTCAAAACGGGATTAAGCTTTATTGACTAACAAGTAGAAACTATTATTTAAAAATCAAGTCAATAAAGTGAGGAAAATGAAATTATTAATGACTTATATACATACAGTGTGTATGAACAAGAGGTGTAGGCTTGGAATGGCCTATTATTTGACACCTGATGGCTTGACAGTTGTCAAATGTTGAAAGTAGTCTAATGTTAACATTTGTCAAATGTTGACAGTTGTCATCTATGTATAAACGCGGGAAATTTACCATGGAACGCTACACAGTGAAATTAAAAATATAAATCGTTAAATTTTACTGCGAAAATGCGCGTTCAATCGCAGTTACGATGTGCAAATTTCGAGCAATTTTTGATCATAATCATGTGCCTTTTGAAACGTGTGTAAGCAACCTAATCAAAAAATCCTTAGAGGCTGGCTCAGTGCGACTTCACCCCGAGCGTTCGACCGAAAATATCGCCGCAGTGAAGAAAAGTTTTAAAAAGGAGCCAAACACCTCAATTCATCACCGTGTTCAAGAACTGGACCTCTCCGCGTCCACATTGCAGCGAATATTGAAGAAATATTTGGCTCTGCATGCGTACAAGGTCCAATTTACTCAAGAACTGCAGTCATCGGACCACCAACAGCGCCGTACGTTCTCTGATTGGATCTTGGAAAACATGAATGATGATGGTGAAAAAAATTTTGGTTTCTGACGAAGCTCATTTTATCATTGGCGGTTAGGTTAATAAGCAGAATTGCCGCATTTGGGGATCCGAAATCCCGCGTGTAATTCAGGAGAAGTCACATCGAGTGACTGTTTGCTGCAGATTGTGGGCCGGAGGCGTCATAGGTCCGTAATTTGCGAAAATATCGGCAGAAGAGCCGTTATTAAAAAACATAACAGGGCTACGATTGCGCGTAAAGAGCAATCTTACGATACTCTAGATGAAATAGAATTTTTTGTGATCCTAAGAAATTCCGTAAGGGAAGTGTTAGAAGGGATGATAGCATTGAACTAATTTTTTCCCCATCATGCTAAAGCAGCTATACAAATTTTTTGTACAAAATGCTTACACCAAAAATTGAATGGGAACTGAGAAAATTAGTGAGTTAGATTTAGTGCAAATGTGCAGTTTGTATGGGAGGTGGTAGAAAGAGTGGGTGGATTTTAGTGATTTTTTCAGAAATAAATAGGAATATTATAAAATTGACATCTCTTAGATTTCAGACTAGTAACATTTATACTTTTCAAGAAAATCGATTTTTTGTGAAGTTGTGAAACTGTGTCATATTGTATGGGAGGGGGTAGAGGCAGTGAAGCTAATCAAATATTTTTTTGTGATGTTAGTGATAATACTAATTAAGTATTTATTACAAAATATGAGCTCAATAAATGTTATATGTTCTGAGAAAATCGTCTTAGAGCATTTCATGAAAAAGTGTAGTTTGTATGGGAGGTGGTGGAAGGAGAGGGAGGACGCAAATAATTTTTCTACTGTAAACTTTAATCATTATGAAAGTAATATATCCCAGACTAATAGCTTTTATACTTTTCGAGTAAATCCATTTATTGTCAAATTGCGAAATTGTGTAATTTTGTATGGGAGGGGGTAGAAGAGGTAAAGCTAATAGTCTAATTTTTTTTGACCTTACGAACAATTTTAAATTAATATTTGGTGAACAATTTCAGCCTGCTAAATTGTATACGCACTGAGTAAATTGGCTTAGACTAATTCATGACAAGTACAGTTTGTATGGGAGGTGGTAGAAGGAGGGAGGACACGCATAATTTTTATATAATAGATTAATATTATAATAAAAGTAACATTCCAAATTTCAGGCCAATAGCTTTTATACTTTTCGAGCAATTCCGTTTATTGTCAAATTGCGCAATTGTGTCATTTTGTATGGAAGGGGGTAGAAGGGGTGGAGCGATTTGGCCCGTTCACGAACTTGACTTTACTTTTTTGTCAAAAACAACGTGTACAAAATTTCATTCAAAATATCTAGGTCAACGCGTTCTCAAGCTAGAGAGCGCACGGACGGACGGACATCCGGTTTTGAGATTTTTGAGTGATAATATTAACTTCTGTATCATTCATTTTTTTCTCCGAGCCTTATTTCTTAGCGTTACAAACTTTAGAGCAAACTTATAATACTCTCAGATTTCATCTAGAGTATAAAAATCCTACAACTCTTGTTGATACACCCTTTGATTTGAACCGTATTCCTTTCTTAGTGTTCCACAGAAGCCATTACTCAAAATACAAAATTTCAAAATTACAAGTAAAAAAAAATTAACGTAGAACTTTTTGTTTTTAATTTCAAGGTACGAGCTCGTAAACCGACGTAAGGATACGCAAGATAAAGATGAGTTTAATAATTATGATAAGAAAAAAAATCCCGTGAAATGAAACCGAAACTTCCGCAATATCGATGATATAAAGCTAATGTTTTAATATAGATTAGATTAGATTAGATTCCACAATGGAGATGGATTGGATTCCTCTTCGGCTTCTGATGGGCCTATTGTGATATACACGGTATAAAATGTTACAGTTCTCCATCGGAACCCGTGCTATTGGCAAAGCTTAAGGAATAGCCAGAAATTCACTTGAGTTCATGAATCGTTGGACAAAATGAATTAGTCTCTTATTCACGAATGGCTTACAATCACAGAGATTGTGATCTAGGGTTTCCTTCTCATCATTGCAAATGCTGCATAGATTGTCCTCTGAGAGTCCAATGAAGATGATTTTTTCATATGGTAGTGTCAGGTTAGGATACCAACTACGAGTCTCGTCTGATTTCTATTTAATTCTATATTCAGAAGCTCCTAAAGGGACCGGAGTCGGAAAATGAAATTTTCGAACAATTATTTCTAATTAACAGAGCAACATAATGAAATCTTTTATATTGCATTACACACTTTATTAAATTTACTAGGGCTTGTATTGAATAAAATTTAAAAATATTCTTTCGGAACTGAAATATGACCATCAATTCGCATATAGTTTTTCAAAATTGGAAAAAATTGCTATCCAGGATTGCTGCTTCATTGTCTATGCCTCAATATAGCTTAATAAGATTAAAGATTTTGTATAGCGATTATACCTATATACATTCTTGAATTTCGTAATGCATACGAAATGTACAAAACCCTCTCTCACAACCTAAAAAGCCTAATCGGTACCTACTGTACTGGAATAAATTCCTACGTTTGACAACATTAAATCTAATTAAAGTTAGCAAAAAAAATCCTTAATGCTCTTTTCAAGTCGACACGTTTCACATATTGCACGTATAATGGTAACATTTGTATCTTAGTTTACAAAAAGGACGGAACAATTTGCCAAATTTTGAAATTCCCTTTTATCAAAAACAATATATAAAATATGGCAGCTTTTTATTCCAATACATTCTGGAATAATCATCGATGGGTCATCAGGATAAAAAAATGCTTCAATCGGAAATTTTAGATTTGAATCTAATTGTTTTAGAAACTTTAATTTGTTTTAAATTGTTTAAGAAACTTTTCTCCCAGCAAAATTCTGGTGTTTGTTGATGTAAATTTACAACAGCTGCACTGATTCAGTTACAATTTTGACTTGAATTGATTGTGTTTGCCGGAAAAGGTTGTAGCGTTTTATCCAGACTCTAATACTCTAAAAAAAAGTTCTCGCCAAAGTGGAAGAAAAACTTCACTAGCTGACTCTCATCTCCCCCTCCCCTCACAAAATGTCAAAGAAAGCATCAAGTGAAGTTGAAGTCTCTTCAAAATCTTATGTAATTGAAAAAAAAAAAACAACAATATTGATAATTACAAATATCAATGAACCGTTCACAGGTTACAATCCCACATTTAACCCAAGGGTGTCAAAAAGATGAGAGGTTCTCGTACACAATGAAAATTAATTTCAGAAATTTCCAAGCACTTCCTTCATTAAATTTAATTTACAACCAATAAATGTCAATAGGAAGATAAGACTCACAATACCGACACAAATTTACCGAATTTTCTCAATTGAATAACATTTCGAAGGACATAAAGCTCTGGCCCAACGTAGATGATTGATTCGATGCACGTAAGCTACACTAGCGGAGTACGAGAAAAATATAATATTTGGACATAAAAGTAGTGGGGGAAATGGGGAGCCTTTCAAAAATGGTGCACTTTTCAAAATTTCAAGCCGTTGTATTTCAGTGTTCTTATATATTCTAAAAATTGCGACGCTGCCCGAACGAACGATATTTTCTTTGAACAGGTAGAAGACAAATGAAATGAAATGAATCAAAATGAAAAGCAACGAAATGAAACGGAATAGATAAATAGTCTGAGATAAAAGTATCTATAGCGAAAAGTACGCAGCTATTTCTGCGGTAAGGCATGTCCATGATCCTATGTACTTGCGTGAAGCGGAAGTACGAGCGTCAGGCTACTAATCGTAACGATTTTTTCCTCAGCATTAGAACTCTTTGTACTACGCCAATCCACGCCATTAATTTCGGATAATGTGGCAGAGAGAGAGAGAGTCGTCTCACAAATTGGTTTCACGATTCTTCAATTCAAACTAAAGAAAAAGCATAAAAACCAATTAACACCTTCTTTAACTTCTTTTTGAATCTTCACAAGATTTCAGTTTCTTACTTTCCATTTTCCTTGAACGAATTACATTTAATAACATTAAACCTAAGCCTACTCAATTGGACACCACACAACCACACTGCAGTTTGTGAAATGAATGATTGCTTAAGAATTTCACTGTACGGAATAAAAAAGTTCAAAATGATACCAACAGAGATGGAATGCTGGCTTTCAGTGTGCCTGTCTACAACATAACTCTCGACCGTTTTGAGCTATCGTGCTGAAATTTGTTTCATGCCATTTTTAGCAAGCCGCATCCCATCACTCGCTCTACAAATTTCATGAAATTGTTTCTCGACTTGAAAATTAGTTCGAAGTATATTAATGGAAATATTATTAACGTGAAAAAATATTGATCGGAACTCCTTACTCCTTCTACCCCCTCCCATACAAATGCACAATTTTGATACATTAATTTCTTCGATTTCCATTGTAACTAGCAAAGCTAAATAGACAAATTTTTGCCAGAGTTATTTTTATTATAATTGCAATCAGTTTGGAAAAAATTATCAACTTCACCTTCCTTGGTCTACTCCCCTCCACCCATCCCCCCATACAACTTTAAAGAAATTTAGAATTTTGAATTAAATTATTGTTCTTCGAAACTGTCAAAGCTATCGACTTGAAATTTTGAGTGAAGTATAATAATGCGTAAATAATTACCGTCGAAAAATTCTACCCCTACGATACAAGTATCTATATTCGAAATTCAAGAAAAGCATTTCTCTTTCGAACATTTGAAAGCTATCGACTTTAAACTCGCATGTTGATAAGCAGTTTCAAAATCATAAAAAACCTTCCACTTTCTCAAATGCCTCAATTTTAGGCAAACACCTTCTACCACCTCCTCTACAAAAATTATTATAAACTATGGAAAAGAATTTGAAATGACATATTGCATTTTCGGGAACATTAAACGATTTTCTATTTCACCTAGGTGATGGCGCAGGATATCCTGTTACAAACTGTTAAGGACGAGGAAGCGGACGTTGTCTTGAATAGCGAACCGTACAAAACAGTCGACGGCAATACCAGGTTCTGTGACAAAACAAAGCAAGCAGCAATAAGGATATGTGGAAAATAAGTCTTCCAAGAAACTAGTGAATAGGCGAAGGGTTTCGTACGAGCAAAAATAAATGGAATTCACCACTACAGCTGTTATGCACGACCCAGACAACGCTGGATAATCTAATGACCGAAGCACGCGGTAAAATTCACGTAGTCATAAGCTGTGACTTCAATGCATGGTCAACAGAGTGGGGTAGCAGGCTCACCAATGCTAGAGGACGTATTTTACTGGAAAGCTTTGCACCACTAGAAATAGGGATCGCAAACAACGGCCGGGTAAACACGTATCGCAAAGCAGGAATTAGCTCCATTATGACATAACATCCCAATCAGCTTCCTTACACGAAATACGAAATGGCCCCTTGGCGAGGAATACATACACAGCAATCATCAGGCGAATATAATTGAATTAAAACAAAGAAAAGCCATACAACGATCTAAATTAACAGGCCCAAAATGAAAGGCTAAACTCTTTAATAAGGACACGTTCGACATTTGGTACTGTTACCAAAAGAAAGCAAGCCTCCTGGAGAGCCATCGTCATAATACCCAATATGTCTACTTGACACGTTGGGAAAGATCCTTGAACGAATTATATACAACACTGTCACAGCACCTGTTCGTATTCACCAAAAACACCGATAGTCGATACATCAACTGAGGCGATATAAGGAGACAGATGGAGACAGTAGTGTAGTGTATCCTTCTTGGCCAACGATCTCTTTATCAGTGACCCTATCGATAAAGAGATCGTTGGCGAGGAAGGATACACTACACTACTTGTTGAGAATAATTACAAACTACTTCACCAACAGAAAGTTGAGGTACTAAGTAAGTACTACCACGTCATCGCGGGAGTCGCACAAGAATGGGTACTGGGCCCTCTGCAGTCGAATACCATGTACTACGGAGTCCTTCGACAATCACTGCCACAAGGAGCAATATTAATCGAGTTCGCTGATGACATTGCCGTTGTTAAAGTGGCTAAGCAGTCAGCAACAAACGAAGCAGTACCAAAAATTCGCCGGTTTGAAACTTACTGACCACAAAACAGAGGCTGTTCTAATAACAAGTCGAAACAAAATTGAATGCGCAGGTCGGCAGTCAAACTATCAGATCCAAGGAAGCAATTAAATATCTAGGAATTATGTTCGATAATAGGGTAACGTTTAAAGTTCAGGTGATAATAAAAGGGCGTCATAAATGACGGCAGCCCTTTGACAAATACTGCCAAACATCGGTGGAGCCTGATGTGCTAGATGGATTCTACTTTCCAGAGTAGTGAGCTCGGTCCTCCGTTTTGGGCGACGGTATTAGCGACAAAGAAAACAAGGAGAAAGGAGTCGTAAACGTATAGGCTCTACGCGATATGAGAAATCATCAGTTTCCGAGCAATGTCATAGCCGGACATTTTCGCGAATGAGACACTAAGGATCTACGAAAGAAGAGCCTCGATTCTACAAGAGGCAGCTGTTGTCAACAAACTAAAAGAAGAGGAAAAGGCAACATCAATAGATATGTATGTGGCGAACCAGATGCGACAACACTACAAAAGGCAGATGGTCCTATAAGTTTATACCCGCCAATGAGGTCTGTACAAAGCGTGTGTATGAGGACTGCAACTATCACCTCACGCAGTTCCTATCAAATAGGTTTAGGTTTAGGTTGTAGGAGGGTGGTTCCATAGAACCACAATGCACTGGGGCCATCTAGTAGGGCTCATTGAACTCCCCCTATTAGCATGGATGGAAGTCACTCCTCTTATTCTAACCACTTGGTTCGATTTGCGAACCGTAGCAGGCTCGAGTGTTGGACGCCTCTGAGGTCGTCTAGTTCTGAGAAGAATCTAGAACCTAAACAAAGGACTGTTGGAGATTTGCGGGACAGTGACAAAGACAATGTTCGATAGATTCTTCGTCTTCCTCGCCACCTCTGCAAAGGCTGTCGCTCGGTCTGTATCTTAAATGCGTGCAGCTTTAGCAAGCAATGACCTGTGGTTAGGCCAACAATAGTTCGGATGCTATAGCGACTACGTTGACAGCTGAGCTGTAAGATTTTTTTTTTGGTTCTTCCCAAAAGGATTTGGCCGTTTTGCGGCTGTTGCTGATTTGGCTGTTTTGCAACCCTGCCGAGAAAGAATACAGAATAGTTTGTTTGAAGCTAGTTTTCAGCATTGTACATCGTCTCACCTCCTACTGGAAATGTTTGCAGATCATTGCCGTACAAGCGTATCTGCTGCCTCGTTACTTAGCAGGTCGCTATGACCCGGTATCCAAATTAGAAACACATGCGTAGTGGCCTCTCAAGTAACGGCGGCTTCAGCAAATACTCACAAAGATTTCGACATGATAACCCACCTCCATGTCCAGACTGTCCAGATGAAAAAGACACAGAGCACGCGGTATTCAACTGCAGTCGCTTCGCAGTACGGAGAAATAACATGCCGAATCCACAATTTACCATAGTCCAATCAGAAGGCAATTGGATGAAAATTTGCACACTTATAACGAATCTGCAAAAGGATCTTCGGTAAATCGGGAGGGGAAGGAGAGCAGAAGCAATATAAGGAGCAAAGCTTAAAATGCTAACCAGCTTCGCGAAATAGCGCCTAACGGCAGTCCCGCGGGTAGAGTGGTTGAAGCCTCTGTACGAGGGTGCGGTTTAGTATATATCATTTAGTACATACCAGCTGACAATTATCTGCCAGGATCAGGTATGTGAAACGTGCATACTAATGGCACGGGCTGTTGGTATCTAATGAAGATTCCCCACCTCCAAGGCGAAACCAGAAAAAAAAATACACTTCTTAGTGAATTTTTTTTTTTTCAGAAATAACAACGAAGTTTTTTCAAGTGGCATCTTTGAAATTTCTGACCACTAGCGTTCATAGTTTTCAAGAAAATCGATTTTTCATAAAGTTCTGAAATTGTGTCACATTGTATGTGAGGGGGTAAAAGGAGTGAAGCTTATCAGCTATTTTTTCCTATCTTAATAATAATCTTCTACAATGGCACTACAGCCCAAAACGGGCCTTGGCCGCCGGATCTTCAGGTTCCTTACCATTCTTTTTCCTCAACGAATTTTGCAGTTTCGTAGATTGAAATAACCAAGGTATACCCAAGCGAGTAGTGTGTTGCAATTATACTTTGACTGGGATTTAAACTCACGACCCTCACATTGTACACGAATACACTAACCACTAGGCTACAATTTCACCTTTTTCAATGGCACTACAGTCCAAATCGGGCCTCGTCCTCCTGACGTTCAGGTTTCTTCACATTTTATTTGTTATTGTGGAAGGGTGGTTAGCCCTTCGCCCTACACCTACGCAACCTTAATAATAATGCTAATTAAGTATTTAGTAGAAAATTTAAGCTTGATAAATATTATACGTACTTAAAAAATTAGTTTATAGTACTTCGAAGAAAAAATGACGTTTCAATAACAGGTGGTGGAAGGGTAACAATTTCTGATAAAATTAATGCATTTTAAATTACAAGTTATTAGCTCATATTGTTGTCATTGTTGTAAATTTTTGAAAATGAGTCATTTTGTTTGGGAGGGAGTAGAAGGAGTGAAGCGATTTGGCCTGCTGATGAACTGGACTTTAGTTTTTTATCAATAACGACGTGTACAAAATTTGAAGTTTTAAGCTCAACGCGTTCTCAAGTTAGAGAGCGTACGGACAGACGGACATTCGATTTTGAGATTTTTGAGTGATAATATGAAGTTCTGTATAATTTTTTTCGCCAAGCCTTATTTCTTCTTCTTGCCAACCTTGTGGCAAACTTATGCTCTCAGATTTCATCTAAAGTATACAAATAAATGAGTTTTGGAAAATTTTGGAGTAAACATATGAAATTTTTTTTTAAATTTAAAATATCTGGCCGTTTTATTATATTGGACCACCCAACTTTTTTGTCGCAGTTTAATCATAATTCAATCACCAATTCATAATATGAATATTAAATAAATTCAATTCGATACCAACATTAACTAGGTTAATACCGAATAATTTTTCTTCCCAATAATTCCCAACATTATCATAAATATTAAATCGTTTCTCTCCTCTCTCTACGAGTAATTCTAGATATCTATAAAATTGTCTGTTGATTGAGAACTACAAAAAAGCTAATATCCGTTTAATATTCTACTATCCTGCTCGAAACCCGATATTTTTGAGAAAGTTAAACAAGCGGTTGTGTCACTGTGGGGAAAAAAAACTATCTCGCTATTAGCAGGATACTTTGCACAAAACGCAAAACTCTACGGTAGACCACGTTTTATTTAGTTTTTTGTTGTTGTGCTGTTATTTGTATAGTCCTGATGGCACTCTTTCAGTTGATGCTATCCTGTCAATATTTTTTGTTTTTGACATCAATAGAGTTGCCAAACTAACGTCACCTGATACATTTTCAATTTGAGGTTATTTGCCTGCAACGATATGATATTTACGCAGAATAAAAAAAAAACCTAAAACATCCTTTTATTGAATTGTTATGCAATTTTTTTTCCTTTCACCTATAGACTATGGATAACTTTTTTTTCACTATCGATAGTGCAATCCATTAGAGAGAAGACGTAAATTGAACTATGACAACGTATCTGTTATAGAAACGATGTCAGTCGATGGGAAAGGTAAGGAAAAAAAAAATTGGGAGTCCAGGTATATCATCAATAATAGTTCAAAAAAAAAATGTAATTAACTCAATTTATTATATTGAATGATGGTTAGGTTACCATGAAAGATACTTTCGCATCGATCATCTTTCGGGCGGCGTTCAGATTACAGGCCGTCTGGGTTGCTTGAGGCTACTTGGTTATATTTTCGCTTTGTTGTTGTTTCAGTGTTAATTTTCACTCGGCTGCTAATTAATTTTCTGTTTTCTCTTAATTTCTTGTTTTAACATCTAGCGTTGGCCATCATCATCATCCGCTGTAATGAAAATACCGGCTGCGGCGGACAGACGAAAAATTTAATTAACTAATACTTTGGGTTTCAATCAGCCGAACGGAGAGCGGCGAAGAAATTATGCGATAGATATTTGGCCTGGAAAGTAAGCAAAGTGAATGTCTTGTGTCATGTGTGGGAAAAAGAAAGGTTATTGCCTTTCCGCCCACTTTTAATTGAAGTAGATGAATTGGTTAAAAAAATTTATGTTTCTGACCAAGCTTTATCCTTTCTTCTTGGTGTTCGCTTCAATCCTGGAGACAGTATTTTACAAGTTCCTGAAGTTCGAAAGTAATGTGATATGAGTTTCTAAATCAGGACAGGGTGATACCTAAAGATATCATTCTTTTTCTATGAACTTTTAATTTTAAATAGGGCTTCGCTTACTCCTTATGTACAGTCGGTTTCGAATCTGTTAGTTATATTGACCGAGCATAAGGGC
Source organism: Chorisops tibialis (assembly GCA_963669355.1). Lineage (NCBI taxonomy): Eukaryota > Metazoa > Arthropoda > Insecta > Diptera > Stratiomyidae > Chorisops > Chorisops tibialis. The sequence goes on from OY770262.1 coordinate 315,011,536, forward strand.
TAAGGAGTATAAAACATAAAAACATATCAGAAAGACCAACTAAAAACAGAATCATATCCTCTTCAATTCAACGCATATAAATTCGATTTGTCTTATGCATTATGGACATGTCGATACCACAGTGCACAAATGTGTTAAGTGCTATATGTTGATTTTGAGATAAGCGATTTTGAAACTTTGAGTTATTTCAAAGTTCTTTTATAGGGAGTGTGAACAAGAGATGTAGGATTTGTTTCCAAGACCCAATCAGAAAACGTACGGCGCTGCTGGTGGTCCGGCGGCCGCGGTTCTTGAGTCAATTGGACATTGTACGCATGCAGAGCCGAATCTTTTGTCCACATTCTCTGCAGGGTGGACGTGACGAATGAAGTTGTTTGGGTCGTTTTCAACACCGTCCTTCACTACGGCGATATTTTCGGTCGAACGTCAGGGGCGAAGTCGTTACTCGAAGTCGTTTCGGTGTCTTCACATCTTGCACTGAGCTAGTCTCTGGGAATTTTTTGAATAGGTCGCTCACATGTGTCTCAGAAAGCACACAATTACGATCAAAATTCGCTCGAATTTGACGGATCGTAACTGCAATTGAATGCGAATTTTTGTAATGAAATTCAACGACTGTGTAGCGTTCTATGGTAAATTTCCCGCGTTTGTAGAGAGTGTCTCATTAAAACCGACTATTTTGAATTATTTTAAATTTAGCCCCATTTTTATACTCTAGATGTAATCTGAGAGTATATTGTATTTGCCTTACCGTTTGTTACGCTAAGAAATAATGCTCATACAGAGTTTGCCAAGGGTACAGAAATATTTGTTGTCGCTCAAAAACCTTGATTCCGAGTGAACTTCTGAGCGTCTGTCTACATCATAACTCTCAAAAGCTTTGACCTATCGTTTTGAAATTTGTCATATGTCATTTCTAGCTAAAAAGTAACTTTAATTTCGTGACCGGGCCACATCCCTCCACTCCTTCTGACCCTCCCATACAAATCTCGAAATTTAAAATACAAATTGATTTCTCTCCGAAACCTCTTCAGCTTGACTTGAAAATCAGGTTATAGTATAATGATGTGAGCTAGGGTGGATCCTAGTGGGTAGCGTGTTGGTATTGTATAGCGGAGGCCGGGAGTTCAATGAACTTTTCTCTGTGAGAGTATAAAATCTCTCTCTGTAGGAGCTGATAAAATGTATCCTGCTTTCGTTCGAATACTTTTCCCATATATATGGCAATATATTCTCCATATTATGAACTCATGTTTAACTATGAGTTTTTTTCCACTCGCCTGGAAAGTTTCTGCCGTGATACCGATTCCGAAAAATAAAAATCCATCTGGTCCTAATGATTTACGACCTATAAGCATTCTATGCATCCTCTCTAAAATATTAGAGAAAATCATGTATATACAAATGCAAGAATACATACTGAGTAACAAAATGCTATCCTCTTTTCAGACGGGGTTCCGGCCTAATAACCTACCTTGTTCTCTTAGACTTCTCTAAGGCATTTGACATGGTGGACCACAACAGGCTTCTGGACAAGCTGTCGTCAATATTCAATTTCTCTTCTAATGCGGTCAAACTAATTGGTAGCTACTTAGCCAACAGGCATCAGCAAGTTAGAATTGACCATGTTCTGTCCTCGTCTTTACCCCTTGTGTGTGGTGTTCCCCAAGGGTCAGTCTTAAGCACATTGCTTTTTAGCATTTACATTAATGATCTACCAGATATACTACATGATTGCAGTCTTCATTTGTACGCGGATGACGCGCAGATCTACTTAAGTAGGCCTATTGGATTAGTTGAGGACTGCGTTGAACGCGTAAATCGGGATATTGCTCGCATATTAAGCTGGTCCCAACTTAACCATCTTACGCTCAACGAGCAAAAATCTCAATATATTGTATTTTATGCCGGACTAGATAATCCTAACACTTGGGACCTTCCCCCCCCCCCCTATAGTCAACGGTGCACCCCTCGTATTCCAAACCCATGTAATGGATTTAGGAGTAATCCTGGATTCGGCCATGTCCGGTTGTAACTAAGTCGATTCTATCCTAAAAAAGGTATATGGTAGTCTGAGAAGACTATGGGTGTTTGCTAGTGTCCTTCCTATGCATACCAGATTGAAGCTCGTTAAATCCCTTATTATACCTTTCTTTTCTTATGGTAGTCTAGTATTTCCCAAACATGATTTCAACTGCCAACACAGGTTAAATGTGGCCTTCAACGATTGTATCCGCTATGTATTTGGACTAAGGCGTTTTGATCATATATCGCAATATCAGATGAGCATTCTAGGCTGCACATTACCCTCTTTCCTTAAGCGCAGAGCACTAATTTTCCTACACAACATTTTACAGCATAGGGAGCCACTGTATTTATGCGAGTTCCTAATACCTCTAAAAACCAACAGACATCGTAAACTTCTTGCTCCGCGTTTCTTTAAGACGGTCGGTGAGGGCTCCTTTTTCGTCCAGACCATAAGAATCTGGAATAATCTTCCACCTCATATTCAGCGTGTCGATGATCCGGGTACGTTCAGGCGATTTGTGTATTCCCTCGAGTTTTAATCTATTTTTCATATTTTGATTTTAATATTTCCTATAAGCATACTTTTGGCGTTTTCTTCTTTTTCTTCTTCTTCTTAATATCTTCTTAACATTTTATTAATTAATTAATTAATAATTGCGAATTTCTAATGATTTTGTTTTATATTATTATTATTATTATTATCTTAGTCATTTTCCTCATTATATTTATATTTATATATTTTTATACTCTTTCTATATATAACTCAATGTATTTAGTTATAATTTAATTATTTTGAATTCTATTAATTCTGAGTTTTCACCACATATTATTGTACTTATAAAAGATTTATAATCTTGTAGTATTTACCAAATAAATTAAATATCAAATATCAAATATCAAAAAGTTCAAATCCCGGCCGGTGCAATATATGTATAATTGCAGCACATTGCCTGCTTGGATATATGTACGTTGGCCACCTCAATCTACAAAAATAAAAAAACGTAGAAAGAGGGTTGTGCGAAGGGCTAACAACCCTTCCGCAATAAATAATGAAAATGTTAAGAAACCTGAAAGTCAGGAGGTCAAGGCCCGATTTAGGCTGTAGCGCCATTGAAGTTAGGAGATATAATGATGTGAATATCATTAACGTCGAAAAATATTGATCTGATCTCCTTACTTCTTCTACCACCTCCCATGCAAATGCACAATTTTCAAAAATGCTTTAATTCAGTTTTCACTGCAACTAGCAAAGCTCAATAAACCGATTTTTGTCATAATTAATTTTATTACAATTACAACAAATTTTGGAAAAACTATGAACTTCACATCACCCAAACAAATTTCACGAAATTTCGGAATTTCAATTGAATTATTTTTCTCCAAGACCGTCAAAGCATTCAACTTTAAATTTTCAGAGTATTACAAATATCACTGATGTCGAAAAATTTGGTTTTGATTCGAATACTCCTTCTACCCACTCCCATAATTTTGGTAAATAAATTAAATCGATTTTCATTGAAGCTAAAAAAAGTGTAAACATTAAATTTTGCCAGAATTTGTCCCTTAATATTTGCAATAAATGCTAAAAGAGGTATGAACTTCACTTCACTCGTTCTACCACGTCCCATACTAATTTTTGTATTAGAAATTCAAGAAAAAAATGTCTCCTTCAAACACAAGAGAGCTCTCGACTTTAAAATTGTAAAAAAGCAATGTGATTAGGATGTTGATAAGCAGATTTAAAATCATCCAAAACCTCTGCCACCTCCCATACAAATGGCACAAATTAAAACAAAAATTGTTCAATTTCCTCGAAAATTAGGAAAGCTATAAACTTTAAATTCATCATGAAACATATTGCATACTGCGTTCGGTGTTATATACAAAAATTACAAACCTCTCCCCTCTGCCTTTACCACCTCCCATACAAAAGACACTATTCACTATTCGAAAGAATTTGAGATGCCATATTTTCTGGTACAATAAACTCTTTCCTTTTTCATTTAGAGTATCATATGATTGGGCTTTACGCCCAATCACAATTCTGTTATGTTTTTATATCGGTAGGGCAGCGTTTTTCGGATATTATATTCCATACATAACCTCCACATCTACACTATTTACTAAAATAAAAACATCAGATCTTTTCAAATAAACACTGCGTTTTTCTTCTCAAATTTTCTCAAACATTTGACAACTCTCAAGCGACCAACTGTCAAATGATACGCCTTTCCCACCTTACACCCTATATAATGAATGCACTTACCACTATGGACAACGCGCTGTAATGGCAATTCATCAGTTTGTGTGCATACAGTAAATATAAAAAATTTCATTTCGTTTCCTAAGCCTATTTTCCTCAAATTTACCATTTAACACATTTATTTACTATAATATCGATATGAAGATGTATCTTTAAGATATTCTTTGATTTTAAAGTCGTAAAGGGCAGTGGATTGGTCATACATTGATTAAGCGAAATAATAGAAAACAACTAGACATCTTAAAAATCGACTACAAAATTTGGCTCGATTTATTTTGTTATACCTGCCATCAATTTCTAAAGAACTAACTATACCAATAATCTCATAAAAGAACTGGCGGTTTTATTTAAATATGATTAGAGCGAAATGATCACGATTAGATCCCTCAAGTTATGACATAAGTTAAATAAATATAGCAAACATTTGGTCAGATAATCGTATTTTAATATGCTACTCCCGAACCCGTAGACCTCTGAACCATTGGTGTAGTCTTATCTGTTACAACCCCAAAAGGACTTTTCGGCTTGCTTTTTTTTCTTCGCTTTTCTTTTCTTGGAATGAAGTCTCAAAGATAGCTCGATGTCGTTTCTTTAGAAAATAAGAAGAAAACGTAGAGAATTTATGCAACGACATAACCATTGTGGCAAAAATACTTTCAACGGCATTAGGTTCGTTTCATAGTGTTCCTTTTCGGTATCAAAACCCTTCATCGGGAACATAAATTTGCGGAAAAACCGCTCTATACAAGCCGTTTTACGATCCTATAGAAAAGCTCGTGCCCTATATACGGGGGTAAAATTTTTATCCATACAATGCAGACGTCAGTTAGTTTTCTTTTCCCTGGGAAAAAATGCTGAGCCCATAGAAAAAAAATATAGCATACATACAAAATCAAATAAGCTATAGCCTGCATTTTTAGAATATACATATATAGATAGCATAAAAATCAACAGGAAAATAGCACACGAAACTTTTCATATTCATAACATTTGGATAGAGAAAATGTACTACTGCAACATCGTGTACAATAAGCGAAAAAAAAGTTGTATCCCGAGAAAAAGAAATTCCGTTTTCGCAGTTGAATGAACTTTTTGAAAAATAACCACTCTAGATTTTTTTTCCATGATTTTTCATTCAATTTATTTCCTGTCCTCATAGTCACTTCTAGTTTTCAACCCTTATTTTTCCACTTATGACATTCATGTAAATTAAATGTAATTTACGATTATACCTAAGCCAAAAAAAAAGTCTATTCTCTCTCATTCTCATTAAATAATAATAATTTTCTTTTCATATTACATCTCTCCTCTCTTATCGTACAAGAGAATTCATTCGCGATTGAGTTATCTGCAAGTAGAATTATTGCCTTCGGCTGCGCCATATTTAAATCGTACGTAGATTTCCGTGAAAATTCATTCAAAATATAACTCAATGCAAAAAGAAAAAGAGGTAAACTTTTCCTCTTCCGAATTGAAGAAAATTTGCAACTATATTTTATAAATTTATACAATTTTAAACAAAAAAAAAAAGTCATGACAAGAGATAAGAAAATTGTATTAAATACAATGCTGAATTTCCGGCATAGAGAAAAGTCGAGTACAATTATATCTGTCGTGGAAAAGTTTTCTTAATCGTTAACAATGACGATCGGATCCAATTTAGATGTAAATCATGGAACTGAAATGATTTAATCAGCTTTCGAACCGATGAAAATTTTACAATTTTCACAAAATTTTGTCTATACTATGAGATTTAGTATAATGCAGATAGATATAGATTTAGTGAGGTTTCTATGAAAAGAGATTTCCAAGGAGATATACACAGTACGACGCTATACTTTGAAGTAGACGAAAATATAGGAATATAATTGATGGAATAAATTAGAGAAGATTTTCGTAAAGCACTTGTATATTAACTGAAGTTTCGTATTCGTAGTGAAATAACAAAGTGTATTATATAGGGAAAAGTTTTCGTGAATAAATTTCGGAAAATATAGTTCTGGAATTAAACAGAATATTTTAGGGGATGCATTTATTATTGTATGGGGAAATTTTTGAAATTCGGATTACACTATTATTACTGCATGGACTTGGATTGTTTTATTTTATGTACCGGTATATTTATTCACAATTAAAAAAAAAAAAAAGCTATCAACCTGAAATATTGCACAAATACCTTAAAAATATTTGAAAATCAAAAATTTTTGGAATTTCCTTCTACCACCTCTCATACCAATTTTACTTATCTCGCCCCCCTACCCCCAGTCGGCGAAGTTGGGTCTCGCCTGCTCATAGGTAATCCACCATCTAAGCCAAGCTTTTTCAAGTATGACTACGCGTTGGGTTTCTTAAGATAACTTGTGCTGAGCATGATACCCTGGTGTTCCTTCAGGCGGTTCCAAAATTGAACGAGTTCTTGAACGACGTCCAGCTACAGGCGGTGGACTATACCGAGGTTCTCAGACTCACGAAAGTGTCTTTTGAATCTGGGGTATCATCGAAGATCCTGAGCTCCCATTGCAGGACATTAAACTACAAACCGATCTTTTCACGGAGGAATGGAAAATTGTTCATGGAAAACAAAAATGCAAGAGCCAACTTCTTGTTTTCGGAATTGACCAGCGGTCCATGGAAACGTTATCTGTAGCGAAAGATTTTGCGAAATCACAGGGGCCAACCTTCGTAGTTAGAGTGTTTCCAGCCAATCTCAATCACTGTAGATCGGCTACCGCCACTCTACAACAACACCTCTTAAGAGGATATTCAGATGTTGCACATGTCTCAAAACCGTGGTTGAGTGGCTCTAATCACAGTTTTGGTTGCAGTCAAGAAGCTACGGACATGTATTGTTGCAAAGAAAACACTAATCGCACACACAGACGACGCACTGGGAGAGGTCCTTTAACGGAACACTGCAGCTTGTTTCCTCATACCAGCCAACCGAAGCAAGAGATGTTCCAACAACAGTCCTTTGCGAGCTTGACCAGTCCAACACGGACGACTTGGAAAAGTTGTGCTACTGGTCTAGCACTGTAACGATAGCGGTAAGTTAATCCTTGAATATCATAGCATGAATAATCTAATTGTTTGTAATGTCGGTCATCGTCCCACTATCATCAATAAAGTAAGAAACGAGACTATCGACCTGACTACTAGTGGCCTGTAGCGTGTTGGTCTACAATGCGAAGGTCGGGAGTTCAAATCCCGGTCAACGCATAATTTCAGAATACTATTTGTGCCACCTCAAATTGCGAAAATGAAAATTCGTAGATAAAGGGTTTTGCGAAGGGCTAACAATACTTTCACAATAAGAAATAAATGTTAAGGAACGTGAATTTCAGGAGGTCAAATCCCAATTCGGACTATAAAGTGCCATTGAAGAAAAAGAAGTGATCCGCAATTTCACAGGAATTCAGCAAGCACGGATTGGGTTAAGAATCAGGAACCAGAAGCTTTAACGTTCATCAAGCTACGTAAACTGCAGTAGGCTGGCCATGTAAAGCGAATGGAAGACAGAAGTATCCCCAAACGTACTCTTAAAAGCAACGCGAATGAAAACCGACCAGTATGCAAACCACGCAAGCAAAGATGTTGATGGCAAGACTCGGATGATGAAGACAGCAAAGTCATCTTAAAAAACATAACAGGAGTATTATTGGGCATAAAGCCCAATCGTGCGATACTCTAGATGAAAGAGAAATTTTTATATCTTAAGAAATTTTTTAGAGGAAGTGGTAGAGGGGGTGACGACATTGAACTAATTTTTTCACATGACGCTAAGGTTGCTATCAAAATGTTTTATGCAAAATTTAGGATTTAAAAATTTAATAGGTACTGAGAAAATTAGTGTATTGGATGTAGTGAAGTAGGGCAGTTTGTATGGGAGGTGATAGAAGGAGGGGCGAGTTTTTAATGACTTTTAAGAAATAACTATAAACATCATGCTTTTGACATGTTTTAAATTGCAGATCAGCAGCATTCATACTTTTCAGGAAAATTTACTTTTTATAAAGTTGTGAAATTGTTTCATTTTGTATGGGAGGGGGTAGAAGGGGTAAAGCTAATCGTCTAAATTTTTTTCGGTTTTACTAATAATTCTAAATAAATATTTAGTACACAATTTCAGCTCGATCAATTTTATACGTACTGAGTAAATTGGCTTAGAGCATTTCATGAAAAAATGCAGTTTGTGTGGGAGGTGGTGGAAGGAAGGAGGGGACTCAAAAACCTTTTGTACAGCAGATTTATATCATCATAAAAGTAATATATTCCAAATTTCAGATCAATAGCATTTATATTTTTTGTGAAATTACGAAATTGTGTCATTTTGTATGGGAGGGGGTAGAAGAGGTACAGCTAATCGTCTCTTTTATTTTGGTCTTAGTAATAATTTTAAATAAATGTTTCGTGCACAATTTCAGCTCGATAACTATTATACGCACTGAGTAAATTGGTTTAGAGCATTTCATGAAAAAGTGCAGTTTGTATGGGAGGTGGTCGAAGGAGGGGGAAGACACAAATTATTTTTATAGATTGGAATCGTCATAAAAGTATTACATTCCAAATTTCAGATCAATGTCATTTGTACTTTTCGAGCAAATCCGTTTATTGTCAGATTGCGAAATTGTGTCATTTTGTATGGGAGGGGTTAGAAGGGGTGGAGCGATTTGGCTCGTTCACGAACTTGACCTTACTTTTTTGTTAAAAACGACGTATACAAAATAACTTTCTAGCTCAACGCGTTCTCAAGCTAGAGAGGACACGGACGGACAGACAGACAGACAGACAGACAGACGGACGGACGGACGGACATCCAGTTTTGAGATTTTTGAGTGATTATATGAACTTCTGTATCATTCATTTTTTTCTCCGAGCCTTATTTCTTGGCGTTACAAACTTTGTGGCAAACTTATAATACTCTCAGATTTCATCTAGAGTATAAACATAAAAGAATTATGAATCATATGATACTCTCGATTTAATAGGAAAGAGTTTATTATACCAGAAAAAATTGTCATATCATTCTTTCGAATAGTAAGTAGTGACTTTTGTATGGGAGGTGGTAAAAGCACAGGGGGAAGTTTGTAATTTTTGTATATAACACCGAACATGGCGGTAGCGTGTTGGTCTTGTAATGCGAAGTTCAAATCCCGGTCGGCGTAATATGTAATTCCAACACATTGCCTGCTTGGATATACCTTGGTCACCTCAATTTAGGAAAAATGAAAAGTTCGTAGATAGAGGGTTGTGCGAAGGGCTAACAACCTTTCCACAATAAGTAATGAAAAATGTTAAGGAACCTGCATGTCAGGAGGCCAAGGTCCGATTTGGGCTGTAGCGCCATTGTAGAAATAGAACACCGAACTTAGTATACGTATGTTTCATGCTAAATTTAAAGTTTGTATCTTTCATAATTTTCGAGGAAATTGAACAATTTTTGTCTGGATTTATGGCATTTGTATGGGAGGTGGCAGAGAAAGTGGGCGGTTTTGGAAGATGTTGAATCTGCTTATCAACATCCTAATCACATTGCTTTGTTACTCATATGTCGAAGGAGATATACTATTTTTGAATTTTCAATACACAAATTTGTATGGGTGGTGGTAGAAGGAGTGAAGCGAAGCTCATATTTTTTTAACCATTTTTTGCAATTATTAAGGGACAATTTGTGGCAAAATTTTAAATTTGTACTTTTTCTAGTTTAAATGAAAATACCCCCGCCCATACAATTTTAGTACTTTTCGTGAAAATTATGAATGCTACTAATCTGCAATTTAGGACATGTCAATCTTATGATGCTTATAGTTCTTTCTGAAAAAGCCATTAAGGGGGTTGAGTACTTGAAAATCATGAAAAAAATGAAAAAAAATTTTATTAACTCTTTCTGCACATTTTACAACTTGTCCCGTTTCAAAATTCCAATTAGAAGTATTTTATTTTTAACTTTTAATCTAAAGGGTTTGAAGCGATTAGAGTCGGTCCCGGTTCTTTCTAACGCTTCTCCTGAAAAATTACGTTTTTCACCTTTTAGGAACACATCTCTTAGGTAAATATCACCCGATTGAACTGAAATTTGGTACAGATGTCATACGAAAAATTATCTATGCCCTGACGGAGCCGATTTAAAAAAAAAATTAAAAGAAAAAATTTTATATTGTGTTAAAGTTGCGAAAAATAACTAAAAAATGTAAACTTTTATTAATAATTTCCAAAGCACTATTTTGCCAAAAGCTCCCGTCAGGGCATAGACAATATCGTCAAGAATCATTTGTCCAAATTTGAAAAAAATCGGTTGAGCCATTCCCGAGTTCTGCGTTCCTAAAAAACGCCTGTTTATAGGCTGGAGGGGGTGGAAGAAGGCAAATATTGAACCCCATTAAGAACTAACCACTCTTTCTACATCCTCCCATACAAACTGCACAATTTCACTAAATCCTATACACTAATTTTTTCAGTACCTATTAAATTTTTGAAGCTTAAATTTTAAAAAAGAAAGTTTGAAATTAGTTCAACACCGTCATCCCTTCTACTACCCCACCATACAAAATTTTCAACGATAAAAAAAAGCTTTTTCATCTAGAGATTAGCATGATTGGGGTCCTGTTATGTGTATTTGTAATATGTCAGGGAATAATCCTGAATATATACTGAGGTTTATTATATGGGTCAACGGCTTAGAAATAAATTGGCAGAGGGCCTTTAAGTTTCCAGCGGTGATATCATCAAACCCAGGAGAAATAGCTAGATGTCTCTCAGACAGTTTACGTAAAACAAATGAATTTTATATGATTATCCTGTCATCATTATCAATCAATCAAATCTAAACGTCATATCTGTCACAATTTTTAATGACATATTTATTTTAAGTCGTTTCGCGTATGATTTTGTAATTTTCATTGCGTTATGTAATTATTTGAAAGAGGTTTCATTTTAGTTTAAAGAATAAAATTATTATAAATATATAGTTCGGTTTAATAACTTTTAAATGTTAAACTCTGAAAATATTCGAATATCCACATTCATATGTGCGGTATTAATTTTGGAACGCCATACGCAATGACGATAACTTCCGAACAGATTTAAATACTGGAGATATTTTCAATTCATCTAAATATTTACTAGTCTGATGCGATTTATTAAAGATGATGGTTGCAGGTTGTGGTAATGAAGACGGGCAATTTTTTATGGCTGGAATTAAGTTAGTACTATCGTTTAATCTATTCATCGCAGTGAGAACTTCTTTCAACGCTACACTCACATTTTCAATGTCAGCGATTGGATGCAGAGAATGATACGTTTCTGAGACGTCTTGCTAGCCACCCTCCCCCCACCACTTTTTTTGAAAATTAACGCAAAAAGTACAGAATTATGCGCTATTTATGCGTTCTCGAAAAAACCCTGAAAAAAATTTTGCGCTCCTTTCATTTACATTATTGTACGAAGGGGGGGCTGAGTAGGGTGCGCTAGCTAGCCCTTGAAGGAACTCAGCGCGAAAATCCCGAATAACCCGGTCGACGCATAATTTCAGCACACTGTCTGCTTGGGTATATATTGGCGACCTCATCTGCGAAAATGGAAAACTCGTAGATAAAGGTTGTCCAAAGGGCTAACAACCCTTTCACAATAACAAATAAAATGTTAAGGAACCTGAAGGTGTCTCCCAGCTAGGGTGTAGCCTAGCGGATAGCGTGTTGGTCTACAATGCGAAGGTCGTGAGTTCAAATCCCGGTCGACGCATAATTCCAGCGCACTGCCTGCTTGGGTATATCTTGGTCACCTCAATCTACGAAAATGAAAAATTCGTAGATAGAGGGTTGTGCGAAGGTCTAACAACCCTTTCACAATAAATAATGAAAAAATGTTAAGGAACCTGAACTTCAGGAGGCCAAGGCCCAATTTGGGCTGAAGTGTCATTGAAGAATAAGTTATATGCTGTAAATTTTTCTATTTTTAGAATCTCGACCAGCGAGTTGTATGGGAAATTCTTGAAAGGACATAGTGACTACCTTGAAAGTACTGCATATATCGATCGTGCAACATTACTTGGTCTGATTTTGTATTGTTCGAGTAAGCATTTCTGTTTTACTGTTTCGGAGTTTTCGATTTATATGGGAGGTGTCCTTGAAATGACTCAGTGCAAATACCGGGTTCTATGAGTGCATAAATCATAGACTCATCCTGCATAATTGTTTCGAATAATTTTTTTATTTGAACCTTGCGTGTTGTATGGAAGGTCCTTGAAAGGGCATAGCGCAAAAATCAAATTTACCGGATTCTAGGAGCGCATAATTCTTATGAATTTAGTTTATCAATTATATCATGTTTTAAGAGTGGGGAGGGAGGTGTGCCACTGGCTTACAGCCTACTCAGCACCTCATCTTAAAATAACGAATTCCTACTAAACTAAAGGAGCCCAAAAGTCTTTTTTGTGTGTTTCAAGAACTTATAAATAGCGCATAATTCCGTAATTTCGATTGAGATTGGGGGTCAGCTGAAGCTAGGGTGTAGCCTAGTGGGTAGCGTGTTGATCTTGTAATGCGAAGGTCGTGAGTTCAAATCTCGGTCGACGCAATATATAATTCCAGCACATTGCCTGCTTGGATATACCTTGGTCACCTCAATCTACGAAAATAAAAAATTCGTAGACAGAGGGTTGTGCGAAGGGCTAACAACCTTTCCACAATAAGTAATGAAAAAATATAAAGGTGGGACATCTGAGTAAAATTTTGAAAAAATCAAAAAATTTTTGTTTCGCTTAAAAAATGCTTTAGGGTCTTAAAAATAATATACCATAAGACAGAATCAGGAAAAATGGTCTAAATGTCTAAATTTTCCATTCTGCGGCGATGCCTCACAGGTATATCAGGTATATTTTACAGTACTTTAAACTTTAATCGCGTTTTTCTCGAAACCACTTTTTTTGAGACAGCCGGATACATAACTCGAATAAATCTTAACCGATCGATCTGAAATTTTGACAGTATATTCAAAATACCTTAATCTATCGACACACGTATGCTTTTTTTTTCATATTGCTTACTTTTTTTTTATCAAAAATTTGGTGACGTTTTTTTACCGTGAAAATTGTAACTTTTTTTCGATCACTCACCATTTTGCGAAAAATCAATATGTCGCAAAAATCCTACGTGTGTCGATAGCTGTTGATGTATAGAAACTAACCAAACTGATTTTTTGTTCTAGATCAAAAATTAAGGACGTTAGCTGACTCCCTTCCAAAAAAAGGGCCTACGAAGAAATGCTGCACAGCCGCATTTTTGTTTTGGATTTATTTGAAAAAATTATATTTTGTACTTCGTGTCTACTATTATAAAACCTACTTTACAAATTTTTGATTGGCTCTTTCATTTTCCAGAAAATCCGCTTTTTTTTTAGTTACTCAGATGTCCCCCCTTAAGGAATACATGCCTTATAACCTGAATATCAGGAGGCCAAGGTCCGATTTGGACTGTAGCGCCATGGTAGTAGTAGAATGCGGGCCAGCTGGGCGAACGGCGATTATGAAGCGTGTCGGAAATGAATGCGGATTTGGAATATGTTGAAAAAAGTTCGCAAGTGTCTTGAATGTTACTGGACATCACTCCGTCTAGTTGAAGGGCCTTTGGAAAATTTGACTGTTTCTCTGGGAATTAAAAAGCAACCAGAATAATTTGCTATCTGATTTGATATTCAGTTCGATACATGCAATATATGATTTATATAAGAAACAGGTATATTCCTTCCTAATGTAGAGATAATTTAATCGATCGTGGATACTATTAATTCTTCTGCGGTCTTTGAACGATTTTTTCACATCGACAGTATAGCTTGTAAGTTTCTGTTTAGTTTCTGTTAGAAATTAAGCTTCAATGTTCGTGGAAGAGCATTTTTACCAGCAAACAAATAAATAAGATGAATATTTCAACAGAAAGACATATTCTGCCAAGATTATGGAGCATTAAAAAGGACACTTGAGTAACTAATTGCAAACGCTTTTCAAACAAAATTCAATTAAAATTTAATAAACCACATTTAATGAAGACATCGAGCTAGCTTAGCGAAAATAAATAAAAATAAGAAAAAAAAGCAAAAGATACAAAGCTCTGGACAGAAAATAACACTTGTTGCATTTTTGATTGCATCTACAATTGAAAACGTGATAAAACCTTCTTGCTCAGGACTTCAAGATTACAAGTGCCTCAATTGAAACGTTTCCCCCGCATCCCTCGATTTCTTCGTCTACTTCAGGCCTCCGCAATATGAGGCGTTCCAGCGTCACGTTATCCTTTAAGATTGTCGACGTCGCCTCCCCCATCGGAATCATAGTCCTCATCGTTTGTCGGATAGCAGAAGAAATGGCTGCGTTTAATTCCTTTTTCTCATACGTTGCAGGAAATACTGGCCGTGCCAACATGCTCCAAATTGGATTCACAATGTTAGCTGACTGCAACAATTATCTCGATGAGTTCTTGCGCAAAGTAATCATTTCCACAATTGAACAAGGTGCCTCTTCCGTTCTAGGAAGTCGTAGCTCAACACTACCAGCACAAGCCAACTATGTTTGCTGTATTACATGGAATTGAGGCAGCCGAGCCTCTTCGGCGAGCAATACCAGCAGTAGTATCACCATCATCTTCCCAGAGCATTATTCCATTATGGATTCTTTTTTTTGTAATTCGGACAATTGTTGGGCTGTTGTCCATGTGGAGCTCGACTCTTGTAACATTATAAAAAGTTCTCACGAAACAATTACGTGAGTATTTTATTTAAGAATTGTCTTATTACAACGCAACGTATGCTTTGTATTGGCTTTGGCTGCAGGGTGTAGCTAGCTGGTCGTGCGATGGGAAAACCGTTGCTATACACGGTACAGAAAACACCTATCGTTCTTCGAGAGCCGTCTTATTCGCCATTCTGGCGTGTTACGTTTTTCATTCGCTGAGGGAAGGAAAATTGAAAATGCAATGAAAATTCATTGCATGCCTTCTCGGCATAAAGTCAGGTACACAATAGTTGTGTAGTATCTACTAGTTAAGGTATAAACTCGACTATCTTGACGGTCTGGTATAGACGAGATCTTTACCATCTTGAGGCGCAGTTTACTCTACACTACGTTGTCTAGAATACTAATTTTTTTTCGAAAGAAGTTCTCTAGAAAGTCTACGAGATGTTGACTTAAGTATACAAGTTTTCTAGCAATCCGGTTCATGTTTCGAACAACTAAAGGCATAAGCTTGAGAACGTATTTGAAGAGAACCTAACTAATTCGAACTACATTGTACGATCTTTGGTGACAATTTTCCTGTTTTTTTAGGTTGTTTCATCGCGAGGGGATTGGAAAGAATCTCGACTTAACCTATCAAATTGAGTTTATCCGATTTAAGTTGTAAACCCTCTCTGGTTTGGTCATAAATCAGACTCAGCTTTAATTAAGGCCTAGATTACACCCGGAAAAACCATCCAATTTCAATCTGGTTTTTTTTTCGATGCCAACCAATTTTGTGCAATGAGTTTTAAGAACGATAGTTTTTTTTTTAACTTGCAAAGGGAAACACTGTGTTTTCGACACGTGACCCAACCAATAATTATCCAGCTGACATTTCTCTCATCTCTCTGATCAAATCCGGTTTTACAGTCTCTTTAAACCATTAAGGGGATTATTCAAATCGAGGGTTCATAATCTGTTTGTACTCCGCGCAAACCATTCCCAATAAAAACACGTTGTACTTTATAATACACATATCCTTTCGATGTGGCGTAACCAAAAGCGCAACCAATTAGAATTTTCCTTGACGTTCATATCGTTACAGCACGTTACACTTGATGTCACGGACGGCACAATATCTCCATGCCCTCGATAGCTCTTGAAGGGATGATATGATGTAGAAAGGATTTCTTTTTTTTTTGTACCCTCTACTATATGCAAGTTGGGAGGAAAGTTTAAAATTGATAGCACAGAAATTGCTTCATGCTTGGAAAAGTGAAAAATTTCTGAAAATAAAGAGGAAGGATAATGGTCGTTGTTTTTTCAATTGTAATATAAGAGGGCAGACAGATAGGTATTTGAACGTTTTGAAGTTATTTTGAATGAAAATGATATTGGTGTGTTTGAAAAGGCTGGAAGAATTTTTATGTATTTGCAAAGTTTCGTTTTACTTCCTTATTTGCAAGTGTATTTAAGATAAATCTTTATCCTGAATGGCATACTTTGGGAGATGTACAGATCAGCAGCTGCAAAGCAATTGAACATTACGTACATAAGTGGTGCGGTGCTCTTTATATCTCACAGGTCAATCAATCACATCAATCAATTCAATCAATTTCCTGTTACGACCCCCTACAGGGGCATAGGACAGAAACAGTTCTCTTCCACAAGGCGCAATCCCGAGCATCGGCCTTTAGTTATCGCCAGGACTTGTTTATTCCACTGACCACCTGCTCAACTGCTCGTTTACATGTGCAACATGGTCGACCAATCCGATGTCTTCCTTGAGGAATATAATCCAAAGCTTGTTTGGCCATGTATGGCTCTGGTTTCCTCAAAATCGGACCGATCCATTTCCATTTGCGCCTTTGAATCTCAATGCCTATTATAGTTTGTCCAGTTGTACTCCTAAGCTCGTCTTTGGAGATCACTTCTGGCCAAAATATCCCTAAAATGCTTTGGAGGCATTGGTTCATGAAAATTTTCAGTGTTTTGGTAAGTTCAACCGTTGCTTTCCATGTGGTACAAGCATATAACAACAGGGATATGACGGATGCATCAAAAACTCGTAGCTTCGTGCGAAGGAAGATCTTTCTTAGCCTCTAGAAAAACGAAAGGAAACCGAAGACCTCATAAGCTACATTTATACGACCGTCAATATTTATTTCAGCGCTGCCGTTTATGCTGACAATGCTTCACAGGTAACAAAAATCTTGCACCTCTTTCACATCTTGTGTTCGTATTCGATCCCGTGTACATGTACTTGGCTTTACGCGCATTTACATATTTTCAGTCCATCATTTTACTCTGATACTCTGATCGGTTATGTGCAAGCGAACTCATATCATCATTATAATCAAGGTGACAGTCCCCATTGAAGAACTTTATCTTCCCCACCTTCCAGTACAGCTTTGAAGATGTCATTTATTACCAGTAGCAAAAGGATAATACGCCGCCTTGTCAAACCTTTCGCTCTGGTTTCCTCAAAGTGTGACCGATCCACTGCCATTTCCGCCTTTGAATCTCAATTCCTATTTTAGTCTGTCCAATTGTACCTCAAAGTTCGTCGTTGGAGATCAAAACTGGCCAAAATATCCCAACAATGCGTCGTAGGAATTGTTTCACGAAGCTTTGCTATTTCTTGGCAAGCTAAACGGTCAAATAGTTCATTAAAATTTCAGCAATATAGATATTCTTGAACTTCAATACCATTTCGCTATTACCGATGTAAGAATTGATTTGGTTGAACCTAAGGAATCGGCTTCTGTTTATACCACTCCAAAACTTTCAGTGTATTAGAAGAAAATAAATACTGTTCGAGAAACGTATTACTGCAAATCATGGCAACATAATATTTTCATCCTATCTGATTGAAATCTAATCGAATTCGATGACAAGTTCTTATTTCATTTTTTATTTAAAGCTCGTTGTTTTTTTTTTTTTAACAAATCCTCATATCTTTAGATAAAATCGTAATCCTTCAAACCCTGTTAATCCACGATTAATTCCGATCACGTAACGACTTTCATTTCGTCAAATTGCACAGATTTTCAGAATCACTTTGACCCACTTGTCTCTTTCCTTCGCTTGGACGACAACATTTACGACAGAAAAAAGAAAAAACGAACAAAAAGGAAGAAAATTCAATATCGAAAAGTTTCTTAGCTTGGCCCTAAAACGGTTCATAGCGTCTCTCTCTCGATATAATTGAGGCTATTTCGAAGGAAAAAGGGATTCTTCTCTTATACACTACGGCAGGACGCTTCAATACTGCCAGTTAGTAAAACAGAAGCCCCATAATCAGACTTTCATTGTGTATGCATTCGAATGACTTGAATTCTTAAAAAGTAGTATTCTTTCTTCATCTTCAGTTATATGCCTTCTTAGACATAACCATACAAAGGATACGATTCTAGAATTTGTAATAATTAAGGTAGGACCCGGTAGCTTTTAGGCGTCCTTCATTCACTTTGAATCAAACTGAATGGCTCCTTACCTTGCTATTTCTTTCTGGGCGCAATTCATAAAAGTTTAGTGACTTAAACTTGGCCATTTTTGATGTTTTTTCCTTAAAGGAAACTTTTCGTTTAGATTTTTTTTTTCTGTGTGAATTCTACCCATATGCCCTGGGTAATTCTTTGCAATTTCTATCTCTAAAGGATCTTCCTTATAAAAACTTTTCCGGGTTGGACAGAGTTTAGGGTGGATGTAGGAAGTGAAAACCACATCACAAGTAAGACTGAGGTCCATTATTGCTTATCGCATAATTAAATGAGAAAAAAAAGAAGAGGAAGAAAAAAAAAAATTAAAGGGATTCTTTTCGAAAGGCTTCCGTAAGATGCTTAATAGTCGTAAAAGAGATTAACTTCGGAAATGTTGAAGCGAAAATAGAGGATTTTTCCGAAAAGTTTAGATACCTTTATCGTGAAAAATAGACTGAAAGTATTTCTAGTCATTAGGGGATGAATAGGTGATACGACTATCGATGGAGGGATTCAAATTCTTATCAGTTCGTTTTTTTCTTCTTTTTTGGGTGAAGAATTTGTTATTTTAGAAGGGTACAATTTCAAAATGATTTTAAAGGGTACTGATCGATACTTTTAAACGGAGCGGAATATTATGTAACGCATTGTTAAGTTCTGTCTTTCATAAATTAAAATGGATATAATCGAAACGGATTCAAGAGATTAGATTATCCGTAAACAAACCTTCTTCATTAGCTTGATGAATGTTTTCACAGTGCATTTCGAATTGCAAGGAAAGATTTTCGGCTTCTACACTGTTACGCTTTATTATTCGTGACGTTTCGGTCTCTGCTGAGACCTCCATCAAACTCCAGTTCGATACAGATCTCAGCAGAGACCGAAACGTCACGAATAATAAAGCGTAACAGTGTAGAATCCGGAAATCTTTCCTTTCAAAATCCAGTTTGATAGTTTGATAGAGGTCTCAGCAGAGTCCGAAACGTCACGAATAATAAAGCGTAACAGTGTAGAATACGTAAATCTTTCCTTTCAAACTTCATCACTTCGTAATCTTTCAGCCAGGCTTGAGGCTGAGAGAACGGGGGTTTCAAAACTTCTGCGCATTAGCACGATCGCACTTTGACATACTATATTGCATTAGATTACGTAAAACGCAACGACTTAGGGCTGGTCTTCAATGCAATTCAACAGCTCAGCTTTAGCTTAACGCATATAAATTCGCATTACAATCAAAAAAAATCTCCACACGAATCGAAACAGATCTCCAAGGTGAATTTACCAATTTACAAACAAATGAATTTTCGAAGTTCAAGTTGTTCATGCATTGTAAACCGGCTCTTATTTCATTTTAAGACCAGTTTGATAAAGGTATCAGCAGAGACAGAAACGTCACGTTTAATAATGCATAACGATGTGAAAGCCGAAAATCTTTACCTTCAATTCGAAATGCACTGTGAAAACATTCATCAAACCAAATAATAAATTTTTGATAACTTGGAAATCGGAAGCGTTAACCGAGATTATATATGGAAGGTAAAACCATAGCAATGATTAAAGTATTTAACGAAGATGCAAGGTGTCGAGTCTTATACAGCGGCGAGCTGTCCGAGAATTTCCCTGTGCGAACTGGTCATCTCCAACAACGAACTTTGAAGAACAGCTGGACACACTAAAATTGAGATTCAAAATGAAATCTGTTGTCACTCTCATATTCACTCAAAAAAAAGTCAAAAACCTTGTCTTTTTCTTCTATGAACCTCGAGCTACTTTGAGAGTAGCCTCAAAAGCTATCAAAAATTACGAATGGCCTCTCTTTCTTTCGTACTAGATTTACAGAAACTAAGTAATGACAGATTGAGCCTCAACTTCAAAAGTTTTTTTGTGCTGCGTTGCGGCGATAGAGAACAAAGTTGCAGCATACAGGCAGTGCATAACCTGCCTCATCTTAGAAGCCGCCGCTAATCATCTATCTATTTCTCCGAAACCAACCGTAAAGGTCGTAGTAGACGGAGCTAGTTTTCTGATTGATTTTGGTGTCCTTCAAGTCTCTATTATATTCATACTCTCTTTAGAGTTCTTTCTATCGGAGGTTTACAGCACCAAGTTTATTTTTGTTTTTTAAAGTCACTTTTATTTTACGGTTAACTTCAAGGACATTCATTTTATATAAAAAACACCAAGCCCTATATAATTTCGTTTTCATTTTCTTGAAAAGAAGTCTAAGGTGCTTAGAGGTAAGAGACGACAACTGAACATAGTATTGTTCGGTACAGTTTGCTAAATTGGACTCGGTATGTTTTACTTCCAATCGACAAAGTTATTAATTGTCTTGAAATTGTGACTTAAGAATAAAACATTATGAAGAAGTTTGTGATTTAATCAGTGAAATGAATGAATTAGTGTTCAGCCCCAGATGAAGTGTCTATAGAAAATATTCTCCTTATGGCTTTAAACAATTGTTAAAAGAATATATATGCATGCAAGGTGTAAGAAGGATTGATCGTTTTGTTAATATCTCTATCGATAATTAATATTGTTAAATGTCAGTCATAGTCACTCGCCGTATGTTTCCAGTTATTCTCAAACAACAAGAAATATACGCGCGCACAAATTCCGATCGTGTAAAAGGTGTTTTTTTAGAGGCGGAGAACTTTAAATTGAAATAAAATACAGAAAAATGTTTTTAATACCCACGGCATTGGTAGCTTTACTTGAAAGATAATTTTATGGCATTAATATTTATGTGTGTGTCGCATACATGGCGTAATCTGGAAGTCCAATTTTCACACACTCTTCCCAGTAAATCAAGCTGTACTTTGGCAATAACGTGTCGAATGTTGGCTTCCAAGTGCTCCATAGTTTCTGGTTTATCGGCGTAGATATGGGACTTTACATACCGTCAAAGAAAAAATCGAATGGCGATCATCAAATTTTTTTTTTTTCAGTAAAATAATTCTATTACGCGCTGTGTGGCATGCGGCACCATCCTGTTGAAACCATATGCCTGCGACATTAATGCTTTTCAATTGAAGTACGAAAGAGTTAGTATCACATCTCTGTACCGCTCGCCGTTGACTGTAACGTTCTGACCATCATCATTTTTGAAGACACATGGACCAATGATTCCATCGACCCATAAAGTGCACCAAATGGTGATTTTTTC
This sequence comes from Chorisops tibialis, assembly GCA_963669355.1. Classification (NCBI taxonomy): domain Eukaryota; kingdom Metazoa; phylum Arthropoda; class Insecta; order Diptera; family Stratiomyidae; genus Chorisops; species Chorisops tibialis. The sequence continues at coordinate 315,033,177 of OY770262.1, forward strand.
TGGACGCAATGGTGCTTCGAGAATGGCTTGTGGATTATCATCGCTCCAAATGCGGCAATTTTGCTAATTGACATAGGCTGTCGACACACGATAGAGATAAAATCGTATTGAAATGAAAGCTTCCACTACAGCTTTTGTATGTGACATACGACAGTTATTTTTAATATCGTATTAAACCATTCTAAGAAAGCTCTAGGCATTACGTCAGAGTAAAGCTTCAAATTTAAACGACAAACTCAAATTTCGGAATTGTTTTATATCACGCCTTGTGAAATCCTGCAAAATTCTGTATCGTAAATATATCATGGACGCACCGTTAAATTCTTTTAACTGTCTCTTTTTTGTAATGTCAACGAAATAAACGTCATTGTAACGTAAATTCCTAGAAATTTCCTTTTATTTCGTATTGTAATTTCCCCGCTTGAAAGCTTCCTTTGGATCGAGTATTTGCTAGCCGAGTTAATATAGATTACAGAACGATATTAATTCGGGACTTAATACCGAAGTTAATATATATTAACGAGTTAATATCGAAAAGTGAGTTAATAAGATATTATCTTTATCGTGTGTCGAGAGCCATAGCCATTTATCCAAAAGTGTGCTTCATCACTGAACAAAATTTTCAAATTAAATTATGAACTTCCTGATTACGCCATATTCAAACATTAATACCATAAACTTGTCTTTCAAATAAAGCCTATTTCATGGATATTAAAAACACTTTTAGCTAGGGTGTAGCCTAGTAGGTAGCGTGTTGGTCTTGTAATGCGAAGGCCGCGAGTTCAAATCCTGGTCGGCGCAATATATAATTCCAGTACATTGCCTGCTTGGGTATACCTTGGACACCTCAATCTACGAAAACTAAAAACTCGTAGAAAGAGGGTTGTGCGAAGGGCTAACAACCCTTCCACAATAAGTAATGAAAAATGTTAAGGAACCTGAATGTCAGGAGGCCAAGGCCCTATTTGGGCTGTAGCGCCATTGTAGAACAAGAAGAAAAACATTTTTCTATGTTTTATTTTAATTCAAAGTTCTCCGCCTCTAAAAAACACCCTGTATATGCCAAGATCTGCAACTAACAACAATTTTACATTAATACAAGAACATCTGCAAGTTCTTTGCCGAGAACGAAACCAAAAGCAAATATACGCGCACGCAAATTCTGATCACATACAACACTATGCAACTCATCGAATTTTCAAGGTTTTCAACCAGCAATAAATATACGCGCACACAAATTCCGATACCAACACACATCGGATTACTCATCGACGGTCAACAAGAAAGCGATTGGACAAGGAAAGTGTTCAATAGTGCCTTAATTCGCGCACGTGAATCACATTTGTTATGTGGAAATGCTCAGACCGATTAGTTTACTAGAATTTAATATTTTGAAGTGTGCTAGGGGTCGCTTTCGTATTCGTGTTTATTCGCACCGTCGCTCACACGACCCTTTCGCTTTCCAGTCTCCACTCTTTTACTTTTGTATTTCAACTGCTCGCTGTCGATTGCTTCTATAAATCAATTCCTTGTATGAAAAGATTATGCGACGTGTTCGTTGATTCATGCCGACCGTCGAGGTCCAATGTGTGTTGGCAGTAAAAATACACTCATAATCGATTTAAACAAATAAGAGATATTTTTCTACGGAAGATTGTTTTATTTACGATTTTTGGTTCCATGTTATTATTTGATTAAAATGAATGGTAAAGCCACGAATAGATAAAAAAAATATAAGGACGAAGGAAAATACTGTAGGTATGGACAAAAGAACATGTTTACTAGAGGTATCAACCACTATTTTAGCCCAAAATCAACATTACACTTCTATAATTACTTGGACTTTCTGAAAACAATCCCATGTCCTGCCTATCAGTGTTACTGATTCTCCACATATTTTATTATTTTTCCAATATACCACAAGAATCCTTTTAACTAAATTGTTCCTTTTTTATCTTTCTTTCTTTTTTTTTTAAATTAAAAAGCTTTAAAACCATTCGTGTATGTGCAATTATTTTAATTGCTTTGGCTTCCTTGCTTAATGCAAGATACAAATGGTGAAAAAAAGTGGTAGACACCTTTTCGACTTAAATGAATTGATGTTGTACGAATTAATCGACATTGTTATTGTGTTGAAATGTCTAAAGTGATATTAAACTGAAAATGTTTCTAATATGTATGACTACAGATTTCAATCGCGATACATTTGATCGTAACGTGAAGATTGATCCTTTTTGCTCTAAACCATCAATGACATCAGTTTGCATTTCAGTTTTTTATTTGCAAGTAAGTTCGTATTAAGAACTTATACGTACGATAGTAAAGTAAAAACTGAGTATTTTTAAGGTGAAAGGAAAGATTCCGAATTCTACACTGTTATGCTTTATTATTCGTAACGTTTCGGTCTCTGCTGGCTACAGGCCTCAGCAGAGACAGAAGCGGCACGAATAATAAAGCGTAACAGTGTACAATCCGAAAATCTTTCCTTTCAATTCGAAATGCACTGTGAAAACATTCACCAAACCACTATTTTAAAATTACTGCAACACTGGTCATAAACTCATTGGAATGATTATTTATATACCAATTTGTTTTTAAGAAAAAAAAAAAGTAAAGCCCAATCATGCGATACTTTAGATGAAATTTTCATGATTTTGATAAAATTTGTGTGGGGGGTGGCAAAAGGGGTGATAGCAATGACATATTTTTTTTCACATTATGCAAGAATTGCTACCAAAATGTTTTAAAAATATTTTTGTTTTCAAAAATTTGAATCCAAAAATTCGATAGGTGCTCAGAAAATCAGTGAAATTGTGCATTTTTTATGGGAAGTGGTCAAAGAAGTGAAGTGATTCGAATTATTTTTATAATTCACGGGCTGAGAATCCGAGGGGAACAAGTGCAAATTCTAGTTTTTCCTTAACAAGAAGAAACCCCTCCCAAACGTTGAGAGCCAGAGGAGTACAAGTGCCGTACGTCGTAATCAATCAATCAATCAATCAAATTCATGTTAAAATCCCCTATAGGGGCATAGGACAGAAACAACTCTCTTCCACAAGACGCGATCCTGAGCATCGGCCTTAAGCTGTTGCCAGGACTTGTTTATTCCTCTGGCCTCCTGCTCAACTGCTCTCTTTCATGTGTTACATGGTCGACCAACCCGACGTCTTTCTTGAGGATTATAATCCAGAGCCTGTTTGGCGATGTTTCGCTCTGGTTTCCTCAAATTATGACCGATCCACTGCCACTTCCGCCGTTGAATCTCAATACATATTTTAGTCTGGCCAGTTGTACTCCAAAGTTCGTCGTTGGAGATCACTTCTGGCCGTACGTCGTAATAATGGACTCATATCATCAAAATAATGAGAGATAGGTAGTTTATTTTTGGATGAATTCTAAATTGGGTAGGTGCGTTCCATTGTCTAAATTTTGAGTAGTGACAGAGGTGTAAGGGAAAAGCGTACGAGGAGTAGAATTAAAAAACTAAACCTGCTAATATTTCCACTACGAGTTCTTTTAATATTGTTTGTTATTTTTGATGGATCTTCCTAAAGGATTTCGCTGGCGTCGTGGTTTTTTTTTTTTTGTTGGTACATTTTTCTTATCTTCAATAGTACTAAGCCCAAATCGGAACTTGGCCTCCTGCCTTTCCGGTTCCTCAACATTTTTATTTATTATTGTGGAAGGGTTGTTAGCGCTTCGGATAACTCTCTTCCGACGAATTTTCATGATCGTAAATTAAGATGATCCAGATATACCCTCTTAAGAGACCCGAAAACGGCTAATTATTAGTGAAATTTTGTAGTACTCGGCAAATGGTCATCGGTGGGACCCTTTTTCCACACAAGAGGCACCATAAAACATCTTGGGTTTTCCCTGATGGTGTTACTCAGAACCAGATCGACCATTTGGCTATAAGTCGCAGATGGAGAAGATGTCTCCTCGTGTGAGCGAAGAGTGGAGCTGACGTGGGGAGCGATCCCCACTTAATAGTTGCCTGCTTGGGCTTGTACACAGCAGCTATCCTACGACCACAAATTCTTCAAATGAAGCGTAAGCTTAATACGGATAGACTTAGAGATCTCAACAAAAAGTGCGAGTACACCACCATTCTACGCGAAAAGTCATTCACATTGGGCGGATATAAAGTGCGCATATTGGGCGTATATGAAATGCGCACACTGGACGCTAATTGGCAAGCAACCAGAAACATGTTTGTAACTACTGCTCAAGAATCTGTGGGATATGTGCAAAGCGGTGAGGGACCCAGGATGTCGCAAGACACATGGGACAAGGTTGGCGATCGGAAAAAAGCCGAATTGGCTATCGTCTCTCAACCCGATGTCAACCAACGACCACCCGACTTGTGACTGCCGCGATGCTCATATACAGCTTACTCTTGTCTTGTAAGCTGTATATGAGCATCGCGGCAGTCACAAGTCGGGTGGTCGTTGGTTGACTCAAAAGCCATTGAAGATTTGGCCAATAAGGCGGAATCTGCGGCTTACCTTGGGATATGGGTTCACTATTTAAAATTAAGAAACAGTTCACGAACAGAAATTTCACTCAATTTCAATCCACCTGGTGAGAGATGTCCACGAAACTCTCCTTAATCTCTGATATTTTAAGCATCTTGTCAGAGGAGGATATCCCAGAAAAAGAACAACTACCAAACATTCAGCCGCAACAATCCTCTATTAGGAACGATCCCCCAGATAAGGAAGAGATATTTTCCGCCATTCGGACAATGGCGGAAAGAAGAGCCCCAGGTATAGACGGACTAGCAACCGAACTCTCTAAAGTGGACCCGAAAATAACAGCCGAAACACTCCTCCCACTCTTTACTGACGTGTGGAATAAAGGAAGATATCCGACTGAATGGAAGGAACCCGTCATTGTGAAAATTTCGGAGAAGGGCGACCTTTGGGATTATGGCAAATGGCGTGGTATGTGTCTACTTACTGCCGTATCGAAAATCATGGCTAAGGTAACTCTCAATTGGATTAGTGATGTCGTGGAGTTTATCAGGCTGGATTCCGTAAAGGGTCGTCTTGTACCGACCCTATGTACCCTATGGATAATATTGGAGCAGTCCGCTGAAATGAGTTCGCCACTACATCTCATGTTTGTGGACTTCGAGAAGGCTTTCGACAGTGATAAGCGAGATTACATATGGAATGCTTTCTGTTGGAGAGGCATTTCAGATAAGGTCATAGCAATGATTAAAGAATCCTACGAAGGTGCAAGGTGTCGCGTCTTACATAGAGGAGAGCTGTACGAGAGCTGTACGAGAGCGTCCCTGTGCGAACAGGTGTCAGACAAGGCTGCATATTATCACCAGCCCTGTTTCTGATGGTAATAAATGACATCTTAAAAAATACACTGAAAGGTGGGAAAGATGAAGGTTTTCAATGGAGACTATTTAACATCTTAAGTCACCTTGATTATGCTGATGGCGTGTGTTTGCTTACACATAACCGTTCGCATTTAGAGTCAAACGTTTGCGCGTTGCATTGGCGCAAAGAGGCGGGACTGAAAATAAATGTGCGCGAGACCAAGTTCATGTCCATGGGTTTGAACACAAGGACACTGATTGTTCTTAACGGATAAGATGTGGACGAGGTACACGATTTTTGTTATCTCGGAAGCATTGTCAGCATGGGCGGCGGAGCCAAAAAGGATATTGAGGCTCGTTTAAATAAAGCTCGTCAGGCCTTCGGTATCCTTTTCTCTTTCTGGAGGTTATGAGAGAGCTCCCTTCGGATTAAGCTGCGAATTTTTGACACATGCGTCAAATCCGTGTTGTTATATAGTTGTACTACTTGGAAAGTGAACGTTCGATTTACCAAGAAACTGCAAACTTTCGTGAACCAATGCCTCCGACGCATTTTAGGAAATATTCTGTCCAGAAGTGATCTTTAAAGACGAACTGTGGAGTAGAAGTGGCAGTGAATCGGTCACATTTTGAGGAAACCAGAGCCAAACATCGCTAAACAGGCTCTCGGTTATAATCCTCAAGAAAGACGTCGGGTTGGTCGACCATGGAAGCGAGCAGTTAAGCAGAAGGCCATAGGAATAAAGTCTTGGCAACAGCTAAAGGCCGATGCTCAGGATCGCGGCTTCTGTCCTATGTTAACAGGAATGTGATTGATTGAAACACACCCTCTTAGGCAGTGTGAAATAATTATGTGCCGACCGGGATTTGAACTCACGACCTTCGCATTGTTGACCACCATGCAACTTATTAGACTACATCCAGGCTTTTGTTTATGACTACTCATAATTTATCAGACTTCTCTCATCAAACTCCGAAAGCTACAGGCTGGTTGCGTTCAACGAAAGAAGGACCTACGAATATAATATACGTGTACAAAATGCAGATTTCAGAAAGTAAAGACCGGCTGTTTTGGTGAATGTTTTCACAGTGTATTTCAAAAAGTAAAGATTTTCAGATTTGACACTGTTTGCTTTATTATGTGTAACTTTTCGGTGTCTGCTGAGACCTTTATCAAACTGTTTGATACCGTAACGTCAAACATACTAAAGCAAACATTGTAAGATCCGGAAATCTTTCCTTTCAATTCGAAATCGACCTGTCGGGAGGCCCAGAAAATGGACCGAGATAATTGGGTACGAAGCATGCTGAAGGCTTGGATCTTAGCACCATTCCAAGAAAAACAGTCCAACATATTTCGATATGTCTTAACAGTAAGTTTTATTGTTACCCTATGGAGAATTCCAGGTCCTTAGTCATTATTACTCAAATAAAACCAAAACACGATGTTCTAATTCGATTTAAATTCCATTAAAACTAAAATTTCTCTCAAATCTCCTTCGGAAGAGAATGTTTTGTTGAATTTCTTGTAAAGCAACAATGGCCTGCCGTATCCTGCTTTAATCCGGGCTCAATATTAATAACTATAAACCTCAAGTGTATACACAAATTTAATCTAATGAGATCTTGAAATTATGCACGTTAATGAGATCCTCCGAGATGAGAGAAGTCAGTCGGGAAGTTTTTCTCTTTTTTTTTCTTTCTTTTTGCTTGTATACAGAAATTCACGTTCATTGCAACAATTTCCTCGAAGGAAACTACACTTAAGGACTAGATAATTGCATCAACTTGTGCTCGACACGCTTGAAAAAATCCATCGTTCTTGAATTGAATTCCTGTAAGCAATCCGCACTGGGACACTACTGCTATCTACTTTCATGACAAGTTGTGCAAGTTGTAGTAGTGGTGGCGTCTTTCGCGGCCTTACTTGCTTAAGGTAAAATATGTATGTGGCAGCTGAGAGAAAGGCGAAGAAAATTAGCGCAGTTAAGCTTGTTAGGGATTATTCTTATTTCATATCCTGGAAATATTCTTGAGATCCTAACATGCCCAAAAAATAAGTAATCATCATCATACACGAGGGAAAAACTTGCCTTGTGTATAACAAAGTACTCGTATAAGGTCTTATCCTGACTCTAGGCATAGACGAGAAATCTTAGAAGGTTTGTAACGATATCAGGTGAAAATGCTCAGCATGGCTGAAGGACTTGTGTGTTTCGAACTAAACTATACACGAAAGGATACCTCTTAAAGTACATCTAATTTACTCTGAAAGATAGCGACTTGAGTGCTGTACTCCGTTTTGTTAGCCCATCTAGCAAGGCTGTAGCTATAGCATGAATTCTGCTTTATGCATATATAGCTCCTAGTTTCGTATATGTTGCAAGTCCCCGAGGACTATCCGCATGTGTTGCCATAAAGGACCATATAGGGACGATATAGAAATATGCAGATGGCGCATACCTTCATAATGTTGCCGCTGTATACTTCTCTGCAGATGAATGTAGGATATTTTTTTTTTCGTCACTCATGCTTGCGTATCGTCCTTGCCGAGAAGGACGAACAAAGTCGTACAGAAAATTCGGGCATGATGCGAGTAGTAGCAGAATCGAGGAATTTAAAAAAATTTTTTTTTTTGAGAACAGATACACATAGCGTATCCTGACGCTATAGTAAAACTATACTCGTCGCAAAAATCTTACCAAACTCAGGTGGTTTTTGAGCTTCAAGTTCTCTCTGAATCCTGACAGAATGTCGTGTGAATTGAACGGGAAATTGTGACAAATGAGAAAAAAATTCGGTTTTTTTCCCTACAGCGTATGGACAACGAACATCCTTGTTAGGAGGAATTCATGTTGGAAGAAATGTGATTTTGTGTGACATTGATTACAGTTGTGCATATGTGCGTTATATATTTTTTTTTTTTTCATTTTGCACTACCATTCATTACGAGCGAAAAAGGACTCTATTTTATGCGTTTTTGCAGTTTATTTACTGAAATGGTTTCGACTATTGCCAAAATTGACGTCGTAATTGCAAAGAGTTCGTTGAAAGCTCTTGGGAAGCTAACAAAGGGTTTTGATTCCCAGAATAGAACATTTCGAATTCTCTTTAGAATGCAGTTTTCTTTTTGTAGTTTAAATGTAATTGAGTAAAAAAAAGAACCAAAAATTCTTCTTTATAACTTAAACTAGGTGTCCTCCATATGTGGAAACCCATCAAGACTCTTCGACGACGGGAGTACTTCCAACAAACAAAGTGTACCAATCCATTGCAATAGCAAAATTTTAAAACTGAAGATAACATGAAGTGAATATGTAAATATGGAAAAGTGTATAAACTTTTTATTTAATTTGATCTGATATGGCCAATCCGAGTTCAATCTAACCAAAAAGTCATTTATCTCGACAGGCGTGAGTCAAAACCAACAAACACAAGAAGTGAAAAAAAAATTCCTCACATACAACGTATTACAAATTTTTCTATTAAATAAAAAAATTTCAAGATTCTCTTTCGGTTAGATGCCCCTAGCTTCTGCTCTCGCTTGGCGATCATACCGGAAAATAATAGCGTTCTGTCTGGTAATGCACCCGACTTATAGCAATTATTCCTAACCCTCTCAGTTGAAGTTTACTCAAGTTGTCACTGAAACACACAGAAATATAAGCATTCGACATAACAAATCCGACTTTTTTAGTTCCTGGATTCCAAAATTGGGAAAATAGTGTTGTGTTTCAACCTTTCATTTTTCGAGCATGAATTCGACGCCATATTCACATTGAAAATCGAATGTAATCTAAAGGACATTTTCCGAACATACTTCAAGACCCTATCCATAGATTAAAATGTACTACTATCCCGAATTGAACTAGATGGATCGTATATCTGCTAGCTTAGGAATGTTTATCATATTCCATCACTGGTATTTACAAAAGCACGCATATATCATTATCCTTGAGAGATAGTAAATTTGAATATCTCGATACTGAATTTACTGCCACAAGCCCTGTAATTACATTAGAGACATCGACGACTCGAAATTATCCTGCAATACTTGACGTTATGCCCTGGATGCATATCGGAATGTACATACACATGTGTGTAAAACATTTGGAATTGTTCAGGATGCAATGCGAGCATCATGTTTGCAGTGAAAGTTACACAAGTGCCTGCCATACTATCCCCGGATATATACTAGATCTGGGCGCAGAAGAGTAGTGGTAGTAGCTTACGTGTAATGGAATGGGCCTTTCTAATATCTATGTCAACATCCAAGAGTATTGCACCCAAAGGAATGCAAGAAGTTTCAATTGCCATTCATCCATAATCGCAGCCAAGCATAATTGATTACCATTTCCCTGTTGGGCAAGGGCCTGAGCTACCCGACCTTTCTATACTAAATAGCTGGAAATTCTAAATCACTTGCCCAACGCTATATACAATATCCAAATAAATGCATATAATTCTCTACCAGTATATTCATACATATATATGGCACGTATATTATCGAATCGAATGTACCATTTGTTCTCGTCTTTTATCCTTCCCGGCTATAGATCTTTATCATCCTAACTACCCAATATCAGTAGTGAAATAGTACGCTATCCGGACTTCCACAAAATTCATCTCTTCACCCCGCTGATAAATCGATAGACTTTGATGGATACCATGGATTACAGTTGCACTTCGTCGTCCTGTTCGATGGCTCGAATCTCTTAAGTGCACTGTACTGTATGCAATTTCAAAGTTAAAATCCAAGGATGAAGGATGGGATTCTCACTGATTGCCTTGTGTATGATGTACGTAACCAATACATGGTCCTGCATAGTTTCTAGTCTATAAGGATATTTTCGATATCATGGATTTTAAGACGTTCTTGAAAAGGGAGCGAGTAAATCGAGTGAAAATCAATTTCTTTTTTTTTTTTTTTTCGTTTCTTAAGACGAACATACCTACAAAATATACCGAGGAATACGAGATTTTAAAAAGAAATATCCCAGAGGAAAGTAACCGACAAGGACATCAATACTATTTTCAGATGCAGCATAGAGTGGCAGGGAAAAGTCAGACGTCGCCTTTAGCTCGTCGTCTTCGGGGAGACGAAACTAGAACAGTGAAGCCTGATTCGATGTCTTAGCGCCGTATACAGAAAGGCAAGGATAAAGTCAAAAATCCTGACATTGATTAGCGCTATACGAACCGTATAGAACGTATCCTTGATTGATATAAAGCTCTGCTTGAGTGTAATTGGAGTGATATTTTACATCGGAGAAGAAGTAAAAGGATTACGATAATGGCATGATTTTCGTTTTGTTTTTTATTGAACTGATGTGGTGTAAACGATGAGGATTAATGGAATTTTATAATGCTGTTCGTTTTTTTAAGTTTATTTTTATTATTTCGATGTCTGTAAAATCACTACCCCCAGATAATCTGGAAGGTCTGATCGCTGAAGAGCTGTGGAGCCGCAAAGCTGACCGCATTATTGTATGCGACGATAACGCGTATCATACAGTATGGGGTAGCTCCGACATCAATGAGGCGGAGTGCTGCTTGAACACCAACCAACTGCTCTGCAACAGAAAGGGATGGGGGAACCACTTTTGTTGCTAGCAATCGATAGGAAGTCCTATACATTACCCTAGACTCAGAGAATATCGCGTGTTTAGTTAGGGACTGGAAGAAGTCCAATGAACATTCCTTCTCAGACCATCGAGACCTCCAATTTGATTTAGATGGCCTCTCCGATAAACCAGTCTTCAGAAACTACAGGAAGACTAACTGGTCCAAGTAGAGGGAACTGCTTCACTCCGAAGTTCTAAGCCTTTCGGATACTACCGTTGTTCTTGATGAGGTCATGTCTACGTCATGTCCCGATCTTGTCCCATCAGGAACCCAAGATGTAATCAGAAGTCATCTTGAAGAAGCAACGAAATTCGAGATCTCAGAAAAGGCTGTAGGCGACTCTGTAATAAGGCCAAGCGAATCGAAGAGGCCTAAGACCGGAAATACCTATAAGAAAGCCCATCGCTGTTTTAACAAGAATTTGAGGAAAGCGCAGCGCAAATCCTGGAAAATTTTTTGCGGTATGATGGAAGATACATCCGAAACGTCAAGACCTCGCATTATTCTCTCTACCTCCCCCTCATGAAGCTACGAAACCACAGATCTTCTCTTAAAAACTAATTTTCCGGGTAGCTCTACAGTCGCTCCGCACCGAGAAGAGGACCAGTTCAAGCTTTCATTGGGCGATTCTGAAATCACAATCTCGCGGAACAAAATCTTGGGCAATACGCAGCTTCAAACCATATAAATCCCCAGAACCGGATGGCATACTACCTGCCGAATTTAAAGACACCTCTGATATCATATATTTTTAGAGGTTGTCTGCGACTGGTTCACATTCTTAAAATATGGAAGGAGGTAAAATTGGTTTTTATCCCCAACGCAGGAAGAAACATATGAGAGCTTCTTCCGAAGGACCTAACACCTATAAGCCAATTCTCATTCCTTCAAAGAACCTTAGAACGATTGATAGACATACATCTACACAGCAACATCGATAAACGAATGTTGTTAGCATACTGGAAGGGGAAATCGATTGAAACACAACTACACAACACTCGTATGCAATATCGAAAAATATTTGAATACTAAAGAGTACACTATCGTAGCTTTTATCAATATCAAGACGACTTTTAACTACGTAAGACCTGAGGCAATTACGGACGCACTTTTGATTCTGAAAGTGGATGCATCACTTGACGTGCTGATTAATTTGATATTGACATCTAGAACTATCAGCATTAAACTGGACGTCGCATCCGCTAGAAGGTTTGTTAGTAGAGGTACTCCACAAGGCGGAATCCTTTGTCCAATTCTTTGGAGTGTGGCGATTAAAACTGAAATAAGCGGACTGTAAAGTGATAGCTTATACGGACGACGTTGCTGTAGCCATCTCTGGTAAGAACCCGAGTACTCTGGGAGAGGTTACGCAAAACGCCCTTTTAGTACTATCTAACTCGACTTGATACAGCAAATCACTGCTAAGATTCTCAAACTGGAGGACGCGGTCACTGAACTGAGATTGGTGAAGGTGAAATATACAGAAGGCCGAGGTCTGATTTGGGCTGTAGCGCCATCGTAAGTAAGTAAATCGACTCGTGAATGTGGTTTGGGAGTGAACCCACACAAAACCGAGCTAGCCCTTTTCACAAGAAAACACAAAACTCCCATGTTAACCCTCTTAGACAGGATGGCACCAATCTTGTTTTTCAGCAAAATATCTGGGGTCTTATTTTTGATATGAGCTGTAAACCTAATATTCAGGAAAGTATACACAAAGCTACGGTTGCGCTTTACTCCTGTAAAGGTACGTCCAAACGGTGCCTCATTTCCGTGCGCTTGCGCTTTTTTTCTAGAAGGCATGCTCTAAGCGTACGAAAATGAGGCATTGTGTGGACGTAGCTTAAGAAAGCCATGGGTAAGAAATGGGGAATACTCAGAGTAGTGCATTGGCCCTAAGTTACCGTCATCAGACCCATCCGAGTAAATAAAATAATTCGTTAAGGCATCGTTAACGAGCGTCGTAAACGATACATTAATGATTCATCAAGCGGACTAACTGGACATTCGTTAACGAATCACTTTTAACGATTCATTCATGAATTGTAAAACGCTTACAAGAAACGTATATAAGCAAGCATATAATCATTATCAATGAATCATTAATGATTTTTATTCTAATTCATTAACGAATATCGTTTAAGATTCATAAATGTTTATGAAAAAGTAACGATTTTTTAACGAACTCGAATTTTAAAGCCAAACAAGAGAAGATCGCAAATGCTCTTTCTATTTTTGTTGTTGATGCCTTTAAATTTCGCGGAAGCGTTTACACACAAGCACTTCAGTAGATCCTCTGCAAACAAAATTTCACCAAATAATTTTGCTGAGATGAAAACTAACAACACCGAAGTCGTGTGACCGCTCTTGTTTATACTAATGATTGGGTTGCCTAAAATCATCACGCAGTCTATTTGCGAGCGCTCGTTAAATTGTTTATGGGATTCCTTCATGGTGTGAATGTGGGGTGGATTGAGAGTCAAACCGCACTCTCCTTAGCAAGGTGTAGAGAACAGCATGTTTTTGTACAAGTGAGTCTAAAAAAACCCACTCCGACATTATTGGTAAGCAAATGTCTGCAAGTAGCGCCCACCTCAAAGAAACTCGCTACTGGACCTACATTCAAAATAGTCACTCCTTGATTCTGGAAACTAGTCACTCCTTGATTCTGGAAGATTTTGTGAATTTAACCGAAAACAAAGACTACACTCTCCGATGTTTTGATTTCGATAAAAGTTTTGCTTATCGTCATCCCCTCGAGACAAGAGTGGGAGGCATATGAAATACGGGAGGAAGATTCCATATCCCTTTATAATGATGGCCCCAAAACTAGAAGTGGAGTAGGAGGAAGAGAACTTAAGCATATCTTTTCGTCTAGCTGATCATTTCAGTGTGTTCCAAGCAGAAGTGATAGTGATAAAATAAGCATTGGCCTGGCCACTTAAGCCAATGCAGCATCTCCTAAGGATATTGGCATCGTGACTGATAGTTAGGGCGCTATTAAATCCTTGGAATCAGTCATGTCTACATCCAAGACTGTTTCTGATTGTCGCGCGTCTCTGAGGGAGATGGATGAATAATTCAACATTCGCTTGTGCTAGGTACCAGAGTATAGGGCCATTCCGGGGAACAGCAGGACCGAAGAACTCGCCCCGCCCCCAACTACCTTGTAGATTCAATCTGCAACATAAGTTGGATGCGATTAGAAAAGCCAACGACAGGTGGGCAAACGGTGTTACATGTAATACCCACAGACAGATTTGGCCTGTGCTGGGTCTAAAACGCTATGGCAGACTGATGTCGCTAATCAGGCAATCGTAGTACGAGTTATTACAGGACAGTGCCTCATATGGAGACATCCTCAGAGTTATGACCTTCCGTTTAATGATTTTGCACAAGCTACAAAGATGAGAAGAGACGATTCTTTATCTGTTATGCACTTGCCCTGCTCTGTTTAGGAGGAGACGCAACCTAGGCGCACACTTCTTCGGTAATCTGCTAAATGCGGAAGCCATGAGCCTTTAACGTTTCATATAGAGCTCCAGTTGGTTCTCCGAGTAGGTGTCTCCTCTGAGATCCAGTGGCATCACAACGCAAAAGCTTTTATGGTCTATGTGCGCCCGAATTTGTGTCTAGGCATCCACCTCTTCCTAACTATCTACCTGCGTCACATTTAACAAAATTGAAAAAAAATTTGTTCGAATTTAGAAATTGAATTGGCTATCTTTAATAGACCCTTTGGCTTGAACAGATCTGGTTTAAGTTCAACTACTTCTACAATGACACTACAGCCCTAATCGGGCCTTGGCCTCCTGACCTTCAGGTTCCTTAACATTTTTTCATTACTTATTGTGAAAGGGTTGTTAGACCTTCGCACAACCCTCTATCTACGAATTTTTCATTTTCGTAGATTGAGGTGACCAAGCAGGTAGTGTGCAGGAATTATATTACGTCGACCGGGATTTGAACTCAGGAACTTCGCATTGTAAGACCAACACGCTACCCACTAGGCTACACCCTAGCTGGTTTAAGTTGGTAAAATTAAATTTGACGTCAAAAATTCAACGTGACGAATTAAATCGTTTTACTTTGATGATTTATGATAAAGATAGTATTGAAACGTTTGCTAATTTTTAATCAAATAAAGAAAACTCAAAATGTTACTTACAATTTGGCGTATGTAAAATTCGAAGTGATGTAAGATTTGACGTTTTTGGAGTCGCTTTTCGAATTTTTTGATCGCTAAAAAGAACAAAATCACATTACTGGACACATGTGATAGTTGGTATCAAGTGTGCGAGTGTTGAATTGGAATTTATGAAAAAAATTCAAAGTTCAACATGGTGTATAAAAAAGATTGGCAAAATGTATAAATTTGAATGACTATCATTGATTTATTTAATAATTGACGCAAGCTGGCAAAAGGGACCCTATCTTCTCAGAGGTCAAAATTGATTTTTTTGATATCATTGGATAAAGGACAAAATTCTGAATAGAGCGCCGGAAAAATCACGCCAAAATCTCAAAAATTGACGAAGCTAAAGCGTTTTCATTTCTTAATTACAAAAAAAAATCGATCCCGTTGACTTATTCATCTAACGTCTTTTCAGAGGATCAACATTTTTTTCCAAATAGCTGAAATGGATAGTAAAACGACAAGTTGGAAACTTGATGCCAGAACAAAATTATTCTAAATATCGTCTATAGCTGAACCTTAGGCATAAAAATCTAAATCCGTATCATTTTCGAGAAACCATCGAAACTCTCGTCTGAGGCTTTCACAGCTCAAAAAGAGGTATTTATTTTCATAATAAAATTATTTTGGATCTAGAAAGTAACATTGGATTCTTGACTGTTGCACATATAATTATACGACCTAGCAGTAACGCTCGAATTCTCACTGAATTCCTTTAAATATCGACCTGGATTTCGAGTTGGAATTTGAACGAAAAATTGCGTTGAACTCTGGTTATAAGCGTAACGGAGGCAATGGCTGACACCTCCAGATTTGGATGCAATGGTAGACAGTAGACATGAACTTTATGTGCTTACAGTGCTGGTCCAAGTTAATTTGTTCCCATTCTAGAAGGTCCATATACTCAGTAGATGGTTTCTGTTCACTTTCCATCATTCAGTCCACAAAATCTTCAAATATTTGTCAGTACAACTGAAAAATATACCAACTTCACCACTCGTTACGGTCGTTCTCACTACCCTTTCCTTATCTGCCCAATCCCACTCCTTCCTCCATGAATTTGTTTGTGCATTGCACATAAAGCCCGAAATTGCCTACAACACAAGTCATTCTTTAAAAAAGGAATTTCAATACATTTAAAAATTCATCGCCTAAATAAAATCCATTACATCATCTCAATCTTTATCTATTTCCAATAGATATTTTACATTCAGACAAAATCAAATTAAAAATACTATAGAAGTATATAGTTATTATTATTTCTTAGAATAACTGCTTCTTGAATTCGATACTTCTAAGACCTGCTGTTTTCTTCTTCCCGAACAAATTCGTCAATTTCTAAAGATTTCGAATCATTCCTAAAACCCAAATGGAATAGAATAGCTTAGGTATTATAATCTAAAATAGCTGTCAGCAAATCATATTTTTACATTAATCACTCGAAAAAAAAACAACCAAATAATTGCTTAGCATTTCATTCTGAACATCAGGTCTTAGCCTGAAGAAAAAAAGAGTTAATACTTCTAACCTAGAATTATTTTTGTAAGATAAACTATAGATGGAAATAAATCTTTATCGAGGAACAAAAAAAAAGACACGAGTCATCATATCAAAACTTTCAGATGATGTCGTGATTTCCACATCAAATAATTGAGGGAGAAAAAAAAGACACGATAACTCTTTTATTCTTAAATCGTAGCGAGATAAATAAATATATAATTTTAAATCTATGAAATTAATCGCAAAGGTTTTTTATTTCACTGTTCAAAAAGTGTTGAAGGCTGTGGCTGAAAAACGAATCAAATTCCAGCTGCGTGACAAGTAGATAGAGATATATATTTTTCATTTTGTATGCGTCATTAATTTATACAATAATAATTTTTTTTTTTAGTATTTAGATAATATTACAATTTATATGCAAAATTATCGTGGATTTATAAATTGAAAATATACCTGAAAATTTCATTGTAATCTTGTCTGATAAGTTACCATTCATTGTGCAGAAGATTTAACAATTTAGTTTACTCACCTGTAAAGAAAGAAAAGATAAAAATTTAGTTAAAGTTAAAAAAAAAATAAAAATTTGAAATTTATGAAGAGAAAAAAAACAAAAGTCAAATGAAAATTCGCCGAAAATAGAAGTGCTATTGAATTATGATCAAAATTCACCAGGACTCATTTTGAAAAATTTACAACAATCAAACGTTCTTGGAAACAATAAGAGCTACTCGTTTGAAATATAGAATATGATATTTTTATCATAAATCTGATCTATTGTATAAAACTTACGAATTTCGCCACTCCTTTCACCACCTCCCATACAAAGTACACTTTTTCATGAAATACTATAAGCCAATTTTTTCAGTACGTATAACGTGTATTGATTTGAAATTTTGTAGTAAATACTTAATAAGCATTATTAAGTATTAAGATCGGAACAAATTAACTGATCAACATCACTCCTGCCCCCTCCCATGCAATAAAACACATTTTCACAACTTTAAAAACAATCGATTTTCTTGAAAAGCATGGCTGCTACTGGTCTAAGTTTTAAGAGGTATCGATTGCATAATCTTTATAGTTATTTGTAGAAAAAATCACCACCACTCCTTCTACCACCACCCATACAAACTGGAGAATTTCAATAAATCTAATACACTAATTTTCACAGTTTTGAAACTTAAATTTTGTGTAAAAAATTTTTAGAACTGCACAAGCATGATGAAAACTAATTAGTTTGATGTTGTCAACCCTTGTACCACTCCGTATATAAAATTTCATCTTCTCCTTCAATGGCACTACAGCCCAAATCGAGCCTTGGCCTCCTGATCTTCAGGTTCCTTAACATTTTATTTGTTATTGTGAAAGGATTGTTAGGCCTTTCCACAACCCACTATCTTTTCATTTTCGCAGATTGCGGTGATCAAGATATACCCAGGGAAGTAGTGCGCTGAAATTATATGTCGACCGAGATTTGAACTCCCGAACTTCGCAATGTAGACCCATGCGCTAGATAAGAAAAATTATTATTTCATCTAGTCTGACCTTTACCAATCAGTATTGCTACGTTTTCATTTGCACTAAAATGATTTTCGTGGAAATTTTCAAGTTTGCGATACAGTTGATTGGTCAATCAAATCCATCAAATTCCAGTTAAGACGCCCTATGGGGGCATAGGACAGAAACAACTACCTTAAGCAGTTGTTTGAAGAATAGTCAAAGCTGATTCCAAAGAACATGCGTAACCTATATTCAAAATTTTCCGTTCCTTCTTCCACTCCCTATGCAAACAATTTTTTTTAATTAAAAATTTTTTTTTTGAAAAACATGATTGTTATTGGGAACAGATTTTTTGGAAAACAGTTTATGCGGAATCATGAGTAAACTTCAAGAAATTTTCTTCCCTGTCGAAGGGTACATTCGAAAAATGAATTTATGAGATATTTCTAGCTACGATT
The DNA here is from genome assembly GCA_963669355.1 of Chorisops tibialis. Taxonomy (NCBI): domain Eukaryota; kingdom Metazoa; phylum Arthropoda; class Insecta; order Diptera; family Stratiomyidae; genus Chorisops; species Chorisops tibialis. The sequence goes on from OY770262.1 coordinate 315,051,790, forward strand.
AAGTTCTGTAAATAATATATCAGCTAAATTCAAAATATGCAATCATTTTATCACCCCTCACACAAATGACTTCAGATATATTTCTGTTTTTAACTCATTCTAAAAATGGAATAATTTTTAAGATCCGTTCATTTCTTTTACCACCTCCCATATAAATCCAGAGTTCATATTGTTACTGTTTTTCCCGTGAATATGAAGAATTGAAATTGCTGGAAATTTTCATATAATAATGAAGTGCGATAGGGGTCGCTGGATTTCAAGTAAAAATAAACTATAGTTCGCTTCTTAATAAAATAACGACAAACTTTATCGCTTTTCATAAATACACTATATCGCTTTAATGTTCACGCTAAGAATCATACGACTTAATCTTTCGCTTCTGCATTTCGACTGACCCTTTCACTTTCCAATCTTCGACTGACAGTTTCGCTTTATAATCCTAATTCCTACTGCCGCCAATATGGCGCCTCAACACTCGCACTAGTCGCGCTGTCGATTACACGACTTGATCGGCTTCTCAATCCCGACTCTTTATCACAAACGCTCGCCCTTTTTACATCGTCCTTATCGGTCGCTGTCGCTCCCCATACCGTTTTTATGAATCATACTTCTCGGCCGCTGTCGATGAATCATGTCCGCGTGTATGTGCAGAATAGTAGACAACTGAAGATCGCGAATACTCGATGAACGACTGGGGCTGACATTTAACATTACCCCCTCCTTAGTTTTCACTGTTAGGGTGGTTATGGTATTTCGCCACTCCGTCTCATACTCTTATCTTTCTTCTTCCAGTAATCTGCGTCATTTATTGCGCTTGACGAATTGGTATGGGCGTTCCCTATTTCGCGATCCTGGTTCTGACAGAAACTCTCCAGATTTCCCATCATTTGGCGAGACTTGTTTGGCGACACAGCCTGATCAATACATTCCTGTTGGTTTGGTTGTGCTGTATTCATATCCTGTGTACCCGACGTTTCCACACTCATATGCAGCTAATACAGCAGATGATGGAACAAATATCATACATCAAAGTTAACAATAGAAGGCGAAAATGGACCAAAAAAAGTCACACAGCAAAACCAACTTTCGCTTTGTTCCGACTTATAGCACAACCGATCCTTGCTCGCAGTTATATTTCGGATACGCGAATTAACTTGTGAAAATTGTTTAGTAGCTTCAAAGATCGAGCGCACATCAAAGCCTCCTGCGGTGTCCTCTTGCACGCCCATCTCAACGCCTGTTGTAGCTCTCCATCTTGTAGAGCATCTACTATTCGTTCATTCCGACCATCCTGATCTATGTTAGGGAAGGATAACAGCAGCAGGCGTTCGATGTCTTAAAAAAAAAGCTGTTGCAGGATTTGACGGTTTTCTGTACATGGTTGCGAAGTTGCGTTTTATAAAGTTTCCGGATATGATCTCCACCGTATCGAAGGTCCAAGGTCTGCACCAAGGACTTAAAGTCGCTTGTGTTGTTCGGCAGATATGGTCTGCAAGATTTCGGCCGCAAATCTCCGCTACTCCAATATCAAAACCGTTGCACGTTCCTGATCCGTCCAATGGTTGGTGGTGGTCACCTCCACAAATTGAGTCTTGTAGATTGTCCAAGGTATAATTTCATCGAAGATTGGAGCCTTTAAATTTTTATGCACTTTCAGATTTGGTAAATGGTAGAAATGCCCTCGATCTTACCAGTATTTTCGGTGATCTTATATTCTAGTATTAGCGTTCGCTGTTCTAGAAGCTTCGCATCTAATTGTTTTAAAATATCCTTATCAAGAGCATTCATTTTATTAAGCGTTTGTTGATTTTGCTGGTTTAGATCTTCCTTCAGCTGCGGGTTTCGCTCTGTGGCCTGTTGACTCTGCTGGCCCATTTTCGTGTTGAGATCTTCTTTTAGCTGTTGGTTTGGCTGGTCGAGATCGATCTTCAGCAGATGGATTTGCTCTGTGATCTGTTGATTCTGATGGTTAATTGGTTCCATCATCTGTGTTATAGGAAATTTAGGTCTTTATGTGCAATGCACAAACTTAGTAATGGATGGAAGGAATGGGATTGGGAAGGTAGGGGAGTGGGAGTGAGAACGGCCATAACGAGTGGTGAAGATGATATATTTTTCACTTGTACTGGCTGCTACTGAGAAATATTTGCAGATGTTATGGTGGACTAAAAGCGTACAGAAACCATCTTCTGAGTACATAGACCTTCTAGAAGTGGAACTGTTTCACTTTTATATCGTTTGTACTTTTTTAGTTCTGCCCAGATAATCGGTAATTTTTTTTTAATCTAAAGTGCTAAATAAAAACTGAGATGCATAAACATTTTTTTTTTTTCATTCCCATTCACAATTTCAATCTCCGTACTCATAAGTTGATTAAATTAAAACCGGATTTAAAAATAATAAAAAACATGATGTGTGTAACTGAATCTTAATAAAGAGCTCGTATTTCAGTTTTGCTCGTTTATAATCGAAATGAAAATTCGTAACCCAGCTCTCATGCTACATATTGTGCAAGATTTGAGTAGCGTTTTCTTGTCTTTGAGTTTTTCCTTATCTCTTTTTTTTCAAAGATATCAAATTTCCGCAAAGCTTCTTTTATTTCTGTAAGGTTTAAGATGCATTTGAGTTAGCAAATTATTGATGACTACAAAGAGAATCGAATATAGAAATATGGCGGAAAGATATAACCGCAATTTATTAATCATGTGAATGATGAGAAACATTGGATTTTTTTTTATTAGAGATATATTGGATCTAAATTTAAATGGAAGAACAGCTTTAATATCTATATTGTTTTATAACATCCGGTGGGGAGCCCAAGATTCGAACCAGTGAACGAAATTTTGTCTAATAGGTGGCGCTAAGAGTACACTTAGGGGAATAATTGAAGGGTCAAGTGGCTAAGGGGGTTATTCGACATTTTTTTAATTTCTACTTTTTTAGCTAATTCAAACTATAACTTATAAACTATGCTTTCAACTGACAACCAGAGCGATCTAGAGCCTAGAAACAAATACAAACAAAATCAAAATGCTCGATTCGGATCACTAATACACTGTAAAAGTGAAATTCAAAAAACTTTGAAGGCGTTTATCCCAAAACATTGAAAATGTTCAATAATCCCTTTATCCACTTAAACCTTCAATTGTCACTCGTAAAGTCTGATTTGTGGATTTAATCCGTTTATTTTTTGTTAAGGTAAAAAATAGAACGTTCCTATGCCATTCATCCGATTGTGATGAAACTGTGATGAGATGTTATGCGTACGTCAGGGAAAGTTTCTACAAATGATTGGTCGATCTAAACCTCAACGTGGATAGCTCTTATGTTGCGACATCGCCACTTAGTTTTAATGAATTACTTAAATGATTTTCAGTTATGGAAAGTTAACATTTTGGCATCAAAATGCATCTTCGGACAACAAAAAGGGTCATTTCGACCCATAAGCCCCCACCTCCGGACGTGTATTGACCAGACACCCTATAATGAGGAAAATCTCGACGCAGAGGTTAGGAGTGTTAAAGCCGTTTTGCTCACGTTACGATTTATGGGATGACTGACGGGGTAACCAACTAGGGCGTTCAAATCTTACTTTGATGTTAACGAGAAGGTTTGAGAGTAGCATCTCGCTGTGAATATGTCTCCGGGAGGAAGAAAGGAACACAGCATAGCAGTAGTAGGGGCTTCCAGACCAAAAAAGGAAAGAGTGTAAAGGATAACGAGGAGAATAAGACTCTTCTTTTCGAGTCCTCGACGGAGAGTGGGTTCTCGAGTCCAATCCTGAGGTCGAGGAAAGTTCCGGCTAAGGCCATTAGGCTGACGGAGTAAAACTCCGAATCCGATTCCATGGACGAAGAGAGTGACCGATATTCCTCCCGGTTAAATATTATGGTGGTTATGATTGAGGCCACGAAAGAGAGAGAAAAAAAGGAGACTGCAATGGCGAAGGCAGCTGCACTGAACTCTGGGGAGCTGGTGGAGAAGTTGCCCGATGTGAGCAAACGGACACTAGAAGCGAACGGACCGAGTAAGAAGATGTCGATTCGGAGTAGGAAAAAATATGGCGGACCGATTGAAGTGGCACAAAAAGTACCACCATCATAGAGGACATCATCGTGGAGGAGGGAGTTTCAACGGAAGCCGTAGGATATCGAAGTAGGTACGAGGCCTGAATGCGATCATCGCAAAACTGGTTGACGATACGGAGTTCTTCCACGGCCAAGCGGTAGTCGCAGGAAGAGCGGAGTTCTGCTTAGTCGCGGGACAGAGTGCCTCCAGCGTCGGTATCCGCTCGCTTGGAGCTGTGGTACCAGGTTTCCAACCAAATGGCACATGCCGGAGTAGACCGTGATGGATGGCAGTATGCATTCGTTTTTCTTGCTTAGTATGATGACATCAAGCAGTTAATCGATTTCGTTCGACGAATATGATGATATCGGAAATGCCACTACCGGCCCGAGCTTCATATCTCAAAAACTCTGAACGTTTCGTTGCAGCTGGAAGACGATAGCATCGATTGTCTGATCACTGTGTTGCAGTTTACGACAAAGTACTGTTGCGTCACGGTGTCTTTCCGCGGTTCCTCTCAACCAAATCTGACCAGATATTCTTGCGAACATGTACCGGGCAATAGAGTTTAGGCTATCGGAAAAAAAATGTCAGGTGTTTTTTCCGCTTCGGAATATACTTCAATAAGCCACGTCATGAAATTTCCGTCAATCAATCAAATTCCTGTTAAGACCCACTATAGAGGCATAGGACAGATACAACTTTCTTTCGCAAGACGCGATCCTGAACATCGGCATTTAGCTGTTGCCAGAACTTGCTTATTCCACTGGCCTCCTGCTCAACTGCTCGCTTCCATGTGCTACATGGTCGACCAACCCTACGTCTTCCTTGAGAATTATAATCCAGAGCCTGTTTCGCGATTTTTCGCTCTGGTTTCCTTAAAGTGTGACAGATCTATTGCCACTTCCGCTTTTGAATTCCTATTTTAATCCAAAAAATAGTTTCTACTCATCATTTTTTTTACAAAAACAGATAAGAACACTAAGCAATTTAAAGAAAAAAAAAACGAATTCACCAAAAGTATAACCTCCTTCATCTCTATGGAGAAAATCTGAACGCACCGCACTCTAACTTCCACCTCATTCAATCCCTTTTCTACAAATCCAATAGCAATTTCACCGCATGTACACACCTCGAATAGGATATCTTTCATTCTAAATTTGCACAGTTCATAAGCGAAATTCCATTAGCAATAGTTAACCAACTATTTGCGTAGGCATCTTTTTCATCAGAATTCTAATCCGAAAGGATATCGGTCGGCTAAAAAACCCTAAAACCAATAGTAACACAAAAAAAATCAAGCAACGAAAAATTTTCATTCTAGCATACATGAGCTCTTTTAGGACATCGAAAAAGCGAGAGGATATGATAGGAAAAAAAGGGTCAGATATAATGGATTCTGTCCACATAAATCACTAGAAAAATAAATCTCAGGTAGAACGGAGCATTTCATCTTAAAATCCCGGTGTCCTTGCCCAGTTTGTTGTTGTTGTTATTTTTTTATTCACTGAATGTCTACCACACTTGTCCAGTAGTTCCTACATTTGGATTTTGTTATTTCGAAGTACATTTTTTTCTCTATCGTGTTTTTATTAGGCTTACTGTAAGGATACTCTTTGGGATTCAGTTCATAATTCACAAAAACAAAACAAAACCAAAAAAAAAAAACCTTCACGGAATAAAACATAGCTGGCGAAGGTCGGTCGGTTTCACAGGGCTTTCGTTTTTCATTCATTTCGTCCTTTTGTTTGAATCCTCTCTGTCGTTGATCCTGTATTTCGAGAAAAAAAAGGATCCATGTACGTATGTATCTTCTTAAATACAACTGGCCGTATATGAAATATATATGGGTGGTTCTTTTTCCGGTGAGATTGTCACAAATAAAGTACGAGTGGGATAAACGTTAACAATTTTGTGTGTTGAATCTGCAGGCCAGGATATCATTTTGTTCCTGTTTCGTATAAAATGCAGTTTTGTCCACTTCAAGTCTATAGAAACTTTTCATTTTTCAGTTGACGAGAATCGGGGATTGAGTCTTTTTTTTTACCCCCGAAAAACAATCAGAGCGCACAAGGATATTCTACGAAAAGTATATACATTCGAGTCCCTAAACACTCGGCGTGTTCCAGTTGAATGGTTTTTCCTGTAGAAAGGGAAATGATGATGGTATTTTTTTTTTTCCTTTTCTTTTTCTTTCAGTGAAAATGCTTTCCATATATGCACACATATCGTAGAATCTTCATCGCTCTTGCCTTCCGTACATGATATCCTTTTGTTGCACTCGCTAAAACAGAAGCGTATACTAACTACTGTAGGCTATAGGATAAGGATATATATGAGAGTATTGTTGGATATTGCAGCAGTAGGTTGTATATATAAACTGCTGCGAAGAGCGCGTATACAGGACTTGTGCACTTGTGCGGCGTTTCTGTAACTTGGTCACATTCAGAGTGCAATTAAAAAGAAACAGGAACAAGTGGTTCGCCAGGAATTTAACATTTCAAGTATTTTATTTATGGTAAACTCGCTATACGTTTGTGTATTGCCCGTGTGTGTTTGTGAGCTGTATGCTGGCTTATGGTTTTGTATTTCAGCCGAGAATTTATCGCCCCGTTCCGAAAAGGATGTAATTTTATGATGCCGAACTGTTATTATTCACGTAAAATCATGGACGCCCCTTTCAAATTGATGCACTCGAAAAACGACTGAAATTATGCTCTTAGCCTTATTCCTTTCCAGTTCGCTAGTGGAAAATGTCCTTTTTCTTTTTTTTTTTTGTAATATGAAAGTCTCTTTTATCCATAAAACCGAATACGTGCAGTCACTTGAGATTCGCAACAGTTACCGCATCTTACTTATAATGTTTCAGAAATCTTTTTGGATATTTCGCGAACCATCGGAAGTTTCGCTAACGTCTTTCGAAAGAAGAAGAAGTTCTCTCTGTGGATGCTGGTTTTATATTTTACCATAAATTTTATATCAAACGTTTCGAAAAGTGTGTCCCAACCGAAAGCAACGCGATGCCGTTAAATACTCTGCGAAAGCTTCGGGTCTTATGGCATTTTAGCATAAATTACAAACTTCCAGTGGTACATGATGGCGCTTAAGTACCACCAAACAGAACACATCCCCCTTCGCTTCCCTCGGACTTTAACTTCGAAATGTACAATAAACACAAGTTCCACACTTCCTTTTTTCGTTATTATGCGTAATTTAATGAAAGCCAAGCATTTTCATAAATTGAAATTTAATTTGCATTTTATATAAGAGAAGCGATGCTTTTTGGAAACTGAATCGAAACTCGTCCCGCTCTAAAACAAACCATCCCAAGTATCCTTCTTCGTGGCCTTGTCACCCCGATTCGATTCGTAAACCCACCGATGTTTAAGATTGGGGGTATAGGCTATTAATAGAGAGAATCGGGACGGAAAAACACCCGAATTTGTGTCAAATACCACAAAAGGACGCCCAATATAGCACTGTCGCTATAGCTGCTGCGTCTTTTTACACTAGAGGCGATAGAAATGGGCGGCATGATAGGGGGACGGTACAAAAGTTGTTTCTTTGGCGAGAAAAGTTTTCGATGAAAAGCCAACAACAAACAACAATTTCGGAGGCAATAAATTAGCATTTGGGAATTCGAGAAATTTCGGTAGATTCTCGACGAGCGCAGAGATAATAAGAAGCGTTGCGGCCTGGCGGTCTGGTAAGTTGACATAATTAATTCATACCGCCTGGAAAAGAAGACGATAGAACTAGAGCGCCAATAAGAAGACAACAAATTCCGGCCGGCCGGTCGACTGATCCGAAAGGGTGTATAAGACTATTCAAGAGAAAAACATTGAAATGATAAATGTTTGCTGTAGACAAGAAAGGGATGAATTTTCAAAGTTCAGATCGACCCCGCGTTTAAGCCGATTTAGTTTTAATTTTGATTTTCTACCGCGTGCTTAAAATTTCAGATAGTAATTGTGATTTTAGGAGACAATTATTTTGTTATCTGTGGGCGGGAGAAAAATAGGGGATTTTCGGTGAAGTACTATTAAGGTAAGATTACGAAATTACGATTGCGGATAAGCACCGATCATGATTTCTGTTTCAAAATTGTTTAATGTGATTTTTGTAAAGTGCAATGCAGTGGAACTTCGGTATATCGAATCTCGATATAATCGAATTCCTTGATAAATCGAAGTTATTCCATTCCCCTTGAAACTGAGAGTGTACTCTCTAAATATCGAAGGGCTGGTCAGGCAGACCTCGATATTTCGAATTTGTAGGTGGCTTGCATTGGCACCACATCGAAGCTTTTATTCAAAAACCTCTACATATCAAAGTCAGTCAGAAATCACCTCAACAAATCGAACCTCCGTAAGTCGAAATTCACCATAGTTCGAAATTTTCTCATTCTCCTTGAGTTCGATGTATCGAAATTCCACTGCATTTTGTATAGGGAAGGGGGTTTGGTTGAAGAGATAAAGGTATATCATTGAATAATCATATACCCCTATCCCGCACCTCTATATGTCGAAGCTTGTATTAAAAAATTTCTACAAGTTATTTTCATACAATGTTCTACATATCAAAGTCAGTCGGAAATCACCTCGATAAATCGAACCTCGTTAAGTCGAAATCCACCATAGTTTGAAATTTTCTCATTTCCATTGAGTTCGAGATGTCGAAATTCCACTGGATTTATATAGGAGTGGAGGGGGATTGGTTGAAGGGATAGGGGTATATGATTGATTCATCATATACCCTTATCCCTTATATACATATGATTGATTCATCATATACCGTTAATGCTCATTACTAATGTAGATGGTCCTAAATTATAGCAGAATATCCTTTATATCTAAGAAGGAAATTGTTTAATGTGTCTGGATGAATCGTGAGGTGATAGAAGAGGTAGTTACTCTGATCAGTAAGCCCAATTATAAAAATGCGTTTTTTGTTCTTTGCACGAGAATGAGAAATTTTTTATGTGAGGTGGCTATAGCTTTGATACAACCGAGAAAATCGCCTTACTGTGAAGTTGCAAGAATGTGCCATTTTCTTTGGAAGATAGAAGAAGAGGTAATTCAAAACAACAAAAACACAAACATGTTTTCGGGAAATATTTTGTGTGAGTCATTCATTATAAATTAGGGTAAGTAGGTAGGAGTGGCGTAACTAAGAGCAGCAGCGCCCTTCCCCTCTCCCCTCCCGCGATATTTTCAGAGCTTTGCCAACCTCCTCTGGGCACCGTTTAATGCGGCGAAATTTTGTATACAAATTCATAATACAAAAATGAATTTCAGTGCAAATTGTTACCAAGATGTACCCAATTTTTCAGGTGTAAAATACTGTCGACAGGTTTAGTGAATAATTCTTTTATTATGGAGCTCGATGTCAATTTTGAAGAGTTTTGCTGACTTCTGATTCAGGATGTACTGCTACTACGATCGATAGCATTAGTTATGTTTTGTATTTCATGTCTGAAATTTATAAAATTCTCAATAAACGACTGAAAAACCGCCGGAGGAAGATGTCGAAAACTCAAAGAAAACGATTTAAATTCGAAATAAATTTCTACGAATCTACAGTTTCTATTTTCGTCCTTTCTTTGTTTTTTTCTTCTTTCTATTCTGGTGTACTCTTGATCCACAAGGCCTCAAATCTTTTTTTTTATCGTGTACGTCCTTACAATGTAAGCAAATTTGAAATAGTAAACAGTCTCAACACCTTAAAAAAAACAGATAAAATATGATTTGGTGAAGGTTTTCACAGTGCACTTCGAAATGAAAGGAAAGATTTCCGGATTCCACACTGTTACGCTTTATTATTCGTGCCATTTCTGTCTCTGCTGAAAGCTTTATCAAACTGCCAGTTTGATAGTCTCATCAGATACTGAAATCTTTAGTTTTTCTCTACATAGCCAACTTCAAGTTCACTAGGCGGCGATCATGGCGTTCATTTTGTACATTTTCTTGGACGCCCTTTTATATTACCTTGCCCAATTAAAAACTTGGGTTCTGGGATAGTGCAGCGTCCTAAAACTGTGCCTTAAAACGAGTTAAAATCTCCGATGGTTTGACTAAAAACTTTATAATAATACGTTGTGTAACAGACGAATGAACCTCTTGCTCACTCATGGCTGAACTGGGGACAGAACAAAGCGGAACAGCTAACCAAGCTGGTTCCCTCTCCCTAAAACACCAACCCTCAATACCCCACTTCACCATCCAGCTCGGAACTGCTTGCTGAGTGATACTAGCCACCGTTTATATTTGGACCACCCTCGTATACATTTTCCCTTCTTCGTGGAGTAAATAATTTTTATTTTAAAAAAAAAGTGAAGTAATAAAAAAAATTAATTAGTATAAAAAAAAAGTTTTGGAATAATAGGGATAACTAGGAATAACTACAATAAAATAAATGGAAAAATTACTAAAGGACAGCAGAAGATGGCGAAAAGCCAGTAAGCAGCTAGGGCCCCAACGAAGTATTTTTGTACTCGGTTTAGTTTTTTTTCCCATTTTGGATTTATTTTTGAAATCTTTTTTTATTTAGATGATATGAGTAGGGAGGAGATTCGGCTGCTACTCAACATCATGTGGAGTTCACTCCTCCGCCATAATCCTCTCGCTCGTTTGTTGCAGCATTAATCAAGGGTGGGTTCCCCATGGGGCCATTTTTGTCCGACTCCATGGGTTGCCCGACTCCATGGGCTGCCCGACTCCATGGGCTGCCCGACTCCATGGGCTGCCCGACTCCATGGGCTGCCCGACTCCATGGGCTGCCCGACTCCATGGGCTGCCCGACTCCATGGGCGGCCCGACTTCATGGGCTGCCCGACTCCATGGGCTGCCCGACTCCATGGGCTGCCCGACTCCATGGGCTGCCCGACTCCATGGGCTGCCCGACTCCATGGGCTGCCCGACTCCATGGGCTGCCCGACTCCATGGGCTGCCCGACTCCATGGGCTGCCCGACTCCATGGGCTGCCCGACTCCATGGGCTGCCCGACTCCATGGGCTGCCCGACTCCATGGACTGCCCGACTCCATGGGCTGCCCGACTCCATGGGCTGCCCGACTCCATGGGCTGCCCGACTCCATGGGCTGCCCGACTCCAAGGGCTGCCCGACTCCATGGGCTGCCCGACTCCATGGGCTGCCCGACTCCATGGGCTGCCCGACTCCATGGGCTGCCCGACTCCATGGGCTGCCCGACTCCATGGGCTGCCCGACTCCATGGGCTGCCCGACTCCATGGGCTGCCCGACTCCATGGGCTGCCCGACTCCATGGGCTGCCCGACTCCATGGGCTGCCCGACTCCATGGGCTGCCCGACTCCATGGACTGCCCGACTCCATGGGCTGCCCGACTCCATGGGCTGCCCGACTCCATGGACTGCCCGACTCCATGGGCTGCCCGACTCCATGGGCTGCCCGACTCCATGGGCTGCCCGACTCCATGGGCTGCCCGACTCCATGGGCGGCCCGACTTCAAGGGCTGCCCGACTCCATGGGCTGCCCGACTCCATGGGCTGCCCGACTCCATGGGCTGCCCGACTCCATGGGCTGCCCGACTCCATGGGCGGCCCGACTTCATGGGCTGCCCGACTCCATGGGCTGCCCGACTCCATGGGCTGCCCGACTCCATGGGCTGCCCGACTCCATGGGCTGCCCGACTCCATGGGCTGCCCGACTCCATGGGCTGCCCGACTCCATGGGCTGCCCGACTCCATGGGCTGCCCGACTCCATGGGCTGCCCGACTCCATGGGCTGCCCGACTCCATGGGCTGCCCGACTCCATGGGCTGCCCGACTCCAAGGGCTGCCCGACTCCATGGGCTGCCCGACTCCATGGGCTGCCCGACTCCATGGGCTGCCCGACTCCATGGGCTGCCCGACTCCATGGGCTGCCCGACTCCATGGGCTGCCCGACTCCATGGGCTGCCCGACTCCATGGGCTGCCCGACTCCATGGGCTGCCCGACTCCATGGGCTGCCCGACTCCATGGACTGCCCGACTCCATGGGCTGCCCGACTCCATGGGCTGCCCGACTCCATGGGCTGCCCGACTCCATGGGCGGCCCGACTTCAAGGGCTGCCCGACTTCAAGGGCTGCCCGACTCCATGGGCTGCCCGACTCCATGGGCTGCCCGACTCCATGGGCTGCCCGACTCCATGGGCTGCCCGACTCCATGGGCTGCCCGACTCCATGGGCTGCCCGACTCCATGGGCTGCCCGACTCCATGGGCTGCCCGACTCCATGGGCTGCCCGACTCCATGGGCTGCCCGACTCCATGGGCTGCCCGACTCCATGGGCTGCCCGACTCCATGGACTCAAAAAATAAATCACTCATAAAAATAAATATTGAATGAAAAATGACTAAATTGAATTTAATATTCATATAAAACATGACATAGAGCAGGATCTAATATATTTATAACCGTAATTATAAATTCAATAAAGGAAACTTTTTGAAGCAAAGTATTATGATTAAAAATGAATTTTCAATTTCGCATTAATAAGTTATTAAGCAAAATTCCGTCAGTTTTCGAACCGAGTTTTATCGTTTTTAATAATAATTAATATCGATTTTCGTTTTAAATATAAATAACTAAGTATGTATATGAAATTGTTGTGAAATGTTAGGGATTTATTTCCAATCCGGTTAATCTGTATTTGATTTGTTTTCAAGTAAATATAGATTGCAGTGTTTCGGTAAATTATGAAATTTAAGCAGAAATTTTCCATAATACTGGCTTTCAGATACTAAGCTTTAGATTGCATTTGTCTCAGTATTCCTGCCAACGATTTTTTTAATAGCTCATATATTTACTCACGGATCACTCAATCAATTTCCTGTTAAGACCCCCTTTAGGGGCATAGGACAGAAAAAGTTCTCACCTAAAAGGTGCGATCCTGAGCATCGGCCTTTAGTTGTAGCCAGGACTTGTTTTTTTTCTGACCTCCTGCTCAAATGCTCGTTTCCATGTCCTGCATGGTCTATCAAAACAACGTGCTTCTTTGGTGGTATTTCGCTCTGGTTTCCTCAAAGTGTGACCGACCTACTGCCACTTCCGCCTTTGAATCTCAAGGCCTATTTTAGTCTGTCCTGTTGTACTCCGAAGTTCGTCGTTGGAGATAACTTTTGGCCAAAATATCCCTAAAATGTGTAGGAGACATTTTTTCTTGGCAAGTCGAACGGCCATTTTCTCCGTAGTACAACTATATAACAATACGGATTTGACACATGCGTTCAACACTCGCAGCTTCAGCTTCGTGCGAAGGAATATCGCTTTTAACCTCCAGGAAGGGGAAAGGATACTTTTTTTATCCGAGACTCAATATTATTTTCGGCTCCGACGTTCATGCTGACAATGTTTCCAAGGTAACAAAAAATCTTGCACATCTAGTCCGTTCAGAACAATTGGTGCCTATGAATTCAAACCCATGTTCATGTGCTTGGTTTTACGCACATTTATTTTCAGTCCCGCTCCTTTGCATTTAGAATGCGAAATGCAAATACACAGCATTAGCATTATCAAGTTAACTTCAGAAGTTAAACAGTGTCCACTGAAGACCTTTATCTTCCCACCTCCCAGTTCAGCTTTCAAAAAAAGAAAAAGGACTGGTGATAATATGCAGCTTTGTCTGACACCCGTTTGTCTAGGAAAGCTCTCAGATAGCTTTCTTCTATGTACAGTACTGTGAATACTCGCGAATAATTAGCTAAAAGTATGCTTTGAGCGAGATTTGAACTAACAACGTTTGGATTGTAGTCCAAAGAGCTACCTTTTAGGAAGTACCCAGGTTATCTATCGCTCTAAATTTCCTGAAATTACCATTTTATTTCATCCACCTTACGAAGGTCTGGTCATTTCAGCAAATTCCCATAATTTATTATTTAGCCTTTTTTTTGACAAATTAAAAACATGATAACCAAGCAGGATGAGTGAAACGGACAACGTTGTTGCGTGTAGATTAGGACACGTCTTAAATTGAGCAAATAATCAACATGTTTTATGAAGGTAACCCGATATACCGAAATAATAAAAAAAGAAGATATATACAATATGTATAAAAAAAAACGAACATCATGAAGATACTTTACAAACGAGATAATCGTAAAGTACGTACGTTATAGGAGTGTTCCATAATTTTGTACGTAAAGCGTCAGTTTTTATGGACTGTTGAGTTCTATTTCAGAACAATAAGGTAATGACGATAAAAAGGTGTGCTGTCTACTTAAATTTTGTTGATACTTTGCAGAAACCCGCCGCGGAGAACACTTCTTTAATGCGTAAATATTGAGATGAGCGGTTAACTTAGATAATTATTTTATACATTTTTGGACAATTATTTCGTCTTATATTAACAGAACAAGATTTTGGGATCGTCTTGTTTCTGTGAAAATAAGACGAAATAAAAGTTGAAATTTTAAGCTATTCGAATGAGCATTAAACGGTTGCGACACCTATTAGAGAATGGAATGATCAATTTGACTTGACACCTACAAAACAACTATTCTAAAGGAATTCTGAGGACTGAGTTTTCAGACAATAAGTTTATTGGAATCTTATTATACTCTAGATGAAATCTGAGAGTATATTGTGTTTGCCTTACCGATTGTAACGTTAAGAAATAATGATTGCACAGAGTTTGAATTTTTTTCACATCACTTTTAGCAAAAAAGTAACTTTAAGTTCGTGAACGGGCCAAATCCTCCCACTCCTTCTTCCCCCTTCCCTACAAATTTCATGAAATTTCGAAATTTAAAGGAATTGATTTTTCTCCGGAACCATTTCAGCTGTTGCCTTGAAAATTAGGTCATGGTATAATGATGTGAATATTGATATTGATCTGATCCCTTTACTCCTTCTACCACCTTCCATGCAAATGCACAATTTTCAAAAATGCATTTATTCCGTTTTCATTACAACTAGTAAAGATGAAAGAACTAACTTTAGTCATAATTAATGTTATTACAATTGCAACCGATTTTGTGAAAGCTATCAACTTCACCTCCCTCTTTCTACCCCCTCCCATACAAAATTCACGAAATTTCGGAATTTTCACTAAATTATTTTTCTTCAAAACCGTCAAAGCTATCAACTTTAAATACAAATATCATTGATGTCGAAAAATTTGGGTTTGATCCGTACACTCCTTCTACCCCCTCCCATACAAATGCACAATTTTGATAAATGCATTTAATCGATTTTCATTGAAACTAGAAAAAGTACTAAAATTTTGCCAGAATAATGCCTTAACAATTGCAAAAAAAATATGAACTTCGCTTCACTCCTTCTACCACCTCCCATACAATTTTTTGTATTGAAAATTCAAAAAATGTATATCTCCTGCGAATATATGAGTAACAAGGCAATGTGATTGGGATGTTGATAAGCAGATTCAAAATCATCCAAAACCTCTCACTTTCTCTGCCACCTCCCATAGAAATGCCATAAATTCAAACAAATTTTTTCAAAAATTATGAAAGCTGCTTTCACCACCTCCCATACAAAAGTCGCTATTTACTATTCGAAAGAATTTGAGATGACATATTTTCCGGTACAATAAACTCTTTCCTATTTCATCTAGAGTACCGTATGATTAGGCTTTACGCCCAATCATAGTTCTATTACGTTTTTCATATTGAATTCGGCACACAGAGGCTCACAGATTTAATTCCGATATCAGTGTGACAGTTGTCCAACTTTACCTAATCGCTAGTTGACACCACGTCGTAGGGGTACTAATTCTACGCCATCTATTGGTCCAATTTTTGTATGTGCCATTAGAACTAGAGGGATTGCCCTTTTGTACGGAAGCACTGCTCCGGTCAGGTGGGAATGAGATATTAGTTTTTGGAAGTTACGGGAACAATGACGGAAGTAGCTAATGAATACTTTTCTTGAAATGCTGAATGTTGTAGTCTTCCAGGAATACAGAGATGGGCGGCGCGTTCCATATTCGAACAGTCCGGCTTAACAACGAATCACAAAATTAGAGAGTGCGACCAAAGATAGGTTAATTAGAAAAAAAAGTCTGCATGGAGGTATGAGATTAGAGATTATATCTGAACAATCTCCATTGTAGTAACGATACCAAAGTAGCTTACAAGTACATGCTCAACTGAATCGAGCGATGAAGTCATGTCGGAATCTCTTATAATTTTAATGGCCCGAGACTGGAAACTATCCAAAGAGGAGAAAGAAGTTTTTGCAGCTCCCGCCCATAGGTGGGAATTAAATTCAAGGCAAGACGTCGAATATAGGGTTTATAAATTATCATTAATCCAGAAACGGTGAAGGAGTTTTCACAGTGAACATTTAGATGCTTCCTTGGCGATATATCTTAACACAATGGCTGGCCTCCAAAGGTGATTTGATCAAAGTTAGAGCCACGTTTGTGGAGCACAAGTCAGTACTGGGTTTTGGAAGAATTAGATTCAACTAGATTCTTATTTTCCCAACTAATGAATGAGGACTTGGCTAAAAAAGTCGCCATTCAATGATAAAGTCAGTGTTACAAAATGGTGGACTCGATGCCGCCAACAGATGTTGTGCTTCTGCTCATCTTTACAGCATGGTTCCAGCGAAGGTTAGTTATAAGAAGACACCATCCTTGAAAAGTCAGGATGAAAGAAAGGAACAAAAAAAGGAATACGATAGGAGTTCACAATACCACGGTCGTATATTCGATTCCCTCCACTCCAGGCAGTAGGATTTTTCAGTTGCTACTGGCAATGAAAAATTATTCCAAATAAAATGCGCAAGTTTTGTAAAAGTGAAACAATTCCACTTTTAGAAGATCTACATACTCAGTAGATGGTTTCTGTTCGGTTTGTATCATTCAGTCACCCATAATATCTACGAATATTTGTCAGTAGCAGCCAGTACAACTGAAAAATATACCAGCCTTACCACTCGTTACGATCGTTTTCATTTCCCTTCCGCTACCTCCGGAATCCTATTCCTTCCCACCATGACAATGTTTGTGCACAACTCATTAAATAAAAAAAATATATAAAAAAAACGGTAGCCAACTTGAATCCCTTTTATCACAGCTCTTCAAGGATCGTGTCCTCTCGGAGAATAGATTCACCTTCCCCACTACGCCCTCGCCCCTGACTTGGCGTACATTGTTGTCCTAGATGTTGGCGCCAACCTTGCTTTCACCATTTCATAAGAATTTTGACTTTCAAATGCGGTAATTTTTCACACTATAGTGGTTCAAAATTGATTGTTCAGAGATTCGTCGCAAAATTTGTTTGCGAAAGTATGTTTAAGAAAATGATAATTTCCTTATTGTCACAGAAATTTGTAGCTAACATGTACGTGCTTCGACACTGCCATATTTTTAGTCAAAAACTTTCTGGAAAAAATGTCACAAATTTAATCGCAACTGTCACACAATTGAAACGCTTTTGTCACACAATTTCGTCGAAGAACAAGTTTTTTTTTGTGTCATTTTTGTCAGAACTTTGTGGCTTTCGTTGTGCACATCCTATACATAAACTGTGATGAGATCAGTGTCGGATAGAAATGCACCAAATACTATGTAGTGCAAGAATTTTGATGTTTTGGCAGTCTTTCTGGCGATTAAGAAGTATGAACCTTAGAATACAAATCACGCAACAAATCCTTTTTGTTGTGCGTAACAATAAATGTGTCACCTCATGGCTGGAAGATACGAAATGGTCTCTCGGGTATGAGAAAAATCATTTGGACGGGTGCGCTATCAATAAAATTGATCTGGGCGAGAAATCAACTTTAACTGGCGCTGCTTACGTTGCTCTACTAAGCTATTACATCCGCAAAGTATGCAGTGTTGAAGTGATAGGAGCTGTCTAATGTGCAGTCATCAGTGAAGCTCTGTATAGAACTGAAAGTTGAAGATAACAAGTCAAGAAAAAGGGTGAGAGAAAAAACAGAGCCCTGAGGGACACCAGCGTTAATTTTATAGGAAGGAAAAACCACTACATCCAATACGATACGCATTGAACGATTGTTTAAAAAACTATCAATCCGGGAATTAACGAAGTCGCACCCAAACTAAAAGCTTCGAGTTTGGCGTCGACCCATCCTGCGTCGAAAGCCTTGGACCTATCAAGGGCAACAATACAACCTTCACTAAACTGGTTAATGGTTTTGTTTCAATTTTCTGAGAGGGTAGTTAAAAGGTCTCCTGTGGCAGGTTTTTTTGCGGAATCCTTACCGTTTGTATTCTTTGTTGAGTTATTTTATAACTCTATTGTTGATAATTGTTTCCATGACCTTCGATGGAAGTCTGGTTATTGAGCGATAATTAGCGGAGTTCATTCGTTTTATTTTTTTAGGACTGGCTGAACATTTGCAAGCTTCCTTGAAGATCGGACAGTTCAGGATGATAAGGAAAGATGGTAAAGTTTCCTTGACAAAGTTGTGATCGATAGTTTTGATGCGTTTCCCAAAGAACCAAACTTGAACATGAAATTATCATTGTACTTTCTGGAGATCAAGAAGAACGTGTATTGTAATTTTAAATATCAATATAACATGAAAATTTCAGTATTTTCTCTCTAGCTAAAAAACAACAAGTTGTCTCCAATGTCTCAGTTTCTTTCTCAAATTAAATGTTTCAATTAACCGAAAAGTTTAGATACAGCTTATTTGATCATAAAATAAACACATAGCCTAATAGATAAAAATCTATTAAATCTCTTCCGAGTGTAAACATAAAACTTTTTACCGGTCATATTCCATCTCATCAAGTAGCTTTTCACAACCGGAAACCTTTTCGTTTAGTCCGACACCAAACCCGAACATTTAAAATCCAATTAAAGCGAGCAGACAACAGACGCAGGATACAAGCAAACAGGTAAGGGTATACGTTGAACTAATCAGGACTATTAACGTTACGATAATGATAATGATATTATACACCGGATAGCTACCGGTTTTTTATTATCACGAAAACAATTCACCGACGACGATAAACGCAATAATAATTGTAGAAAATTTTCATTGTCGTTGGATAAGATGAAACCGAACTTTTACCATACAGTACACCGTATCGTTCCTAATGAATTGTTTCGGCAGGTAATTAAGATTTCGATGTCCAGAAGGAATAATTACCCGAGAAATTACGGAAGACATTTGTCTGTATCTTATCATTATTGTTCTTTGAATTTTCATCCTATCTGTATTTATGGGTGGGATAGGAATATCTTTGACGACTCTCCGAATGTTTCTTGGCATGTTTTAAAGGTAGAAATTACCGCAGGCAATTCATTTAATTATCTAATTGAGGAGTTTATTCCCTTAATGTGACCGCTTAATGTCTTTTCGAGATATCAATACTTAAACGTTGGTCGTACGTATATAGAAAGATCCGATCTAGATTTTCTATCATTTTGTCCGTAAAGTGGGAAGCACATTAATACCAAATTAATGACAGTTATTTTTATTAGAAGCCCTTTGTTATATAATTAGTGCGGCAAAATTGGGGACTGTTGACATTTCACAATATGTTTCGACACTTTTCAATCTCTTGTTTTTTTTTGGAGTAATCACTAGAAGGAGATGTGGCACATTAGAACCACATAATTTGTGTAATTGTGCATGTTGATAGTTGGTTAAAACGCGTGTTTTATCATAATAATAATAATTTTATAATAAAAATCTGGAGTAAGGTTCAGTTCTTGCTTTCCACTCGCTTCTAACGAAGTAGCAACATAGAAAAAACAACAAAAAAATACCTTTCTGGAATAAAAAAAAAATCTTACTTATCGGGAGTACAAATTGAAACCCGCCATTTTGCAATAAATGGCGCCAGCAGTAAATGCTGATCAACAATGGCGGATCAGAAACGTCACTTATGCATATGTCAACAACTCCTCAGTATTAGATTTGTGAACTTTTATCGGCGTCATATATTTTTTTGTGCACGAATATGTCGAAGTTTGAGCCAAGTAAGCGTCATTTGCGGGAAATTTTGCTTTTTGCCTTCAATTAAAAAAAAAATTGCGGCTAAGGCGCGTGATTGAGGAATGTTATAGTGAGAGTGTTTTTAGTGAAAGGACGTATCGTAAGTGGTATCAACGTTTCAAGAGCGGTGATATTGACGGCCGGCATGCTGTTGAAACCTAGTGAAAACATCACGGGAGATCGACTACGATTGATGCGTTTAAGCCGAGCATTGAAGGAGAAACGGCCACAGTACTAAGAGAGACACGGCAAAGTGATTTTGCTGCACGACAACGCTCGGCCATATGTTGCTTAGGTTGTACCTGTTTCCAGATAGGTAACACTGAAATATGACATCCTACCCTAACCGCTATATTCTCCAGTCATCGCCCCTTCTGACTACCACCTATTCCGATCGATGGCGTATGGCCTGGCTGAGCAGCACATCTATTCTGCTGAAGCCGAAAATTGGGTCGATTCGTGGATCGGCTCAAAAGAAGGGCGTATGCTGCCAGAAATATAGAAAAAAGTTGCGACTAGCGATGGGCATAAAAAAATAAATATTTCATCATTTTTGCACAATAAAGGCTCGAATTTTGAAAAAAAAAACGGCGGTTTTCAATTTGTACTTCCAATACCTCGCCAGATAGAAAACCCATCCAAAGTACTCGCCTTCAAAAAATAATAGAGAAAACAGTTCTTTGAAAAAGAACAATTTTCAACCAAATATTCCCTAATATGCTGAAATAAATACAACTAACAAATAGTTTAGTATTGTAATTATCGATTTTAATAAACCAAACCTTTTCAGCTGTGTACCATTCGTCCATTCATCACTAACTTTGTATCTAAGTCTTCTTCTATAATGGGACTCCAATTGGGCCTTGACCGCCTGACCTTCAGGTTCCTTAACATTTGCAAATCCTTATTGCGGAAGAATTGTTAGCCCTTCTCACAACCCTCTAATATACGATTTTTTCATTTTCGTAGATTGAGTGGAACCAAAGAGCAAAAACTAGAGTGTAGCCTAGTGGGTAGCGTGTTGGTCCTGTAATGCGAAGGTCGTGAGTTCAAATCGCAGTCGACGCAATATATATAATTCCAGCATATTGCCTGCTTGGATATACCTTGGTCACCTCAATCAACAAAAATAAAAAATTCGTAGAAAGAGGGTTGTGCAAAGGGCTAACAACCGTGCCACAATAAGTAATGAAAAATGTTAAGGAACCTGAATGTCAGGCGGCCAAGGTCCGATTTGGGCTGTATTGCCATTGTAGAAGAACAAGGTATATCAAAGAAAACAGTGTTCTGGAATTAAACGTCAACTGAGATTTGAACTCACGACCTTCGCATTGTAGATCAACACGCTACCCACTAGGCTACCCCAAAGATACTAACTTACTTTGTATGCTCTAGATGAAAACTCAGAGCATTAAAAGTTTGCTATAAAAATGAATGATACAGAAGTTCATATTATCACCTAAAAAATCTCAAAATTCGAGATGTTAGTCTGTCTGTCCGTGCGATATGTAGCCTTAAGTTCAGTTGACTCCATCATGTTTTTCATTTCCAGTGACGTCAAATCCCAAAATGGTTGTTGTAAAACTTTTCCAAAAAGTCCGGTCATTGCATCTGTTTTGTTGTATTTTTTTTTTGTTACACCAAAAAATTTGCAACAATGTGTATTACCTTTTTTTCAAACAGTTGCAACCCCATATTGGGTGCGACATTTAGCATAGGAACCAACTTTTCCATAAAATCTAATTCATGTATTCAACTTAAAGAATAATTGACGACATTTCTCACAAAACGTGCTACAATTTTGAAATCGAAACTATGTTAGTGCATGTTTTCGTTTCTAAAATAATACCAACCCCACATTGGGCGCTGTTTCCGAAGACACGTGTGATACAGTTAATTTTTCTCCCAAAATATTCGACATTATGAGAATATCAAGACTGAATCAATTTCACCCTATTAACTACCTTGTACGGCAATCAAATTTGTCCCTGACTTTAATAAGAAAGCAATTATTGAAAACTTCTTAGCGAAATCTGTTTATCATTTCTCGATAATTTTGAAACTTTTTTTTGACTCTAACAATAATTGGAGATGATAGGACATCATTATGCAAAATATATGACGTCATCATATTACAGAAAACTTATCGTGGGATTCATTATACGCCTCCTTGACATGATGCAGGAAGCTATTCAGATTATCTGTGAAGCAAAAAAAAAAAAAAAGAAGAAAATTTCAAGGACGATTTTCGATGAAAAGGAACTTTTCTTCTTTATGTTGTTCGATAACGTAACTTCAAAACAAATTCTAAGAGCTTAATTATATTGGCATTAATGTTCGAGTCCTAACTAAATTATGATACAACAATGACGTCAAGCCAATCCGGATAATGGAGCGGGAAGCAATCAAAAATGAATTAAACGGACTGGGCATTTTTTGTGTATTAGAAATTGGATAATCATTTCGATTTGAAGGTCCCCCTTTTTGGCAAGTTATTTAAAAACGAGGAGATCCCTTTAGCTGGAGTACTTCGCGTGCTTTCATTAAACTCATATTAGGAGGCACCTTCAATTCGAACCTCATATCTCCTCATCAAATAGATATATAATTGCCATAATTAAGTACGCAGTTAGGTCGTATATATTTTAAATACACACACACATGCTCTCAAGTATCAAATTCAAATCACTTTGCAATATGGAGATGTGTGTACTGGGTGCGAACGCCAAGGATATTCGACACCTAGAGAGATTGCTACCATCGGAAATTACACATTGAAAGGATAACACCTGACTCTAATCAAATTGTAAGTAAGTAACGTTTACCTGTCTCGACACCTGTCGATAAGTAGATATGCCCACAAATAAGGCAAAAATAGATAGGTTTACCATAAGTAGCCAACTCCCACTCCAAGGGCACCATACATAGTGCTGACTTCTACCAAGGACCCCGCACAGTGCCTACCGATCCGGTTTTCCGAGTCAATATTTCCTCAGGCCGGCTAAATCTGATTTCACTGATGATAGGAACGGACAGCAAACGATTGCCTATGGTCATTTTGTCCTTTTCAAATATTCAATAAATTAGGAAAGGAGAAATTTCAACCGAGGAATAAATTGCGTTCCGATATTCCGTTCAAATAGCCTACGGCAGGCGCGCTATTACATTATTCTAGGCATTATTATGCCAGCAGAATATACAATACAATTTATTTGTTTATGAGCTGAATTATCGGTTGAAAGGCACGATTTTCGAGAATCCTTGACGTAGAGCACCTGAACACTATTCAAGGAAACATCTGTTTTTTTTCTCTCTTTAATTCCATAATACTGCTATACACCAATCATAATATTTCGTAAACGAAACATAAACAAAAATGCTACCGATTCGTAAAATTTATCCATACAATTTCGAAAATTCATATTTTTGGTTTACGCACCGGTGGTGCGGCAACGGACAAGGATTCAACATGGCTACAATATTAATGGAGGAGCATGATGGAAAATTCCGAGACAAAAGATAATCGAGTAACGAGTATGTACTGGCAACAGTTTTTCCAGACGTTCAACCATATATAGTTTATACGTATTTACACCCCCCTCTACCCCAGCCCACGTAATTTATGGAACAAATCTATACGGTAGAATTTTTCGACAAAAGCTAAGTAGGAAGTTAAATATTTACTTTGTTTTTCGTTCCAAATGTTGCAGTTGCGGGAAAATTAAATGGGGATGAGTAGCTGGATCCTAGCCCGTTGGGCAAAATGCAAGGCAAGAAGCAAGCAAAGGGAGGAAGCGAGAAATACATTGAACATATTGTAAACAAAAAGCTCAACATACGTTTTGAGAGTATCGTTACTATGGAGCGTATTAAAAACGAACAAACAGAATATTATTCTTATATTGTGATTTTGTGTTTTTTAATTTACGAAATGCTGTACAAGTTTTGAGATAAAATTAAGCTTTTAATATAACCGGATCAGCTAGAGGAGAACTAAGTTTTAAATTATGTTTGTTTTATTCCATTAATATAGTTTGGAAATGTTATTTGTATAGTTTGGAAATGTTATTTGTATAGTTTGGAAGTGTTATTTGGGAAAAGTTGAAAAATTTATGCTGGAGTATATGTCGCCCCTGGTATTAATTATACTCTATATGAAATCTGAGAGTATTATAAGTTTGCCACAAAGTTTGTAAAAATGAATGACAGAGAGGTACCCACTCGAAAATCTCGAAACCAGATGTCCGTCAGTCTGTCCGTCCTCTCCAGCTCGAGAACGCATTGAGCTACGAAGCTCAAATTTTAAACACGTCGTTTTTAACAAAAAGGTAAGGACAAGTTCGTGAACGGGTCTAATCGCTACACCCCTTTTACCTTTTCCCTTAAAAAATTACACAATTTCGGAAAATTGACAATAATCGGATTTTCTCGAAAAGTATAAAAACTATTTATTTGAAATTTGGAATGTTTTTATTTCAATCTATAAAAAGTATTCGAATCCTTCTACTCCTTCAACCACCTCACATACAAACTGCACTTTTCATGTAATACTACAAAAAAAAATTTACTCTGTACGTATAAAATTGATCGAACTAAAATTGGGCACTAATTATTTATTTCGAATTATTAGTAAGATCGAAAGAATTAGACGATTAGCTTCACGCCTTCTACCCCCTCCCATACAATATAAAACAATTTTACAACTTCCAAAAAGCCGATTATCCTGAAAAATATGAATGCTACTGATCTGCAATGAAAAAATATCTGAATTGAAATGATGTTTATAGTAATTTCTCAAAAAGTCATTATGTACTCCCCACTCCTTCTACCACCTCCTATACAAAAACCACAATTTCACTAAATCTAATACACTAATTTTCTCAGTACCTATTAAATTTGTGTAGCTTAAATTTTGATCAAAATATTTTGGTAGCAACTCTAACATGATGTGAAAAAAATTAGTTCAATACTATCTCACCTTCTACAATTTCTTAAAATCAAAAAATTTCTCTTTCATATAAAGTTTCGCATGATTGGACTTTACGGCCAATCGTAGTCCTTTTTTCAACTAAAAAAAGCCAGCACGTTATTTTCAGTAAAGTGAGGTCAAGTTCGTGAACGGACCAAATTGCTTTACCCCTTCTACCCCCTCCCATACAAAATGACAAAATGCCAAAGCTTTATTTATTTTATTGAAGGAGATGAAGCCACACATGAATAAGTGTGTGTTCAATGCCAGCGACAACCAGGTAATTTTAGGCTTAATGAAAGACGAGACGAAAAAAGGACTCCATTTACTGAGGTATTCAAAGGGCAAGATTAAATCAGACTTAGTTGGAACTTTTGAATGAGCGTTCTGAGCGTTTCAATATTCGGAGAGTTGGGTTGAAGCAGTTTAAGTGATAGGGATCTTAGTGAGTTGATTGTCCTTGGACAAATGTGTTCGACGGAGAGAACTGCATTGCAAACGGCACATGTTGGTGGAGGCTCTTGCTCAAAATAATGAATCCACATGATCCGGAGAACAGTACAGTGTAATCAAACAGTTATACGAGATATTATTTTAATCCCGTCACCCCTTCACCTCCCATACAAAATGACAAAATTTCACAACATTATTATAAGTCGATTTTCTTGGTAAAAATGAATGCTAGTGCTCTGAAATAGGTATCCTTGAAAGACTTCTGGAGAGTGCTAAAAAAGTATTTATAAGCCTTGACAAAGTTGGAAAAAGATGCCAATCAGATAAAATATTACAGTAGGAGACAATAAACTAGAAAGCCTAGACAGCTTTGAGTACTTACGAGCAAAGTTATCGAAGGATGGACGCGAACCTACCGAAATTAAAAGAAGGAAAAGGATGACAAATAAGACGTATAATTCGGTACTTCCAATAATTAAAAACAAGAACATACACAGTTAAACTAATCTAAAAATATATAATACAATAAGACCTGTGTTATGCTACGGTATCGAAACGTGGACAGGCATACGAAAAATTAATTAACGCCTTTGAAAGAAAGGTCCTCAGAATCCTCGGACCTGTAAGGGAAGACTCAATCTGGAGAATACAATACAATAGAGAACTGTGTGCCATTTTCGTCAATCCAGAAGTGTCAACCCTCATAAAGTTTAAGAAGTTACAATGTCATGTGGAGCGGATGGATGAAGGAAGAATACCCAAATACACACTAAAAGGGAAAGCCTATGGACAAAGACCGGTTGGAAAACCTCGGAAGCACTGGGTGGATTGGATTGAAGCTGACAGCAAGTCACTGCTAAGATTCTCAAAATGGAGGACGTGATCACCGAACCGAGATGGATAGAGACGAAGTATTCAGGAGGCCAAGGTTCGCCATCTTAAGTAAATAAGCTTTGAAATTTTGAATTTTATGGTATAATTTATTTTTCTTACAAATTTAAAATTTTGTCACTCCTTCTAGGGGTGGGTAACTAAACTGCAGGTTTTCAACAAATACAATGTACCATCTTTCTTAGTGTCTATCCAAGTCATGAAGGTGAAATTTGATGTTAAATATTCTGACAGTATTTTATAGTGCAAAGTTTAATCCCACCACCCCTTCAATAACCTCCCATACAAAACGGCACAATTTCACAACTTGTATCGATTTTCTTGAATAGTATAAAGGCTGGGGTGTAGCCTAGTGGGTAGCATGTTGGTCTACAATGCGCAAATCGTGAGTTCAAATCCTGCTCGCTGCTGGCTTGGGTATACCATGGTCACCTCAATCTACAAAAATTAAAAATACGTAGATAGAGTGTTGAGCGAAGGGCAAACCTTCCACAAAAATAATGAAAAATGTTAAGGAACCTGAAGGTCAGGAGGCCAAGGCCCGATTTGGGCTGTAGTGCCATTGTAGAAGAAGTAGATAAAAGTTATTGACATGAATTTTGAACCATATCATTTCTCTGCTGATTTTAGCCACCGCTGTAAAAATTGTTGAAGTACCTCCCCTCACTCTACCGCCTTCCATATATTAGTGACATTTTGGCGATACTTCGCCTTCAATAGCACTAGAGCCCAAACCGGGCTTTGGCCTCCTGACCTTCAGGTTCCTTAACATTTTATTAATTATTGTGAAAGGGTTGTTAGCCCTTCACACAACCCTCTATCTACGAATTTTCATTTTCGCAGATTGAGGGGACCAAGATATACCCACACAAGTAGTGTCGACAAGAATTTGAACTCCCGACCTTCGCATTGTAGACCAACACGTTACCCACTAGGCTACGCCCTAGCGATACACATTGAAACAATTTTCAAGACAATTGTGCCCTAATTTCGCATTACATACTTTTATAAGTAGGTTATTGCGAATTACTCCTTCTAAATTTGGTGATTGGGTTTTTCTTACCGTTTTGCAAATTATTGCCGACCGATAGCCTTGACACACAAATTCCATTTTACCTAATTTTACGGATTAGGTTCATCTTCAAGTAAAAAAAAAAAAAAACCTTCTTACAATTTTCAGAAAATTACTTCGAAAGGGTTACATCAAACAATTTTTTTTTTACTTGGAAACATTTAATTTCTTGCGGCTGTATATCTAAAAATACTGAAATCCTCTTAATATGCGCTCGATATTCTTCGTTGATACTTTACGAACATACTATCGGATGTTAATGGTAAAAAAAAGAAGAAAAATTACATTGCCCCTGATACTAAATGACTTACATTCGAATTTTTCTCTTAATACTGCCCGCTGGCAAAACGAATTCTTGTTCAGCCTGAAAAATATCTCGAAACAGCAAAATTTAAAAAAGATAAAGAAATATATAGGTAGATTCATTTAGTGGTTTTTTTCTCGATACAATTGCCCAGCAGGAAAGGCTGTCATTAAATTATCCTTAGCATTACGAAACCATTAATTTGGTCTTCAGAACAAATCGAAATTTTTCGCAAAGAGGGTGAACGAGATTTATTCAAGATCATGGTTGTCCATAATTTTAAAGGAATTTCTCCTTCCCTATATTTGATTTCATCAAGGATTTGAATGCGGAATAACAGCACCGCATTGATGATGACGATTAAGCACATTATCGGACCATTTGAAATTCGAAATGTATTGATATGTGCGTTGAATTTATTGCAACCTGAATAAATCATTGAGAGCAATTGAGATTGGGAAGAGAAGTCCTGGAAAGGACATTTACGAATAGGGGTGGCAGTTCTTCCGTGCTAGGTGCTTTCATAAACAATTTCGTTTAAGATTGAATGGTAAGAGACAGGGGACATGTTGAACTCTACCATGTCCTTTTATTTTCGTCTGCCTCTCCCAGAAAATCCTAGTAATGTTGTGATTGTGCCTTTAGAAAAAGAACTCACATAGATCTTCAACTGCGATGTGTGTAGATTGTTACCTTTCAGAACTACGGAAGAGTATGAAGGGAACTGTGTGTATATACCTTTTATCCTTACATGAAATCCCTGAGATGCATTTAAATATCAAGCCTAAACCTCTCTTATCCCTTAGGCTTGAGGGATAAATAAATTCAACGGCATTCATCAGCGTTTTTCTTCCTTCTTTTTTTTTGTTGTTGTTGCCGTTCCGTGTATTTATTTCGCCATCTTTTTTTCCCGAACCTTGGTCTTGATGTAGCAAACGCTATACAAGCTTCATGCGTTTCAACCACTCGAAATGGTTCAATATGTATTAAGCAGGATAAGGTAAAAGATATAGACATGTGGACTTCCGCACATACAAACATTCATACATCAGGAAAATAAATAAAATAGGTTTAACCAAAAGATATTGAAGTAAAGTTAGATTGCTTTAGTAAGGATTTTTCTACAATTTGGTTCTTGAGGTGGGTAAACAAATGGTAATAATGGTGCAAAAAAAAAAGAAGATGATGATGATGAGGAAAAATAGGAAGAAGAAGACTGCGTACGTTTCAATAAATACCAAATGGGGCAAATAGAGAGGTCAGAAGGGTAAGGGACCGCATTTCAAATGAATAAACAAAAATCCGTCCAAGTTGTAAAAAGAGTTTCTGTCCACCTTCCTCTCTCACAGTTACCTCCCTATATGATTTCGTTCGGTAGTAGACAAACGGCTTTTTAAACATATCAAATCCGCCATTTTGTTTTCTGCGTTGTCTTTTTCTTATTATTTTCTTAAATGTTTTATAGCGTGAGGTCTCTTGTGGCGGTTTTTAATGATGTAACTGTGCGAGCTGGCTGTTCCAACACACTCGTCGACGAACCGACTCCATCTTACTACCAACTTTATAGCCAACATACTAACATACAGATAGAAAGCAAACGTAAAAATCTTTGCTATGGAAATTGGAAACCAGTTTCTTTGAGAGAGAGAAAAACGAGTTGTAAGATTGCCATGCCATGTTGTGGATAGTATCGTATAAAAACAACAACAACAAAGTGGTATGTCTTAAGACAAGAATCAGAAAAAAAAAATAACTATAATATCCCCATCTACCTATACTACCAATTTCGAAACTTTTTAAATTATGTAGAAAACGAGTATATCGCCTCTCTCCCCTATAGCCCTACAGACATAACATAAATATGTATGGCTGAAAATATTAAAGGCTTTGTACACGCATCAGGTTTTTGACGTGTACATATTCATTCCTACATATGTGTATAACGTGTTATGGCAAAGGTTGATCACATTTCACATTGCTTTTTGTCTTGGCGAAAACTTGAAATTTTACGAGATTTTCATTAGCTTCTGCACGCCCTCGGCTTCTTTAAGAACAATCAAGAAAAGACGAAGAAGATGAAGAAAACAATTTGAGTACCATAGTAATAAAAAAATTCGTCTTACTTCTCCAATTCCCGCTTCATTGCCGTCATATTTTTATGATTATAAAATCTGAATTTTTTTTTTTCAATTCTATAGCGCCCCATGTATACGAACGTGCCCCAAACTACATTTTGTGATTAATTATGATATGGACAAAAAGGTATTTCATGTCCATCAGCAATTACTTCGTATATGGTTTGGACCTTAACTAAAAAAAATATCAAACATTCCAAAAACTGCTTATAGTATCAACCCAAAAAAAATAGAAGTCCAGTTATATGTTATTAACTTTTGATAATTATTTCGGCACCGCATGATGTTAATACATCGCAGCATGTCACGATCTCAATATGTATCATCACATATGCTTGAGGGGGTACCTTATACCCCTTCCCGGAACATGTGCTGCTGCTGTTTCTGTGCCGTGGCCGAAGACATTGTTATCGATTTGGGTAGGATTTGGTGAGGCTCTCTTGGTTGGTTGAGCTCATTATTATTATCGAAAAAAAATTTCGAAGATTCGGTCTTTTCTTTGGATTGTAGAGTTATTGTTGAAATAAATTACTTTGCTTTTTTTGCCCGCAACATTTCAATATTAATTACTGTATTAGACAAGTAATTGAAATAGATAATGTTGTA
Organism: Chorisops tibialis; assembly: GCA_963669355.1. Lineage (NCBI taxonomy): Eukaryota > Metazoa > Arthropoda > Insecta > Diptera > Stratiomyidae > Chorisops > Chorisops tibialis. Next base: position 315,082,246 of record OY770262.1, read on the forward strand.
CTGGGAGGAATTGATTTTAATTTGCTTTTTATTTTTCCTTGGTAGATTGCACCTGCTTTCATATACTGATGATTATGGGGTAGTGATGTCTAGTTTTGATACTTTTCGGTACCTGTAACTATTCATTACTTTAAAGAAAGTAATCGTTACATTTTATTCGTTTATTTGAAATGACCGTCATATCATGTTGCAGGGATGCATAAGCCAGTTTTGCAAATCATAACTTTGAAGAGAATAAATCGCCTCTAGTACACAATGCCGTAACTATATACAACAAGAAATCGCTTGTGAATCGCTATTGATTTCGTTGGCCTAGTACGTGTATCAACACAATGACGCCATGTCCGATTTTTTAATTATCCCTTTTCTAAGGAGAAAATCTATTTAAACACTAACGTAAAGTAGAGTAAGACAACACCTCCTCATTCTTACTTTGCAGGTTTCACTTCTGTAATCTATCGAAAAAATCAACTAAGCGTTACTTTCGGTATAGGTATTTTTTTTGTATGTGGAATGAGTCGAGTAGGGAAACGGGAGCTTATTTCGTTACTTAACTTAACGAATATAAATCTGCATCGGTACTTGCTACTTCGGATTTCAGTAGGTCTTGTAACGAATAGTTACTTTTTTGACATCACTACTAGGGGGCCAACAACTAGTTTCGACTCAAGAGATTTGCCTTTTTCATATTATGAAATGAGGAGCACCTAATCTGATCATTCGAAATTTTGAAATTTGACGGCCTTCCACTATTTTAGGTCGCAGGAATCCAAATATGTGAGTTTTGTTTTTACGTCTGTGCGTCTCAACGGTAACTCGAGTAAGCCTCGCCAGAAAAAGATAAAGAGTGGCTGAAAAAGATCAGGCTAATCGCCGCACAGATTGGTATTGTTATTGGCAATGACCGTCCATAGAAAGCAGAAGCTATTTGCATTTAACTAAAATGAAACAACAATATAATAAAGTTGCAGAATAGCTAATAACAATTTTTTTTACCTTTTTATTCCATGGTCGTTAAGATAAATAAATTTTATGCATTCAAAAGGATCAAAAAATATCCTAGGTAAAAGCTTGAAACCTTCCAAAAATAAAAGCTTTTTGTTAAATTCAATTTTTCCATAGTTTCGTAATTTTTCGAAAATCGATACTTTGTTTGGTAGTATTATGGTTAGAAGTACTTTCGCCTTCGAGGAGACACTGTACATATAAAAAACTGATAAGCACCAAGGCCGGGCCTACTAAGATGCAAATGGATCAGTTGCACAGGGCGGCACGCTTGAGTGGGGCAACATCGTCAAAAGACCGAAATGTTAAATTGAGGAGTCCATTCCGCAAAAAGATAATGGTCTTTGTTCGGCCTCGAAGCATGTTTGCCGGCATGAGGGAGAGGGTTTGGTTCGCGGAAGATACCATCCTTGGAAAGTCGTTATGAAGGGGGCGAAAAAAGCATTCTTAAGGGCGCCAATGTAACCGAAATAAAGGAATCCATTCCGTCAACAGATAATGGGCTTCCATCAGACCGCACACCACGGTGAGAGATTCTAAGTCTTGTTTTTAGTTCCGCCATCAGTCATTATCATCTTCCACACCGAAATCACTCATTTTATAGCGTTGAAACCATTGGCGATACACTTTTTCACTAATAGCACCCTCACCATAAGTTTCAACAATCATTTAATGCGCGTCAGCTGCAGATTTTCTAGAACTGAAGGCAAAAAGCAAAACTTCCCGCAAATGACGCCTCTTTGGCACAAAAAAGTATATTAAGCCGGTAAAACCTCACAAATCTAATGATTAGGTATTTTTGACAGATAAGGGTACTCGCTCAATTAACTCGTGCCAACAATAGTTCTGAGTGCGTGTTTATCTGTATGCCGCACGGTTTCCATGGTGAACATACAGGTACTCATGGGTGCTTTGCCGTTGGATTTGGAGGCGAAGTGTCGTGCTACCACCTGAAAAGTACACAAAGGACTACCATTGCTGGTTAACGATTGGCTAACCTCGGAAGAGGTTAGTAAGGGGAGTCTTCGCGAATGCAAAGAACTCCTCAAAATTAAGGTCACGTCATTTTGGTAGGATAACAGCGATAAGAGCAGGGTGACGCACAGATTTATGGGGGTCGCAGGATTCGCGAGAGATAACCGAGACTTTGACTTCTGTCTCAGTCTGGGCTGTTTCTTGACGGGCCACGGCAGTATGAATGTCTTTCTCCACAGGGTTGGCCGGAGTGAGACGACGGGCTGCAAATGTGGAGCGCCGTTTGAAAGATGGCTACATGTCTGGCCGAGTGTCCAAGATATGCAGATCTCAAGCAGCTTTGATGATATTGGGATTGTGGGGAGTGGGGAAGGGCTGGATGTAAGAAGGTGCCTAGTAAGTAGAAAAAGTTTGGAATGTTTTCGCGTCATTCAAAAGGCGATTAAAGAAAGTGGGTATTAGAGTCAGGTGTTTGGGGAAGAAATTATTTTATCTCCCATACGCAGGACAAGGGGTAACACTAGTCATGGCATACCGGGTGAACGACCAAGGTTAATTCTGGAATAACATTTGAAGACTACCGACCCCACGTTTCTCGAAGCGGAGTGCTACCAGTCACGTTTGCAAAGAGACCTAAACATTTTTCACACTTACGAAACCTGACCGGAAGTTTTTCTGGTACCACGGGTGTCGAGGAGCACATGTAAAGTTGTTTCCACCCCCGGCAATGGATCAGGCCGTTCGGGGAGTATCGTGGTAGCTTTGGTTACTACCCACATAGCGGACAGAGCTCCTAGGAGTTCAGTGTGGAGTTGCATGTTCCAACCTGGTACCATGGCCAACAGATTGGCAGAGATTTAGATAGGTCTCGCATCCAGCAGTATGAATGCCAAACTTGCATTTGGCATAGACTGTTACCTTCGAAGGCGGTAATGATTGTCGTCACAGAACAATCCGTGTTGCTAAAGACAACCATGGCATCGATACTTACTATCAGACTGTTCACGTAAAACACAGGAAGATATGTCTAAAAATTTTTTTTGCCAGTTTTAACTTTGTAAAAATGTTATCAACAAGATTTTGGCAAAAATTGTCACAAATTCAACACATTTAAACTCTCTTGTCACACAACTTTATCGAACAAAAATGTTTGTGGAATATCTTTCAGAAGTTTGTGATATTTTTTGTTACCATTCAATACAAATGCTATGACGAGATCTGCGTCGGACAGAAATACTCCAAATGCGCTGTGTAGCAATATCTATAAGAATTTTGTTGTTTTGGATCATTTCTAGCGATTAATTCAGATTAACCTTTGAGTGCAAATCATGCATCAAATCCTTAGTGCTGTGCGACTTTAGTAAACGCAAGTAAAAAATTTGGAGTGTGAGTTGCAATGACACAACAGAGCGTGTAGATATAAAGGAAAATATCACTAAATGAGCTCTCACCTATAAGAGAAGTTGTTTGGAAGGGCGCGCTATCAATAAAAGGATCAGTGCGGCAAAATAAATTAAACTGTCGCTTAAGGCTTTGAACATTCAACCAGCCAATAACAATAACATGGGCAATGTAAGAAGCGGCCGAGCCGACAGCGATCATATGGCGAGTGAATAATTCGAACGAGAACGAAATAGTTCTTAAAACCTCCGGAGTCTTTACCAAGAAAGTAACAACAACCCCATGGCAGGAAAATAGTTCTTAAAACCTGCGGGGTCTTTACCAAGAAAGTAACAACAACCCCATGGCAGGAAAAGACTCGGGCGACGAGACAATGCTTAATAGAAGCAATTAACAGGGCTCGGCCGAGAAAAAATAACAAAAAAAAGACACTATGAAGATCATCTGCCACCAAATGCGACTTGATCGAAATGCTCAGCAATAATAACTACACGAATAGACAATACTTTATAGAAGCAATTAACAGCGCTCGGCCGAGTTGGAAAAGATTCGAACAACGAGCTGAATGATTCGGTTGATAAGAGCTAAAATTTCGATGGGCAGTCAGTCTGGTTTGGAGCCGTCAACGAGTCAGTCGATTTAAAGAAAGTGAAAAAGTTAAAAAGGATAATTTATGAGCGAAAAAGCCTCAAGTGTAAAGTGATTTAGTTAAATTACATAAAGTTTTGCGGTTAAATTAAAGTAAACTTCTTGAACTTGTAGTTTTATTCTTACTTGAAATCCAGCGACCCTTTGTGCATTTCAATTTATTAGTTGCATCGAAGTGGAAGTCAATTACTAAATCTTGGAAAAACCTGGTAGATGAAAATTGTAGTGTTAGTTAGTGTTCTAAGTGTGTGATTGTCAGAACTCTTTCTCAAGCTATCTTCCATACAGTCATCATGTCAAAGAAAGGCGGACAGACAAACAGGGATACGATGGTCATCAATAACAAACACATCTAACTGGTCCATAAGCTTATCTCCATGGCTACAGAGTATAAAAAGCAAACTTGATTTTTACATGTTTAAATAACACGCTCACCTTTACAAACTACATAATACACTTCACCATCATACCTACACTTTATTCTTTAATTTCTATTACCTGTTTATCAAAAAAAAAAAAAAAATCCAGAAAAACCCACATTCCATCAAAATTTTCTTCATCAGATCCTCATATTTCATCCGGCAAACTATTTGTAGTCCTTAATTTTCAGTCACAGTTATCCGTTTTTTTTTTTTTCTAAATTAAATTTTTTTTTTTAAATTCAATGAAATAAATGAGGAGGGTTGGACATAAGTTCTATATACGTATTTGAATTTAGCATTAAAAAAAAATAAATAAAAAGGCAGCAAACAGTCTCATACAGACGACCGACTGCCCCAAACTACAACAAGTTGAGCCTAAAACTCCGGACTAAATTAATTTCATTTTAATTTTCCTGAAAATTTTAATTAAAATTCCAACAGCACAATCCCCAAATCAACATTCTATTCAAAAACGAAGTAAATATGAACTTCTCGGAGGTGGACCCGACACCCCTCCCAACTCCCTTTAAGAAACTTTTTGGCAGCATATACCGAGACAAAATTTACTAGAAATCTGCTCCGAATGGAAGCATCTACCATCAGCTATAGCAGCAGCAAAAGTATCAGCGTATTCATCGTCCTTCTGTCGCCTTCATCTCGTCGTTGTCCCTTCGTTTGCTCCTTAAGCGCAATAAAAAAAAATATGATGTATAAAAAAAAAAAAAAATTTGAAAACTTATGACTTAAAACTTGAAAGCCTTTTGCCCTGGCATAGCAAAGAGAAAGAGAAAACGAAGCTCATAGAAATGGCGGCGAGTGTATAAGTCGTGTTCTATAACCAAGAAAGTATCCTTACCAACAACAGCCGAAAAGCTGTTTATTAGCATTTCTTTATAATTTAGGCACCTGTATAGCCGGGGCACTAAGGAACCTTTGCCGTTGCCCCATAAACACGGTCTGTTGTGTATTTTCCACCGTACAATACCTGAATGCTAAGGACTTAGGAACCATTTGGAAGGTCTCTAATGGAGGATTATGTCGGTATTTTTCAGGGCTGAACTGTACCTCTTCAAGTGCCATAATACCTTCTCTTCGCATGAAATCCTCTTCTGGTTATTTGTTTTGTATAAGATAGGATAGGATGTTGGAACCGACAATTCGCTATATCGGGGGGCTCAAACGGCACTCATTTCCGAAGTGTTGCGTTGTATTCTATCTTATAGATATTGGCGTCACTTAGGACCGAAGAATTCAAGAAACAACATCACACTTTTTCGGTTCTGCTTTTTTTTTATGCGAAATAATGACACATGCAGAAGATCGGGCACGTTTCTTAAGTGGCGATGTGTATGTGGGTCCTTTATTTTTTTGTTGAAAGCTACATAAGAACAAGTGCCATTTCATTTGAATTCACTGCGCGTATTGAGAAGTTAATTTGTTTTTACTTCGCTTTGAGGACTCCGTAACGAGTGTCCTAAAATCCTGAAAATTCACTTCACTATGCCATCTCCAAATCTCCTCCATCGTTCCGAAATTTTCGTTGGTCCTTTCGAACCTATCAATTGATCGTAATCAGTTGAAAGTTAACTGAATGAAAGGCGACTTTGAAGTGATGAGACGTGACAAAGTGAAATTTGGACCCGGGCAGTCAGAAAAAAAAAATACGCAGGAACAGAAAATTCTCCACAAAAACGACCCAAGATTGGATGAGTAGGCAACTATGCCATTAGGCGACGCTGGCTGCTACGCTTTATATTTCATTATCCTTGTCCGCTATCTCATGTCAATTTAGCGCTGTTGGGCCTGCAATTCTTTCGGATTGCTGGCCCAGTTTATTGAGAGCTGAAGAGGTCCTCTCGAGTGGATACAAAATGGAAAAAAGTTGTAAGAAATATTTTTCTCTCTTCGTATTTGTTTGAGTTGTAATAAAATTAAAGTGTTTTTCTTTTTTAGATAAGTGAAACCGGCAGAGATTGGGTCAGAATTTCCATGACAAAGCATCCAGAGAAATTAAATAAATTTTCTGTTGAAAATCCTTGATAATAATTTTTACAGAATTTCGAGAATAATTCCAGACTTTGGATCTGGTTTTGTACGTTTCCGTAGTAGCGTTTAATGTAGAGTGAGGCGATTCGTTTTGGGTACTCTGCCGATCTGGTCGAATTCCCTTTTTTTTCAATGGACCAAATCGAGCCTTGGCCTCCTCATTTTTAGGTTACTTATCGTTTTTTGCTGGTGTGGAAGGGTTATTAGCCCTTTGCACAATCCTCTATCTAGGAAATTTCACTTTCCCAGATTGAGGTGACCATATGCCTTCTCAGACAGGCAGTGTGCTGAAATTATGCGTCGACTGGGATTTGAATTCACAATCTTCGCATTGTAGACCAAAACGATACCCACTAGACTACCCCAATGGCAAATTCAGGTACCTTTTGTCGTGGGCTCCTATTAGATTCTCAAGTCGGCGCACCTGCGATACCTTAACATATCAAGTATCTTATCACGTGGATACCTTTCGGTTAAGAATCAAGTTCCTTTTAGGACTTTCTATACTCGAGTCTGAGCATCGACTTTTAGTTGTCGCCAGGACTTGATAAGGTAAAAATAATGTAAATGAGAAAATCTTTGTAGCCGACTCAACAATTCTCTTACATTTTCGTGGTTCACAAATTCTTCAGCAAAAGACCTTGCTCCGAGTTCTGATCAAAGTCTTGTTCCAATTAAAGGTATTGCTTGAAGCACTGTCCGAACTGAATCGCATGCTCAAAACGCACACAATCAATTCATTTTTTTTCCACTATCATTTTTCCTAATCTTTACCACAATTTTAACTTTCTATTTCCTTAATTATACCTATAAGATTTTAACTAATCCAAATTAAGCCTCGAGATTGGTGTATGTCTCGCATTTCTAATCCATTTCCTACACCATTTAATACACAAATCGTTTCAATCGTATTCGTACAGACGTATACAATAATAACGTATAATTTGACTTTGTAGCTGAGCTGATTTACGGATTGGTAACAAAATGCAAACAACAATAATCTGTAATTTCAAGAATTACCGGAAAAGTAACAATTCAGTAACTATATATTCGAAAAGTAAACCGAAAAAAAAATAAAATATGAAAAAAAAAAACGAATAAAGTTGTAATAATAAAATTTTTAACGTCCATGACCAATTCGAATGGTCTTGCATGGATTAAAAATCGAAGTGGTCTGACTGCTGCAATAGTACACCTTGAAACTTCAAGTTTTCCTTATCCACTATTACACTACTACTTGAAACTTAAATCTTGCAAACTCGTTACTGTTCCAATCTCTCGTATATAAGATCTCTGTAATTTTCACAATCCAATTAACTCGACATTAAATCACACGTTAATTTTAATGTTGTTAGTGTTCCCTCTTGTTACGATCGCGTAATACGAGTAAATACGATTGTTGTTGCTGTTGGTCGAAGTGATGGAGAATTAAATTATTAATAACACAGAAAAATAAAAAGGAAAAAAAAACAAATGCCATTGTTCTGAGTAATCAAATCGTAGCACATCGTATACGAGTAACTTACTATTATATCTACCCGTAGTATCTTCTCGACACCGACGATAACTAAGTAATTTGTTACGTGCGGATGAATCAAACTGTAGAACTTACCTGGAAAAAGTTAAAGAAAAAAAGAATTGTTAGAATAAATTGTTGATTGTGAAATATGAAAAAAAGTAATAAATAAAATGGAAAAGGTTACAATGATCATGACTGCAAAATGAAATGAGTTATGATTGGAAAATGTGCTAAACAGAAGGAGAAAAAAAGTTACGATTTAAAGTAATTGATGTGAAGTAATTAGACTTTGCCTTGATCACTTCTCGAATCTAGGCTACGAAACTAGTTATGTTGTATATATTATACTGAAAAACACATCAAAAATTCTTTTAGTAATTATTTACATCCTCTGAATATAATTTGAGGCAGGACAATTTATGTTGATTAAAAAATTGTTAGGGATGTTTCACTTGACAAAAGCACTGTCCAAATTTATTTTTCATTCTTTCTGCTCTTCTACAATGACTAGTGATGTCAAAAAAGTAACTATTCGTTACAAGAGTACTCGTCACCAAAATCCGAAGTAACAAATACCGACGCAGATTTATATTCGTTATTTAAGTAACGAAATAAGTTCTCAAAAAAGTAACTGAACTGACAAAATGTTTCATTACTCGAGTATTCGTTTCACAATACAAAAAAAGTACCTACATATATCGAAAGTAACGTTTAGTAGTGATATCAAAAAAGTAACTATTCGTTACAAGAGTACTCGTTACCGACTGAAATCCGAAATAACGAGTACCGACGCAGATTTATATTCGTTACTTAAGTAACGAAATGAGCTTCCGAAAAAGTAACTGAACTGTCAACACGTCTCGTTATTGTTTCGTTACTCGAGTATTCGTTGTGGAACAAAAAAAAAGTACCGGTATCGAAAGTAACGTTTAGTTGCTTTTTTCGTTACATCACAGAACGGAACCCTACACTTGTGCATAATTCCGTACCGCCATTCGAAAGCAAGAACGAAAAGGAATACTTTTACTTTGGCTTAGAGCAAAGTCTACTGATGTGTTTTTTTTTCGTCTCGTTTCTTTCAACACCAAGAATGTCATCGAGTGGAGTTGTGGCGCTTGGTGGCAGGACAGGCAGTCGTTACTCAGTGATACTAGATTGTAGAATTTTTTAATGTTTGGGGTTATAACGGGATTTTTTTTATCAATTTGAGGAATTTTCGTTGAAGGAAATTTCGATTTAATAAACGCTATTTCATTGACATTGTCGATTTATTGACGTTAGTTTTTAAAGGGATTTTCTACTTAGAAGAGGGATAATTAAAAAAATCGGACTTCGCATCATTGTGTTGATAAACGAACTAGGTCAACGAAATCAAGAGCTATGCACAAGCATGTTCCATACAGTTACTGCATGTGGCAATAGAGGCGATTTCTTTAATTTGAATTTATGATTTGCAAAACTGGATTACTCATCCCTGCAACATCATATGACGATCATTTCAAATAAACGAGTACCTAGTAACGAATAAAATGTAATGATTACTTTCCTTAAAGTAAACATCCCCAAATTCCACTTATTTCGATTTTGAATAATTTTTGTTCAGTTTTTAGCATCTTCGGCGACTTTTCAGTCTGTTTTCAGAATTTTTTAAATGTCAGACATTAAATATAACACGAATGTTAACTACCAGTACGGAAATCAACCAAATTTTTCACAACTGATAACGAATTTCATAACCTCCCTAAAAAAATTTTTCACTATTAAATACGCCGACAGGGATCATCCCTGTCGGCGTATTTAATAGAAAATCGGGTACATTTGCTAAAAACTTGCATTATAAGCTTGTCTCCACAAAATTTTGCCGCAATAAGCGCACTCAAAATTTCGGAGGAGGGCGCTGCTGCTCTAGTTACGCCACTATATAGGTAATTCTTTGGTGTAGTTTAGTGGGTGGCATGTTGGCCTTGATCGGGAGTTCAAACCCTGCATAATTCCAGGCATGTTTGATTATGTCTGGGCTACCTCAATCTGCGAAAATAAAAAATCGTAGATAGATATAAATAATGGTTAACACTTTCAGAGGCAAGCCGGTATATGCCGCCAGTGAGCTATGGTGATAATGGGAGGCATACAAGAAAACACGACGGTAATATACGCAGTGGCGGCTCGTGACTTCTCCGATAGGTGAGGAACGCAGAAAGTATTGTGGGGAATGGGGTATGGGTTGGATCGGATGGTTGATTTTATAAAACAGCTTTACGTCCTGATATCAATCAGCCAAATTTAGTTTCATTGTGGTTATTTCACCATTTTGAATGTTAGATTTAGCAATAACATTTTATATTTGTTGCGTTAAAACATAATAATTTGCTAGCATGCAATTTATAAACCAACAATACTTTCAATAGCTTTATAAATTAAAAAAAAAATAATTAGAATATAAATTTTTCTTCACTGTTTTACTCAGTTTAAGATCTCAAAATTAAGAAAGGCCACTGTTTAGTCACGTCTCATGGAGCCACACACTACTCTACAACGGAAATGATTCGACGATGTCCCAATGAGCCCCAGACTACTCTACAACCGAGAATCACAAACAAGAACAATACAATGGTTAATCAGCAAGTATGGCTGTGAAAGCTCCGACAGGTGCTCAGATCTGAGTTTCAGAGCTTCTGTGATTATAACGTCGGCATCGGATCAGACACACAGGCAAGCGACGCAGCAAGGTAATCTAAATTGAGGCTTCCGTGGCGTAGTGGGCAGCGTGCTTGCTTCTCAGTCAATAGGTCGTGGGTTCGATTCCCACTCCAGACGGGATTTTTTTAAGCGCAAATTTTTCAGTTGGTGATAAAAAATTATTGGCAATAAAATGGTGAAACGGTGTAAAAGTGAAACAGTTCCACTTCAAGAAGGCCTAGATACTCAGTAGATGGTTTCTGTTCGCTTTCTATCATTCAGTCCCCCATAACATCTGCAAATATTTGTCAGTAAGCAGCCAGTACAACTGAGCAATATATCAGCTTCTCCACTCGCTAAGGTCGTTCTCACTCCCCTTCCCCAACCTTCCCAATTCCATTCCTTCCCTTCATGACTGTGTTTGTGCATTGCACATAAAGGCCGAAATTGCCTATAACACAGGTCATTCTGTAAAAAAAAGGTGCTGAATTTAGTCGACGATAGGGCGGTGGGTGAACCGCATCACCTCTGCTGATCGTTCATTCACAAGCTTGCGCCTTTCCGACCTATCGCTTTTGATTTCTTTAAGCTCGTTCTCCAGCGATTGTATACAAGGAGGTAAAAGATAAGAAGACAGTCGGATCGCTGATGCGAGAATTTTAAAATCGATGCAAGAAAAAAATTTCTTATGAGTTTTAAATTTAATTTACGAGTATTAAAAATGGTATAGAAGAGCGGGTGAGGCGCCGCCTCATGCGCTTCCCCTGACGAGCCGCCACTGATCTTACGTGCGCTATGACCGCCATCATATTGAACGGTATCAACTTAATTTCCAACTGGGATAAGAATCCTTTTTCTTCCCTTTTTTTACAAAATCAATATTCAAGCGCGCACGGGGTCGCTGAATTCAAAAGAATAATGTGCACTATATCGCCTTAATATTCGCACTGTTGATCGCACGACTTAATCGCTATCCCAACTCAAACTGACTTCCTCATCACAAACGCTCGCCCTTTTTATACTCTACATGAAATTTGAGAGTACTATCAGTTTGCCACAAAGTTTTTAGAGCTGGGAAAAAAAATGAATGATACAGAAGTTCATATTATCAGTCAAAAATCTCAAAATTGGATGTCAGTTCGTCTGTCCATCCGTGTCCTTTCTAGCTCGAGAACTCGTTGAGCTAGAAAGTTCAAATTTCGTACACGTTGTTTTTGACAAAAAAGTAAGGTCAAGTTCGTGAACTGGCTAAATCGCTTCACCCCACCTCACATTCTACTGCTACTACTACAATGTGTACAGCCCAAATCGGGCCTTGGCATCCGGACCTTCATGCTCCTTAACATTTTTCATTATGTGGAAGTGTCGTTAGACCTTTGCACGACTCTCTATTTATAAATTTTCATTTTCGTAGACTGAGATGGCCAAGGTAATGTGCTGGAATTATGCGTCGATCGGGATTTGAACTCACAAATCTTCGAATTGTAGACCAACACGCTACCCACTAGGCTACACCCTAGTTTTCTCCCATACAAAATAACATAATTTCCAAATTTAACAATAAAATGATTTTATCGAAAAGTATAGAAAATACAGTTAAGAAATCTAAAACATATTATTTCTATGATGACGTAAATCCACAATATAACAACTATTTGAATCGCCATGCTCCTTCTACCACCTCCCATACAAACTGCACTTTTTAATTAAATAATCTAAGCCAATTTAATCAGTACGTATAAAATTTATCGAACTGAAATTGTACACTAAATATTTATATAGAATTGTAAGACCGCAAAAAATTAGCCGTATTCCTTCTACCCCCTCCCATACAATATGACACAATGTCACAACTTTTCAAAAATTCGATTTTCTTGAAAAGTATGAATCCTACTGATCTGCAATTTAAGACATGCCAATTGAATGATATTTATAGTTATTTTTTAAAAAGTCATTAAGAACTTCCCACCCCTTCTATCACCTCCCATATAAACTCAACAATTTCGCTAAGTTCATTGCACTAATTTTCATAGTACCTATTCAATGTTTGAAGCTTAAATTTTGTATATAAGATTTTGATTGAAACTTTAACATGATGTAAAGAAATTAGTTCAATGCCGTCACCCCTTCGGCCACTCCCCATACAAATTTTCTTAAATTCTAAATAGTCCAGTTATGTTTATTTCGTTCTTTTCGGCTTTCTCTGCTGTTTCTGGTCTTTTCGGCCTTCCCTGCTGTTCCGGCCATTTTCGGCTTTCTCCTCTGTGTCGGACTTTTTGGGCCATTTTCGATCTTCTATGCTGTTTCGGCTATTTTTGGCCTCCTCCGCGCTAGCGCGAGACTTTGCACGTATGTGTGCGGCCGAGCACTTCAAGGTCACAATCAATTGACGATGATGGTGCGTATGTACGGGGAAGATAGTAGACAACTGCAGATCGCGAATATTCGATGCACGGCTTAGTGCTGGCATGTAACAATATATTAAACTTTAATCTGGGACATAATTATTTTGCTCCAATTCTCATAAAATATCTCAAGAACTTTAGCAAATGCAACACACAAGAGAAATTGTGTGTCTGCAAAAATGTTAATCATATCCCAATAGGAAATCTACGGATGCGAGATAATGAAATAGTAATTGATTACCATGGCTGATTAAAGTATTTCAAAGATAGGTAAGCAACCAAGCGTTCCTGTGCGTAGCAAAACTGGACAAATATGCCGCTCATCACTTCTAACATCAACACTTGGTAGTGCAGAAAGTTACCACTACACACTCTCTCCAATGGCATTGTTCGTGCAACAATTCCTCCGGCGTATTTTAAGGATATTTTGTTGTGAACACCAACGACAAACTTTTGAGTACAACTGGACAGACCAAAATAAGCACTGATATTCAAAGCCGGAAATGGCAGTGGATAGGTCACACTTTGAGGAAAACAGAGCGCCACATCGTTAAATAAACTCTGGAGTATAATCCTCAAGATTAGTCGAACATGTAGCACGTGAAAGCGAGCAGTTGAGCAGGAGGTCGAAGGACAACAACTTAAGGCCGACTCCCAGGATTGCGTATTGAGTGAGAGAACTGTGTCTATCCTATGCCCCTATAGGAAATTCATTGACTTAGTGCAAAACATGTGAGGCGGAAACAAAAGAGACGTAGGTTCAAAACACATGACTGTTAAAAATCAGATTGAGCATTCATAAACATTTGTAAAAATTTCGAAATATTTCGTCATGAAATTTCTGAAAAAAATTTACCACAAGTGTGATCTAAGATTATGACCGGGTTTAACTTTTCTGTATTTTCATTATACCCTTAAACATCCCGTTCGCTCCTTAGTAGGACCGGCTCTGATTCTGTATTGATAGACACTCAGTTTCATTTTATTTTTTGGTGAAATAATTCCACAACAATTTAAGAAAATCTCCAAATTATGTCTACGCTATTTCCTTCTAGCTCCAGAATGCGGCAAATACAACTAAAATCATAAAATGTTGAATGCCCATTGCAATGTCACGTCCATCGCAAATTATAACATTCAACATTTTAAAAATAACGTCCACTGCCAGTTTAGACTCTTTCCTTCTGTGCAACTCCAATTTCTACCATACCTAAACGGACTTGACTTTGCATGGAATGCATTTAAGGTACCATAAATAGCGTTGAACAAATCACCACAATTTTGATACCAATAAATCATCTGTTCAATCAATTGAATTCCTTTTGAGACCCCCTAGAGGGTCATAGAACAGAAACAGCTCTCTTCCACAAGTCAGGAGTTGCCAGGACTTGTTTATTCCACTGGCCTCCTGCTCAACTGATCGCTTCCATCTGCTACATAGTCGACCAAACCGATATCTTCCTTACGAATTATAATCCAGAGCCTGTTTGGCGATATTTCGCTCTGGTGTGACCGATCCAGTGCCACTTCCGCCTTTGAATTTCAATGCTTATTTTAGTCTGTCCGGTTGTACTCCAAAGCTCGTCGTTGGAGATCACTGCTGGCCAAAATATCCCTAAAATACTTTGGAGGCATTAGTTCACGAAAGTTTGTAGTTTCTTGGTGAGCCGAAAGTATATTTTCCACGTGGTACAACCATATAACAATACGGTTTTGACGTTTTAATCATCTGTTAGGGGTATCAAATTCAACACGATTTCGTATAATTTTCTGAAAATTTCAGCTTATCAAATGGGTTAGCCCTTAAATTCGCCTGCATTGTAACAAATGAACCATTTTTTTCCTCTTACTGAACCCTAATGAAAAACTTGTTAATAATTTTTGGTCTCTTAAACTCCCGTTTTTAATTAACTAAACCACAATTTCACGTACCTATTCTTTCGGGAATCGAAAAGTATATTTTATCTTTCGTCATAATACGAATAACTTTTCCTTCGAAAACGGAAAAGTCCCAGAAAGTTTCTAAATGAAAGAGTTATAACTTCTCGTTCAAAAATTAAAAAGATCGACAGTTGCTCGATTTTCATCACTGTCGAATGATTTGAAAAGTTTTATTTTTCACACAAGGGATAGGGCAATAAATTAGTCCATGACATCAGAATAGGAGCTTTGGAATTAAGAAGTTTTATTTTCTGGGAGATAATACCACAACATTTTAATTTTTCTTTTCATCGAAGTCCGTCAAAATTTATGACTTCTGGACAAAAATCCACTGGATTTTACTTTGTATTTTGCGTCTGAAACGGACGTATTTCCTGAATTATGTGCAAGAATAAGAGGTAAAAAGGAAAACATTAGGGACCCACTATTGTCAATCAAATTCATGTTAAGACCCCCTATAGGAGCATGGAACAGAAACAGCTCTATTCTACAAGGCGCGATCCTGAGCATTGGCTGTTGCCAGGACTAGTTGATTCCTCTGGCATCCTGGTGAACTGTTCGTATCCATGTGCTGCATGGTCGACCAACCCGACGTTTTCCTATAGTAGCCTGTTTGGTGAAGTTTCGCTCTGGTTTTCTCAAAGTGTGACCGATTTACTGCCACTTCCGCCTTTGAAACTCAATGCCTATTTTAGTCTGTCGACTTATAGTCCACAATTCGTCGTTAGAGATAACTTTTTGTTGGTTCACGAAAGTTTGCTGTTCACTGGTCACTTTCGAAGTAGTACAACCATATAACAACACGAATTTCACGCTTATGTCAAATAGTCACAGCTGCGTGCATAGGGAGATCTCTCTTAACCTCCATTAATGGAAAAGGATATCGAAGGCCTTACGACCTTTATTTAGACGAACCTTAGTGTCTTTTTCGGCTCCGCCGTCCATGCTAACAATGGTTGCACCTTTTCCACATTTGGTCCGTTAAGAACAATCGGAGTGCTTGTGTTGCATGTACTTGGTTTCACTCACAATTATTTTCAGTCGCGCCTCTTTGTATTTAGAATGCAACGAGCGAACATTTGACGCCAAGTCCGGACGGTTACGTCCAAGCAAACACACGTAATCAGCATAATCAAGTTGACTTAAGATGTTCAATGGTCTCCATAGAAGACAATTATCTTTCCTACCTTCCAGTGCAGCTTTCAAGATGTCATTTATTACCACTAGAAACAGGACTGGGGACAATATGCAGCCTTGTCTGACACCCATTCGCACAGGAAAGCTCTCTGACAGCTTCCCTATATGTAAGACGCGACACCTAGCATCTTCGTAGGATTCTTTAATCATAGCTATGACCATATCTGGAATACCTCTCCTACGCAAAGCATTTCATATGTAATCTCGCTTAACGCTGTTGAAAGTCTTCTCGAAGTCCACAAACATGAGATGTAGTGGCGAACCCATTTCGGCGGACTGCTCCAATATTATCCGTAGGGAATTTTGTGTGGTCGGTACAAGACGACCCTGATAAACTTCGACAGCGCTCTCCACAATACACTAATCCCGTAGGTCGCCCTTCTTTAGAATTTTCACAATGACGTTCTCCTTCCATTCAGTCAGATATCTTCCTTCATTCCATACCTCAGTAAAGAGTGGGAGGAGTATATCGGCTGTTATTTCCGGCTCCGCTTTGAAGAGTTCGGTTGGTAGCCCTTCGATACCTAGGGCTTCCCTTCCCCCCATTGACCGAATGGTCGAAACTATCTCTTTCTTATCATTACCCAGATAAGGAAGAGATAGTTTCCGCCAGAATTCTATTTAGTAACCGTAAGCGGAAGTCTCTAACATTAAATTCCACGATATGAAAAAACACACAAAGTTCAAGAACTGCTAAAAATCAATAATCTTCACCATAATCATTTCTTCGCTACGGGTAATAGTTCTAAAGATACATATTTAGGTTATGTTGAAGAATTACACCAATTCCGATAATTTTCGATTGAACGAAGAAATATTGTGGAACAAAGTTGTAGATGAGGCAAAAATCAATACTTTTTGTTAAAATACTTTTTTCTATAAAATTAATAATAATTCTTAAGATAATTGAATTTTAGAAGGATGCCAAAAAAAACTTAAATCAACAATTCCGCTCAAAGAATTACTCCAATTCGTCACGAATCAATTAAATTTGTACCATAAAATCTCAAATTTATAGTTCATCGGTGAAATTAGAACGACGAAGACCAGCTACTGTGTACGTCCCAGAAACTTTCAAGTCAATCTGAAAATTAGTACCTTTCAGCATGCCGACTAATTGACAAAAAAAAGAAAAACCCGCTGAGCTGTGTCATCTTTTAGCCGTCAATTTGTTTACCATGACGTGATTCGGCCGCTTTGTAATCCATCAGATTAACACCACATTAACTTGTGATTATAGCTAAATCGAAACTAGAGCAGACCTAAAGTCGTGCGTATATTATCGTGGCTGTTTTAGATGACACTAATAGCATACTTATTATCTTTTCACATGCCTGCAATAAGAAATATCCTCGCACATATGTTCGGTAATATCTCTGTATAGCTTGCGAAATTGTCTACCATTAACAACAACAAAAACAACAAATCAGTTGTACCATCCTTTCACCGAAATAAGCTCTGGTATTCGTTCCTGTTCCAGATCCGATGTTAATTATTAATCTTTCAGATATATTCCAAATTCTATTTAGGTTCGTACATCACGTAAGCCGACCACAAATGTAGTCGTGCTTTAGATATGGGCTCCATCTGGTTATGGTGCAGGATCTAAGTTTGCTGCCAGAATATTTTCACTCTACACTCACGTACACAGTGTAGTATTCTGCTGGTAGCAAAGTAGGTATTCCGGCGGCAGTGCCCTGCGCTTACGAAGGACAGACTACCTTTAATCCTGGCCGAACGCAATAGTCATGACACCCGGGAAAAATGTAAATTTATTATGAACCTTCCTTACAAATATCCCGGGAAAAAAAAAAGGAAAATTTTTATTAGATTTCCAGCATCTCTTGTATTCAGCTCGCAACCGAACTCTTCATCCTTGATCCTGAGATGGAGGCACGACATGCTTTAGTTCGAAGTGACTCCTTATACCTTCTCACTCCGGGAAGGATTGCTTAGCGCTCTGTACTAGCTCCTTATTCCACTCGCACCACCGTTTCCCGCCGGGCAAAAAATATAACAACCAGCTATGCTGTTCATGCATTAAATTCTGACGGTCTAGATAAAATGTTTGAAGTCATCGTAGCGCCGTTTAGCAATAACGAGCAGCATTAAAGGGTTAGGGAAAACGTGCGTGAGAGAACGTGATTTTCTGGTTTTCGTTCGGTCAAAAATTCGACATCGTAATCCAGAGGGCGCCGTACAAGGCCATCATGAAATTCTTGATTCAGATTAGGACCGAAAAGTAGCGCGGGTGAATTGGATGTTCTAAGATGGTCGCCCCCGGGGTAAGGGATTTGAATCCTTATTTTATCAGGCACGCACTTTTCGTTCATGCCGTAAAATTAAACAAAACTTTGTGTTTTTCCAGCCCCCCTTTAACAACGCAATGACTTTGTACTTATGTTCGTAATAAGTCGTGAAAATGAATGGAATTACGCGGGATTTTTCCCTTTTTATTTCAGTTAGCTACTCCAAGGACACAAAAAAAAAATAGAAATATAAAAGTTCGAAAACATGCAAATTTCAAAAGCCAAACTGAAGCATGTTGGGACGTTCAACAGTGCAAATAGAGTTGAATCCACAGATGCGAAACGTACTAGAAAGCATCCCTTAAAGGCTTTTACAACGTCCGATAGTACTCGAACTTTTCTACTACTGGGTACCACTGTATAGGATGCATCTGAAGCGAAAAAACAAACCTCACTCGACAAAAAAAGAACCAGAATACATTTTGCCATATCCTGAGGGAAACGCACTCTCATACAAGAGCCCGAAAATTTCCAACGCTTTTCACAATTTTTGCACCATTTTTATGGAAGTTGCAGGCTGTTGCGGCGATAATGGAAAAGCAGTTTTGTATCATTCGTGCCCGAAAAAAATTTGGGTTATTTCGAAAAAAAGAGCGAGAGGAAATAAAATGCTAGGCCTTAATGTTTGAAACATATTGAGGTATGGGTCGAGATCTCGCCATCATCAGCAGGATGCCCAGGCCTTTGCTTTAGGATATCGTAGCTCTATACAATAGACAACTATGTTCCGTCCAGGATTAGATAGGGCGTCCCATTTGCACACAGGTTGCCCGATAATAGGGGACTTATAATAGAGCCCAGATAGCACTTCCCTATGGATCCATATGTGTGTGTGTGTTGGCAACTCCTATCCTGTCCATATGACATTTAGACGTGCCATGAATAAAATAAAACACGTATAATAAATAGTCGAGAAATTTATGATGTTCGGTACAGGGAACGACTTTAGAAGCTCTAGAGAAGCACATAAAAGAGAAGAATTGTTGGTTGTAAATCACTGAAAGGAAGACACGACAGAAGAAAAGTTCACGACAAGGCAAGACTGCTCGGCTTCCTCCTTTTTTTTTTGCTCTGTGCACACATTATACATGTACAGCCGATATAATGTCCTGCCCGGCAGCATACAACACTAAGCAATAAGGGGTCTCAGGATGCGACTTTCGCCATAAGGCGCTCGGTGACGAACCCAGGATCGAACCAAGGAAGAGAACCGGGAAAAGGAGGAGCAAGAAGAGGTAAAGTGTTGCCCGAAATGGAAGAATTGATGTCGGGGATGTGAAACGAGTAATTGTGACATTTATTTTGTTATCTTTTCCTATGTTTCTTCACGTACAACGGCGCACATTCACTTATTGTCACTGACGTTCTATTGATGATTGTGGCATTAATGAAAGATTAAGTCAAGTCTTTGAACGAACGATATTTTTTTATCATTTATTTTTGGTATTCCTTCCTTTCGAATCGTTGAACGGCAAGATATTCGCTACAGGGAATTTACGAAGCTAATTGAAAAACTAATGGAAAATGATGCAGGGTTATAAACTTTGCGGGGGAAATAGAAAATGAAATATTAATGCTTTAGAACAAATAGGCTTATTGCTTATTCATACGTAATGTATGTTTGTGATAGCAATACGAGATAAGACTAACATTTAATTAAACTTTAATGGAAAATTAAGTTGTGATTAATACGAATCTTTTTCGATTAAAAAGTTTTTTTTCTCTATTTTGCTAATAAAACGAAGCCTTGCGAATAATTATTCGCTTTGATGAATCGAGGTACGACATATTGTTACATGGAAACCCTAAGTCGCTCATCAACTGTTTACGATTTTCAACTGTTGGCGATTTTAAACTGTTCGCACATATACCTACCATGTGGAACAGCCCGTAGGCTTCTGAAACATTATATAAAGAGCACAAAATCGTCAATGTTATCCCCTGTGTCTTGCGACATGCTGGGTTTCTGCCTCTTTGTACATATCCCACAAATTTTACAGCCCTCGTTAGAAATGTGTTCCCGTTTGCCAATTGGCGTCCAGTGTGGGCATTTCACATCCTCAATGTGAATGACTTTCCGCATAGAATGAGGGTATATTCGTGTTTTTGTTGGGGCCTCCTAGTTTGTCCATATTAAGCTTGCGCTTCGTTTGAAGAATGACATGGTGATCGCTACCTACGTTAAATTTATGCTTCTGGCGCATATCGAGGAGCCATCTTCTCCATCGGCGATTTATGCTCAACTGGTCGATTTGGTTCTGAGTAATACCAACAGGGGAAATCCAAGATATTTTATGGTGACTCTTTTGTGGAAAAAGGTGTCTCCTATGACCATTAGCCGAGTACAACAACAAATAATTCGGCGTTTTCGTCTCTTAATCGTGACGCATCGACTCAAGGGTCACAATGCTTGCCGATAACGTATTCTAGTCCAGAATTTTTAGAGTCAATCTGGCCATTCATATCTCCTGATATGATCCTGAATCTGACAACGATAATCCTATCCGAGATTGGCTTCCAACTAATGAGACTGTTTTTCGCTCTCGGTATAAGAACCATCGCCACGCAATTTTTGGCTTCACACTCAGGACCAACGTACAGAATGGAGATTCCGCTTGTAGTTCGTTCTCCTTCCAATCCTGTTCGCCTGACCTCGCACAAGAACAAGATCACTGATTGGTGGTATACAGACCGAGGAATTCTAGCGCTTCCACCGTTATTCAATGTTCGGACGTCCCAGAAGCCAATCATAGTTCGCTTTCGAGTGCCAATAGTCGTTAGCGTAGAATCCGTCCATATCCGTCCGTATCCGTCAATGTCGGAAACCGCGTTAGCCCAGTCCACCATTTCATAAAAATTGACGCACATTTTGCCATAAGGCTATGTCAGCGTCTGCTACGTGTTTTTGTCTGCCACAACCATTACTAGGGTTTAGTACTTCCATTTGAATATGATCATGTGATTTTATTTTCGTCGCAATAGGGCTGCCCAGTTTATTTTTAGAAATTTGCCCAATATTTCGTCACAAAAATATAATTAGATTCTTGTTGTCAAATGTCGCGGCACTGTCAGTCAGTTTTCACATACAAGTCTGTAAAATCTTTGTCAAAAAATTGTGCCCAAAAATGTCACAAATTTAATCTTTTGTTCAATTTCAAACTCTATATTTTTCTGTGGGAATTTCGACGAAATTTACTGACGTATATTATCAATCAACTCTCTAAAAAAAATTCAAAATAACTGTTGGAAAAAATATCACAAATTTAATATCAAATGTCACAAATTCAAACTGTAATGTCACAAGTTTCTGGCAATAATAAAAAAAAAATCTGACATATCTGTCGCATTTATTGCCATTTATTACGCATCCAATATAAAAAATGTGGCGAACTACGCGGGACAGAAGTATACCAATTGCCCTGTAGCAATACGTATAAGAATTTCGTTTTTTTGGCTCGAATCAATTTGACACGCCAAACCTTTTAAGTTATTCTCTGAAGAATAAAAGAGTTCCCTTTTTGTACTAAGCACACAAATTCTTGTTGCTGTATGGTTCGAAACGGTGCTAAGAATTTGGGACGCGCAACTGGCAATGAATGGGTGACACCACAGATCCACAGTAAATTTTGCTCTAAAAAAAAAAAATTATCAAAATTACTTATCTGGAAGGGAGCGACATCAATAAAATGCACAAGGCGGCAAATTGACTTGGACCGCCAGAAATATCATCCTTAATAGCTGAAAGAGAGTATCTCTATCGCTAGTATCGTCGCTCAAAAACGGATCTTGCTAAAAAGTTACATAAATCTGCGCGAAATGTTGCTACTACTGCTAAAAGGAATGCCGAGCGGTCTTCTTTTAGTCAAAAGTTCAACCCTGCAAGAGAATTTAGGCCAATTAAAGAACGCCGGTATTAGTGGCAACGCACCGACGACCTGTAATTTTCGGGCCTAAGAACTTCATGAATACTTGCGATATCGTCTTATACCACTCTAGCGTCTTCTAATGGTAAACATTCTAAGCCAAATATCTACTTTTCTTTTCAGTGCATCCACTTAACAGAGCTGCTTTCAGCTAATAACTCCATAAAATCGAATACCTGCTCCTACTCCCGACACTCTGCATCCAAAATTTCTAAAATCTCTTCTCCAACATTTATGTCCCCACATGCTACATATTTTAAAAACATGTTTATCCAGGTGTATCTTTCCCATGTCATGGAAAGTTGCCTTACTACCGTAGATCGCAAAAACTAATTCTCCTAATACAGTCACTGATTTCCAGCCTATTACCATTTTGAGCTTTTTATCTAAACTTCTCGAGAGAGTTTTATGTCCATCGAAATGCAGGCGTTTTTAAAGAATGAGAGTTTATTGACACGCTGGCAATCTGGGTTTCGGCCGCAACACAGTTGTGAGCCAGCACTTCTTAAAGTAAATTCCGGCATAAGAGCTGCCATGAATTTGAATCTACTAACATACCATGTCTTACAGCATTTTTCTAAAGCTTATGACCTTGAAGACCATGATATACTCCGTGACAAGTTATCAACAGATTTCAATTTTACCCCTAGCGCCATAAAACTTTTGCACAATTTCTTGTATGACCGCTGGAAGAATGTGCGGATTGGTGATGATGTCTCTTCTTATCTAACTCTCTTGCGGGGCGTACCACAAGGCTCTGTACTGGGTCCAATACTGTTCAGCCTCTACATCAACGACGGGAATCACGATAAACTCCTCTATGATCTGCATCAACCATCTACCGTTTTAAGAAAAGTGTACGGTAGGCTATGGCTTTTCCCTAGCATCTTGCCGCTAGTATTCGACTCAGACCAATAAAATCCTTAATAATTCCTTTCTTCACGTATGGCAGTATAATATTTCCTAAACTCGCCTCTTTTAGCCAACGCAAATTAGTCGTTGCTTTTAATGATTTCATACAGTTTGTATTTCTATTGCGACGCTATGATCATGTATCTCCCTATAAACACGATATACTACGGTATACTTAAAACGTAAAATTCTTTCATTTTTGTTTATTATAATTTATATTGCCAAGCCATCTTATTTGGGTGACTTCATTACAGCCAACACCTTAAACTTGCTCTACTACGTTTTTTGTTTCAAATCCGTAAATGAGTGCTCTTATTTCCCTTCTTCTACAATGGTACTACAGCCCAAATTGGACCTTCGCCTCCTGACATTCAGTCTCCTTAACATTTTTCATTACTTATTGTGGAAGGGTTGTTAGCCCTTCGCGCAACGCTCTTTCTACGAATTTTTCATTTTCGTAGATTGAGGTGACCAAGGTATATCCAAGCAGGCAATGTGGTGGAATTATTAATTGCGCCGACCGGGATTTGAACTCACGCTACCCACTAGGCTACACCCTAGCCCTTACTTCATTCAAGCAATTAGACATTGGGATAATCTTGCTGTAAAAGTTCGGCGTGCAGTTGATGCTGGTGCATTGACAAAGCTTGTATTGTTTGTATTGCTTGTAATGTTTTTTAATTTTTTCAAACACTTCAAGTTTCTAATTATACTCTAGATGAAATCTGAGAGAACTATAAGTTTGCCACAAAGTTTGAAACGCTAAGAAATAAGGCTCGGAAAAAAATGAATGATACAGAAGTTCATATTATCACTCAAAAATCTCAAAACCTGATGTCAATCCGTCCGTCCGTGTCCTCTCTAGCTCGAGAACGTGTTGAACTAGAAAGTTAAAATTTTGTACACGACGTTGACAAGGACACGTTCGTGAACGGGCCAAATCGCTCTTTCCCCTCCAACCCCTCCTAAACAAAATGATATAATTTCGCAATTTGATAATAAACGGATTTGCTGGAAAAGTATAAATGCTATTGATCTGAAATTTAGAATATATTACTTTGTAGTATATCCAGTCGATCTCAAGGGCTAGTTCATGCTCAAACCACCAGTGGTTCGAATCGCTTCTGTGCTCAAAATGTAAATTCGAACTACTGGTGGTGTTAGAGAAGTAGAGCGAGGGAGAGAGAAAGAGACGCGGGAGAAGGATGATGAAATCGAGTCGGTCGGAGCGATGGTATAAAAGGAAGAAGAGGTGGAAAATATAAATAAAAAATAAAATAAAGACGGAAAAAGCGAAGTGGTTTTTAATTCTAAAAAAAAGACTATAGCTTTCATGATGATTTCAATCTACCGTATAAAAATGATTTGTGTACTCCCCCTCGTTCCACCTCCTCCCATACAAACTGCGCTTTTTCGTGAAATGCTCTAAGCCAATTTACTCAGTGCGTATAAAATTTATCCAGCCAAAATTGTGCACCAATTATTTATTTAGAATTATGGTAAGAACAAAAAAAAATTAGATGATTAGCTTCACTCTTTCTACCCCCTCCCATACAATATGACACTATTTCACAACTTTACAAAAAGTCCTAAGAAGTATGAATGCTACTGATCTGGAATTTAAAACATGTCGAAAGCATGACGGTGATAGTTATTTCTGAAAAAGTAATTGAGAACTCGCCCCTCGTTCTACCAACTCCCACATAAACTGCGAAATTTCACAAAATCCAATAAACTAATGTTCTCAATACCTATTAAATTTTTGAATCCCAAATTTTGTATAAAACATTTTGATAGCAACTGTAGCGTGATGGAAAAGAATTAGTTCAATGTCGTCTTCCCCTTTACCACTTCCCCTACAAAATTTCTTAAGATCAAAGAATTTCTCATTCATCCTGTTATGTTTATACTCTAGATGAAATCTGAGAGTACATTTTTTTTTTACAGAATGACCTGTGTTATAGGCAATTTCGGCCTTTATGTGCAATGCACAAACACAGTCATGGAGGGAAGGAAAGGGATTGGGAAGGGAAGAGAAGGGGAGTGAGAACGACCGTAATGAGTGGAGAAGCTGGTATATTTTTTAGTTTTACTGGCTGCTAGTGACAAATATTTGCAGATGTTATGGAGGACTGAATGATAGAAAGCTAACAGTAACCATCTACTGAGTATCTTCTTGAATTGGAACTGTTTCACTTTTACATCGTTTTGCCCATTTTATTTCGAATTATTTTTCATCGCAGTAGCAACTGAAAATTTGTGCTTAAAAAATCCCACTGTCTGGAGTGGGAATCGAACCCACGACCTATTGGCTGTGAAGCAAGCATGCTGCCCACTACGCCACGGAAGTCCACATTGTGTTTGCCTTACCGTTTGTAACACTAAGAAATAATGCTTGTACAGAGCCGCCAATGGTACAGAAATATTTGTTGTCGCTCGAAATCCTCGATTCCGAGTGACCGTCTGTCTGTCTGTCTACAACATAAATCTCGAAAGCTTTGACATACCGTGCTGAAATTTGTCATATCTCATTTTTAGCAAAAAGGTAACTTTAGGTTTGTGAACGGGCCCACTCCATCTACCCCCTCCCACACAAATTTCATGCAATTTCGGAATTCAAATAAATTGATTTTTCTCCGAAATAATTTCAGCTATTAACTGACTTAAAAATTAGGTCATAGTATAATAATTTGAATATCATTAACGTCAAAAATTATTGACTTCATCCCCATACTCGTTCTACTCCCTCTCATACAAATGCGCAATTTTCAAAAATGCATTTATTCCGTTTTCGTTGCAACTAGCAAAGCTAAAAGAACAAATTTTTGTCATAATTAATTTTATTACAATTGCAACCAATTTCGAATAAATTATCAACTTCACCTCACTCTTTCTACCCCCTCCCATACAAATTTCACGATATTTCGGAATTTAAATTAGATTAGTTTTCTTCAAAACCGTCAAAGCCATCAACTGTAAATTTTGAGAAAAGTATACGATTACAAATATCATTGATGTCGAGAAACTTGGTTTTGATTTGAATACTCCTTCCACCCCCTCCCATACAAATGCTTAATTTAATCGATTTTTATTAAAACTATAAAAAGTACAAACTTACAATTTTGCCAAAATTTGTCCGTTAATATGTAATTACAATAAACGCTAAAAAAATATGAACTTCGCTTGACTCCTTCTACCACCTCCCATACAAGTTTTTGTAATGGAAATTCAAGAAAAGTATTTCTCCTTCCTTCGAACATATGAGAGCTATACTTTTAAATTGTAGTATAGCAATGTAATTAGGATGTTGATAAGCAGATTCAAAATCATCCAAAATCTCCCACTTTCTCTGCCACCTCCCATACAAATACCATAAATTCAGAAAAAATTGTTTAATTTCCTCGAAAATTATGGAAGCTACAAACTTTAAATTCAGCATGAAACATTTTGTATACTACGTTCGGTGTTATATACAAAAAGTACAAACCTCACCCTCTACTTTTACCACCTCCCATATAAAAATGACTATTCACTATTCGAAAGAATTTAAAATGACATATTTGCCGGTAAAATAAGTAATTTCACATTTTATCTAGAGTATCATACGATTGGGCTTTACAACCAATTCTGTTTTGTTTTTCTCTTCTCTCTGCAACTAATGAACAATTTTCCTAAATTTATCATTTTTTTATTTATTCTTTTTTTTTAATTATTTATTATAATAATTACTATTTGCTAAGTTAATTTTATTTTTCCCTTTCCTTTTTTATTTCTTTCCGATTAACTTTAACCCTTAATATACTGCACTTTCAAATTAGAATTTATAATCTTGTAGTACTATTCAGTAAATGATTATCTATTTTATATCAGTTCTACATTTTCCGACAACCCAAGTACTACACCATCGATATGTGTGGGGTTAAAAACCCTTAAACAACAACAAATAATAATGTTAAAAAACCTGAATGCCAGGAGGCTAAGGCCCGATTTGGGCTGAAAAAGAAGAAAATATGGCTTCAAAAAAATTGGTTATTTCGAAATTTTGCGCCAAAACGAAATAACACAGTAACTAAAAAAAATCGTTTTAATGTATTCTGTAACTTTTGTCATACTTTTTTCGATCTGGTATTTTGAATGACAATAACAAGTGCAAACATGAAATTACACCAAAATTTAGAACAGGTGTAGTGAAATTTCAATGGATGAACCTTAACCGATATTTCAAAATTTTATTAAATTTGATCGAAAGCCAAACTTTGATATTCAATTATTCACATATTCTCATAATGTGTAACTATTGAATTAAATTGACCCTCTTAAAAGCAATCAATTATTTCAAACACAATAAACTCCAAAACTTCAAAATCAAATTTAAATAAAATAGATATAAAAAAAAAATAACTTCAAAAATTCACTCAGATACGATTGACATTTTTGACCCTATACTCATTTTTTTAAATCAGTTAAATTTACAAATCTGATATTTTATCCAATCTTCGGATTGTACGTCACTTGAAAAACCTGTTGGATATATTGTGCTTGCCGGCCTGGCATCGTATAAAAAGAAACAAAAACAAATCGACATTGAAGTTTTGATCTTTTTCAAAAAGGTAATCAACAATAAACGGTAGAATTTGTACTTATTGCGTATTAATACACCATCAAGCCGCAAATAAGCCATTGCAAAATTCGAAATCAATATTTGCTTGGCTGTGAGACATCAACGAAATATGTGGATTAGGTTATGGATTGACATTAAATTATTCGATTTAATACGACTCAGACCTGTGAAATGTGGAAACTCTGACCATGGCATTTCAATCATCTTGCGTATCATAATTACAAAAGTTAAGATACGTGAGATATAGAGAGCTTTATCTTAGCTCCGATTTTGAATTTAAGAGAAAAAGCAACTAGATCACATGTCAGCCTCAAAGTTGGGAGTGTCTCTAGCTTGGCATTGTAGGTTTATGTTATGTTTATGCAGAACTTTCTAAAGGTGGGTGGAAGGTTTTCTTGGAACACCAGGAAGCGAGGTGATCGCGAGGTGGCGGTAAAACCTGAAATTAAACCAGTCACCAGAAAGGCCCCCCTTCAAAGCCCCGCACAAGCCACAAGACAATCGTACGAGTATTTTGCTGTGCCATGCAAGATTTTACGATTTCTGAAAGTTGATATCCATCAGCCAGCGTGTACATATTTTGCCTGGCTCTATAGTAATTGCATATTACGACCTGTTTTCTGTATACCGGGCTGTAATAGCTATGTGTTTGTGTGGTTTGGAACGTTTGTAAAATATTCGCTCGAAGCACGTTTCGAAACTTTTGCAATAAAATCCATCTGAAAGGAGAGATTTCAAAATGGACCAATGCAAAGCACTAGACATGACTCCATAAAGCTAAGACCTGGGTATACATCACACATCGATTTGCACTGCACCCACCCGGTCAGTAATTAATGCCTTTATTTTCAGTATCCAGGACGCCCTGGAAGTATGTTGCAGTCCGGGCTCTGCATACATCTCCATCCAATCTATGTATAGCTTCGCATATTATTTTAAACAAAACCCTCTTCGTCCTTCTATTCTGTGTTGTAATAATCCATCAGTCCGACAATGCTATTTTCCAATGTTGTAGATAATTTAATTAGGTTCCCTCATTTCAGTGAAGATGATTGGGAGGATATTGGCCGCAAGCTACGAACATTATATTCGTTTTCATGACCAGATATCCTTTCAGCTCTCAGTATCACAGAACCTATCCTCGACCATCACAGACTTCATTATGACACGAACACCGGCATCATATCACCATACTCACCCCTCCCCCCAATCACCATTGAATATCATCTCGATAAACATTTAATGACGGCAAAATGACATTAAGATTTTAATTGGACCAAAGGTGATAGTAATTCATTTTATTGGACCGGATTCAAACTGGATAGCCGCCCTCCAGCAATTCTGCTGTGATAGCGTATAATTGTTTACCACCAGACGACACTCACATCGGACGATGGTGCGGAACTCCGATATGGTCATCGTCTCGAAATTTTGGAAGTTTTGTGAATTTTAAAGGCTAATTGGTAGCGCTGTTGTATTTGAATAAATTGGTCTCTGCTTTGTAAATACACTAACGACCCTATGTCGTCGAATTTTCGTTCACATTGTTTTCACAGAGTACGATATGAGCGGCAATCGCAGATGTAGCGTTTTATTGTCGTCCATTATGGGGCAAGATTTCGAGGTTGTCTGTGGTCGAGGGTAATTAAAAGATGCTTTAGGGATTTTTTTTTTTTTGTGAATTTTCGTTCAAAACTGGCTGAAAATATGAACATAAACCATATTTTCGTACACACCGCATTACTTTCGATGCAAATATGCCGAAAGCAAGTCAAAAGTAAGTTGAATTTTCATAGAACGAAAGTCACTACTTTCGGCGAAAGTGATTACTTTGAGTTATTTTGAAGACGCAAAGTATCTAGTGCCCGATCAACCAGCAGCGCGTCGGTTCACGATAACTAGTCTATTCTACAATTCATTAGAATTTGAAATATTAGCAACACCAGCTTTATGTAAACTGTTTCGAGATTATACTCGATAAATTCAGATACTTTCAAAAATCGGTGTGAATATGTTACACTCGAAATTTATCAAAAAAAATTTATCAAAGCTCTATGATTAATAACGAGCAAGAAAAACGTGCACAAGAAAACCACAACACACAAAATAGGCACTCAACATCAACAAAACAAAGATAGTTTTTTACTTTCTACTTCTACAATGGCACTACAGCCCAAATCGGAACTTGGCCTCCTGACATTCAGGTTCCTTAACATTTTTCATTACCTATTGTGGAAGGGTTGTTAGCCCTTCCCACAATCTCTTTCTACGAATTTTTCATTTTCATAAATTGAGGTGACCAAGGTATATCCAAGTAGGCAATGTGCTGAAATTATATATTGCGTCGACCGGGATTTGAGCTCACGACCTTTGGATTACAAGGCCAACAAGCTACCCACTAGGCTATACCCTAGCTTTTAGTTTTAGTTTTTTTCCCGGGGACTACGAGAGATATCCACATATCTTTATACTAAAAATGAGATCTGAGAGTATTATAAGTTTGCTACAAAGTTTTTAACACTAAGAAATGAGGCTTGGAGAAAAAAATCAATGATACAGAAGTTAATATCGGTAAAAAAAAATTTCAAAAACGTCCGGCCGTTTACTCTCTAGCTCAAGAATGTGTTGAGCTAGAAAGTTTAAATTTAGTATACGTTGTTTTTGACGAAGAAGTAAGGTACCGCTTCCATACAAAATGACTCATTTTCAAATATTTAAAATAATCAAAATTTGCTTGGAAACTATAGGAGCTCATAATTTGACATTAAGATTATATTATTTTTATCAGAAATGAGATCTATGGTATTTAAATTATTGGGATCACCCCACTCATTTCACCACCTCCCATACAAACTGCATTTTTTCATAAAATAATGCAAACCAATTTTGTTAGTATTGTAGCATATCAGCTCTAGTCGCTCATCACATTTTCCAATCTTTTCCTGTTCTCAAAAGGAACTAAGTGCACGCGTGAGTTATACATGAATCCCAAGATGTTAATATGAACAAAGATATCGAATCTCATATGCATAGTGCCATTAATGTAAACAAAAACATCACGACAAAGTTTAATTAAGAGTCAGTTATTAAATCATAAAGAATATCCAATAATACAATGTTGCACCAATAATACAATGTTGCAAAGTCAAAAGAATCAAACGACTCATCTTTATCTAAAACGGATATTTTGCACATTCAGCAGAATATCTCAGACTAAACAATAATTAATTTGGACGATGCAACTGCACTTCTAGAGATAAGAAACTACTATATAAACCCGTGCAGTTCCATCAGTCAGCGGTTCATAGATTTGAGATATATTTTTGGTCAAAGTCAGAGTTAGTTGTCGTGATTTCTTCCAACGCTTAAGCTATTTCTTGTAAAGTGAAAATCAGATTCAATAAATAAATTTAATCAAAGTAAAACTTGTGCTTAAAATCAGTTCCTAGGAAGGGAACTCTAAAATTATATTTTTTGTTATTAAGTGAAGTTAATAACATAACTCGTGCGAGCACTATGCTACTCAGCGAAAGTTCAAGGTCTCCAACAAGACTGTGTTAATAAAACTAACGCCTGCGACCAACAACAAAATATACGGCTGCGAATTCCGATCATGTTGAAGGTCTTCAACCAACAACAACAAATATACGCGGGCGCATATTCCGATCATTTACATTCACACACTCTGTCGCTTATCAAATGTTTGAGGTCTTCAGCCGACAGCGGCTCTGCAGTAATGAAAGAAAACCTACGGTCTTGTCCTGGAATGAAAGCAAAAACAAATACGCGTCGACTGTCAGCGAACACGTCGGTTGATACTTGGAAAAAAGAGTCGAAACTGAGAAGCGAGTAGGGGAGTCGGCAGGCGAGTAAGTCCTGTGATCGGCAGGCGAGTTAGTCCTGTGATCAACAGACGGGAGCAGGTTCTGTAATCGACAAGCTGATTTTAGTAAGTGAAATAAGCGAGTCCAGCCATCAACCGGCAGTAAGCGAGTACGTCCTGTGATCGAGTCGAGATTGAACAGTCGACGGAAGTAGTTGACGATATAGAACGCTTGTCACGTAGGGAAGTCGACAGCGGAAGCGAAAGAGAGAACGATCAGTTGACGGAGTCAGCCGACGTTTTAGAAACTGAAAGAGTGGACGGTCGGAAGCGAAAGAGCCGGAAAAACGAAAGAGATGAACGAAAAGTGTTTAAGTCAAAATTTATGATATCTTGTGATTTTTAAGCAAACGTGTTCTATTTTTACCTGAAATCCAGCGACCCCTTGCGCACCTCAGTGTTTATAACATTTATCGAGCTCAAATTTTAGACTTAAGACTTAATTAGAATTCTTATTAAGATCGGAAAAAATTAACTGTTACTGGTCTGTAATTTGAGAGATGCGAATTGCATAACGTTCATAGTTATTTCTGAAAATATCACAAAGAAGCCCACATTCCTTCTACCACCTCCCATTCAAACTATGCAATTTTATTAAATTTAATACACTAATTTTCTCAGGACGTATTAAATTTTTGAAGCATCAATTTTGTATAAAATATTTTTATAGCTACTCTAGCATGATGTGAAAAAAATTAGTTCAATGCTTCATAAAGACCCCCTATAGGGGCATAGGACAGAAACAATTCTCTTCCATAAGGCGCGATCTTAAGCATAGACCTTTAGCTGTTGCCAGGACTCTTTTATTCCTCTGGCCTCCCGCTTAACTGCTCGCTTCCATGTACTACATGGTCGACCAACCCGACGTCTTCCTTGAGGATTATAATCCAGAGCCTATGTGGCGATGTTT
Organism: Chorisops tibialis; assembly: GCA_963669355.1. Taxonomy (NCBI): domain Eukaryota; kingdom Metazoa; phylum Arthropoda; class Insecta; order Diptera; family Stratiomyidae; genus Chorisops; species Chorisops tibialis. The sequence continues at coordinate 315,115,042 of OY770262.1, forward strand.
CGCTCTGGTTTCTTCAAAGTGTGACCGATCCACTGCCACTTACGCCTTTGAATCTCAATGCCTATTTTAGTCTGTCCAGTTGTACTCCAAAGTTCGTCGTTGGAGATCACTGCTGGCCGTTACACCTTCCCATCTTGCTAACACCTGGAAAGCATACATTCGACCTCGCTTTGAGTACAATTTGCATGTGTGGCCTGAGGCACCCAAAACACATCATACAACACATCGGCTGATAGGAGATGAAACCATCACGGCTTCTATAGACTCTCGAGGTACTCAACATTTATTGTCACACTTCCACTATAAATGCAGTAAGGGACTCCGCGAACGAATTTCACCTCTTCACACCTTCCCCCGTCAAGGCGTCAAGCTGAACGCGCGCACGATCTTGTGAAATTGGACCAATCGAACTCCAAAACTGTGAAACGCGTTTCCACCAGTTGGTTTTTTCCTAAAAAGTAAAACCCGTAATGCTTCAAGAATAACGTCCACCGACACTTTTGCCTTTCCTCACTCAAACTTCTTTAATATCCATTATCCTCCCTTCCCGACATATGTAACTGTGCACTGCATTAAAGGATTAGGTTGCACGAAAAGAAACCTGTGGCCATGCATAGAACAAGAATGATCCCCTAGCCCGAAAAAAACCTGTGGCCATGCATAGAACCATCGTTTCACTGCATAGCTAAAAATGAATAAATTTTTGACTTCAAAACATGATAGGCTCTTAATTAGCAACCCCCCATATTTCATATTTAACGTAAAGCTACTTGAAACACAGTGCGAGGTCATTTATTAATAAATAACTCAAACTCTCGCCATTCCAACACCTCTCCTGTTACTTCAGCCGTGATTAACAACATAATTTCAGCAGTACCTTTCCGACAGCACTCAAACCCCAGCTGAAAAACATTCCCATTATTTGACTATCTGAAATTTTGCAATGTTTTACAGCAGTAAAAGTTAGTTATCTAAAGCTGTACAGGAGTATTCTGCTCGCGTAAAATATCAATAAAAATTTATCAAAAGGAATTTATATCGTACTTGAAGTACATTATTCTACCTTATATTCCGCGCGAGTAAAACAAAGCAAGAACAACAGCAACAGAAAAACTTAATCTCTGACATTAATTGCGTGTTATTACTGCCACCTTTTAAGACTCATAAAAACGAACCTATATTATTCGCCATGTTTTTACCCTTCTAAAGCCGGTAGCTAGGCGGGATTCCTGCCCCTCTTACCACCCCTCGTTACTGCACGTTGGTGTACTTTGGTACATAAAACCTAAGCTAAACTTTCAAGGTCTTTAAGCGACTCAATTATAAGCGAAAAAGATTTATGGGTGCAAAAGGTGAGCCCTAAATACATTAAGCTTATGAGCACAAGAAGTATGTACGCTTTCTGGCTTTTCGTACAGACGGCGTCTCCTCTAGATCGACCAGCTTGGCATCTTAGCATCTTAACTTCTTATATCGTAACTCTTTACGTAACAAATTTTTATTAAATTTAACGAATTTTATGCGCAACAAAACGAAATGTTGCTAGATACAGGAAAAACAATGCCAAAGAAAATTCCAGGCAGAACCGTGAGCAGTGTGGTAAGTGAAAAAAGGACCAAAAAAAAAATCGTAATGAAAAATTCGTCTTCGTGTAACATTCACGTAATATTTAAATTACACCAGCTCGCCTGTATGACAACGTGAAAGTCGACAAAGAAGAAAAGGAGTTACGGTTATGAAGAAAGTTTGCATAGTCCTCGAGGTTCTCCGATAAGGAAGAAATTATTCTTAACACTTTCGTGTATAGTAACAACACGATGCGATTCAAACAAGAAGCTCGAATTCCGGGAATAAAATACCGATGAGTAGGCTCACTTCGCTATGCAGAAAGGAAAGCAAGCAGGCAGGCACGACGAATTTACTTTTCACAAAAGTTTTCTGAGTTATTACGACAAGTATGTGGGTATAACTACCTGGTAGTTTATTGTAGCGATACGACAACTTTGTCGTTTTTTGGACACTTATTTGAATATTTTGGAAAAGTTTCGAAACGTTTTCGTCTTCAATTTAAATAGTAGAGAGAGAGAAAAGCGTTGAGTGCCCTACTTCAAAAGCTGTAAAGTTGCGCGTTTTTAATAACTACATAAAGAATTTTCGCGTAAATTTTCATCTAATAATTTAGAAGTTTTTGCGCGCTTCTATGTAGTTAAGTTTTGGAATCATTGGGATAACATGTTGGTATTATATTTAGATTGACAATTGTAGTGTTATTTAGATTATAAATTTTGTAAATCGAAATATGAACGAAAAATTTCTGGTCGAAAAAATATCATCAATATCTGTGTGTCTCCACGATAACTCGAGTAAACCTCAAGAAAAAAGGGTTAGAGTGGTTGCATAAGATTGACCACATCGCCAGATAAATCGGGATTATTTTCAAGAATGGTCGCCAAACAAAAGCGGAAGTTCTAAGCATTTAACTAAAATGAAATAAATTGTACAAAAATTTATTTATTGGATTTGGTCGAAGAATTTTATTCAACAGAGTTAAAGAAAACTTAAACATTTTTTTTAATTGTTTTATTTTTTCTTAATATATTTTCTTGTTATAACTATTTGCGTAGGGACTATGGTTCACGAGACAATTGATTTTGAGATTTTTTTAGGTAATAATGAACATCAAGCAAGCGCTGAAATCATCAGAAACAGCCCAGGAGTATTTTGAAAAGATTTCCCAAATTATGCAGTCCCTCCTTGGACTGTACAGCAGTTCCCGAAACTAAAAGGGATGAGGCAGAGAACCGAGTTTGGAAAAATGTATAAAAGTTTCACAGACTAAAGGTTTAAAACCCAGGATAACCGTTGGCAAGGTCAAAGAAGGGAACCTTATCACCGACAGTGGCAGTATTCTCAATAGGAGGAGCATAAACCATATCTTCTTTTATTTAACGTGGGCATGACACTAAGTCCCGATAACGCGGTTGTCTTTAGCAACACGGATTGTTATTGTAACGACAATCATTAACGCCCCAACAGATCACAGTCTATACCTAAAGCATGCTCGATAATCATACGGCTGGATGCGAGATCTCGGTTATGACACCGGATTGAAAAGCGCAACTCCACGCCGATCTCCTAGGAGCTCTGCCAGTGATGTGAGCAGTAACCATACCACGATAATCCCCGAATGGCCATTTTCCATTAGAAGCAACTTTTATGGGCTCTCGGACACCCGTAGTACCAGAAAACCTCCGGCCAAGTTTAGTAACTTTAAAAATGACTTCCTGTTTAGGTCTTTTTGCAAACCCCTAACTCGTTCATCCGGTATGTGATAACTAACGTTATTCCTTCCCTGTGTACAAGTGATTATAACCTTTTCTCCTTTACTCTACTCAGCTACACTAATCCGCTATATTCTCTTGTATCTGCCCGTCTCTGCCCATCTGCTTCTAAGCACTTCACAGGCATTCAAATGTCTGTCGGTTGACCAGAGGCCCACTAACGTCTAAACTCTCCCCACTGCCCACAACTCCCATATTTTCCAGCTGTCTTATGTCCACATATCTTTGACATTCGGTCAGAATATGTAGCCAGTTTTCACACTCAGCTCTACAGGCGCAACCCGCGGTCTGACTTCAACCCACCCTATGGAGGTACACATTTATCCAATTATGGCCCATCAAGAGATAACCCAGATTGAGAGGAAATTCAAAGTCCAGGTTATCTACGGCATAGCTTGCGACTCCAATGAAACTGTGAGTGACCCTGGCTTTGTCACTATTTGATTACATGGTTTGCCGCATTGATATGACCTTGAGTTTGAGGTATTAAAGAAAGGAGATCGGCTAGAATGCTCCATTTACCGTGAAATATGACTCCTGAATAATCTAGAGTGTAGTAGCCTAGTGGTTAGCGTGCTGGTCTTACAATGCAAAGGTCGTGAGTTCAAATCTCGGTCAACTTAATATAATTCCTGCACACTACCTGCTTGGATATACCTTAGTTACCTCAATCTACGAAAACGAGAAATTCGTAGAAAGAGGGTTATGCGAAGGGCTAACAACTCTTCCACAATAAGTAATGAAAAAATGTTAAGGAACCTAAATGTCAGGAGGTCAAGGCCCAATTTGGGCTGTAGTGCCATTGTAGAAGTAGAAGAAGACTCCTGAATGTGGGATATTAAGTCCTGTCCAGTATCATCACATGAAACCACAAATGGAATATAAAATCGGCCAATGTGGTTTCAGACCTGGTAAATCCACAGCAGACCAGATCTTCAAACTGGGGCAGATCCTAGAGAAGTGTAACGAATTCATCGCGATTCCACACCATCTGTTAATTGATTTCAAGGCTGCGTATGATAGGGATAGGCGAGCTCCTACAAGCAATTGTGGATTTTCGTTTCCTGCAAAGCTCGTTAATCTCTGAAGGATGACAATAGCTAGTCAGTCGGGGTAGACAATGAAATATGTGAAATCTTCCGAACAGAACGGGACGCACACGCACTTGAGAAAGTTGTGCACGACTCTGAGATTGAAGCTCGTGGAACAATATATAAGAACCCAGCTTCATAGCTATGCTGACGACCTGGATGTTATCGGTGCAACCTAATGGGACGTCTGTGAAGCCTACGTTGCCATTGAAGTAAGCGCAAGCAGGTTAGGTTTACAGATCAATGAGAAGAAGACAGTCACTATTGGTGACTAAAAACTACTTTGGTCACTTCAATTTACGAAAAAGAAAAATTCGTAGAAAGAGGGTTGTGCAAAGGGCTTCCACTATAAGTGATAAAGAAAATTTTAAGGACCCTAAAGGTCAGGAGGCCAAGGTCCGATGTTGGTTGTGGTTCCATTGCAGAAGAAGAAGTCAGATGCAGTCGAAAGCGCTAAGTAAAAGGACACAGTTAACGCTATACAGAACGGTCATCATACCAGTGCTGACACATGGTGCAGAATACTGAATCATATCCTACAATGATGAGTATCTGATAGGAATCTTGAAAGGAAGATTTTACGTAAGATCGTTGGTCCAACTGACATCGAAGTGACTGGAGACAGCAATATAATCACGAACTGTATGAGCTCTACGACGTCGCTGACTTTGTAAAACGATTGCGCTGGTTAGGTCATATTATAAAAATGACAACGCTTCTCAAAGGCGATTTTCGAGTCTTACCCAAAGGGCAGATTCGGAAGGCCATTTCTTCGATGGAAATATGGTGCTCAGTCAGACGCAAGACAGAGAACTATAGAGGAAAGCTTTCGACTCGGCTCTAAATATTAATTTGTCAAGTCGATAATAAGACGAAGATTAATTGCGACCCAATCAAATAGTTTTATAAATTCGAGAGTTTTCAAAAAGAAAATAAACTTTTCCATATTTGAAGGTTTCATTAAATTTTTAATTTTTTCCGATTGGAAGGAAATGGTACTCAGTTTATATTTTTACTCTAGTTGTGACTACTTCCGTCGCCACAGAGCCTTCATGTTAAAAGGACTGCGCATATGAATAATCTTTTCGGACTGATAAGCACCTAGTTTAAGATTGAACTTACTGAGAATATCTTGGATTCTACGAAATGGTTCGCTCTGAATAAGAAATTATTGTTTCCATATAGTTCACTTAAAGTCAAGTCCTTAAATCCTAATTTCCGTTCCCAAGCGTTTGAAGGGTATAACCTAAATAACAAATTTAAACCCAAATTAGGTCATCTAAAATCAAAAGTCAAATTTTACAGCTCAGATACCATTTAGGTCGATTTCTTTCACATAATCCCATCAGTTAAATCTTACTCGGAATTCTTTACCTTTATTTTTATATTTCACAATATGAAACGAAATTCCTTTCATAATTCATTCATGCAAACGATAAGAATTCAACAAATTCTGACCCTAGGCTCGGTCGGCTAAAAACCATTTCAACTTTTCACCAATGAATGATCATCATAACTACGGAGCTGCTATAAGGAACCAAGCAACGTACTAGTAGGTACATGCCTTCATCTAACCAAACTCTTAAGTATTCTATTCCCTAAAAGCCACTTAAAATCCATTCTCATTCCACTTCACCCATATCCTTTTTTCGGAATGCTACAAAACTTATTCTACGATGAAGTATTGCGGACAAAAATAAAACATAAAAAATTCACCTCCTCCCTCCCTCCCCCAACAGATTCTTCTTCTTGTTTTTTAGGATGGAAAAAAGAAACTTTTCCTATAACAGCAAAGTCCTGATGTGGTCTGATGTGATGATGCTCTGTGCTCCTTCTTTTCCAAAGAAGGATTTAATTTTGTCGTCGTACAGGCCCCACCCCCTATCACCTCGTATAAAAGAAAAAACTCAAGGATAGAAAAAAATAGTTTTCCAGAATCTGGGCTAAAACTTTAAAATTAAAATCCGGATTCACTCTGTAACACATGTACGTTAGTGCGGGATACAGGAGGTGAAGTGGGTACGCTAATAGAGGATTTTCAGTTTCGATCTTAATATGAGCGGTTGGAAATGCAAATACGAGTCATTGCCAGGCTCTTCGAACCATCGTTTTCACGTCCTCTCTACACTTGAGCTATTTACGCTCCGCACCGTTTATGTCCCATTCGGTTTGCTTCCACACTGCGAATGTTGCTAATCGTATTAGAATACAAGTGAAATAAATTTTCCATGTTGGAACGTTTAAAGTGCCCCAGCATTTTGTGCAATGTATGCGAATCGTTCTGGCGTTTTCCCCCCTCCTGCCCATCCCTACTTCCCTCTCTTTGTCACAATCGTTCCAAATCGGGGTACCCCGAGGAATAGATGCTGACAATCAGCAGCTCCATTTCCCGCACAAAGCCTTTTTCTGTCGTCGCGCTACGGAATTCCTACTACCCACTCCCGCCCCATACCACCTCCCACGGAATGACGAAGGGTAAAATGTTTAGGAGCATTCTGTACTATGTTGCCCGGGTAACTAGTGTGCAATTAAAAATGTCATTATTATTCAAATCACGCTTTTCGATGGTCTTTCCTTTTTATTTTTTGGGTTGATGCTGTTCCAGCTGTGTGTATAGCGCGGAACAGGAGCAGTCTAGTGGTAGTAGTGCATTGTGGTGGTGCACCCTGCATAAGGAAAATATAGTGAAAATATTTTATGCGACACGAGAGAAAAAGGTACCCATCAGAGAATGCTACTGGTGCTGCTGCCACAGTCTTTGCATAGATGGCGCGCGCCGCAGCAACGTTTTGGTGAGAAAAGCTTGAAGGTTTCCCTAATTGTGGATGCAGGTGGCGTTTCAGCTAATGTCATAATTTGTGCATACCTGAGTGGAGCAACTACCTGTCATTTTCATCTTCCATTTGTTGTGGGTTTTTTTTTTGGGACGTATAGTTGGAAGATATTAGCCAACTTAATGGCAGTCTCAGGAATTGAAAACGTTTTTAATGAGTTTTCCGATTATTTTATGCGCTAAATCATTACTTTTTGCAGCAGGGTTTTTTTTAACGCTTGGACTAGTTTGCCCTTAAGTTTGGCTATGACTGTTGTTGTTGATGGCCAACTCAGAGAAGATAATGGAAGAATTTATGACGGTTTCATGTTAATTTCGGTGAGGAATTTGCCGTTGAGTGCTAGGGTACGAAGGATATGCGAGTGAGACTTACTCAAGATCATAGAAGAGTTTGTAATTTAGCTCAAAATTATAACATCATTATTCGAGCAATGTGAGTAAATTGTACTTGTCAAGAATTAAGGGTAGACCCATTAAGCACTCATTTAAACAAATTATAAGCTTTAGTGTTACTACTACAGAAATAGCTGAGTGAATTATATTGGAGAATAATTGCTTATCGTTTTGTGAAAATACAGAAGGAAAAAAAAATTAACCGAAAGCTGTAGGGTATGAATTTGAAATGATTATGATATGCACTTACGTAACAGAAAATTATGTGATAGTCGGTATTATGGTGACCTAAATAGTTGGCTACCCTACCCGAATTGTTTCAATTTCAGTGCATACTTTCGAGCCACCCACCCAATAATTTTCAAACATTACCATTTTTCATTAAATGCCCACAGTTGGGTAGTTTGTCAACAATGTTTGCCGCTGTAGTTTGCTACAACAATGTCATGATTGTCGACAGTTTTTGAAGAGTCATTCTTAAAACAAGAGGATTATTAAGAATAAAAGGCTTTAATAATTATCTATCTAAGTCAAGGACTTTAGGATTTCTATTTTTAATAAGTGTGGAATAAATAATTAATGTTGCGAGACAATTAAACATTTAAATTTATTTTCGTTTTTCATCCTCTTATCCGGAATGTGATGTAGTGGTCCGGAGACACAAACCTCTGTTCTTTCTGCGCAATGACAGATGGCAGTCACATATCGCTTGGAACGTGATAGATGGATTATTCGATTATTTTGAAAAGAATCATTACGTACGCAAACAAGAGATCAATCAAATTCCTGTTAAGACACCCTAGAAGACAGAAACAGCTCTCTTCCAAAAGACATTATCAGAGAATCTGCGTTTAGCTGTTGCCAAGACTTATTTATTCCTCTGGCCTACGGCTCAACTGCTCGCTTCCATGTGCTACATGGTCAACTAACCCGACATCTTCTTTGTGGAAAAGTGTGACCGATCCGCAGCCATTTTCGCCTTTCAATCTCAATGCCTATTTTAGTCTGTCCAGTTGTACTCCAAACTTCGTCGTTGGAGAGTTTTTGGATCTCTGTAGCGAGAACAGGGACGAAATTTTGTCCGGATTGTTATTGGAGACGATACTTAGGTTTATCATTATGAGCCTGAATCGACGCAGTGGCTTCGTAAAGGCACTTCACCCGCCAAGAAGTTCAAGGTGTCACAATCCGCTGAAAAATCATGGCCACTATTTTTTAGGATTCAGAGGAGGTTATGATGATCGACTATACAGAAAAATGGCAAAACATTACAGGGGATACTATGCCAACCTGCTACAAAAATTAAAGGATGCTATCAAAGAAAAAATAAGAGGAAAAAGGACTCGAGGTGTGTTGCTTTTGCACGTCAACGCATCTGTTCACAAGAGCCACGTTGCAATGACTGCCCTACGAAAATTCGGTTAATATTGAACTATACCCTTATAGTCCAGATCTGGCTCCTTCCGATTAGAAAGAACTTCAAGGAAGAAAATTTACCAACGATGAAGAATTGAAGCCGGATATTGCACCCTATTTTGAAGGCCTTGATAAAACGAAGGAATTAATAAACTTTGTGAGAGATATTGAAAAAGCAAAATAATAACTTGTTTAATTTTACTTTCCTTCCCTGTCATTCCGCGAAATTTTTTACCTCCCCTCGTATGTGAAGAATAGAGCTAGGATGTAGCCTAGTGGGTAGCGTGTTGGTCTACAATGCGAAGGTCGTGAGTTTAAATCCCGATCGACGTATAATTCTAGAACGTTATCTGCCTATCAAAATGAGAAATTCGTAGATAGAGGGTTGGACTTTTTATTTTCGTTGATTGAGGTGACCATGACACAAGCAGGCAGTGTGCAGGTATTCGATAGGTCGATTGGGATTTAAACTCACGACCTTCGCATTGTAGACCAACACACTACCCACTAGGCTGAGCATAGCTAAAAAAACAAAAATGGCAGCAGCGAAATTTGGTGAAAGAAAAACCATACGTCAGTCAGAATTTTCAAAACAGGAGGCTGTTCTATACAACCCAGCAAACAAATTAAGTCATTAAAGAATCGTTAATGAATTATATTAACGAGCGATTTGATCGTTAACGACACATTAATGTTTCATCAAGCAACCTAGATAGACATTCGTTAATGAATTATTTTTAACGATTCATTAATGAATTATAACACGCTTCGATTCTTATGAATATATAAGCAACTATATAATCGATATTGACGAATATCGTTTAAGATTCATAAACAATATTATTTAACGATATTTGAAAGAGCTGGAATTTTCATGCTTTTTCTATTATGGTGTTTATGCCGTTGAACTTTTCATGGATGCGCTCTCACATAAGCACGTACGTACTAGAGTACGATCCTAGGCAAACTAAATCTCTACGTTTTTCACCGTTTCTTAAGTTTGCAATGTTTTGAGATATCGACACGAAATTATTTTTGGCACTGTCAATGTGCATTGTAATATGTAAACAACAACATAACAATATCGAAGTCGTCCCAGCAAACAATTTAAGGAGCGTTCGCAAATAATGATCTTAAAATGAACATGAAATGCCACAAACAATAAACTGCGTGATAATCTTAAGCAAACCAAACCAAAAGGGTCGCTCAAGGTCGATCTTGTTATATACAAGCGGTTTTCTTTCATCATGCGCATAAACAGCCAAAAATCACTTCGTGTCAATATCTCATAAGAAAACGGTGAAAAACCTGGAGTTTGTAGTGGAGACCGCGTGTGTTTGTGTGCTAAGTTAGTAATTAATCGATAATCTTTCACACAAAATATCGTTTATGAATCGTTTACGATATTTATTAATGAATTAAAATAAAAATCATTAACGAAACATTAATGATTCATTGATAACGATCATTAATGAATTGTTGAAAGTAATTAATTAACGAATGTCCATTTAGTCCGCTTATGAATCGTTAACGAGGCTCGTTAACGATCAAATCGCTCGTTAATATAATTCAATAACGATAATTTAACGAGTTAATTTGTTTGCTGGGGTGTGACCGTTCTTGTTTACACATTGCCTAAGATCTTGACGCAGTTTATTTGTCTTGCGTCATTTCATGCTCGTTTAGAATCATTATTTGCGAGCGCTCGTCAAATTGTTTGCTGAGAAGTGGTTTTTGAAGAGTTGTTGAAGCAAATGGCCATATTTTTTTCACAACACATTTCAAGAATGTTTCGGGCTACTTAATGCATGCAAATATTACAACAAAATATTTGAAGCGGGCAGAGCGAATAAACATCTCTAGCAGAATTTACAGCAGTTGGGATTAGGAAAACAACGTCATTCAGGCTGTCCGCATAATCCTGACGTTCTAAATAAATATTTTTTTTCATAAGACTAAATCTGTTCCTGCAGCTAACACTAATTTTAAATATGACGTTGGACATTTCACCAACTCTTCTTGTGCAGTTTAAATTCAAACAGATTACTTCGCTGGATGTTATAGATGCTATCAGAAGTATTAACTCGAATGCAATTGGTACTGATGATAATGCAATTGGTTCTGATGGTGTTGCAATAAGATTTATAAAGCTAATATTACCCTTCCTTCTTGAACCCTTAACTCATATTTTCAACTCTAGTATTGCGCAATTAACTTTTCCGGTTCTGTGGAAAAAACCTATCGTTTCCATTCCTAAAAACAAGAAGGCAATTGCACCAAAACAATATATGGACTTCAGAAGCGTCCATATATTGTCACCACTCTCGAAGGCATTGGAAAAGTTAATGAGTTCTCAAATGAAAAATTATCTAAGAACCATTGATCAGTTAACAGCTTTCCAGTCAGGCTTTCGTGCTAAGCACATTTGTAATACCACACTAGCTGCAGTCTTGACTTAAATCACATTACCTTCCTGACTTTGCTGGATTTTTCAAAAGCTTTTGATAATTTAAGGTTTGAATTATTACTTGAGAAATTAATAATTTTATTTTTTCATTGTCAGCTTATCAATAGCTATTTGAGTCAAAAAGTTCAAAGGATTAGGATTGGAGAAATGGAGTCATCTTGTAGTTCGATGTTGTGTGGTGTTCCTCAGGGCTCGGTCTTGGGGCCTTTATTATTTTGCATGTCTATTAATGATTTACCAACTGTGTTAAGGAATATCCCCAACGCGATATTTTTTCATGTGTAAGACTTATTAATGAATTTCTGGGCTAAGAATAATGGTCGTTGTCTTAATCTTAAAAAACACACTGTATCGCTTAGGTAAAAAATCTGTTGATACATCCTTTCTTCTGGACTCAATGTCAGTAGCATACTGTGACACTTTGAGAAATATGGGAATTATTTTTAATAAGACTCTGCCATAAAATGATCACGTGCATATGGTGACAAGAAGGGCCTACACTATTTTAAGAACTATGTGGGTACCGGCGAAGTTCCTACCAACTAATATGAAGAAATCACTGACAATTGCCTTTATTATGCCAATTTTTAACTATGGATGTGTAATTTATTGAATTTGGACAAAGCGGAAATGCATAGGTTATAGCTATTGTTTAATAATTGCGTTCATTTTGTGCATAATATTCGGAAGTTTGATCATATCTCTCACGTAGCAAAAACGTTCTTAGACATACCATTTAAGGAGTACCTGAAAATGAGGATATGCTTATTTATTCATAAAATCATAATAACTAAAGAGCCAGCATATCCTTATTTTCAGATTTGTTTCGGTAATTCCTTACGGACACGTAATATCATTATTTCGAGATTTAGATGCAGTACACGAGAGCGCACTCTGTTTGTGGAAGGAGCTAGAATATGGAATAGTTTACCTACTTCCAAAAGAAAAATTTTCTGTAGCTGCGACTTCGGTAAAGCAGTAACCAATTTTCTTAAAGCATAAGTTTTAAATTTTTTTTCTCTATCTTTTCATTTGGTCTAAGAAGCGTGGTGTATGTCTTTTTTTTTTAATTTTGATATATTATTCTCTGGTTAGTTCATTTTATTTTGTTATCATTTCTTTATTTTCTTACTCTCATTTTTATTAAATTCAAATTGTGTTATGTGGACTTTAATTGTACTATTGAATTCAAATAAACAAATTAATGGATGGCTTATCGATTTCAAAACAACCCCATTGAATTTGGTTGCTTGAAATTTGTGGAGAAAAGCTGCTGAACAATTCTGCTGCTGATAAGCTATTATTTAAAAAAAAAGTTGGCTTCTGAGTGCTTAATAGTTTCTGGTTTATCTGCATAGACATGGGACTTTACATGTCCCCAGAGAAAAAATCTAATGGCATCAAATCACACGAACGAGGTGGCCAGTTAACAGGTCCATTTCGTGAAATTATTCGATCGTCAACCACATGTCTGCGACATTAATGCCTTCCAATTGAGGAACGAAAAAGTTAGTAATCATGTCTCTATGCCGCTCACCGTAGACTGTAACGTTCTGACCATCATCATTTTTGAAGACATGTCGCCAGTTAACAGGCCCATTTCGTGAAATTATTCGATCATCAACCACATGTCTGCGACATTAATGCCTTCCAATTGAGGAACGAAAAAGTTAGTAATCATGTCTCTATGCCGCTCACCGTTGACTGCAACGTTCTGACCATCATCATTTTTGAAGACATATGGACCAATGTTTCCTCCGGCTCATAAAGCGCACCAAACGGTCACTTTTTCTGGATGTTATGATTTTTCGACAATTGCATGTGGATTATCATCGCTCCGAATGCGGCAATTAGCCATTTAGCCAAAAGTGTCCTTCATTACTGAACAAAAGTTTTAATTGAAATTGTGCAGCAATAGCAATGCTTCCTTCGGCCCATTCACCAAATGTACGGCGCGAATGATCGTGTGGCTTCGATTCCTCCAAAAATTGAATCTTGTAAGCACGTAAACCAAGATCTTTACGCAAAATTTTCGATAAAGTAGATGATTTAATTGTTGAACACGATGACGAATTGACACATCTGGACCATCATCAACACTACGCTGCACGCCATCTATCGCTTGTACTGTACGATGTCTTACGGGATGTATATTATCGTTTAGAGTAAATGTATTGCGAAAACGACCCATTGTTTCTCGAATCAATCGCTCTGTTGGACGAGTACGAGCACCATAAAATGCATGTAATGCCCGATGAGTTTCTCGAATTGAGCCATGAATTTCAAAATAAATTTTATAAATAACTTAAATAAGCAATTTACAAACGTTGCTCCGGCGTGAGTCTATTTATGATGAATTGTCGAACCAATCTAACCCTGAAAACACCCGGAACTGTCAAATTGGCTGTCACAGAAAACGGTGTTGCCAATTTAAAGTTCTCCGGATCTAAAAAGAAAACACCCTTTAGTTCTGATGAATTAGAATTTTTTGAACCTAGTAATTTCTAATAAGCTTTATGAAATTGGATACAGATTTATGTGCGTAAGTCGAAGCCAAAGCTATTGTTGTATAACATCAATAACCTTTTTCGCTTTATCATTATTCAATGTCCTTGTTCATTTGATAATGTTGACTCGAAAAATCAACCCAATGCAGTAATTAGTTACAATTTTCGAGATAGCACTGAAATAGAAATAATCCAAAATAAAAATTGATTTTTTTAAACAACTGCTCACAATCGGGTTTTCGAATCCAGCTTTGGCCTTCTGACCATCAGGTTCCTTAACAATTTTATTTGCTAGGAAGAGCCCTTCACACAGTAATTTTTTTGTATATTGTGGTGACCAGAATATACCCAATCAGAAAGTATGATGGCATTATGCGTCGACCGGAATTTTAAATCACGATCTATGCAGTTTAGACCAAAACGCTACCCAGAAAGATATTCAAATAATTACCAATTATCAATTAAAAATATTTTACGTATTGATGAACGAAACTGCAAACATACCTGAAAAAAATAAGAAAAAATATTAAAAATAATTGCTAATTGATAAAAAAAAAATTGAAGGAGACATTAATTAGTGCCAAATGGTTATCTGCAGTTTTTAGTTAATGTTATGTTGAAACACTTCCATGTTTCAAAGAAAAGCTCTAACGTTTCCTGCAACATGAAAACATCGACCACTATTTTTCTATCTATCACAATTCAACTCTAATAAGTTAACTTCCCACCAAATACTGAGGTCCGCAATATCAGCCTGAAGTTCCAAACAATCTTCCAAACTAGAGATCTTAGAAAAAAAAAATTTAACTTCATCGACGTGCAAAAGAGAGATAGAAAATTTAAATATGGAAGGAATATTTTTAACAAACAAAATAAAAAGTTAAGGCTGTAAATGGCTTCCTTGAGGTACGCCAGATTAATCATCACAAAAAGACAAGGAAATTCCATTTAAACGTACACCGTGTCTTCTATTCGTTAAGTATAATACGATGGAAATCTAATTCAAAAGATTCGAATAAAACCCTAGAGCCCTCAACTTCTTCTCAATTAGAAGTCCATGAGGAACGCGATCAAAACCTTGTTCAATCGTATCTACACAGTATTTAGTAGAAATTGATAAATTTGTAAATGTAGAACAAAGACAAAACCATGTTGCCTTCTTTAATACGGAGAAAAAATAATTTCTTACCTACTACATACTCTCAAATAATTTCGGGATCTCTTTTTTGGTCTATAACTTTCAATCATTTATTTACGACCAAACTTAAATACCGAAACAATAAAAGGTAGCTTCCAAGTGTGCAAAAATATACCGGACGCAAGCGACTTATTGAAAATAATAGCTAACTCGTCATAAAGAGAAGACGCATAATTTCTTAAGAACATAGCTGGAATTCGATCATTTGGGTATCTAAGTTCCATAAAGCAACTGATACATCGTCTTCACTAAGAGTCGAATGGCTCAGATCAGCAATGGAGATCAACCTGTCGAATTTTCCTGAAAATTTTGAGTCAACACTTGGTTTCGAATTCTAAACAGTGGAACAATGGAAATTGTCATAAATAAATGGACCAGAATGCCATAATTAAAAATACATTTTTCTGTTTCACGGCTCTTACCCCAAGACCAAACATAAATTTACACATTGAATCGCAATTTGATTCAGCATTCTTCAAACAATGCTCTCCATACACTTGAATTAATTCATATCAAATGTGCCAGGCATTACCTTGAATTAATGTTAATCCAATTAAAATCTCCACAAACTTAAATCCCATGTTCGTAAATTTCCTTATATGTAACATCGATCTCTGTGCATATATCCAGCGAATCAAATAAATCGGATTAAAATTCGTCGACAGAATTTAGTTAAACTTTAGCCGTCCAGTCTGCAAATTATTATCGAATTCAACAAACTGCTTTCTCGAACTGTTTCTATTCGGAGTCCGAATCGAAAAATCCTGGCCCATATCGAGTCATTCATCTCACGACTCTTTTGTCCTGTCCTAGCAATTAAATCGCTATTGTACAATTAAATCTCGGAGATAAGTCCGAACTAAATTGGATACAATCGATGTTTTTAAGTAGCTTAGAGATTTTCGACGCGACAAGCGAAAGAACTCGAAGATTTCGAGAACGCTACCGTTGTTGGACAATAAAAATTTCGTGACTGGTCATCTTGAGGCCCTTCCCTTTCCCTCTCGTTCCACATCAATCTGATGAGAAATTGTGGAAAAGACAAGATTGAGGGTTTTGACCGGATTTATTATGAATCTCACCGATGTCGGATTGCTTTGAGTTAACCGAAAAGACTTCGGAGCACCTCCTACCACTCTGTAGATAATGAACCCTAATTGCTACCCAAACTACTGAATTCGTTTTGTTTAATGCAAAATGTTGTATTTTTGCAAATTATAACCCATAGTAGTGGCAGTCATTAGGAGATAAGATGCTCGCCAGGCATGATAATCTTAGCTAATCAGCCACTTAACTTGATAGGGTTAGAAGACCCGATTTTTTTTTTGCACCCTATTCACAAATCTCCAAATGACAGGAATAAATGAGATGCCCACTATCCCGACTTTTGCCCGTCTTATCTGCCATCATTTCATGTTTTTTTTTCGTGTCCCTTTCTTATTCTTTATATTGCCGAATAATTAAGATCATTCCACTTAAGCTCTGAAATTAATTGCAAAAAAGAAACTTTCATTCTAAGCATCTGCTTGGCATCTTTTGTCGTCGACATTTTCGTTCTTTTCATTCGGTGGTAATCTTGAAAAGCTTTACGGCCGGGGTGAATTCGAATCCGATTCAAAATGTAGCTGGAATGGACGATGGCAGCTGGGTGGTTGGTAGAGGTAGGTCTGTAGTAAAGAACAAAACGACTTTGTCGAATAAAATTCATAGAAATGTTTCCGGTTCGCAGTGGTTCCTACATTATTGTGCGCGATGGGTGAAGAGGGTGGTACCGATGTTGGGGAGGAATCTACTAAGTCATCCTTACGAGAAGGAAACTAGAATGATGACAAAGACCACCTTGCCGTCGCCATCATCACGAATGGACGTCATCGTCGGATCCAAGATCCGGAATTTTTGCCCATTAAAGGAAATTGTGCTGCAATATCTCAAGTAAGGAAACGGACAAAAGACGCTACTTTTAGTCGGAACTGGGGAATGCGATTGGAGGTCGAGAGGGCGATGGCAGAGCGAAAATAAGTAATCATCACATCTTTACAGCTTTAGGTTGTGGACCCAGCTTAAGGTAGAAAACAGCCTAGTTTTTGTCTTTTCGCTAATTACACATTCAGACGAACTTTTCGGAATGAATCATTTGCGCCATGCGAAATAAACGTTGACGACATCATCCGGCCGTGTAGCTTTGTATATGGCAGTGATTCGCAAAGTGGTTGTTTTCGCTTGCAACTACAATTTTGGGATTTTTCTTGTGGAGAAAAACATGGATAGTCATTTATAACTTGTTAGAGAGGTCAGATTGAAGTCAGAATATCAGTCAGCTCGAAGTAGCGATGGGAAATCTAACTCCTTTCAGTTGAGTCAACTCATTTCAACTTACTCACTTAATTGAGTCGATCTAAAAGAGTGCTTCAATGAGTCACAAGATTTCAGCCACAAGCATAATTAGCATACATATGAAAACGAAAAGCGCCCACTATGAAAGGTTAACCAAAATTTCTGTGATGCCTTGCTCTTTTTTCTTCATAAAATAACTCTGGCATACAGTGCCTTCCTTTACTCAGAACATCAACAGCCCAAGGCAATCACTCAGCAATAAGAAACTATCGAATTACGTTTGTATGCGTGACCACTCATCAAAGCCCTGTGCCCGTGTTGACTCTTGACTCTTGTTGACACCGATGAAAAGCAGCACAATGCATTATCACATCAAATGGATTTTGGCGACTCACTATAGACCCACCACTCGCACACAATGGTATTGTGTTGCAGCGCAATAATAATACTTCGCACACTTACCGTGTCTCATGCGATGCAATATTGTGTGGTTTGATCAACACAATTGATGCCACACAACTCTTTTGTAGTGAGTCGCATCAGTCGCCTCAGTGAATGGTACATTTTGATTGACTAACTCATGATTTGCTCATCTTCAGCTCAGAGAGCTTAAAGCCGAGCGAAAGATTGGGCTGAACTGATTTTGGAGTTGGTAATTCCGTACCTGATGTTGAATATTTTCAAAATCCAATGTGCTAGTTCCAACATAACAGTATATTTACTATATACCTTTAAAAAAAGCTTCTGTGCTTCTATCATTAGAGAACCCAATACGAGAAGCGCAGCCGAAAGCACCAATATTGTGATATTAAAATTTAAGGGTGTTTGTAAAATCAGCAACATGCAAATGTTCAATCAATTTATTAGTCTTGTTTCTGATAGTGCTTCCGGCATTGATTTTAGATACTCATAGGTTACCAACAGAATAGATTGGGTTCGTGGACAAATAAGCTGAAATTTCCTTATCGGTACATATCGGTACATAGTGGTATGATTGTACATATCTCTTGCGTTTTTGAGGATCTAATATTACACAAGGACCTTTAATATTTTCATATTTTAGATGAGAGAGCTAGGGCGTAGCCTAGTGCGTAGCGTCTTGGTCTACAATGCGAAGGTCAGTAGTTCAAATCCCGATTCACATATTTTATAATTTCAGCATTGTTACTACTTGCGTTGAGGTTAAGAGAGATTTCCCATCGCACTAAGCTGCGGGTATTTGACGTATGCGGCAAACCCTTTGGTTGCACTACATGGAAAGTGACCGATCGGCTTACCAAGAAACTGCAAGCTTTCGTAAACCAATGCCTCCTACGCACTTCAAGGATATTTTGGCCAGAAGTGATCTCCAACGACGAACTTTGGAATACAACTGGACAGTAGTGATGCCAAAAAAGTAACTATTCATTACACTAGTACTCGTTACCGATCGAAATCCGAAGTAACGAGTACCGACGCGGGTTTATATTCGTTACTTAAGTAACGAAATGAGCTCCCGAAAAAGTAACTGAACTGTCAAAACTTTTCGTTACTCGAGTATTCGTTCTACTTTCAAAAAAAGTACCTATACCGAAAGTAACGTTTAGTTATTTTTTTCGTTACATCACAGTAGGGAAACCTACACTTGTGCATAACGCCGTATCGCCATTCCAAAGCAATGCTCTTACTCTATCTACCTTTTAGCAAAGTCTACAGAGAAAATAATGTGTTTTTTTTTCGTTTCGTTCCTTTCAACACCAAGAATGTCAATTAGGGTTGTGGCGCGCGGTGGGATCACTGATACCAGATTGTACATTTTTTTATAAGTTTGAGGGAATTTGCTTCATATTGCCGTTTTATTCTCTTTTTTTTATTTTTTTGAAGAAAAAATTATTCGATAAGATAAATTTGTGAAATATTGAAAAGGCTTATGTTAGTATTTCAAGTGATTTTTTTTGGTCACTACTGGACAGACTAAAATACACATTCTGATCCAAGGTCGGAAATGGCAGTGGATTGGTCATACTTTGAGGAAACCAGAGCGAAACATCGCCAAACAAGCTGTGGATTGTATTCCTCAAGGAAGACGTCAGGTTGCTCGACCATGTAGCGAGTAGTTGAGCAGGAAGTCATAGCAATAAGCAAGAACTCGCCAATTAGTTGATAAAATTGGGAGTATTGAAGAGAACAAAAATTTTATATATTAAAACATATTGTAGAAAAACTAAAAATGCTTAGCGGTCACCAATTACAGTATTTGAAATTTCGTAACGAAATCGGACTTTGAACCGGGAAAACTTTAAACACTGAAATGTTTTGAAATGGAAAATTCGTTGTAACAATACAAACTTCGGTATCCCAATAAAATATCCTTTTCCACAAATAAAGAGCTTCAAATAAGAAACAATAGAAGACAAATCCAAACCATAGCTAATCCAAAACGATTGATTCGATATTTTTGATTCCAATTCCAAAATAATCTTACCTCCAAAAATATTACTTTAACAGAAATTACCATATCATAACTCTCAAATCGATCCTGTTAATAACCCCGAAAAATCTTCAAACCAAACCAATATTGCTCCATGATGATGCTCATTTCCATGAACCATGCTGTTCGATGATGAGATCAATAAAATTGGAGGATGTGTATACTTAAAGAAAAAAACTGGAAAAAAAAATTATTAACATGAATCTAAAATAATACAATGTTGTTCTCGTACATCATAGCAATTATGCTGACTAATTTCCGATGATGAAACCCAGACTTATAGGAAATGGTTAACCGTGACATTGCTAAAAATTAAATTAAACTAAAAAACATCGTGTCAAACATCACTCAAGACAACTTTACACACGCTTTTAACTAGTTTTGAAATCTTGATTAGGTACGAGTGATTCTACGAATAAGACTTCGTAGACGATGGAAATATTGGAAAATTCAATTTTCCACGGTATCAAGTTAATTAACATGATGGAGGTTACCACACTGATTAACTTTGGGTCGATGAGTATTGCGAGGGGATGAACGAACGATACATACCCCATCATTGGGTCATCACAATTCAATAAACATAAAAAATCAGGTCACACTTCATTTCAATTTCATGACAACTCGTAATGGTACGGAAATAAATAGCAAATGAAATCGAAAATGTTCAAAATAAAAGCACCCTAATTTTCTTTGAAATTTCTTTCATAACGATTTAGTCCTCATCCCGAAAAAGGAACTAAGGTATCACTTCCATGGGTTTCATAACGTTCCGATAAAACCAAATCACAAATAAATTTTCAACCCCTTTAACCTTTGCAAGGAGCTCAATTTCGAAGCAATTTCGAGTGATTTTCTCGCAAAAAAAAAAACCGAACTGAAAACTCCCGAGCACGAGGGTAAGAACAAAACTAATAGAGCAATTTCCTATAAATATATGCCTAAAAGTATAAAGGAGGGAGCAATCCTACACACTTTGAGTTTTCGGCTTGTATTATGTTTATCCGGGTGAATAAAAATACCGAGGGTATATGAACCCAAACCCCAACCCAATCCTCGTTGACTCATTCAGATTGTTGCACAGCCGAGGCTCTTTAAGTCCAGGCCGAGAACACACAGGAAATTGAAAATAAACAAAGTTCCTTCTGGGCTGATGATGTTGATAATGCAGCAGCACATATCGTCTATGTCTTTCGGGTAAAAAATAAACAATAACTCAAGAAAAACATAGAGACAGGGCGCGAAGGTTTCCTTTGTAGTTTTTGGCTGGGAGCGCTGATCGCTCTCCTCCTCCCGGGTACATCATGTACACAAAAACCCGAACAAATAATCGAAGTAAAATAAAAGAATGGCAAGCATATGAACAAGACACGCCAAAGGAATAGGAACTGCACAAGAAGACGACGTGTATCCATGCGGATAGCATCCATTTCCGCATCTCGGAGTACATTAAGTCTACCACCGTGAAGTGAACACAAATAACAAATCAAAGTTATACTATAAGACTGTGTTCTTGGTAACGAGGAGGGCGAACCTTTCAAGTATTTTTTCAGGCCGAAGGCAGCGATCTCCTTCCGGGCAAATCAACTTCAATAGACGGGGGGTAGATAGTGAGTGAGTGAGTGAGTGCATCATCATAACATACTTTCATCCAGCGCCCCATATAGATGCTATTGTTTTCGGAATCTGAAGAGATATAAGGGCCGGCAACAGTCTGATTAGTCAATAAAATACTTCACGGTGATTACATCAGCTGCTGCTTCCACTGAGATTGATGATGAGGTTGATGATTATGACGATGTTGATGGCTGGGGTCGAAAGTGTCTATTGTACTCGAAAATGTGAAATGCACAGAGATCAGAGTTGCGTTTGCTTCCTCAAACAAACATGGCCCGGCAATGATGCTCTTGCCTTATAGAACTTCGAGTGGCCAGGGCTTATTAAAATGATGCCGCCGCTGCTGCTGCAACTGCTCTATACCCAAGCTTCCTTCCTTCCTTCGATTTACTCTCGAGATATGGATAAATGTAAAGTGGTTTAATTACCTTCCGCTAGATACCGTCTAAAGTTCAATGGGATTTTATGCCGGGAGGATGACTCTCGGCTTGTTGATTTTCGATATGAGAGTAAACAAGATTTTTAATTATTGAGATTGCAATGGAAATGCTAAAGGGAATCATGATTTTCTTAGTTCTAGTTCATGCTTTTTTAAGCAGTTCTTGAGAGCAGGTATTTCCAATGGGATTATTGCTATGCAGATTAAAATGTGAAATTTTAATTAGTTGCCCCAAGTCGATTTTATTGCGTTAATTAACTAAGCAGCAGATCTTGTAGTTAGAATGGGCCCATTCATAGTTCTGTTTGGTCCAACTGACCCATTTGGTAACCAGTAACCACTTGTAAAATCGAATCGGCAGAAATTCTAATTCTTCTGATCACGAGCCAAGCTATTTGTTCGTGGCTTCCGAAGTTGGTGACACTCAACAAAGCATTGTTGCTGCTGAGCGTCAGTTATAACCATTGTAGTCTAATGTCGTTTCTATGACCTCAATTTATGTATATCCCTAAGCTCAAAAGAAGAAGAAGCAAGATTTTCCCTGCCTGAAGGTTGCAAAGCTGTATGCCATCAAGTGCGTCGATAGATTACGGATAGTTGCCGAGAATGTTTTTGATCCAAATAGTGCTGTTTCTTCCGAAAACCATTCCCAATCCTAGTAGTCCAATTCCATTATGCTCCATAACATAAAATCCAAAAAATGGTAATTTTTCGCAGGTTGGTAGACAATTAAGAAAACTAGCTCGAGTGAACCAACCACGAAAGACGCAAGGAAGAAAACACGGGTGGGAATGTGTACCCAAGTGTCGGTAGGAGCTGCGACTACAGGCGAGGGGCCGGAGAGGGGCTAGGAGAATGGCGACAACTGGACCAAGTTGTGGTAGTGATCATGTTACAGATCCATCGAATGCAGCAGTAATCAAGCAGACTGTTGCAATGGAAACAATGCTACTGCTTCGATTGATTGCGAGGACAGCCGCGAAAATATGCTTCATGGCGACATCTTCGATAGCGATGTATCGCTTGAAGACATAACTCTGACTGGAGATGACTCGTTAAGTGACTGGAGATAACTCGTTAAGTGACTGTGCCACTTGTCATGGTCGATAAATGGCCGTCATTGAAGAAAGCAGATGCGAAGAAGACCGACTCTGGACGACAACGGGAAAGTGCAAGATTACGCAGAAAAGAGGAGGCCAAAGCTACGGCTAGTACCACTTTTACTTCAAGTGTAGTATGCGCTGATTCTACACTGACGCGACCTGAACCTTTGGCCGTCAGGAAGAACGGTGGGAAGTCGAAGCGAAAGCCGAAGAAAACTGTAACTGCAAAGCACCCATGTGACCTAAAGGCGATTACTCCATCGCCATCTAAATCGAGAGATTCCTCCTGCGAAGAAAGCCAAACCTGTACCTCGGATTTTCAGTCTTAAGTTTGAGCTCGTAGTTCCCGCGTGAAAAATCCATAGAGGAGGAGAACACAAACCTACTGGACGAACACATGGATGAAGGATGTGTTCCCAAAATGAGATTCAATTCGAGCGAATGGGTACACGATATTTTCAGAATATCGACCATCGATGGATGGGCTTCTTTACACCTGCAGTAAGTGGAATGAAGCCGCCTTATCACAACGCAACCCTGGCCGTAGTCCATAAGGATAATGCTTCCCGTCTCATCTACGGTAAAAGATCGAGTCGTCACGAATCCTGAGCCGGACCATGAATCAGAACGGCCTTGATACGAGAAGCTGGAAGATCCGTCCAGTGTCGCAGTCCAAGAAGGATGTTAAAATGGAAATCAGATTGTACCGAAGGTCAGCACCAGTAATTAGGTAGATGAATGGTTTAGTGCACTTCGAACTGCACCGAATTCACTTTACTCTGGGGAAAAACGTAGCGATGCAGATAAACCTCCACCACTGTGCAGGGGCGACTGCAAATTTGCAGGCCCATCTTCTTCAGAGTAGAAGTGAATTGGCGCTCGTCCAAGAGCCGTGGATGAGAAGCGACACCAAAATCCTTGGATGGAGAAGGAGGAATGTTTACCACGGCGCTACAGCAGGTTAGCCGCAGAGTAACAAAGAAAGACTTTAATTTCATCAAGCTATCTCAGGTTTGCAGGTTTGTAATCTGGCTTATGATGCGAACGCGCATCATTCATTATGGGGAAGCACAGATACATATAGAAGAGGTGTGTTACTTGTTGAATTTTCAGCAGGGACAAACATGATGGTGGCAAAAAGAGGTAAAGAGTACACATTTGTTACCAAAGCCAAAGCAGAGGTTATCGACATTCAGAGTGAAAGATTGGATGGTTTCTCAAGAACTATGCTTCTGAATAGTAGCGGCTAAATTTCGTTGACTATAACTGGGGTATAGATAGTGATAATTTGGCCGCTTACCGCATAGTGGATAAAATAATAACCAAGGAAAAAACAATATGGGTATTAAACGCCTTAAAGCCTTTTACGTCGGCGGGACCAGATGGAGTAATTCCTGTAATGCTACAGCATAGCCTGGACAGCATTGTCGTATTGCTGGTTAACATTTTCAAGGCCTGCCTTCTTCCAAGATATGTGCCTCTGAAATCGGAAGAGGTTGCTTTTCATACCGAAGGCAAATAAAAGTAGTCATATACAACCGAAGTACAGGCCAATAAGTCTGACATCTTTCTTTCTAAGAACCTTTGAAAGACATAAGAGCCACATCACCGACTTCAGTCCTTCTTAACATGCGAAATGACGATCTGTAGAAATAGCACTGCACACGGTAGTATCGAAAACTGAAAAATCTATGGAACTCAAGGAATACACTTTGAGTGCTTTTGTGGGTGTAGAGGGCGCATTCAACAATATATGCATCAATGCGCTAATAGGCGCGTTAATCGCACATGATGTAAATTTAATGTTCACTGAATGGATTCATAGCAAGTTGGTGCGCAGAAAAAATGCTGCCGCAATGGGACACCAGGACAAAACAAGTGAATGAAGGAAAACCACAAGGAGGGGTTTCGTCACCTTTACTTTGGCTGCTAGCCGTG
This sequence comes from Chorisops tibialis, assembly GCA_963669355.1. NCBI lineage: Eukaryota > Metazoa > Arthropoda > Insecta > Diptera > Stratiomyidae > Chorisops > Chorisops tibialis. Next base: position 315,140,189 of record OY770262.1, read on the forward strand.
AATGGTATCCTCTCGCAGTCGAACGTTATCTTTATTCGCAAATCTCCAACAGTCGCCTCCTTTGTTTAGGCTCTAGATTCTTCTCAGAGCTAGACGACCTCAGAGGCGTCAAATATTCGAGAATCCAAATATGGTAAGGTGAATATGAGTATATGAGTATCATACTACCAATCGCTACATGCGGTTGGAGAGTACCGAGCTGAAATATATTAAATCACAATTGAGTAACAATTGCCTGCTTAGCAAAACGGGGCATTACGCACAATGCCCACAGCAGGATAGGAAGTCACCTTGGGATTTCATCCGCTGAATGCTGTAATTTTGGAGAAGACAGAAATTGCGGCTCTGAAGCTTTAAATTTTTAGCGATTGGCTTGTATCAGTTTAAAAAAAATTAATGTCACCATCCTGGAGAAGGAATCTCCTTTCCCAAGCTATAGTAGTGATATAATGCTATAAAAGGTGCATTTTGTGAAGCACAATGAAGTCACTCTACCTGACAGACAGCAATGGACTGACAGTTATGACAACCAGAATGACGAAATTGCGAAATTTACTGATGGTTTGAAAATGAAAGAGGGAGTAGGTTATGGCATCTTTTCAAATCCACCATTTCCATCTACCAGAATATGTCACGGTCTTCCGGGGCGGAACTGGTTTTGCGTGCAGGAGTAAATGGTAAGTGAGATATTTTTTACTCCGACATCAAAGCTGCACTGGAGGTCCTTTTCGCTTACAGCTGCAATTCAAGATGCTAGCACCATTGTATGGACATGCTGGAAGAATTGGAAAAAACCCTGCACTTTGCTACTTTGTTGGGTTCCGGATCATCGGGATATACTTGAAAACGAATTGGCAACAGGGCCGGCCAGAAACGGATCTGCCTCTGCCACCGATGAAGACAATGACGGACAATGTTGGCATTGCCTTGAGAGGTATTATGGAAAAGGGAAAATCTCAAATGATTACAAAGCGACACTCCACGAAGATGCTATGGTTTGGGTTTGATAGAAGGGAATCAATAAAAATATTGAGACTCGACAGAAACTTCCTACGGGCACTGGTAGGGATACCCACGAGCCACTGTATTCTAAGAAAAAGCACTCGAAGGCTTCGCCGCGGTGAGGAGGATGAGACCGTAGAGCATTTACTCTATCACTGCCCATGCCTCTGAACGAATTCTCGGAGAGTACTTCTTCGCCGAGTTGAATGATCTCCGATCCCTTGAACCGACCAAGCTCAGCAGTTTCACCGGTAGAGACTGAATAATATGTAGGTCCACATAGTGTGAAGAATGACCCGAATTGCGAGCAACCTCACACCAAGTCGCTCAACTGCGGCAGAAGCTATCGGTCAAAAACTGTTTTTTCTACGTTGTACGTAGGATGGAGTAGAGCCCCGTAAGGCGCTGTTTCAGTCCGTCATGGGCTAGTAGGTATTCTTCCCGGTGTGCCTTCGCCGCTTTCAAGGATCCCCTGCTTCTCAGAACTTTCTTGGAATGATCTTATTTGAGCCGGAGTAAAGATGTACCGGTAGGTAGCGTGAACCCTCCGTCCTCCCCTTTTGTTTTATTTTATTATTATTATTTTTTTTCCGTTCCCCACAGCTCAACCAGGATGGTGCCTTCTCCGGATCAAATCCTTTCTCCACGCCGTCAGCCCTAACTTTCCGGCAACCATGCTGTGAGGTCTGGAGGGAGCCCATCATCTGCTAGCGGAATGAAGCGCTTCATTTCGATACAATGGTACAAGTACAGCGGCGTACAATGGACGCATAGGTGGGCTACGTAAATTGGTGTCCAACCCCTCCACAAACGTAATCTGACCAATGCGAAGGTTGAGAGTTCAAAACGTCGACGTATAATTTCAGCACACTGCATGCGTGGGTATATCTTGGTCCCCTCAATCTGCGAAAATGAAATTTCGTATATCGACGATTGTGCAAAGGCCTAACCACCCTTGCACAATAACAAATAACGACCAAAGCCCGATTTGGGATGTAGTGCCATTGAAGAAGAAGCTCAAAACAAACGTTCGATACAAGATTGTCAATAGTGCTTTGGCAACTATGTACAATCAATTGCAATCAGAATAAAGAAAAAGGACGATGTTATGAGCATCGCATTGTACGCACAATGCCCACGAAAAAATACATAAAGTACATTTTTGTTCATATTCTACTTCGAAATCAAAATAACGCAAGATTATCCAACAGAAATTACAGCGAAAGCGTCTGGTACGTAGTCTGCTTCAACTCGAAATTGGTCTCACCTAAATGACCTCGAAACGAGTTTGAGAAAGCTCGAAACGACACAATTCCACCTTAGAATGGGTATGAGCCAACAATTCAACATTGTAGGAGTTCAACAAATTCCAATAACTCCAAAATGTACAATTGTCGAAAATGGTCAATATTTTGGTAAATGGGAGAAACAATTTTTTTTCTCTAGTTTACCCCTAAAACAACCCAACACTCATCAATCGCAAAAACTTTTGAAACATCCCTCGTCCAAATGTTCAAAACAAGAAACTCCAGATCAATTTGTCAGATTGTTTTTCCTTTTCACCCAAAATTACATTCCATCCCGAAATATTTAACATCGAATCCCGGGCTCCCTAAACATAAACTGTCGCCTCCAGGATTTTAATTAAAACTTAAGAACGAAACATATACCCAAACCTTACAATACTTAACTGACACACAAGTCCACTATGCTTGACATTAGACAAAACAAAAAAAACTTTTCAAAGCTTCTTGTTTTCCGTTCGTCCTGTCTCCAGCTATCGGTGTCCCTCACCCACACCATTGTAACGAAATCCATAAGTAGCCTGTCTAGGACACAATTCATTATAAACCTGTTAAAAAACCTGTCCACTTAACATTTTATCCGAAAGGACATGATTTGACAACAGAAGGAAACTAAAAAAAAAAAAAATGTTCATGTCACCTAAAACGTTTGTCCGACCTAATTAACGATGCTTTTAAAAAGTCAAAACTCTGCAATTACAGTTTGGTCAAGGATAAACTGAAGGGTATAAGAGTCTCCTGCAGCCTCTTACATCATCACCTCCCCTCCCCCAACGAAAATATCGATTGTGTCGAAGCCAAATTTTCTCAGGTAGTCCAGTTCGTTTATGCTAGCTAGTGACATACTCCATAAAAAAGTTGGTATTTGACAAAAAAAAAATTTAAAGTCCTCGATCCACGTCCGATTCGTCCTTTCTTCTCGGACAATAAAACAGAGAATTTTTGCTTTGCCCCAAAACCTAGACCGGAACAGAAAAACAACAACGATTCGGATGGTTTGTTCAATAATTTGGCAGATGACACCGTCTCCTTATCAAATCCTGACACATGTCAAAACAAGGATATATGTAATTTAAAAAAGGATATCCTCCTTCGTTTTTTCAAGATTCGTAGATTTCAGCTTCGAAGAGATCTCTGACCAATAACAATAAAATGAAAAAAGTCCCTGAATGAATCCTGCCCGTTCCAAGTCGCCATCCTCAACAGAAAAAAAAACCGAGTGCCAATATTAAGGACGAAATTTATCATATCAAGTCGGTTCGGACAGGTATTTTGTATTAGACTAGACCCAGCCAGCATCTTTGATTTCGAATTAAAGTTAGTCGTCCTAGTCCCGGGTTGCCGGTATTAAAGTTGCCTCGGTTGAAAGTCCTTTAAATCCTCCAAGATTCCATCCCACGATTACCATGTCCAACTATGCTGTCATAGTTTGCTATCTATAAGCCCCATAGATACAGAGATCGATCCTGGCAGATAGTCTAAGACCATGGGTTATATTTGGACTATTAGTCCTGGGCCTACTGGTGTGGTCCTGTTGTCATATCACCCATATAATCGATTTCGTGTGTATGAGTGCGGCATAAGGACACAAAAACCTAAAACACGCACACAATCAACCATCTCGTCCAGTCTCTCGCACTGTGTATCCTCCAGTCCTCCAGATAAGCCATTATTTAAAGTTTTATTGATGTCATGGGGATAAGCGGGAACGATGTTACGGTCATAGTTAGATTCTCTGTGAACGACCAACTCTATATCTATCGGATATTCGAAAGGACAAAATTTTATGCGCCAAATGTCATTAGAGGCGAATAAATTTTATTTTTTTTTGTTGTATTTTAACATTTCGGGAAAAAAAGGGCTACGATTGCATTTTAAATTTTTTGCACTGAATTTCATAACGTATTTATGGGAACTAACAGGCATCCTTGCTAGTTGGTATATGGTTAGCTTCGGTTGTGAGTTAGAGCGAAACGTTTTGAAAAGCCGTGACGCGTGATTGAAATTTTGCGTTTTTAAGGTTTTCTGCAAATACATTCAACATGAAATCGAAATAATCCGATAGAATTTTGTGGGAGCCGCAACGTGAATTTCGTTTCGAAATTCAGCTTTTTTAATCCGTGTACGGGAAAATGGAATTTTCGCTTTTTTTTATTTATTATCAAATTCTCGGTATTTATATCGGATTTGGGCTTAGTTGACAATTCTATCGATTTTTAGTAAGTCGAATTATTCGGCTGTTTTGATTTCAGTTCCAATGGAAAAAAATACCGAAGCGATGTGGAATGAAACTTTTTAGATGAGATTTTTGTTAAGATTTAATTGGAGGAGTCGTTGAATGATAATTCGATTTGAATTTAATAAGAAAAAAGTACGAAATGTTATTAAGCCAGCCCATGAATGACTGGATACTCAATAAATGATTGATTTCTAATAAAGTATCCTTACATATTTTTCTCTTGAAATAAGTAGCGAAACTGCAATCTCTCAAGTCCTTAGGTTTAGAATAGTTGTAGGATTTGATTGCTTACAAAAATTCGAAACTGTAGTAGCCTTGATCAGGGATTCCCAACATTTTTTTTTGCTTCAATAACCAGACTTGAATTTATCAAAAGCAACACAGGAAGTCAAATAAGGCAGCAACAATTTTGCCTAGAAATTAATTATGAAATAAATGGCTGTGTATAAATAAAACCTCGTATATCAAGAGCCTCTATAACAAAAACAACCCCATTGTCCTAGCGCCACATTCTTAACAAAAATCAAGAAAAAGCCAATAATCTAAAAAAAATAATTTAAAAAAATGGCCAGGAAAAAAACCAATGTCCAGATTCTCAAGAAAAAAAACCAACCACATTTCTCAAAAGAAAATTATACTCCCAGAAAAATACCCAGGGATAAAGATTGAAAATACTTCCCGCCAAAAGTCTAATTTTAAAATATAACCTTGATATCGACAAATGTCCCACCAAACTCAGTGGCGGCTCGTGACTTGTTTGATAGGTAGGAAGCTGTGTTCAGAAAATATTGGAAGAGAGAAGTATTGATCATTCAAAAATCTCTGTCTATGCTTGGGACATACAAAAGTATGATTTCGACCAATTTATCTATATAAATATAATTGTAGTGTCTGTCTGTTATTTGTTTATAAATGGCTATAAATAAGTTTTTTGCTTTATTTTAGCAATAACTAAGCAGAAACAAACATTTTTAAAAATTTTCTCTGTCTGTCTGTCTTTCCGGTTTTCACGCAAGAACGGCTACACCGATTGTATTGAAACTTTCACAGTTTGTTAGATGTGCACCGAGATGTAATCTGCGTGTGGTCTTATTTCAATACCCCCACGCCTTCCACCCCCTCCCATACAAAATGACTCATTTTCAAAAATATATACTAATCAAATTTTCTCCAAAACCATTGGAGCAAATCATTTGAAATTTAAAACATACTATTTTTATCAGAAATGTGATCTATGGTATACAAATTATTTGAATCCTCCTACTACTTCCACCACCTCCCATACAAACTGCACTTTTTTATGAAAGGCTATTCACCAATTTTCTCAGTATGTGTAACTTTCATCGAGCTTAAATGTTGTACTTTATCCTTAATTTGCATTATTATTAATATCGGGAAAAAATTAACCGAGTAGTTTCACTCCTTCTACCCTCCCCCCCCCCATACAATATGACACAATTCCATGACTTTACAAAAATACAAAAATTCGATTTTCTTGAAAGCGTGAATGATGCAGATCTGAAATTTAAAATATATCAATTGCGTTATGATTATAGTTGTTTCTCAAAAATTCACTTAAAACCACCTACTCCTTCCACCACCTCCCATACAAACTGCACTTTTTCATGAAATGCTATGCACCCATTTTCTCAGTACGTGTAACTTTCATCGAGCTTAAATGTTGTATTTAATCCTTAATTTGCATTAGTATTAATATTGGGAAACAATTAACCGATTAGCTTCATTCCTTCTACCACCTCCCATACAATGTGACACGATTCCACGTGTTTACAAAAATTCGATTTTATTAAAAAGCGTGAATGATACAGACCTGAAATTTAAAATATATCAATTGCATGATAATTATAGTTGTTTCTCGAAATATCACCAAAAACCCCCTTTTCCTTCTACACCCTCCCATACAAATTGCACAATTTCATTAAATTCAATGCACTAAGTTTCTCAGTACCTACTCAATTTTTGAAGGTTAAATTTGGTACAAAACATTTTTATAGCTACTCTAGCATGATGTGAAACAAATTAGTTCAATGCAGCCACTTCCCATACAAAATTTCATAATATCACAAAAATTTCGATTTCATCTATGATATCGTATGATTGGGCTTTGATTTGATTTGATCACGAGCCTCTCCCATTCAAATGCGATCATTCTTAATAATTTATGGTTCTGATTCCAACAAAATACAAAACATTGTGTTCAAAGAGCCATTAAAGTAAGCGGATTATATATCCCACATAATGTATTACTAACTATATTCTCAAAAATTACTTATTATTGCGATTTTTATGCGGACGAAGTCGCGGGCGTTTGCTAGTTTAAATAAACCAACTAAAAACCAACAAATTAAATGGCACGAGCTTGAAATTCTGTACGAACTCATTTCAAGAGAAATTAAATAAAACTGCATCACAAATCTTGCGATTCCACCGACTCTTCTACCCCCTCCCACACAAATGCATGGTTTTGAAGTAAATTCTATGAAACTTTGTGGATTTTAAATCACCTCTCATACAAAACGGCACAATTGCACAACTTAATTATAAGTGGATTTTGTTGGAATGTATAAAGGCTGATCTGAAATCTGCAGAAATTGTTGAAATCTGCCAACTCTTTCTGCCACCTCCCATATAAAAGTCGTAGTTTTAGTTTTTCTTGGGCACATGGTTCTCAGGATGACTATGCTGAGGCCCTAGTTTTTGAGAATTTTTGTTTTTGTCGCTGTTCTTAGGCCTTCTTTATTTATTTTTTATTTTTGTATTTATTTCTACAAAAATTTCTCGATTTTTGATTTTTTATGATTTTTTGGTGACCATGAAGCGATTGAATTCTTTTGTATGTCCCATACAGTTTTGACAATTTGATTTTGAGTATAAGTGAAGCATGCTGACAAAATGGACCTTATCTTGCCAGATATTAAAATTGAGTTGTTGGATAAAGGACAAAATTCGAAAGAGAACGCCGCGATAATTCCGAAAAAATTTCAAAAATTTATGAAGTTATGGCGTTCTGAATGTTGAAGTAAAAAAAGGAAAGTTTTGAGATAAAAGAAGTTGAAGTTTGAGTCTTTTCTAGACGTTTTAATAGTCAAAATAATAATTCCCCCCTCCCCTCCCCTCCTACCACCTCTCAAAATACTAAAAAAAAACCTAAAACATGAAATTTTGACTTAAACTCGTGTTTTGGGCTGTACTCAACATTTTGCCTTGGCAAGATAAGATCCCTTTTGTCAGCTTGCGTTACATATGATGTTGGTGGACAGTTTTCATTGAATGGGCTGATGAGAGAAAACATTTTTCAAATGCCATAATATCGCGAAAATACAGCCACTTTTTCCTGTTTCCTAAAACGAAGTAAAAGTAATGCAGCTCCACTTCTAGAAGGTCTATATACTCAGTTAGATGGTTTCTGTTCGCTTTCCATCAATCGGAGCACCATAACATCTGCAAATATTTGTCAGTAGCAGCCAGTACAACTGAAAAATATATCAAATTCACCACTCGTTAGGTCATTCTCACGCCCCTTTCCAATCCCATTCCTTTCCTCCATGACTGTGTTTGTGAATTGCACATAAAGGCTGAAACTGCCTATTATACAAGTAATTCTGTAAAAAAAAACCTAAAAATCAAAAACAAAAATTCTGTTTGCTAATGGAGCCAGTGTTGTGGAAAATCTTTTAGTTAGGAGATTCGCTCTATATGATCCGTCAGAGACATTTTAGAAAATCATAGAACTTTTTTCCATGGTCTTGGTGCAAAAATTCAGGATTTCAGGCTAATCAATCAATTTTCTGTTAATTTAAATTTACTGTTTTTGTCCTATGACTCTATAGGATGGTCTCGAAACGAAATTATAGGCTAACGCCATTCTACACCCGTCTTCTTCTTTGGTGTTTTATGCTTACACTTTTCCAGGTTTAAATGGGTACTTTCGACTAGTCTTCTTCTTTTTCAATGGCACTACAGCCTCAATCGAATTTTGGTCTCCTCACCTTTAAGTTCCTTATCATTTTATTTGTGATTATAAAAGGGTTATTAGCCATTCGCACAACCGAATTTTCATTTTCGCAGATTGAGGTGTCCAAGATATACCAACGCAAGTAGTGTGCCGGAATTATACAACGATACCGGGATTTGAGCTCCCGATCTTCGCATTGTAGACCAACAAGCTACCCACAACGCTTCATTCTAACCTAGTAACTAATATAAAGAAGCGAAAGACTGAACAAAAGTTCAAATTCGAACTTTAAAAGTGCAAAATTTAACAAAAAAAAAAAGCAAATGAATTACAAAAAGACTGCTTTAAGCCGCTCAGAAAATATAATTATTGGGTATCCTCCAATTTTTTCAATTTAATCCACGAAACTGCTCAGAGTCAAATTGGAAAAATTATTTACCAAATTTCAGGGCTAAATAGTAAGGAAGCAACAGAGTACTTCCAATTAAAGTATTTTGCCCTATTTCACCCCTCAGAAGCCAAATTTCGGGAAAGCCGAAAATCATCTTTTAATTAGGCCCGAGAGGAATCTAAATACGAAGTTTTATGATTCTGTGATAAAGGAATTGTATTCTCCAGGAGTTTCCTTTTATTTCATTTGCGGAAAACTCAGTCGATTATGCGCAATTGAAATTAGCTTGAACTGCGTCTACCATGTACTACGTCTTTTACGATTGAGTGCCTTTATTTTCAAAAATGTCAAAATTTGGCAAACATTTTTTTTTCAACCACTTCATATACAAAATCCGGCCTGAAATACCAGGCGACCATAGTTCAGAGCTAGTTTTTTAGTCAATGTATTTGGCGAAATGTAGACGGAGACGAGTAGGGCGGGTTTTCCTTTCATTGTCGTCTTCACGGAGCAAAGTTGCCGATACCGGCATGAGCTGTCGCTACCCTGTTTACGTTTATTTTCGATTCAGCAAATTGCAAAATATTGCGATTGCTCATACAAATCCGACCTGAAATACCAGCCACCCATAACTCAGCAGCCGATTTTTTTTTGAGTTGGTCGACATTCTTGTGCATTCTTGCTCAGCTAAGATTATGGGCGCCTGTTAGAGAGATAGAATCGTGGCAACGAATTCCGTGACACACCAAATTTTTGGTTGAATCGAGCCATTAGACATATCCATGTCAAAATTATTTTTTTCGAAGTAGATGATTCGTACACTTGTTAATCCCGATCTTAAAGTTTGAGTACTACTTGCTTTCAACTTCCTTTAAGCTCCACCGCCCCTCGGCGCCCTTGAATTATCCTGGCGCCACCCGTTAACATGGGATATGCGGGTGTAGTATTTACGCCACTGCTGCAAAATATGTTCAATTTTCAATAAACTCTCGCCCGAATATCGGGAAAAGTTAGAATTTTCCTATCACATTTGCATCTAATTGTGAGTGGGCTGCTTCTTAGCGCGCTGTTTATAAACAGCACAATTTTAAAAAACTTAAATTTCTTGCGTTGAAACAAAAATCGATAATGCCACGAATTTCAAAAATATTCCGTTGCAATATATGTTGATTTCGAAAACCCGTTCCAATCATAAACGAAATTTTTCGATGTCAAACGATTCGGAAATAAAATTTGATAAATTGCTCAATTATGGAGATAACAAGTTCAAAAGTTATCTGTGTAAAGTTTAAATGATTTTAAAAACGCTAGTTATTATATTTTCGGTAAACAAAAGAACAAACTTAAATTGTGCGCTCTTTCTGTTAACAAAAATGAAACTATAACTTCATCATAATTCGAAAACAAGAACAGAAAACAAAAAAGATTTTCTTTTTCCATCGTAAATTTCGGATAATGATTAAACATGGCACTAATTAAAACTGAAAAATGTTGTATATTTCTCTACGCTAGGTTTTTTGTTTTACATCCACATAATGGAAACAGGCATCCGAAAATGTATCGAAGCATTTTTAATTGGGGTTATTGATACTTGCTTTCATATCGAATTCGGAAAAAAAAACGCATCTGAATTTTTTTTACAATTTATTAACCCCGGTCAAATTAATTACCTTTTATTTTATATGAATAAATAAATGAAAATTCAAAAAAAAAAAAATTTCTTTTTTTGGAGTATGAGAAAAATTTAATTTCCTATTAATTTATTATTCCATACTCCTTTCGAACGAAGGCGTTTAGAAGGCTTAGTAAAGTGTTTAGTGCCATGCATAACACCTACAAAATAAAACGTCAAATTGCCATAATTCTAGAATAAAACGCCGATTCATTCAATCAGAGAACGATGATAGTCATAAAGCGATGAATAAAGCACACGATCTGAATCATTTATATGCGTGTGTATCTAAGAAAACAAGCATACATTTCCGATAAACTTTCGTTTTAGAATAATAAAGTACGTGGCGAGTACGTCAAAAATATCCAGCCCTGTAATCACAGCAATTACCAGCAATTTCGAACGAAATATTCATAAGCTAACAACATTTGTTTTTTTTTTTCAAGTTATTTTGATCACAGCAGGGTTCTATCCACGACCCCCAATTTCTAGTTTCGTTTTGAAAGTGTGCGCGGCAAAATTTGAAATATATAATTTTCGATAAGTTCATCATGAAATTAAACTTTCTATTCATTTTGTTAAGAGCATTGCGAAGGCTATTATCAAGGAATAATCAAAACAATGAAAACAACAATAGAGTATTTCGTAGCCTCTGTATTGTCTGTGAAAAAAAAAAACATAGTACGTGGTGAATCGACATCCAATTTAGTTTTCGCTCTACGTATGGAAAGCGTTGAAGCCATGCATCTTATCTCACGGTATTGTTATTTTACTGGAGGCTTCACCTGTTTCAGTGTTTTGAGGTAAAAAAAACTTTTTTGGCGCTTAACCGTCCTCAAGAAGAGAATTTCTCACGTGAAAAAGTGAAACAAAGATTTAAATAAAAAGAACTTTTAACGTATTAATTCAAAGCATTTTTTTTTAAACTGTTCCATTTTATTTTTTTTTTTTTAGAAATTAGTTAAGCTCATTTCTTTTAGGTAGAAAATTAAGTGATCGGAAGTGTTTTTTATTAGATAAATGCCAGCAATTTTACTAATTCTATTGTTAGAATGATGATAATTTGAAAGGTAAAAAGATGACCGTAAAATTTTATATTTTTAAATTTTTGAATCTTCAATTATGCTTTTTTCTAAGAAATATTAGCACTTTCCATTAAATATAGCGTTTCCGTTGGTGTTCCAAGAAGAAAAACAAATTATAGTGATAGCGAAATTGTTCTGAATAAGATGTCGAATGCCGCTATTTTGACACGGCGAATTTGAGAAGGAAATCATAGTAGTGTAAGTCGCATTATTTTTTCACCCAATCCATATTAGCTTTATTCAAAAAATTTTTGGCATCTAATAGAATACTGTCAAACATTTTTGAAAATCGATTATATACTTTTTTTTTCATCATTTAATCCAAGTCCCAATAAATTTCTGGTATCAAACGTAGGAATGAAGTTTGGATTTTTCATTTTCATCTAAACCTTCAGAAACGAAAACGGAAAATTTAACATTTTAGACACAAAACAGTAGTTTGGATTTTGGAACGAAAAATTAATGTTGCACTTTTTGATGACACAAAATATAGTAACGTCCTTTCCATACAAAAGAAACTTAAAAGTTTGTCAAAAAAAAAACCGGCTTTAGTCTTTCGTGTCATTTATAAGCCCCAACATAGTTTTGGATTTTTATTGCAAAAAAAAATAATAATAATAATGAAAAATCGCTAACCTTTTTCTGAAAGTCAGTAACCTTGGAGGCTTTGTTCCAGCTACAACGGAGTTACACAGTAGTCTCAACTCAGCAAAGGGCATTGTTTACAATCGAGCACTTTCCAATCTTTCGGAAGAAGACATTGTAGCTGGATCATCACACCTGAGTGTCACTCAAAAAAAAAAAAAAATTGAGAACGTGGTACGACCCATTGGTCTACCCAGCAAACAAAATAATTCGTTAAAGGATCGTTAATGAATTATATTAACGAGCGATTTGATCGTTAACGAGTCATTAACGATTCATCAAGTGGACTAAATAGACATTCGTTAATGAATTGTAAAACATTTACAAGAAACGAGTATATAAGCAAGTATATAATCGTTATCAATGAATCATTAATGTGTCGTTAATAATTTTTATTTTAACTCATTAATGAATATCGGTAACGATTCATAAACGATATTATTTATGAAATATTAACGATTTATTAAAGAACTTGACCCTTAAGACTAAACAAGAGATCTTCGAAGATCGCAATTGCTTCTTGTTCTGTTTCTGTTGTTTATGACTTTGTATTAGGTTGTTGCAGATGAAATGGCGACTTTTGCGATGAAGTGAAGTTAGTTGCGATTTTCATGTCTGAAACTATCTCCAGGTGACTCTGGTAGTAATGAATATTGAAGTATAAAAACTTCTACATTTGGTCATGGAATCATTTCAGTTTTGGACTTCATTGGAGAGAAAAAAAAATAAAAAAAACATGGAATCGAGTCAAAAACGGTTACTTTTTCTTTACGAGTTCAAACTTGGCCACAACACAAGGAAGGCAACCAAAAACATCAACAGGGCATTTGGAGATCAACGTTGTGCTTGTTTTGTATCATTTCATGCTCGCTTTAAGATCATTATTTGCGAGCGCTCGTTAAATTGTTTTGCTGGGTAGTTATTTTGACATTCAACAGATACAAACTTCCTGAAACTGTCGAGTTTGGATGGCAACGCGTACCCGTTAGACTTTACGCTCCTGATTGGCCATACTCAAAAATGGTGCAAGTCAGAACAATTAGTCTGTAAAAAATGTGGTGAGAACTCCAACACAGATAAGCACCCGAAACCTCGCACGCCATATAAAAAAAAAAGACTCCCACTGCTCATCAAACCGCACCTGTCCTAAGTTCTTAAAACAAAAACGAATTCCAAAAAATTAAGAATGAATGCTCTATGTTTGAAGCAGGAAAGATTTATTATAGCCAAGAAAAAACTACAAATATCAATATCAAATTCGAAACCCTACAACATCCCGATTAGTCATACTACAGACTTTCAAAATACAAACAACAATACCGCAAATAATTTCTTATTCGAAAAAACACAACAACTTTTCAAAACTAAAGACCGCAATCTAAGACTTGCCCTCCAATAAGTCCTCCAATACCTTCAACAATTCTTATCTCATCAGACCCTTATATAGTAGCATAGGAGGATGAGCTTATATAATTGAATGACTCCACAGGTAGATAACCCTTCCTCGAAACGACTTTTAATTCTTCAGTGGAATATTTGCGGATTTAGACGTAATCAAGATAGCCTTGAACTTCTTATTAAAAATTACAACCCCTATGTCATACTCCTCCAGGAAACTGAAATCCTATCCGATTAAGGCTCTCCAAAATTCAAAAGATACAACGCAAACTGGACAAATAAAAACTACGCTTCCAGAAGGAGTGGAGTTGGTATTCTCATCGATCTAGTACTACACCCCAACGGATTATCTTCCCAACGCCACCAACTACCAGAAAACACCATAGTTGCTGGGGATTTTAATGTCCAAAGAACAATATGTGGATGTTCAGTACTCGAGGAAAATTAGTGAAAGATTGGATGGATGATGAGTCTTCTGTCCTCTTAAACCACGGCTCATTTACATTAATTTCAACAAGATTCACCCTAACTTCCATCAATCTAACCTTCGTTCCACCAGCATTAGCTCCGACATGTACCTGGAAAAACTCTCACCAGCCAAGAATACACCCAGCATAACAAAATAATTCATTAAAGACTCGTTAATGAGTTATATTAGCGAGTGTCATTAACGATACATTAATGAGTCATCAAGCGGACTAAATGGACATTCATTACTGAATTACTTTTAACTATTCATTAATGAATTGTAAAACGCTTATAAGAAACGAGTATACATATAAGCAAGTATATAATCGAAGATCGCAATTGCTTCCCTGTTTCAGTTATTTATGCTTACAACATTTCACGAACACACATACCTATAAGCACACACAAGCTCCATAAAGTTTGCAGAGAAACGAAATGTACGATATGCCTATAGACTATGTCGACATCCTTTTCGGACTCGCATATCGCACGTGTTATGTGAACTCTGCCGAGTTTGATTTACATAATTTTATTTTACCCTTCTGCTCGGTTTTCGAAAGTTTAGATTACTCATCATGTTATTAGTTTTTCAAGCATATTGCAGCTCGGGCATGTAAAACGATCGTTTTTCGATCGTTATTTATGAGCGCTCGTTAAAATCTTTGCTGGGCAGTGATCGCATACCGATACTTATCCAAACTTGCACTGATGTAGGTACTTCGCTATTCCATTCAGGCTTTGCGATAAGTCAGGCTAACTGACCAAAGTTCCAAAATTCTCTCAATCGACTCTCAGCGCAATACCAACCGTCAGGCAATATGAACCACAAGGCGGCAAATATCCTCAAACTTAGAAAAGGTCAGCAGCTTCCTAAGCAATACCTTCAACTTACACCCAGAAACTTAGCAGTCCCCCATGGATAAACAGTACTAACTACCCGTTCTCAAATAAAAAAGAAAGAAGTGGCGTGTTAGGACTTCATACAATTTCCTTCGACAGCCAGGTTGATTGCTTATCGCAAAGAGTCTGCAATAGCAAAACTCCTAATAAAAACCGCCAAACGAAATTCTTGGGAGGCTTCCAATAGAAGCCGTAATGGTTTTATCTCCAATAAGTCGGAATGAAGTTTTGGTGGCACCAGCCCAAAGATAGAAATAGTACTCTAAGCGAGGTCGAATTTAATCCTTGTAGATAGTAGCAAAGTTGTGAGGTGTAAAGTATTTTTTGCATTTACGAAAAATACCTAGGCATTTGGAGGCGTCAAGGGCAACTTCAAAGATATGTTGACTCCAATCGAGAGAGTTATTGAACTTTACGCCTAAAAGGATAAAATCTTCGGAAGAGCAAAGTTGGACGACATTAAAGGTTACATTAGAAGACAACGTTGGAACATCACGTTTAAGGGAAAGATGACAGGTCTGTGTGTTAGCCCCATTCCAGGATTAAATCGAGATCTGAGTTCAGCGAACGGAATAACTCTTAACGATTGGAAGCAATAGAATACTTGTTTGATTCCGCAGCAGAGTCAGTGTTATCTAAGGTACTGTCATCTGCAAAGTATGAATTGGATTGAGAGTAGAAAACAAGAGATCGTTAATAAATACTAAGAACAGAGTAGGCGATAAGACAGAGCCCTGAGGGACACCGGAATTGATTGGAAAAGAGGAAGAAGTAACGGTATCTAATACTACTCGTATAGTGCATTTTGACAGAAAACTCTCAATCCATTGAATGACGGTAGCATCAAGGCCATAAAAATAAATAAATAAACAAAATAAAAAGAAATGACAAAAATGGCAAAAATCCAAAATGTGATTTTCCTCGAAAACAAAAAAAAATTGCCTAACTGCATGAAAAATCGTCATAAGAACCTCATTAATAATAAAAGGAAAAGTAAAGTGGGATTATTGTCTCAGACAAAACCTTTGATACTACACCACTCAATTATTGTCGACTTATCCTCCCCAAAGCAATAATAATATGCGAATCCCTCCCGTATTATCTCATCTAGTTGTATTTTCATCATGTCCTAAATTGCAAATTAGAGATCTGATTATTATCGTCGCGTCCTTGTTATACGTACAAGTAGATTTTCCATGGCATTGGCATTGAAAAAAGCTCTGTTTACCAAGCAATCATTCAACTGTGTGTGTGCCATTAAAATAATTTATGCAAAAAGCAAATTTTCTAGGAGTATTTTTTTACGCAACGCTTATAACGACGATAGCTCACCTTTAACGAGAATTCTCGTCAAAATTTCACGCCTCCAATTCAACATTAAGCTTGTTAGCATAATAATATTTAATTGGTATTTCTGGTTGATAAGAAGCACACAACAAATAGCTCTCATAACGAACCAAAGATGTCACGTGTCACACACTGTCGACTAACCCAAAAAATCACCTTTGGCATAGATTCAACGCTCTTACATCCTGCATGAATTAGGAACATACTTAAAGTCAGATACAGCTAAGAGGGAACACAGATAACGTCAAGAAAACCGTCTTAGTTGTGTGCATCGGCTAAATTAACACAGTCCAGTGCCTTCTTGAGTGAGCTCTAAGCCAAAAACGAAAAACCAAGATAGAATTCCGGGACAGATGTTTAATAAATCTGCACATAAACCGGTGTGAACCGAATACCTGGCCTATGACGACGCTCCTTTTTCTTGGCATACCTGCAAGTAAATAAGACTGTCAGGGATTGAAAACCTTTTAGTGGTTGTTTAGTGAAGAGAAGACGCTTTTTGAGCAGCAGGGCGACGGAACCGACAAAGAAGTTAAATTCAATTTAGTTTGCGGTTTAATTGTATGGCAAGTGAGTAATCAAACAGATTTCTATTCTGGACCGTCGTTTTAATCAAAATGGTGAAATAGCGCCATTCTTAGTCACATCTTGTTCATAAGATTTGCCGTCGCTATTAATGAATGTAGGCCACCCAGCAGGAAAGCAACGTTGTTGTTTTTCACACACATCCGTTCGATATCAAATCAGCTCTTGATTATGCTAAATCTCTTGTCGTCTTATCGTATCGGAACTTAGAATTGTGCTAAACCGCATAGCTTCAAACTGATAAAGAATAATCGTAATTTTTTTATGTATTTATTTTTCCTTTATGAATGAATTTAATTTTTAGAAGTGAATGGAAAAAGCGAACTCTTCACTTCTTGGCATAGATAAATTTGAAAAAGTTAAAATTTGTAGATGGGGAGGAAAATTCTAGCGAAAGAAATTGTTCACACAAATTTTCACAAATTAATTTAACGAGGCAAAACGATTGGAAAAAATCGCAAGCAAAACTGGTTTTAGTAGGAAAATACCCCGAAAAAAAAATTCAAAGGAATAAAACCCTGCCGTAAAAATACCCACAAGAAAAAATTCCACGTAAATATTGACTGAAGCGCTTTGCAAAAATATTGCTTCGCAAATGTAAAGGACTCCCAAAATAAAGGTAACATTTACCAATCCCTTCATCATCATCATCATCAATGCCGCGACAGCCCAAATCGGACCCTGGTCCCCTGGTTCCTTAACATTTTTTATTTTTTTATTTTGAAAGGGTTGTTAGCCCTCTGCACCAGCTTCTTTAAATTTTCATTTTCGTAGATTGAGGTGACCACGATATACCCACGCAAGTAGTGTGCTGAAATTGTACGTCCACCGGGATTTGAGCTCCCGAACATCGCACTATAGACCAACATGCTACAAACTAGGTTACACCCCAACCCAACTAAGATCCAAAACTTTTATTCAGACTTCATGGACAACATAATTCAAACAAAATAATCTTATCATCTATATTCTAATAAAATTATCGACTAAAACTATACAGCGGAATCAAAACTAAATCAAAATTTACTAAAATTTATAATCAAATACGAATTCTAATCAATTAGTATCGAATTAATTAAATGATCTGTAATTTTGTTCACGATGTTTTCACTTTCGGTTGTCATTAGTGACGGAAATAAATTAAAATTAAAAACTAAGCTTAATTCTACAACAAGGGAGGTAAGTACCAGTGATGTTAAGTTTCATTACTATTCAATACTTTAAGGAAAGTAATCGTTACATTTTATTCGCTACTAGGTACTCGTTTATTTCAAATGACCACCATATCATGTTACAAGGATGGATAAGCCAGTTTTACAAATCATAAATTCAATTATAAGAAATCGCCTCTAGTTCCCATGCAGTAAATATGTGCAACAAGAAATCGCTTGTGAATCGCTCTTAATTTCGTTGGCCTAGTACGTGTATCAAAACAATGATGCCAAATCCGATTTTTTGATTCTTCTAAGTAGAAAATTCTTTTAAACGTAAATACAACGACAATGTGAAGGAAATAACTTGTATTCAATCGAAATTTTCATCAAGGAAAATGCCTCAAATTGATAACGAAAAATCCTTTTATCACCCCGATCATTAAAAAATTCTGCAATCTGGTGTCATTAATCCCACAATCCCAACACTAGTAACGACTGCTTGCCCTGCCGCTCGAGCTGAGCGCCACGACGACATTCTTGGTGTTGAAAGAAACGCAAAAAACACATCATTTTCTCAGTACTTTACTGTAAGGTAGAGTAAGAGTATTCCTTTTCGTTCTTTCTAAGGGATGGCGGTACGGCGTTAAGCACAAGTGTAGGTTTCCCTCCTGTGATGTAACGAAAAAAGCAACTAAACGTTATTTTCGGTAAAGGTACTTTTTTTTGCATGTGAAACGAATACTCGAGTAACGAAACGTTTTGACAGTTCAGTTACTTTTTCGGGAGCTCATTGCGTTACTAAAGTAGCAAGTATAAATCTGCGTCAGTACCCGTTAGTTTGGATCTCTATCAGTAACAAGTACTCGTGTAACGAATAATTACTTTTTTCACATCACTAGTAAGTACCACTATTTAGTCATAATTCAATAAGCTGCGATAGATATTTTCTGGCCCGATAATATAGAAATTCAATCTTGTCGGCTTTTCGTCTGAAGGTCTTAGCAGTAATTCTGAATTTCTGTTATCTGTACTCATTGGGGATGGATAGTAATGATCTCGAAGGGAGTCAGCGCGGTTATTAAGAAAAATTGAATTTATCATTGGGTTTAGATGTTCGGCCATATTTTTAAAAGGAGATTTTGCAAGTCCGCGTAGATTTTCCATTACAGGAGTAATTTCACTTTCTCGGTAGATAGATGAGTTTCTATAAAATTTCTTATTAGGTGGACGATATTTAGAAATACAATGCCGCAGTATTTCCCTTTCAAATATTTGGAACTCCTAAGATACATAAAAATCCAGGTTACAAATCCGTATGAAATTATCGGTCTTATCAGGGTTTTGTATATGAGTAGCTTCGTTGAACTTTTCAAGGCTTTAGATTTCAAGAAAGATCTTAAAAGATTTGTAGCTATTCGTAGTTTTTGGATAGCATGTCTAGCGTTTGGGTTGAATATCAGTATATAGTGGAATTTTATACCTAGGTATTTCATAGTATCTTTAAGAGGAATGTAACTGCTGTCTAATGATAATTTGATCTTCTCCTCTGTTTAACAGCATTTCTGGACCCTTTACCGCTAGCGTTTCTAAAGCAAGTTCCGTTTTATCGACGTTAACTTTAATTCCCCAGGTTTTATAAAGCTCATTGGCTGCTTCGAGATGTGTTTTTACCAGATCTAAAGCATTCTCCGGCATTTTTACATTAGCGAACAGGATGGTATCGTCTGCGTAAAAGCTTGCCGAGGACACCGATAGAAGTTTTTCGTCATGAGTCTGTGAGATGAATGTTGGGAAATCATGGAGGAAGAAATTATACAGTTTTGGCCCAATGATAGAACCCTGAGGAGCCTCAGATTTTACAAATACATTTCTAGATCTTTCCATGTTTCTTTGTATGAAGAGATCGCGATTATTGAGAAAATCCGATATTGACCAAAGTAATACTAAAGAACAGTTTGTTACAATTAGCTTGTATATTAATCCTTTCAATCATACAGAATCGAATGGCTTCTCACGATCCAACGCACAGGTGACTGGACAACGCTTTGATATCAAATATTGAACTATTTGATTTTGAAAATATAGGAGAACACGTTCTGTCGATTGAACTTTTTCGAAGCCGAGCTGCGTATTTCGAATTAGGTGCATGCAAAATTTATCCAATATTTCAATTAAAAATTTCTTCAATACTTTGCCAAAGTTCGATAGAAAGGATATTGGTCTTAAATCGGATATATAATTCGAATCCAGTTTTTTTTTTAAATCGGTATAAGCTTCGTGTTATAATCTGGACAACTGAAAAATTACCGGATGACTTGCAGAAAAGCATTATACAAAAAGGGTGACCGTCTGCGTTGCGAAAATTACAGAGAAATATCATTGTTGAGTACTTGTTACAACGAAGACTCAGTAAATACGCTAAAAGAGGCTTCAGATTCGAACGATTGACAACAGACTAATTATTCTCAGTAAAATAGGTGCAGTGGTAGCTAACTACAGTCACTCATAAGAATGCTTTTTAAATGCGAAAAAAAAACAAAATTGACGAATGTTTCGAAATGGTTGCGGAAGATTTCTAACCCATCTCTGTTGCAAAGACATTTTATAATAAATGTAACAACAGATGATATGCCACAAAAATTGTCTCTCTTCCACCGCCAGGCCGGTCGTTGACGTCAAAACCATCGCTTTTGAAACATTGATACCACTCACGATACGTTCTTTCACTAATAGCACCCTCACCATAAGATTCAACAATCTTTCGACGCGCCTCAGCCGCAGATTTTTTTGAATTGAAGGCAAAAAGCAAAATGCAAATGCCGCTTGTTTAGCTCAAACTTCGACATATTCACGTACAATAAAGTATATGACGCCGATAAAACTACACAAATCGAATGATGAGGAGTTGTTGACAGATGCCTAAATTTACCATATGACGTTTCTGATCCGCCAGCATTTCCTGTTGGCGGGTTTCAATTTGTACTCCCCATATAATAATTGTTCCTTTAATTCCCTTTTAGTATAGATATTGCTCAATCAATCGGGTCGAAACTATCTACTGCATTGCCTTTTTTAATAAAAAAAAACTAAAATCCGCAAGTTCTCACGCAAATAAATATTGAAAGTATCAATACCTTTCATTCGAAAACCTATCGATAGTTTTTATTCGAATAACTATCGATAGTTTTTATTTGAATGAAATTGTCGCTTGTTATTGGAATAAAAACTATTGATAGTTATTCGAATCAATTATCGATAGTTATCCGAATAAAAGCTATCGATATTTATTCGAATAAAAATTATCGATAGTTTTTATTCGAATAAAAATTATCGATAGTTTTTATTCGAATAACTATCGATAGTTTTTCGATATTTATTCGAATAAAAACTATCGATAGTTTTTATTCGAATAACTATCGATAGTTTTTATTCGAATAAATATCGATAGTTTTTATTCGGATAACTATCGATAATTGATTCGAATAACTATCAATAGTTTTTATTCCAAAAACAAGCGACAATTTCATTCGAATAAAAACTAGCGATAGTTATTCGATAGCTCAGTTGACAATCGATAGTGCACATCACTATCGTCATAGGATCACAGCGCACTTTAATTTGTGGATTTTTAGGTTGCACTTTAGCCATTTTTAAGGTTTTAGGAGTGGATTTTGGAATTTTTTGATTTTTAAATTTTTTTGATTTTTTTTAATTTTTAGGCTGCATTTTATCCTGTTTTACGGTTTTAAGGGTCGATTTTTGGATTTTCAAATCTTTTTATTTTTATTTATTTTTAGGTTGCATTTTAGCCTGTTTTCGGTCGATTTTGGGATTTTTCGCTTATTAAAATTTTTTTTTGTTGGATTTTCTGATTTTTTTTTAATTTTAGGTTGCACTTTAGCCTGTTTTAAAGTTTTAAGGGTTAATTTTTGGGATTTTTGAATTTTTTAAATTAGCTTCATCTACGCTCATTTGAAAGCAAAAACTAAAACAATTAATACTAAAAAAATTATGCCCGGAAAATATCTATTGGAAACAAAAAAAACGCAAAAGGCCATGCCAAGAAAAAAGCCACTGGAAAAGTCAGAGTAGAGTTTACTTTTGAGTAAAAATACCAACGAAAAAACCCATTAAACAAGGACTAAGCGATACAAAAAGAGAAAGCAATTTGCTAAAGTTACAAAAACAAAGCTTCCATCCGAAAAATGTTCAAAATATTTCAATAAAGAACTACTCATTCCAAAAATTACGTTGCAAAACAAGACTCATACGAAAATTACAACCCTCAAAAAAGCCCAACAGAAAACACCAGCTTGAAAAATAATATCTCATCCTGATAAGAAAATTCCCACCCGGAAAACCTACCATAAGAGAGAAAACATTTATTTTGAGTTCAACTCTTTCAGCTCTTGCAGAATTTTCCGTTTTCAAATCAAAATTTGAATGAAAAATGTTTTTTGTTTTTTGCAGCTGTAACTATTTAACAGATAAAAATCTCGCTCAATTGCTGTCCATCAATTTTATTTCTGATTAATAAAGCGGCTGACATAATTCAAATCGCAAAAAAAAAAACATTACACTAACTTGTGCAGAAATTCAAATAACTTCCGCAATATAATTGCTAACATATTTTGATTAATTGCTTTTAACTCTTGCGAAGACTGTGCAACACACCTCCCAATGAAGATTGCCGTTGAACACGGGGTCCGATAATAAACTGCAATACGATCGGCCAGCTCAGCCAGATACCGATGGAATGTAATTTAGCACTTAATAAAAACAAAATCAAAGTAATAATAAAACTACCTATACCTACATAACCATGTACAATTTGCAATAGATCGATTTATCTAGGTCTGAATTACTACATCGACTTATGCAACTTACAATTCAATATTACCCTTGGCCTCATCTGTCTCGGCAGATATGAAAATATCTGATTGTCTTAAATATCAGCTTTGAATTCATCTATTTCGTAATAATCGATGATTCTTTAGATGCTTATCTAATCGATATTTTTATAGATATTAAATTATCATAACTATTGTATCGAGCGTAAGTAATGTGAATCTCTTCTCCGACTTTAAAGATACGTTTCGTGTTTTTTATCCCACTTCTATCTTGAATACAGATACGACATGTTTGATAGGTTTTCTTTATGTTATGACTATACGATGGCTATGAGACAACAACAAACAGTTTCTTTAAATTTACCCGCCGAATTTACAATTAGTTAGCTTTTGTTTTATTCCATTGTAAACAAAATTAAAAAAAAAATTCAAACTCATTTCATACTTTTGTATAGCAGAATAAAAACAGAAAAAAAAAGTTCATTGTTCTGTCTGGGCTGCTGTTATAAACATGGGAATTATATTACCACTGTTTTTGGTAACAGTAGCAATTTTACTTCTAGCTATTGTCAATTTGATCAGCGTGGGATAAAGATATGAATCAAGTTGCGGCAATGTGTGTGGTTTTTATTTTTTTGCCAATAAGCCAGCTTTGCTAACTTCCATAGAAGTATTAATAAATTTAAATCTAAATAAAAAATACAACAGCTTCCTGCGAATTTAAATGATTAAGAAAAACTTTAAATTATTTTCATACTCGGAATTTATTGCAGATTGTATTATATGGCGTTACTTCTTACTCTTTTCCAACTAATTCTAGTGTCCCACAGGGTTCGGTCCTATCGCCTACTCTGTTCTCCATTCATTAACTACCTTTTGTCTTCTACTCTCAATTCAATCCATAGCTTTGCAGATGACAGTACTTTAGATAGCACCTTTGAATTTAACTCTGCTGCTGATTCTCACAAGCAATCTGTTGCTTCCAAACGCAAGGAGATATTCGGTTCGCTGGACTCCGACCTTGAATTAATCCTGGAATGGGGCAGAAAAAATAGAGAAGAATGATAAAACACAGGTCTGTTATCTTTCCTCTAAATGTGATGTTCCAGCGTTGTCGTCTAATTTAGCCTTTAATTGCGTACCAATTTGCTCTTTAGATAAGTTTATCCTAATAGGCGTAAAGTTAAATAACCACCTTAATTGGAGCAAACACTACTTTGATGTTGGCCTTGATACCTCCAAACACCTAGATATTCTTCGCAAATGCAAAAAATATATTACGCCTCACGACTTAGCAACCATTTACAAGGCTTACATTCGACCTCGTTTAGAGTACAATTCGCATTTATGGGCAGGGACACCCAAAATTCACCTTGCGCTACTTGATCGAATCCAAAAACATGCGTTTCGGCTAATCAGGCAGCCGAGTAGGTTCGCTCACCAGTTGTTTAAGTCTGTTGATGGAAGCGAAAATCTCAGTATTTCGTCCCTGTTGGTCCGTGCAGTCAGAGTATTGAAGCCAAGCAGTGTTATGAACGTTGAAATCGCTAGCGATAACGATCTCTTAAGTCTGATGCTATATCTGCTGGATGGAGTCAAACAACTTATCCAATTCATGGTTGGTGTCGTCTGACGAAAGCCCACATACACATAGCAGAAAAATATGATGCGCTTACTAAGGGTTAATTTTATTTAATAAAATTTGAACGTTTGTCGCAGGGATGGAACCAAATCGTAAACAATATCATCGCGGATATATAATGCGAAACCCCTTTGGCGAAAAAAGGTTGGAATTAAATGATATCCAGGAACAGAATAGAACTGCTCACTTCAAGTGTGTCCGGTCTTATAGTTTGAGTGTGAATGTAGAGTGAAAGGCAAGCAGAAGCTAACCCTCGAATATTCAGTTGGTCAAATATAAATGACATTGACTTATGGAATATATTTCTTTCAACCTAATGTTTCCCTCGGATTTTGATCCCTTTGGGTCTTAGATACTTTTGTTTTTCCACTCAGATTATTGGGAAAAAAGCTTCTCCCTCGCCTCCGTTCATAAATTTCTCCTGGAAAACAAACCATCCGTCAATCTTCTACAATCATCAAGATTTCGGTCATTTTGGGAACTTAATCTACCTCCGCTCCCCACTTTCTTCACCCTCTTTTTTTACGGAATGACCTGTGTTATAGGCAATTTCGGACTTTATGTGCAATGCACATATAAAGTCATGGAGGGAAGGAATGGGATTGGGAAAGTAGGGGAAGGAGAGTGAGAAGGACGGTAACGAGTGGTGAAGCTGGTATATTTTTCAGTTGTACTGGCTACTACTGACAAATATTTGCTCCTGCTAGTAACACAGTACTCTCAGGTGTTCCGTGCTTTCGCAGCTTCACAGAACTGTTCGTCAATTTACCCTACCCAAGCTAATTAAGCCCGTATGCCATCTTGTATACCATTACTGATGCGATATGATGAGAGATCCACAACACCTCTCCAGTAGTTCCAATTTTTAGACCTTTGGTCTGGCTTTCGTGGGTCGCCGCCAGCGCCCTTCCTTATTGCCGAGTACTTACTACCCCCAGCGGGGGCTTGGATCAGAGCAGTTCCTTCGTATTTAGATTAACATGAATGCTCTGGCCGAAGGCTTCCTCCATTACGGATTTACTTCACGGTTGTCTTTAGTAGCACGGATTTTTTTTTGTGAGTCTATAGCAAATGCAAGTTCGGCATTCATGCTGCTGGATGCGAGGATTATCTAACACCACTGCCTATCACTACGCCGAACTAAGAAGAACTCTTCCCATGATTTGGAGTAACCACAACTACCACGTGTACCGTTAAGCGAACGACCTAAAAAATAGCCTGAGGTGGAAGTAACCTTCCATGGGCTGCCCGACTCCCGTGGTACCAGAAAACCTCCAATCAGTCCTCGGAACAGCAGTTCCTTCAGTGAGTTTCTTGCAACTCGTGACTGGTCGCACACCTCAGGTACGTGGAGAAGGCATTGGCTTGGATCGGAGCAGTAAA
This sequence comes from Chorisops tibialis, assembly GCA_963669355.1. NCBI lineage: Eukaryota > Metazoa > Arthropoda > Insecta > Diptera > Stratiomyidae > Chorisops > Chorisops tibialis. The sequence goes on from OY770262.1 coordinate 315,166,230, forward strand.
AACAAAGATGGTTTTAATCCCTGAAAAGGACTAAGTTTTTTTCTATTAAACATAATGATCTGACGTACGCTGTCCTTCAACGTCGTACAGATTTCACCTTCTGCAGATTTTTCATTACATGCTGTGAAATAGTCTTGAATGTAGTGTACACATCTACGACATTGATACCACGAAACATATTCTGCAGAAGTGCAATTTGTACTCAAAACGTGGCAGTATACGTTTTGAGTACAAATTGCATGTCTGGACTGGGAACCCAGAATCACATCTAGCATTGTTTCATCATATCAAAAATCATTAATTTCGATTGATTGGAGATGAAACCGTCTCGGCTTCTATACACTCCCTCGACCATCGCGAGTTAGAGTAATCTGCATTGGGTTTGGTGAATGTTTTCACAGAGCATTTTGAAACCTTTATCAAGCTTGTTTGAAATCTTTCCTTTTAATCTGCATTTGTTAAAGATACGTTTTTCATGGTAAATGCAGTAAGGTAGTAAAAGATTTAATATCTCTTCTTTTGCATACCCCCGCCAAGCTGCACGCATCCAGAAGTACAGGAAAATTTATCTCTCAGACGTCAAAAACAACGCCCACCGTCACTTCAGACTTTTCTCCTACGTTTCCATTACCCTGGACAATTTATCTGTGCATTACGCATTAAAGGGTTAGCCCATACGTTTTTTCGATGAAAATATAACAAAATCATTATCAAACACCAATTTTAGGTGAGCTGTAGTCCTTTCTATGTGCGTTTGAGCACTGGTTTTAGACGGGTGAGCCATAAGATGACTTAGGCTGTAGGACAAGCCTAAAGTTTTAAATCTTGTTGACGGAAGAAAGTTGTGATTTGCGGTTAATTAGAGGATGAGCGAATGAGCAGATTATGAGATGTTGTAACGAAATGGGGCCATATTGCTGCGACTCCCAAGACATTAATAGAATAATGGGGCTCTTCCAGATCTGGACAGCACAATTTGCTGGCAGTCAGGAGCGTGGACGTGGGGAAACGACTCAAAAGAGCACACCATTCTAGAAGGGAAAAGGAAATGGAACTGTCACATTCTGCAACTACTGGTACTTCAGGTTCCGTAGGAGTTGCAAAACAACGGCTCAACCGTTTCCGTACGGAACCTACAACATCCATACTTACATTGTTTCTTCATCGATTGTGACACACTCCTCCTTCAGGAGTCGTTCTGGGATGCTCTTTGGCCGTCGGCCAGTCATTATCGAAATTAAATTTTTACCTCCACACAAGAACTTTGGTGGTGGTCAAAGATAAGAAAAATGTCATTTTCAGCTGCAATGAAATGGGGCCACATTGCTGCGACTCCCAAAACAAAATAATGGGGCTCTTCCAGGTCAGGGCAGCACAATTTGCCCGGCTAGCTCAGTCGGTAGAACATGAGACTCTTAATCTCAGGGTCGTGGCTTCGTGCTTCACGTTGGGCGCCATTGTCACAGCATTGTGGCTCCATTTCGTTACAATGTGACTAGTAGGGGATGGTTTTTTGTCCCAGGAATATTTTGGGTGGAATTTATGTCGCAGTTTGTTAGAGCCTAGTAGAAAACATGGCACGTGTTTCAGCTGGATGGTTTTCGCTTACATAGAAGCATGTATGAGTATCATCTGCAAAAATCGTACGCTTCCATGGTTCGGAATGGATTGGTATGTCTGCAGTATAAATATTTGGGCTTAGGCAGGGGCCTTGTGAAATGCCTGCAGGTATTTAGTGATCGGTAGAAGGTCCTACTAGGGTATAGCGTAGTGTAATGCGAAGATTCTGAGTTCAAATCCTGATGGACCTAGAATTTCAGCACGCGGCCTACTTGAGTATACCTTGGTTACTTTAACCTAAGAAAATGAAAAAATTCGAAGATAGAAGGTTGCGCGAAGTGCTAACAACCCTTTCACAATAACAAATAAAATGTTAAGGAACATGAAGGTCAGAATGCCAAGGTCCGATTCGGGCTGTAGTGCCATTGAAGACGAATGAATTACCCATTCATTACTCATCGATTCAAAAGTAAGTTAACAATGTAAGCATTACCAAAGGAAGTGAATTACAGAATTTAAAAAAAGACAAAAACCTCTACATAATAGTTACGTGACTATCTCCTGAAAAAAAAATATTTATAACATTGTCTTCTTACATAAAATTCCTTTTTAAAACGAAAACTCTTTACCTAGACCTAATCCTCTCTCTTGTATCAATTCGTGTAAAGAAAAACTGAAAAATTGTTTTGTTTATTGACACTGAACTCCGACGGTATTTTCTATTCTAGAACTAGGATAATGCGCTGGAAAACATCCTGACATTCTCTATCGCAAGTGCTTTTGTGCAGTTGCTTGTAAGGACGATGCTCAAGTCTAGCGCACAGCTATTGTGGTATAGGCCCATCATAGTGGAAATGTCCTTGGCCATTTCATAGTTACAATAAACTCTGTTCTGGAAATGTGTTGCACCTGCAAACGAAGGATTCAACTGCAGTTCCTTTCGTTGTGTAGAAAACTTATGATGAGTGAATTTTTACGTCATGTTGAAAATTTTCCAGGTATCAGGTGAATAGAAGTCTACCTTTTCATTTTCTTCTTCATGGTTTCTTAACTTTACTGCAATTTTTCCGTCATAGTTGAATGTTTATGACTGGTTTAACATTGTAGTGGGCATTGTCCAGTGAACATTTACCTGTTGGTATTTTCTATACGTAGTACTTGTATACTTTTCAGCTCTGCAGTAAAATTAGGCGAACTAAACGATTGTTCATCATTTTCACTAGTGGGCAGTGCCGTGTATTTTAAACTTAGGTAATAAGATGCGCTTACACAATGCATCGCTTGAGGGGATAGCGATATGTTATGTTACATGTAGGGTCTCGATTTTTATATTAAGACTTCCGAGCGTAAATTTGAGGAAGAAATCAGATTTTGCATAAAAAAGTTTGATTTCATTTTAACTGCGCGCTTGGCTTCACACTCAACAAAATTAGTTAGTGGTCAGTAGAGTGGTTTTTGAGTTTTTCTATTCAAAGAAGGGGTCCGCCTTTCTAAGAAGTTTGGCAAGATTCATGCACTGCAGGCCGAAGTAATTCTAAAAAAGTGATAAAAATTTATCTAATATAGTTATGCTCTATAAATTTCATAGCACCGTAATTTCTAAAGGAGCTTTTAGTTAGGGTGTAGCCTAGTTGGAAACGTGTTAATCTACAATGCGAAGGTCGGAAGTTCAAATCCCGGTCGATGCATTATTTCAGCGCACTACTTGCATGAGTATATATGGGCATCCTTAATCTGCGAAAATTGAAGTTTCTAGATAAAGGCTAGTGCGAAGGGCTAACAGCTCTTTCGTGGTAACAAGTAAATGTTCAGGAACTTGAAGATTAGGAGGCCAATGCCCGATTCGGACTATAGTATCATTGAAGAAGAAGAAGAAAGCTTTAACCGAAGGGTTTATTTTTGCTGCTCTATCCAGGTTTTTTTTTTTTTGGGATATTTATTTAATGGGATTTTTTTTTTTGCTACAAAGTTAGTTTTTATCAATTATTTGCAGCTCAGATATTTTTTAATGAGGTCGCCGCATGATGAGATTTTTTTTTTTTTTGGGATTTTTATTTTGTTTATTTTTTTTAAGGTTTTTTTGATGGGGATTTTCAGTTGGGAAATTTTGGTAATTTTGAAGAGCTTTTCAAAACAATCTAAAATTCATAATGGTTTGGTGAATGTTTTCACAGTGCATTTCGAATTGAAAGAAAATATTTCCGGATTCTACACTGTTACGCTTTATTATTCAGTCTCAGCAGAGACCGAAACGTCACGAATAATAAAGCGAAACAGTGTAGAATCCGGAAATCTTTTCTTTCAAATTCATAATTTTAAGTAGTTTAGTCATAAAAATATGAATAATTGATTTTTTTCTTTTTGTGAGTGTAGAGAAATAATCCTGACTTTTACTTGAAGTTGTCTTCTGTTGCAAAATTCTTGTCTTCCTTCTCTAAACACCACGGATAAGTCCAAATTTTAAAATCAAGATTTTTATAAAAACTGAAGATAGAAATCCCATTTTATTTATATTGGAGCTCCTCAAAAGTATACTGCATACTGAAAAGGCAAACTTTGACAAAATTTCTCCATTCCAAATTGATCCCATCAATCTCTGATGCCTAAATAACTAAGGATTTCTGCATTCGGATTTTTAATAATGTCATAAAAAGACTTTCCAGCTTTCTAGGTCGTATTCTAAAAAAATACCTTGACACTTATTGAATTTTATTCAACTATCTCTCAATAATAAAAGAAAAAGTACTGCAAAATCCTAGCTCCGTCGTTATCTTTCTGTTTTTCTTCTTTGCATCGAAGTGTCAATTGCTGCCTATGACGGAGAACGATAATGGCCAAAGGACTTAAGACTTTACGATACAAAAATAAGGTACGAGGGAAGAAGAGAAACATCAGATCGAGAAGGAGCATTTCAATGGTGGTAAATCTATCGAATTTTTTTTTTTTCGTCCTTGATTGAAAATAACGAATGTCTGGGTAATTTTTCTTTTCCGTCGTAGAACTCAGCTTGATGATAGGGAAAATTGGAGAGCTTAAAAGACTTAGGTTATGATGAAATAAAATTGAGAGAGGCGGATGATAAAATACGAAACGATGACTGTTGACAGATTGAAGTCACTTTAAGAAAGTTATGAGTGAAAGAACAATCAACAGGTTTCAGGCAGAGCATTTTTTCGTTGTTATTGCCTTCTTGTCAATAATAATGGAAATTAGGGGAAAAAAGCCGAAAAAGAAATGCCTGTAATGTTTGCGAAATTTGCTTGACGGAAGAGTATTGGAAGCCAAAGATAATTTCAGTCAAAAGAAAAGGTAATTTCTTAGACTATCAAAATTTGATTTGGAAAAAAAAACTTTGCTTGGATCCAGGGTTTGAGGGCGCCAGGTCTCAAGGGCGCCAGCGTTCAAGAGTGCCAAAGTTCAAGGGCGCCAAGTGGCGGTGCCTAAAGGAAGTTGAAAGCAAATTATACTCGAACCTTGTGACTGGGACTTCTACTTAACAAGCGTAAGAATCTTCTACCCAGAAAAAAGGTTTTTTTTTTATTCTTTTGAAAAAAATAATTTTGTTCATTTTCTTGTTCAACTTATTTCGAATTGGAGTCGTTTTCGTTTACTTCTCGGCATCTCCCTCCGTTGATTTTTCGGTCTGCTATACAGAATTTGATAGATTTCAGGCATTAAGTACAGTACAGAACTAATACTAACTGGTTCAGCATTCACACTGTTAAATGCAAGACCTCTCTAAAATCATTGCCAATCTTTGGGTCATGGAACCATTCGATTACCTTAGCCTCGTACGAAGCAGCATGCCGATAAAGTGAATAGCGAAACTAGCATACTGCAGTTCCTTCTATTGCTCTGCCTGCAATATGGACGTCAGCCACAGCCACTATATGTATGTACCCCGAAGGGACCTCAACCATAGCTGTGCTGATTTGCCTTATCAATCAATCCATCCGTCAAATCTGAACATCTGTCAAATCCTCAATTTTCTCCATTAAATCCAAAACTCATCCCTCAAATCCAGAACGCAGAGTTTACCCCCAATTTCGATACTTTTGGGCATTTTCCTCGCCTCCGTTCACTTCTTTCTTCTGCCTTCCTTCGACCTCATGTTTTCCTCCAATTTTGATCCCTTTGGGTCTTGGATACGTTTGCTCTTCCGCCCAGATTACCGAGGGGAATCTGTTCCCTCGCCTCCGTTCACTACTTTCTTCTGAAAAAACCCTCCATCGGCCAATCTCCCATACGATCCTGCACCAGACCCATTAACATCCAATTTCGCACCCTTCAGCTCGCTACTACTTAATATTTCGCTCATATCAGTTCGCTACTTTCTTCCGAGAACCATACCCACGTGTACCTGTCTTCCGTCTACATACGTGTCCTGCAAACGATACACCATCCATCTGCGATTTTTGCTCCTTAGTGTGGAGGCTTATACTGCACCGCTTCTAACCGACTAAGCCGTGGGGGGGTCTAGCTAGCTCAGTGGCCAGCACGACCGCCTTGCAGCTCGAAATCTCTGGGTTCTAATCCCACTACCTGCACGGTATTCCCTTAGCGTCGAAGGCAGGGCCTGCTTACACGAGCCTTGCTGACGAGTCCGTTGTGAGCTGGCCTGGGACAAAACGTAACTCAGCTACACTTAGCTTCGGTTAGGACCAACCTGTTATTCATTTAGATTTCGGTCACTTTGGTTGTGCACCCACCGCCGATCCCTACTTTCTTTCCCCTCTCGCTACTTATAAGTACAATACCCTCAGTTGTACCGTGCTTTCGAAGATTCTCAGTCTTGTTCATCAACATCCATTCAACCTACTTTCAGGTTTCGACTAATCAAGCCCCTATACCATCTTGTAAACCAACCGATACGAAAAGTAGACAACACCTCCACTTCAGTCTAAGTCCCAGACTTTGTTACTGATCGAACGGCTAGGTCCGTGGAGTTGCCAAACTCCAATCGCAAAACTACTGAATTCAGCCTTCCCACTCTTCCTCGTCCAGAAGAGGGGTATAAACTTGCACACAGAATTTTACCGCAATAAGCGTGGTTTTAAGGGCGTGCTCTGAAAATTTTCTTGAGGGCGGTGCTGCTCTTATTTACGCCACTGCATTTCTAGAAGAACTCAAAATTCATCGAAACGGGAAAGTAAAATGTAAATTATACTTGATTTAACCCTCAATTGGTCATTTCCCGAAAACTACCAACCAGGTAAAATATAGGGTGGTCCAACCATAATGCACGATGGTAATTGTGAGTCACACCTTAACGTCAAGTTTTTCGCCCAACTTAATTTGACATTTCTTTGTTCCACTGTTTGACAAATTCAACCATGGAGAGGTACACAATTGAGCAGCGCGTTAAGGTTGTTGAAGCCTTTTACGAAAATGGGCGTTCAAATCATCTTCAGCGACCATGCACACTTTCTCCTCAGTGGATTCGTTAACAAGCAGAATTGCCGCATTTGGGCAAATGAGAATCCACGAGTGATTGTTGAAAAGCCGATGCATCCACAAAGAGTGACTGTTTGGTGCGGTTTATGGGCTGGCGGCGTCATCGGGCCGTACTTCTTCGAAAATGAGGACGGCCAAGCAGTTACCGTCATCAGATGATAACGGACTTCTTGTGGCCAGAAATTGAGGATATGGACCTGGACGATATGTGGTTCCAACAGGATGGTGCCACTTGCCACACAGCCAACGAAACAATGGCTCTTTTTCGCGAGAAATTAACATCGTGCGTTTTGGTTGGACCACCCGATTATTACCCACATTGCGGGTAATTACTTGCCAACTGGCAGCACTGTTAATGATACAAGATCAGTACTAATATCATGCTAGATATATTGTTCAATTGCATTAGTTGTTGATAATAAAGATCAGAATCAATTGTTTTGCCTATCAGTAGCGGCCCATAGTGTTTTCCAGCCAATCTCATCAAACATCATCATTTTTCCTGTTAAGATCCCTATAGGAACATAGGACAGAAACAGTTCTCTTCCACCAGGCGCGATCCTGAGCATCGGCCTTTAGTTGTCGCCAGGACTTCATCATTCCTCTGGCCTCTGCTCACTGCTATGTGCTGCATGGTCGTACTAATCCGACGTCTTCCTTGAGAATTGTAATTCACAACTTATATAATTTTCATAATACCGAAAGTCGCCCTCCTTCAGGATTTTCAGAACGATGCCCTCCTTTCCCTCTGTCAGATATCTTACTTCATTCCACACCTCAGTAAAGAGTGGGAGGAGTATATCGGCTGTTATTTCCGAGTCCGCTTTGAGGAATTCGGTTGGTAGTCCGTGTAAACCTGGGGCTTTCCTTCCACCATTGACCGAATGGCAAAAACTATCTCGTCCTTATCTGGGGGATCGTTCCTAATAGAGAATTGTTGTGGTTGGATGTTTGGTAGTTGTTCTGTTCCTGGAATATCTTCCTCTGACAAGATGTTTAAACTACCAGACAATTATTCCTACCATCGCCCCACCTGGTGTTCACTCATATTAAGGAGAGTTCCGTTGACATCTCTCACCAGGTGGTTGGAAACTCCTGTCCGTCAACTGTTTCATAATTTTAAATAGTGAATCCATATCTTCAAGGGAAGCCGCAGATTCTGCCTTGTTGGCCAGATCTTCAATGGCCTTTTTCTTGTCGCGTCTAACAGCCTTTTTAAGCTGTTTATGAGCACCGCGGTAGTTCCGTCTCAAGTCGGGAGTTCTTTGGTTGACATCGGGTTGAGAGATGACTGCCAGTTTGGCTTTTTTTCCTGACGCCAAAATTATCCCATGTGTCTTTCGACATCCAGGGTTTCTTATCGCTTTGCACATATCCTACAGATTCTTCAGTACTAGTTAGAAACTTGTTTCTTGTTGCCTCCTAATTGTCCAGTGTGCGCATTTCATATTCGCCCAATGTAGATGACTTTTCGAGTGTATTCGCGCATTTTGTTGGGGTCTCTAAGTTTATCCACATTAAGCTTGCGCTTCATTTGAAGAATTTGTGGTCGTTGGATAGCTGCTATTCAAAATCTGAAGCAAGCAGCCATCAAGTGTAAATCGCTTACCACTCGCTCGCACATCAAGTATTCATCTTCTCCATCGGCGACTTATAGCCAATTGGTCGATCTGCTTCTAAGTAACCATTAGAGGAAATCCAAGATGGTGGTGTGTGGAAAAAAGGTCCCTCCAATGACCATTTGCCGAGTACTACAAAACTCCACAAATACTTCGCCTTTCTTGGATCTCTTAATCCAAGGTCGTGACGCGTCGACCCAAGGGTAACCATGCTTCTCCGTGACGTGTTCTAGTCCAGTGTTGCCAGAGGCAACCTGAGCGTTCATATCTCCTGAAATGATAATAATATCCCCTCTTGGAACACGCTTGAAGGTGGCACTCAGTTGGTTATAAAAGCCCTCTTTGTCACCAGGTGTTGCGGCATTAGTTGGCGCGTTGCACTGCAGATTTGTAACGTTTCTGACACTAGTCCTGACGCTACTATAATCCTATCCGAGATTGGCTCCCAGCTGATAAGACTGTGTTTCGCTATCAATGTAAGGACGAACGCTACACCATTTTTGGCTTCACTCTAAGGACCAACGTACTGAATGGTGTTTCCGCTCGGGGTTCGTTTTTCGCCTGATTTGGATCTTATAATGCTTTATTTCACGGCCGATCATTGATTGGCAGTGTAAGGATCAAGTGTGTCCAACGCTTCCATCGTCATTCAAAATTCGAACGTTGCAGAAGCCAATCGTAGTCCGTTTTCGAATGTCAAAAGCCGTTACCGTAGAATCTGTCCGTATCCGAGGCGCTGTATGTGTTTATCGTATCAACTAGATTTTAAGATCACGGGCGATAAGCCCATTACTCAGTTAGTGTCCATTTGCCATATTTAGGGCAAACAGGATTTGCTTTTACTGTATTTTCTACATCTCTATAATGGCACTACAGCCCAAATCGTGTGTTGGCCTCCTGACTATTAGATTCCTTAAAATTTTTCATTATTTATTGTGGAAGGGTTGTTAGACCTTCGCACAACCCTCTATCTTCGAATTTGTCATTTTCGTAGATCGAGGTGACCAAGGTATATCCAAGCAGGCAGCGTGCTGGAATTATGTGTCGACTGAGATTTGAACTAACGACCTTCGCATTGTAGACCAACACGCTACCGACTAGGCTACACTCTAGCTTATTACCAGTCACCTAAAACCTGGGTTTTTTTTTGGAAGCGGGTAATTTTGAAACGGTCGATATTGGAGCAGGGATTTTTTTAAAATTGAGTTTTGTGACAAATACGGAACAATTTTTGGGAAAGTCACACACATTGCCTGTCTTGAAAGCAATGATTGGAAACAAACACCAAACTTCCCCGAAAACCTGTTGATTTTATTCAATTTCGAATCTCCTTTACTTGTAATCCGATTACGGTGTACCAGCGTCCAATTCGTCCTTTTTTCGCTTATTAAGAGAAAAAGAAAGCAGGCAAATGCCCAACCTTCCGTCATTCTCAATAAAATACGATTTTGATGAAATTCCTAATAAAATAACCATTATCCTGCCTGTCATAGTCCCAGACGACCGTAATTGACATCGGGATATCGAGACTAAAATAAGGACCTCTTGAAAATCTTTCACAAATATCGAATACGATTCCTTACAGTCCGGAATGGGGCTGACTGAACGAAATCATCTGTTAGCTATAGGAAGGACGAAACTAGATGATGCCCACAACCACAGAAACGTGTCCTTTTCATCGAGACAATACAAAAACAAAACAATTTCACTTACCAATAATCAGGAAGAATTTGATCGTATCCATTTGGTCTAGTTTGGTGGTAATCCTTAAGGAGCGTCCTGCTGTCATGTTTCAGGATGTTCGATGTGCGATGGCACTGAGATCTGGCGGTTCCAGCTCGTGGCTGGACGAGAGAAGATCCGCAGTAGTACACGAACGGAGCGCGAGGATTTTGGCAAGGAGTGGTTGGTTGCAGGACACGATGCTGTCTCCGAACGATTTAGATAAAATCCCGAAACGTTTGTTCGAACTAGAAACGTGTACACGACACCATAAATCCATGCAGATATGTCGTCTTTTAAGTACAAGGAGGGGTGGACATTTCTTGGAGCAGCAGCAGCATCAAGACCATCGTTGCAGCACTACGGGCAAGTGCGGAGAGATCGGGCATCAGAAAAGGACTTTGTCCTTGAACATTTTCAAATTTGAATCGCGAGCGCGGGAAAATCGAACGCGCACAAACACCGCCGGTTATTGCAGCACTGCGATTTCTGATTTTCAAAAATATAAATAAAACTGCACAGAAACTTCACACCGGAAAATCGCATTCGATTGAGGAATTTTCTTTGAGATTTTCCAACTCTCAGGTAAGAATTGTACCTGGGCGAGCAGGTGAAGCGCGCGCTACCTTGTTGTGGTATGACGCTCAGGTAAGAGGCAGCCGCCCACGTTTCATTTGCTTTTTTTTTGTTAACACAACACTTTAAATATTTTTTTTTTATCACTCGACCCGTTGTAATTCGGCACACGCTAGTTAAGAAAAAAAAACGGTTTAAACACGTCCGCGTAACTTTTGGGGTTGCCGTTTAAAACCACCGTTCACTGCCAAATTTGATTTTTTCGAACTTTTTTTGAAAATTTCTCACTTTTCTACAGCAGCACGTTCAGTTTTGCTGACATGTATTTTTTATTTCTTTTTTTTATTCCAAAAAAAATTAAAATCACACGCAAGAAAACTGCACAGCAAAAATAAAATAAATAAATCGTCGAGAGAAAAACGTTCAGCGTGGAGACGAGACACGAGCAACACCACCGAACAGCTCGGGTTCGATTCGAAAACTGAAGAAGGTAACGGACGCCAATGTGTGCACAGCTGAAAAAAAAAAATTTTAACGGAATGTTGCTTGCGTTCAGCATTGGCGCGCTTAACTTGTTGCCCGCAACTTTGTTACGGAACGCGCAATTGTGCTGCGGAGCAGATGTTGTAGGATCATGTTGCGTGGAGGTGTTCTCTTCGGAGAAGAGAACAAGCGCTCTCAGTGGGAGAGCGGTGAGAAAGTTGGGTTCTGCAGCATGTTGCTAAGTTGACGTAAATTTCTGGCGGTTTCTAGGCGCAAGTACTAGCAACATACTCCGGGCGTGCAGAAAGAGTGGATGACAAGTTGTCACTGTTGGATTTACCTGTAGCCTGCTGTGCGTGCTCGGTTTCTAGCTGTTTGTGAGTTGGAAAGTTTTTGGCCGTAGTAGAACAGTTGTGGAATTTTCGTCATTTCAAAGGGTGAGACTGGATTTGATGTGTGGAATTTCATCGAATTGATTGACACTGTTTGATGTTTTTTTAGGGTTCTGAGAATAGTCCTTGCAGCACTTTGACGTAAGGACATAGCAGAATCATTAAAACTCACGAAGAACGAAAATAATAAGGAAAAACTAGGGTACCGCAAATTAGTAGTTTAAACGGCATCTTAGATAATTATGACCAGATGAGTACGGAGGTATTGAGCGGGATAAATGATTGTAAATTATTCCTAAACCATTTGATGAGCCTTTAATACAAATTAATCAAATAGATTCGGAAATCGATGTGATTGTCTTTACTGAGAGTTGACTAAATGAAACTTCTTACTTACCGGACCATCAGTCACACCGAAAATAATGAAAAATTAACATACGCAACAGTAGCTAAAGTGGCAACAGTACCTACAGGACATAATATTTTAATAGTTGAATGGTTGTCAAACCAAAGATACAGCAAAACTTAGATTGCACCATGTCACTGATTCGAAAGGAAATAAGAAGACAACTTGTAGAAGAGTTGGGCCACCTTGTCAGATGGGGCGCTTTTTATTTTCGAGTTCGAAAACCGATACTTTACTGTGGGTGAGAATGCATTTGTACTGTTTGTAGTTCCTTATTTCGACGCAAATGACGCTGGCATTGGAGCAATTTCGAAAATTTGACATCTAGCAGGCTTTTTTAAGCATTTCAGCTAGTGCAAGTGTTCTGCTGGCTGTTTTCGCCTGTAGAGAAAGTCGGCAGCATGATGTCGGCTCCGTAACCTATCAAAAGATGAGGGGGATAAAGTCGAAGTGCATGTCTTCGGCTCCGAAACCTACCAAGAAAATTGGGGGGGGATAAGTGTGCATGTCTTCGGCTCCGTAACTCATCTATCGCAAGGAAGCAAGTGCTGGTAGAAAGCTTAATTTGATTCCAGTAATTGCTTTTGGGGTTGACCATCCCCACGAACCTGAGAGGTGTGACCGATCAAAGAACAAGTAGCTCTGCTTCGGTTGTGGAGCCTGACCGGAGGTTATCTGGTACCTGGGAAAGGTTGCTTCCACCCCCAGCGCTGGTTGAGGTCGTCTTGACGAACACGAGGTAGTTCTGGTGGTCCATATCGCGGGCAGAATTCTGCGAAGCTCTATGTAAGGTTGCGTTCCTCAACCTGTTGCCATGAACAAAAGATTGGCAGAGATATAGATAGGCCTCGCATCCAGCAGTATGAATGCCGAACTTGTTGTAGGTATAAACTGCCACCTTCGGGGGCGTTAATGATTTTCGTCTTATACAATTCGTGTTTCTAAAAACAACAGTGAGGTTACACCTTAATGGTAGTGCACTTCACTTCAAACAAATACAGACTGATACTGTACCTTTGATTCGTCCTCCACCAAATCTCTGGAGTCAGTACCATCCTTCGCAATACCTTCCTTTATGCCGAATTTGGCGGTAAAGTAACTCCCATAGAACGAGTCGTATAAGGCAAATTCCTAGTAAGTTGGAATTATAATTTGTGGTTATTCTGGTTAAATTCAAACGATCCACCCTTGATTTTTAGAGATAACCTGGAATAAAGAAGTAAAACTTGCAGTGCGTCCTTCAATATTCGTTTCTTCGATTAGGACGGCTTTGCCAACATTCGAAGGCCACAACGTCCTGGAATTCCGAATTGGTCGTTCGTTGTCAGCGTACACGGGAGCGTAGGTCAACTCGCAACTTGTGACCGCCGGAACTGCAGCATTCGTATTGTATCTTATTTCTCTTTCATCACAAAAAGTAAATTGCTTTCGTAAGAATCCAGTGGAGTTCTAGGTTATTTATTTCAAATTTGTCAATTGGTTTTTTTATTCAAACAAGTCGATAGTTATGTTCGATGAAATTCAGGAAGCTGATTTTTTTTTTGTTAAATTGTGACTGGAGAAAGTTTTCAGTTTCATCCTCCGGTGCTTTGTTTTAGGAAGTATAATGAAGCTTTGGTCTGGTGTGGAATAATGTCCTTCATATAACTAATCCGATTTCTATTAAACAACAACATATTTGCGAGTTTTCACTGTATGTTTTCTGGAACAGATATGAAAAAGTTTGAACAAAAATGAGGACTTTTCTAGTATATTTTTCCAATGAAAAAATAATAATAATAATAATAATTTATTTCATCAAAAATTGATTACTACATTTACATATGTACAGAAACAATAAAAAAGAATCAGATACACAAATATTAAAAAATTTTAAATAATCAAACCTAATTAATCTCAAGAAAGCTGATCTTTTACTTGCGGAACACTCATGTGGAAATCCAATTGCGAGAAGTAGTTATTGAAATCTCTTAACATGCATGAGACCAGTTCATGAAACCCGTAGTTTGTGCGATGCTGCGGAATTCTACAAAGCTCATAATTTCGCAAAGGGCGATATGGAACATTGAAATTAATCATAGACAACAATTTGTCAGAGACAATTATACCTGTAATAACTTTAAAACCAAAAACAACTCTGGCATATATCCGCCTTATCTCAAGGGAATCCATAGACAGCAGATTTAAACGATCAACATATGGCGGTAACCTGAGTGGATCGGACCAGGGAGGGCCCTGAAGGACAAACCTTAGGAACCGACGCTGAACTGCTTCGATCCTATCTATGTGAATGGAATAATATGGTGACCAGATACGACTAGCATATTCTAGGATAGATCGGACGAATGCACAATACAACATTTTCGTTGTAAAGAAATCATTGAATTGTTTCGATTGTCTCCTAACAAAACCGAGTATAGCGTTCGCTTTATCAGCAATGTGATTCACGTGATCATCAAAGGTAAAATTACAGTTGAATTGTACGCCCAAATCACGTACTTTGTCAGAACGAAGTAAAGAGCATCCATCTACAACATAGTCAAAATTCATTGATATTCTCTTCTTAGAATACGAAACAGCAGTGCACTTATGAATGTTGAGATGTAAATTGTTAAGTAAGCACCAGTCATGAAAACGCGAGATATCGCTTTGCAATAATAGACAATCATTGCTGCTGGAGATAATCTTAAAGATTTTCGCATCATCGGCATAGAGAAGAATGTTCGAGTTAGAGATAAACGAACTCACGTCATTAATAAAGAGAAGGAATAGAAGTGGACCCAGATGGCTACCTTGCGGAACGCCTGAAGTATTAAATATTTCAGAAGATAAGGCTCCACGAAAAAAATATCAGGAAAACCAAGCAGGCCGAGCTTATGCACAAGAATATTATGGTCAATTTTGTCAAAGGCCTTACTAAAGTCAGTGTATATGCAATCGACCTGCTGCCCGTTCTCGATAGCAGAAAGACAGAAGTTCGAGAATTCCATAAGATTAGTTACAGTGGATCTGCCTTTGACAAAGCCATGCTGAAATGATCCGATAATCGACTTGGAATGGAAATACATTACATCACACACAATGGATTCAAATAGCTTAGCAACACACGGAAGATTCGCTATAGGCCTATAAATACTTACATCATCTCTTTTACCATTCTTATGCAAGGGCATTATAGTTGAGCATTTCCATGACATAGGAAAAACTCCACTACGAAGCGATGAATTAAAAAGGTACCCAAGGATAGGTAAAAGGGATAAGCTACATTTTTTAATCACAGACGAAGGAACACCATCAGGTCGACTGGAGAAATTAATTGCAAGTTTATCAATGTATTTCAAAATAGTGGAGTCGTCAATAAAAAGATCTTTTGGAACCATTGACGAAGAAGGAAACTCAGACATGTATTGAAAGTTACCAACGGATGATAGTGGCGTACTGCAATTAAAGGCAGTACGAAAATGGTTAGAAAATAAGTTAGTAATTGTAGTAAGATCAGCACTGACAACATCATTAAGAGACATACTGGAAGGATAACCATCAGAGTTTTTCTTAGAGTTGACAAAATTCCAGAATTGTTTCGGTTTATCTTTAAAATAGTTTTTAACAGTAAAAAGGTATTGGTTATATGCAGGTCGAGACTGACTTATAAAACAATTACATAGGTTTATGTAAATTATGTAGTCCGTATCACTCCTTGAGAGCGAGTAAGTTTTCCAAGCTTTCGTTTTTCGATTTTTCAAATTAATTAAATCATCGTCAAACCAGGGAAACCTCCTGGTAGGTTTCGAACAAACTACAGGGACACAACGCATAAAGCAGCCATTTAAAATCGTGTAAAAATTTGAAGTGGCTTTGTCACCATCAGATTGATTCAACACAGACGACCAATCGCAATTGGATATGTCAAGATTTAAAGTTTCAAAATCAGCTTTGGCGAAATTAAAATAATTACTAGCAATACATTTCGGGTTCGTAAATTCTGTCTGAGAGTTGAATGTTGCGTGAAGCGCAGGATGAATAGGCAAGTCAGGCAGCAAAGGGCTGTGACATCTATCAATCGTCGTAAGGCTGGCATCAGATGAAAAAATCAGATCCAAAAATCTACCAGCATTCGAAATCGGACACACCTGGAAAAGTCGTGTAGCAAGCATGTTGTCCACAAATTGTATTTCGTGTCGGGCACAGGAGAAATACGAAGGCATCATACAAACCTCATATACTACTATACTTAATGAAAAAGAGACAAATTGTTCCAGCGAAGGAAATAATACGAGCTAAGACAGACTATTTACCTATTTTCATATCTGCGATGTAAAAAAGAAGGTTGTGGCAAAAAATCATTCGTTAAATGCAAGAAATGCGACATTTTCCTCTGCTTACGTCGGGAAAACAATTGTTTCTTTGATTATGATTAAATTTTCTTTTTTTTTCAATAATTTTCATAAATTTTCAATTTACTTCGTTTGTTTTCTTTTTTTTTCCACTTTAACAATCGTTTCTTACCTTTTATTTTTTTATTTCTTATTTTGATTTCTAAAGGACATTGCTGTTCACAATTGCCGTACTTCTGGTCAAGAAGGAAAAAAAAATAATATAAAAAATTATTGCGGTCTTTTTTAAAAATATTGCCAGAGAGTTCGTGTGGGGACCCTTCCAGCCAATTTACAAACTTTTCCGAACTTTTTGAGATGACGAATGATGGTCGAATGGTCCACATTGAAGTCTTCGGCCAACGTTCTTCCGTTCTCTTCCACGACTGCCAAAAGCGCCTGGTCGTGGAAATTTGATGGTTGATGTCTTCCTTCTACATCTGCAAGGTTTGTATCGCCCTGTTTCAACTTTTTGAACCTTCTTCCAACTTGACTTTTGCTGGTTGTTACTTCGACTGTGCTGCATTCCAATCTCTCTCAAAGTGTTAGAGCATAATATGGCGAATACGGATATGATTTACGATACGTATCTTCACTAACTGAAAATAGAGGATGATTTTTAAGGAAAAAAAAAAATTAAAAAAAAGCCAATTTTTAAAGGTAAAAAAAAATCGCAAGAATTATTCACCGAGCCAATAAGTTTGTGTAAGGACTGAAATCTCAAGAGTTAACTTACGTGTTAATAAAGTTATATTCCTACTCTTAAAAAATGGTAATGGTCATAGCATTCTGCGCCAAATTTTCAGAATCTAAATCAAAACCGACATCAAACCTAGCCTCAACCATTCTACGCCCGCATTTGCAATCGCTTTCCAAATCACTTTTTTTACGAACAAACTAGTTCAATCGAACTATTCACACCGTTCAACTAAACGAACTAATCAATATGATTTTCACATTTATTTCGAAATAAACTGTAGGGTATATCAACAAGGATTTGTTTTTTGAATAAAACGAACAATTGTTTGGATGTCTCTGCTGGATGCGAGACCTTTCTTAATCTCTGCCAATCTTATGGTCATTGCAACTCCACGGAAAATGACAGTGTGTGTATAAATATTTTGGTGGAGTGTGTATTTATCGTCAGGCTAATACTTTAGGTGTCACGGGGTCAATACGATCGTATCTCGCCTCACATGGTATGAAAAACGACTAAATCGTGTAAGAAAGTTTGTTCGTTGTGTTATGGAATGAACTAATCAGACTTGTACTCTATCTGCCCTAATGTAGGGTAAACTTTTAGTTCACGATCGAACTATGAGCTCAATACAATCGCGAAGTAATGTAAGACGTTATTTCGAGGAAAGAATCTTGTTTGAATTGAACTGTTTGTTGATCGGACTAATCATATTTTCGTTCAGGAACGATCTATGACCTCTGCTTCTCATTGCAGTCCATAAAATTATTTTTTTTTGTAGATATCTCGATAACTGCTGCTCGGATTGGGTCATGCGCAAACTTTTTCCTTTTTTTTTGACTCGAGAATTTCGCAAAAACTGCAAAATTCAGTTTCACTCGAAATATCCGCAAAATAAATTACTTTGGAGTTTTTTTTAAATATCTTGAGAACGGTTGTTCTGGTTGAGTCAGATGTGGTATTATTCCGTTCCAGTAACTCTTTCTTTTGACTGGAGATATTTGGAAAAACCGAATATTGTAGCCTTTCTTAGATATCTTGGACCAAGTCAAGTGTGATTTTTTTATTCTTCCCTTTTCTTACTGCAAAGAATATTTACAAAAAATTGAATTTTGTATTTTTTGCAGGTAATTCGAAAACGACTGCTCGGATTGAATGTGTTCTTCCGTATTTTTTACACAAGATATCTGGAGAAATCGAATTTTGCAGTTTTTTTTTCGACTATTCTGAGAACTTTTGATCGGATCGAGTAGGGTTTCATATTTTTGCCTCGTATTTCCTTTTTCTGTATCAAGATAACTGCAAAACATGAATTCTACAGTTTTTTGCAGATAATTCGAGAACTACTACTCGGATCGAGTCGGGAGTAATTTTTTCTTACATATGTTAAATTCGATATATCTGCATAAAATAGTTTTGTTTTTGCAGATATCTCAAGAACGGCTGCTCGAAAATAGTAGAGTATGAGTTTTTCCCTTTCACTTGCTTTATTTCAATCGAAATATCTGCGAATTAAAGAACTATTTCTTTTAGTGAGTTAGAACTTGTGAACTAGTTCATGAATAGAACTATTTTGCCCATCTCTACTTTTTTGACAAAATTTTGAGCATCTTATGAGAATAGAGAAAACTTAAGCGAAAAATTAATTAAAAACAATGTTTCTGAAACAAAAACATCGCATCATTATCAATTCGTAGTTGAAAAATGTTGTCCCTCGCAACTCCGTAATACCCATTCAGCTTCATAAGTATATTCTTCAACCTGTCGCTTGCCATACAATAATATCTTAAATACGCTGTACAATTATGGAACTCATATTCGAGCCATGTGTGTCCAACAGGCTGCAATATTCAACAATGCAAAGTGAATGATGATCGCCACCATCGCCTACTTATACCCCCTTAATACGTTCAACACTTCCCATTGGAGAATTGTTACGACTCAAAAGCGACACTCCTCTTGCTCCACTAGAATAATCTACTAGTTCTGAAATGGTTGTACTTAATGAAAGGTAATCTATGTATGTATAAGCTTACCAAGAAACTGCAAATTTTCGCGAATCAATGCTTCCGACGGACTCTAAGGATAATCGGGCTAAACAAACAATGAAAAGAAACTGGACAGATCAAGATAGCCATTTAGATTTAAAGGCGAAACTGGAATTGGATTGGTCACACATTTAGATTCATGTAACCCTAAAGAAAGACGCTTAGTAGATTGCGTTATGAAAGTAGTTTCTGTCCCATGTAACTTTAGAAGGTTTTAATTTTATTTATATGTATGTTGAAATAGAAATGAGCTACTCGTACCTCATTCGACATCAATTTTGATTGATTCATTTCAAGCCAATCATTATGATAATAATGAATCTGAACACTTGTACTACGAAACCTGGGTAATTGTTATAAAAACGCTCAGGAGTGCAGATCTGAATTGTAAACGATTAAGGAAGCCCCATCTTATTTGTATAAAGTAAGAAAATCTAACACGAAACAAACACCTCTACCTACTTACTTTTGAGTTTCTTAGCTTTTATTACCAATATGGTTATTAGCCCTGCCTAATTTCGAAGGTGTGAAGTGAAATCAACTTAAAGGTCAGTCAAATCAACAATAGCGTCAATTCGAAGCAGGTGTACCTCAGACTCTTCAGAAATGTGGCAACGTCGCGCATCTTAAAACGACTAAGATACAAACTAAAAAAGAAAAAAAACACCTTCAAGAAAACATAATTTCAAAGATCTGATTGCTCTTATACTTGTGTATCAAGAAAGTAAGGTGTGTTTGCATTGTGCGATACACTCTCACACATCTCCACACTCGCTCACCTGTGTTCGTTTCTCGCAAAGGTGTACACCACCATTCGAATCATTCGTGTGCATAATTTACAAACAAACCAGTTGGGCCACCTTTTGTGGTCTCTTAACTCGCAAGACGCTGTTTTATGGTCTTAATGCACTTTTCTTATGGTTCGTCGTGGAACCGGTTTGCGTCCGCCGCTGTTTAACTGTTCCCTTACCTGGTCTATCTTTAGTTTAGATGGAGTTTTATCTCAATTTTTTTTTTGTTATATTCGTTATCTCATCTCATGGCTTTTACCATCATCAACAACAACGCTGATGTGATGTGAGGAAGATGATCGGACAAAAACGTAAAACAGAAAAAACCAACCCGGTAACATGGCCGATTGGAAAAGAATCGAGCAGAGGTAACCGCCAAATTGCAGGTATTACCTGCAGCCTGTGTATAGGAAACTTATTGGAGAGCTGAGGCTTGAATTTTTGGTAAAACCAGACAGGGAAATGCCCCATGCCTAGGAGCAATTCGGCCCATCAGTTGAGAACCTTCCAAGGCTGAGGTGGTGAATTTCCTGGCTAGCGTTTTGGGGGTCACTAATTGCAGTTCAGGTAACCGACAGGTATACGTTGTTCGAATCGACCAGCAACATTCAATTGAACCTTCTACCATGTAACTATCTAATGGATTCAATTCCGAGGAATATCGAAGGCTCCGGGCCTCCACTATCTCTACGTGAAGTTACCAAATGCTATCGGTAGCTAACTCTCGTCATGCATGCTCATCATCAGACGAACTTAACGTGGCAATGTTTTTTGTCGTCTAGCTTTTACAATTGGACAAATAGAAACGGACTGAATGTGCTAAAACCGAAAAATTTTCGTATCGTAGAGCCACACAAGGAGTTAATTCCTTTTTGAACTTTTTGGTAGGTAGACAAGGCGGAAAACGTGTTGATTTGCCATTTAGTTTATTCGAATAATTCGATTACGATGCTTTATTCATAGGAAATACATGCTGGCTTACAATATCTGGAATTGCAAATGCAGTATACATACTCTGAATTTGACATCACCTGTTTTCCCATAACATGCAATAAGCTTGTATAACTCGTAAATGAGTGAGTGGTGCGATACCGTTAGGAGCTTCTTGAGCTTCTTGACGACGGAAGTACTCCCAACCGGAGTACTACAAACTTTACGGCGTAAATTGAAAATTGAGGGTGTTTTTTAGAGGTAATGGCGCTACAGCCCAAATCGGACCTTGGCCTCCTGATAATCAGGTTCCTTAACATTTTTTCATTACTTATTGTGGAAGGGTTGTTAGCCCTTCGCACAACCCTCTTTCTACGAATTTTTTCATTTTCGTAGATTGAGGTGACCAAGGTATATCCAAGCAGGCAATGTGCTGGAATTATGTATTGCGCCGACCGGGATTTGAACTCACGACCTTCGGATTACAATACCAACACGCTACCTACTAGGCTACACCCTAGCTTTAAATTGGCAACACTGTTTTCTGTGACAGCCTATTTGACAAACTAACGGTTTGGAAATTCATCATGAATAGAATCACGCCGGAGTACCATTTGCAAATGGGTCGAACGAAGCATTGCTATTGATTCACAATTTCATTTGAAATTTTTGTTCAGTGATGAAGCTCACTTTTGGCTAAATGGCCGTGTCAATAAGCAGAATTGCCACATTTGGGGCGATGATAATCCACAAGCCATCCTCGAAACACCATTACATCCAGAAAAAGTCACGGTTTGGTGCACTTTATGGGTCGATGGAATCATTGGTCCATATGTCTTCAAAAATGATGATGGTCAGAACGTTACAGTCAACGGTGAGCGGCACAGATACTTCATTACAAACTTTTTCGTTTCTTAATTGAAAGGTATTAATGTCATAGACATGTGGTTTCAACAGGACGGCGCGACATGACACACAGCACGCAATACAATTAATTTACTGAAAGAAACATTTGATGATCGATTAATTTCACGAAATGGGCTTGTTAACTGGCCACCTCTTTCGTGCGATTTGACGCTATTAGATTTTTTTCTCTTGATATATGCAAAATTTCATGTCTACGCCGATAATCTAAAAACTATTGCGCACTTGGAAGCCAACATTCGACGCGTTATTGCCGAAATACCGCCTGATTTACTGCGAAAAGTGTATGAAAATTAAACTTCCAGATTACGCCATGTACGTGCTAGCTGCGGATGCTATAAGTCCAAATTCATATTTAATGATTAATGCCATAAAATTATCTTTTCAATAAATTTAATTTTATGGACATTAAAAATATTTCTTGTATTTCATTTTAATTTAAAGTTCTTCGCCTCTAAAAAAATCTCCCTGTATAAGAAAATATGAAGAAAACCTGCAAATATGACAGTCGATGTAAGAGATATTACTTTTGGGGTGTTTACAATTTCTGCTTAGGACATTTTTAATTCGATTTTGATTACGCTGCATTTAAGTTCAATATAACCAAAAACAGGACCGCGCCTTGTGAAAGAGAACTTTTTCTCAAAAGGAAATGATAGTATTGATGATGCTAGGTATTGTATACCTGCAGAATATCAATATTACAACCAAGAAAAAAAGCCTGAGTGTAGCCTAGTGGGTAGCGTGTTTATCTGCACGATGCTGTGAGTTCAAATCCCGGTCGACGTATAATTTTATAGCAAACTACCTGCGTGGGTATATCCGGGCTACCACGATCTGTGAGCATGAAAATTTGTAGATAGAGTGCTTAATAACCCTTTCACCAAAATTAATATATGTGTGTAGGAACCTAAAAGTTTGGAGGCCAAAGCCCGATTTGTGCTCTAGTGTCATTGTCCGCACGTAAAAATACGGAAATATTGAATTTCATATTAATTGAAAAGTAAATCGGAAAATTTTCTAGTTGATTAATTATCTAACTGGAACCTTTGAAACGAAAATTGCTGAATTGAATTAAAAATCGAAATTGTTTGGAAAGGGTTGAAAATTATAATAGTTCTACTTTCAGTCCTCCTGTTATTTTCTTAACTAATCTGAGGGCACAGCTGCAAGAATTTCCTCAAGGAACACATTATAATGCATGATCGCGTTCTTGAGTTTGATGTGAATGTAGGTATAGCTACTTATTTAAGAAAATTGCTTGGGATTGACCTCAAATTCCATTAAATTATTATTCACAAGAAAATGTTAGCTGTCATCGACGAAAATCCATTAACCGTCAAAACTAACATAGCTATACTTCTTAAGTTGTTTTTTTCTTCTTATAGAATGTTGATCAACATAGCCTAATCAACAATTTTGTGTACCAATCAAGAATCTCCAATTTTGAAAACTACATTTCAAGTAGAATTTTCATCGGATTTCGCTACACCGCACCTACATCTATCCAAGCTGGAAAAGTGTGAATAGCGTCGAAGCTAAGAACCATCATAAAAATTAAATGTCAACACCAACTATAAAACTTTATGACATCACAGTCTTAAAATTTTACTATAAGGCCTGATGCAAGCGCTTATTAATAATTTCGAAAGGTACGAAACGAAACGATACTCTGGAGTTGGAGCTTATTCGATACGGCCGATATAGTCATGAACACAGTGGTGGGTTGTTGTCGTCCTTGGCGGCGACAACACCGCAAGGATCAATGTTTTCTGTTTTGCACTTTCCTTGCGAACGGATACCAAGTTACCGGCAATAAAATTCCCACTCATTTCATTTGCAGCCGTAAAAACCGTGGCAGGTGTTTTCCTAAATGAAATGCTCGCTCCATCGGTGCAATTTCAATTTAAAGAATGTGATGCTGTCGACGGGCTCCGATTCGACAAGGAAGGATTCAACCTAAGTCCCTTATGCCATTTTACTCCACCACTGAACTTATTCCTACAAAAAAGAAAAATGTTCAACTACATATGATTAAAATTTTGCTAAATTCCACCTCAGTTCCTACTTTCCTCGTAATAATTGAGATGACATAATCCCTTGTTCTACAGTCCATATAGAAAATAGGACATCGGAGCTAAGGATCTCAAGAACAAACATATATACATCGCGAATGGGAGGATCATAAAAGTCATTCTGTTCGGTATCAAAGTACACTTTCGTTCGGTATGAATTTAAGGATGCCGGGGCTCAGATGATGTCCAACAACGATGGAATGGAATGCATCCGGAAATTACATCGTAGCGAAGTGAAAATGCATAAAATTTGAAATTGATGTAAGAAAAAGGTCGATAGTGTTGGTAGAAAACGAATGAATTTCCCGGCTTGTCACCAAACTGGATTGGAACGGTGCCAGATCAGAAGGAGATGGGAAAAAACCCGAGTGGAAAAATTTTCTTCCGCAGGTGCAAAAGTTGGTAGTTCTACCTAGTCCTGCCATAAGTTCTGTCACATAATTTCTCACATTGGCAACAACTTTATTTTATAAGTGACATTTCAATATCGGCCAGTTTTATAAACGTCATAATGTTGTTGACAGTTGATGGTCATTTAAAGTGTGTTCGTTAACGTGTGAAGATGGAATGGGGTGTAATAGAAAACCGAACTGCAGTGATTGCACTACATAAGTGTGGAAAATCCGCGAGTGAAATTTTCAAGTTGTTGTGCCCGTTAAAAATAACGCAAAGATTTGTGTATCGTGCGATCCAGAGATATAACGCGATCCAGACTATTGAAGATCGACCTCGTTCTGGACGTCCGCGTGATGTACGTTCTTCTGCTGCCATCAAAGCGGTCGAGAGTCGAATTCGTCGAAATCCGCTTCGTAAACAACGAATCATGGCTCGAGAGATGAACATATCCACCCGAAGTATGTCTCGCATCAAAAAATCTGACCTCGGGATGAGTGCCTTTCGACGATCAACGGGACGTTTGCTGACTGAGCAGTTGAAGCAAATTAGGAGCACCAGATCGAAAGAGCTCCATCGGCGGTACGGCAACAACAAACATCGAGAAATTTTATTTACCGATGAAAAAATTTTTACGGTGGAGGAACATTTCAACCGCCAAAATGATAAGGTGTATGCCCACAGCTCCATAGAAGCCCGAGAAGTTGCCACTAGGGTACAGCGAGGACATCAACCAGCATCAGTCATGGTATGGTGGGGTGTCAGCTACGAAGGGGTCACCGAGCTTCATTTTTGCGAAAAAGGCGTAAAAACTGCAGCGAAAAATTATCAAACGGACATCCTGGAGGGATGTGTGAAGCCGCTGAACTCTACGCTATTCAACAATCGACATTGGGTTTTCCAGCAAGATTCTGCGCCAGGCCACAAAGCTCGAACCACACAAGCGTGGTTGGAAACCAATATTCCACAGTTTATAAGGGCGACGGAATGGCCTTCTGGGAGCCCAGATTTGAATCCCCTGGACTACAAACTGTGGGCGGAGTTGGAGTCCATGGTGTGCACGAGACGACACCCAAATATCGAGAGCCTTAAGCGATCTTTGACAGAAGCAGTAGCTAATTTTCCGCTAGAAACAGTGCGTACTGCTATCGATGACTGGCCCAACAGATTAAAGAGCTGTGTTAAGGCTAAAGGCGGCCACTTTGAATAATTTGTTGCTTATTTTACTTCCATTAGTATGCCAAAATAAAATATATTTTCCTTTGTCAAAAACTCTTTTTCATTTATACAAAAATTGCCCATATACGTGTGACAGAACTTATGGCACGACTAGGTATAGTCATGAAGGATGAGGAAATGAGGAGCAAAAGCTTAGGGGATGGAAATATAGTATGGAAAATATGAGAAACATTTTTTTGAAGGAAATTGAAAAAACAAAAACTAAATGGATATTTATCAATATTTTTCTGATAATGTTAAAAAAATTTTTAAAGGAGTTGAGTTATAGCTGATGTCGAGGGAAATTATCGGAATTAAGCCTGGAGTGAGTTTCGATACAATTGCTTTCCCTTCACATGAATTACTCCGGATGAATTACTTCTTGCCTTATGGTATGATTCACTTAAAAATACATCCAAACCTCGATTGTGTGAGGCTCCTTGTTATCAGGTTCATTCCAAGTTCCAGATTTTTCGAGTTTTTCTTACTAACCAAGAGTACTTTGGTTTGCTTTTCCGTTTAATCGGGGAATCACACAATTTTACGTTCATTTTTGTTATTTGGTTTTATTTTAATTTTTTAAGATTAATCGTCAATTGAAAAAAATGGTCGCAGTCAGAGTTAGCCCTACAGGTGGCTGGAAAAGGAATCAACAAAATCGAATCATGGACTACTGCTTTGTAATGGAAGGTGGAGCAATGGCTGCTGCACGCTTGTTGGCTGGCGCGGCTTAGCTTGTCAACAACCGGCCATCTCTTCTAATACACAACGTTCATGCAGCTGGTATACCTTATAGCGTTCAAAAACAAAGAAGGTGTCTTAAGGATCAAAGGACACGGTTGACAGAAGGTCTAGCTGAATTCAACCAAATGGCAAATGATTCTCGGTAGAGGAAACTCTGCGTGGAAGATTCGCCGATCGTTGGGAGAGGATAAGGAATACGAAGCTTAACACTGAAACTTCCTTGCGACTGATGAATGGTTTCTGTTGAGCCCACATTCTTCACTCTGTGATCACTCTACCATCTTCTTCCGAATATCCTACATAACGGCGGGGCTACCTCGATCTGCATATCGTATGTCCTAAAAGGGGGGAAAGTTAAACTGGTTAATAGAATAAACTAAACTAGAAACATATAAAACAATTATAAGACCTGTGCTACACTATGGCAGCGAAGCGTGGACATTAACTCAGGCATCCGAAAAATTCAGTAACGCATTTGAGAGCAATGTGCTTAGAAGAATCCTTGGTCCTGTGAGGGAAGACTTGATCTGAAGAGTACGTTGTATGCCATCTTCGACAATCCAGAAGTGTCAATCCTCATAAAATGCAAGAAACTACAATGGACTGGTCATGGGGAGCGGAGGACGCGGTCACTGAACCGAGATGGATGGATGCCAAGTATTCAGGAACCCAAGGCTCGATTTGGGCTGTCGCGCAATCATAAGTAAGTAATAGAATAACCGTTTATACGTATATCGTGCACCACTTCATTAAAACAAATTTTCTATGTTAAAGTTAATAAAGATAAATCTACTGAAATCCAAAACATTTACTACGATATGTTTTCTAGATCTAGTAAGTGCTCCTTCAATTATTAAAATTTCCTAAATTTCTTTTTTTTATAAAGAAAGTGTGTCGCAACCTATTTCCACCGATAGGTAGTTTTTTAATACAACACCACACAAGCAATCTACAAAACTTCGCCCCAAATTTAAATAAAGTAAAGCGATTTCATTTCTTAAGCTAAAAATAAAAATTCATTCTTGGGTCTGAGCGATGTCAGGTAGACAGGATCAGGAAAAGAAGGAATCCCGAGCGGAAACACCATTTTGCACGTTGCTCCTGATAGTGAAGCCAAAAATGGCGTAGCGGACGTCCTTACACCAAGAGCGAGAAACAGTCTCATCAGCTCGGAACCAATGTCGGAAAGGATTATCGTCGTTAGGCTTAGGATCAGTGTCAGAAAAATCACAACTCTGCATAGCACACTAACCAATTACAACTGACTGAGTGCTACCTTCCAAGAGGTGATATTATTATCATCTAAGGAGATATTAACGTCCAGGTTGGGTCTAACAATACCAGAACATGCAATGGGGAAGCATGGTGACTCTTGGGTCGACGCCTCACGACCTTGGATTAAGAGACCCGAAAACGGCGAATTATTTGTAAGGTCATCGGAGGGACTCTTTTTTCACACAAGAGTAACCATAAAACATCTTGGGTTTCCCCTGATGGTGTTACTCAGAACCAAATCGACCATTTGGCTATAAGTCGCCGATGGAGAAGATGTCTCCTCGTCTGAGCGAAGCGTGGAGCTGACGTGGAGAGCGATCACCACTCGATGGTTGCCTGCTTGACATTGTGCATAGCAGCTATCTGACGGCCACAAATTCTTCAAATGAAGCGCAAGCTTAATGTGCTCAAAGACCCCAGTAAAAACCACCAGTACATCACCATTCTACGCGAAAAGTCATCCGCATTGGGCGAATATGAAATGCGCACACTGGACGGCACTTGGGAGGCAACCAGAAATACGTTTCTAATTAGTGCTGAAGAATCTGTGAGATGTAGATACATATGTGCAAAGCAGTGACAAACCCTGGATGTCACAAGACACATGGGACAAGGTTGGCGATCGGGAAAAGCCAAACTGGCAATCATCTCTCAACCCGATGTCAACCAGAGAGCGCCCGACTTCAGACGGAACTACTGTGATGCTGATATGCAGCTATTAAACGCGACAAGAGAAAGGCCATTGAAGATCTGCCCAACAAGGCAAAATGTGCGTGTTACTTTGGGTTCACTAATTAAAAATATGCAACAGTTGAAGAACAGGAATTTCACCACCAAACATCAGGTGAGAGATATCAGCAGAACTCTCCTTAATATAAGTGAACACCAGTGACGGCGATGGAAGGAATACTTCTCTGATATTTTAAGCATGTCAGAGAACGATATCCCGGAAACAGAACAACTACCAAACATTTTTTTTATGGGCAATTTTGTCATGAAGGGAAGGAATGGGACTGGGAAGGTAGTGGAAGGGGAGTGAGAACAACCGTAAAGAGTGGTAGAAACTGGTATACTTTTTAGTTGTAGTGGCTGCTACTTGCAAATATTTTCAGATGGTATGCGGGACTGAATGATATAAAGGAAACAGAAACCATCTACTAGTAGAGAGACCTGCTTGAAGTGGAACTGTTTCACTTTTATACCGTTTGCCCTTTTTATTTCGAATAATTTTTCATCGCCAGTAGCAACTGAAAGCTAGGGTATAGCCTAGTAGGTAGTGTGGTGGTCTTGTAATGCGAAGGTCGTGAGTTCAAATCCCGGTCGGCGCAATATATAATTCCGGCACATTGCCTGCTTGGATATACCTTGGTCACCTCAATCGAAGAAAATGAAAAATTCGTAGAAAGAGGGTTGTGCGAAGGGCTAACAACCCTTCCACAATAAGTAATGAAAAAGCTAGCGACCACACAAATACCCTACGGATAATATTGGAGCAGTCAGCCGAAATGAGTTTGCCACTACATCTCTTGTTTGTGGACTTCGAGAAGACTTTCGACAGCGTTAAGCGAGATTTCGCTTTGCGTAGGAGAGGTAGTCCAGATAAGGTCATAGCTATGATTAAAGAATCCTACGAAGATGCAAGGTGTCATGTCTTGCATAGAGGAGAGCTGTCCGAGAGCTTCATCTGCGAATGGGTGTCATACAAGGCTGCATATTATCACCAGCCCTGCTTCTGGTGGTAATCGCCAGCCCTGCTTCTGGTGGTAATAAATGACATCTTGAAAGCTGCACTGGAAGGTGGGGAAAATAAAGGTCTTCAATGGAGAGTATTTAAACATCTTAAGCCACCTTGATTGTGCTGATGATGTGTGCATGCTTGTATAAGCCGTTTGGACTTAGAGTCAAATGTCCGCTCGTTATATTTTAAATGTAAAGTGGCGGGACTGAAATAAATATGCATTAAACCAAGTACATGCATATGGGTTCGAACACAAGCGCACTGATTGTTCTTAAGGGACTACCAAGGAACTGCAAACTTTCGTGAACCAATGCCTCCGGCGCATTGCAAGAATATTCTTGCTAGAAGTCACCTCCAACAACGAACTTTTGAATACAACTGGACAGACTAAAATAGGCTTTGAGATTCAAGGCGGAAGTGCAATTGGATCGGTCACACTTTGAGGAGACCAGAGCGAATCATCGCCAAACAGGCTCTGGACTATATTCTTCAAGGAAGACGTCGGGTTGGTCGACCATGTAGCTTATGGAAGCGAGGAGTGGAGCAGGAGGCCAAAGGAATAAAGAAGTCGTTCTACTTCTACAATGGCACTACAGCCAAAATCGGACCTTGGCCTCCTGATATTCAGGTTCCTTAACATTTTTTTTTCATTACTTATTGTTGAAGAGTTGTTAGCCCAACCCTCTTTCTACGAATTTTTTATTTTCGTAGATTGAGGTGACCAAGGCATATCCAAGCAGGCAATGTGCTAGAATTATATATTGCATCGACCGGGATTTGAACTCACGACCTTCGCATTTCAAGACTAACACACTACCCATTAGGCTACACCCTAGCTTATATGTAAGAAGTCCTGGCAACAGCTAAAGGCCTTTGCTCGCGATCGCGTCTTGTGGAACAGAGTTGTTTCTGTCCTATGCACTTATAGGGGGTTTCAATAGGAATTTTATATGATTGATATATGGGGTTGGAAAGGCTTGTTATTTGACAGCTGGTCGCTTGCGCAAAATTCGAGTAAATTTTGAATGTAATCATTTGCTTTTTGAGATGTGTGTGCGCAATCTACTCAAAAAAGTCTAAGAGACTAGATCAGTGCAAGATATAAAGACACCGAAATGTCTTCGTCCCGGAAGTTGGACTGAAAATATCGCCGGAGTGAAGGACAGTGTTGTATGAAGAGGACTTCGCTGAATCTCACGAGTATCTTGTAGATTTTAACACCTCCACGGACTCGAGCTATCGCAGGGAAGTCAGTGGTGTTCCAATAAAGCTACGGCGATTTCAGTAACTGCTTTTGAAGCATGGCGACTCCACGAGCCTGCGCTGATCGATCAGCTTCAAAATCTTATGTGAACTTAGACTGAAGTGAGGTTGCCCTCACGAAAGTCCTCACCAAGGACTTTAAACTTGATACTACGGGAAGAAGTATTGGCAACCCCATACTAGGTTGTATCGATTATGTCTCAATATAGGTATCAGATGTGAAAGAAATTAGACAAGGTTACAAACCGCAAACTATCCTTTGTAATGACGAAGGTAACATCATAAGCGAAGCTACCGAAATCAATGCACGATGGATTCAGTACTTCCGAACACTGTTAAATAGAATGACATCACAGACTGAACCGTTTATAATTCTGGAAAATCCAGATCGAGATCAACTGCCCATCGCTCCAACTTATGATGAAGTAGAGACAGCCCTACATAATTTAAGATCGAATAAGGCGCCCGGAATTGACGGAATCCCTGCAGAGCTCTTGAAAGAAGGTGGAACAGAGCTTACCAGTCGAACATTTAAATTAATTGTTAAAATCTGGACAACTGACAAATTACCCGATGACTGGCGGAAAAGCAAAGGGTGACCGTCTGCGTTGCGAAAATTACAGAGGAATGTACGTGTTACACAACTTAGACAAAACTTCTCGAACGAAGACTCAGCGAATACGCTAACAACATTATCGGAGAATATCAAAATAGCAAAATGCTGGGAATATAATATTAATATGCACCAACTGTTTGTCGATTTTTGTCAAGCATACGATAGTGTCGACCGTAATGCTCTGTACAGAATAACGATAGAACTAGGAGTCTCACGGAAACTAGTTCGGTTGATAAAAGCCATGATGGAAGACAATGAGTACCAAGCACAAATCCAAAACAAGTTGACTCAAAGCTTTCCAATATCAGGTCTCAAACAAGGTGATGGTCTCGCCCTCACGCTCTTTAACTTGGTGCTCGAGTATGTCCTCAGGAAGGTACCTTCAGTAACCTCAGTGGACACCAGAGATACGTAGCTCGGAAAATCCGCACAGTTGATGGCGTACGCAGACGACGTGGATATTCTGGACCGATCAATACTTTGCGTTAAGGAGGTATTCCAGGAGTTGGAGTCGGCAGCGGGTGAAGTAGGGCTGAGGGTCAATGAAGCGAAAACTAAATACTTGACTCAGACACGAAAGACTGTCTCAGAGAGGCAGAACATTACTATAGGCGAATACAACTTCGAGCAGGTGGATGAATTCGTATACCTGGGAGCCCTTCTCACAAAGGACGGCAATGAGCGACAGGAAATTCAAAGAAGAATCACGGCAGCTAACAAAGCATTTTATGTGGTCCTCCCCATAATGAAATCAAGGAAGGTCCATCGAAACAATAAACTACGCATCTACAAGATATTAATTCGTCCTGTACTGCTATATGGATGTGAAACGTGGATCTTGAAGAGAAGAGAAGATAATCTTCGGAAGGTGTACGATGAGCTGTGTTAACTATTTGACGACCCACCAACATCTATCGTGATCAAACTGTGCAAGCTACAATAGGCTGGCCACGTGGAACGAATGCACGAGGAACGAATCCCAAAACGAGTGCTCAAGGACAAAGCTCAAAGCAACCGACCGCAGGGGGTGGGGGGGGGGGGGGAAGCCACGAAAGCGATGGGAGAACTCAGTTGACGCAGATTGCAGATCGCTTTTCGATTTTTCAAACTTGAGGACGCCGCCGTTGGACCGAGACAACTGGAGAAGGTGCATCCGAGAGGCCATGGCTCGATACGGGCTGTAGCGCCATTGCATCATCATTACCAGATGTAGGATATGTAAAAACTGACAGATGGTGGCTTAACGGTACGTATAATAAGTAGAAAACTGAAAGATGTGAAAATCAGGGGTTCGGTATAGCCGGGACGGCTTAGTAGCAGTTAATTTGAACCAAGAAGACTCAATGAACTATTAGATGAATTGATGGTAAATGATCGAAAGCGAAAAAGTAGCAATAAGGTATGAAGTAATCAACTGACGATCATTCGTAGATAGAACAGGAATTGAGACGTATCGATGCGACGTGGTGCGGGCGAACCAATACATCCATGGATTAGGTCCCTTCGGGGTACACGTAGTAGTTGTTGGCTTACATCGCGGGTAGAGCGTACTCTGTTTTGCTGTACTTGTGCAGTATTCGGTATTTCTGGAAAACCTAGTGCAAACCTTGTGCTCGACGTGGAGTTGCGCATCAACCGGGTTCCATGAACCTAAGATTGGAAAAGGTTGGGATATGTCTTGCTCTTAACAGTGTGAATGCTGAGCACACAACGAAGGATGGGCTGGTATCATCCGTTGTGATGCGTGGGTCATCCTTTCGACTATCTTAGACTTAGTGTCAGGCTGTCCACGTTAAACAAACAAGGTATGGTTCTATACCTGGAATCGAACCCGTGCCGCCGGCATGTTGTGCAAACATTCTACTACTAAGCCATCGACAGTGGTAAACTTATCTCGCCAAAATGTAGTCATCTGCTTATTGTGCACAGTTTAAACCCTTTTCGGAGGTTTATGGTGTAATATATTTTGGGTCTGAAAGTTCTTGTAGTACCTTCGAGTTTCAAAGAATTTAATGAAAAAAAAACCGGAAGTCTGCAGGTGCTACCATTTGGTCTGGGAATTTCAATTAGTCACTTACATCCGAGCATCGATATTAGACAATTGAGGTTCTACAGTATTGTGCTATGAATTTTCTAGCTGTAGATAATTGAAATCGTGCTAAGGGCTTTCTATCGCTACTTACCATATCTTCTACTTCCTCTTCAATGGCTCTAGAGCCAAACTCGGGCCTTGGTCTCCTTATCTTCAAGTTCCTTAACATTTTCATCTGTTATTGTGGAACGGTTGCTAGCATTTCATACAATCCTCTATCTATGACTTTTTTTTATTTGCAGATTCAGGTAACCATGCAGGTAGTGTACTGTAGAGATACTCGATACACACTAACATTACTCTCCTAATAAAGTTAATAGATAACAACAGTTCAGCGTGAGTTTAGAAATACAAGAAGGCAACATAAGAATGTTAAGAACAGTCAAACTTGTGGTTTGCTTGAGTTTGACGGTTTTCAAAAGTATGGAGCACAAGCTTGCGTTAAATTATAAATTTTTGTATAGATTAACTTATTACAATCGAAAATAAATATGACTTTCGGTAACAGATTGTGATTGTGTTTACTTCATTAAAGAGAAAGAATTCAAATTTCGGACAAAATTTGCCGCGCAATCGCTGTACATGCATTGTCCAAACTCTATTAGGAGAGTAGTGTTAGTGTATATAGAGTAACTCTAGTGTACTGCAATTATATGTTGACTGGGATTTGAACTCACGACCTTCGCATTGTAGGCAGGCTAACAAGCTTCCGGCTAGGCTACACTCTAGCCTATTTACCACAATGCTGATAAAATTATATCAGCTCAATTACAACCAAAAAACTATTAATTTCTAATATCAAATCCATAGCATCAATCAGTATCATTATTACCTCCTAGCATGTATAAATTTATTTCAAATTACAGTAGATCTATAACGTCAATATTTTCCATAGCGATCATTATTCCAAATCGATCATCTACTTAATTAAACCATATCTGATTTATTAAAAAAAAAATGGTTAAAAACACCTTCACTTACTCCAATTTTCTACTTTTTTCTCGTCTGCAAGCAAAACGAGCATAAAATCAATAAAATAATGAACAACCATATCGAAATCGACCGCAGAAAAGCCAAGAAAACCAATTTCGAAATACTACAACAATAACTACCATAACTCTAATAATAATGCCTACAACTTTCTTATCCAAAATATTTACCGAAAAAAAAATAATAAAAGAAAGATACTCGTACTTATACGATTTATTACCGCGTCCGTTAGAACACTTAACCCACCTTTTTTTTCTCTTGCCACCGCAAATAACATGTAAACCGCCGAATTTACTCTTCAATTACATCGATCGCTACATACGATCAATCAATTCGCAATGTCCGAGATTCGCGATTTTCAAAATTTACAAACTTATCCGATCATCTTCGAAGATTTCCATAACGAAATGCGAAATTCGCGTGTTAGCCATGTGTAGCGGATTTACCAGATTTGAGAAGATCGATTTTTTTATTGGGGGTATCAATAAAATGGTGAATTAATTGAAAAGAAATTCTTTCTTCTAATCGATTGCGATATGTGAACATAGCAAACTTACCGATCCCATTTTCGAGCTAATCCAATGGTTTAATGGCAAACAAAATCAGTGTAATTACGAGTTCCCATTAATTTAGTTGTATTGGAAACAGGTAGGATAGGTATTAATGAAGCACGATCTTCGCAGACAGGTTGATTGCGAGCAAACATTCCAAACGAAAAATTAGCATTCGATGTTGCGTTAGTGTCTGTGATGTAATTATTTATACGTAAATATCTCCTTTGCTTACAGTATACGGGGTAAAGATCATTGATGTAGAAAAAGATTCGAAAATCGCTGTAATTGCCTTATTAATGCTTCGCTGGCTTCTCCTAATGGCAGTTTAAGTTTCACGGAAATCGTGGCAACCTTGCTTCAATTTCAGGCCCTGATCACGTTCCTTAGCGAGAATGGCTGCCGCCGTCTTGGCAAGATCACCAGGTATGCCTCTCTTTCTACCTGATGGTATATCTTACGATCAGCCTCAGATCACTGTTCTCCGCATAAAAGACGTTGACTTATATTTTTTGTATCTTAAGACTTTACATGCTCTAACCCTATATGTGTATCGAGGCACATGGCTTAAGTGGAATAACATGAGACTGCAAGACCCCAATAGTCGAGGATCATCGTTTCCTTGTCTGATTTAGACCGTAGCCATAATAACTTTTTATGTGGCTCTTGTGTTTCTGTCTGAACAGAAATCGAGTTTAGTTTTTGTAGGGGTCTGTAGGTTGAAAAAAAAAAAAAAAGTTTAGAACATTACACTCACAAAAAAAAAAAAAAACTCGATCATGACCGATCGTTTGGTAACATATGTGTGTTGCCTTTTTACGATCGTGTCGGCTTTTATCTAGGATTAAGGACTTTACAGCTCCATGCACTGATTGATGGTTTTCTTTCTACGATATGGGTCTTGTAGAAAATTCGATTTTTTCCTTGTTAAGTTCATGCCTACTTTCATTGCTTCCTAATTTGACCAATCGCGTCTCATTTATTTTTAACGGGCCGATTTTCTCAAATGTTAATTATACCCTCTAGTTAAATGTTAATTAAATTTTCTTGTCTGACAAGATTATTTTTGATTATCGTTGGAGCCTAATTAAAATCAGTTTAGTAGCTTAGATAAAAAAAATTCTCGAAAAATGAGTGGTTCGTTTGGCGTAGGAAAAGGGATCATCCGCACTCACAATGTGAGAAAATTCATCGAAAATTTGAAATATACAGTGACGATTAAATTTGTAACATATCCTCTAAGAATTTTTCAAAAGTTAATATTTTCGAAAATTTAGGTGAACAGAAATTATTTAACAGTTTTATTTGTTTTATTACTTATGTGATTGTTACAAAACAATTAAAAAATTCAAATAATTAATAAATATAAATAAAAAAAAAAAATATGTATAACCCAAATGTTACGGTTTTGCACTCTAATTCAATGAGTACATTTTCAAGTAAGATCTATTTCCTGGCCCATAATCTCTTACTGGTTTTTAGGTGTTTTATATGGGAAGGCATGCTTTTACAAAATTTGGCCCACCATTTCATTTGAAATTGCTTCCCATTGTTGTATTTTATTAAATGAAAAACGATGTGGACGCTTTGACAACTTATATTCAACTGCCTATTACAATAAAGCTTTCATTACTAGACTTACTAATACATATAACACCCATATGCCTTGAATCCTTTCCCATAAGTAATTGACACCTTTCGAAGGTTCAGGGTATTTTGCCAATTTTGATTTGGTATGACTCCAAAAAAATTTTATGGGTTTCATTTTTGGGGACTGTGGTGGCCACTTCAATTTGGAAAATTTTTGGCTTCCCAATCAAGTTTTCATAATTTTCGTCGTATGGTCTCGGTTATTATCTTGCTGAAAATTTACTTTTTCAGGAGAATTACCGGTTTTCTAATTGGTAAATTTTTTTCTAGAATAGCTAAATATTTATTTTTATTCATAATTCCATAGATTCTGGCCAAAGGACTCACTCCGTTCCTTGCTATGCAGCCCCAAACCACTATCGAGTCACCACCGTATTTCATTGATTGAGGAACGTGATTTAGAATCAGAATTTTCTGATCATCCAATTCAAAACGGTCAATTTTGGTCTCATTAGACCATACAACCTGATAAAATTGCATTAGTTTCCATTTGCAGGGAAAAAAAGTGTTGAAATGAACTTTTTTTTATCAATTCCCAATCCTCCTTTGTGCAATTTTCATACTCCCTCGTGAATTCCTTTCACCACTTTATGTCTTTTTTCGTTGATGAAAATGGCTTCTTTTTTCCTCCTCTCCAGCCTTCAGACCTAATCGCTTCCAATTTCGACGCGCGGTCCATTTGCTAACGTTGATCCCAAGTAACTACACCGCTTTAGATGGAGTAACATCATTATCGTTAGTTATTAAATTTTTAATATGGCGGCTAGTTCGATAATCTATTTTTGGATGCCGTTCTATATTTCTTGTGTTTATCAAATTCAGGTTTTTTTTTTAATCTTTGCACCGTCATTTCGCTAATATTAATTTTTTTTGCAATATTTCTGACGGCTTCATTTGCTCTTAATAAATTTAAAATTTCTTCCCGTTCGAACTTTTTCATTTCCGCTTTTTTAAATTTTAAGTGGAATAATGACAAACAAGGCTTACGTGGATTTACTTTGATTTAAGAGCGTGCAAAACTGTAACATTTAACAAAGTTGTCGTTTATGCCTGTCTTAAAAAAAATACAATATCTAGATTGAAAGACGTTAAGAATATTCTTGCTGGGCATTTCTAAGACACCCAATTGATACTTAATTATTTTGCGGGCTAAAATAGACTAAAATAGGAACTGAGATTCGGAGACGTAAGTGGCAGTGGATCGGTCATACTTTGAGGAAACCAGAGCGAAACATCGCCACACAGGCTCTGGATTATAATCCTCAACGACGACGTCGGGTTGGTCGACCATGTAGCACATGGAAGCGATCAGTTGAGCAGGAGGCCAGTGGAATAGACAAGACCTGGTGACAACTCAACGCCGATGCATCTGTGAGGGGTCTTAATAGGAAATCGATTGATTGATTAATTATTTTGCGGAGGTCCGTTCATTGGTAAAAACCCAAGTTAGCCAGGTTACTTTATTTTAAGCAAGTTACTCACTTACGATGGTGCTACAGGCTAAATCGGGCCTTGGCTTCCTGTGTATTCCACCTCCATTTTTCTAGGTTGAATGGCCGAGTCCTCCAGTTTGAAAATCTTAGCAATGATTTGATGTCTGCGTCAATAGAATCCTCCCAGCGTTTCCGTGGTTTTCCAACTGGTCTTTGTACATTATTTTATCCCTTTAGTGTGCGTTGGCGAATTCTTCCGCAATCCATTCGCCCATCATGACCAGTCCATCGTTGCTTCTTGTCGCATTGTAAACAAAGTAGTAGTTAATAAGATCGTGAGAAAGGTAATTCTATGTTGGGATGCAAAAATTTAACAATTCTCTTGTTAGACTAAGGTTCTATAACATCATTAGATCTCACCTTGAATATGCTTCTCAAGTTTGGTCTTCTTATTATAATGAGTACATTGGCAGAATCGATTCAGCGTAAATTTGTAAGAATAGCCTTATGTCACCTTAATTCCTCCATATACTGATCGACTTCAGCTATTAAATATGGTATGTCATCGCTTTCGAAGCGACGTGAAGTAGCTGATGTAATTTTTGCTCATAACCTTCTTACAGGGTTAGATGATTCCTCCACCCTTTTGGGTTTGATGTGCTTTGATGTTGGTCAATTTTTACCAGGGTATCCTAGATTGCTGTCGATTGGTTTTCACTAGATATGAATGAGCCTATTTCTGAAGTTAATAATAATGCTGATGTATTCGACTTCTTTATTGATAAGCAGTGCTTAAGACGTAGACTTAACGCTAGTTGACACCGATGTATGTGAATTTTTTGTCCATTTCTTGTTTTTATTATCTGTACTTGGTGTTGGTATGGTAATGTTTGTTTCGTCCCTTCGCTGCCATAAGCCAGAGCATAAATCGACTTTCAATTTTTAAATTTGTTATCGATTTATGGCAATTCCTTGCATTAAGGAATCCTGATAGTGATGAGTTCATACAGGTTTTTTGTCAAAACGGTTAGCAATAATTTAAGTTTTTCTTCAACTCCGCCTCTAGTGATTATTGACATTAACTAAGACGTCCGAAATATTACTTAACGTTCTTGAAAGAAAGGTCTTGTGAAGAATTCTCAGACCAGTGAGAGTAGACTACAATAAGGAATTGTCTACCCTCTTCAATAAGCCAGAAGTGATAATATAGGGTTATTCTATATGAGGTGTTATTTTAAATAGCCCGCTATTTCGGTAGATGTCACTTTTGAAGCTGTCATTTTTTGACATTTGACAAGTAGAAACTACGCCATTGATAAAAATGGAACGATACACGCTTCAACAACGCATTGAAATTATTAAAATTCACATTATTAAAATTCACTATTATTGACTGATGAGGCCCATTTCCATCTCGGTGGCTACGTCAACAAGCAAAACTGTCGCATCTGGGGCTCGAAAAATCCAAGAGTTATTGTTGCAAAGCCTCTCCATCCTCAACGTGTGACTGTTTGGTGCGGTTTATGGTCCGGCGGGGTCATTGAACCTTACTTTCGAAAATGAGGCTGGAGCAACAGTTGTGAATGGATTGCGTTATCGAGAGATGATTAATGATTTTTTATGGCCGGATTTGGATGATATTGATCTGGACAACGTTTACTTTCAACAAGACGGTGCTACAAGTATTTAAGATAACTGTAGGTAACAACCTAAGAAAACATTCAAAACAATCTGGTAAAAATCCGAACTATCTGACACTCCCATCTGGCATAAAGAACAAATTCAAGGTAAGGAAAATCAGAAGGCGAATTCCAAAATGAAGTCTAGAATCCAATCTGAACATGTTGAAAAATGAAAGCAGGACTAAAACTTGACATTAAATTTCTCTCAGAAAAAATTGATAGAGATATTAATGAGCATTTCAGTAGACAGTTCCAGGAACATTTGAAAATTTGAAGCTGGATTCTTCCACATTCAGGGAAATCAACAAAATTCCAGGCAGAGAAAGCTTAAATCCCATTGATAAAATAATGTATAGTCGCACAACCTATGAATCTCCTCTGGATGAACTAAAAGCTTTTGTGCGCTTTTACTCTTAAAAAAACTTCCAAAAAAGCAGTTAAGATTCTACAAATAATATTTAACAATTGCCTTAACCAAGGATACTTCCTGAAAGAATGGAAGATAGCAAAATTAGTGCCCATCAGAAAGAGTATAAAGTCAACCGATCAATTAAATTTTTTTAAGCTCAATTTTGTGAATAGAAGGAAATTATTCCCACCGAACAATTCGGATGTAAACAATTCCACTCTACCGAACAGGTTTTATTAAAAGTTTATAACGAGGTAACAATGGCGCTAAAAAAATTCTTGGGAATTATGTTCCCTCGATATGCAAAAAGGCTTTGATTCGGTTTTGATCTGTTGTACAAACTGATCTCCTTAAACATCCCGCACTACCTCCTGAAGGTATCACACAACTTTTTCAAAATAGAAAGTTAAAAATGGAAATAGATAGGGAGCATTCAAATGTAGTTGAAGTTCTTAGAGGGCTCTATTCTAGATCCAAAACTATGTTACATCAATATCTTTGATTCCCCTCACACGAACTTAGGCCCTCGTTCTGTATAATCTCCACCGCTCTGCTTTACGCGGATGATACATTCATTTGCGCTAAGTCTACGAATCCTCAAACGGCCCTGAATAAAAATGGCTAAGCACTTAGGTGAAATAAACGAATTCTGTAAAAAATGGGACAATAAAATAAATTCCGAGAAATCCGAAATTCATTTGTTTTCGAAATTCTAGTGGTAAAGGAAGACGGCACGTAGTAGGGAAGAGCTGGAAACTTTGACACCTTTAGGACGATGAGTTGTTAACACATTGCACAACTCCAAATGTGGAAGGCCAGATCTTCATTCGATGGTAGCCTCAGATACCCTTCTAGGCATGTCAATACTCTTTCATGAAGCACACCGCATAGAAGGCAAGTATGGTATCCGACCAAGTCGGAGCTGTCCCATTTTAGACCTATCACATAGGGTATGATATACACTGCGACTTCTTACCAGAATTTACCTAAAATACTTATGACAATTTCACTAAATAAACACGAAAAGTTCGTTAGGAATTCTTAAACCTTTTTCTCGTTCTTTTCAAAACTAACTTACTCGTATGTTTTCAAGTTCGTAAGCTAAATAGCCAAGCTTAAAAGTTAAGTTATAATTCTTAAAATCGATTCCATTATAAAGAGGTCTTTATTGTAATTTTTTTTTTCATTAGAAATAATCCGTATTCATCGTGCTTTGCAGATTAAATTGGAATAACGATTATTTTTGGATTATTTATATGACCTTGGATCTATCTATTGTAATATTGTTTTCTTTATTACAAAACATCGCAGATAGAAGTACACAATGGAAATTGGGTTTGCTTCTTTCAATACAACATAATACTTGTAGCTAACATGTATAAAAGTCTGGGTTAAAAGATTTTATAGATGCGTTTAAGGTATTCAATGATTAACCATTAGCCTTCAATTGCCATGTTATATATCGATCGACTTATTTTAGAGTAGAATTTAGATTGCTAAGCTAAAAATCAGAAAACAAGGACAGGAGAAAGGGCACAAAAATTATTACTTATTTGAACATACATCATTACCTTTTTTAGAATATTAGTATAATCATCTACAATAATTAAAAAAAAAACATGTATCTGAAAAGAACCAAAATTTATTTTTCAATCATAGGCAGGATTCAATTTTCAACAGATTTTTCAAAACAATTAAATTCCAATTTTTCATTCGTTCAAGAATGACATGTATTAAATTTTCATAGAAATAACTCGACTTGTTTGTCGCATTACAAGAAAACAAAAATATAAAACATTTTTTACTAGCATATACCTACTTAAACTTAATGAGCATTTCTCAGCATTCTTGTATATTTATTAACAGTAATGAGACTCAGTCCTTAGAGAAAACTTTAAACTGCTATCTAAATGCTCAGTCTCAGTTTAAAGCTGGAAAAAAATATAATGTCCAGAAAATAAATAACTCAAACTTAGATGTATCTATGAAAGCAGTATCATCGTCAACGACAAAAGGAAGCCTCTCCCTTCATCATTGTTAAAGGCAATTCATTAATTAACTGAAGTTTGTAACAATGATTGTAAGTTAGAGATGAATAGCGCTGGTGCTCATTAGCATATTGTTGTAATTTTTCTAGTGGCCTCGTAAAGGATGACTTTAAGAAAGGATTATAACTTTGATTGTACGGTAGTTCACTGTGGTTCGTTTATTTTTCGAAAAAAAAGTAATTAGAAGAAGAAAAATAATTGAATTTTAAGCTGTTAATATTCTACTTATTCCGAATCAATCAATCAATTTCCTGTTAAAAGTCTTCTCCCTAAAAAGACAGCACTCCTTCACGAAGCGCGATACTGGACCATTGGTTGCTTTTTGCTTGAATTTTTTTTCAACTGTTCGTATCCATGGGCTACGTGTTTGACGAGCCTGACATGTCCTTGGGAGCCATAATCCAATGCTTGTTTTGTGTGACCGATCCATTGCCACATAGGTCTTTAACTCTCAAAGTCTATCTTTGTTTTTCCAGTTGAGTAATGTCGTCGTTGGAGAAAGCATGCGACCAGGAATCCCTAAAAATACGTCGGAAACAATAGTTTCCGTAAGTTTGCAGTTTCTTGGCAATATTTTCGGTCCTCTTCCATGCATATACATGGAAAAGAAGGATTTGAAGTAAGATCTTTCTTTTCTTCTCGAAAGAGAGATGCCGGAGACTTGACTATCTTTATTTATGCGAGTCTCAACATATTTTTCAGCTCCACCGTCCGTGTTGATAATGCTCCCAGAATCTTGAGCATTTTGTCCGTTCAGGGCAATCGATATGCGCAAGAGGTCGCTCTTAAGCAAGTTCACTATCAATTAGAATAACCGCAAACTTTATTTATCGCTTTATTATTTCCCACACACACTTGTTCCGTTCACCAAGTTCCGCTTTCTTATCTCCAACTCTGTCGTTTTCCAATCTTAATTCTTCTATTTCGACGTTACGACGTGACGACCCGATCTTGATTTTTTCGCTTCCGAATTCAAACTCTGCTCCTCGTTGAAAATGTTTTTTTACATATGGTTTTTATCCCTGGCTTTTTCGCCTGCCTTTTGCTCGCCTGTCAGCTTTTCGCTTCTTCTTTGCCTATCTTTCGCCTGCCTTCCGCCTGTATTTCACCCGGATTTCGCCCGCATTCCGCCTGGTTTTGCGAAGCCCAATCAATGAGCTACATGTGCAACATATTCTTCACTCCTGTTATTGTGACTATGGTATTTCGCCACTCTGTCTACTGCCTTCATCTTTGCGCTAGGCTTCCGGTTCTCCGCTTCTTCTAGTCCGGTGAAAAATTGGCATGGTACTCAGCGATCCTTCCCCGTAGTATCGATGACTAAACAGCCGCTCCAAATTGCCATCTTGGAAACTTGAAGAGTTCCTTCGAATACGTTGTCGGTACGTGACTCGCTCACAGTTGTGCTCGCTGCTTCCCACCGCGAGCTCTCTCGATGATCATCGCGAATCCTACACCGCGCACCGAGGTGAGCAGCACATTTCGAATAATCCTTCGGCGACTTTCTCGGATTGCGGCAGTTATATCCTAAGTGCCCTGTGCGTCCGCAATCCCAACATCGTGGAGCTCCAGTTCTGAAACTCTACCTTGCTAGCTCCATTCTAGGGTTTTCATCTGCTCTAGTCTTGTTCTATGGATTTATCCAATTGGTTCGCAAAACTGTTTTGGAGACGCATACCGGCCAAGAAACTGATTTTCTTGGTATTTATTGGTATCGATGTATAGAATTTAACTAAAAGTTTTCGAGTTCGTTTTTAACGGTTATATGGCTCCAAAATCTAAAGCTGACTTAATGCGTGGGTCGCGTAAGCATAACCGATAAAACGAATTGCGTAGCAGCGACGAGCTTATGCAGTTTCTTCGCGATACACCATTCAGTTCCAGTACTAAAGAAATTGAAAAGTTTCAACTATTTCTACGATTATTACGTACGTTATGTGTGAATCGCGCAACCAAATATAAATATATATAGAAAGACATCCATGTTCCTTATGTACTTCCGTGCAGCGGAGGTCATTTATACCTTTGATTTATGTGGTTCTTATTGCCTGCTTTTCGCTTGCCTTTCGCCCGACTTTCGCCCGACTTTCGCCCGACTTTCGCCCGACTTTCGCCCGCCTTTTGCATCCATGCTTTCCGCCCGTTTTTCGGCTGCCTTTCGCCTGCCTGCTAATTGCCTGTTTTTCGTTTGCGTTTCGCATGCTTGATTTTCGCCCACTTTTCGTCTGCTTTTGCAAAGACCAGTCAATGAGCAACAGGTGCACGAACACAAAACGAACGACTAGGGTTGATATGCAACAATATATTTAATTAATTAATTTCGACGGTCACTCAGTTTCGTTGTTTTTGAAGAACCTTTCTCCTTAATAATTTTCTCCAAGCACTATTTGTTGGCATTACTTGTTCGATTAAATCACTACTTTAGTATCAGTAGTGATTTAATCGACCATGAAGTGCCAAGAAATAGTGCTTGGAGAAAATTTTTAAAGAGCAAAAATAAAATTTAATAACAAAATGCTTCAAAATATAACGAATATCGAGTTCTTGATTTAAATTAAAACATTCCCTGAGACAAAACTTATTACACTCTTTCGTTTTTACAATAAACGTCAATTAAATATCCAAGATAAGGACAACATTTCAATCCGAAAAAACTAATAAGATTATTATCTATGTACTTGATAGCCGAAAGAAATGAAAAACCCTCTGAATTATCTTTGCCTGTAAAGTTAATGCCTTAAATCAAGATATCAAGAATGTCTTT
Source organism: Chorisops tibialis (assembly GCA_963669355.1). NCBI lineage: Eukaryota > Metazoa > Arthropoda > Insecta > Diptera > Stratiomyidae > Chorisops > Chorisops tibialis. The sequence goes on from OY770262.1 coordinate 315,211,146, forward strand.
TCCATAGAAAACTTCATCCTAATACGTCGACCAACTTTTTAATCCTTCGACTCCTCCTCTGCGACGTTCAGGAAGTTCACTTAGGTTGTGTTGATTACGGGGAGGAAGAATCGTCCTACCTGGCCGGCCTAATGTGCCTCCGCATCTTTCACTTATTCAGAGGAGCCTTCCAGTTGGGACGCACTATCACCATACCGATTCCCAGCAACGATAACTCATTTTCGTTAATTAATGGTGGACTTTTCCTTCTTCGCGTTCCGCATTGTTACAACTGGCTATTGGAAACTTACTTTGCAAGAAAGTTGACCAAAGCAGAATTGGGTCAAATTGTGTCAGGACGAAGTGGGTAGCCGGATGCTCTGAACAAAGTCTGATAAAATAGGTAGCATATTCAATGGTCCCGATAGCCCGCAGTTTATCTGTCTGTCCAGTTTTCTTTGGGAAAGTGGACAAGAAGTTTTTGGGAGCTGGGCATTCATGACGATGCTGCCTGCTTTTTCGAGTTGTTTGTTGTCTGTCATCATGAAAAGTTAATGGCCGTAGCCCGTAAAGAGACGGCAACGTATAAACTCTCTTCTCTGATTCCCGAATTTTCCGAAAGTTAAGAACTAAGTTTTGGCAACTCGTTAAGAATGTCAATTTGCTTATAAGCGGAATAATAAGGAACTTACCTCCATATGAGCTCGGGCTTAGCTCTGGTTTTTCGATGATGGAGAGTAACTTTTCGCCTTCGAAAACGAATCCTTTAGTATACATATGTGTCTCCGTATAGAACGATTCGTGCGGTTTAACTTGCGGTTCCATTTTCAGTACCAGACGTTCTCCATCCCCTCGCCCAATGTTTTCCGTATTACGGGCAAGGACTTCCTGGATTTTAGCTTATGCGAAGCACTCAAAAGTCTTTCGGCGTTCTTCAATTTTTAATTAACAATCTACCGTTTAAGTCATCGTAAGGATTAACTTACAGTGCAGGAACACACCCTCGCACTCTTCCATACATACGTTAAGGAATATTTGGCCTGTTATGTGTACTCTGAAAAGTTTAATAGTTTAAAGTGATTTCACGTCAGTGACGGGGCACAGACATACTTTATTCAGGTCCTAATCCGACCTGTTAGAGATTAGGACTATTTTGAAGATTACGGGAACATGTTCCGGTGAAAATACTTCTTGAGCGCGGTTACTTCAAAAGTTTTGTTTTTGAAACTCATTAAAGAAAACTTTAAGTATGGTATCGAGGACAGAGAGAGATAGTTTTTAAAATTTTTGAAAACTTCTCGGTTACATGTGTGATCGTAAAGGGAAAGAAAATGAGAGATAGTAAAATGTTTGCTAAACTGTTTGCCAAAAGTTTTGATGCCCCAATATTATTCTGGAGTCAAAGTTTATAATGCTTAGAATGTGACGGGAAAACAGGACTTAAGATAAAGAGTATTTTCAAAGTTTTTTTTGTGGAGATTGAAATTTCCATTGAATAATTCGTAGTATTAAATGGCAACTCTAAAACTATATTTCATTTTATTGAGGTCTCCGCGGTGTAGTGGTAGCGTGGTCGTTTCATAGTCAATTGAACGTGGGTTCGATTTTCACTCAAGGCAGCTGGATTGGCTTACAAATTTTTGCAGATGCTACAGGAACTAAAAAATTATTTTAATTCAAAGTGAGTTCTATTTCCAGAAGGTTATTGAACTCATTTGATGCCTTCGCTTTTTATAATTCAGTCCCCCATAACATCTGTTAATATTTTTCAGTAGCTGCCAGTAGTTTGAGTGTAGCCTAGTATTGGTCTACAATGCAAAGGTCGTTAGTTCAAATCCCGATCGACATATAATTCTGCGTGGGTATATCTGGGCTACTTCAATCTCCAAAAATTAAAATTCGTGGATAGAACATAAAATGTTAAGGAACTTGAAGGTCAGAAAACCAAAGCTCGATTTGGGTTGTAGTGCCATTGATGAATAGAAGAAGATGTAGCTGCCAGTTCAACTGAAAAATATACCAACTTCGCAATTCCTTACCGTCGTTCTTACTCTTAAAAAATATTTTGCTATCTTAAATTGTTGGCATAAAAACCGGTCCGCTCACCCGGCTGTTTGCGATCTTCAGCTGCAATCTCACACTTACCCACATACCTGGTCGAACAGCTTGCTGTTGTAGAAGACGGTATACGTACCCCCATAACCACCAAAAAACCGTGAAGGGAACACACAATCATACATGCCTGAAATGCAAAAGACTTTATAATTTGCAGAGAGTAACGCAATGAAAAGGAGCAGAATCTCATCAACAACACTGCCATCTGACGAAAAATCAAAACACAAAACCTAACTTAAAACTTATTCAGCCGAACTTCCATCGTTATAACATGAAGATTCGCAAACGAGGAATTCCTTGTAACTCTTCAACTGGAACCAGAGGCTGCGAAGGGGTAAGTTAATTTTCGATAAAAGAAGCAACAAGCCTAAAGCTACGTTTTTAAAATCACCCAAAATAATTATCTGAATATGCTTCCTTTCATCCGAACAGTGTTAGTAGCAGTCCTGGTGAAAATCCCAAGAGCAGGAGGAGTTCAAGAGGCAGTACTTGCCTCGGCCAACTTTCCTGGTGAAGAGCCAGAAGCTTTACCTCAAGGCGTCAAGGAGGCTGTGGAATAAAATTCAAAAGATACCACCCTAATGGGGAAGTAGTAATATCAATTAATAAGGTCAGTCATTTGCAGAGTATCTTATTGTTAACAATCTTCCTCTTCTATAGCACTACAGCTCGAATCGGGCCCAGGCCGCCTGACTATCAGGTTACTTAGCCAGTATTTCTTTTTATGAAAGAGTTGTTAGACCTTCAAACACGATGTTTTTATTTTTGCAGATTCAGGTGGCCCAGATCTACCCACTTAAGCAGTGTTTGGGAATTAAACATTGACCGAGATTCAAACTTCCGACCTGCGCATTGTAGACCAACACGGTACGCATAAGGCTACATCCATGCTAACCAGACTAACCATCTAGATATAATAAAAAGGCAACATCCAATCCTCCATGAATTCTGCCCCTGCCTGGTTGACAAGTCCGACAATTGACACGTATCTAAAGAAGCTTCACTTTCAAATCATAGGTATAATGGTGCTACAGAACAATTATACCCCCAATAGTCAACAGTCTGGTGCACTAAAATATTACAACAAAAGTACTGCCTTCGCTAAAAAAAATCAAAAATTTGCTTGGCTTAGTATAACATGCGCAATGAAAATCTGCCATACTGCTGCAATGAAAATGTTCCTTAGCACCCTTCCAATTTGTACTTCTCCAAATGAAAAAGGTGGCTAGCAAAACAAATTCAACCCGCGGGATCTTAGGGGTCACCTCGAAACTCAAATTCGAATATAGAGGTCCTAATCTCAACATTATCGGATAATATGCCCATATAATTCAACGTTGAAACCTCCTTCAAAGTTATATTCAGGGAACCCAAGTACTGGTAATTTATTCTACCTGAGATGGAAGCGGGAGCAAACATCTGACATACAGATGGCTCACGCACCTCAGACGGAACTGTAGCCGAAGTTGAGGTGTTCTCGGTTTTAAAACCACTTGGTAAAGAAGGCACAGTCTTTCTGGCTGAACTCATTGCAATGAAGCTATGCTTCCAAGAGAATATTAGGAGAGTTCATTGCAACAAAAATATTGATACATGTCGGCCCCAGTCGTGCATCATCGACTATCCGCGATCATCAATTGCTTGTGACCTCGAACTGCTCGCACATGCTCAGAAACAACAAGAAGGCCGAAAAGGAAATGATTCAGAGAAACAGCATTGAAGGCCGAAAACCGGAGGAATAGAACGAAAATGAAAAGTGCGAGCGCTTGTGATGTGAGTCAGTCGGAATTGAAAAGCCGATCGAGGTATAGTATCGAGTATTCGCGATCATCAGCTGTTTACTATTTTTTGCACACACACACATCATCGACTATGCGCGATCATCAATTGCCTGTGACCTCAAACTGCTCGCGCATGCTCAGAAACAGGAAAAATACCGAAAAGTTGGCCGAAAACGAAATGATGCATAGAAATAGGATTGAAGGCCGAATAGCGACCGAAAAAGTGCGAGTGCTTGTGATGTGAGTCAGTTGCGATTGAGAAGCCGATCGAGTCATGTGATCGACGGATTGGGATTAGTGCGAGGGTTGAGGCAACATATTGAGATTCAGTCGGAATTTAAAATGTGATTAAGTCGTGTAGTCGACAGCGCGAACTGTGCGAAGAGTAAAAGCAACATATTCACAGCGAACAAGCGTGAAGTATTTATAAATACACACAAGTAAAAGAGAGATAGACTTACAGATAGATACACAAGATAACCCCCTTTCTACTCTCTATCTTCTGCAAGGCGAACGATCCTGAGCAGCGCAGTCCCACAACTCCTCTTCTGTTCTGTTCGTCTCTTGCTACGCGGTCAAACATCCCTTCGACACAGAACAGCAACAACACAATGATCGAAAACCGGGCAGCCAACAAGTGAAAATCGCACAAAACGAGCTCCGATTATCAGCTGCCAATAATCTCAAACGAGTATAGGGAAAGAACCAACTCTGGAAAAAGTCGCGAAAGAAATTTCATACTGCAAAGAATCTAAGGATTCCAATGACAATAGTTCTGCCTGTTACTGCACATTCGAATTGTAATGGTTTGGTTAAATGCTATACCTCCTCCTTAAATACCTTCTCTCTCTATCTTCCGCAAGTTACGCGATCCTGAGCAGCGCAGCCCCTCAACTCTTCTCGTGCTCTGTTCGCCTTTGCGCTACACGCTCAAACATTCTGACGACGCAGAATTCAACAACAACATTAAATGTTTAAGAACCGAGCAGCCAACAATTGAAACTCCCACAAAACGAATTTTGATCATCAGGCATAGGGAAAAAATTCACAACCAACTTGGGAAAAAAATCCTGCCGGAAATTTCATAATTTTGGTTCAAAATTTTTGAGAAAAAAATCCTGTACCGTCTTTAACTTCACACCGAAAAAAAAGATATTCTGTCTGACTTGGTTTTAGAGTAAAGCACTCCACGTGTCATCAACTTCTCAGAGCCACCAAGTTCATCAAAAAGGCATTCCAGAACATGATGGCATGATCACGTTAGATATTCAAAAAGTGTTTGATACAGTTGCCACACTGTATTAAATGCTGGACTCCTATTCAAGTTAATGAACTACTCGTTTCCCAAATATTTAACCCGGCTGTTAAGATGTTTTCTCTCGCAGCGATCTTTTCAAGAAAAACTATAATCTACTAAATTCGAAAGACGCTATATTCCTGCTGGTGTACTTCAAGGATATTGTCTAAGTCCTCTGGTTTTCAACTTATATACTTCCGATCACCCTAAAGACTCTACTTGTGAATTAGCTACGATTGCAAATGACACTACAACATTAGAAGATCCTGCTATAATCATCAACAACCTACAAATTCAGATCTGTAAAATTTTTTTCACGAAAATAAGAGCCTCCCAGTACCTAGCCTCCCCTAAAATCCATGTTTTCAGAGAAGATATAACATGGTTCAACAACATAAAATATCTTGGGATGCACTTAGACAAAAAACTAACTTACCATCATCAAGTCTCATATGCTGTTTCCAAAACTCTGATGCTCATTAGGATATTATACCCCTTGATAAATCGAAAGTCAAAATTATCGACGGAAAACCAACCAAAGTTATGATGAAACCCTGTATTTTATACGCAAGTCCTGTTTGGAATGAATGTGCTCAAGTCTATAAAAAAACATAACAGAATTATGTTTGGGCGTAAAGCCCAATCATATGATACTTTAGATGAAATGGGAAAGAGTTTAATGTACCGGGAAATAGATATGTCACCTCAAATTCTTTCGAATAGTGAATAGTGGCTTTTGTATGGGAGGTGGAAGAAGCGGAGAGGGGAGGTTTGTAATTTTTGAATATAACACCAAACGTGGAAAGCTAAATATTTTGTGCTAAATTTAAAGTTTGTAGTTTCCATTGTTTTCGAAGAAATTGGAAATATTTTTCCTGAAATTTGTATTAGAGGTGGCAGAGGAGGTTCTTGAATGATTTTGAAATTGCTTATCAACATATTTATCACGATGCTTTCTTTCAAAGTCAATAGCCCTCATATTTTCGAAGAAGAAATGCTTTTCTTGAACCTTTAATATAAATATTTGAATGGGAGGGGGTGGGCAGAAGAAATGAAACGGAGCTGATAACTTTTTTTTGCGTTTCTGGAAAATTTTAAACTTGTTCTTTCAGCTTTGCTAGTTTCAATGATAATTGAAAAAATGAATTTTTCAAAATTGTGAATTTGTATGGGACGGGGTAGAAGGAGTGAAGGGATCACATCAATATTTTGTGATATTATTTATATATACATCATTATACTATAACCAAAATTTCAAGTCCACAACCTAAATAGTTTCGAAGAAAAATCAATTTCTTAAAATTTCGAAGTTTCATGAAATTTGTATGGGTGGGGATAGAAAGAGTGGGGGGTGGGGGATATAGCTAGTTCACGAACTTAAAGTTTTTTTTTTTTTTTGCTAAAAACTTCGCACAATAAATTTCAGAGCGATAGCTTAAAGCGTTCTAGAGTTATGTTGTAGACAGACAGGCAGACGGTCACTCGGAATCTAGATTTTTGAACGACAACAAATATTTCTGTACCCTTGGCGACTCTGTGGGAGCATTATTTCTTAGCGTTACAAACGGTAAGGTAAACACAATATACTCACTGATTTCATCTAGAGTATAAAAATTACAAACAACAAGACGCCTACACAAACTGGCTGTTATGGATCTTTCCAAACATATACCAAAAGTCTGAGTGAAATATTTTTAAGTAGCTGTGAATACACCAACAACCCCTTAATTCTCTTTATCATTGAATAGAAATTACCACCCAGAATTTTTTTTTGTAGTAAGATAGTTTTAATTTAGTTATAAGTTCAAGTATCTTAAGCTTTTAGTTTTAGTACATTCAACTATATCAAGGAAATGGTCATAAATTCATTATTTTTTCTCCTTTCATCCATAAGCTGTAAAAATTTAAAGCACAATCTGATCACTAATTGTAAGAAAAATAAGCGTAAGCATGTTATGAAGAAATTTTGAAAAATAAATACGTTATGAATTATGATCATAATTTTCGGTCGGAATAGAATCTGACAAACCCGGTGATCACAGTTCTGCGTGCCTGGTATTTCAAATTGCATTCAGTATGGTTTGGTTAAATACTATACATACTGTATATATATGTAGATGTACACACAAGTACGTCGTAAATAGACACACAGATAGACGCCCAGTTAACGTACGTCGCGTCGAGTAGCACTTATTGTGATGATGACACTTAGTTTAAATACATTCAATCCAGGTATTAATCGAAGTGCTTGGCAAAATTTAGATAGAAACGAGAAGGGCGCGTTTTCCTTTTATTGCCGTCTCGTGCCTATTGCTCAGTTGAGTTTATGGGCGCCTGTTAGAGAGATAGACTCACGGTAACAAATTTTCGATGCATGAAACTTTTGGTTGAGTCGAGCAATCAGACATATCCATATCAAAAGGCGATAAATAAATTTTGTGGAAATTTAATTTGAAAGCGAACTAGTTTAATTTTAACTTGAAATCCAGCCACAGCACACTTCAATATTTACATCTTATCGGAGAGTCACACAGTTCTCATCCAACAAACACCGATCGAGGATGGTTTGGAACTGCCTTCAAAACCTAATTGCACTGGGAAAAAAGGATCAAAGTAACTCCCAATACATGTGGGGATTGAGGGAAATGAAAATGCAGACCGCCTTGCTAAAAATTGCGCAGAAACAAATTTTTTGGAGCAGAGCCATAATGCGGAAAACCACATTACAACATTATGCTCAGGAAGTGGATTGAACAAGAGCATTTAATCTACTGGAATAAAGTTCCAGGTTTATCAGTCTCTAAAAAAGTTATTCTACCATAGAAAAACAAAGTGATGGAAATCCTAAAGCTAACAATAGTGATATGAGGTCTCTAATCGGCTTCATGACGAGCCATAGTGGAGTAAATCACCACTTTAAAAATATGAGCCTAGTTGAAACCGACATCTAGCGCCTCTGTTTGAACGAATCAGAAACGACAGAACACATTCTATGTCACTATCTTCCTCCCATCAGATGAGCTAGCCAACATGACTCCCTTAGACATACTAAATTTAGCCGAAGCAATCAAGTTGTGGTAGGGTAATTGGGGAATAAACGCACAATATGCCAAAAAGATCGCAGTGCTTACGTGTTTCTCAATAAATAATAATAAGTTCGTGTGATCGACAGCGATAATAGTGCGATTAGCGATAGTAGTTCGAATAGCTAAGAGATATAGTGAATTTAGAAAGTATTCTGAATATTGAAAAACGAAAGAATAAAATTGGTATTTGCTGGAAATCCGGCGAACGCGAGTGCAATTCAATATTATCATCATCATAATATCGATACCTTAGTATACGAACGTGTCAAGTGACAAATTTTGGGAAATTCAGGTTAGGAGACATAATGAAAATTTTTTATGTGCACTATCGAAAGCACAGTTGCGATACAGCGCCTTGCCGGTACTGGTAACTATTTTACTATTGTTTCAATGTTTCAAATACGTTTATCTCAAAATCAACCGGCAGCACTTAAACATTTGTGCACTATGGTATCAATATAACAAATAAATAAACAGTCTTTTTCGTGAATTTGGTTAAAATATATAAAATTCTATTTTCCAACAACTCTGCTTTTCTACACAGCTCTATTACGTTTCTAACAATATTAAAAAAAAACCTCTCATAATCATTGAAATTAGAAGTCACAAACTTTTTAATTTTTGACGGATATGACAAATTTACTGCTGAAATTATGTTCTAACCGCCGCAGAAGATCATCAAAAGAGAACGAAAAGGGTTAATTTCCGCTTTGAACCCAAACATTAAGTCACCTAAAACCATTTCTTCAACTTCCGACGAAGATTATGGGCCATCATTATCCGTAATTGATACCGTCCAATTATTGTAATTATCGAGCGTTCCTGGCGCTCATCATTTCAATACGTTTTTTTTTTAGACGAACTGAACGCTAAACAAAAGCCCTACGAGAAGAATATTAAGTTGAAGATTCTAACAAGACTCATCTTACCATTTTAAAGATTCTGAGAAGGCCTTTGTATTCATTGCTAAGTAAAGTCACGGTTTGTGAGCCTCTCGAGTTCGTAGAACTCTTCGAAGCTTACTTAATTAGGTCCGTGCTAGTACAATGCTCGCATTAAAATCGTTATAAATAAAAGCGGTAAGAAATTCTCGTGGAAAAGTGACCGCGAGTTTAAAAGTTTATACGAGTCGTACGTAATGGGTTTTCCATTTTGCTAATCTGACTTGCAAACGGCGAAACCGAAAGAAAGGCATAAAGAATCAATTTCACTTTTTTTCCGCTCCAATTTAAGGCGCGTTTACCTGGGTCTCCGCGATTACCTACCACACATAACTTGTACAAATTAGATCAAGCTATTGTGTTGCAAGAAAAAAAAAATTAAAAAGAACATGAATGTCTTCGCTGTGAAATTTACGGCTTAAAAAAACATTTCTTTTCCGATACACACGATAGATAAATACTTCTCGAACAAAAGTCTTTCGGTACGAAAAATCAGCAGCTTAGTTCAAGAAAATCCTTTGCCTCTTTTCGAATGACATCGTTTTGTGAAAGTCCAACAGCTTTGCTTTAAATCTTGGCGACACTTTAAAGATTTTCTTAGTCGCTTCAGTGCTTCGAAGAATTACAAAGTGTCGAGCACTTTCTCCAAGTCAAACTAAACAATTTAGTGTCATTATTTGGTCATTTAGATCAAGTGTACACAACTGTATCCACTACGGGCTAATTAGCCATTTAAAATTTAATGAAAAAGTCTATGCAATTCGGTGAAAAGTAAATTTGAATTGTCCATGCTTGGCGATCGTTGATGATGAAACTGCTTACGAGATTTGTTATCGCATAGTCTGGAGCCGGGTTAAATCGAAAAGAAAAAGGAAATCTACAAATTAATGTTGGAGTTTAGATTAGCAAATGTGAATGAGAATCACGTATGTATAAGTTTTTGAGAATGAGTTCCTCGGTTCTGCATCACATCACCATGGGTTATGAAAACATTTAAGAAATCTATCTATATAAATATAATTGTAGTATCTGTCTGTTATTTGCTTAGAAATGGCTATAACTTTTCTGCTTTATTTGGACAATAACTAAGTAGAAACAGACGTTTTTAAAATTTTCTCAGTCTGTCTGTCTTTCCGGCTTTCACGTAAAAACGGTTGAACCGATTGTAATGAAACTTTCACAGATATTAGGTCTAACTCCGGGAGTAATCTGCCTTAGGTTTTATTTTACTTCCCTCACTCTTTCTACCCCTCCCATACAAAGTGACTCATTTTCAAAAATTTATAATAATCAAATTTTCATGGAAACTATGAAAGCTATTAATTTGAAATTTAAAATATATTATTTCCGTTATAAATGCGATCTTCAAGTATATAAATAATTTGAATGCCCTTACTCCTTCCACTACCTCCCATACAAACTAAACTTTTTCACGAAATACTATACTCCAATTTTCTCAGTACCTATAACTTTTATCAAGCTAAGATTTCAGTATTAAATCTTTAATTAGCATTGTTATTAATATCAGGAAAAAAGTAACTAATTAGCTTTACTACTTCTACCCCCTCCCATACAATCTGACACAAATCCACGACTTTGCGAAAATTCGATTTTCTTGAAAAGAATGTTCTGAAATTTAAAATATATCAATTGAATGATAATTGTAGTAGCTCCTCAAGGAATAACTAAAAACTCTCCACTCCTTCCACCACCTCTTACACAAACTGCACTTTTTCATGAAATATTCTAAACCAATTTTCTCTGTACGTATAACTTCGATCGAGCTAAGATTTTGTAGTAAATCTTTAATTAGCATTATTGTTATTATCTAGCAAAAATTAACCGATTAGGTCCACTCTTTCTACCCCCTCCCATACAATGTGGCACACTTCCACGACTTTGCAAAAACTCTATTTTGTTGAAAAGTGTGAATCTAACTGTTCTAAAATTTAGAACATATCAATTGAATGATGATTATAGTAGTTTTTACAAAAATGAGCAAAAACCCCGCACTCCTTCTACCACCTCCCATACAAACTGCACTTATTCATGAAATACTCTAAACCAATCTTCTCAGTACGTATAACTTTGATCGAGCTAAAATTTTGTATTAAGTCCCTAATTAGCATTATTACTATTGTCGGGAAAAATTAACCGATTAACTCCACTCCTTCTACCCCCTCCCTTACAATGTGACACAATTCCACGACTTTGCGAAAACTCATTTTCTTGAAAAGTGTAAATCTAACAGATCTGAAATTTGTAAGATATCGATTGCATGGTGATTATAGTTGTTTCCAGAAACCCCCACTCCTTCTAGCACCTCTCATACAAATTGCACAATTTCACTAAATCCAAGGCACTAGGTTTCTCAAGTTACCTATTCAATTTTTCAAGCTTAACTTTGGTGCAAAATATTTTTATAGCTACTCTAGCATGATGTGAAATAAATTAATTTAGTACTGTCATCTCTTCTATCACTCCCCACACAAAATTCTTAAGATTGCAAAAATTTCGATTTCATCGGTAGTATCATTTAATTGGGCTTTACGCACAATCGAAGTCCTGTTATGTATTTAAGCTTAATGTCATTTTATTTGGTCTTTTTTTAATTAACACAAGCTACAACTATTCACATGTCCTTAACGCTCTTCAACACGTATACATATGATCTCGAATCACGGGTTTGATTTGATCATGAGCCTGTCCCATACAAATGCGAGTATCATGGTCTCATTCTTAATAATTTATGGTTCTGATTCTAACAAAATACAAAACATTGTTTCAAAGAGCCATCAAACTAAGCAGATTATTTATCCGATATAATGTACAACTAACTACATTATCAAAAAATGTTATTATTGCGATTCTTACGCGGACAAAGCCGCGGGCGATCGCTAGTTTTCTATAAAATTGGGAATTGTTACAAAATATTTTTATGAAAATGTCTGGATTCGAGATTCAGGGACGGACGTCTTTAGATGAAGGCTCATGAGCTACCCCCATTACATTCCTTCTATTGAGCCTAAATGAAAATTTAATTAATAATCATTACAATTGGATAGCTGTAGCAGCCAGCTCCAATCATTGTTCCCTATTCCTGTTGGAAGTACATAATAATATTCGTTAGGGGGCCAGTTGCAACCTCCACTGTATATGTCTTTGAGTAAAGAGAGTGATCCTCCAATCTTTTGATAGTAAATTTTGCAAGCTGAATCAAATTTTCCAACTTTTTCGCGACCATTTCCGTACTGCTTTCACTTCTCTTCTTCTTTTACAATGTGCCGGAATTATATATTGCGCCGACCGGGATTTGAACTCACGACCTTTGCATTACAAGACCAACACACCACCTACCAGGCTATACCCTAGCTTTCACTTCCTCAAATCGTATTATTAGTCTTGAAGATTTCCAATACGTGTCGAAGTTTCCTTCTACTTCATTAGAGATGAAAGATCTTCATATTGACGAAACAACCATTTTAAGGTTTATTTAAAGCATCGTGGATAGTTTTTCTAGAGGCCCTGCCTCCTGCTGCCGTAGTAAAGCGTTCTAGCAGTTTTCTGGATTTGCCTTTAAATCATATATTTAACGCTTCTCTCAGAACTGTGATATTTCCTAGTTTGTGGAAATACTCCACTATCAGACTATTGCTCAAGAAGAAAAAGATTTGAAATATGCAACTATTGTTAATCTTTCTTGCATTCCTAAGTTGTTCGAGGTTATTGTTTGAGATGTAATGAAATTTTAATGCAAATTAGTCATTAGTCTAGTCCAACACGAGCTTACCAAAGGTAGATCGACCACAAAAAATCTAATGGAATTTTTCAATTTCACTATTCCAATGATTGAAGGTTGTAAGCAGGTTGACTGCATATATGTATACCGACTTTAGCAAAGCTTTCGATAAAATGGACAACCTGTAGGTTGGGCATCCTATCAGGCGAGTCCTGAAGTGGTGGATGGAGGACGACGCGGTGTGTTGCAAGACCTCGTCTGCGGTTAGCATGGTAATAGCAAGGAATTAATTTTGACAGTTGTGCCTTCCTCAACGTTCTCATCGGACACTCGTTGGCAACCATCTCGTTGTGAGCCTAAATGAATGAACATGTTGAGGTGGATATAGCAGCAAGCATTTTTCCTGTAAAAATCGTGCTGCAAACCAGCCAAAAGAAACTATGAGATGAAGTCCCCCCCCGTATTGGCCCTCAGTCCTCGGTAAAAGGGGGTTGCTAAAATCACCGGGTCCGAACGCGGCTCGGGAGCTACTAAAACGATGCAACCAAGTTCTACTAGTGCTGTGCTACTATCAAACAGCCAGCGCACTGAGTCTTCCATGTTAGAGCTCAGTAATCTCACATTCATAATGACATTAGGGGATGCAGCCTCAGAACCGAATAAGCCGATGGAGGTGGATATAGATGTGTTCATGCTTCGACGTCCACAATATTCTGCACAACTATCTTGGCTGGCCTTGGTACTGAGAACATCCAAATCCCTCAAGGTAATATTAGCAATCGTGCCTGTTGCTGTGCTAAAACTCACCTAAAAAGAAAAGCTGCCAAAGTAAGGTATGATGATGCGGTAGAGGCTAAAGTGACTGCAGTTCTGAGCCGACTGTCCTCTGGGACGGTGGATTCACGATCTGCAGAAGCTTCACGCCCAGCTAGCGTGCCGGTCGAAGTAATCAGAGTTAAGGCGAAAGATCTCAGTATCCCAGCAACCCCTCTAATTAATAAAGCTAGTACTTCCGAACCGAATATGGATGGAGTAGTAAAGTTTCCTGCGAAAGAGTCTTTGCAAACTCCGACCAATCCGCTGGAAGTAGTTTTGAACATTGGTACGGATAGTGCAGTGGTTCCGAAACTGTCGAAAACGAAAAGAGCATGCTCAGAAGGGCAGCCCGATGGAGTAAGTCTCATAGCTTGACTCCGGGTCCCCAATCAGCTTCTACTCTCAATTCGCTACCATCAGTGGAAAATGTCGAAGTGGTTCAAACACTTTCATCCTTGCATGCTTCGGGATGATCGGTTCGTGGCACCACCTCTGGCAATGCCAAAGAATCGTCATCGTTTGCGTGCACAGTCGCCGGTAATAAGCTCGAACCACTGAAGCAGAAACACACGCGCATCCGATCGGATGATAGTAATACGCCATTACCTGCATGAAAAAAGAATCAGCTGAGATCAGCTGCATATAGCGATGTCGCTAGGAGTTTCCTCCAGGCAGCAGTCATTAACACCAACGACCTGCTAGGTATTATATCAGAGTCGGTGAGGCCACAAATCTGCTCTTCATTGAGGAAAATTCTGAGGGAACACCTCTTAGGTCATCCACCAGCTATACCAAGCTTTTTGAAGTACGACTTTGAGCCAGATTGTCTTAGGATAACTTGCGCTGGCCAAAACACTCTGGACTTCATTCAGAAGGTGGTTCCCAATATGAACGAGCTTTTGCAGGACAGCAAGCTACAGTTGGTGGAAGGTGCTGAGGCTCCTAGACTGACAAAAGTGTCTGAATGGATCCCGGGTATCATTGAAGACCCTAAACTCATTAACTAGAGACATTAAGCTGCAAAATAATCTTTCCACGGACGTATGGAAGCATTTCCACAAAACGGCAAGGGCCAACTTCTCGTTCTCGCAATCGAGCAAAACTCCATGGAATGGTTTCGCGGATTGTGGACTCAACAAGGTTCACTTCAAACTACCGAAACGAAATGTGGCCTTAGAAACCGGCAAACTCCGAGTGGTTCAAGCCAATCTACATCACAGTAGAGCGGCGACCGCCACTCTCCAACAACACCTCCTAAGAGGTTATTCGGATGTTTCACTTCTCCAGGAACCGTGGTTGAGTGGCTCTAACCATATTCTAGGATGGTGCAACAAAACTTTTACAGTCCTTCACGGACACAAGATAGGTAATCTACGGAAAACTGTGTAATTGACCACTTTTTCTTTGACTGCGCGCTTAATTGCGACAGTAGCTCATTTTAACAGTGTAAATTTCTTTCCGTGCAGTGTATATGGTAAGAATTTGGTCTTTTCTACAGTTCTACAACTTGCTCTTGCTAAGTTTTTTGATCATTGAAGCTTGAAAGCTCAGTTTAGGCTGTAACGCCATTTATTATTGTAGGTACATACACCCCAGGTTAAGTACCGACTAATAAGCTCTCTACTGGGAAAAACCATATGAAAATTCCTTCAGTAGTTTTTGAGTGAAGCGGTAACATACTTTTTGAATCGAACGTTTTTAATATTAGTAGATGTATCTACTCGTATGATGTATTTTTTTTGTACTTTTTTTTGTAAGGAATCATTGTTTTGTTGAATTCAAAATTGAAATAAACAATTAAAAATAATCAATTTCGAATTTTAAAATTATTCGGAAGGACACTAAGCTTTTTTCTTAATTTAATTCATTTATAAATATTCGTAATCGTATTCAGTCAATAGTATCTTCGCCATTCGTATTCGGTTGAAAAGTATTCGATGCATCTCTGATTAAAATACAAAATTTTGTTTGAAAATTTTGGCAAAATGCCAATTATTAAATCTTGGATCAATCATAAAAATCGAATCCAATTTAACCGAATATATTTAACTAATTGACTTGAAACAAGGAGGATATATAAAAAGGAGTGACTATGAGCATGCTTTGCCTTGTAAGCACAATGGGAATGAATGTATTTCCCTCCCTTACTACCGAAATTTTTCGAAAAAAATCGTTTCGCTATCTTTGTCTGCCACACTTAAAAATATTGCAACTAACTCTTTCCCACGATAAATTGTTCGAAACAGTTGTCAAATTTTCGAAAAAATTGTTTCGCTATCCTTGTTTCACATACTTAAACCCAAAGTAAGTCTCTGTCCCGCGTTAAATTGTCCGTTGCTAAAGTACTTAGCTTAAACACAAACCAAAACTAATAAAAATTGAAAAAATAAAAATTTCTGAAATGAAACAGCAAACACCATTGTATTGAAAATTACTTTATTGCTGACTGAATATTAGCAACCAAGAAAGAATACAAATTATTGTATTTTTTTTGCAAAAGTTTGAAGCCAAGTTAAGCTTGGACACAATTTTCGAAAATTTCCGAATCAAAAAATATTCCCACATGAGACAGACTATCAGGTACTCCTTTTATATATCCTCCTTGACTTGAAACTAGTAGAAAATAGTATTAATCAATCAATAAAAAAAAGCGGGCTCAACCCTCAACCTCCATACTTATTATGCCTGCAACTTATTAAACAGCTCGCTAATATGAACTCCATCTGAAATTGATTACTTACTTCTTTTGTAACTAAAAATACTTTGCTTACCCAAATTCACGAGTTCACTCAGTTATCATCATAGCTTATCAATCCGAAAACTGCAAGCCACTAAGATAATAACGATGTGTAAAAAAAAGTAGCAAATAAATTATGACAATTTGTGTTTGTATGTTGTTGTTGTTTTAACAACTCACCCATAACCGCCGAAACAGCTCAGTTGGGAGAGCGTTAGACTGAAGATCTAAAGGTCCCCGGTTAATAATATTATTAATATTATATATTAATAGATAATATCGTTGTCGCAAATGAAACGGGCGACAAAGAAAATAAGCAAGAAATAGGCGATCGTGAACTAAATGCTATTCAGTGTAACAATTATGAACAAGTATTCGACGAAGCCGCTTCCATGGAACATATTTGCGATTTCGATGACAATGGGATCAGGTATGATGAGAACATGAAATGTTCGACTGTTGAGGAGATCACAGAGTATCGCCAATACCTATGTGATGTTTGCGGTGAATCTTTCAAACAATCGAGTCACCTTTGGCAGCATGTAAGATTCCATCGTGGTAAGTACTTACTGAGTTTAGAATTAAAAATTCCACCCAAAATTTAATTAATTTGTAGGAGTGCGACCATTCCCTTGCGAAGAGGTAGGGTGCAGTCGTAGTTTCACCCTACGACGGGACTTGAAGGACCATGTTCGGGGAATTCATACTAACGAACGACCGTTTGTTTGCTTAGTTTGCCAAAAAAGTTTTCGAACCGGATGTGTGTTCTATCGGCACCGACTCAAACATCGCGCCGAACGCCGTTATCGCTGCGAGGAGTGCGGTAAACAATTTTATCGGGCTGATTGCCTAAAGGTGCATCGACGTATTCATGGCTCCAATTGAATCAGCTTTTTTATAATTGAATAATCTGCAATCTTAATTTAATTTATTAAATGTGTCTATTATTAAAAGAAAATTTAATGTTTTGTTACTGCCAATTCCGCATAAAAAAATATAACTAGGACGAATCCAGAAAAGATTTCTTTCACTTCCACATCAAAAGCGAGCGTATTAGCGTATTAGCATTATTCAATTAAGGCGATTGTTAAATTTTACGCCTAGTAAAGTAAGTATGTCGGAACGTTATGTTTAACAGGTAGATGATTATTGTTTAAGGCATTACGCTCTACTCTGGTTTGTTTCCAGGATGAAAACTGTTGGCAGAGTTCAATGGCTGTGATGACAGCATGAGGTCACTGATATTGGATGTTTCTCCGCAGCGCAGTCAAATTGGTAGATGTGCTATTATCTGCGAAACATTGAATAAGATTGAGAGTTGATGACAGAAGGTCGTTTATGAAAACTAAGAAAGCAGTGGGAGATGAAACAGAACCTCGAGGACGAGGTAGAAGGAAGAAGTAACGCCACTATACTATACTCGTACAGTGCGTTCAGAAAGATAGCTCTCCAATCCATTGAACAAGGGTACCTACCATTAAGGCCGATAGCCCTAATCTTCTATACAAAACGACACATTTTCAAAATTTCATAATAATAACACTTTCTTGAAAGCTATAACATGAATCATCTACATTGAGGCGGCACCCACAACCTATCTTTCTTTGATATATGCAACACAATGTTGCACTGCAATGCAGATAATTGAAAAAAACTGATGAGCAATTACATAAAGTAAAAAAAAAAAAAAAAGAAAGACAAGAAAAAATTTGTCCCCCGTGAGGTTTTGAGCTCACGACCCCAGGCCTGCGAGACCACTAGTGAAATGGTAGAACGCTTAAATGGTAGAACGCTTAGATGGTAGAACGCTTAAATGGTAGAACGCTTAAATGGTGGAGCGCTTAAATGGTAGAACGCTTAGATGGTTGAACGCTTAAATTCTCTCCATTTCCGAAAGGCAAATATGAAAATATTGTAGAGTGAATCATATTTTCATTTTCTTTTTTTGCTGTTCACACTTCAAAAGAAATCTCAGAAATTGATTTTCAATGTATTGAACTAAATTTTTCCTTATTTCTCAATTTAAGGATAATAGCTGACTGCGACTGTATGTCCCCTGCTTGAAACTTTAGTAACTGTGAAGTGGGGTGCTTTACATAATTAAAATAACTATTTGTACCAGTTTTTACACACAGTAAAATCCAGAAGTATAATTTTCCATAAAATTTCCTTTATTAATTCAACTTCGCTAAACGTTGTTAACAAGCGTTAAACGTTAATTTAGGAACACATTTTTTTTTAAGTTTTCTCCGGAAAAAATCTTATTTCTCCATTTATTTATTTTTTTTATCAACAATACATTATAAAGTTCGTAAACTCTATGTTTCAGATCTAGCTTATATAGATTTTGCTACACAAATAAAATGTGAAGAGGAAATATTTTACTATCAACTTCAAATTAATATCGGACTTTTCAATAATGATCCAAAGGTAGAAAAAAAACAACAACATTGAAATAAGATGTTGGAACATTCGGATAGAATTTCACTCTAGTTTCCATTATTTGTAAGTCCTAGTTCATGAAGTTTTTGTTCTTCGTCGACGGAATCCTCATCGTCAGATCCGTGACGTGAAGCGGCTGGAGTTGTATGTATGCCCTGCAAAATAATCGCGTCAGTTTCTAGATCAAATATAACTGTTTTATTTGGAACTTACTGGAAGATTTGTGGGACTGGATGGACGTGGATAATTAAAATTACGACTTTGATCCGCATAACTTGGTCCCTCATCAACATAATCGGCATAAACTTTTTGCAAGGCCTGCAACGAATATATGGCGATAGTACTGAAATCAAGTTGTAATTATGGCGGATTTGTGATACTAAAATAATTCTTTGATACTTACAGTACCCAATGCTTTCCAGTCCATCAGATCGCTCAGCCGTTCTGTTCGATTCCTCTGGATGACACGTTGTCGACGATTCAATTTTGTGAAGCCGTGCATGTAATTGGACAATTGTTGAACGCTATTCTCCAGACCAATGTAACGCCTGTCCACAATATAAATACCTTAAGACTTGGGATCGGCTATGTGTTCTTCCATGAACCAACCGAATCCTGACAGGTTAGTTGTTATGCTTGGAATGCACATGACGGTACATTCGGCAGGTATGTAGCCCCAAGGTTCGTAGTACGATGGGAATACGCCTAAATGACAGCCACGAACGAATCCCGGGACTTCTCACATGCGAAGCGAGCGCTCTGGCCACTGAGCTACATCCCCTTAAACTCACCGATGTTCTAAACAAGAACTTTAATGTATAGAACTAATGTTATAAGATTACTAATTCGCTATACAAAAATACGAGTACATACTGCATACATGCAAAATATCTATAGCTAGTCATATACAATTAACTTATCTAGTTGTATTGAATTTCAATTAAAAGTGAATTCTGTTGCATAACATGTACGAGGGAAAAAACTTGTACAGAATTAAATACAAACTACTCGTACATATAATTGCAATTATTTATACTTGGACTGAATTTCCTTCGCTATGAATTGAATGGGAAAAAGCATTTTAAAGGGAGCTAGCCAAGGGATACTGCTTTAGTGCTGTTTTGAACTGGAAGTAAAATATCTGCCAACAAGTTGGACATTACTTTATTATTCTTTTGGGGTAAGTTGGGGACGCGTGTATAATCAATAAGCAGTTTAAGATTATTACATAAAGCTAAATAGAAAACATTTAAATAACATAAAAAAAGTTGGTTAGAAGTTTCATTTTCATTTCATAAGGAGAGCTCAATTAAGATACGGACATCTTAGAGATGCTAAGCTTACCACGAAACTGTAAACTTTCATGAACCAATGCCTCCAACGTGTTTTTTTTATTATTATTATTAATATGATGCATAAATTATATTTATTTTACATTGATTTTCACATGAGTTTGCATTACTTCCCCTTTTAGGGTTAGACCCTGTGATAGGGGTGAAGTTAATTTTAATTATCAATTACAGTCAAACTTCCATAAGTCGAACGTCGAATTTTCTATAACTCGAACTAAATCAGGTGTCAATAGCATTTAGAGAGCAAATTGTATAGAATGTCACTTCCATAAGTCGAACTTCCATAAGTCGAGTAAAAAAATGGAACGCGTATTCAATAAGTCGAATAATTCGGGTAGACCCTGATAGCGGAGAAAAATTTTGTTTCTTCTTTTTTTGGGGAATCCCTCATTTTCTCACATCAAAGTAAGTGGTTTGTTGTTTTGGGTTTTTATAGTTGGGGAAGTTTTTTTTTGTTTTTTATTACTTATTGTGGAAGGGTTGTTAACCCTTGTTTTATGAGGTTGCCGCTTGGTGCACATTTCAGTTGCGCTTGTAAGTGAACACGAGTTCAGTTTACGTACTACGGTATATTAACACAAAATCGGTTTTTCATGGCGTCGAAACGTCTAAAAAGTTTGTCAATTGACGAAAAGTATAAATTAATTCAAGAAATAAAAAGTGGATTCAAGAAAAAGGATGTAGCTTTTAAATACGGTGTTCCGGCGAGTACAGTTTCAACGATTTTAAAAAAATAAGGACACAATTATCGCATTAGTTGAAACTGGTGCTGGATGCAGCAAAAGAATTAAAAATCCACTATTCAAAAATGTCAATAATGCAGTTTTCGATTGGTTTAAAGAAGCAATAAACCAAAACATGCCCATATCTGGAGGAATTTTAAAGGAGAAGGCATTGGAATTTGCGAGCGGTTTGGAGAAAACGATTTTAAGGCAAGCACTGGTTGGCTTGATAAATGGAAGCAAAGGTATGGACAAATATTTAACTAACAAAAGGTTAACCAAATTGTGTGTCATACCATACGTATGTATGTTGAATTGTAGACATGGTGTGTGTCATAAAAAGGCATGCGGTGAAAGCAGTGATGTTCGTGACGACGACTGCGATAAATGGAAAACCGACGTTTTGCCCCATCTATTAAAAAAGTATAATGAAATCTCAAAACCGGATGACCGTCCGTGACTCTAGCGAGAGAACGTTTAGCTAGAAAATTAAAATTTTGTAACTGTCGTTCTTAACGAAAAAGTGAGTTTGTGAACGGGCCAAATCGCTTCACTCCTTTAACTTTACAATTTCAGTAAATCAAATATACTAGTTTGCTCAGTACCAATTGAAGTTTTGGAGCTTAAAATTTGCATAAAATATTTTTATAGCTACTCTAGCATATTGTGAGAAAAATTAGTTCAATACTGTCACTCCTTCTACCACTTCCCATACAAAATTTCACTGCTATAGCAAACCCTTTCGCCACACGGACTTTGTTTTTCACTGGGAATACATCTGTATAAGTGTTTTAATAAATTATTGCGTAGGATAATTAAAAATTGATGATTTCATAAATTTAGCGGCATCGGTCACCGGTGTCTTTCATATAAGTTTCATCGTCCATTATCAAGCACCCAATATTTTTAATCAGAACATTGTCATACAGCTTTCTGGCTCGATTTCTTGCTACTAGATTTTTCTTTTCGTTGCGATTGGGCTTTATATGACTTCAAGCCAGCCTCCGACAATATTCTTCTCACAGAACTCCTCGATATTCCACTTTTTTTGGCCAAATCCTTCTGTGAAAGACCTGGATTTGCCTTCGCTTTCCGATCTTCTTTACTATTTCCTTACAACGTGTCCGTAATTTTCCTCCAGTTCTATGGGCTTGATAGACACTTTGACTCTCCTTGAACCGGGACCTCTCGCACCCAAAGCGAGAATCATACCCCTAGACCATTGAGCCTCTTAAAGTCACAAAGTTTAATTTAAAATCGCTTTTTAAAAGCCAAGCAAAACCTGTTCAACAATATTTTTGAACAGGTAAATATCCATCTATACCTGCGTTTATTTATTAATTGCATTATTGAAATTCGAATAAGATTACCAAACCTGCATATGTTTATTAATTGCCTTTTCCCAAACCCAAAAATTGTGTGTATTCCGTTAACATGTATAGAAAAAACCGAATAAATAAATAAATAAATAGTTATGCCGAGAAATTTATCGATTATCTTGGTCCAATCAAACTTGATTAATCCAGTGCGATAAATTATTCAACATGCTCTTCGTTTCGGTAATGAATTCTACCACCATTGATCTTAAAATTATTCCTCATGTATCTAAGCTTTCGATAAAGCGTCTTATTAAGATGAAGTGGGCATGTGTCTAAGAAAGACAAAGTATAATCTAAATTGTATTTTCTGTTTGCGAAGAACCAACCAAACATTTTCCAACTTTATTAGGTGTATACTCGTAGAACAACGCCTTTAAGGTTTAAGACGAATCTCTGCCAGCAGACGCAAACATTATGGTGAATAAAAGTCATAGGTAAGGTTCATTACTACTATCAAAAAGGATTATGCGCTTGACATCATGACATTCTTATGCAAATCTCTAAGCTTGATGCCAGTGGAATCACAAAGAGACTCAACAAAAGGTAAAAATAAATCCCACTTCATAGCCACAACCATCCGGGCATTATCGTTCAGACTGCAGCCGATATGTGAAGCGAAGACAACGCCTGGTTGCACCTCTACAAACCGATTTATGACAGGTTTGTGATTAAGCCATTAATTCCAAGTCAAGACGATCGAAGACATTGTCCCTAAGACAGTGCCAGAGACCTTAACATATGGCTCGCTGGCGGCAGAAGCTAAGAACATTGCCAGTGGCTGGACGTGAATGGAACGTGAATTTATGCAGTCGTACTTGGTAGTAATTGCTTTGGGGTTGAAAGTTAGTCCTTAACGATTCACACTATGACATCGTGTAGTTCGAGGAGTGTAAGGAGTCCGATGACACCTAATTTCATGAATCCAATGCCATTACTGCAGCTCAGTAACACCGAAATCTACACATAATTTCCATGTGAATTCAGTTTCGTAGAGTTTGCCACTTGAATCCAAGGTAGCACAGCACACCACACAACTACCTTCGACTCTAATTGGTGTACCGTGATGATACCGACGTCAGGTGTACTAAAATACCCGCTCCCGGCTGATATGACCACGTCGATAGATGCCAAGAGGAGGCATCTACAATTCGAAGCCAATCTGGGAAGTGTGTCACACTACTGAGTTGCATCCGATGCGGTTCTACAAACATGCATTTCAAGTGGAAACCAGATGTGGCCAAGCTGCTAAACCCACAGAATAATTCCGATTCAAGTGCAATAGGAACGTTATGCAGCTAGTGGCGTTGTCGATAATGGCATTTAGCGGGGGCACAGCTGTCGTGGTCTGACAATGTCATTCGGCTTTAAAAAAAACCCCCAGACAACATACTGACGATATTGACTGCCATATTGAAGTTCTTCGAACACCTTGCAATACACTATATGTTATGTCATTAGCATAATTAATTGGTCGGGGCAATAGTCAAAGAGGTTGGAAATAGCAATCTTAGAGCATTGAATGCCTTTAAGATGCTTCGGAATTTCGATAAAGTCGATGAAGTAGATATGAAATTGAATTAGAGACGTTCGTGGCAAAGTACTAACGAAAGGAATTCAATAAAGCTACATATTCCAAAGGATGCCAGAAGCGTTTTCAAATACATTTAATTGGAACGGTATGAGTAATCATACTTTGGAGAGCATCAATACTGCGAAATTTAAAATGTGCACTTTGTACCTTTTTGAATTTGAAATCATTTCGAAGACAGAAATTTGCATACTGTAATTTGAAATCTTAGAATTATTGTAAAATTCAAATTACGGCTCAATTAATTGGTCTTTTGTAAAGAATTTAACATTAAATCGATGTTAACTATCTCTTGAATTCGCTAGAATGAAGTAAACTTTAAAAATGGAAATTTTTTTAAAAAGAAAAAGTAACAAGAAGATATCGATAATCGAAATTATTTTGCTTAAATCTGTCCAGTAATTAAAATTACTTTTGTTTTGTTTCTTAGAACTGTGGAAAAATAATGTCAATTCTAGTAGAAATTCAGAAAATAATCGGAGAAATTTCTTTTGAAATTAAGCAAGCATTGAATTTCTGTATATAAAGTCTGAAATACCCAGACCCGGATTACGAAATTTTTGAACACATTTACATTAATAAATTTAAAAACTAAAAAAAAACATTACCAAAAATTTCTTTAGAAAAATCCACTGACAAAAACCCAAAAAATAACCTCAATTATAGAGAAGGTCAACCCAGAAAAAAAAGTATTCAGACAATTTTCACTGAAACAATTATCAAGTAAAGAGGAATAAACAAATCCTGGCGACAACTAAGGGCCGATGCTCAGAGGAGAGCTATTTTATCTGCCCATATATGGGGCAAAGAAATGTACTTGTCCTTGGGAGAATTCAATTGAAAAACATTTGAAAAAAAAACCCGGAAAGCTCTATTTGGGAAAAAACCCTACTGCTAATATTTCTAATGGCAAAATGTTGAACTGAAATAATCGTCCATTCAGAACTTCTCGAAAACCGAAAAAAAATACCCTTCGAATCTACTTCAGAGAACATTTTGTCCCAAAAATAATTCTTTTTAAAACAGTCTCCATGATGAGTGGTTGCATACAATACATTCAAAAATACAATTATTTCCGGAAAAAAATCATTGAAATAATTTCCCAAAAAAAAAATCACAAAATTTGGGACCCCTCCCCCGGAAAAAGACCGACAAAAAATTATAATAAAGCAAACGGTGTAAAATCCAAAAATCTTTTCTTTTCTTTTCCAAAATCCACTGAACAAGAAATTATTTCCCTTTTCAATATCTGAACTTTTTCCAATGTTTTTCGTTCTGTTTTTTTTTTTTACGGAATGGGTTGTTTTTTTTATGGTATTTGGTTATTGATGATGCAATGGCGCTACATCCCATATCGAGCCTTGGCCTCCCGGATGCACCTTCTCCAGTTGTCTTGGTCCAACGACGACGTCCCCCAGTTTGAAAAATCGGGAAGCGATTTGCAATCTGCGTCGACTGAGTCATTCCATCGCTTTCGTGGCTTCCCTTGCGGTCGGTTGCGTTGAGCTTTGCCCTTGAGCACTCGTTTTGGGATTCGTTCCATGTGCATTCGTTTCACGTAACCAGCCTATTGCAGCTTTCTCAGTTTTATCACGATAAATGCTGGTGGGTCGTCAAATAGTTGACACAGCTCATGGTTGTATCGAATTCGCCAATCATCTCCTTCCTTAACTGCTCCGTACACCTTCCGAAGATTATCTTCTCCGACACCGGCGTCTAGGTCCACGTTTCGCACCCATATAGCAGTACAGGACGAATTAATATCTTGTAGGTGCGTAGTTTCTTGTTTTGAAGGACCTTCCTTAATTTCATTATGGGGAGGACCGCATAAAATGCTTCGTTAGTTGTCGTGATTCTTCTCTGAATTTCATGTCGCTCATTGCCGTCCTTTATGAGAAGAGCTCCAAGGTATACGAATTTATCCACCTGCTCGAAGTTGTATTCGCCTATAGTAATGTTCTGCCGCTCTGGGACAGTCCTTCGTGTCTGCGTCATGTGTTTAGTTTTAGCTTCATTCACCCTGAGCTCTACTTCACCCGGTACCGTCTCCAAATCCTGGAATACTTTCTTAACGCACAGTATTGATCGGGCCAGAATATCCACGTCGTCTGCGTGCGCCACCAACTGTGCGGATTTTACGAGTAGCGTACCTCTGGTGTCCACTGAGGCTACTGAAGTTGCCTTCCTGAGGACATACTCGAGCACCAAGTTAAAGAACATGGGTGCGAGACCATCTCCTTGTTTGAGACTGTTTGAGTATTTGGTCATTGGTTGCATTTTATAGGGAAGATTGTACGTGGTTTATTTTCGGAATACTAGACTTGTGGAGTAGATATGATATGTTGTGTGTAGCCTAGTGAGTAGCGTGGTGGACTACAACGCGAAGATTCTAGCAGGGTTCGTCTGAGTTACCTCAATCTACGAAAATTTGTGGTTAGAGGTTTGTGCGAAGGGCTAACAACCTTTCTGAAATAACAGATAAAAGGTCCGATTTGGGCTGTGGTGTCTTTGAAGAAGGAACAGAGTAGACAAGGCATGAAAACACAGTTCAGAAAAAAATTTTAGACACAGAAAATTTTAATTGATAAAATTAATATCGAAATATTCCGGAAATCTTCCAATCGAACGGGATCTATGACAATCAAAAAACGGTCATCAGATAAAAATTCTTACTCGAAAAAATATCCAGAAAAATTAGAACCCAAAAATATTGAGTTACAAAACAAAAAAAAAATATTAATGTAAAAATGAACTGCCAACAAGTCGGGTGCAACTTTATTACTCTTGGGACAAGTTGAGGATGCATGGAATCGATTGAACTTTCGATTTCCGTAGAAGGCCAGAATACATATCGTGTCAGCACGATCCAAAAATAATATAGTCTGACAAGAGTGCACCCCCATAAAGGGGTAAACAACCCTTCATTTTTAGTTTTCTTGTAAACGAAAAGTCTGATTTAAATAAAAACTAGTTGACGTTAATGCTTACATAAAAATAGAATTAAAATGTTTTTTTTTTAATTACTCTTGAAGGTATTTACAAGACGGGGTATATGTAGAAACTATAATTTTATGTAAGAATTAACGTCAACTTGTTTTTTTATTTATATTGACTATTCCTTAAAAAAAAAAGAAACAACAAATAAAAAGAGAGGGTGTTTTACTCCTTTGTGGGGGTGTACTCTTACCAGATTATATTGCTTTTGGATCGTGCTGATACGATATTTATTCTTACCAAGTATTATTGAAATTCATCGAGTACTCCTGCGGAAATCGAAAATTGAGTGGATTATTCGCGAAACTTTGGGGGTGGTGTTTCACCCTTTAAATGCTCATCACTGCCGACAAAAAAAATACATGTCCCTTAGATTTTCGAGTTCTAAAACATATATGAATAAACTGCCAACAAGTCGGGCGAAACTTTATTATTCTTGGGACAAGTTGCGGATGAGTGGAAAGTCAATATGCAGGTTAGAGTGGTTAGGGAAGACTAAGTGAAAGGGAGTTCTTGGGCAGGACTGTTAACAATATTTCATTCGTGTCTGTAAGTTTGGGTTTTTATGAGGGGAGGAGTAGGGGTAATAGTAAGGGTGGGTGGATGTTAATAGCTTTTTAATTAATTACTTGAATCACGTCCAATATTCTCTGTATAGAATGTCAGTTTCATAGACGAAGTTGCATAGAATTTTCATAAAATTCGGTGTATTTTACATTCATGAAACCGAACATTTGTATGGGAGGGGGTAGAGAATATAGGGGAATCGTAAAATTTGATACGCAGTTTTATTTCGCGTCTCTTGTAAGGTGCTTCTATAGAATTTCAAGTTCGTAGCTTTTAGTTTGTTGGTTATTAGTTGATTTAATAAAATTGGTCGAAATCATAGTTTTGTATGGGAGGGGGTAGAAGCGCAAGCGCGATTTCAAAACTTTTAAAGCAACTTCATTTGAATTATTTTTATAAGTTTTTATGCCAAATTTGAAATTGATAGCTTTTAAGAGTTAGCTGATAACTGATTTCTTAAAAATTCTCGAAAAAATAATTTTGTATGGGAGGGGGTAGAGGAGGTAGGGGAATCGTCAAACTTGTGATGCAATTTTCTTTCATTTTTGTTGTTAGATGCTCGTACGAAATTTCAAGTTCATAGCTTTTAATTTGTTGGTTATTAGTTGATTTAATGAAATTAGTCGAAATCATACTTTTGTATGGGAGGGGGTAGAAGGGCAAGCGCGATTTTAAAACTTTGAACGCAATTTCATTTTAATTATTTTTGTAAGCTGTTTTGCAAAATTTGAATTTGATAGCTTGTAATGGTTAGGTGATAATTGATTTCTTGAAAATGGTCGAAAAAATAATTTTGTATGGGAGGGGGTAGAAGTTTTAAAGGTTTTCGACCAGTTAATATTTCGTATACTTAGGGATTTTTTTTAAATGCATTTCGCAAATTTTCAAGTTTCTACCTTAAAATTTCACTCAAAAATTTTCAGTTTATGTGTTTTTTTCAATGCACATGAAACACCTTGTGCACGTTAGACCGGGGGAGTCGGTTTATAATAAATATGGATCAAGTTAATATTATTTTTCTATGTATATTAAATATAGGTATTCACATGCAAAATTTTAACTTTGTATCTTTCAGTAGAGCCCTAAAAAAATCACTCAAAATTTTCAACATTTTTGCTTATCACCTCCCTCCCCTTACACCTCCCAGCTTAAAATTTTTAAAAAAATTACCATTATGTAGTTCTACAATCTGACAAATTTTTGATTTAATATCTGTACTATTTTTTGAGATATAAGGATTTGTAATTTTGAAAAGTGCGCCATTTTTGAAATGTTCCCCATTTCCCCCCACTACTATTATTTCGACATGTTATATTTTTTTTATATTTGCCTTGTATAGCTTAATATAAGTTTAAAGTTTCAATTACATAACTTAAAAGATAGTTGAGATATTGATTCTTAAGTGTTTTTCTTTGCACCCCCCTGACCCTCCCCCTTTCAATAATTAGCCGCTTTCTGAGCTGGTTCCGATGGAACTATATGCCACCTTAACGGTCTCTAAATATAATTTTTTTACAATAAGTAATTTCGAAGATATAATCATTTGAAAAAAAAATTCGGCCGACAATTGGTTCTTAGCCCCCCCTTTTCGCACCCCAATGGATAAAAAAATTAAATTATTTTTAAAAGTTGTCCTACAAACCTTTCTATATGTGTGTTGAGTTTTAGCTTCCTAGCTGTTACCATGGTTGAGATATTTGAATTCGTATTTTTCGGTTTAAGCGGTCCCCCCGCCTCCCCCTGAACCCGTACACCCCCCAAAATGTATCCGCCTGAGATCCGCAACTATCTACAATCCCTCCAAAAATGAACTTTCTATCTTGAAGGGTTTGGGAGTTAATGTGCGCTGAGCGTACACGTCGGCGTACGGCGTACGGCGTACGGCGGACGGCGGACGGCGTACAGACAGACGGATTTTTTTTTTGCATTTTTAGGCTAATTTAGTCATGAAACGCGAAAAAAAAAAATTTCAGGGTAGCAAACTTTTTTTTTTTTTTGTGTCGATCACAATACTTTATTATTATAATAATAAAGTAAAATTGTCAAAATCGGCCTGGGAATGTTTCCTTGTCAGTGAACCCTCTTCCGCAAGTGGAATCTTTAGGGCAGGGCTGTTGTTAATTAATTCAACACTTAATTGCGAATACGATCAACAGCTCAGTACATAAATAATTCGTTTATGCAAGTTTTGGCTTTTATGAGGGGAGGGGGGGGGGGTGATAGTAAGTGTGTGTGGATGTTAATAATTTTTTAATTGATTGCTTGAATCACGTCCAATATTCTCTGTAAAGAACGTCAGTTTCACAGACGAAGTTGCATAGAATTTTCATAAGATTGCGATGCATTTTACATTCACGAAACCAGACATTTTTATGGTGGTAGTTTCCTTGTTATTCTTGCCTTGGCCGCATCACCTTCCCAATTAAAAACATTGTGGTAAGAGTCTTTTTGTCTCCGTCGCATTCACTTTACCTGTGCTGTGTATACATCCCTTGTCAAACCACGCTCTCTGTTTATGAAAATTTCTTTGACCTATTTTCTAATTTCATCAATAATCTTAGTGTTAATTCTTTGTTTTTTATCTGTGGTGGCTTTAGCATGACCAACACCTCGTGATCCAATAATCGTACAGTGCCTTTACCTACAACTCCAATCTTAACGTTAATGCTTCGTCTTTTATCGAACTTTGTTCTCTCCGACAACACAACAGTATTCCCAATTCTGACAATAAACTACTTGACCTTGTATTCTCGAATGCGGATGCAATTGTGCCAGTTTCAGTTTTTGATGGATTTGTTCCCATTGACACCTATCATCCACCATTAAATATTACTGTAACTATTCCGCTCAAACTCTTTTTGCTATCTATCACGACAACTTCTTAAAGAAATTTTAGAAAAGCTAACTATAGCGGCATAAAAGCTGAACATGGCTTGGGTAATTGGAACGCAATTTTGGTTGGTCTTCCGTCTGAAAATGCTTTATCACTCTTTCTTAATATACTTGATAAATTCATTGAACAATATGTTGCAAGATTTATTCGTCGCATAGATGACATGCCAAGAACTGTATTAAAAATGATTGGAACCGTAAGCCTTAGTTCAATTGAGTCGCGTTTACCTCGTAATACGACTAAGCCCTTCTGGTCGTACATTAAGAAGAATAGAAAGACGTCCTCGCTTCCCTCTATTGCTTTGGAGCCTCAAGGTATATGCGATCTTTTCGCTTCATATATCATTTCTGTTTTCTTTTCCAACGACAAGTATCTAAACTACGATTTCTTTGTTGAAAGCCATGAACCTTTGGACATCATCCCAATTTCTTCGGTTCATGTCGCAAATTGTATTAGTCTGCTGGATCCAAACATCAATGGTGGTCCCGGTGGTATTCCCGATCGGTTCACCAAATCGCTTTGTGATGAATTATCTTCTCCACTTGCGATGATTTTCAACAAATCTTTTAGTGAAGATTGCTTTCCCAGAGCATGGAAGGTGGCTACAGTGATCCCAATTTTTAAAAAAGGTGACAAGAATAATGTTAAAAACTATCGCCCAATCTCAACAATAAACTGATTCGGAAAAAATATTTGAACGATTAGTTCATAGCTAAATATTCGAACATCCTTCGCATCTTATTTCTCCAAAGCAACATGGGTTTCTTAAAGGCAAGTCCACGACTTTAAATCTCCTCGAACTTACTAATATTGTTGCGAAATTTTTTGAAAGCAATAGATCCGTGCAAACCATACATGCCAACTTTGCCAAAACATTTGACTCTGTGAATCCAAAGATACTTATCTCAAAATTAAAGAAGTACGGTATCTGTGCTTCGCTTCATAATTGGATTTCTTCATATTTATTCTGATAGAAGTGTGAGAGTGACCTTTATCGGCAAATCATCCTCCATTTTTTCGGCAAATTCTGGAGTTCCTCAGGGTTCCATTCTCGGTCCACTCTTATTTCTTGTTTTCATAAATGACCTACCATCATTTTTATCTTCTGAATGTCTTTTATATGCTGACGACTTCAAAATATTCCGAGTGATCGATTCTCTTTCTGACTGTCTGGCACTGCAAAGTGACCTTTATTCTCTATCTGAGTGGTGTCTAACAATGACATTTTTCTTAACATTGAGAAATGTCTATTTACTTGCTAACTTAACCCACTTAACTTTACCTACATAATTAACACAATTCGTCTTTCTGAGGTTAGCACTTAGAAGGACCTTGGTGTATTTGACAGTAAACTAAAGATTACGCTGAAATCTCAGCTAAAGCCTATCACCTCTCTGGTTATAAATTGCGCTCCACTAAATCCTTTTCGAGTATAACCGTTGCTGTTTTACTGTTTAAAACCTTAGTTCGTCTTATTTGATGTCGCTTTGACATACCGCATGTTTCCTATGCAACTCGATTCGACGAACTTGATTATTATTATTCCGGGTGCTACGAGAAATCGTGATATTTTTTATTATTAAAATAATAAAGTAATTGAAACTAATTCGCTTTTGATTTAAAATTACTAAAAACTTTATTTTTCGCTTTAAACGCTAATTTAAACACTTTTTGTTCACTATACTGCTTCCCTTCTTCCGACTCTTTCGCTTTCCAAAATGTCGACTGACTCTATCCTGTTCTAATTTCCAACTACCTCCGTCGAGTGCTCAATCTCGAGTCTTCTCCATCACAACGATCGCCCTTTTTTAATAGTTTTTGTCGCACATCACGCCGAATCGTTTCCCTTTCGACCACCGATTAGTAATCCTATGTGCGTTGGTATCGGAATTTGAGTGCGCGTGCGATTCTTGTTGCTTTCTCGGAGAAGAAATCACTGGTATTCTTTTTCTTAGCACAGAGTTGGTTTTGGTTGAACACCTTAAACATTTGATGAGTTTACATGATCAGAATCAGTGCGCGCGTATATTTGTTGTGGGTAGAGAATAACTGAAACGCATGCTCCGTAGTACCGGGTTTTAAGCCCGAGTTTCGTCGGTTGCCACGCACTTCAGTCTAAGCTCGTTCATAGCTTTGATACTGAAGAATCAGCTCGAGTCCGTAATGTTTCCAGGATCCAAAGGCAATCTTACTGGAATCGCCGAAGCTTTCGAGACCAGTAATTGCCTCCCTGCAGTCACTTGGAGCAGTTCATTCTATAAACAGGTTTGCTGCCCGAACACGATCGACCCCCTGTTCAACACCTACAAAACTAAGAAATACAATAAAGCTCGCCAAGGGTACAGAAATATTTGTTGTGGCAGAAAAACATCGTACTCGATTGATCGTTTGTCCGTCCGTTTTCCGGTCTAACAATCTTTTCGTCTGTCTGTCTACTTGTGGTGCTCCAACACATTTATAAATTCACTTGTTGATAAAAATCACTTTGATTTTTATTAACGAGAAAAAATAAAACGTTGCTATTAATTTTAAATATTCATAAATAAAATATACAAAAAGAAAAATAAGTAATTATTAATAATAAATGTGTAACAAAAATATATATTGCAGTGTTCGATTAAAATATCAAATATTGTGTTGTTTAATTAATTATATGTGATAAATAAAAATAATAAATTATCATAATAAAATATTTGCTGAATTAAAAGTTTATAATAAAAATATTAACACATCCAGCAAATACTATCATATTATTTTTTGTATCAAAAAAGTAACTTTAATTATAAGAACGGGTCAAACCATCTACTCTTTCTACCCACTCCAATATAAATTTGACGATATTTTGAACATTAAAAAAACATAACATAACAACTGCAAGTATTTGTTAGAAGCAGCCAGCTACCTATGTTCCTGTAATATAAAAAAAACCTGGATATCAAATTATTGAAATAAGGGTTTAAAGGCACACACACACAAAAAAAGATACCATGTAACACAGCTATCGGAAAAAAAAGAAAGCTTAATATCGCACACACCCATGCAAGCCTGGATCTGCATGGAAGTGACAGAAAGGCTGGGTGGATGCCCATACTCATTGAATTGACAGGTCGCATTACGCCCAAAACCCTCCGTACAGAATGTGTCACATACGAAGTTTGATAAACCTGCCACGAAATTCGGCGAAATTCTAACTCACACACCTGAACGAGAAGAGGTAGATGAAACGAAGGAGTCGCAAAATCCGTGACTCAGCCCCACTCCACATCGCCCGAAAGCCGCTCATACAATACCTCAAGGGCGGAATGCTGAATCCGTCGACCACTAGCCGATCCATAGAAACCGGTCGAAATCATACCTCCGTATGGATGGTGACAGAATGACAAAATGGATCTCATGGATCTCCCTGACGCAACTCCGCTTTAAGCACTCTCAGAAACGTCCGTATAAAGCCTTATGCTGACAGCCCCGAATGGCTTGGTAATAATTGGCCCCTCAAAAATGGTTGAAAATATATGCTCGCATGGGAGGTGGCAAGAACCCAAAGATATTTGACCAATCAATATCCTACACCTTCATGCACCTTTCCCAAAATGAATTTGGCAAATAGTCAAATTACTAATCAAAAAGCCGGAGCTCACGTGTCTCTCTCAATACATACGAATCACCCTGCGCAGGCCACGGCCCGCTCTCGCGCACAAAAATCCCGGTGTAAGCCACCATTCCCCTCCATGCGCATCAAATGGTGCATTATCCTGCTAAACCTGAACCCTGCATCTCCGACCAGGAACCAAAAAAGCATCCAAACTCCCTGATATTCCGATCTACCAAATTTTCAAATTTCGACCAACAATCCATTTCCAGTCCCTCTTTCGGACCCCACTGGACATAAAAATCAATCCACTTCCTCCCCCCCCCCACACACACAAACCAAACCGAATATTGAGCTTCAGACAATCATTGGCACTCGCAGTAGAAACACCTGCGATCACAGTCCTCGACTACATCCCTCCCCCGCCTTCCCCCACCCTGCACTCCCTAAAACCCAGGCAACGGAACTCGCTCACCCAATCGACCATCCAATGTCGAGGATCTCGGAGCCATGAGCCCATACGTGTGGCGAACGACGGACAGAGCATTCGGATGGACTCTTCCATTCCCGCATTTACAGGCCAATCTATTCAGGAAACACAAAAAAAAAACCTCAGAGCAGCAAATGCTTTTTCTTTCTTTTCCGTGTCGATCACAAAACTTCACTACCAGAACAATAAAGTAAAATCAATTTTATGGCCCTGGAACCATTATTTCACCAGCTGCGAAAGTTCAACCTGGGCTTAGCAAATTTCAGAATACTCGTGAGTTTCGTGGCCCTAGCATTACATTATCACTTAACTCTCTGGTGAAGATTAATAAGCGATTGAGCAGGTATAACAATATCAACAGTGGCTCCATTTGAAAACCAATTTTATGGCCCTGCAACTATTATGCCATCAACGGCGAAATTTCCTATCCCATATAAACAGGCAACCAAAAGAACACCATTTCTTGTATGAAATTTATGCGGAGTCGACCCAGGCAAGGCTCCTGCCATAGAAGCCTCCTTGCAATGGCGTATAATTGTTGAGACAAACGTTGTTCTGCTGCTTTCCTTTCGTTCGCCACAGACCCTGCACAAGCCACCGTCGCCCGAAAAGTAAGATCAAACTCATGAATAGGCCAAACCAGCAAACAAATAAAATTGGAAACAAAAAGGCGTGCACCACTGCGCCTTCCCCGACACAAACCTTTCACCAACACACACTACACCGAGGACCAATTCCAATGTCCCCACTCCCCGCAAACCAAGAAACGAGAGAGACATGTCCGAAATTCAACACGAAAAAAAACACCACGGATCGCGAGACGAAAAAGGCATGACCCAAAGTGAATAAAAAAAATACGTCCGCACTCGACGACGGCTCAAACGGCACTCCTGCATATAACACAGATCATACTTAAAAAAAAACTCCTTCTACCACCTCCCTTACAACAACATCACGTAAATAAATTTATCAATTTTCTTGAAAATTAGTGAAGCTCCAAGCCTGAAATTCCCGAAAAGTTCTCATACCAAATGCAATTACATATTCAAATATTATAAAATTCACCCCACTCCTTCTACCACCTCCCATTCAAATGTTACTTATCTGTACTTTAAAAACTCTGAGACGACTTGATCCAATTACAACGCATGATAAAATGTCTAATCATAGTTCCATGATGCTTAAATTTAGTTAACCCAATTTTTTGAGGAATGTGAGCAGTTTCTTGGAAACGAATAGTTCCGATAAAATTGCTGTTCAAATTCATCTGAACATCTGCCCACTTTCGTTCTCTAAAGTTTTCCAATCGACCGAACGGATATATTTGGTAACATCAAATAAAAGTACTTAACAATAAAAATAACGAAATCCGTAAAAATGTAAAAATCTGTTCAACAATGTTGCAGCAAATCGAATTTAACCGCACACTTCAACTCGACGATGTCTTCTTCAATGCTAACAATATTCCGAAAAAAATATCCTTGAATAGTATTTGCGGAAGAAAACGAAAAATATCTTCCTTATTCTTTGCTGAAAAAGGACGAATCCGCGAATGGTGATGTGTTCACAGCTTGTACTGTAACTTCATAAAAAACAGACACCGAGTGCACTTAAAATGCGAATACGTTTAAACTTCGCCATTTGCACATCCTTAAAGATGAACTGAAAACTACGTCGAACAACATATATATAACGTCTCAACTATATAAAAATAAATACCCACCCGAATATACACCGGCAAGAATGTCTGTTGTTTGACTTCGTAGTCCTTGTAAATGACTGCAGCTGAAAAGATAGCCAAGAAGTCATCCGGAAACAGAAGATGGAGAGTAAGGAGTCAGTTAGTCAATGTAGGCAATATACGAAATCCCTGAGGTTATTTTTTGTCTCCGTTGCGTTGCATTGTTCCGGTGTGTGTTCCTTCGTTTGGTGCTCGGATCGTTTTTTTTTACTATAGGGGAGTGCAGTTTCGTGTAGTTTTCGTTGCAATGACGGGAAGTTGGCTGCGAATATCTGATATTATTGTTGTATCTATTTTGATGAAATTTCAAAAATTTTGTTATATTCTCCTTAAGGAATTTGTCATTGGTTCGTGGATGCACGTAATACAAAATTGTGTACATATTTGAAGAGTTGTGCATGCATTCAGGAATAGTAGTTTTCTATTCAGCTATAAAAAAAATACTCCGAGCAGACATTTCTACCTAACTGAAATTTTTGATAAAATAAATTTTCAGATGACAAGAAAATTACTAAATAACGTTTTTTTTTGGGTAAGTCCTCATAACGTCCGCTCCTAATTGACGATCGTACCCTAAAGCAATACCGTTTTGTCCAGCGATGTGACCAACCTTTTGCGACTAACCTAATTTTTTTCTGTACAAGTTAACTCGAGCTATCGCCAAGGCACACAGACGGGTATCAGAACAGAACTTTTTTTTTTTGGTTAAAATCCCTTAAAAACTGAATAAAAAAATCACGATTATAATATCTACTACTACTACAATGGAACCACAGCCCAAATACAGCCTTGGCTTCCTGACCTTGAGGTTCCTTAACATTTTTTCATTATTTATTGTGGAAGGGTTATTAGACCTTCGAACAACCTTCTATCTACGAATTTTTCATTTTCATAGATTGAGGTTACCAAGGTATACCCGAGCAGGTAATGTACTGGAATTATGCGTTAACCGGAATTTGAACTCACGACCTTCACATTGTAGACCAATACGCACCCACTAGGCTAAACCCTAGCCGATAATAATATGGCGAAATAAAAATCAACCAATCAACATTTATTTACACGTTCGTGAAAGCCGACCAAAAAACGACCCTCTAGAGAAAAACGTTTCGAAAAAAAGGAAGCACAATTTTCTTAATTTTAATCCCAGTATTTTCTACCTTTCTCTTAATCTTCCAATGAAGCATTTCTTTTTCCAGTTTCATTTCCATCAAAAGCATCGTTTTTCTGCTTAAAAAAAAAAAATTTGCACTTTAATTATTTCTCGAAAAAAAAGGACTCTCCATCAGATATTACGGCCTGGAGTGTGCAACTTGCATTTATTTATGTGGTAAATATGTTACCACATTATAATTCACATGCACACATATATACGATAATGGCACCTCGGTAAAATGGGCGTCGGATAGGAAGCCAGAATGTCGGTGGTAGGTATATCCTGTTCATAGGATCAGCATAATTCATGTTTAATGCAGCGAACGCAAAATTACTTTGAAAAGTTATAAATCCATGCTGACGGTAGCTATAAAATTTTGTATGCATTTACGTAGCTATACGGAATAAAATGGAGTCCTGGCTGGGCGCACCTAGAGAAGCCGCGCTACATGAGCTTTCATACAGGTAACCCGATATCCTTGTTGGATGGATCCACTATGACTCTACACTCACCAGAAATACACACATCCATATAACAACTATGCATCCGGTTCTAGGACGTGATAAAAAATGGTACCTGCCAGTTAACATTGAGAAGAGGAACTCATGCACTGAATGTGGGTTTGCGTGTCAAACTGACAAACTGTCGACACCTCAATTTAAAGCAGGCCGCCTGTAATTATATCACCTGCTCAAACTTTAATTGAAGGGACTCTATTACGAAATGAATTGACTGGTTAAGGAAGAAGCAGGAAAGATTGTGGATTACCCGGAACGAGGTGGAGGGGCATAATATGCGTGCTGGATAACTTTAACTACTTAATTAGTTTTTATAAGCTATGACGTGTTTTATGCGATGTTTGTAGGAGTAAATAGTTGTTCGCCCTTCAGGAATCTACACCTACAAGAAAGTTTCGACTTAAAACAGAAATTAGTACTAAGGATGACTTAAGACAAACTACAGCGAACATCTGAGTGATATGCCTGGCTTAGTTCGTCTCTAATAACTTCGGGAAATCTGATAAGGACCCGCATACCCCATTTAAACAGATTCCATTGCTGCAACGAAGAAGAAAATTAATACGAGGGTAACTTCTTGAAGATGCATCCCTTCATCTCTGTCTGCAAGATTTCCCAACTAAACGATAACGAAAATCTGTTCTCCTTCTGCTGGTGGGATGTTAAATTCTGAATAGATTTAACCCTCGTTTAAATACCCATTTTTTTTTCTTTCTGTTTCATAGTTCTGGCTTGTTTGCCCCATTGAAAACTTTCAGGGAGTTTGCTCGGAAATTTGAGAGGGTGCTAACCAAAGGCGGGTGGGCAACGTATTTATTTCATTGAACTCTGACGTTCCCTTCTACTTATTTTTTTTTGTTTCGTTGCCTTACTCCTGTAAATGTTGCAATAGCTTGAGGTATCAAATAACTTTGTATCTGAAATATTTACCCTCATATTGTGCTACTTCTTGTTAGCGTAGACGGATTTCATCAGATCGATTTGTAAGGAGGCTGCCAACTAAAAAGGGAAATAATGTACATATTTGTTTCCATTAATTAATGTTAAGTATACGGAATCAATTTTTCTGTGCAAGGAGTGGAAAATGAATTTTTGAATGCATAAATAGTTAGGAGCTAGCTACACTCTGTCGCAAAAATCTTCATACACTGTTTAATTAGGGAATATAACGAAAATTACAGAGATAAGAATCAAAACGAAAATACTAGAAAGAAGAATCTATTTTTCTAAGAAAACGAAAAGAGAGGGGTAAGAAGGACACCACAAAAGTCTACATACGCAAAACTAATTCCAAGATTGCATCTTCTTAATTGCGGATTTTTTTTTTAATCTCAGAGCTTTTATTGCTTTGATTTTTCTTTCCGGTTCATTATTTGTTTAGAGTTAGTTTCGTTTGGTGGGAGGATTTTAATTGCTGAAAAAATAAGCTCTAGAAAATAAATTTCGAAAGATATACGCCTTCTAGTTGTTGAACTGAGATAGGAAGGAAAATATTTGGTAGAAATTGATGGACGCATGCGTCAAATCCGTGTTGTTAAATGGTTATATCACATGGAAAGTGATCGTTCGATTTACCAGGAAACTGCAAACTCTCGTGAACCAATGTATCCGATGTATTTTAGGGATATTCAGAAGTGATCTCTAACGACGAATTTTGGAGGACAACTGGACAGACTAAAATAGGCATTGAGATTTAAAGGTGAAAGTGGCAGTGGATCGGCCACTCTTTGAGGAAACCAGAGCGAAACATCGCCAAACAAGCTTTGGATTATAATCTTCAAGAATGACGTCGGGTTGGTTGACCATGTAACACATGGAAGCGAGCAGTTGAGCAGGAGGCTATAGGAATAAACAAGTCCTGGCGACAGCTTAAGCCCGACGCTTACAGGAAATTGATTGATCAATTGATAATATTAAGAAGAATACACATTTAGGACGTGGATGTGGCAATCCGCCAATTTGACAGTAGCATAAGGTAATTTTTTCCCAAGAATAAACGAGTGGATGCGATTAAAGTGTATGTTAAGGGGATCAAGACCCATTTCAGGATTAGACCTGGACTCCATAACGTTTTTTCCCCCGGAACTGAGTAGGTCAGTTGACCCATCTTACTCAAACTCTGAAATTTTGGAAGATCTTAGTAACCAACTTAAATCAACACCAACTGTTAATTTTAAACCCTTCTTGACTTCGAGGGCAAAGAGAATGGGGCGTAAACTAGACATGCATATTGTGGAGCTTAACCTAGACAAGACCTGCGGAAAATACTGAAAATTAAATTTGTACTAAGAACAAGAATTATATGGGAAAAGATGAAGGGAAAGAGTAGACGTAGAGCCACGATTGCCACCATTTTGGGCACGAAGTATCAAATTACAGAAAAAAAATTTCGCTGCATCAAATGTAACCACGAGCATGGTATTAAAGAATGCGGCCTTACTACCACTTCGGCCAATAATCCTTTCTGTGGAAACTGTAAAGAGTTTGGTCAGCCGGCTAGTTACGTGGGATGCCCTATTTTTACCAATTATAAAGATCGTGGGAAAACGATTGAGGTCTGAGGTAGAAA
This sequence comes from Chorisops tibialis, assembly GCA_963669355.1. Taxonomy (NCBI): domain Eukaryota; kingdom Metazoa; phylum Arthropoda; class Insecta; order Diptera; family Stratiomyidae; genus Chorisops; species Chorisops tibialis. The sequence continues at coordinate 315,251,637 of OY770262.1, forward strand.
AAAAGAGAAAACCGCAGTATGTTCATTGAAGAATTAATCAATAACTTTAGATCTAGTGAAAAAATTTCAGCAGTGCATCAAGGAATCACAGCCTGAGAGAACATCTCGGGCTGCTCCTGGAGAGTTGAGGAGTTTTCTGGATAAGTCCGAATATGTTATCTTAGGTGATCTGATTTCAAAGATTAACAACTTTCTCACGATTTATAATAGCATCGATAGAAACAAGGGGTGGAGCCTAGTCGGTAGCGTGTTGGTTTACAATGCGAAATCGCGATCGACTTATAATTCCAGCACGCTGCCTGCTTGGGTATTCCTTGGTCCCTCAATCAACGAAAATAAACCCGACGATCAGGAGTTCAAAGCCGTAATTGGGATGTAGTGACATTGCAGCTTAAATTAGATCGATAGAAACAATATTAGTGATAGGCTATCTTGCATTTCTTGTACAATTATGTAACGAGAGAACATATGAAAGCTTGTAGCGTTGAACGTTAGATCCGAAGCGATGAAAACTACCCTGTTCAGTTTCTTACCTGAAACCGATTCGGACATTTTGTTCATTAGCAAAACAAGACTTACTTGGAGATATCGACTCTCCTTAATCAATTAAAATATCGAGAGAAATTATGGCCTTTCGGGTACGGCAATCATCTCTAAAAGATCCCTTAACCCTGACTGATTAAATTTCCATAACATCTTCGCAACTATCAGAGTCTTCACATCCACATCATCCTCTGTCGTTAAGACGAGGAAAAATGGTTCCATGATATCTACTTACATTAAACTTTCTAACAAAATTATACCTGCACAAGTTGATTCTCTTTTGTATAAACTTAATAACTCTATCACGATTGAAAAATCTGATTTGAAAGCCAAACCCCAAGATTAGGGAAAAAATGCCTCTAACAGAGTTGGCAGTCAAATAACGAGATGGATGGACAACTACTGCCATATAAATTAACTTAAGATACTTGTTCCAAAAAGAACTACTTTCCCTTTAAGCGGTAGATGATAGATTTGATTTCTAAGTGGTTTCAGGTTACTGCCTGAACGACTTTGATCGTAGCGGAGGCTGTGTCATTCTGCTCTACTTCACTATCCCGTTGAGCTTCCCTTTAGTATGGACTCCCTCAGGTTAGCTTTATCACGAAATACAAACCCAGCGTCGTTTACCAAAATAAATTGGGGGACATTTAGGGTGGATATCTCCAGAGACATAGGGGAGATTTTTCTGGATGCATCAAGAAATCCGAACTGGGTTGAAATAGATGAATACTTCAAAGCGTATGGCGAGTCAATCAAATTCCTGTTAAGAAGATGCAACTATCTTCAAAAAGGCGCGATCTTGAGCATTGGCCTTTAGCTGTTGCCAGGACTTGTTTATTCCTCTGGCCTTCTGCTCAACTGCTTCATGTGCTTCCATGGTCAACCAACCCGACGTCTTTCTTGAGGATTATAATCCAGAGCCTGTTTGGCGATATTTTGCTCTGGTTTCCTCAATCTGTGACCAATCCTCTGCCACTTCCGCCTTTGAATCTTAATGCCTATTTCGGTCTGACCAGTTTTACTCCAAAGTTCGTCGTGGGAGATGACTTCTGGCCAGATTATTCCTGAAATGCGTCGGAGGCATTGGTTCACGAAAGTTTACAGTTTCTTGGTAAGTTGAACGGTCACTTTTCACGTAGTAAAACCATATAACAACACTGATTTGACGCATGCCTCAAAAACTCGCAGCTTTGTGCGAAAGGAGATCTCTTTTGACCTCCAGAAAGGGGAAAGGATACTGAAGGCATGACGAACTTTATTTAAACAAGCCTCTATATCCTTTTCGGCTCCGCCTGCCATGCTGACAATGCTGAGATAGCACCTCCACATCTTGTCCAATAAGAACAACCGCTCTGCTTGTGTTCGACTCCATGTGAATGTACTTGGTTTTACGCACATTTATTTTCAGTCTCGCCGCTTTGCATTTAGAATACAACGATCGAACATTTGAGTCTAAATTCGAACGCTTATGTGCAAGCAAACACACGTCATCAGCATAATTAAGGTGACTTAAGATGTTAAATAGTCTCCATTGAAGACCTTTACCTTCCCCACCTTCCAGTGCAGCTTTCAAGATGTCATTTATTACCACAAGACAGAGCTGGTGATAATATGCAGCCTTGTCTGACACGCAGAAATTACTGTATCTGAGTCATTTCTGCATTCAAATTCCACGGCGGTGACATTCACTTCTTTCGGATCTGAAGCTAAGTGTTTGTCATTGCTGAGCGGGTGTGAACTAAAGTGCTCGTCCTCCATCGCCGAGCCTGGCGATTGAAAGTCGCCTTGGCTAATGAAGAGACTGGCTATGTGAAGGGATATAGAGTCTTCCCCTTTCGTGTTTATCATGAGCTCTGGAGGAACGGGATCCTGGGTTCTTTGCTCCACTTCCAATCCATCCCTTTCATTGTGATGGCACCGGACCCAATATAGATGATGCCTCCAGTTTTTGCCAAGGGAGCTAGAGACTCCTTCTTCTGCAATGACACTAAAGCCCAACCCGAGCTTTGGCCTCCTGACCTTCAGGTTCCTTAACATCTTATTTGTTATTGTGAAAGGGCTGTTAGCCCTTCGCAAAACCCTCTATCCACGAGTTTTCATATTCGTAGATTGAGGTTAGCTAGGGTATAGCCTAGTGGGTAGTGTGTTTGTCTTGTAATGCGAAGGTCGTGAGTTCAAATCCCGGTCGACGCAATATATAATTCCAGCACATTGCCTGCTTGGATATAACTTGGTCACATCAATCTACGAAAATGAGAAATTCGTGGAAAGAGGGTTGTGCGAAGGACAAACAACCCTTCCACAATAAGTAATGAAAAATGTTAAGGAACCTGAATATAAGGAGGCCAAGGTCCGATTTGGGCTGTAGCGCCATTGTAGAAGTAGATTGAGGTTACTAAGGTATACCCAATCAGGCAGAGTGATGAAACTATGCGTGGACCGGGATTTGAGCTCACGACCGTCGCGTTATAGACCAGAACGCTACCTACTAGGCTACGCCCTAGCATGGGGCTTCTTGTTGATCACTATTTTCTCTTACAAATAAATGCAAATTTTTGAAAAATGCATTAAATTGAGCTTTCGTTAAAACTATAAAAGGTAGCAGCATGAAACCGCGGACGAAAATTTGTATTTCAATAATTGAACTTAATGTAAAAAAATTTAACTTATCAACTAAATCGTCTTACTCCCTCCAATACAAATTTCTCATATCTTAGAGATTAAAGAAAGCATTTCTTATTCGAACATACGAGACTTATAGACTTTGAAATTTTGAATAATAGGGTCGAAAAATGCTGCAAATATGGCGGATCGGTGTACCACCCCACCAAAAAATCATTTATCATCGATATAAATGAAAAAACCTTTCAAGTAAAATAGAAAGGTTTTAAGGTGTTCTAAAGCTTTGGTATACAAATTTTTAGGTCAGGCTCATAATTTTTACTTTTTTGCTTCTGATTCGTGATTATTCCCAAAAATAGTACAGCTGTGTCCGACGATGCGGTCGATCTTTCGCGACTATTCCCTCTTTTTTCTGCTGGGGTTTACATGAGTTATCGTCGAAACACATAGACAGACGTCGGAACGAAACCTATTTTTTTTGGATGCATTGAACCTCAAATTGAGCAAATTCTCCCGAAGTTCCCGTTATTTCATAACATCTTTTACTCTTCTACAATGGCACTACAGCCCAAATCGGACATTGGCCTCATGACATTCAGTTCCTTAACATTTTTCTTTACTTACTGTGGAAGGGTTGTTAGCCCTTTGTTCAACCCTCTTTCTACGAATTTTTTATTTTCGTAGATTGAGGTGACCAAGGTATATCCAAGCAGGCAATGTGCTGGAATTATATATTGCGTCGACCGGGATTTGAACTCACGACCTTCGCGTTACATGACCAACACGCTATCCATTAGGCTACACTCTAGCTTATTTCATAAAATTGTGAAATAAAACAAAAAAAACTAAATAAATGTGTAACTATTTTCTTGGATCACATCAAAAGTAGGGTTTTTTTGGAGGTCTACTTCCTGTCAATTATTCTTAAAATATATGCATCTTTGTAAAAAAGCCCGATTTCTCGAGACCAATCCCATTGGTTTCTGTGAAGCTTTACTCGAGTTATCGTCGTGACATATACTCACACTCTTAGTTTGTAACGCTAAGATAAGTGATTCGTATAATAATTCTTGCTTTTGCTTAAAAAACCTCCCTTGCTTTGGGCTTTTACTGGCGAATCTTCAAAACTCCTTTTACTAACTCCTAAATTACAGGAATCGCACATATTTTAGAAGCTACTTTTCTTTGAATATATTGAATCTTTGATCTGAAAAATAACATGATATATTAACGTGAAGATGCTATTTAAAACTAATAGTACTTCGGAATATCCTTTCCTTCTTTATTACCTCCAATAAATCTAGAATATCGCATGATTAGGCTTTGCGCCCAATGGGAAATGCATTCTACATTTTTTCCTATCTGTGGACTGTGTTTGCCCTCAATTATAATATATCAGGGGAAACTTGCAGTTTCATTTCCTAACTCTACTTTGCGATGATCCTAATTCGGCTCAGATCAAAGTGCATTAAGGTTAAAAACGAACTTTTAAAAATTGATAAATACTTTATTAACAACATAATAAAGCTGGCATTAAATACAAATTACAAACAACAAATTAATTTTAAATTATGTAATTCCACATAGGATGTTCCTTGCATGAGTGACCATAACAAAGAAATACTATGCCCGAAAGCATATAAAATAGGAAATAATTTCTTCCCGGTTCCGCCAGACTTAACTTTTTATGATCCACTTGAATCTCAGCAACCTCCTCTAGACTTTCACTAGCTCCTTCCCTTTTTCCTCATTTCATTTTCCTCGGAAAAATTAACCGCTTCAAACCACTAAAGCATTTGTTCTCCATGATTTCAGAAAGAAAAGTTAAGCCTATCAGCTTATTTATCCTTCCGAAACAAAGCAGCAAGGAATCAGCTTCTCTAAAAAGCTCTCATCCAGGTCTTGTAATTGTTCGTAAAAATCCTCTAATGAAATCCTTCTGTTCCTTTTCTCGATTCGGAGCAGGAAATTGAAACTCCCGTCGCTAACAAAAAAAAAAGAAAAAGAAAGAATCAGCCCCCTCACGCCAGACGGAGGATTTTACTTTGCCACGGATTTATACTAGATTAGCGCCCTTAAAGGTTTAATTAAGCATTAAACAGAGTTTTTTCCAAGACCATAGGCATAATAATGGCAGTAAATAAAATTTCCCCTTGATTCCGCTCAAGAAAAGTCTGAATGAGTCCTTTTTGCAACGAACCGAAATCTGACTCTCGTAGTGCCGCACAAAAACAACGAAATCAGAACTGAGTGCCAAAGTTACGAAGCTATAAAGCGAGGCTCATTCAAAAATTCCAACACACACCCGGAATCGTAGTGTAAGCAATGCTGTAGTTATATGCGCTAGATGAGTGCCTATAAAATGGAAAAGTGCCCGTTTCCTATTTTACAATTTAATCTTATTCTGAGCTTAATCTTGGCTTAAAGAAGGCTATTTCGCTCTGCAGGAAATTTCCTTTCTCTTCCTGACTTCTTCCCGAATAGTGCTAGAGCCCTTAGTAGGATCAAGATTTGGTATATCCTTGCCTTCTGTAGTATGTTGGTGTTCAAATCCATACAAATGAGTTGCATCAGGACTGTAGCGCCAGTGCCATAACTTTTCATAGCTACCATCTTAATCTTATTGAACAGAATTTTAATCAAATTCAAGAGAAACAGCTAAAATCCTCCATAAACTTCGACACTATTCAATTCGAATTCGTATATTGCCTAGACCACTGTTTTCTTAACCTAAAAACACCAAAAGATTCGGTCCTGCGATTGCCAACTGCCGAGTTCGGAAGATCATTTCGGCTGAGATTAAGAAAAACAAAGGAAGCGTATTTTGAGTGAACGTGACCGCAATGTCAAGCCGACGATAGTTGAAAGATTGACCCGGTTCCATCATCGCCGCCATTACACCATATCGACTTTTTCGTCTCAATTATCCTCCGTCGAGGATTTATGACTTTGGCCCTACGCCCAGAGTTCAGATACAAAGCGACTTCTCGCACCCATAAAAGACGGAAAATTTAATCGTATTTCGAAGCATGACTGCAAGATTTTCTTCCAAGATTTTTCTTATTACTGGTTGGGCCTATGCTGAATGAAATAAAGACAAGAATAGATAAAGTATGAATGCGGGCATGTTCGGTTGGTTTTTAGTATGAGAAATAGTTATTATTACTGCTTTGTTTCTATTTTGGAGGAAATTTGTGCAAAGTAATTACGGAGCGGATGCAAACAGGAGTAACAAATCCGAAAACTATGATTCGGCAAGAATGTTGAATAGAGCGAACGTTTTGGATGTCAGCAGCATTTGTTATTAATGCTGTCGTTGAGTGATAGTTTATGTCCCTCAATACCTTTGGAGTTGGCTTCATTTCGGTTCTTGAAGTTGAGTTATGGATTAGGTGAAAGGTGTTGAAGAATATTGTGGAAAAATCAGCAAGTCATACAAAGAGTAAATGGACAGTATTTAGTGTGTTCGTCACTTTTTTATCACTAAAACTACGGCTCGAGCTGACAAGAATAAAGAAGAATATGTATAGATGAAGGATTTCAAACCGAGTGACTGTTGTGGTTCAATAGCTTCAAGATATCCACTAAATCAAGATTCGCTCACTCCAAGTGGCATATAACGCCACAGCTCTAACACAAACATTTTCAATATTCAAAATTTAAAGATATGTTTTTCTTTCCTGGAATACATATATCAGATTTAGTAACTTTAAAAATTTTCCAAGTAAAATTATTAATTTTTGACATGAAAATTGTAAAAGTTTAACTGGGAGTAGCTTAGTGGGTAGCGTGTTGATCTTCAATGCGGAAGTCGTGGGTTCAAATCCCGGTCGACGTAAAATTTCAGCACACTGCTTGTGAAGTTCTAACAACCCTTCCACAATAACGAATAAATGTTAAGGAACCTGAAGGTCAGAAGGCCAAAGCCCGATTTAGACTGTACTACCATTGAAGAAGAAGAAGGAAAATTTACCTTTCGTTTCCTATTAAAATATTATAACTTCAGCAACGTTCATTTAGTATTTTGGTCAATTATCCATTTCAAAGTTATCAAGTTTGATTAACGCCATATTCCACTGCACATAAAAATTGCAAATTTTTTTTACTCTATCTATCAGTATCGAATTTACTAAGGCTATCGAACTGAACTCCGCAGGGGGGTAGTTGTAGGATGAAGTTTTGCCAATTCATGCAACTATCTTTGGAGAATAGCGTCTCCAAGGACCATCCCCCTGTGGAATGGGGGTAGTACAGTTCACCCACAGCCAATTCTCGTCGTCGTCGCAGCGCTACAGCCCCTTTTGGGCCTTGGCTTCCCGTAGCCGAAGTCTCCAGCGATCTCGGTCCAGTGACCGCGTCCTCCAATTTTGAAATCCGAGCAGCGATGAACAGTCTTCGTCAACAGAGACGGACCAACGTTTCCTGGGTTTTCCCACTGGCCTCCGGCCCTCCGTTTTTCCCTCGAATACCTTTTCAGGTATTCGAGTTTCGTCCATCCTTTGTACATGGCCACTCCATTGCAGCTTCCGCAGTCTGATGATAGTGGAAACTTCCGGTTCGTCAAAAATATCATACAGCTCACTGTTGTATCTAGTTCGCCATCGGTCACCATCACGTTTCGCTCCAATTATTCGTCTCAGGACCCGTCTTTCGAAAGCGTTCAACTTATTTGCGGATGCTTGTGTAAGGGTCCTTGTTTCGCATCCATAGCAAAGCACAGGTCTTACTATTGATTTGTAAACTTGGAGTTTGGTCTTCCTGTGTACGCAGCTGGCCTTAAGAATAGCTAAGACTGAATAATACGTTTTATTTGCGAGCTGGATTCGTCTTTTTATTTCGTTCGTTTCATTTCCACTCTTTGTCAATTTGTGCTAAATATACTAATTCGTCCACATTTTCCAAATTATATTCGTCAATTGTTTTGTCTATTGGGGGTCCTTTTCCTTGTTTGTGTCATTATTTTCGTTTTTGTTTCACTGATTTTCAGGCCAGCTTCTTTTGCTGCTTGATCGAGGCTTAGTAGAATTTCTTTTGCGGATGTGAAAGAGCGTGATAATATGTTGATATCGTCCGCATAACCCACTATCTGGCTGGATTTATAAAGCAGCGTACCTCTTGTGTCAACGGGTAACTTTCTGATGACGTATTCTAAAGCTAGGTTAAAAAGCAGAGGGGCCAGCCCATCGCCCTGTTTTAGTCCGACATTTGTATCAAAGGCATCAGTTAGTTGGTTGTTGACTCTGACTTGTGATGTTGTTGATGTCATCGTCATTTTGGTCAGTCGGACTAGTTTTGCAGGGATGCCAAAATGCAGCATTATTTTGTACAGTACGTTTCGATCAATACTGTCGTATGCTTGTTTAAAGTCCACAAAAACCTGGTGAACGTCGATGTTGAATTGCCAGCATTTTTCAAGCACTTGCTTGACCGTTGATCAGTCGTTGATCGACCAGCTCTAAAACCGCCTTGGTACTCCCCAATCACATTGTCAGCGTAAATTTTAATCTTATTTTCTAATATTTTTGTCAGTCATCCAATTCTGCTTGCCATAAAAAATGGCAAATGGACACTCATTGGAACATGGGCTTATCACCCGCGATCTTAAAACCTAACTGATACGAGAAACGGATACAGCGCCTTGGATACGGACGGATTTTACGGTAACGACTTTTGGATTCGAAAAGGGACTATGATTGGCTTCTGGAACGTTCGAACATTGAATGACGATGGAAGCGTTGGCGTCACTCGATCCATGCACCGCCAATCGGTGATCGACCGTGAAATGGAGCGCTATAACGTCCAAATCTTCGGCTTGAGCGAGGTTAGGTGGATAGGATCAGGAAAGGTACGAACCCCGAGCGAAAACCTGGTAACAGGAGTTTTATAGCCAACTGAGTGATACATTCGATCGTGTTCTTAGAGGTGATATTATTATCATCTCACGAGATATGAATACCCAGGTTGGCTCTGACAACACTGGACTAGAATACGTAATGGGGAGGCATGGTGACTCTTGGGTCGACGCGTCATGCATTGGGATTAAGAGACCCGAAAACGGTGAAAATTTTATGGAGCTTTGTAGTACTCGCAAATTGTCATTGAAGGGACCCTTTTTCCACACAAGAATCACACATCTTCGGTTTCCCCTGGTAGTGTTACCCAGAACCAGATCGACCATTTGGCTTTAAGTCGCCGATGGAGGAGATGTCTCCGCGATGTGCAAGCCAAGCGTGGAGCTGACGTGGGGAACGTTCATCACTTGAAGGTTGCCTGCTTGAGATTGTACACAGCAGCTATCCGACTTCAAACAATTCTTCAAATGAAGCGCAAGATTAGTGTGGATAGACTTAAGGACTCCAACAAAAAGCGCGAGTACCCAACCATTCTATGAGAAAAGTCGTCCACATTGGATGAATATGATATACGCACACTGGACGCCAATTGGGAGGCAACCAAAAACACGTTTCTAACTAGTGCTGAAGAATCTGTGGGTTATGTGCAAAGCGGGGAGAAACCCTGGATGTCGCAAGACACATGGGACAAGGTTGGCGATCAGAAAAAGCCAAATTGGAAATCATCTCTCAACCCGATGTTAACTAAACAACTCCCGACTTGAGTCGGAACTACTGCGATGCTCATATATAGCTTAAAAAGGATGTTAGACGTGGCAAGAGAAGGGCCATTGGAAATCTGGCCAATAAGGCAGAATCTGCGGCTTAACTTGGGGATATGGGTTCACTATTTAAAATTATGAAACAGTTGACTAACAAGAATTTCACCGCCAACCACCTGCTGAGAGATGTCAACGGAACTCTCCTTAATATGAGTGAACACCAGTTGCGACGATGGAAGGAATACTTCTCTGATATTTTAATCATCTTGTCAGAGAAAGATATTCCAGAAACAGAACAACTACCAAACATCCAACCGTAACAATTTTCTATAAGGGACGATCCCCAGATAAGGAAGAGATAGTTTCCGCCATTTGGTCAATGGCGGGAAGGAAAGCCCCAGGTATAGACGGACTACCAACCGAACTCCTCAAAGCGGACCCGCAAATAACAGCCGATATATTCCTCCCACTCTTTACTGAGGTGTGGAATAAAGGAAGATATCTAACTAAATGGAAGGAAGGCGTCACTGTGAAAATTCTGAAGAAGAGCGACCTTGGAAATTGTGGCAATTGGCGTGGTGTATGTATTCTTCCTGCCGTAAATCATGGCTAAGTTAAATCTCAATAGGATTAGTGATGTCGTGGAGAGTATTCTCGAAGTTTTTCGGGCTGGATTTCGTAAAGAGTCGTCTTTTACCGACCACACAAATACCCTACGGATAATATTGGAGCAGTTAGCTGAAATAGGTTTGGCATTACATCTCATGTTTGTGGACTTCGAGGAGGCTGTCGACAGCGTTAAGCGAGATTACATTTGGAATGCTTTGCGTAGGAGACGTATTCCAGATAAGGCCATAGCTAGGATTAACGAATCCTACGAAGATGCAAGTTGTCGCGTCTAGAGGTTTCCGAGAGCTTTCCAGTGCAAACGGGTGTCAGACAAGGCTGAATATTATTCCTAGTCCTATTTCTGGTGGTAGTAAGTGACACCTTGAAAGCCACACTGGAAGGTGGGGATGAAAAAAGTCTTGAGTGGAGACTTTTTAACATCTTAAGCCACTTTGATTATGCTGATGACATATGTTTGCTTCCTCATAATCGTTCGGACTTAGAGTCAAATGTTCGCTCGTTGCATTCTAAATGCAAAGAGGCGGGACTGAAAATAAATGTGCGTGAAACCAAGTAAATTCACTTGAGTTAAAACACAAGCACACTAATTGTTCTTAATGAACAAGATGTGGAAGATGTGCAAAATTTTTGTTATATCGGGAGCATTGTCAGCATGGGCGGCGGAGTTGAAAATTATATTAAGTCTAAATTAAGCTCGTCAGGCCTTCGATATCTTTTCCCCTTTCTGGAAGTTAAGAGAGATCTCCCTTCGCACGAAGCTGATAGTTTTTGACGCATGCTTCAAACTCTTGCTGTTATATGTTTGTACATACTACGTGGAAAGTGACCGTTCGACTTACCAAGAAACTACAAACTTTCGTGAACCAATGCCTCCAACTTATTTTAGGAATATTCTGGCTACAAGTGATCTCCAACGACGAACTTTGGAGTACAACTGGACAGACTAAAATAGGCATTGAAATTCAAAAGCGGAAGTGGCAGTGAATTGGTCACACTTTGGGAAACCAGAGCGAAACATCGCCAAATAGGGTCTGGATTATAATCCTCAAGGAAGATGTCGGATTGGTCGACCATGTAGCGCATGGAAGCGAGCAGTTGAGCAGGAGACCAGAGGAATAAACAAGTCCTGGCGACAGCTTAAAGCCGATGCTCAGGATCGCATCTTGTGGAAGATAGTTGTTTCTGTGCTATGCCCCTATAGGGGTCTTACCAGGAATTTGATTGATTGATTGATTGATGGAGCTATAATAAGGTAAAGGGGCAGTGAACGCTCAATAGGCAGACAAGGTCGCAGTGCTCTTACGTGTTCCAAAAAAAAAAAAAAAAATGCCGATAGATGCAGAAAAAATCACTTTACTATACTTCACTGATTCGCAGCAAAATTCATGTCACAAAACTTTTTTGAAACAATGAAAATAGTTCAAAATAATCTGAGTCTTGCTTAACTAAACACCACTAATTTTCACAGAACAATAACATTTAGTATTTCAGACTGACCAACTAATTACACCAAAATTTTGCTTTCCGGTATTTTTAGTTCGCTATCCTATATCACTGAATTTCAGCTTGAGATTTTATCAAATAAAAACTGAACGACATTTTTGTTTTAAAAACAAACCGCAAAATTTAATGTAGAAAATAAAATTCCAATTTATTACCAAAAATTTGTCTTTTAATACTTTCCTATATGTATCGCCATAAAAACGGTTGCATGTCATTTCACCATAAAATTAAACAATTTACAAAACGCAAATGACAAATATTGTGGTTATCATGATAATGCGATGGCAAATGTTCTCAACAGTTTATTTTTCACTATCCTACCTGCACTAATTCGCCTTTATTTATACATTATACCCGTTCCGGAATAGAAAATTTATCTGAGTTGATATATTTATAACGAGTATACTCGTTACGAACAGAACTCGGTACACGTTAATCAAACTCTGTATGTACTATGCAAAAACTCATCCTTTGTGAATCGTATTGTTTTAGTTTCGAATGCAGTTTTTCGCTAGTTACACGCTAGGGGTGGTCCGTACAGCACCACGCAATTAAACTTTTTTAATAACCCTGAGGTATTCTGTAAAGGTCGTACAGAAAACCAGCAGTTCTAATCGAGTACGTTTTTAGCCTTTTGTGAACGGACATAATGGCGATTGCGAACGCCCCCTAAATAAAATGCAATCAAGAAATATAAATTACATTTTAGAATTTCCGAAATTCTACAACTTATAAATTGGTAACAAATCGGTTTCTCGGATAGCAGGACAAATATCTGCAAGTGATTAGTTCCCAACGAAATTTTTGCACAAACTGAATAAAATGGAAAAAAAAACTTTGCAATGTATTTTCTACCAATCCGGAATACGAAAAAAAAAAAAAAAAAAATACAATAATAATAAACATTTTCATCTCTTCCACTTAGCAACAACACAATTTACAAAATTGTTACATTGCAATAATTTTGACAATGCAGTCAATTTGTGGCTAATTTCCAAAACACGAAAAACGTATTTTTAATCCTAGGTGGATATCCTGGCTGAAAGTTCAATATTGTAAATTATGCAAATTTTCCCGTTTAATAATATTGCCAAGCCCAATTGGATTGTAGAACGTGTACGAACAAAAACACCCCGATTCGTTGAAAAATTCGCTGTAAAGTTGGCAAAAACCTTCAACATCATGAAGTGAAAGCCGACTGAACCATACGTATATATCGATTCCAAACAAAATCATCTGCATTGCATTCGCATTTGAAATTGAAGCGTACTAGTGTCCTTGATTGAGTGATAATTGGATCATTCATTTCAACGTATGTATGTATGTTTCGACTACAAAACTCAAATTATTGTTATTATTTTTTGTTTTTTAATAATAAAAAGCGAAAATACAAGGTTATAATTAGTGAGTATTTCAGTTCTGTATGAAAAAAATAAGTGCACAGAACAAATTGTTTACGCTCTGATTTGTTTTCCGTGAAAGGTACGTTGATTAATAAATTATTTTATAAATATTTGATTTCAGAATAAAATGCAAAATCAGAATCGAAAAAACTTATTCATTGAAAAAGTTAAAAATCATAAATTTATTCGATTTATTTTTATTTGATTGAATGAAAGCGAAAGTTTTATGAAAAGCCTTATAAATAAATGTTTGTAATAAAAATTTCAGTTGTTTAAATATCAGATGTAGATGCAAAAGTCGGTATTTAATTTTGTATGGGATCGCTGACTTATAGAAACCTCCTTCTAACACAGATCTAAACAATAAACTGAGGAGACGGGTATTACGTCGGTGTAAATATTTTCACATTTTTCCTTACCAAGTAAGGACCCCATGTCTTTTTTCCTATAACAAAATCTGAGTTTTCCAGTATAATTTTTTCCGAAATCAATCCTTGGATATGGCTGAAACTTCATACACATGTTCTATGACACTACCTATTGTTTTTGATTTTTAAAAAACAAATATAGAAATTTTGTTTACAGCTTTTCAATATTTTAGCTATTTTTGGACATACATATGCATACATATACGTAGATCTTGTGGTTCATTAAAAACAAATCATGGTGGATAAGAATAATTATAATTCGATTGTAATTATTACGAAATGAGAAAAATTATGAAAAGGTACAAACTAAATGTGTGCACTTCTAATTCTTTTATGGACTCTACGTTACTTATGAAATTAAAATATCCACGGCCATGGTTGAAAAAGAAAAGAGAGCTAGTTTAAAGCGGCCGTGGTGATGAGGTTGCGTTATATCATTCTTACTCTTGATATAGCACAGCCCGATAATTTGGCATTACCAGGAGTACTCAGCATTTGCTATCGTTACTTTTATAGAAATGTAGTGGGTAAGATAGATCACTACTTCCTCCACATATCACATTTATGATAAAATTAATATGTTTAAAATTTTAAATTGTTAGCTCTTATGATTTTCCAGAAAAATGTATTATTACATATTTTTTTAAATGGGTCATTTTATATGGGAGGGGGTAGAAGGCATGAGGGGATTGAAATAAAACCAGAAGCAGGTTATAACCCAAGCATACATTACACCATATCAATCTGTAGAATTTTCATTAGAATCGGTTCAGCTGTTTATACTCTAGATGAAATCTGAGAGTATATTGTGTTTGCCTTACCGTTTGTAACGCTAAGAAATAACGCTCGCACAGAGCCGCCAAGGGTACAGAAATATTTGTTGTTTGTTAAAAATTAGCAGCTGGAGGACGCGGTCTTTGGATCGAGACGATTGGAGGCGACGACTTCAGGAGGCCAAGGCCCGATTTGGCCTGTCGCGCCATTGATGATGAGAATTCATTCGATTTTGAAATCACAAAAACCACTCAATGATGACTTTAATCACCGCTCTTAGATTTCCCAGGATCGATTTTGGACTCAGCAGTCAACACACACACACATGCTCATTCCATTCCCGGTAAACTCCAATTTATTTATTTTTTCCATCAGCTTTACATAATCATTGACATGAATGAAAATATGAAATCTTGAAGGATACTTTAAAATTTACATAGATTTTGCGTGCATGATTTCAAAAACTATAATTACATATTAAATTTATTTACCGGCTCGGACAAAGTAGACCAGTTAACTAAAGGAGTTCTCCTTCGACGATTCGTTTTACGTTGCTCCCGTTGTTCTTGAAACAAACGTTTCATATCTAAAAGTGCTTCATCATCTGGCGGAATATCGGGAAAATCAACATTCAAAATCATTGATTTTAATTCATTTTGATATTCATTTCGTATCTGTCGTTCCGTATCTTCAGGCAGAGCTAGTTCTCTTCTACTAGTTAATGGATTTAATTCAGCTTCTACATTAGAATTAATTCATTATTAGAAATGATTTTTTGTAGATCTTAATACATACGTTGTACGGTTCTGTCCGTTTCCAGTCCAAAGTTTTGTATTACTTCAACGTATTCGTCAACACTGAATTGATTTCGATTCCGAAGTAGACCTTAAACAAGGATAAATTAAAATTCTAGTAATTTGCATTTAATTATGTTTAAAATGATAATTAAAACAAACCTGAATCTATATCAGACGTGCTCTGAGTCTGTGGAATCACTGCAATGATTTCGGGCCGTCTAGTGCTAGGGCCTAATGAAAATAATATTATGTGATCAGGAGTAAATTCTTCAAAAAGTTCATTTAAAAAAAAAATCTAAAAAGTTCACTCTTTGCAAGACTTTAAACTATTTGCAAAAAGTAAAGCAGAATATTTTTATCATCAAACAAAACAAAAACATTGATGCGAAGTATGTGAAATAAATTTCGTTTCATTATTTCTTGACATTCATTTTATCACGAAACACGTTTGAATTTCTTTTTTAGTCATGAGTCGAGCCAATAATAAAACGAAATTAGTTTCTTTTTTTTACAGATTGACTGGTTATAGACAATTTCGTCCTTTATGTGCATTGCACAAACAGTCATGGAGGGAATTAATGGGGTTGGGAAGGTAGAGGAAGGGGAGTGAGAACGACCAAAACGAGTGGAGAAGCTGGTGGATTTCTTAGTTTAACTGGCTGCTACTGACAAATATTGCAAGAACATTTAAAACGGTTAAAAATAAGACTGCAAATAATTAATAATTATTTTCTAGATGAATCTGAGAATATTGTTACATGTCAGCCCTAGTCGCAATCTTTCACTATTCTCGACAACAACAATCACACGCGCACATTTCGATGCCGATACACATTGGATTACTCATCGATATTCGGCAAGGGAATGATTCGGCATGAAGGACGGACAAAAACGATATAAAAAAAGCGAGCATTCGTGAAAGAGCCATTCGCTTTCAAGAACAAATTGAGCTTCAAGACTCGATTTGTGAACGAGTCGATTATGACTTAATAGTAAGGTGAAAATCGTAAACAAGCCGAATCCATCCATCTCGTCATACAAAATGACGCGATTTCACAACTTTCTAATAAAACGATTTTCTTCTTCATAAAATCTACTGATCTATGATTTGAAATATAATTTTTACGAAGATTATTTGATTATTTCTGTAAAAATCGCTAGAATGCCGCGCTCTACCACCTCCCATACAAACTGAACAAATTCACGAAATACACAACAAAAACCTCGATTCCGAATGACCGTCTGTCCGCCTGTATGTCTGTCTGTCTGTCCGTCTGTGCGTATGTCTACAGCATAACTCTCGAGAGCTTTGAGCTATAGTGCTAAAAATTTGTGTGTGTCATTTTTAGCAAAAAAGTAACTTTAAGTTCGTGAATAGGCTACATCCTACTCCTTCTACCACCTCCCATACAAATTTCATGAAATTTCGAAATATTAAGAAATTGATTTTTCTTTGAAACTATTTAAGCTATCGACTTGAACTTAAGGTCAAAGTATTATGATACAGATGTCATTAATATCACGGAATATTGACCCGATCACCTTACTTCTTCTACCCCCTCCCATACAAATGAATAATTTTGAAAAATACATATTTTCGATTTTCATTGAAACTAGTAAAGCTGAAAAGACGAAATTTTGTCAGAATTAATTATACTATAATTGCAATTTATTTTAAAAATAATTATCAGCTTCACCTCACTCCTTCGACCCCCTTCCATATAAATTTAAATTAAATTATTCGAAACTGTTTAAGCTATCATCTTGATATTTTGTACAAAGTATACAAATAGAAATATTTATAATGCGAAAAAAAATTGTTCTGATCTGTACACTCCTTTTACCCCCTCCCATACAAATGTATAATTTTTGTTAAATGCATTTCATCGATTTCCATTCAAACTAGAAAAAGTACAAAATTCAAATTTTGCCAGAAGTTTTTTCTTAACAATTGAAATAAGTGTTAGAAAAAATTATCAGCTCCGATTCAGTCCTTCTACCACCTCCCATACAAATATATGTATTTTAAATTCAAGAAAAGCATTTCTCCTTCAAGTATATGAGAGCTATCGACTTTGAAATTGAATCAAAGCATGGTGATAGGGATGATGATAAGCAGTTTCAAAATCATCTTAAACGCTCCACTTCCTCTGCCACCTCCCATACAAAACCCCCAATTTCAGGAAAACTATGACCAATTTCTTTAAAAATAATGAAAACTAAAAACTTTAAATTCAGCAAAAAACATTTTACATGCCATGCTCGGTGTCATATACGAAAATACAAACCTTCCCCTCTATTTCTACCAACCCCCATGCAAAAGTCTCTATCCACTATTCGAAAGAATTTGAGATGACATATTTTCCGGTATATTAAAGTCATTTCCATCTCATCTACAGTATCATATGATTGGGCTTTAAGCCCAATCATAATTCTGTTATGTTTTTCAGTTAAATCCGGCCATACAGACAGACAGACGGAGAAAAATTTCAAAAATGTGTTTTTATGCTTTGATATTGTCTAAATAAAGCAAAAACCTAATTTTTAGGAATTTATAAACAAATAACAGACAGACATTACAATGATATTTATCTGTACTGATTTATTTTCGGCTTAGCTTTATATTATGCATAAGTGTGGCACTGTTCTTTATTATTAGTTCTATTGTTTTTTTATGGGTCTAACAGCAACTAAAACTATGCATTTAAAAAAATATTTACATGTTACGTAAATTTTGTCCTAATAATCCTTATTTACAAATTTTAACATTCCATTTCCACAATTCAATAATTATTTTCAGGTTTAACTTAAATATTTGGAGCAGAAATTTAAAGCGTGAATTAGGATTTGTCATTCTTTTATTACATACATACATGTACTACAATTTAAAAATAATAGCTTAAGCAGTGGACGACATTTCGTTACAAGACTTTGCTTATTGATTTTGAACGATCACTTCTATTCTTCCATCTTTGGTTCCATTTTTGGTTAATTACTACGAGAAAAAAAAATTGATACATAAGGAATGCGTAAAAAGTTTTTATTATTAATTAATTAATTACTAACATCCCTTGATTCAGCCTTACGCTTCTTCTAGCAGTTCACGGTCGGTGTGTTCAACAGTATTCCATTCCATGTATTCCGTGTACATACATTAACTCCAGTATGGACGTTGTATATTGACTTTGTATGATTACTCCTCTTCCGTCTTTAGTTGCATATGTGGTGGACTGCTTTACGAAAAAAATCAAAAAAAAAAAAAAAAATTGATGGAAATTAATGAAAGTTAAATTAATTACTTACGTCGCTTGGCACCTACTCCGTCCACTATTATGCTCCGTCTAGCGTTCCATAGTCGGTGTGTTCAACAGTATTCCATTCCATGTATGTGCCATTTAGACCCATAAAATGCCTGACAACATCAATGGGTAACATGCTTCCTAACTCGTTTTGCAATTCATTGAAGGACGGACGAGATTTTGGGTCTAGCTCCCAACAACGCTGCATCATATTGTAAATAGAATCGTTTGCATATTCGGGTCTATTCATTCGGTATCCGTCTCTAATACGCACAAACCATTCCTCGTTAAGTTCCATTCCAGGATATGGTGAAGTTGCCAGCGAAAACAATTCCCACAATACTATGCCGAACGACCATACATCGGAAAACGTACCGAAAACTTTGTCGCCAATTGATTCGGGAGCGAGCCATCTTACGGGCAAAAGTGCGTTGCCTTCTTTTTTGTATACGCTACTTCGATAAAGCGATCGAGCCAAACCGAAGTCACACACTTTCACGATATTCTTCTCGCAAAGGAGAACATTCCGTGCGGCCAAGTCACCATGCAGGACTCTATGCGAAGCTAAGTATTCCATTCCGCGTGCAATTTGAAATGCCCACGCAATGAGATTAGTTGTGCTCACTTTTGACTCACCCTCCGCCTCACTGATGAAGTAGTTCAAAATCAAATTCAACGCCGTGGTATTTTCGTAGTGTGGGACCTGAGATTCTTGGATTCCAGTGATTTCGTGGTTGAATTGGTTCGTTTCGGGATCAATTTGATTTACGAAGTTTCTTCTATTTTTGAACAGATGATCCTGCAAATTGCCGAAGGGACAATATTCCAGAATTATCATGAGATCTCGCTTGGCAATGTTTTTGGTCACTGCTCCGAGGAGGTTGACTATGTTCAAGTGCTGACCGAGGTTAACCATGATTTTTAACTCAGAAACCAGAGCCTTCATGATGTCATTGTCCGCCATTTTCTTCACCACTTTCACGGCAACAATAGTTTCCTCATTGTCAGGATGGATGTGGAAAGCGATGGCCTGTAAAACAACTCCAAACGCTCCTGAGCCCAACTGGCGTCCCAATTGTAATTTATCCTTGGGGAATTCGAACTTTTTATTATAAGGTAGAAAGTCAGCTTGTTCGTCCAATGGTATATCTGGGTTGATGCGATCTATAAATCCTTCTTCGAAATTTTGCAAACCGGCAACTTTCAATTCCTTTTGATGGTTTCGTTTGCGAATAACAAGGTAAATTATGCATAAAACTAAACCGGTAACTAAAGCGATCATTCCCAAAATCAATTCTAGTAGGAAGTTCGATGCAATAATTACTTTGGTTGATTCTTCAACCTCTCCAATTTTATTTCTAACGACACATTTATAAGTCCCGAAATCGTGTGCCGTAATATTCCGAATATTTATGCTGATGCTACCGTTTTTCCCAGTAAGCTCCTTACCGTCTTTGAACCATGCTATGTTCGGGGTTGGATTCCCTGAAAAATTACAAAACAGATCAAGTGATTCGCCGACATTGTGGATCATGTTTGGACCTCCCAGATTTGTTTTTGTGATTTTCGGCTTCTGATATTCTTCCACACGAATTTCGACAGATGTTCTAAAGATTCCTGTTTCATTTTTTGTCCGGCACTCATACGTTCCCGACTGATCTATTGATATGTCATGGAAGTCTAACTCTGTCCTGAGGGAATATGGGAAGTTTAGTGGAATTATCTGAATTCCATTTTTGCTGGGAATTAGTTTATCATTTCGATACCATTGAACTGATTCAGAAAGTCGAGATTTGGCAGCACATGTCAAGGTAACATTGTCGTGTATCGTTATTGGCTCCACGAAGTTCGTTTTGTATATGACGAAATCCTCATCTATATCATCGATCCATACTCTAGTTGTGTCGATCTCATTTCCAGGATGGTCATCTGCTACACATCGAACAATACAAGGGCTGGATGGTTTAAAAGTTATGTTTGATAATAGTACTACAGGTGGTTCTGCGACAGTTTCGATACTTAAATTTCGAAAATCAAATCTTTCTTCATTGGAACAATTCCATGGATGCTTAGGATTACATAACATATAAACGAATTTGACTGTGCTATTAAAATCATGGAAACATGCAGTTATTGCATTTCGGTCATGCCTTATGTATGTTTCACTTGGCTCCATTCTTAACATTGGCCTTGGAAACAAACAATGAATAAATTTCACTGCCATCAGACCATCGCGAACTGCACAGAAATATAAACCGGTGTATTTGCGGCTGAAAGATCTTATTATTAGCTGAATGATTCCAATCTCTAGTTCCGAAGAATCAGGGTGGCTCTCTCTCGTCATTTTCGTCACAGTAACTCGACTATCATTCAGTGTTCCACCTAATGTACGCAAATACCACACCAATTCGTAGCCAATAGCTTTCGGCAATACCACAGAGCAATTTAAAAACAAATCATCGCCGTCATTAAAAACAAAACTAGGATGCGAAATTATGCGTATTTTAGGTTTGCTTACAAATCTTCTCTGTGGTAAGATGTTCAGATGAAATTTTCGACTAAAATATTGATTTTCGATTCGTGTTCGACAAATTAGTGTTGAACCATTCAGAGAAAGATCAATCATGCGAATTGTGTATCCGATCCTATCGTTGTATGTGTGAGGGACGCCAAGCGAAGAATTATTTTCTCGAAGTAATTCAACTTTAAGCGGTGTATAGCTCGGTTTACAAGGAATAATCGCTTCCGAGTACTGCCATACTCTCAGGTTATAGTCGGCGCAAGGTGCAAGGGGTCGTCCGGTATCCTTCACAAAAATATGCATTTCAGAACCAATTCCGATATTAATCAGTTCCTCTAACTGTAGAATTCCATTATATATGGCATTTCTTGCGCAGCAAAAAGTGGAAATATTGTGAACACTTGCAGCTTGGATATAGAAAATGCTATGAAATATTCCATTTTCTGAATATTTAAAAGTTTTATTCAGATCAATGAGTTCATCACGTGCTGCACTCATTTTCATCCACTTTATTTCATATTCTGATTTACAATCGAATGTATATTTCGCAGATAAGTTTAGAGTAACAAAGTTTTCAGTTAATGGTTTTCCATTTAATTTTATCTCAGGGCTTTTTCTTATTTTTCCATAGCAAGAGATGAGTAATACCAATAGCAAAAATATTTGAGTCGAAGGCTTTTCCATTTCGATTTAATATTTCTCGATTTTTCTGTAAAAATAAGAAAAAAAAAATGGAATAATATGTGCCGCGCCATGAGAAAAGGGACCTTATTTTGCCAGAGGTCCAAACTGAGCATCATTGAAAAATAGGCAAAATTCTGAAGGGAGCGGCGCAGTTATGACAATTTGCGTAAATCCACCCTCAATCCAAAACACGACATGTTGACCTATGGTTTGGTGAATGTTTTTACACTGCATTTCGAATTGAAAGAAAAGATTTCCGTATTCTACACTGTTATGCTCTATTATTCGTGACGTTTCGGTCTCTGCTGAAACCTTTATCAAACTGTTAGTTTGTAGTAGTGTAGAATCCGGAAATCTTTTCTTTCAATTTCACGTTGACGTATGCTTGTGTTTTGGTCTGTACTGAACATTTTGCTTTGGCAAGATAAGGTCCCTTTTCTCATGTCGCGTCACATAAGCCTAGAAATAATTTTCATCGTACTGTTTCGTTCGTTGTGTGCTGAATGTGATTCTGGGCTTATGTGCCAAGCATGGATTTTCTCCATTTAAATACGATTAGTTTTAGAAAAAAAATATCTGCCAATAAGCGGGTTGCAGCCTTATCATTCTTGGGGCGAGTCGAGGATGCGTAGTAAATCAATCTGCAGGTTTGGGTGGATGGGAAAGTCTCTGCCACATTCATGTGGTAGTAATTGTTTGTATGCGATGGGTTTCTTTTTTATGTCGGTGGTTCTGGCTAGCTAGATCTAGCTAGGGTATAGCCTAGTAGGTAGTGTGTTGGTCTTGTAATGCGAAGGTTGTGAGTTCAAATCCCGTTCGGCGCAATATATAATTCCGGCACATTGCCTGCTTGGATATACCTTGGTCACCTCAATCTAAGAAAATGAAAAATTCGTAGAAAGAGAGTTGTACGAAGGGCTAACAACCCTTCCACAATAAGTAATAAAAAATGTTAAGGAACCTGAATATCAGGAGGCCAAGGTCCGATTTGGGCTGTAGCGCCATTGTAGTAGTAGGTTCTGGCTAGAGTTACCTCATGAAGAAGGACGAACAAGGCACCTTAGAGAATTAGGTCAACCTGCCAAAGTGGGCGCTTTTCATTTTAATATGTATGCGTGAAGGAAGAGATAGCTTCCGCCATTCGGTCAATGGCGGGAAGGAAAGCTCCAGGTATAGACGGACTACTATCCGAACTCCTCAAAGCGGACCCGGAAATAACAGCCGATATACTCCTTTCACTCTTCACTAAGGTGTGGAATGATGGAAGATATCCGACTGAATGGAAGGAGGGCGTCATTGTGAAAATTCCGAAGAAGGGCGACCTTCGGGATTGTGGCAATTGGCGTGGTATATGTCTACTTACTGCCGTATCAAAAATTATAGCTAAGGCAATTCTCAATAGGATTAGTGATGTCGTCGAGAGCACTCTCGAAGTTTATCAGGCTGGATTCCGTAAAGGGTCGTCTTGTACCGACCACACAAATACCCTACGGATAATATTAGAGCAGTCAGCCGAAATGGATTCGCCACTACATCTCATGTTTGTGGACTTCGAGAAGGCTTTCGACAGCGTTAAGCGAGATTACATATGGAATGCTTTGCGTAGGAGAGGTATTCCAGATAAGGTCATAGCTATGATTAAAGAATTCTACGAAGATGCAAGGTATCGCGTCTTGCATAGAGGAGAGCTGTCCGAGAGCTTTCCTGTGCGAACGGGTGTCAGACAAGGCTGCATATTATCACCAGCCCTGTTTCTGGTGGTAATAAATGACATCTTGAAAGCTGCACTGGAAGGTGGGGAAGGTAAAGGTCTTCAATGGAGACTATTTAACATCTTAAGTCACCTTGATTATGCTGATGACGTGTGTTTGCTTGCACATACCCGTTCGGACTTAGAGTCAAATGTTCGCTCGTTGCATTCTAAATGCAAAGAGGCAGAACTGAAAATAAATGTGCGTAAAACCAAGTACATGCACATGGGTTCGAACGCAAGCACACCGATTGTTTTTAATGGACAAGATGTGGAAGAGGTGCAAGATTTTTGCTATCTCGGAAGCATTGTCAGCATGGACGGCGGAGCCAAAAAGGATGTTGAGGCT
Source organism: Chorisops tibialis (assembly GCA_963669355.1). Classification (NCBI taxonomy): domain Eukaryota; kingdom Metazoa; phylum Arthropoda; class Insecta; order Diptera; family Stratiomyidae; genus Chorisops; species Chorisops tibialis. The sequence goes on from OY770262.1 coordinate 315,275,556, forward strand.
CGGCTAAATAAAGCTCGTCAGGCCTTCGGTATACTTTCCCCTTTCTGGAGGTTAAGAGAGATCTCCCTTCGCACGAAGCTGCGAGTTTTTGACGCATGCGTCAAATCCGTGTTGTTATATGGTTGTACTACGTGGAAAGTGACCGTTCGACCAAGAAACTACAGACTTTCGTAAACCAATGCCTCCGGCGCATTTTAGGAATATTCTGACCAGAAATAATCTCCAACGACGAACTTTGGAGTACAACTCGCCAGACTAAAATAGGTATTGAGATTCAACGGCGAAAGTGGCAGTGGATCGGTCATACTTTGAGGAAACCAAAGCGAAACATCGCAAAACAGGCTCTGGATTATAACCCTCAAGGAAGACGTCGGGTTGGTCGACCATGTAACACATGGAAGCGAGCAGTTGAGCAGGAGGCCAGAGGAATAAACAAGTCCTGGCAACAGCTTAAAGCCGATGCTCAGGATCGCGCCTTGTGGAAGAGAGTTGTTTCTGTCCAATGCCCCTATAGGGGGTCTTAACAGGAATTTGATTTGATTGATTGATTGATGTATGCGTGATACGTATCCGGCGTAATCGGCCTGTTCGACCTATTATACACTAAGTTCGCCTTCGGGGATTATATTCAGTCAATTTTGAAATTTTTGAAAATTTAATCCAAAATATATGAGCTTTTAATATTTTAAAATGTTCTAGAATCACCAGTAAGGTGATTCCAAAAAAATCCAATTTCTAAAAAAATGGACTTAATGTTAATGAAAAGAAACTGCCAACAAGTCGGGCGAAACTTTATTATTTTTGGGACAAAATGCGCATGCGTAGAAAGTCAATATGCAGGTTAGAGTGGTTAGGGAAGACCAATAAATATTTTAAACTCTTAGAAATTTTTTTTAAATGCATTTCGCAAATTTTCAAGATTCTACCTAAAAATTTCATTCAAAAATTTTCAGTTTATGTGTTTTTTTCATTGCACATGAAACACTTTGTGCACGTTAAACCTCCACTTCGGTGCATAACAATTTTGGAACAAATTATTATTTTTTTTCTGTGTACATTAAATAGATATGTTGACGTGCAAAATTTAAACTTTGTATCTTTTACGAGAGCCATAAAAAAATCACTCAAAATTTTCAACATTTTCGCTTTCCACCTCCCTCCCCTTACACCCCCCTGCTTAAATTTCTTACCAACATTAAAAACTATATAGTTCTACAATCTGACAAATTTTTGATTTGATATCTGTATTCAATTTTGAGTTTTGGTGATTTGTAGTTTTGGAAAGTGCGCCATTTTTGAAATGCCCCCCATTTCCCCCCACTACTATTATGTCCACATGTTGTATTTTTTTTATATTATGCTAATAAAGCTTAGTACACGTTTTAAGTTCCAATTACATAGCTTAAGAGATAGTCGAGATATTAATTTTTAAGTGTTTTTCTTTGCAGCCCCCCTGATCCTTCCCCTTACAATAATTAGCTTCTATCTAAACTGATTCTAACACATCCGTATGCCATCTTAATGGTCTCAAAATATCAATTTTTTATAGGAAGTACTTTCGAAGATATAATCAATTGAACAAAAAAATTCGGCCGACAATTGGTTCTTAGCCCCCCCTTTTCGCACCCCAATGGATAAAAAAATTAAATTATTTTTAAAAGTTGTCCTATAAACTTCTCTATATGTATGTTGATTTTTAGTTTCCTAGCTGTAACCATGGTTGAGATATTTGAATTCGTATTTTTCGGTTTAAGCGCTCCCCCTGCCTCCCCCTGAACTCGTACACCCCCCAAAATGGGTATCCGGCTGAGATCCGCAACTACCTATAATCCCTCCAAAAATGAACTTTCTATCTTGAAGGGTTTGGGAGTTAATGTGCGCTGAGCGTATACGTCGGCATTCGGCGGACGGCGTACAGACAGACGGATTTTTTTTTTTTGCATTTTTAGGCTAATTTAGTCATGAAACGCGAAAAAAAAAATTTCAGGGTAGCAAAGTTTTTTTTTTCTTGTGTCGATCACAATACTTTATTATTAGAATAATAAAGAAATTGACAATATACGAGTATACTGAAGCACTTAAGTGTTATATAATTGACAACAGCTTTGCCCTAGAACCCCTTTTACATAGTCTTCCCTATTTACCCTAACCTGTATATTGACTGGACAAGCATCCAGAACTTGTCCCATGAATAAATTATAATTGGCAGTTTATATAGATTTTAGTTATTAAACGCGAAAAAAACAAAATTTCAGGGTAGCAAATTTTTCTTCTGTTTCGATCACAATGTATGTATATAATAATGAAAAACTGTGCATATATTTGCAGTCACGTGACTCACATTATTTATTATTATTATTACTAGGGGAACGCGCGAGAGCACTGCGACCTTCTTGGCCTATTGTGCGTTTATAGCCCCTTCACCCTATTTTAACTCAATAGCTTTTGCTAATTTGAGAATCGTTAAGGGAGCCGTATTGGCTAGTTCCTCCGTAGAAAGGAAGCTCTTTCCAAGAAGGCTGTGTCTTTTCCTAGCTACTGCTTCACAGTGGCATAGGATGTGTACTGTCGTTTCTGAGTCCTCTAGACAAAGGCGACAAATGTCGGTTTCAGCTGAGCCCATATTTTTGAGGTGGTGGTTTACTCCACTGTGCCCCGTCATTAGGCCGATTAGGATACTAATATCCTTCTTGCTGAATTTTAAAATATCCTCCACTTTGTTTTTTTGTGGTAGGATCAGTTTTTTTGAAATTGACAAGCCTGGAAGTCTATTCCAGTAGATTTTATGTTCGTTTTCTACCCACATTTTGAGTATGGGGTTAAAGTACCCTTTTGGTTTTCCGCAGAATGGCTCTGGACCAATAAAATTTGTTTCTGCGCCTTTTTTTGCAAGGCGATCAGCCTCTTCATTACCCCCAATTCCCATGTGTCCTGGTACCCACATTAAGGTTACATCCTTCCTTTTTCCCAGGATTTGTAATATTTTAGTCCACCATATCGTTGAACCGTATGTGACTATAGGGAGAATGATTGTTCTGTAACACCAGTAAATCATTTTGGGCTTTAATCCCCATTTTCTACCAAATAAGCTTTTACAGGCCCAAAATGCCTTTAGTGCTTTGGCATGAGTCCATTCTATATGTTTGTTCCAGTTGAGTTTGTTATCCAGTATAACACCTAGATATTTTACCTCATCTGAAAAGGGTATTGTTGTTCCATTTATTACAGGAGGTACAATGTGGTTTATCCTTCTATTTGAGAATGGTACTATCTCAGTCTTACTTGGGTTAATGTTCAAGTTTTTAGACTGACACCAGTTCATTATCTCCTCTAAGGCTGATTGTATTCTTTCCGATATTATTGAATCATATTTGCCTCTAATGATAATGACAAGGTCATCAGCGTATCCTATTGCCTCGTATCCCTGGTCTGTTAGACGGTCCAGGAGCTCATCTACCACAATTGACCAAAGTAGTGGGGATAGTACCCCACCTTGAGGACATCCTCTATAGGTCTGTGCAGTCACTGTGCTATTACCTAGTTCCGTGGTTGTCATTCGGCTTTTCAGCATGGCGTGTATCCATTTTATTGTGGCCGTTTCCAGACCCTTTTTCCTAGCTGCCGCTATTATGGCTTCATGGGGAGTGTTGTCAAATGCTCCTTCTATATCCAGGAATGCACAAAGGGCAATTTCTTTATAGTCGTTTGCCTTTTCGATTTGTCTAACCAAACCATGAAGGGCTGACTCTGTTGATTTGCCTTTTTGGTAGGCATGTTGGTTTTTATTAAGACAGACTTTGTTAGGTCCCGTTCTTATGTGGGTATCCACTAATTTCTCCATCGTTTTGACAAAGAAGGAGGTAAGACTTATAGGGCGGTATGACTTTGGCTGTTCACTGGGACGGTTCCCTACCTTCGGTATAAATACCACTCTCGCTTTCCTCCAGATTTTGGGGATGTATCCCCATATAAAGCTAGCTTTAAGGATCCTCATCAATATTGGCATTAGGATCTCTAACCCCTTTTGCAATAATGCGGGGAATATTTTATCTACTCCGGCTGATTTATAGGGTTTGACTCACATTAAATAAATTAAGTTTTGCAGAGATAATTTCGTCGGTATCGATGGCTCAGTGAAAAAACTCGCCTGGCATGCGAGCGGCTCCGGGTTCGATTCCCGAGCGATATTCTTTTTTGAGAATATTTTTTCACGATTTGACTATAGTAAAAATATCACAATTTCAAATAAATTTTATTCCATGCATGAGTTTAAAATAAAATCGATTTTTTTTAGGTCGAATCTATGGACTTCATGACTAAAACTAAATCCATTTAAATCTTATTAACGTAGAATTTTGGACTACATTTTGGCTAGAGAAGCTCATCAGCATCGGTGGTTATGTGGTGGAATGCTCGCCTGCTACAGGGGTTAGATTTTCGGCCGAGAAACATTATCTTAATGTTTTTTTAGCACATTGCAATGACAATATATTTCGTCATGGTCATTCCGCTGATATAAACACAAGAAAACTTGAAGTTATTTACAAGCAAGAAGATCTGAAGCTGTCTAAAAATAAAGACAATGGGAAATTCATCGCAAAGAATGTCGTTTATAAGGAAGCCCAAATATAAAACATCGCCTTCCTTCATTACATTACTCTGATTTTAAGTCCTGGACTGAGTTTGGAAAATCAGGAGTGTTTGAAGGTACTGGAAATAATTAAAAATTAATTATATACCTATATAATAAAAATAAACAAATATTTCTCAAAGGAGAAATTATTTTTGCTCTTTATTTTTTGACTTATGCAGGAAGAACAATAAGGTAGGCCTTCTAAAATGTCGTTCCTTTCCGTACAAAATATGCGCGTGCAGCACGGGTGCATATGCTTGTACTTTATTATTAATAAAATAATTAAACATTTGTTCATAATAGTAGCGGAGAAAAATTGTGTTTTCATACCTTCAGCCCGAGTTTTCTCAAAATATTATACAGATATTTAATTGAAAATATGTCAGATTGTAGCCGTATGCTCTTTAATGTTGGTTTAATGTTGGTTTTGAAGATGAGTGTGGAGGGAGGTGGTGAGCGAATATGTTGAAAAATTTGAGTAATTTCTTAAAGACTCTAATACTTGGCTCCATATAACGTTCAAACTTGCTGGTGCATACGTCAATTTAATATACGAGGGGAGGTAAAGAATTTCTTGGAATGAAGAGGATGGGTAAAGAAGGGGGAAATACTTTTATCTGGATAGAGATATTTCAATACAGGTAAAAATACAAAGTTCCTGTCACATCACGGACTTTTAAGTTATCTCCAAATCAAGAAGTCAATCGGAAAGAAAAAGCTGACTATGGACAGAATTGAGTTTCGTGCTGTCATAAAGTTCCTTAGCAACGAAGGAAAAATGCCTCAAATCATGTTAGAAGAAATGTCATCAACGATGATTTATAATTGGAATAATTTATTCAGGTAAGGCAGAGAGTCAATTGAAGATGATAAACACTCGAGCCAGCCGATTGAGGCTACTTCCTCAAAATCGTCGAAAAAGTGCAGAAACTTATTCTCGATGATGCTCGGTTAAAGAAGAAACAAATCAAAAAAATGGTTGAAATATCAAATACAATCATTTTGAAGATCCTCCGCAATCATCTCGGTAAAGCAGCGCAAGATGGGTAGCGAGAATGCTCTCAACGGCTCAGAAAAAGAAGCGCATCGAATTTTCACGCGAGAACTTGGATCTCTGTAGTGAGAAAAGGGATGAAATTTTTGATCGAGATTATTACTGGAGACGAAACTTGGGTTCATCATAATGAGCCTGAATCAAAGCGGGAGTCAATGCAGTGGCTCCGTAAAGCCGCTTCACCCCCCAAGAAAATTCAAGATTTCATAATATGCCGGAAAAATCATGGCCACTATTTGTTGGAATTCAGAGGGGAGTTTTGATAATCAACTAAAAATAAAAAGGACAAAATATCACAGGGGATACTATGCCAACCTGCTACAAAATTAAATGGTGCAAAGAAGAGGAAAATGGACTCGAGGTGTGCTGCTTTTGCATGACAACGCAGCTGTTAACATTCCGTATTACAATACCTGCCATTCAGAAATCCACCCACTGCATATTTAACTACCCCCTTCTGAACTATAAGGGCCCCTTTCGATTACTATTTGTTTCCAAAACTGAAGAAAGTACTTCGGGGAAGAAAATTTATCAACGATGAAAAGGTGAAGCCGTACATTTTTTAGGGCGTTCGTAAAAGATACAAAGTTAAAGTTTTGCACGTGCATACATCTATTATATGTATATGCATTTATAAAGAAAAAAATGTTAATTTGAAACAAAACTGTTATCCACCATAATGAACCCTAACCTGGACTGGTTGTTTCACGTGTATTGAATAAAACACAAGAAATCAAAATTTTTGACGGAAATTTTAAGCTACAGACTTGAAAATTTAAAAAAATGCTTAAAAGTTCAAAATATTAACTGGTTGAAAATCTCGAAAACTTCTACCGCTCCCATACAAAAGTATTTTTTCGACCTTCAAAGAAATCAATTAACCCCAAACCATGAAAAGCTATCAACTTGAAATTTTGTACAAACACTTTGAAAAATATTTCAAATAAAACTGCATTAAAAGTTTTGGAATACCTTCTGCCCTTCCATCCCCTCTCATACAAAAGAATGATTTGGGCCAATTTAAAAAATCAACTACTAATCAACAAACTGAAAGCTACGAACTTCAAATTTTATACCAACACCTTTCAAAAGACACTTAATAAAATTGCATAACAAATTTTGTTATTCCCTCACCTCCTCCATCTCCTCCAATATAAATGTCTGGTTTTAAGAATATGAAATACATCGAATATTTCATAGAATTTATTAATATACCACTGTGTCCAAAAACTAGTCGGAATTTTTTTATAAATCAAAAAAATTTTATTTATTTTTTCAAATCAATTTCGTCCCCTTCAAAATAGTCCCCTCTCGATATAATACACTTATGCCACCGCTTTTTCCAGTCCTCGAAGCATGCCAAAAAGCCTTCTTCCGGTATAGCCTTCAGAGCGCGCGCCGATTCTCGTTGAATGTCTTCAATCGACTCAAAACGGTTTCCTCGGAGTGGTCTTTTGAATTTTGGAAATAGCCAGAAGTCAGACGGAGCCAAATCAGGTGAATAAGGTGGTTGCGGAACGATATTGGTTGCATTTTTGGCGAAAAAGTCACGAAGAATCAGTGGAGTGTGAGATGGCGCATTATCGTTTTTTTGGTACCAATCGATACTTGACACGTTTGAAGCCCAAAACATCTTTCAAAATGGAATTAATTGATCCTTTTGATACGCCAATTTCATCAGCAATGTCTCTTATAGTTAGTCGATGGTTTGCAAGCACTAATTTTCTTACTTTTTGGATGTGAGCATCGTCAGTTGAGGTCGATGGGCGACCAAGACGCTCTTCGTCTTCAACGCGTTCTCTACTTTCTTTGAACAATTTATACCAATCATATGTTGTTGATTTCGGTAGAGCTCGGTCCCCGTAAGCCTTCTCCAACATTTTCAACGTTTCTGCAGCATTTATTCCATTCAGGAAACAAAATTTGATCGCACTTCTTTGTTGAATAATTTCAGACATTGTAAAAATCGCCAAATTCATTTTTTGTGTCGCAGAAAAACAAGCGTAACTCAAACACTAATGAATATTTTCACATATAATTTGGCATGGAAGTCAGTAACAGCTGTACTAACTTAAAAAAAAATATATTGAGCGAAAATATTTACCCGCGTAATTTAAATCGAAAAATTCCGACTAGTTTTTGGACACAGTAGTACTCTACAGCGAATATTGAGCGCATTCGAGTAATCAATTAAAAAATTATTGACATATAACCATCGCTTCTATGAATCCCCTTTCCCCCAACTTGCATGCATAAACGAATAAAATGTTTAATTATGTACTGGATCTATTGATCGTAATCGCATTTATGTGTTAAATAATTAACAATAGCACTGGCCTGAAAACTCCATTCATATAGTCTTCTCTAACTACTCTAACCTGTATATTCACTTTCCACGCATCCCCAACTTGTCCCAAGAATAATAAAGTTGCGTCCGGCTCGTTAGCAGTTTAATTTTTATTTATATCAAACGGATGTATGCACCTGGAAAATTTTAACTTTTTATAATTCACCAGAGCTCTAAACAAATTACTTAAGCTTTTCGACATTTTGCCCACTACCTTCATACCCTTACATCTTACAGCTTAAATTTTTTTCCAACAGTTTTAAAAATTTGAAAAGTGCACTATTTTACTTTATTATTTTAATAATAAGCTGATCGATATGGAAAAAAAATGCTACCCTGAATTTTTGTTTTTTCGCGTTTCATGACTAAAATAGCCTAAAAATGCAAAAAAAAACCCGTCCGTCTGTATGTCGTCCGCCGTTCGCCGTATGCCGACATGTACGCTCAGCGCAAATTAACTCCCAAGCCCTTGAAGATACAAAGTTCATTTTTGGAATTGTTATTATGTTTGTGCAACAAATAGATGTATTCACGTGGAAAATTTTTTTTTATCTTTCACCAAAGCCCAAAAAAATCTCTCAAAATTTTCGACATTTTTGCTTACCATTTCCCTCCTCTTACACCTTCCGACGTAAAATTTTTATCAAAATCAAAAACTATGTAGTTCAATAATTTGAAAGAGTTTTGGTTTGATATCTGTACTCAATTTTGATATCTCATGCTATGAAATTTTAGAAAGTGCACCATTATTGAAATGCTTCCCGTTTTCCCCCACTCCTATTGTGTCCAAATGTTATATTTTTCTCGTATTTCGTTAGTATATCTAAATATACGTTCCAAGTTTCAGTTACATAGCTTAATATATAGCCGAGATACTGATTTTTAAGTGTTTTTCCTTGCCCCCCCCCTCCTGACCATCCCCCTTACATTAATTAGCCTCTTACTGAGCTGATTCTAGTGGATCTATATGTCACTTTAATGGTTTCAAAATATGAATTTTTATGGTAAGCAATTTCGAAGATATAATCATTTGAAAAAAAAATTTGGCCGACAATTGGCTCTTACCCCCCTCCCCCCCTTTTGTACCCCAATTGATAAACAAATTAAATTATTTTGAAAGTTTGTCTCACAAACCTCTCTATACGTATGTTGATATTTAGCTTCCTAGCTGGAATCATGTTTGAGATATTTGAATTCTTAGTTTTCGGTTTTAGCGATCCCCGCCTCCCCCGAACCCTCACACCTCACAAAATGGGTGTCCGCCTGAGATCCGCAACTATCCACAATCCACCCAAAAATGAACTTTCTGTCTAAAAGCGTTCGGGAGTTAATGTGCGCTGAGCGTACACGTACTGCGCACAGATAGCCGGATTTTTCGTTTTTGCACTTTTAAGTTAATTTAGTCATAGGTCGTAGCAAATTCGTTTTATTATCTTCAATAAAATTATTTGTGAGCAGAACATATAAAACACTTCGAGTAAACTCTAATTTCCGCACTTATTAGGACATTATATTGTTTAAAATATTATTACATTATATTTAATAAATATGTATTGTAAAATTACAAAAGTCACAGACTAATAAAGGAAAGATAAGTCTGAGAAAAGTCGAAGCACATCGCGAATATTGCAAAATCCTAACTTGAATTCAAAATAAAAATACTACAATACTTTCTATTAATTTATTTCAAAATAGTAAAATAGTTTGAAAATTTCAAATCAAATCAGAGTCACGTAAAAGTTTGCTTTAATGTCGACGGTATAGCTCAAAGTACAAAGCTGAACTGATTAAAAAAGTTGTATTATTATTTGAGATCTGAAAAAATATTTCCAAGTTTTTAAGATTGCTGCAAATATATCTGAATTTTTACTTATCTTTACTTTCCTAAAATTATCGGTTCGACCAGAAAGAAGCTTAATATATATTTTATTCCTAGTATACAATGAATAAGTGTGGAACTTATTCATCTGTTAACTAATGTCAAAGCTGAAACTTGCATTGTAACTCAATTTTATCGTAATAAATTTGTTTTTTAAGCCTTTACTTTAGCTGTTGCTATAAAATGACTGTACTTCCGCTATAATATAAAACAATATGTATTATGATTTCGCAATGTATCGTAATAGTTCTGATTCACAAAATTAACTTTTAATTTGGTGAAAGAGCCAGAGCCTTCTAATCTAAACTACAAAGGCACAACAGCTCAAATTGGGCCTTGGCCTCCTGATTTTCAGGTTGCTGAACATTTTTTCATTATTTATTGTAAGGAGTAGATTAATGAAGCGACTATTTAAGCCATTAGAGGAATCTGGCAACATTTTGGGCTTATATACTTATGTATATAATATGGCATTTTCAATATATGCAATTCATTAACATAAGTAATATACCAGGGACCCAAATTATTCAAAGGCTAAACCGTTGTTAACCATATGAAAGACGTGTGCCTGTCAAGGATATTGTAAAATTAAATAAATTAAACAGGTGCTGGAAAAGTGCTGGGAATCTAATATTGATGTGCACCAGATAGTTGTTGACTTCAAGCAAGCGTACGAGAGTATTGACAGACGCGTACTGTATAAAATCATGTTAGAGTTTGGAGTCCCACCGAAACTGGTTCGGCTGGTGACACGAGTCAGAGTAGGAAACGATCTAACTTCCAGTTTTAAAACAGACAACGGTCTTAAACAAGGTGACGGCCTCGCACCAATGTTGTTCAATATGACACTCGGAAACTTCCCGTTGACACCAACGGAGCACAATGCTTCAAATCCACACAGCTCGTAGGATATGCTGACGATATAGATATCCTTGCAAGATCTCTGGAGAGTGCGTAGGAGGTATTTGTAAACCTTGACTCGGTAGCAAGAGAAGTTGGACTACGTATTAATGAAAACAAAACAAAAATTATGGCGCCAATCAGACAATATAAAAATCTATAACAACACAACTACTCAATTTAGTTACTCTTCTTCCTATAATTCAATATTTCATGCATCTAAATATCATGTCACATGTGCATTACTTCTTAATAAATTGTCTGGTCTAGGTACATCTAAGACTGCAAATCTCTGTCTTCTGGAAAATTTCCTCATGTATGGAAAACAAGTTATGTAATTCCAATTTTCAAGTCTGGCAACAAATCTAATATTTTAAACTATCGTCCTATTTGTATCCAATTAGTTATACCTCAGATTCTCGAGAGTTTGCTTTGTGATTTTATTTCATTAATTATTCCCAACCAGCATGGCTTTTGTAAGAATAAATCGACTAGTACTAATCTTATAAGCTAACATAACTTTATCAATAAGTCACTCGATTCTTCACATCAAGTTCATGCCATTCATACCGATTTTGCGAAAGCCTTTGATAAAGTCAATATTGACCGTTTGACAGCCAAACTGGGAGTTATTGGTTTCGATGGGCCGCTTCTGAGCTGGATTGATGACTATACCCACTTTCGTTCGCTTGTAGTTAAATTTAATCGTAAATTTTCTGAACCGTTTTATCCAACGTCCAGTGATCCGTAAGGATCTCACCTTGGACCTTTATTGTTTTCGCTCTTTATTAATGATATTGAATGTGTTTTTCATGACGTTCAATTTTTACTATTTGCAGATGATTGTAAAATCTTTAAAACTATTACTTCAGCAGCTGATATTACTACTTTACAAAATAATTTAGATAGTTTTTATAATTACTGTAAAAGCAATTGTATTGAAGTTAATATTGATAAATACTATTATATCTGCTTTAACCGATCCAAATTACCTTTAAGTAATATTTATTACATCAACAAAGTTCCAGTGAAGGAAGTGCAAACTGTGCGGGACTTAGGTATTACTTTCGATACTTCACTTAGTTTCATACCTCACATTAATAATATTATATCAGTTGCACGAAGAATGCTTGGTTTCTTTGTTAGAAATTGAAAATGCTGTACCCTTAAAATATTATACTTTTCGCTTGTCAGAAGCGAACTGGAATATGTTTCCACCTTATATAACATATAATCCGTACTATAGATTCTATGTCGATGCCATTGAGACTGTATAGCACAAATTCTTAATCTATATTGTTATAAAATGGGAATAAATTCTGGTAATATTATATATTCTGAATTGATGGAATCTTTGAATATTTCATAATTAGAATCTAGAAGAGTTTTTAACGATGCCGCTTTTATATATAATCTCGTGAATAGTAATATAAATGGTTTTATGTGAAATTAATTTACACATTCCTACCAGAGTAATTAAATCATTTAACTTGTTTCATATTGCGTTTTACAGAACAAATTTCAGCTTTAATTCCCCAATAGCAAGACTACATCAACTTGGCAACAATATCTCAGATATTGACTTGTTTAACACAAATATCCCTTCACTGAAGAAATTTATTTATGGTCATTTCAAATAGCGAAACGTTCGGACTTAGAGTCAAATGTTCGCTCGTTGCATTCTAAATGCAAAGAGGCGGGACTGAAAATAAATGTGCGTAAAACCAAGTACATGCACATGGGTTCGAACGCAAGCACACCGATTGTTCTTAATGGACAGGATGTGGAAGAGGTGCAAGATTTTTGCTATCTCGGAAGCATTGTCAGCATGGACGGCGGAGCCGAAAAGGATGTTGAGGCTCGGCTAAATAAAGCTCGTCAGGCCTTTGGTATCCTTTCCCCTTTCTGGAGGTTAAGAGAGATCTCCCTTCGCACAAAGCTGCGAGTTTTTGACGCATGCGTCAAATCCGTGTTGTTATATGGTTGTACTACGTGGAAAGTGACCGTTCGACTTACCAAGAAACTACAGACTTTCGTAAACCAATGCCTCCGACGCATTTTAGGAATATTCTGGCCAGAAGTGATCTCTAACGACGAACTTTGGAGTACAACTCGCCAGACTAAAATAGGTATTGAGATTCAACGGCGAAAGTGGCAGTGGATCGGTCATACTTTGAGGAAACCAGAGCAAAACATTGCAAAACAGGCTCTGGATTATAACCCTCAAGGAAGACGTCGGGTTGGTCGACCATGTAACACATGGAAGCGAGCAGTTGAGCAGGAGGCCAGAGGAATAAACAAGTCCTGGCAACAGCTTAAAGCCGATGCGCAGGATCGCGCCTTGTGGAAGAGAGTTGTTTCTGTCCTATGCCCCTATAGGGGGTCTTAACAGGAATTTGATTGCAAATAGCGAATAAAAATATAATATAATCAATTAAAGCAATAATAAAAAAATATTTTCTAACTTATCATTTATCATATTGGCAAAAGTTCGTTTTTCAAGGGTATATTACAATATTATATTATAACATCATTATTTATGTCTCGTTTCATTCTTTTTTTCTATCTTTGAATATTGATTAATTTTCTTACTTCTTATTATTTTACATCCATAATCAATTTTTTATTACGCTCATTTTACTTTATTATTTTAATAATAATTGTTGTGTCTCAATTGTTGTGATCGTCTTGGGAAAAAAAAATTTGCTACCCCGAAATTTTGTTTTTTCGCGTTTCATGACTAAATTAGCCTAAAAATGCAAAAACAAAAATCCGTCTGTCTGTACGCCGTCCGCCGTACGCCGAACGCCGACGTGTACGCTCAGCGCACATTAACTCCCAAACCCTTCAAGATAGAAAGTTCATTTTTGGGCGGATTGTAGATAGTTGCGGATCTCAGGCGGATACCCATTTTGTTGGGGCTTACGGGTTCAGGGGGAGGCGGGGGGGGAGCGCCCAAACCAAAAAATACGAATTCAAATATCTCAACCATGGTTACAGGTAGGAAGCTAAAAATCAACATACATGTAGAAGGCTTTGTGGGACAACTTTTAAAAATAATTTAATTTTCTTATCCATTGGCGTCCGAAAAGGGGGGGGCTAAAAACAAATTGTCGGCCGAATTGTTTTTTCAAATGATTATATCTTCGAAATTACTTATCATAAAAAATTCATATTTTGGAACCATCAAGGTGACATATAGCTACATTGGAATCAGCTTAGAAAATGGCTAATTATTGTAAGGGGGAGGGTCAGGGGGGGGTGCAAAGAAAAACACTTAAAAATTAATATCTCAACTATCTCTTAAGCTACGTAATTGAAACTTGAAATGTATGTTAAGCTATACCAAGAAATTACAAAAAAAGTATAACATCTCGAAATAATAGTAGTGGGGGGAAATGAGGAGCATTTCAAAAATGGCGCACTTTTCAAAATTACAAATCCTTATGTATCAAAAAGGAGTACAGATATCAAATCAAAAATTTGTCAGATTGTAGACCTACATAATGTTTAATTTCAATAAAAATTTTAAATTGGGAGGTGTAAGGGGAGGGAGGTGATAAGCAAAAATGTCGAAAATTTTGAGTAATTTATTTAGGGCTCTGGTGAAAGATACAAGGTTTAAATTTTGCATTTGGATACGTCTATTTAATGTATATACAAAAATAATAATAACTTGATCCATAATTGTTATAAACCGACCCCCCCGGTCTAACGTGCACAAGGTGTTTCATGTGTATTGAAAAAAAACACATAAACTGAAAATTTGTGAGTGATATTTTAAGGTAGAAACTTGAGAATTTGCGAAATGAATTTAAAAAAATTCCTAAATATACAAAATACTAACTGGTTGAAAACCCTTAAAACTTCTACCCCCTCCCATACAAAATAAATTTTTCGACCATTTTTAAGAAATTAATTATCACCTAACTATTAAAAGCTATCCATTTGAAATTGTGCACAAAACTTATAAAAATATTTGAAATGAAATTACGTTAAAAGTTTTAAAATCGCACTTGCTCTTCTACCCCCTCCCATACAAAAGTATGATTTCGACCAATTTCATTAAATCAACTAATAACCAACAAATTAAAAGCTACGAACTTGAAATTTTGTACAAGCACCTTACAATAGAAAAAAAAGAAAATTGCATCACAAGTTTTACGATTCCCCTACCTCCTCTACCCCCTCCCATACAAAATCAATTTTTCGAGCATTTTTAAGAAATCAGTTATCAGCTAACTCTTAAAAGCTATCCATTTCAAATTTTGCACGAAAACTTACAAAAATAATTTAAATGAAATTCCGTTAAAAGTTTTGCAATCGTGCTTGCCCTTCTACCCCCTCCCATACAAAAGTATCATTTCGACCTATTTCATTAAACCAACTAATAACCAACAAATTAAAAGCTACGAACTTGAAATTTTGCACAAGAACACTACAACAGAAAGGAAATAAAATTGCGCCACAATCTTTACGATTCCCCTACCATTTCTACTCCTTCCCACACAAATGTTTGGTTTCGTGAATGTAAAATACACAGAATCTAATGACAATTCTATGCAACTTCGTCTATGAAACTGACATTCTATACAGAGAATATTATACGTGATTCAAACAATCAATTAAAAAACTATTAATATCCACCGACACTTACTATCAAACCTCACCCCCCCCCCCCCTCACAAAACTCAAACTTGCAGAAATAAACGAATGAAATATTGATTATATATACTGAAGCTTTTGAACGTTTCCGCAAAGTGTTAAATTGACAACTGCCCTGCCCAAGAACCCCCTTTCACTTAGTTTTCCCTAACCACTCTAACCTGCATATTGACTTTCCACACATCCGCAACTTGTCCCAAGAATAATAAAGTTTCGCCAAACTTATTGGCAGTTGATTTTATATTAGAATTATTATTTTTCTTGTTTTCTTTTTTCAAACTGTGTTATTGGACTTTAGTCCGTAAATAAATAAATATATTACAGTAGGAGACTATAGCCTCGAAAACGTAGACAACTAGGAGACAAGCCTATCGAAGGATGGAAGCGAACCCATGGAAATCAAAAGAAGGATAATGATGGCAAACAAGACTTATTATTCGGTACTTCCAGTAATTAAAAACAAGATCGTGCATAGTAAAACAAAACTTAAGCTATATAAAATCATCATAAGACATTGACCCATACAAACTGCACTTTTTCCTGAAATACTCTAAACAAATTTACTCAGTACGTATACAGTTGATCGAGCTAAAATTGAGCACCAAATATTTATTTCGAATTATTAGTAAAACCAAAAAATATTAGGCGATTAGCTTCACTCCTTCCCATACAATTTGACACAATTCAACAACTTTACAAAAAGTCGATTTTCCTAAAAAGTATGAATGCTACTGATCTGCAATTTCAAAAATGTCAAATAAATGACGTTCATAGTTATTTCTAAAAACGGCATTAATAACTCCACCCTCCTTCTACCACCACTCATACAAACTGCACAATTTCACTAAATTCAATACATAATTTTCTCAGTACCTACTAAATTTTTGAACCTTAAATTTTGCATAAAACATTTTGATAGCAACCTTATCGTGATGTGAAAAAATTAGTTCAATGTCGTCACCCCCTCTACCACTTCCCCTACAAAATTTCTTAAAATAATAAAATTTCTGTTTCATCTAGAGTATCGCACGGTTGAGCTTTACGCCCAATCCTTAA
Source organism: Chorisops tibialis (assembly GCA_963669355.1). NCBI lineage: Eukaryota > Metazoa > Arthropoda > Insecta > Diptera > Stratiomyidae > Chorisops > Chorisops tibialis. The sequence goes on from OY770262.1 coordinate 315,292,090, forward strand.
AAGATTACACTTTTAAAAGATTTACAATATTGTTGCATAAACCTAATTCTGTTTTTGCACGAATTTGTTTTATACGAATTTGATTTAACAACAATTCAAAATAAATATTTCATTCTTTATTTACGCGAGTCATTTGCATTTAACACGAGCGGTGAAACTCAATTTCTTACAATATTGTTTTGCCTAAATTTTTCTTTGAATTAAAAAAAAATTATTTGTGTCGCAGTAGATCATTTTTATTTTCTCAAGAGATCACAGAAAGAATTTCATTAATAGATGAAGAAGGCGATGCTCACAACATTTCTAGAGATATTCTAGTCCTATGCAAGGGTCAATCAAAATCCTGTTAAGATCCCCTACAGGCGCATAGGACAGAAACAATTCTCTTCCACAAGACGCGATACTGAGCATCGGCCTTAAGCTGTTGCCAGGACTTGTTTATTCCTCTGGCCTCCTGCTCAACTGCTCGCTTCCATGTGTTACATGGTCGACCAACCCGACATCTTCCTTGAGTATTATAATCCAGAGCCTGTTTGGCGATGTTATGCTCTGGTTTCCTCAAAGTATGACCGATCGACTACCACTTCCGCCTTTGAATCTCAATACCTATTTTAATTTGGCCAGCTGTACTCCAAAGTTCGTCGTTGGAGATCACTTCTGGCCAGAATGTTCTTAAAATGCGCCGGAGGCATTGGTTCACGAAAGTCTGTAGTTTCTTGTTAAGTCGAACAGTTACTTTCCACGTAGTACAACCATATAACAACACGGATTTGACGTCAAAAACTCGCAGCTTCATGCGAAGGGAGATCTCGCTTAACCTCCAGAAAGGGAAAAAGGATACCGAAGGCCTGACGAGCTTTATTTAGCCGAGTCTCAACATTCTTTTCGGTCCGCCGTCCATGCTGACAATGCTTCCGAGATAGCAAAAATCTTGAACCTCTTCCACATCCTGTCCGTTAAGAACAATCGGTGTGCTTGCGTTCGAACCCATGTGCATGTACTTGTACTACCGCCTCTTTGCATTTAGAATGCAACGAGCGAACATTTGACTCTAAGTCCGAACGGTTATGTGCAATGAAACACGTCAGCATAATCAAGGTGACTTAAGATGTTAAATAGTCTCCATAGAAGACCATTACTTTCCCCACCTTCCAGTGCAGCTTTCAAGATATCATTTATTACCACCAGAAACAGGGCTGGTGATAATATGCAGCCTTGTCTGACACCCGTTGGCACTGGGAAGCTCTCGGTCAGCTCTCCTCTATTCAAGACGCGACACCTTGCATCTTCGTAGGATTCTTTGATTATCTGGAATACCTTTCCTACGCAAAGCATTCCATATGTAATCTCGCTTAACGCTATCGAAAGCCTTCTCGAAATCCACAAACATGAGATGCAGTGGCGAACCCATTTCGGCTGTCTGCTCTTATATTATCCGTAGGGTATTTGTGTGGTCGGTACAAGACGACCCCTTACGGAATCCAGCCTGATAAACTTCGAGAGAGCTCTCGACGACATCACTAATCCTATTGAGAATTACCTTCGCCATAATTTTTGATACTGCAGTTAGTAGACATATACCACGCCAATTGCCACAATCCCGAAGGTCGCCCTTCTTCGGAGTTTTCAAGCCCTCCTTCCATTCAGTCCGATATCTTCCTTGATTCCACACCTCAGTAAAGAGTGGGAGGCTGTTATTTCTGGGTCCGCTTTGAGGAGTTCGGTTTTTAGTCCGTCTATACCTGGAGCTTTCCTTCCCCCCATTGACCGAATGGCGGAAACTGTTTCTTCCTTATCTGGGAGATCGTCCCTTATAGAGGACTGTTGTGGTTGGATGTTTGGTAGTTGTTCTGTTTCTGAAATATCTTTCTCTAACAGTGGTTGGCGGCGAAATTCCTGTTCGTCAACTGTTTCATGATTTTGAATAGTGAGCCCATATCCCCAAGGTAAGCCGCAGATTTTGCATTGTTTGTCAGATCTTCAATGGCCTTGCTCTTGTCGCGTCTAACAGCCTTTTTAAGCTGTATATGAGCATCGCGGTAGTTTTGCCACAGGTCGGGCGTTCGTTGGTTGACATCGGGTTGAGAGATGATTGCCAATTTGGCCTTTTTCCGATTGCCAACCTTGTTCCATGTGTCTTGCGACGTCCAGGGTTTCTCACCGCCTTGCACATATCCCACAGATTCTTCAGCACTAGTTAGAAAAGTGTTTCTGGTTGCCTACCAATTGGCGTCCAGTGTGCGCATTTCATATTCACCCAATGTGGATGACTTTTCGCGTAGAATAGTGGTGTATTCGCGTTTTTTGTTGGGATCTCTGAGTTTATCCACTTTAAGCTTGCGCTTCATTTGAAGAATTTGTGGTCATCGGATAGCTGTTGTACACAATCTCAAGCAGGCAACCATCAAGTGGTGATCGCTCCCCACGTCAGCTCCACGTTTCGCTGGCACATCGAGAATACACCTTCTCCATTGGCGACTTGTAGCCAAATAGTCGATCTTGTTCTGAGTAACATCATTAGGGGAAACCCAAGATGTTTTATGATGACTCATGTGTGGAAAAAGGGTCCCTCCGATGACCATTTGCCGAGTACTACAAAACCCCACAAATAATTCGCCGTTTTCGGGTCTCTTAGTCCAAGGTCGTGACGCGTCGACCCAAGGGTCACCATGCCTTCCCATCACGTGTTCTAGTCCAGTGTTGTCTGATCCAACCTGGGCGTTCATATCTCCTGAGATGATAATAATATCACCTCTTGGAACACGTTCGAAGGTGGCACTCAGTTGGCTATAAAACTCCTCCTTGTCACCAGATGTTGCGGTATTAGTTGGTGCGTAGCACTGCAGAATTGTGACGTTTCTGACACTGGTCCTGAGCTTGACGACGATAGTCCTATCCGAGACTGGTTCCCAGCTAATGAGACTGTTTCTCGCTCTCGGTGTAAGGACGAACGCCACGCCATTTCTGGCTTCACTTTCAGGGCCAATGTACAGAATAGTATTTCCGCTAGGGGTTCGTTCTTCTCCTGATCCTGTCCACCTGACCTCGCTCAAGCCCAAGATTTGGATGTTATAGTGCTCCATTTCACGGTCGATCACCGATTGGCGGTGCAAGGACCGAGTAACCCCAGCCCTTCCCCCGTCATTCAATGTTCGAACGTTCCAGAAGCCAATCATAGTCCGTTTCGAATGCCAAAAGTCGTTACCGTAGAATCAGTCCGTATCCGAGGCGATGTATCTGTTTCTCGTATCATTTAGGTCTTAAGATCACGGGTGATAAGCCCATGATCCAGTAAGTGGGGAAAAGTCTGAGTTCAGCTCTCAGCGAGAACACATCGCGCAGCGCAAGTATTCGCATTTTCAATTTCAAAAACACAAAAAAAAAAAAAAAGAAAAGTATAATAGCATTTGAGCTATGTTTGATCCAGGGCCTCCCCCGGCCTCAAAGGGGACTCTAGCCGAGCAGATGGACGAAACGGGAGATGAGCACAGTCTTAAAGTGCCTCAGGTGATTTTGCGGAGGATTCCTGCCGATACAGCTGAATTGCGGGATCGAAACAACACCGGCTCAACCTGGGAACAAGTACAAAACACGGATTACGGTACTCACAAACCGGCTTCGACGCACTATGGAAAGAAGAGAAAAAAAGCAGAAACCGGCGTATCTATGTCAGCAGCACTTAGAGAAAATCTAAAGGAATGTATCGAAGAAGTTAACAGTGAAGCCAACGGATTCAAAACGATTCAACACAGAAAGGCACCGAGAGCACCTCGCATTGAAGCTACAGGGGAATCCAGAAAATCGGACGGTAATTTTTATAATAGCTTTAGTGCTCTTAGGAATCTAAGTGAAATGGAAAACAGCTCCCAACCACCCGCTAATTCTTTACCCCTACGACAGAAAACCATCTGGTGTCCTCCTATTTTCATTAAATTCTTAAAAGGAAAAACTGTTATAGAGATGATAAAAAAAATTTCTAGTGAAGTTAAGTTTAAAGTTGTAAGTCAAGGTGTAGATAAGCAAAAGCTTTACGTAGACGATTCCAACGTGCATAGGGAAATTATTGACCTCTTGAGACCAAGCAGTGCTGACGCGTTTTCCTTCACTCCTCGTGAATTCAGAACATTTTCAGTACTCTTGAAAGGCATTTGTACTGACTACAGCACACAAGAAGTAGAGCAAGATTTGAAAACGATAGATGCTTCGATTCAGGTGTTGAAGGTAGAAAAATTTAGTACGCCTTGGTCCCGAAAAGAGAACGTAAACCTGAATATTTTCCACATTTTTTTGAGAGGTGATGAAGACATAAGATATGTGCTTTGTCAAAAAGCGACTTGGGAGAAACCGAAAAGAAAAGGATTGATTCAATGTTTTCGCTGCCAGCGTTTCGGTCACTTATCAGTTAATTGTGCTAACCCCAAACGCTGTGTAAAATGCGGGGAGGGACATGAAAGAAAAGATCAATGCCTTAGAGCTAAAGAAGGGGACTCTCCTTCGCTACCACTTTGCATCAACTGCGGTAAGGAAGGCCATCCATCCAATTACTCAAAGTGTGAAGTATATCTTAAACATAAGGAAAAACTTGAACTTGCGAAATTGACTACAGCCCAAAAAGCGACTAACAATAAAAATTTTGTTGCACATGCAATAAACAATTTTGTCTCTCCGGAAAGGTCTTATGCTGGGGTTGTAAATGGGATAAGACACGGACAACCAAATACTTGTGAAACATCTAACAACGGTTTTCTGAATGCATTTTTGAATGAATCCCAGATGCTTTTCGGGATCTCCTTAGCAAAACTTTTAGAGGAGATTAAACTCTTCTGGCCGAATTACATTAAATTGAACTTCAGTGAGGAGAAAACTATGGCGTACTTGAACTTTGTGGTGAAATTGACTTCAAAACCATGAATTTATTAAAAATATATTCTCTAAATGTTAGCTCGTTAGTTGCTCATGATAGAAGGGCAACTCTTGAAAATGCACTGGAACAAAACAACCCTATGGCTGCTCTTATATCGGAGACCCATTTAAACGCGAGGCATAGGCTTAGTATAAAAAATTATAATATTTATAGAAATGATCAAGGTCAAGGAACTGCCATCCTGATTCGAGAGTCGATCAAGTCCTCACCAGTCTCGTTTAATTCTACCAATATTATAGCATCATTAGCTTGTGTCCCGTATGTAGTTAGAAATGGAATTACCAAAAAATTGCTCGTTGGGGCCATTTATATACCTCGTGGATTAGGGGGCAGGATCATTAACGACTTGGACAAACTTTTAAGACTTTCTAGACAATTCGATGGCTGCATATTAGGAGGGGATTTTAACGCCAGACATGAAAATTGGGGTGACTCGGAAAGAAACGTTAACGGTAACCATTTAAACGCTTGGATGAGAAATAGAGCCTTCCTCGAAATGGACATTATCAATCCCGTTAGCCCAACATTTCCACGTTCCTCATCCTTCTTAGATTTCTTTTTAATTTCAAATCACATGTTGGATACGCTCCATTGTGCCAACTACTCTTGCTTTACTCTGCCAGCGGCATCAGATCATTTTGCAGTTTGGCTGACAATAAAGCTTTTACACTTTGATCCCTTTGTTGAAACTCCTCGCACCTATAACACATATAGAAATACTAATTGGGAGGATTTCCAGAACGATCTCATATCAGCATTAAATTTCGAAATTCCAGATGAGAGAAATTTATCCAATTTAGAAATAGAAGAGTTTATCGCCAAAATCACGGACGCTATTAATTCCACCACGACAGTGCATTCCAAAGTTTTAGTATGCAAAAATATGAGATACAAAAATCTGTCAAGTCTTACCCTGAAACTCTTTCGGATTCGTAGAATATGGCTAAGAAAACTTAAAAGAATCTACCATAGAAATTTCAATAGAGTGAATATAGAATACCAGAGCCTTAACGCAAATCTTCAATGTCTAAATACAATCATTAGGGGCGTAGTTAAATCCGACTTAAATGAGTCATTCAAAAAAAGACTTAATGCCATAAAACCTTCTCACACAGCCTTTAGTGAAATTAACAAAATTACAGGTAGAATATCAGGAAAATTCAATATTGCTAGGGACCCAATTACAAACAACGGCGCAGAATATTTATCCGTGGAAGACAAAATTGAAGCCTGCGCGAATTTTTATCAGAACCTTTATATTGAGAAAAACCCTTCCTTTAACCACCACCTTAATGCCCAAGTTAACGAGCGAATAAATGCATTTAATACTTCATATGCCAACGGGGAAATTTTACAATTTTCCGTTGAATGTAGTGCTAAGTCAGTTTCAAATCCTGAGCTGCGAGAGTTTTTTTTGCAACGGAAGAACTTATCGAAGAGCTCATTAAAACGGCTAACAGGAAAAGGTCATCGGGTCCAGATGGCATCGCAAACTTCGTTTTGCGCAAATGCTCATCACAATTAGCACATAAGCTAAACGTTATCATAAACAACTGTCTCAATAATGGTTACTATCCAAAATTATGGAAAACTGCAAAACTCGTGGTCATTCTTAAGAATAACTCATCTAATGAAATATCAAATCTTAGACCGATTTCCCTTTTATCCAAAAAGAAAGACATTTACTTACCAAACTAGAAGTCTTCTGCTCTAACCTTATTCCCAATACACAATTTGGATTTGAAAAATCACATTCAACAGAGCACGCAGTCCTCCACCTCCAGAACACTATTATACAAAACCTGAGATCCAGGCAATGTACTGTGGCCTGTGCACTGGACTTAGAAAAGGCTTTTGATTCTGTATGGACAAAGGGACTTATCTATAAATTGATTGAAGCCAAATGTCCAAATGTCCTGCTGAGAATAATAGTAAGTTTCTTAAGCAACCGTAAGATGTTCATTGAAATTAATTCAAAGAAATCTAGAATGGTCGCAGTGAATGCTGGCGTTCCACAGGGGTCAATAATCGGTCCTAAACTGTTCAATTTCTATTTACACGATTTTCCGATGCTTTTATCTCGAACCTCAAACAGTTTTCAAGAAGGGTCCAATGTAATGAGTTCGGCCATCATGTACGCGGATGACACAATACTAGTCGCGAACGCAAAACATCCTCAGACCGCAATTGCCGCAATTAAAAACCACATTGATCTTGCAAATAATTTCTACAAAACGTGGGGAATAAAAATTAACACTGGGAAATGTGAGCTTATATGCTTTAGAAATGCCAGCGGTAAGGGTCCTCGCCGCATCGTCCAAGAGAGCAAGCAGATTACCTTATCCCTTGAGGGAAATAATATTCCGCTTAAGAATGAAATAAAATATCTAGGCATAAAACTACATCACAGGTTAATATATAAACAACATGCAAGGTATGGACTACACAAAGCTAAAATTGCTGCTGCTCTCTTGAGCCCACTTCTGAAATCAAAGGAGTTGGAATGCGCAACGAAAATTTTAATGTATAAGACCCTAATAAGACCTGTTTTAACATACGCTTTTGTCACGTGGATGTTCATTTCACCGATTGTCTCCGAGGAACTCCAAATTTTCGAAAGGAAAATCCTACGTCATTGTCTGTCTAAGTATCGTAGGCCTAATAAAAAATATTACCGTAACTCCTACTATTATAAACATACGAACATCACTCCTTTAATGAAGTACATGGTTGAACTCGCTAAATCTGCAGTCAACAGGGTGGCTGTGCACCCAAATCCTCTCGTTAAAGAAATCTACAGGCAAAACTGTAATGATTCTCTGTCCAGTCACTATTATCCATCTCCTATTGGAATAATCCATCGAAACTCGGATATCCTCTTTCAGCCCGTTAGTACCAATTCAGAGCGATTAAATTTCTTTACCAAAGTGGACAGTAATATCTACCGCGGATAAAGCCCCATTCATTGAAAGGTACCAACTTATCAGGTTTTCATCCTTCTTCCTTCCCTATTATTTTTTCCCACAACTACGGTTATTCTATTCCGTTTATCTTTTCTAGGTTTAGTTTAGTTTTAAGTTAAATTATTTTTGTCATTATAGACTAAATTCTTTCTAAGTACCTTGAGCAAGTACACTTTTTATATTCATTTATATATATCCAAAATTGGATTATAAATAAAAAAAAATGTTTGATTTTGAAAAATTGTTACAAATAAATTTACAGTTTGTTAGATATAAGTAAAAATAATCAACAAATATTTCTTTCATATCGTAAGATTAAGCCACATGAATTGTTAGTAAGTAAGTCTCAATAAAAGTTTGAATCTTGAATCATTAGGGGAAACACAAGATGTTTTATGATGACTCTTGTGTGCAAAAAGGGTCCCTCCGATGACCATTTGCTGAGTGCTATAAAATGCCACAAATAATTTGCCGTTTTCGGGTCTCTTAATCCAAGGTCGTGACGCATCGCCCCATGAGTCACCATGCCTGCCCATGACGTGTTGTCTGATCCAACCTGGGCGTTCATATCTCCTGAGATGAAAATAATATCACCTCTTGGAACACGTTCGAAGATGGCACTCAGTTGGCTATAAAATTCCTCTTTGATATATTGAGATATTGCGGTATTTGTTGGTGCATAGCACTGCAGAATTGTGACGTTTCTGACAATGGTCCTGAGCCTGACGACGATAATCCTATCCGAAATTGGTTCCCAGCTAATGAGACTGTTTCTCGCTCTCGGTGTAAGTACGAACGCCACGCCATTTTTGGCTTCACTTTCAGGGCCAATGTACAGAATAGTGCTTCCACTAGGGGTTCGTTCTTCTCCTGATCCTGTCCACCTGACCTCGCTCAATCCCAAGATTTGGATGTTATAGTGCTCCATTTGACGGTCGATAACTGGTTGGCGGTGCAAGGACCGAGTAACCCCAGCTCTTCCTCCGTCATTCAATGTTCGAACGTTCCAGAAGCCAATCATAGTCCGTTTTCGAATGCCAAAAGTCGTTACCGTAGAATCAGTATCCTAGGCGCTGAATCCATTTTTGTATCATTTATGTCTTAAGATCACGGGTAATAAGCCCATGATCCAGTGAGTGTCCATTTGCCATTTTTAGGGCACGCAGGACTGGCTGTAGGTGAATTCTACAGCCCCCATCTCACAGGGAGATACATAGCTCGGGTCCGTGGAGTCGCTAATCTCCAAAGATAGTTGCAGGAATTGGTAAAACCTCATCCGACAACTCAAAATTTTAAATTGTTGGCTTTTATGGTTTCCAAGAAAATTTGATTAATATATATTTTTGAAAATGAGTCACTTTGTATGGGAGGGGGTAGAAGGCATGAGGGGAGTGAAATAAAACCAAAAGCAGATTACATCGTGATGGACTCCTAACAAACTGTGCAAGTTTCATTACAATCGGTTCAGCCGTTAGTGCGTGAAAAGTGGCCGGACAGATAGATAGACAGACAGACAAAAATTTCAAAAACGTGTTTTTATGGTTAGGTATTGCTAAAATTGCACTGCCCATTATTATTACTACTATTGCTCTCTTGCGGGCTCTAACGTTAATTAAAACTATGCGTTTAAAAAAATATTTTCATCTTATGTAAATTTTGTCCTAATAACCCTTATTTACAAATTTTAACATTCCATTTCAAAAATCCAATAATTATTTTCAGGTTTAACTCAAATATTTGGAGCAGAAATTTAAAGTCAGATTTGTCATTTTTATACTCTAGATGAAATCGGAGAGTATTATAAGTTTACCAGAAAGTTTGTAACGCCAAGAAATAAGGCTCGGAGAAAAAAAATGAATGATACAGAAGTTCATATAATCACTCAAAAATCTCAAAACCGGATGTCCGTCCGTCTGTCTGTCTGTCTGTCCGACCGTGTCCTCTCTAGCTTGAGAACGCGTTGAGCGAGAAAACTCAAATTTTGTATACGTCGTTTTTAACAAAAAATTAAGGTCAAGCTCGTGAACGAGCCAAATCGACCCACCCCTCTACCCCCTCCCATACAAAATGACATAATTGAGCAATTTGACATTTAACGGATTTGCTCGAAAAGTACAAATGACATTGATCTGAAATTTGGAATGTAGTACTTTTATAATGATTCCAATCTACTCTATAAAAATAATTTGTGGCTTCCCCCTCCTTCCACCACCTCCCATACAAACTGCACTTTTTCAAGAAATGCTCTAAGCCAATTTACTCAGTGCGTATAATAGTTATTGAGCTGAAATTGTGCACGAAATATTTATTTAAAATTATTAGTAAAAAAAAAATGAGACGATTAGCTGTACCACTTCTACCCTCTCCCATACAAAATGACACAATTTGACAACTTTATAAAAAGTCTATTTTCCTGATAAGTATGAATGCTACTGATCTGCAATTTAAAACATGTCAAAAGCATGATCTTTATAGTTGTTTCTGATAAGTCATTAAAAACTCGCCCCTCTTTCTATCACCTCCTATACAAACTGCACTACTTCACTACATCCAATACACTAATTTTCTCAGTACCTATTAAATTTTTAAATCCTAAATTTTGCATAAAACATTTTGATAGCAACCTTATCGTCATGTGAAAAAATTAGTTCAATGTCGTCACCCCCTCTACCGCTTCCCCTACTTTCTTAAGGTACAAAAATTTCTTTTTCATCTAGAGTATCGCACGACTGGCCTTATGCCCAATCGTACTCCTGTTATGTTTTTATTACAGTTTAAAAATAATAGCTTAAGCGGTGGACGACATTTCGTTACAGGACTTTACTTCTTGATTTTGAACAATCATCTCTATTTTTCCATATTTGATTCCATTTATGGTTAATTACTACGAGAAAAAAATTGATACATAAGGAATGTGTAAAAAATTAAATTAATTACTTACATCGCTTGGCAACGGCTCTGTTCAAACTTGTGATTCTTCTAACGTTCCATAGTTGGCGTGTTCAACAGTATTCCATTCCATGTATGTGCCATTTAGACCTATAAAATGCCTCACAACATCATTGGGCAGCATGGTTCCTAACTCGTTTTGTAATTCATTGAAGGTTGGGCGAGATTGCGGGTTCAGTTCCCAGCAGCGTACCATTACATTGTAAATAGAATCGTTTGCATATTCGGGTCTACCCATTCGGTATCCGTCTCTAATACGAAGGAACCATTCTTCGTTAAGTTCCATCCCCGGATATGGTGACGTTGCCAGCGAAAACAACTCCCACATGACTATGCCGAACGACCACACATCAGAAAATGTTCCGAAAACTTTGTCGCCAATTGATTCGGGAGCGAGCCATCTTACGGGCAGAAGTGGACTGCCTTCTTTTTTGTATACGCTACTTCGATAAAGGGATCGAGCCAAACCGAAGTCACACACTTTCACGATATTCTTCTCGCAAAGGAGAACATTCCGTGCGGCCAAGTCACCGTGCAGGACTCTACGCGAAGCTAAGTATTCCATTCCGCGTGCAATTTGAAATGCCCACGCAATGAGATTAGTTGTGCTCACTTTTGACTCACCCTCCGCCTCACTGATGAAGTAGTTCAAAATCAAATTCAACGCCGTGGTATTTTCGTAGTGTGGGACCTGAGATTCTTGGATTCCAGTGATTTCGTGGTTGAATTGGTTCGTTTCGGGATCAATTTGATTTACGAAGTTTCTTCTATTTTTGAACAGATGATCCTGCAAATTGCCGAAGGGACAATATTCCAGAATTATCATGAGATCTCGCTTGGCAATGTTTTGGGTCACTGCTCCGAGGAGGTTCACTATGTTCAAGTGCTGACCGAGGTTAACCATGATTTTTAGCTCAGAAACCAGAGCCTTCATGATGTCATTGTCAGCCATTTTCTTCACCACCTTCACGGCAACAATAGTTTCCTCATTGTCAGGATGGATTTGGAAAGCGATGGCCTGTAAAACAACTCCAAACGCTCCTGAGCCCAACTGGCGTCCCAATTGTAATTTATCCTTGGGGAATTCGAACTTTTTATTATAAGGTAAAAAGTCAGCTTGTTCGTCCAATGGTATATCTGGGTTGATGCGATCTATAAATCCTTCTTCGAAATTTTGCAAACCGGCAACTTTCAATTCCTTTTGATGTATTCGTTCGCGAATAACAAGGTAAATTATGCATAAAACTAAACCGGTAACTAAAGCGATCATTCCCAAAATCAATTCTAGTAGGAAGTTCGATGCAATAATTACTTTGGTTGATTCTTCAACCTCTCCAATTTTATTTCTAACGACACATTTATAAGTCCCGAAATCGTGTGCCGTAATATTCCGAATATTTATGCTGATGCTACCGTTTTTCCCAGTAAGCTCCTTACCGTCTTTGAACCATGCTATGTTCGGGGTTGGATTCCCTGAAAAATTACAAAACAGATCAAGTGATTCGCCGACATTGTGGATCATGTTTGGACCTCCCAGATTTGTTTTTGTGATTTTCGGCTTCTGATATTCTTCCACACGAATTTCGACAGATGTTCTAAAGATTCCTGTTTCATTTTTTGTCCGGCACTCATACGTTCCCGACTGATCTATTGATATGTCACGGAAGTCTAACTCTGTCCTGAGGGAATATGGGAAGTTTAGTGGAATTATCTGAATTCCATTTTTGCTGGGAATTAGCTTATCATTTCGATACCATTGAACTGATTCAGAAAGTCGAGATTTGGCAGCACATGTCAAGGTAACATTGTCGTGTATCGTTATTGGCTCCACGAAGTTCGTTTTGTATATGACGAAATCCTCATCTATATCATCGATCCATACTCTAGTTGTGTCGATCTCATTTCCAGGATGGTCATCTGCTATACATCGAACAATACAAGGGCTGGATGGTTTAAAAGTTATGTTTGATATTAGTGATACAGGTGGATCTTCGGCAGTTTTGATACTTAAATTTCGAAAATCAAATCTTTCTTCATTGGAACAATTCCATGGATGCTTAGGATTACATAACATATAAACGAATTTGACTGTGCTATTAAAATCATGGAAACATGCAGTTATTGCATTTCGGTCATGCCTTATGTATGTTTCACTTGGCTCCATTCTTAACATTGGTCTTGGACCCAAACAATGAATAAATTTCACTGCCACCAGACCATCGCGAACTGCACAGAAATATAAACCGGTGTATTTGCGGCTGAAAGATCTTATTATTAGCTGAATGATTCCAATCTCTAGTTCAGAAGAATCAGGGTGGCTCTCTCTCGTCATTTTCGTCACAGTAACTCGACTATCATTCAGTGTTCCTCCACCCAATGCACGCAAATACCACACCAATTCGTAGCCAATAGCTTTCGGCATTACCACAGAGCAATTTAAAAACAAATCATCGCCGTCATTAAAAAAAAAACTAGGATGCGAAATTATGCGTATCTTAGGTTTGCTTACAAATCTTTTCTGTGGTAAGATGTTCAGATGAAATTTTCGACTAAAATATTGATTTTCGATTCGTGTCCGACAAATTAGTGTTGAACCATTCAGAGAAAGATCAATCATGCGAATTGTGTATCCGATCCTATCGTTGTATGTGTGAGGGACGCCAAGCGAGGAATTATTTTCTCGAAGTAACTCAACTTTAAGCGGTGTGTAGCTTGGTTTACAAGGAATAATCGCTTCCGAGTACTGCCATACAGTCAAGTTATAGTTGGGGTAAGGTGCAAGGGGTCGTCCGGTATCCTTCACAAAAATATGCATTTCAGAACCAATTCCGATATTAATCACATCCTCTAACTGTAGAATTGCTTTTTTATATTTGCCATATTTTGTGCAGCAATAAGTGGAAATATTGTAAACACTTGCAGCTGTGATATCGAAAGAGCTATGAAATATTCCATCTTCTGAATATGAATAAGTTTCATTCAGATCTATGAGTTCATCACGTGCATTCATTTTCATCCACTTTATTTCATGTTTTGAATTACAATCCAATGTATATTTCGCAGATAAGCTTAGAGTAACAAAGTTTTCAGTTAATGGTTTTCCATTTAATATTATCTCAGGGTTTGTGGTCCATTTTCCATAGCAAGAGATGAGTAATACCAATAGCAAAAATATTTGAGTCGAAGGTTTTTCCATTTCGTTTTAATATTCCTCGATTTTTCTGTAAAAATAAGAAAAAAAAAAAAAAAAAAATAGGAATAATAAGTGACGGGCCATGAGAAAAGGGACCTTATTTTGCCAGAGGTGCAAACTGAGCATCAATGAAAAATATGCAAAATTCTAAAGGGAACGCCGAAAAATCTGATGAAAATGTTAAAAATTGGCGCACTTTTGGCAATTTGAGTAAATTCACCCTCAATCCAATACACGACATGCTGACCTATGGTTTAGTGAATGTCTTCATACTGCATTTCGAATTGAAAAAAAATTCCAGATTCTAGACTGTTACGCTTTATTATTCGTGACGTTTCGGTTTCTGCTGAAACCTTTATCAAATAAACTGCTGAGACATTTATCAAAGTAACGGAAATCTTTTCTTTCAATTTCATGTTTACGTATGCTCGTGTTTTGGTCTGTACTGAACATTTTTCTTTGGCAAGATAAGGTTCCCTTTCTCATGTCGCGTCACATATGCCTAGAAATAATTTTTGTCGTCTTGTTTCGTTGTATGCTGAATGTAATTCTGACCTCATGTGCCAAGCATGGATCTTCTACATTTATATATGATTAATTTTATTAAAAATAAACTGCCAACAAGTCGGGTGAAACTTTATTATTCTTGGGATAAGTTGCGGATGCGTGGAAAGTCAATATGCAGGTTAGAGTGGTTAGGGAAAACTAAGTGAAAATAGGTTTTTCGGCAGGACAGTTGTCAACACTTTGCGGAAACGTTCAAAAGCTTCAGTATATATAATCAATATTTCGTTCGTTTACTTATGCCAGTTTGAGCTTTGTAAGGGGGGGGGGTTGATAGTAAGGGTCGGTGGATGTTAAGTTTTTTTTAATTGATTGCTTGAATCACGTCCAATATTCTCTGTATAGAATATCAGTTTCATAGACGAAGTTGCATAGAATTTTCATAAGATCCTTTGTATTTTACATTCACGAAACCAACATTTGTATGGGAGGGGGTAGAGGAGGTAGGGGAATCGTAAAGATTGTGACGCAATTTTATTTCCTTTCTGTTGTAATGTTGTTGTACAATATTTCAAGTTTGTAGCTTTTAATTTGTTGGTTATTAGTTGGTTCAATGAAATAGGTCGAAATGATACTTTTGTATGGGAGGGAGTAGAAGAGCAAGCGCGATTGCAAAACTTTTAACAAAATTTCATTTCAATTATTTTTATAAGTTTTTAGGCAAAATTTGAAATGGATAGCTTTTAAGAGTTAGCTGATAACTGATTTCTTAAAAATGCTCTAAAAAATAATTTTGTATGGGAGGGGGTAGAAGATGTAGGGGAATTGCAAAATTTGTGACGCAATTTTCTTTCCTTTCTCTTGTAAGGTGCTCGTACAAAATTTCAAGTTCGTAGCTTTTAATTTGTTGGTTATTAATTGATTTAATGAAATTGGTCGAAATCATACTTTTGTATGGGAGGGGGTAGAAGGGTAAGTGCGATTTCAAAAGTTTTAAAGTAATTTCATTTCAAATATTTTTATAAGTTTTTTTGCAAAATTTTAAATTGATAGCTTCTAATAGTTAATGTGATGTTAATGTGATAATTAATTTCTTAAAAATGGCCAAAAAAATAATTTTGTATGGGAGGGGGTAGAAGTTTTGAAAGTATTCGACCAGTTAATAATTCATACTTTTAGGGATTTTTTTTAATGTATTTCTCAAATTTTCAAGTTTCTACTTTAAAATTACATCCAAAAATTTTCAGTTTTCGTGTTTTTTTCGCTGTACATGAAACACCTTGGCGCCCGTTAGACCGAGGTGGTCGGTTCGTAACAATTTTGGATCAAATTATTATTTTTTTTCCATGTACATATATCAAATAGATGTATCCACATGCAAAATTTAAAGTTTATATCTTTGACCAGAGTCCTAAAAAAATCACTGAAAATTTTCGACATTTTAGCTTACCATCTTCCTCCCTTTACACCCCCTAACTTAAAATTTTAATCAAAATTATAAATTATATAGTTCTATAATCTGACGATTTTTTGATTCGATATACCTAGTCCTGCCATAAGTTCTGTCACATAATTTCTCACATTGGCAACAACTTTATTTTATGAGTGACATTTCAATATCGGCCAGTTTTATAAACGTCATAATGTTGTTGACAGTTGATGGTCATTTAAAGTGTGTTCGTTAACGTGTGAAGATGGAATGGGGTGTAATAGAAAACCGAACTGCAGTGATTGCACTACATAAGTGTGGAAAATCCGCGAGTGAAATTTTCAAGTTGTTGTGCCCGTTAAAAATAACGCAAAGATTTGTGTATCGTGCGATCCAGAGATATAACGCGATCCAGACTATTGAAGATCGACCTCGTTCTGGACGTCCGCGTGATGTACGTTCTTCTGCTGCCATCAAAGCGGTCGAGAGTCGAATTCGTCGAAATCCGCTTCGTAAACAACGAATCATGGCTCGAGAGATGAACATCTCCACCCGAAGTATGTCTCGCATCATAAAATCTGACCTCGGGATGAGTGCCTTTCGACGATCAACGGGACATTTGCTGACTGAGCAGTTGAAGCAAATTAGGAGCACCAGATCGAAAGAGCTCCTTCGGCGGTACGGCAACAACAAACATCGAGAAATTTTATTTACCGATGAAAAAATTTTTACGGTGGAGGAACATTTCAACCGCCAAAATGATAAGGTGTATGCCCACAGCTCCATAGAAGCCCGAGAAGTTGCCACTAGGGTACAGCGAGGACATCATCCAGCATCAGTCATGGTATGGTGGGGTGTCAGCTACGAAGGGGTCACCGAGCTTCATTTTTGCGAAAAAGGCGTAAAAACTGCAGCGAAAAATTATCAAACGGACATCCTGGAGGGATGTGTGAAGCCGCTGAACTCTACGCTATTCAACAATCGACATTGGGTTTTCCAGCAAGATTCTGCGCCAGCCCACAAAGCTCGAACCACACAAGCGTGGTTGGAAACCAATATTCCACAGTTTATAAGGGCGACGGAATGGCCTTCTGGGAGCCCAGATTTGAATCCCCTGGACTACAAACGGTGGGCGGAGTTAGAGTCCATGGTGTGCACGAGACGACACCCAAATATCGAGAGCCTTAAGCGATCTTTGACAGAAGCAGTAGCTAATTTTCCGCTAGAAACAGTGCGTACTGCTATCGATGACTGGCCCAACAGATTAAAGAGCTGTGTTAAGGCTAAAGGCGGCCACTTTGAATAATTTGTTGCTTATTTTACTTCCATTAGTATGCCAAAATAAAATATATTTTCCTTTGTCAAAAACTCTTTTTCATTTATACAAAAATTGCCCATATACGTGTGACAGAACTTATGGCACGACTAGGTATGTACTCAATTTTGAGATATAACGATTTCTAATTTTGAAAAGTGCACCATTTTTGAAATGCTCCCCATTTCCCCCCACTACTATTATGACCAAATTTTATATTTTTTTTTATTTCACTGGTATAGCTTGGTATATCTTTTAAGTTTCAATTACATAGCTCAAGATAGTTGAGATATTAATTCTTAAGTGCTTTTCTTTGCACCCCATGACCCTCCTCCTTATAATAATTAGTCTATTTCTAAGCTGATTGTGGTGGGTGTATATGCCACCTTAATGGTCCCAAAACATATGGTAAGTAGTTTCGAAGATATAACCAATGGTTTTGTGAATGTTTTCACAGTGCATTTTGAATTAAAAGAAAAGATTTCCGGATTCTACACTGTTACGCTTTATTATTCGTGACGTTTCGGTCTCTGCTGAGACCTTTATCAAACTGTTTGATAAAGGTCTCAGCAGAGACCGAAACGTCACGAATAATAAAGCGTAACAGTGTAGAATCCGGAAATCTTTTCTTTTAATAAAGATATAACCATTTCAAAAAAAGATTCGGCCGACAATTTGTTTTTAGCCCCCCCTTTTCGAACGCCAATGGGTAAAAAAATTAAATTATTTTTGGAGTTTGTCCCACAACCCTCTCTATACGTATGCTGATTTTTATTTTCCTATCTACATTCGTGGTGAAGATATTAGCAAGTGTATTTTTTGACTTTTTCTATCCCCCCGCCTCCCCCTTCCACCTGACACTCTCCAAAATTTGGATAATGGAGCTCACTTACCCTTACCTCCTCTATAAAAATGATTGGTTTCGTGAATGTAAAATACACCGAATTTTATGAAAATTCTTTACAACTTTGTCTATGAAACTGACATTTTATACAGCGAATATTGAACGTAATTCAAGTAATCAATTAAAAAATTATAAGTATTTGCTCAACCTTACTATCACCCCTCCCCAAACCACTCATAAAAACCCTAACTTGCATAAACGAATGAAATATTGATTACATGTACTGGAGCTATTGATCGTATCCACAATTGAGTATTAAATTGACAGCAGCCCTACCATAAAGGGGTTCGACTTGTGAAAGAGGGTTCCACTTGTGAAAGGAGGTTCCACTTGTGGAAGGAGGTTCCACTTGTGAAAGGACGTTCCACTTAGTCTTCCTTAACCACTCTAACTTGCATATTAACTTTGCAGGAATTTTGAACTTGTCCCAAAAATAATAAAATTACGCTTGACTTGTTGGCAGTTTATTTGTAATACTCCCCACTTCCCTCCGCTACTATACAGTCGAAATAATATATTTTTCTCATATTCCGCTAGTATGGCTTAAGGACACAATTTCGAGTGTTTTTCTTTGTACCTGTCTGAGCTTTTCCCTTACAATTATTGGCCTCCCACAATATGGATAACGGTGGATCTGTATGCCACTTAACTGATACTAAATATGATTTTTTTACGGAAAGTAATTCTGAAGATATAAAATAAAAAAAATCGGGCGGCAATTGGTTTTTAGTTCCTCCCCCTTCTTGGAGCCAATGGAAAAATTAATTAAATTATTTTTAAAGTTTATCCCATAAACTCCTCTCTATCTATGCGTTTCCATTTTCAGCTTCCTAGCTAGAACCAAGATTGAGATATTGCAATTCGTAGTTTTCGATTAGAGCGCTCTCCCGTCTCTCAATTTGGTGTCCGCCTGAAATCAGCACCCATCCACAATCCTCCCAAAAATGACCTTTCTGTCTAAAAGTATTCGGTAGTTAATATGCGCTGAGCGTACACGTACTGCGCACAGATAGCCGAATTTTTCGTTTTTACACTTTTAAGCTAATGTAGTCATAGAACACGAAAATAAAAAAAATAAATAAAAATTTCAGGGTAGCAAATTCGTTTTATTATCTTTAATAAAACTATTTCTGAGCATAACATATTAAACACTTCGAGTAAGCTCTAATTTCTGCACTTGCAAGAACATATTATAACATATTATAATATATATTATATTGTTTAACATATTATTACATTATATTTAATAAATATGTATTGTAAAATTATAAAAGTCACTAATAAAGGAAAGATAAGTTTGAGAAAGGACTCGAAGCACAACGCGAATATTGAAAAATCTTAAACAATATTCGAAATAAAAATACTACAATACTTACTATTAATTTTTTTTAATATAGTTTGAAAATTTCAAATCACAGTCACGTAAAAATTTGTTTTAATGCTGGCAGGATTGCTCGAAGTACAAAACTGAACTGAACAAAGCAGTTGGATTATTATTCGAGATTCGAAAAAAATATTTCCAAGTTTATAAGATTGCTGCAAAAATATCTGAATTTTTTTTAACTTATATTTACATTTCTAAAATTATCGCTCCGACCAGAAAGAAGTTTAATATATTTTATTCATCTGTTAACTAATATCAAAGCTGAAACTTGCATTGTTACTCAATTTTATCGCAATAAATTTGTTTTTTTTTCAGCCATTACATAGTTGTTAGAAGTGAGATTAGTTCTATAAAATGACTGTACTTCCGCTATAACATAAAATAATTTGCATTATGATTTTGCAATGTATCGCAATATTTATGATTCACGAAATTAACTTTCAACTGGGTGAGAGAGCCAGGGTCTGCTAATCTAATCTACAAAGGCATAACAGCACAAATTGGGCCTTGGCCTCCTTATTTTCAGGTTCCTTAACATTTTTTCATTATTTATTGTAAGGAGTAAATTAATGAAGCGACTATTTAAGCCAACATGCAACATTTTGGGTTTATATACTTATGTATATGTTATGGCCTTTTCAATATATGCAGTTCATTAACATAATTAATAAACTAGGAGCCCAAATTATTCAAAGGCTAAACTGTTGTTAATCATATGGAAGACGTGTGCTTGTCAAGTACATTGTAAAATTGAATAAATTAAACAGGTGCTGGAAAAGTGCTGGGAATATAATATTGATGTGCACTAGATATTTGTTGACTTTAAACAAGAAGTATACGACTGTATCGACAAGCGCGTACTGTATAAAATCATGTTAGAGTTTGAAGTCCCACCGAAACTGTTTCGGCTTACAAAATGACAATGACTTTGTCACAAGTCAGAGTAGGAAACGATCTGAATTTCAGTTTTAAAACAGAAAACGGCCTTAAGGAAGGTGACGGCATCGCACCAATGTTGTTCAATTTGACACTCGAATATGTTGTTCGGAAACTTCCCGTTGACACCAATGGAACACTGTGCTTCAAATTCACACAACTCGTAGCATATGCCGTAGATATCCTTGCAAGATCTCTGGAGAGTGCCAAGGAAGTATTTGTTAACCTTGACTCGGTAGCAAGGGAAGTTGAACTATGTATTAATGAAAACAAAACAAAAATTATGACGCAAACTAGAAAAAAGACTTAAATCAGGCAAAATATTACGGTAGGCGACTATAATTTAGAAAACGTAGACAACTTCATATAGGAGACAAACCTATCGAAGGATGGAAGCGAACCCATCGAAATCAAAAGAAGGATAATGATGGCAAACAAGACTTATTATTCGGTACTTCCAATAATCAAAAACAAGAACGTGTGCAGGAAAACAAAACTTAAGCTATACAAAACCATCATAAGACCTGTGTATGCTATGGCATGAACTTGGGACTTGAACTCAGGCGTCCGAAAAACTACTTAACGCCTTTGAAAGAAAGGTCCTCAGAAGAGTCCTCGGACCTGTGACGGAAGACTCGACCTGGAGAATACGATACAATAGGGAATTGTATGCCATCTTCGACAATCCAGAAGTGTGAACCATCACAAAATTTTAGAAGTTATAATGAGCTGGTCATGTGGAGCGTATGGATGACGGAAGAATTCCCAAACGCATACTAAAAGGGAAAGTCAACAGACAAAGACCGGTTAGAAGACCACGGAAGCGCTGGGAGGATTCGATTGACGCAGACAGCAAATCACTGCTAAGATTTTCTAACTGGAGGACGCGGTCACTGAACCGAGATGGACGCAGGCAAAGTATTCATGAAGCCAAAGTCCGATTTGGGCTGTAGCGCCATCGTAAGTAAGTAAGTAAGTAAACAACAAAAGAATCTTGTGTATTTCAATAAAACAATCTTCATTGAAGAGACGTTTTTCTGTTACAAGTTACTTTAGTTATATTAACTAACTAGCAAACACCCGCGACTTCGTCTGCATAAAAATCGCAATAATAAGCAATTTTTGAGAATGTAGTTAGTAATACATTATTTGGGATATATGTGTAATCTGCTTACTTTAATGGCTCTTTGAAGATAATGTTTTGAATTTTGTTGGAATCATCAACCATAAATTATTAAGAATAAATTATTAAGAATGAAACCATGTTACTCACAATTAAATGAGAGAGGCTCGTGATCAAAACAATCCCGTGATTTGAGAACATATACGTATTGAAGAGCATTAAGGACATGTGAATAATTATAGCTTCTGTTAATTAAAAAAAAGCCCAAATAAAATAACATTAAGCTTGAAAACATATCAGGACTACGATTGTGCGTAGAACCCAAACATACGATACTATAGATGAAATTGAAATTTTTGTGAACCACAAAAATGCATTGAACTGATTTGTTTCACATCATGCTAGAGTAGCTATAAAAATGTTTTGTACCGAATTTAAGCTTCAAAAATTGTGTAGGTACTGAGAAACTTAGTGCATTGAATTTAATGAAATTGTGCAATTTGTATGGGAGGTGGAAGAAGGAGTGGGGATTTTTTGGTGATATTTCGAGAAACAACTATAATCATCATGCAATTGATATAAATTTCAGGACTGTATCATTCACGCTTTTCAAAAAAATCGAATTTTTGTAAAGTCGTGGAATTGTGTCACATTGTATGAGAGGGGGTAGAAGGAGTGAATCTAATCGGTTATTTTTTTCCCTATATTAATAATAATGCAAATTAAGGATTAAGTACAACATTTAAGCTCGATGAAAGTTACACATACTGAGAAAATTGGTGAATAGCATTTCATGAAAAAGTTCAGTTTGTATGGGAGGTGATGGAAGGAGTGCGAGGATTCAAATAATTTGTATACCATAGATCACATTTCAGATAAATAAAAATAGTATGTTCTAAATTTCAAATGATTTGCTCCAATGGTTTTGTAGAAAATTTGATTATTATATATTTTTGAAAATGAGTCATTTTGTATGGGTGGGGGTGGAAGGCGTAGGGGTATTGAACTGAGACCACGCGCAGATTACATCTCGGTGCATATCTAATAAACTGTGAAAGGTTCATTACAATTGGCTTAGTCGTGTTTGCGTGATATATTCAACAAACTTCTTTTCTTCCATAGTTACAATTTATTTTACATGAATTTTTTTTCACAAAATTTATAGCAACGCATCTATTATGTTGAAACAAAATTAGGTGTACACTAATAGTGATATCTATTCTGAAAAAACTCACCCGTTTTTGCCCTTAACATTTTTTCTAGCAGTTCCTTCGTTCTGCTGTAAAAAAAATTTGCCCTGCTGGAAAAATGGTTTGCACACTGGGTAAAACTTGACCTGAAAAATTTACATATCTTGCTCCGAATTTTTCGGCTTTGCAACTCAATTGATCTGTAATGTACGACAACATGTAAAATATTTTGTGACAACAGCGGCAACAGATTCTTCTCCTAGAAAATAGAAACGACTTTCACGAGTTTTGAAGAAATTCAAAGCAACTTGCGCATCAACACCAATGCTAAGATAGTTGTAAGTGTAAATATTACAAAGATAACAAGACAAACAAAACCGACCCAAATTATTCGCAGCTAAAGAGGAGCACTCATGATTCTCAGCTTTCTGGCTAGTTGAAATAAAAATAAACAAAATTTCATGGTAGCAATTTCTTTTTTCCAAGTCCATCAAATATTCAAAAAATAAGCGGTTTTTCTTGAGAGATAGATTTAGAAATAGATTCATTAAGTCCATAACTTGTGCGGTGTGTGATGTGATGAAAAATCGTTTTCTACCTCAGTGGTCTTCTGGAGCATAAATCGGAAGATTATTTAGCAATTCCGAGCAATCTTGTAAAAATACGCTGAATCCGCTCAATTCGCAAGAAATAAATCTGATCAACTGCATTCCAAATCACACAGCAATATTCTAAAATCGGTCTCACAAGAGAAACAGAGAGTGCCTTTACAGTATAAGGGTCAATGAAATCTTTAGAATTACGTTTTACAAAACCAAGAGAGAATCGAAATTAGAATTGGAATCGATCAACACTCCCATATTCTTTACCTCCGTGTTTCTCTAAAACGATTTGTTATTCAAATTATAATCAAAAATTTTCTCCATTTAATAAAAGCATCTTGATTTTAAATTTCCAAGTGCAAATAAGATTTTAAGTTTAGCTTTTTTTCCTCAAATTCAATGTCTTCTAGTTTTCCCACTGGATAGTACGTACATATAATACAATATACCACTGTCTCGGATTCGGTCTCTGCTGAGATCGTTATCAAACTTTGTCTCAGCAGAGACCGAAACGTCACGAATAATAAAGCGTAACAGTGAAGAATCCGGAAATCTTTTCTTTCAATTCAAAATACACTGTGGAAACATTCACCAAAACTAACAATTTAATAGTTGGGAGGCTTTTTTCGTAAGTTCAAAAACAATTTAATGGCAATGCTACAGTAAACTTATTCAAACCAATCAGCGATACTTATTCAAAATGCTCGTGGTCATTATTATTGAAAGAAAAGATTTCCGGATTCCACACTGTTACGCTTTATTATTCGTGACGTTTCGGTCTCTGCTGAGACCTTTATCAAACTTTGTCTCAGCAGAGACCGAAACCTCATAAATAATAAGGCGTAACAGTGTATAATCCGGAAATCTTTTCTTTCAATTCAAAATGCAGTGTGGAAACATTCAACAAACCAACAATTTAATAGTTGGAAAGCTTTTTTCGTAAGTTCAAGAACAATTTAATAGCAATGCTACAATAAACTTATTCAAATGAATCAGCGATACTTATTCAAAATACTCGTGGCCATCAAATTAATTTAATTTATTTGATTCAGCAATTTTATTATTACTTGAAATAAATAATTAAGTTGTTTCAAACATCTATTTTCTTAAATTGTCCACGAATTGTTTTTACAAAGCACCCTATCACTTCAGCCAACTTCTAGTGTAAATTACCGAAACATGTTGTATTTACCATCAAGTTATATTGGCACTCCACGCAATACTTTAAACTACATTGTACTGAAGGGATCAGGTGTACAGTATCGATTCAAGGTATACGATAATTGCTTGGCCAATTGTAATATTTTTCTCTTCTTAATACTGAGCAGGATCAGCTGCCATCATTTAACTAAGTCGATTGAAAGTCGAAGTAAAATGCACACATCTGTGAACTATGTTACAGAAAAGGCTCTCAAATCTATTTGAAATTCACCCTCATTCTTAAATGACACCTGGACATGATGGCACACATTAAAAATCCGTAACTACAATTTGAGAAACCCCTTAAATATTGTTCGAAATCGAAATCCATGCCAATCAAATGGTCATTGCAAATAAGCGATGGTAATCAATTTCCAGCTGAAACATCCACATCGGGATGGCCCCTCTAACAACCTATGATTGATGCCAAATGACTTTACAACCCTTGAATGATGGAAACTTTTCTTGTCCGGAATTAATGTCGGAGGTAGCACAACAGATGTAACCTGAACCGCAAAACTTCTCCCCCCAATTATAAATTGGATGCCACTAAATGCCGAAAGCAATTTCCTTCATCATTGCCCGAATGAAAGTAGAAAAATGGATCGCAGAGAAAGGTCCTTGGTAGTTTTTTTTTTCAACCCTGGTAAGTATTCGGGTTCTGTATTATGGGAGTAGTTGGTGTTGTTGTTCTTGTATAACTTCTTATTAGAAAGGGTTTCGGACACCCTAACCAGATCTGAGGAAGCGCTTGAATCTGTTTCGACCCAGCAGTGTGCTAAACCCCTTGTCTAATCCGAATGTATTATATCTGGTATACGATATACAAGGAACTAGGATGGAAGGAATGAATTAGGGACCTAACCAAAGGATATACTTCATTGCTGGCCATTTATCTTGTCGTAGCCGTTATAGCTATCCGCCAACAAGTTGGCTATTTGTAACACTCTCTTCATCAACGGACTATGCGATATAGATGTGTGTGGGTGTGTGTATGTGGGTTGGTGTATTTGTTTGCGGAAATGGTGTCTGGTTAGTCAGATCGGGGTCAACGTTAGCTAAACTAACAGGTGAGACGATTTGCATAACAACCGTACTTTAGTAATGTTCTCAGTTGTTTCTTATCTTTATTGTTTTAGTTTTCCTATGTACTCGTGTACTTGTGTGTACGTGTTTTCATTTTAGGGATTACGTTACTAGCCATGCTGTGTCCTGTCTACATCAATTACATCTACATATATCCCCACTATCCAAAAAGTACTTTACGTTAGATGACATAATTTCCATTGAAACGGAATATGTATACGTAAAGCTTGTTTTCGCATAGAAAAACATATTGCCTAGAGGCTTGATGATACGATGCAGAATATAACATTTCGGCCTTAAATAATATTTGGGAGATTTTAATCTTTAAGTCCTTTACACAGATGGCACTAAACTTTTTAAGAGATTTTAAGATTAGCTAAAAACTAGGAATGGAGCAGTTAGACTATATTTTATGGATTTAAGGAAATATGTTAATCTTATTTTTCCAGAAAATTTAAGGAGAAACTTTTTGCTTTCTATCGATCAATCAGGATATATTTTAATTAAAAGGAAAATTTTCCGGACTTTACACTGTTTGCTTTATTATGCGGGACGTTTCGGTCTCTGCTAGGACCGTTATTAGAACTGATCGACAATTACAAAGCTTTTGTAATTGTCGATCTGTTTAGTAAAGGTCTCAGCAGAGACCGAAAAGTCACGCATAATAAAGCAAATAGTGTAAACTCCGGAAATCTTTCCTTTTAATTTAAAATACACCGTGAAAACATTCACCAAACCAACAGAACACAACTATTCAGAGATTGCATGAATTTGCGGAAATCGCATAAAATTTAATTACAGTGCAGGAAATCCGTCTTATACTACATTAGGTATTCGAAAATATTAGTGGTTTGGTTCGTCCTTTGTGCGAATAGCTTTCTCGCAATTTTGATCGACTTTTATTTTGGTTCTATTAATTTGTAGAGCATTTTCTTCCGAATTGTAGAAGAGAGCTTATCAATCCACACTAAGTTAGTTCAGCTTTAACTATCAAGCACAGTCTAACCCAGCACTACATCTCACCCAGCACTACTATCTAGTCCAAATAAAATTACATTTCAAGATTAATTTATTTCTGATTGAACGAGCTGCCATCTAACTGACTTCCGCTTCATTCGAATTGAATGAATTTCCCTTTTTGATAAATTGCTCACAATTAACTTAACTAACAAATCTCAACCCTTTTCATTTTGTCGTCCGCTCTTTAATCCATCAAACCTATCAGCAGGTTCGAAAATGAAGCTCAGAACGTCCTACAGTAAAACCAATCAGAAACGATTCCTTTTATTTTCTACGCTATTAATTTATCATCTGAGACTCCGGTGATGATTAAAGCCTTCCCGTCATAGGGCACACAGATTCACTGCAACACGTTCGATTTCTACTCACCCCGTTTCGTTTATATCCCGCTTCATAGAACGATCTTAAGCTCGGTGTTTTCGCCTGCTATATTCCCAAACGGTTAGCTTTTTCACTACTCCGGATTTCTTAAGATGATTCACAATCGGCTGGAATTTCTCTTGCAAAGATCCTTTGGCGAACAAGTATATGAAAAATGTAGAGCAAATATGATGGTAGAGAAACAAAAAATGGAATATTCTCTATATAAAAGACATATGTCCTTTTATGCCATTTTTTCTCGGGTTTTATCTCTCACGAACACCTGCCATGCTGAAACATAGGCGCTCGGAACTACCCTTAACGGAACAAACAACCAAATAGATAGCACCTATTCTCCAAGTCAGCCGATGCTCGTTTATGCGGGTGTATATGGAAGATGATTAATGGGCTGGAAGGCAAACAGACTCTAAACAGACTTTTTTCCAGCTTTAGAAGTGGAACGAAAAGATTTGGCAGCTCTGTTATAGATTTTTGATCGAAATGAAGAAAAATAGATATTCCCTAGTGTAGTTGTTCCTTCGCTGTATCCACCATAGATACGTTGGAGAATAACAAAATTTACTACGGTATTATTTTTTAGAAAAAAAAAAAAAAAATATGGAAAATATTGTGCCATTTATTATTTAAAAGATTTCAAATAGAAGGAGTTGTAGTGAAATAATGATTGTTATGTCTTTTCCAAACTTATTTATACTCGTGTTTAATGAGCAATAAACACACACACACCAGTCACAAGCACAAAAAGCAATTTTTCAAGTACAAGGAATCAAAAATAGTGACGAAATAAATTTTTGAATAATAATTTTTTGACCGCATCGAATGCAAAAATCTTTTGATAGATACGAAAAATTAACAGAAATCTTAAACAATAATGTTTAATGACCCAGGCAAAGCTTTCAAAAAATGTACTATATTGAAAGGAAATATTTTCGGTTTTCACACTATTATGCTTTATTAAATGTGACGCTAAGGTCTCTGCACACTGAGACCTTTATCCCAGCCCTATATGCAAGAATTACTTTATTATTCTAATAATAAAGTATTGTGATCGACACAGAAAAAAAAAATTTGCTACCCCGAAATTTTGTTTCTTCGTGTTTCATGACTAAATTAGCCTAAAAATGCAAAAAAAAAAAAATCCGTCCCGCCGTAAGCCATACATATGGACTCATATCTCCGAGACCGTTAAAGGTAGAATGTTCGTTTTATGGACAGGTTGTTGATTGGGTAAGTGAGCTCCAATTTCTGGGGAGTGTTAGGTGGAAGGGGAAGGCGGCGGGAGGAAAAGAGTCAAAAACTACACTTGCTAATATTTCCACCAGGAATACAGATAGGAAGCTGAAAATCAGCAGAGATATAGAGAGGGCTGTGGGACTACAAAAATAATTTAATTTTTTTATCCATTGGCGTCCATTGGGGGGGCTAAAAACAAATTGTCGGCCGAATTGTTTTTTCAAACGAATAAACTTTGAAATTACTTATCATAAAAAACTCATATTTTGGGACTATTAAGGCCGCAGAATCAGCTTAGAGAGAGGCTAATTATTGCAAGGGGGCGGGTCAGAGGGGGGGGGGGTTGGTTCAAAGAAAAAAACTTAAAAATGAGTATCTCAACTATCACAGCTATGTAATTAAAACTTAAAATATGTATTAATCTGTACTAGCGAAATACGAAAAAAATATAACCTGTGGATATAATTGTAGTGAGGGGAAATGGGAAGCATTTTAAAAATGGCGCACTTTTATAAATTACAAATCGTTATATCTCAAAATTAAGTACAGATATTAAATTGAAAATTTGTCAGATTGTAGAACTAAATAATTTCTAATTTTGGTAAAAATTTTGAGCTGAGAGGTGTAAGGGGAGGGAGGTGGTAAGCAGAAATATCCAAAATTTTTAATAATTTTCTTAGGTCTCTGGTGAAAGATGCAAAGTTTAATAAAAAAAAATAATAATTTGTTCCACAATTGTTATAAACCGACCCCCACCCCGGTCTAACGTGCACAAGGTGTTTCATATGCATTGAAAAAAACACATAACCTGAAAATTTTTGAATGAAATTTTAAGGTAGGAACTTGAAAATTTGCAAAATGTATTTAAAAAAATCCTTAAATATATTAAATATTAACTGGTCGAATATCTTTAAAACGTCTATCCCCTCCCATACAAAATTATTTTTTCGACCATTTTCAAGAAATCAATTCTCTGGCCGGGGTGTAAAAACACATAAGTTAAAAAATTACTTTTTCTGGATTATTGCAGTACATAAGTCAAAACTAGTTTAATTTTGTTTTGGCTTTAACAACATAAGAGACCTAAAACCCATTTAGAACAAAAAGAAAATCATTTATCAGAAAGGAAATGAAAGAACATAAATTGTATGCACTATACCAAAACTATTTCCTTCTATTCTGAAAAATTGTAAAAGTTGACTTATGTGGTTTTACACCCCGGCCAAAGAATTATCACTATTAAAAGCTATCAATTTAAAATTTTGCATAAGAACTTCTAAAAATAGTTGAAACAAAATTGCTTCTAAGGTTTTGAAATCGCGCATGCCCTTCTACCACCTCCCATACAAAAGTATGATTTCGACCAATTTCACTGAATCAACTAATAACCAACAAACTAAAAGCTACGAACTTGAAAAGTTGTACAAGCGCCTTACAAGAGAAGCGAAATAAGACTACATATCAAATTTTACGATTCCCCTACCTTCTCTACCCCCTCCCATACAAATGTTCGGTTTCGTGAATGTAGAATACACCGAATTTTATGAAAATTCTATGCAGCTTCGGTTATGAAACACATTCTATACAGAGAATATTGGTCATGATTCAAGCAATCAATTAAGAAGCTATTAACATCCACCCACCCTTATTATCACCCCTCCCGCTCCCCTCATAAGAACCCAAACTTGCATAAACGAATGAAATATTGTTAAATTAATAACAGCCCTGCCCAAGAATTCTCTTTCACTTAGTCTCCCAAACCACTCTAACCTGCATGTTGACTTTCCATGCATCCGCAATTTATCCCAAAAATAAAAAAGTTTCGCCTGACTTGTTGGCAGTTTAGTTTTGTTGTTTTGACTCGAATCAATAAAGCATCTTCCGAATTTTCTCAATTCCTTTAGATTAAAAGAAATCACCCTTTGTACAAAGCATGCGTCAAATCCTTGTTATAGTGCGGTTGTAACAACCAAAAGTATGCATTTAGAAGCGCAATTGGCAATGATTAAGTTACACCATACCTTGAAAGTGCAAAATATCACGAAATAGCCTTTGGATTGCAAAATAAACTAATTTATTCCCGATTAGTTATTTGAAAGGGTAATAAAATGATCCGCTCGGCAAATTAACTTGGACTGGCACTGAATGTACTGCTACTATGATCGTTACCATTAGTTGTGTGTTGTAGTTTTACCTACAATGGCACTACAGCTCAAATCGGGCCTAGGCCTTCCGACCTTCAGGTTCCTTAACTTTTCTCATTGTTTATTGTGGAAGGGTTGTTAGACCATTGCATATCCCTCTATCCACGAATTTTTCACTTTCGTAGATTAAGGTGACCAATGTATACCCAAGCAGGCAGTTTGCTGGAATTATGCGTCGACCAGGATTTGAGCTCATAACCTTCGCATTGCAGACCAACACGCTACCCACTAGGCTACACCCTATCCTTATCACAGTGCTTCGTTTCAATTTCAAAGTCGATAGCTCTCATATATTCGAAAGAGAAATGCTATTGTCGAATTTCTAATATAAAAAGTTATATGGAAGGGGGTAAAAAGAGTGAAGTGAAGCTGATAATTTTTTTTAACAATTATTGCAATTATTAAGGGACAAATTGTGGTAAAATTCCAAGTTTGTACTTTTTTAGTGGAAATGGCAATCAGTATAATGCAGTGACCAAAACTGTGCATTTATATGTGGGAGGAGGTTCATGAAGTATATGGACCAAAACGAAATTTTTCGTTCTTAGTGATTTTTCTATTGTTATACTTTCCACAAAACTTCAAGTCGATAGCTTTGAAAATTTCGAAGAAAAATAATTTGTTTGAAATTTCAAAATTTCGTGAAATTTGTATGGGAGGGGGTAGAAGGAGTGATGATATTTTTTTCAGAACTGATTCTTGTGCGATGGTCTAGCAACCCTTCCACAATAAATAATGAAAAAATGTTAAGGAACCTGGAGGTTAGGAGGCCAAGGCCCGATTTGGGCTGTAGCGCCATTGTAGAATGTAGAATGGTGATAAGGATGTTGATAAGCAGTTTCAAAACCATCTAAAACCTTCCACTCCCTCAGCCACCTCCCATAAATAAGCCTTCATTTTTGGAAAGCTACGTTCAATTTCTTCGAAAATAATGAAAGCTACAAACTTTAAATCCAACACGAAACATTCGGTGTCATATACAAAAATTACAAACCTCCCCCGCCCCCTCTGCTTCTACCACCGCCCATACAAAAGTCAATATTCGAAAGAATTTGAGATGATATATTTTCGGGTACATTAAAATTTTTTCCATTTCATCTAGAGACTGGAATGGAATGGATATATGCACGAGCAAATTTTGAATTTTGTGTCTTTTAACACAGCCATAAAAAAATACTAAACAAATTTTTGGCCTTTTGGATAACCACTTCTCTCCCTTTACACCGCCCAACTTAAAATTTTTACCCAAGTTTAGGCCGTATAGTTCTGCAATCTGACAGAATTTCAACTTAATCTTTGTATTGTATTTTGAAATATACCCGTTTGAAATTTTGAAAAGTGCACCATTTTTAAAATGCTTCCCAGTCTTAAAATATTGTTGGTCATTCATTAAAACGGTCAACCAAAACTTCACAAAATTTTCCACACCTCCTTTTACAGATGGTGAACGAATCATTAAGATAAAGCTAATATTTTGGTTGCGAACTTTACATGAAACTCTTTGATGGGACTCATCAAATCTCCAGCAAAACCACCGCATGCCAGTTTCTCACTTTCACCTATTCACTTTCTAACATGGCTTATCTCCAGAATACTTTAGGACCTCAATACTCATAAATCTGGTAACCCCAATTACACTTAAGAAATTTTTTTCCTCTCTGGTTCGCAATATACTTATCTGCCATTTTCTTCAGGACACTTTCCAACCATGTGGAAAAGGGCAAATGTCCAGCCAATCTCTAAGAAAGGGAAAAAAAGGAACTCCCTCGAACTGCCCCCTACAGCTACCACTTCAGTGCTATCGTAAGTGATGGGAACGGCTGTCAGTTGCAAACTAGTTAGTTACTTTGAAGATAACCATCTTATCCATGTTCGCCAATACGAGTTCAGTTCTAGACATTCCACTATAGATATCCTAGTCTATCTGACTGAACGTTAGAACGCGTGCATTCACAAATACAGCGAAGGTCAAGTACTGGCTCTTGACATTGCGATGGCATTTGACAGAGTTTGGCACAAAGCTCTATTAGAGGTTGTAACGCTACCTTCATCAAATGGATTGAAATTTTCCTTTTTGTACACATCCACCGCCAGTTTAAGCTCTCTCTTCCAGAAACTGCCTTGTAAACTCATCGTTTAACTTCCATATACTGACTTGACTGTACTTCGAATGCATTAAACGGTGACCCCCTAAGTTATTTTTGGAGGTATAAAAAAATATAAGTTCATTGAGGAATTTTTATTATATCCTTGATCATCAAATTAAGCCTTAAGACTACCACAGGCTATAGCCATAATGTGTACCTATTCCTGCTGAACAATGATCCAAGATGTCTGCATAACTCCAGCATGGTTTGCCACAAAGAACTGGACTATTGAACTGCCAACATAATCTATAATTTAATATATTTCTTCAGGGACATTTTCTCTCACGTCAATTGGTTCAATAACTTTATAAAATACAAATTTTGGAGTAGGCGGAGAAAATTAAAAATTCCATTCATTTTCAAATTGGTCTAACTATCGGGCATAATTATGAGGGAGATCGCTAAATCAATTCTTTTATTGTCACTTTTGTTCACTTCAAAACACTCTTATTCCAGTTGGGAGTACAGTAAATGTGTTTGCAGAGGCCTAGGGTATGATGGCCTTAATAGCTTGAAAGCTTTAGCTACAGCTACCTTCACACACTGACAGTGGAAGGCTGACCGCTTATTTAGCATTATCTTCAACTCACTCAATATCTTGTTTAGATATTGTATCCATAAATTTCGTAATTTTGTTTGCGTTCATTTTCAGGACATTTTGTATCCGTGAAGAACTAACTTCATATTTGATCTACAATCAGTTGGAGCTTCTTGCAACTTGGTAGATTCTTCTAAATAATCCAGTATTTCTGCGATAGCACCATCCTCATCTAAATATATATTTGTATCAAAAGCGATGAAAAGTATAAAAAGAGTCCAAAAGCAATTCTGGATCTTGTTAGAGAAGATAGTATAACTTTTCATTTAACACTGGTTCGATGTAATATTGTTACATGTCAACACTACCCTACTTTTCGAATTTTCGAGATCATCAACCAACAAAAAAAAAAGATTAGGCCGTCATGTTGCCGGTTCATCACGCTGTCAGTACGTCAGACTGTCGGTCCGTAATTGTCATTGCCTTTTGATTTGGTTAACGATCTCGAACATTCGAAAAGCTGGATAGTATTGGCATGTAACAATATTGCACGGGAGCAGTGTTAAATGAAAAATTATCCTAAATCCAAAATTGCGTTGGGTATTTTATGCACTTTTCGAGAAGAAGAAATATGAGAATAAAAAAAAATAATAATAATAATAATAATAAAATAAAAATAATCAAAGAAGCTTTCGAGGAGTACTATAAGGAAATTAAATATTACGTGTTTTATAGAACGTTAAAAATTTGATTTTTTCCTTATGTAATTGGGATAAAATATTTTTAAATCTGGAGGGAGTTTTGAAAACCCGTGAGTAAATCGACAGCCAATAGTAAAAAAAAAATAGGTCAAGATATCTCATGTAGTTCCTGAGAAACAAGTAAGAAAATTAAAAAAAAAAAATAGATATTTCGAATTTTCTCAATTTTGCCCAAAACCCGGGAAAAAAGGAAAAAAATTGTCGGAGATAAAGCAAAATTTTCTATTATAAAAGTGTTCACTATTAAAGAGGTTAAAAAAATAATAGAAATTTCGAGAGAAAATTACACATTATTTTCTTGGCAATGTACCATAGTTCAAAATAAATTGAAACCCACGATCATAAAATAACACTTATCGCCCATTAGTTTTATTCATAATTCTACAGTCGGAAATATACATACTTCAAATTTTATTAAATATGTTTTAGCCTTCCCCATTATATTTGTGTTAATGCAATCCTAGCCTAAGAACTACTTAAAGTAGCTGGAGTGATTCCTTTTTATTGTTATTATTATTTTTTATTTGATACATTTATAAAATCATTTCGCTAGATAGAACTTCCATTGTCTGGATAACGATCTTAAATGACATGCAATGTATACCTCTATCTAGCTGACATCGAAACCGAGGTTTTAAATATAAAAAAAATATCTTGATTCCCACGCTAGTTCTCAGGCATTAAGACCTCATCATCCGCTACACACTCAACTCAATTTACATAATCATGAAATTCATCAAATTGCATGACAGAATTTTTTTTCTCAAAAAGTTCTTCTAACCTAAGTAGAGGGAGGTCGGGGTCATTTATATGAGTAATAATAACAGAGATAAGAAAAAATTAGGAAACAATAGACATGATGTCGCGAATACACACACCGTTCACTTCATCAATTTTCACCCACTGACTGCTTCGAAATGAAGAAACTTCAACCATCGTGAAATCATCTTACGAATCGTATGGCAATTAGCCACTGGTCATTACCAAATTTCCGCCATACAAATAGCAGACAACTCGAAAATCATTCTACACCTGAAACTTAATTACAGTCCGCACTCAATTACAGGTGATACCTTCCAAGAGACCATCCGCGGAATTGAAGTCATTGTGGCGGAACCGAGATACTATGGTGTCCGTAGCGCCTATTCTATGAGTCAACTTCCGTTCGCCTAGGAGTGGTCTTTCCAAAGATGTCGCAGTTAGGGAACAACAAATTCGTCTTCTTCTAGAGAGGTTATGTGCAATTCAAATAACATTTGCTCCACCAACACAATCAACCGTCACGCTGTCTGCTCTTGTTCTGATGCCAAAATGTCTTAAGACGTTCAGGTATGGTAGATAGTGGTATACGAATATAATAAGAACAACAACAATTGCCTTCCCGTGCACTCCCTTTGGGAACTTGAGAGGCTTTGTCTTGTCGCTCAGGTTTGTTTCTTTTCTTCTCAGTTTTTCTTTTCTTTTAATCGCTACCATTAAGTGCCCCGTGGTTGAGAGACAACACGATTCCCACATTAAAAGTTCAGGTGAACGTTGGTGCCTTTGTTTTTTTCCACAAGGTTCTGTCATCTGTCCTCTGCATGCATAAATTGACTCGTTCCTTTTAGAATAGGTTGATTATCCTTAAAAAGTTCTTCGAACGGCCGAGTTGCATATACATTCATATAACAATAAGGGTATTTATGTATGTCCGGATATAGTGTGTTAAGTGTACACGATATGTGAGATTTTGAAGTCCATCGCGAGTATATCGTGCGTAGATGGGGGCACACCTGTTGATTTTTATCCTAGGGGTGAATGCTTGACATAATGGTTTCCTTTGTACATAAGTGAATCATATTAATTGTGATGACAGTGAAAAGGTTTTAATATTTTTAATTTAGTCCAAAATTACATTTCAAGATAAGATTTACTGCTTGGAGTATAAAAGGATGCGACGATGACCATTTATTTCAGTTGGTTAGAGAGAGCAGTCCATGTTCTCTCCACAGATTGGAGCAGCCCAGATG
This sequence comes from Chorisops tibialis, assembly GCA_963669355.1. Taxonomy (NCBI): domain Eukaryota; kingdom Metazoa; phylum Arthropoda; class Insecta; order Diptera; family Stratiomyidae; genus Chorisops; species Chorisops tibialis. The sequence goes on from OY770262.1 coordinate 315,328,085, forward strand.
AACGCAGATAGTGTGCTGGAATTATTTTTAGACCCGGTTTTTAACTCACGTATTCCAGATCCAGTAGGCACCCAGCGTTACCCACTAATAAAGTTGCAATTTAATATGAACTACATACTTTCCGACTGCATCTAGTTAGGATCGAATCAAGCTTATCCGGCGTATTGTGCTAAATTCTATCGTTACCCTACCTCTCAAACATGGACGGAAAAAACATCTGGACCTATCCGACTCTTAGATCCTTTTTGATATAGATTAGATAAGATTAGATTAATTTATTGCCAAATTTTAAATCTATTTTTTGTCAGTCTTATTTTATTATTGAATGTTTTTCTAAGTAGAAATTTATTAGATCTATGCGATAAATTTATACTAATAAGTTCAAGAGTTGTATGCTAATTCTTATATCTAATAGTTTTATTTTTGTTAGTAAATTCTCGTTTTTATTCACATTGGCCATTTAAGATGTGATAATACTTGCTTTTACCGTACATATTATTTAATTGCACAGTCTCTAAAAGGAGAAGGAAAGGAAAGAGAAAAACAAAGAGTAGGAGTAAGAAATGGTGGGAGGAGGGAATAAAAGAGATAAAAAAACTACCCATTTTAATCTGTGTCTGATCTTTTGTTTAATACAATTTGATAATTGTATTCATATCTTGACTTGAACTAGTTGTATGGTCGTTAATAAGAGATATTTAAGACATAAAATTTTATCCGCAGCTAGTTTTATGTGTTATCCTCAAAGTCTAATAATCGAGTTAAAATGATATTTATTTTATTACTCCCGTAACACATCTCAAGCCGGCCGATTTGTTGAACTATTCGCATCATCGAATAACCTATGCTAAACTATAGACAGGGCTACTCGTATCTCTGACGTTGTAGGTCAAGACTCTTATCTTCTTGATCTTTTTTTAACTTCAGACCCAGCCAAATACTTAACACTCGAAAGATCAGACCACTGTGTGATTTCCGCCTGTTTCCCAGTTTCCATCTCGACGCCAATCACACCAACTCGAAAAAAGTTGGTATGGCATTACGGAAGTGCAGATTGTTTCAGTCTTAAGCAATTTTATCATTCATTTGATTGGTTAATATGATTCAACAGAGGTGTTTTGTATACTTCTTCTGCAGTAAATGAGACCATCTTATTGGACATGAGACTTTTCATCCCTCAAAGCTACAAACCAATCAAGCCCTGCTCTAAGGCTTGGTTTAATGAAAATGTAGTACTGCGACACGGGTTGAAAAAGCAGCGTACCGTGCTTATAACCAGTTGCAATCTGAAGTTAATTGGGTTAATTTAAAAAAAGAACGGCATCTGTGTAAATCCAGCTTACACTGAGAAAAATATTTACTTGACCAGAAACTGAGGCACAAAATTTTGAGAAGTCCTAGGGGCAGCAAAAGTTTCTGGTCTATCGCTCGTTCCATCACAGGTAGTTCTGCATCATCGATTCCATCTTTAATCTGCAACAATGATGTTATTACGGATACTAACACGAAAGCAAATATCTTAGCAGCTCAATTTGCTACCAACTCTTCTTTACCACCAACGAACTCTAGTCTTCCAACGTATACTACACTAAATTCTTATTTAGGACAAATTAAAATTCGTCCGAGTAACATACATATACCGGGCTTTTAAGAATCTAGATGCTAACAAATCGTCTGCTTGCGTTCGAACCCATGCGCATGTACTTGGTTTCACGCAAATTTATTTTCAGTCCCGAATCTTTGCATTGAGAATGCAACGAGTGAACATTTGACTTTAAGTCCGAACGGTTATGTGCAAGCAAACACACGTCATTGAAAAATTTGATTGAAACACACGTCATCAGCATAATCAAGGTGACTTAAGATGTTAAATAGTCTTTATTAAAGACCTTTACCTTCCCCACCTTCCAGTGCAGCTTTAAAGCTGTCATTTATTACCACCAGAAACAGGGCTGGTGATAATATGCAACCTTGCCTGACACCCGTTCGCACAAAGAAGGTCTCGGTCAGCTCTCGTCTATGCAAGACGCGACACCTTGAATCTTCGTAATATTCTTTAATCATAGCTATGACCTTATCTGGAATACCACTCCTACGCAAAGTATTCCATATGTAATCTCGATTAACGCTGTCGAAAGCCTTCTTGAAGTCCACAAACATGAGATGTAGTGGCGAACTCATTTCGGCTGACTGCTCCAATATTATCCGTAGGATAATTCTGTGGTCGGTACAAGACAATCTCTTCCTTATCTGGGATCGTCCCTAATGAAGGATTGTTGCGGTTGGATGTTTGGTAGTTGTTCTGTTTCTGGAATATCTTCCTCTAACAAGATTAATTTATATCTTCCTCTTACAAGATTAAAATATCAGAGAATAATTCCTTCCATCGCGGCAACTCACTAATATTAAGGAGAGTTCCGTTGACAAATCTCACCAGGTGGTTAGCGTTGAAATTCCTGTTCGTCATCTGTTTCATGATTTTATATCATGAGCCCATGTAAAAATAGTGAGCCCGTATCCCCAAGGTAAGCCCCAGATTCTGCCTTGTTGGCTAGATCTTCAATGTCCTTTCTCTTGTTGCGTCCAACAGCCTTTTTAAGCTGTATATGAGAATTGCGGTAGTTCCGCCTCAGGTTGAGCGTTCATTGGTAGACATCGGGTTGAGAGATGATTGCCAATTTTTCCGATCGCCAACCTTGTCCCATGTGTCTTGCGACATCCAGGGTTTCTCACTGCTTTGCACATATCTCACAGATTCTTCAGCACTAGTTAGAAACGCGTTTCTGGTTGCCTCCCAATCACCGTCCAAAGTGCGTATTTCAGATGCGCCCAATATGGTTGATTTTTCGCGTAGAATGGTGGTGTACTAGCGTTTTTTGTTGAGATCTCTGAGTTTATCCACATTAAGCTTGCGCATTGCATTTGAAGAATTTTTGGTCGTCGGATTGCTGCTATTGTGTACAGCAAGCAAGCAGGCAATCTCAAGTGGTGATCGCTCCCCACGTTAGCTCTACGTTTCGCTCACACATCGAGGAGACATCTTCTCCATCGGCGACTTATAGCCAAATGGTCGATCTGGTTCTGAGTAACACCATCAGAGGAAACCCAAAATGTTTTATGATGACTCTTGTGTGGAAAAAGAGTCCCTTCAATGACCATTTGCAGAGTACTACAAAACTCCACAAATGATTCGCAGTTTTCGGGTCACTTAATCCAAGGTCGTGACGCGTCCACCCAAAGGTCACTTTGTCTCCCCATGACGTGTTCTAGTCCAGTGATGTCAGCTCCAACCTGGGCGTTCATATCTCCTGAGATGATAATAATATCCCCTCTTGAAACACGTTCGAAGGTGGCACTTAGGTGGCTATAAAACTTCTCTTTGGCACCAGGTATTGCGGTATTAGTTGGTGCGTAGCACTGTAGAATTTTGACGTTTCTGACACTGGTCCTGAGCTTGACGACGATAATCCTATCCGAAACTAGTTCCCAGCTGATGAGACTGTTTCTCGGTCTCGGTGTAAGGACGCCACGCCAGTTTTGGCTCTCAGGGCCAACGTGCAGAATGGTGTTTTCGCTAGGAGCTCGTTCGTCTCCTGATCCTGTCCATCTGTCCTCGCTCAAGCTCAAGATTTGGATATTATAGTGCTCCATTTCATCATTGATTAACTGATTGGCGGTGCAAGGACCGAGTGACCTAACCCTTCCCCCGTCATTCCATGTTCGAACGTTCCAGAAGCCAATCATAGTCCGTTTCCGAATGCCAAAAGTCGTTATCGTAGAATCAGTCCGTATCCAAGGCGCTGTAACCGTTTCTTGTATCAGATAGGTCTTAAGGTCACGGGTGAGCCCATGATCCAGTGAGTGTCCATTTGCCATTTTTAGGGCAAGCAGGATTGGCTGTGGGTGAATTTTACTGCCCCTATCCCACAGTGGGAACACAGCATGTACAGGGTGAGCCAAATAGAAGTTTCTTTTAAAAAATGCAATAAAATGAACAAAATTAAATTTTTTTCCATGTATTATGGCTTCATTGGTAAGAGCAATCATTCCCATTATTGATGGAACACAACTTCGTTCAAGTGGCTGCCTCGGCTGGCTTCGCAGTAGCGCATTCTGTCATTCCAATTTTCCAAGACCATGTTGATGGTTTCGGGCTGTAGCTCACGGATTGCTTGGATGATATTGGCCTTAAGTGCTTGAATCGTTTCTGGATTGTTGGCATAAAATCGGTCCTTCACGGTTTCCCAGAAAAAAAAGTCCAATGGGGTCAAATCGCAGCTCTGAGGCGGCCAATTGACATCGACAAGACGGCTGATAACACGATTTGGGAATTTGGTGTGTAAAAGATCGATTGTGGCATGGGCTGTGTGGCATGGCGCGTCATCCTGCATGAACCAGAGGTCGTCCAAATCCATGTCTTCAATATCAGTAAGAAAAAGTCGGATAACATGGCTCTGTAACGTTCACCATTGACCGAAACGTTGTTCCCAGCCTCATTTTCGAAGAAAAATGGTTCAATGATCCCACCACTCCACAATCCGCACCAAACTATCACTCTCTGTGGATGCATTGGCTTCTCGACAATAACGTGCGGGTTTTCCGAGCCCCAGATGCGGCAATTTTGTTTGTTAACGTAGCCTCTGAGATAAAAATGCGCCTCGTCAGAAAAGATGATTTTTCGCCCAAAATCGTTGTCCAATTCCAGCTGCTCTAAGACCCAAACTCCGAAGCGATAACGAAGCGGATGGTCGATGGCCTTCAATTGCTGAGTCAATTGGACCTTGTAAGCGAATAATCCGAGATCTTTGTGCAGAATTCTCCTCAGGCTAGTGCGTGAAATGTTGAGCTGTTGAGATCAACGGGGAGTTGATGTTCGTGGAGTGAGTTTCACACTCTCGGCTACAGCAGCCACATTCTCGTCTGAGCGCACCGCACAACGACGGGGACCATGAGTGTTGTCCACTAGCATGCCAGTCTCACGAACTTTTTGCACAAACTTTAATACAGCAGACGCGGTGGGTGCTTCATTTCGGCCAAAACGCACTGTTTGGGCTATACAGCACTCACTTTGGAAATAAGTTTTCAATATTTTCCAACGTTTTTCAAGTGTGAAGCGAATCATTTCGTTCCGCGGAGGTATGATACTGACTTTTTGTCAAAATTTCGAGCGGGGAACAGCTTTCAGTGTCAAAATAACCTATGATTTAAAAAGAAACCACTGGATGGCCAACCCTGTAATTTTTCGAAATTAAGGACCTTTTTGGTCACAATGGCCGTACGTTTCTTACCGTCCTTTTGAGAAACAAATAGCTTGTAGTTTTGTAACATTAGGTCTTTGATCTCTCTGCTTTCAGTGATCCATGGCTCTAGTGTTAATGTCCCATTGAAATTTCCTTCCTCCAGGGTGATCTAAGGTTCAGCCGATGGTAATCTATTGTGATGCAAGTTTATTTCAACCACTCTCAGCATCCTAATGTGCCAGAGTACGATTAAGCGTTGCGGACAGGATAGAAGTAGGCCTGCTGTCCCATTTATGATCCCTTCATTCGTATCAATAGAAATTTTTCCTCAGTGGAAGTCAGGGTTTCTATTTCCTGATCTCATTCCATTTCATTGGCCTCAAGGGTGTTTATGATTCCGTCCTTGGAGTTTCGCTATATAAAGCGTACATAAAGACTTCCGATGACCCAGGTCCCAGTTTTTTTAATTATTTTGAAAACCAATCTTTGACCGATGTTTCCGAGTGGGCTACTATGATCGGCTACAGCTACAATTAAGTGCTTCTTAGTGACATCAACCCTTTTTTGACGTAGTTGCCCTAATCTCTGGCATTGTGTCGCAAGGATTCGCCTTTTTAGACAGTGATCAGGGTTGGTTCTCTTCTTCCGATCTCTGGCTATTATGTCTTTTTGTTTCTGCAGTGATAAGCGTGGTTTATTAGCTCTTTGACTCTTGAACACCCCTTCGTTTTGCTATGGTTTCTTTAGCCTAGGATAGATCCTTTATCTCCATTGAAATTAGTTTTTTCTTGTTGACAAGTCCCATTTCATACCCAAGCGTGACTTTGTATTGGCCGCCTATAATTCTCTCGTTTGGACCCTGCTGTCTTACGCATCCTGGTATCCTCTCCGTTGTATCCAATCCTCGTCTTCTTCACTTTGGATTTTCGCACTTTCCAGATCCGAATTCGATTTCGAAGTGTCCAAAGCGCTTTCTGATTGTTTGCTTTTGTATTTTAGGTCAAGAGTAGTACCTCCGAGACAGTCACCCTCACTGATCCGGAAGTGCTAGCAGTAACCTTACCATCCACACGCGGGGATTATTTGTCCAATAGCACTCAGCCCGAATCGGTCCTCCTGATTTTTAGTTTCCTTGAAATTTTTATTTAGTTATTGTGGAAGAGTTCTTAGCCCTTTGCACAGCCCTCTATCTTGTTATTAGTCCCTAGCGCGACAAACATTAGAGCAATCGAGACATACTCTCAAATTTTTCAGGAGCTTGGGTGTCAAAAAGCCAAGTGAGTAGCGTGCTAGTCTACAATGCGAAGGTTGCGAGTTCAAATCTCGATCGACGTATAATTCCAGCACTCTGCCTGCTTCGGTATACCTTGGTCACCTCAATCTGCGAAAGTGAAAAATTCGTAGATAAGGGGTTGTGCGAAGGGCTAACAACCCTTCCACAATAAATAATGAAAATGTTAAGGCGCCTAAAATTATGCAGTCAAGGGCAAGGCTCGATTTGGACTGAAATGCCATTTTAGATTAGATTAGATTAGAAAAAAATGCAGGACAAGAAATATGAGTTTCAACCATGATCACAAACCAATTTGGTTGATAAGAAGTGAGGGTACAGTGGGGGCAACCTTTTTATTCGCTGGAATGAAAACTCTGTGGCACTGGTGTTACAGAAAGAACCAATCCACTTATATTTGGGCATAATACCTAAATAGGTGCCACTCAATTTACCCATAATCTCAATTTTCTTCAATAACTCAACAGAAAGAACCAACCATAGCTGCCCGAATACTTTGTCCCCCATCAAATCGTTATATTTTATTCGAACTAATTCTTAAGAAAGACATTATCTAAGCCATCTCATTCGAAAGTACGTTTAGAAACCGTTAAATGCCATCGAATAACCAACCCCTGAATGCCGAAGCAATAACTACCCTCTATAATATATCGGATCCTATCAATCCACTTAGGGAATCAAAAGCCTTGTCATGAATGAATTGCTAAATCCGATAAAGTGTCATTGATCTGTAAATATTATTTTTCCATTCATTGAAAACTCGATAATCTACGAGAGCATGAATGGGGAAGCGCAATCTTCCGTTTTGTATACGTCCATTGAATCGTCCCATACTGTCTCTTCAAATTCGAGTGTCTTTAAAGGGATTAGCACTTGTTGAGGACGTTTTCCATTGATTTGCCTGGAAAGGAGGAAAAGTTTGCGATAAACAAACATTATCTACCGCTCAATGGACAGCTCCTTTTTGCTTCACGTCATTTCAATCTTCGAAGGCAAACTCAAGCTGGCAATAAAAAGCCATTTTAAGTTCTATTGCACCCGCTTATCTAAATGCCGCCCTTTAAGGCACACCTCCTCGCCGTTCGCCCGGAAAATATAAACGAGGGCAACAAAACTGAAAGCTTCGCATTTGTATGTCATCACTTGACCCAATTGTGACATTTCTGTCATCTACCTAACAGGATTATAGTGTTTTAGTCCCCTTGGCTCTTTTGTTGAAAACGGAGAATATGAACACGAAGCGGATGTGCACCAGACCAGACTCATGAGTTCAGGGGTATGGGTAGTGGGCGGATAATGAGAAGGGAGAGGACCGAGGAGGAAACGTATAAGTAAGCCCCGGTGCTGCTTCAAGATTAGGCACGAGGTCTCCAAAGAGTCCTTCTCGCAAACCTCCCTCCTCCTGGCACGCTTGAGAAGAAGAGGCGAATAATGCTCGAAGCCCCCAAGTGTCCTAAGATTATGACTACTAGGGCAGAGACTTCTTGTTATAAACAAAGCACCGGATAAGAAGTTGATGGCCATTCAACTTTTTTAATTGACATTCAATTTTTTATGGTCGACAATTTGCTCCACGGTTCGTGAAAGGGAGAACGACGAAGACGACGGACGGATCATTAAAGTTAAGTACTTGGAAAGTTTGGAGCGATTCTTTTTAGTAGGTATTCGAGCGATTAGAGTTATTGGCTCGTAGGTATTTTAGGAGTGATGCGAGGAGATTTTAAGGGATTTTGATTGAATCAAAATGTTTATTGCGAAAACTATGTAGCAATTTGGATTTTAAGGAGATAGCAAAAGTTAAGACCATTGGGAAAACATTCGCACTAAGGGATTAGTGAGATAGTGGGATGTACTTAAGGGTGTTGCTTAACCTGAATTGGGAGTTTCACGGCTGAAATTCGATTAAGATAAGAGTGTGGTATATGGACTCTTTGCAGAATAACATTTTGTAATCGAGCTTTTTGGCCATGCTATACTTACTATAGATTGCTTCCAGTTCATTTTCACTTGGCGGTGTTCCAATTTATAAGAATTGGATTTTGATGCATTAGGCTGGAGTCTATGAGAATAATAATAACTCCATTGATATCATCAGAATGTTGTTTTCATGCACCAGATCTGTTAAAATTATTTTGATAGTCAAGCATAAATGTTAAAGCTTCATTTGATGCAATTTTTTTTTTTTTTTTAAAGAATGACCGGTGTTATAGGCAATTTCGACCTTTTTGTGCAATGCACAAACACAGTCACGGAGAGAAGAAATGGGATTGGGAAGAGAGGGAAAGGAGAATTAGAACGACCGTAACGAGTGGGGAATCTGGTACATTTTTCAGTAATCTTTCGTGATCTGAATAAATATGAAGCAAATTTCAATATTTCAGGCCTTGCCAAATCAAAAGACTACCTGAATCCAATTCAGAGCCTTGCCGACTGCATAGCGTAAAACTAAAACACTATTGCATAGGTCTAATAGTTCCAATTGACTTCTTATTCAGGCGTGACTGTATTGAATGCTCTCGAAAACAGGAAAACCTGGTGGTAATTTGGTAAAGGTATAAATTAATGTCGCACGTGCTTCGGTCACGAACAACTTCTAGATAAACTGGAAAAGGCTACCTCAACGTTATGCCCGAGCAATAAGCCCATTGTTCCGTTCAATTTCAATGCACTCGTCTTGTCAGATTAGTTCACGATTTTCCCATTGCCATGTATAAGTTCGGTCCCCCCAAGATTAGTCACCTATCGAAACTAACTAAGTCGACCTGAAGCAATTCACCCATTTTGCGCCAGCTTATATTTATGGTTTCGTTTATGCTGCTCTTCCGATCTGATCTGGACTTTCAAGTGAATGCCAAGAAAAGAAACATGGAAAAGTCTTGATGCATTACATAGCTATTGCATGGGTCCCAATCCTATGGAATAGCAGTTAGTGTTAATCCGGTCGTATATATGGTTATTGCGGATTTCGCTAGACTTTCTCTGTTTCTGCGAACTTCTGTAACCTTTTTCTGGTCTAAGGTTCGACTGAATAGTTTTATTTATTTACAATATTTTATTCTTCGCGTTTAACTTGAAATTGAGAAGATATTGCCTTTTATCGGATCTGATTGAATTGGATATTCAACTGCAATTTGCCAGTAGAGATTCTACTTGCTTACTCTTTGACGAAGCTAAGTAATTTAAAAGTCAACTTTAAAATTAGTGTATCTTAAATTTTGCTAGCTAAAAATTCAGGTGCCATATCTCTGTATGTCAAAATTCTAAGCTCCAAAACCCTTCGACACAAAAATTTGCGATCCGAAATACGCTGTTTTTCTTTGAAAATTTTGAAGCTTCCGACTTCAAAATTTGTCTAAAGGATACTGATGCGATTATTTTTTAAACTTTTGTAAAACTCGCATCCCTTCTTCCACCTTCCATTAAGTAACAATGTAATTATAGCGTATGTCTATTATTTGTTTATAAATGGCTAAGTTAGTATTTTGCTGTATTTAGGCAATAACTAAGCATAAAAACACGTTTTTGAGATTTTTCTCTGCCATTCTGTCTGGGTCCAACTCAAAAACGGTTGACTTTCACAGCTTCTTGGGTATGCTTCGAGTCATAATCTGCTTTTGGTTTTTTTTCAATCCTCCCACGCTTTCTTCCACCTCCTAAGCAAACTTGACAAGTTCACCAAATGAATTTTTTTTTAAATGCAATTGTTGTTTTCTATTTTGGTTGTAAGAAAACGGAGTAAGATTATTTAAATTTCCCTCCCCCTAATCCCACCTCCTATACAAAATGTCTCATTTTCAGATTCTTTTTAGATCATTTTCTTGGAATATGTCGAAGTTATTTACTAAAATTTGGATTTTAAAAAATTGAATGGTACAGACTTTTCTCTCTGCGACTAAAAAAATACCTAAAACGGCGTATCGTGGAAATTTCACCAATAAGAACCATGGATGGAAGCTGGGCTAGAAACAATGAACAAAAGGCAGAAAGGTTCGCAAAATATCTCGAAAGCATATTCCAACCAAATGCGGGGAAATATGAAGAAGAAATTTTAGAAGTACCATAATAGGACAACTTAAAGATTACCTTAGCAGCCGAAGTCAGAAAAGAGATAAAGAAAAATACCAGTTCAACAACAGATCCTGAATTTGGTTTACTAACCGGACACATCTTAAAGCAACTTTCAAGAAAATGTATTATAAAACTGACAAATCTAATAAATGCATTCTTCAGGTTGAAATATGTGCAATGTATGGAATTGTGGAAAGTAGTTGAAGTCTTATTATGATTCCTAGACCCAGTAAGCCACCGCATGAAATATCATAATACAGACCAATGCTAGCAATGTCAAAAAAATTTGATAATAAAATGGTTAAAGCCCAATAATGACATCAGGAATCTTATCTCACCAGTTCGGTTTTCGGCATAAGAATTCGACAATTCATAAAGTTCATCGGATAACTAACATAATTAAAAATCACCAAAAGGAAAGAACTCTTAAATTAAAAAAAAGATTTCCGGATTCTACACTATTACGCCTTATTATTTGTGACGTTTCGGTCTCTGCTGAGACCTTCATCAAACTCTCAGCAGAGACCGAAACGTTACGAATAATAAAGCATAGAATCGGGAAATCTTTTCTTTTGGTGTTCCTTGTCCATAACCTTTTCTATACATATAATAATTGTTTTTTGTAATTGTCGATTAGTTTGATAAAGGTCTCCACCAATGATCTACCGAACTAGGAACATAACACTGTCGCTAGTTTCGCAGACAACACCGCAATAAAGGCTGTAGCACTAATTTGGAATCAGCAGAAAAATTGGAAACATCCATCTTTCAAATTCTTCATTGTACCCAAAAATGGCGGATAAAGCTAAACGAAACCAAATTGGTGCATGTCGGTTTCACTAATTAGAAAACCAAGCGGATTCCAGTCTACATCTATAATCAAGTTGAATCCTACTCGAACACAGCTAAATACTTGGGCATGACGCTAGATACCAAGCTTAGATGGAAAGCTCACGTCAAGAAAAAAGGGAATAACTTCAATATAAATATAACAAAAAATATTGGCAAATTGGAAGATACTTCCCCTTGTCAACTTACAACAAGTTTCTGCTATACAAACAAGTGCTAAGCCAGACTGGTCATACGGTTATAATAAGCAATCTAACATCAAAATAATACAACGTTTTCGAAATTAAGTACTTCGAGATATTGTAGACGCACCATGGTGCACGCCGCTTGACAGCATGTTCGCCACTCCATCATTCATCATCATACACGGTGAATTTTTCTCACAAACATAGGCTCGCACACTTAGGATCAACAACACGTTCGACCGTGTATGTTTAGCTTAAGCCATCATAATATTCGACTTTGGCTTGGTGTAGTGCGATCAAAGCTAGGGTGTAGCCTAGTGTGTAGCGTATTTGTCTACAATGCAAAGATCGTGAGTTCAAGTCCCGGTCGACACATAATTCTAGCACACTACCTGCTTGGGTATACCTTAGTTACCTCAATCTATGAAAGCTAAAATTTGTAGATAAAGGGTTGTGCGAAGGGCTAACTACTCTTCCATAATAAATAATGAAAAATGTTGTGAAACCTGAAGATCAGGAAGCCAAGGTCTGATTTGGGCTGTTGTGCCATTGTAGAATAGAGTAGTGCGATCATCTAAGATTTCGAGGTAGCTTTCGTTAAATTGAGATACTTTCGACAGCCGGTGTGAACAGGCTATAGGAAATATCGAGAGATAAGTGCTTAGCTTGAATTTTAAACCGTAGTAAATTAAGTTAGAAACAAATTGCTTTTTAGTTTTATAACAAGATCGTAATAACATCAAATAAAAAACCAAAAACAAGTTGTAGTAAAACAAAGCAGTATTATTTAAGCATCACTCCCTCTCATTCTTTCTACTTCTACAATGGAATTACAGCCCAAATCGGGCCTTGGCCTCCTAACCTTTTTCATTATTTATTAAGGATGGGTTATTAGCCCTTCGCACAACCCTATACCAAAGAATTTTTTATTTTCGTACAATGAGGTAACCAAGGTATATCCAAGCGGGCAGTGTAAAGGAATTATATATTACGTCGAGCGGGACTCGAACTCACGACCTGCGCATTGTTAGACAAAAACGCTACTCACTAGGCTACACTCTAACCTCTCAGTACATCTCCCATACAAAATGTTTCATTTTCATAATTTCATGGCCGATTTGCCTGGAATATGTCAAATTTATTCACCGAAAATTTAGTAAATAACGTCTTAGTAGTTATTTTTCTTCTTCTACGATGGCACTACAGCTCAAATCGGGCCTTGGTCGCCTGACCTTCAGGTCGTTTAACATTTTCATTGCTTATTTTGGAAGAGTTGTTAGCCCTTCGGAACAATTTTTTCATTTCGTAGATTGAAATTCAACAGTGTCCTGGATTTATCAGTCGATCGGGATAAGTAAAAGTAAATTTCAATAAAAATTGTTTTACTCATGTAACAAAGCGTACTCATGAGTTAGTTATTTCTTTAATTTAATAACGTATGCTTCTGATTCCAAAAAAATACAAAAATTTTTATACAGAAAGCCATTAAATGAAGCAGAATATACATTCCATAAACATATACATTCTCAAAAATTTCGTATTATGATTCTTTATAATTCTAAAATAATAATTTAAAAAAAAGACTGAAGAAATTTTTATAGTTCTTTTATATGAATTGCAATCATCAACTTTGCCCAGCTCCAACTATCAACTTGCAAACCAATTGCGTCAATTTACAAAATTGAATGAAATAGTCACATTAGTTTACATTTACCATCGCCTAAAGTGGAATATAGGCTGTCCGTCATGAAGACTTGCTAGAGTGAAGCCTAGTAGGTAGCGTGTTGGTCTACAATGCGAAGGTTGGGAGCTCGAATCCCGGTCGACACATAATATCAATACACTGGCTTGGTCATCTCAATCTGCGAAAATGGAGATCTCGTAGATAGAGGGCTGTGAGAAGGGCTAACAACCCTTTCACAATAACAAATAAAATGTTAAGGAGCCTGAAGGTGAGGAGGCCAAAGCCCGATTTGGGCTGTAGGGCCGAAGTCACGAAGACTAGGGAGTCTATTACCGGTACACGTTTTACTAGCAACTTATAACCTAACTGGCATTTCCAGAAAAACGTCCACCGACAGTTTAGACTCTTTACTCATGAAATTCCCTTGTAGCCCCAACGTGACTTTGGATACAATGCTTTAAGAGGAGAACCCTAATTTATTTTCAGCGCTATGAAACACACAGCAGAACTCCGTTTGCGGGTAAACCGCTCTAGATGGGATTGAAGTTTCAGTCACTTTAGAAGCTATGATTTTCCTGCGATATCAATAACCTATTTACGAGTTATGTCTAATTAGAGTAGTATTGGGAATTTGCTTAACACGCATCGCCAAACTGTAACTTTTGTATGAGAGGTGGCAGTTGGGGTTAGAGGATTGCACAGATTTCTACACAGGCAGCGAAAATCGATATAGAAATAATACGATTTAAAATTCAGATCATTAAACTTTATACTTTCCTTGAAAATCAACATATTGTAAAGTTGTGCAGTTGTGCTATTTTGTGTGGGAGGTGATTGAAGGAGTATCGGCGTCCAACTTATTTTTTCATATCTGAGTGCAGCTACTGCTAGAATGATTTGCAATTTGAGCTTCACAATTTTAATAGGTGCTGAAAAAATTGATTCATTGCATTTCGTGATATGGATCAATTTTTCAGTGGGGATAAAAGTAATACGAGGATTTAAAATATTTTAATAAAATTAAATAATGTCCCTGCAAAAAGTGTGTTTACTTCCAAATTTCAAAGCACTAGCTTTATTATTATTCCGAGGAAATCGAGATATTATGAAGTTGTAAAATTGTGTCATTTTGTATGGGAGGTGATGGCGAGATGAATTTAATTTCTTCCTATGTCACTATAATTGCTATCCAAATGTATGACACGTAGTTTGAACGCCATAAATTTTATGAATACTAAAAAAAAATGGCGCACTAAATTTCGTGAAATTGTGCAGTTTATATGGGAGGTGATCGAAGGAGAAAGGCGATTTCAATTTGTTTTTATTTTAAAATCTGAGATCATTAGCATTTATATTTTCGAAAAAAATTAACTTATAATAAAGTTGTGGAAATGTATCATTGTGTGTGACTGGGTAGAAGGAGTGAAGCGATTTGTTCAGCTTACAAACTTGACCTTACTGTTTCACTAAATATTAAATGTTCAAAATTTAAACTTTCCAGCTCAACGCGTTCTCAAACTTGATGGACATACGGACGGACGGTTTTGAGATATTTGAGCGAAAAAAAACAATCTGCACCCTTAGCGACTCTGGGTGAGCATTATTTCTTAGCGTAGCAAAATTTAGAGCAAACTTATAATAATCTCAGATTCCATCTAGAGTGTAAATAATGTAATTAACGTTGAAGCAAGACTGTTGTAATCTTCCTCGTCCATTCTACACCCTCCCACGCAAAAAGCATAATTTCGACCAAGTTCCATAGATCAACTAATAACCAAAAAATTAAAAGCTAGGAACTTGAAATTTTGTACGAACACCATGATAAACGGAATAATGTTGTTTCACAAATTTCACGATTGCCTCAATTTTTTACTCCTTATAAATGTGTAATTCAAAAATATAATTTACATCGAATTACATAGAAGAACTACCACGAATATGTTGTTATGAAAATTTAATTTTGATTTTTGGGTTTTTTTATTATTGGGATGTTGGCAATTTTTGAATAATTTTCTAGACAACTGCGAGGATGTTTTCAGGTATGGCTAATGATTATGGTATGAGCTCAATCGATTATTTTTGCAGGATAAAAGTAGGATGTCGTCTTAATGATTGGCGTTTAGGTACAGACAATCAAGTAATGCAATTCGAGAAACTTTCACAAATCAATACCATTTGACTATCAAGACTAAACGAGCCAAAAGAAAACCTGTGTAAGACGATTACATTAATCATTTTAAGGAAGTTTTATATCATTCCTACTCGTATCTACTTATAAAATTCACCATTATGCCATTTACCATAATCCGTTAAAACTATGTAAAATGATAAGAAAGTCCAGATATAATAATAAAAAAAAACAATAGAATAATTTTAATCCAGTTCTTTTATTTCCCATGCTGATTTTCTTTACTCTTTCTCAGTTATATCTCGAAGAAAATTCAAAAGAAGTAGAAAGTACTGAAGGAAATTTCCTCTGGAAACGAATCTGCATTTTACCTGTGTGGTGTGCACAAAGGTTCGAGCATTGAACCTCTTAAACCACTTAATGTACTCTCGTACGAGAGGTTGTATTATCATCATTTGCCACGTTATACGTTTTTAGATTTACGTAGCTACAACTTCGATACGATTATGTCTTCTGCATTTCCATTCATTGAGTGCACCACCATTTTATAGGTTAACTAATAGTGAAACACGTTTAAAGCCACTTCGGGAAAACTGTAAACAATGTTTATGCCGTGTATAGGAACGAACTATCGCAAACTTTATCCGTACACATTGGTCTAGGTCATAAACATAAAGCGGTTATCATGTTGCCATCTTAAGAAGTTATTGCAAAATTACCTATGCCGAGAGGTCGAGATTGTGCGCTGAGATGAGAAGGAGATGATAATGATTCCGTTTGTATGGATACACAACTCGTCACTATGAAAGGCTTACTCTATCCGGCAGGAAGCTGAACCAGTTTACGAGCTATTGAGTTGTTTTAGAAGACGGCTTAGGCGTTATGCCTATAGTTAGCAAATGTTTATGTCGTTGGAAAATCGCATTGGAAAAGTTGAAATTTGAAACGAAGAAAAGTTTATTACCCGAGTTATGGCAGGAAATTGGATGAAAATATTGTTCAGATAAGGAAAACTAAAGTTTTGTGGTAGTTAGTTTTTAGTAAGTTAAAACTTATTTAATATGCTGCACATGCATAGAGTAGGAGTATACCGACATTTCAATTAAAACAGATTGGGTTCAAGTTTTAGAATGTTCCGAAACTGTAATACATCATTCTGAAGACAATTTCAAACTTTCTAAATTTCAATTCAAACGAAATATGTAATAACATAAATGTTTGCAAAAATAAATAACTAATTATACTTGAAGTAAATAAGAAAATTCGAAGGCAAAATTTTTGATAATCAAAACATCTCTATTTGAATATATCAAGCGCCTCGTAATCGAGAATTTGAATGATCCTGAAACTTGAAACAAGACGACTCTTAAGACTTCGGGTTCAATGACATCTCGAAACGAGATTTGTTAGGCGAAAACGACTCGATTCGAGTTAAGTTACGTAATAAAAGTCCGTGAATTTATTTTCTTATGTAAGAGTCGCCAATTTCAATCAATGTAAAAAGTAAAAAAAAGGCTGTAGTGGTTGAGTTACTTAATGATAGGCCTCAAAAAAGAAAAAAAAATTAATTGCTCCAGTCCCGTGGTCGAAACATGGCTTTTTATACTCTAGATGGAATCTGAGAGTATTATAAGTTTACTCTAAATTTTGTAACGCTAAGAAATAATGCTCGTACAGAGGCGCAAAGAGTACAGAAATATTTGTTGTCGCTCAAAAATCTCAAAACAGGGTGCCCGTCCGTCCATCCGCTCTCTAGGTTGAGAACGCGTTGATCTAGAAAGTTCGAGTTTCGTAAACGATATTTTTCACAAATAAGTAAAAGGCCAAATTGCTCCACCCCTCCTACCGCCTCGCAAGCAAAATGACACAATTTCCGAATTCGACATTAAATGGATTTGCTCGAAGAACCATAAAGCTATTGATCTGAGGCCAAATTGCTCCACCCCTCCTACTGCCTCGCATGCAAAATGACACAATTTCCGAATTCGACATTAAATGGATTTGCTCGAAGAACCGTAAAACTATTGATCTGAAATTTTGAATTTACTTACTACTTTTATGATAATTCCAATTTACTGTATAAGAATTATTCGAGGCCTCCTCTTCCTTCCACCACCTCCCACACAAACTGCACATGAAATACTCTAAACAAATTTCTCAGTACGTATAAAATTTATCGAGTTGAAATTGTGCACTAAATATTATCTTAGAATTATTAGTAAGACCAAAAAAATTAAACGATTAGCTTCACTCCTTCTACCCCTTCTCAAATAATCTGGCACAATTTCACAACTTCACAAATAGTCGATTTTCCTGAAAAGTATGAATGCTACTGATCTAAAATTTAAAACATATCAACAGCATGATGTTTATAGTTATTTCTGAAAAAGCCATTAAGAATTCACCATTTCTTCTACCACCTGCCATACAAACTGCACAATTCCACTAAATCCAATACACTAATATTCTCAGTACCTATTAAATTTTTGGTTCCTAAATTTTATATAAAACATTATGATGGCAACTCTAGCGTGATATGAAAAAATTAGTTCAATGTCGTCACCCCCTCTACCACTTCCCCTACAAAAATTTTTTTTTTTTTTTTCTCGCTTCCATGTGCTACATTGTCGACCGACCCGACGCCTTGCCTGAGAATAATATTACAGAGCTTGTTTGGCATTACCTTAATTTGGTTTTCACAAAGTCTGACCGATCCACTGCCACTTCCGCCTTTGAATCGCAATGCCTATTTAAGTCTCTCCAGTTGGAGGCATTGATTCACGACTGCTTACAGTTTCTTGGTAAGTCTAATGGAGCGTCCATAGTAGTACATGCACGTGGATTTACGCACAATTATGCTCAGGCCTACCTCTTTGAATTTAGAATGCAAAGAGCGAACATTAGAATCTAGGTCCGAATGGTTATGTGCAATTAAACACATGTCATCAATCATAATCAAGGTGACTTAAAATGTTAACCATTCCCCACTGAAGACCTTTATCTTACTCAATTTTCTGTGCAGCTTCCAAGATGTCATTTATTACCACCATGACAAGACTGGTGATAATATGCAGGCTTGTCTGACACCCGTTCGTACAGCAAAGCCGGACAGCTCTTCTCTATATAAGATGCCATGCCTTGCATCTTCGTAGATTCTTTAATTATAGCTATGATCTTATCTGGAATACCTCTCCTACGCAAAGCATTCCATAAGTAATCTCGCTTAACACTGCCGAAAGTATACTCGAAGTTCACAAACATGAGACGTAGTAAGCAACCCATTTCGGTGGATTGTTCCAATATTATCCGTAGGGTGTTTATATGGTCTGAACAGGACGACCCTTTACAGAGTTCTGCCTGATAAACATGGCGAGCGCTAATCACTAATCCTATTGAGCATTGAGCATTACCTTAGCCATGATCTTTGTTACGACAGTAAGTAGACATGCACCTCGAAAATCGCCACAATCTCTAAGGTCGCTATTCATCGAGATTTTCAAAATAACGCGCCGCTTCTATTCAGCTGTATATCTTCATTCCTTCCACACCTCAATAAAGAGTAGGACCAGCATATTGGCTTTGAGGACTTCAGTTAAAAGTCCGTTAATATTTCTAGCTTTTCGACATGCTATTGACCGAATGGCGAAAACTATTTCTTGCTTCTGTGAGGAATCATTCCTAATAGAGGACTGTTGCCATTGGATGATTGCCAATATTTATGTTTCTGGAATATTTTGCTCTGATAAGATGTTTAAAATATCAAAGAAGAATTTCTTCCATCGCTGAAACTGGTACTGATATTAAGAAGAGTTCGCTTGACATCTCTCCCCAGGTGGTTGAGGGTGAAATGTCTGTTCGTCAGATGTTTTCTAATTTTAAACAGCGATCCCATATCTTCTAGGTGAACCGCAGATTCAACATTATTAGCCACATCTTCAATTGGCTTTCTCTTGTCGCATCTCACAGCCTTCTTATGCTGTTTGTGAGCATCACGGTAGGTTTATCTCAAGTCGGGAATTCATTGGTTGACATCGGGTTGAGAGATGACTGCCAATTTGGTTTTCGCTATAGCCAACATTGTCCCATGTGTCTTGCGATATTAACATATTCCATAGATTCTTGCACATATCCCACAGATTTTACAGCATTCATTAGGAATGTGTTTCTAGTTGACATCCACTTCGCATTTTATTTCCGCCCAATGTGGATGTCTTTTCGCGTAGATTGGTGTACTCGCGTTTTTTCTTGGTGGAGTCTCTAAGTTAATCCACATTAATCATGCGCTTTATTTGAAGAATTTGGGGCCGTCGGATAGCTGTTGGGCACAATCTCAAGCTGGCAACCATCAAGTGGTGATCGCTCCCCAAGTCACGCTTCGCTCCCACATCGAGAGGACATCTTCTTCATCGGCAACTGATGGCCAAATAGTCGATTTTATTCTGAGGAATACCATCTGGAGAAACCCTAGTAGTTGTGGAAAAAGTGGCCCTCCAATTTTTATTTCTCAAGTACTATAAAACTCCACAAGTAATTTGCTGTTTCCGTTTAATCCAAGGTCCCAAGGGTCACCATGTTTTGCCATGATGCGGTTCAATCCAGTACTGTTAGATCCGACCATCTCTTGGAACACGCTGGAAGTTGGTACTCAATTGGCCATAAAACTGTTTTTCGTTACCGGGTCTTACGACATTAGTTGCAATGCAGAATTGTGAAGTTTCTAACACTTGTCCTGAGCCTGATGACGATAATCCCATCCGAGATTGGTTCCCAGCTAATGAGACTGTTTCTCGCTTTCGTTGTAAGAACCACCTCCACGCTATTTGCGACTTCACACTCAGGACCAACGTACAAAATGGTATTTCTTTCACATTTCAAGATTTTGATGTTATATTGTTCCATTTCACGGTCGATCACTGATTGGCGGTGTATGGACTGAGTACTCCAGCCCTTCCACTGTCCTTCAATTTTCGAAGCCAGAAGCTAATCATAGTCTAATTTTGAATTGGAAAAATCGTTACCATAGAATCTATCCAGCGACGTAACTAAGAGCAAAAGCGCCCTCCTCCCGCGAAATTTTCAGAGCGCATCCCAGAGCCATGTTTCTTGCTGTAAAATATTGTGTTAAATTTATATCCTGAGAGCAGGGGAAGCTACTGATTTAAAGGTTCGCCGATTATCGTAGTTTTATTTTGTAATTTGGTAGCTCCATGAACCCGAGCTGCTCGATCAGTATCAAAATTTTGCGAGAACTTAGACTGAAGTGAGTTACTACTCACCAAGGCCGCACTAGAGGTTTATATCTGGTACTATGGGGTAGATGCCGAGGACCCATATCATGTCGTATTAGTGGTATACAACGAGTTTTACAAGGCTCTGGTTCAAAGAAATATTGAGCAACTGAAGTGATGAAACGAAGAACCGATGAATTACTGAATTGTTGATATGGTTAGATATCGGTTAAGTAAACTTATGATGAAATTAGTGAACTGAAGTAACAAAGTAGTTGCAATCTAGCTTTCTGAAGGGAGCGAAATCGACGGTTTTGGTTGTTGAGTTTGTTTGTGGAAATTAGTACCGGACGTAAAGAAACGAATTATTCCTCCCCTTCTCCCTCCAGGTTAGCCCACCTGGGCTGGTTTGTTAAAGTAATATCCTGAACGAAGTGAAATTTAAAGTAAACGGGAAGACTAAATGTTAACTGGAAGTACATGGTAAGTGCGAAAACATCACCGACTGTGATTCACAGTACGAACTCTATCGACAGGAGGCAGGCAAATCGGTACAGCCGTGGATGAGGTCCCTTCAGGGTACACATAGTGACCTAGGCTATGTCCACATCGCGGGCAGAGATTCTTTGAACTTGTTCCTCGTTTCTCGGAGTGGAGTCGCTTTATACAACTGGGCGTCAAGATCTACAGACTGGAAGATTAAGATAGATCTCGCTTCTAATAGTATGAATCAACCATTTCCTGTTAAGAACCCCTATACGGGCATAGGACAGAAACAGTTTTCTTCAATAAGACGCGATCCTGAGCATCGGCCTTTAATTGTCGTCAGGAATTATTTAGTACTCCCTTTCACGGTCGATCACTGATTGTTGGTGCATGAACCGAGTAACCCCCGCTTTCACTGTTGTGCAATGTTCGAACGCCCCAGAAGCCAATCGTAGTCCGTTTTCGAGTTCTAAAAGTCGTTACCGTTTCTCGTATCAGCTAGATTTTAAGATCACGGGTGATTGTGTATCCATTTGCCATTTTTAAGGCAAGCGGGACTAGCTAGGGTGTAGCCTACTGGGTAGCGTATTGGTCTTGTAATGCGAAGGTCGTGAGTTCAAATTCCGGTCGCTTGGATATAAATTGGTCCCCTCACTCTACGAAAATGAAAAATTCGTAGAAAGAGGGTTGTGCGAAGGGTTAACAACCCTTCCACAATAAATAATGAAAAATGTTAAGGAACCTGAATGTCAGAAGACCAAGGTCCGATTTGGGCTGTAGTGCCATTGTAGAAGAAAGAACTAGCTGTGGGTGTATTCTTCTGCCATCATCTCACAGGGGGATGCTAAGCTCAGATCCGTGGAGTCGCGAACAGTTTCCATAAACAGTTGCATGAATTGGTAAAACTTCATCCTACAACTACCCTCCTGCAGTATTACCGCATGGATGTTAAACTGTAAATAGATAGAAACTTCTACCACCAGAAGCGTTAAAACAATCCGTGTTATGAAACGCAACCGTGGAGTTAAACCTTCGTAGTAGTTTTTCCACGTTAATCTTTTCACATTCTGCACAAATTTATAATACATAAATGAAGCTCTCCGGAAATTCTTAGCAAATGTATCTGATTTTCCAAGTGAAATCCGTCGACAGGGATTCAAAGTTGTTTTATTTTTTTTATCAGCGCGCCTTACGAGGTTTATTATCTGCGGATCTATCGACTTCAACTCTGCCGAATCAGCGCTGACTTTGGTTTCAAGCGATGTACTAATTTATAAAATTCTGAATAATAGACTGGATTATCGACGGGAGGAGATACCGAAAACTAGAAAAAAATAATTATAATCAAAAAAAACAAAAATTTCTGGGTACAAGATTCTTACGCTTGTTACGCAGAATCCCCGATCTCAAAGTTCGAATATAACTTCTTTCAATTTCCTTCAGGAGCAACTAGCCGCTATTGAACCCTGGCGCCCTCCCGCACCACGGAGTCAGCTTAAACTTTTCTTAGGCGCCCCTGCAACGCGATGTCAGCGGGGGTATTATTTACTCCACTGATCTGAAGCGCTGTATTCGTTTCTCGTTTCAGTTAAATTTTAACATCACGGGTAATAAGCCCATGATCCATTGAGTATCCATTTGCCAATTTTAGGACAGGGAGAACTGGCTGTGGCTGTATTCTATTACACCCATCCCACAGGGAAACAAAGAGATCGTAGTACTTATTGCAGAATAACTTCACATTTCATGAATTCTTTTCTGTCAGTTTTTTGAACGCAACTTTATAGTATCCAAGTATTAACTTTAACGCCGCCGGCATACAAATCATGCCTTTAGCAAAAATCACTTGATCCAAAAACTCTCGCACAAGTTTTTTCATATTAAAAAAATGCATCTGACATTTTCAAGGCGTATAGCGACATCGACAAGACATTTTTCAATATAGCCTTTCTCAGCATGAAGAAAATCCATCAGACAAATAAATTTGACTCCGAACACACTCTCCCTCGAAAAGATATTATGCAGGAGACGGCACCCTTATTTCGAGAGAGGCGGAAGAAATATGCACGTCACGACTTATATGGACGTCTAATAAATTTCTTACTCCCCAAGTGCTTTCAGCAAATATCACGACCGTCTAATCCGAGCACGTGCTTGATGACTTCGAATTTAGCGTCTATCTACCGCCAGCCACGTATACTGATGAGGTCCTGTCAAGCCGCTATTGCAACAATTTATTCAGCGATCACTGCGCGATGCGTAAATAATTAAAGCCGAGGGTGGCGGTGTCTCCTTTTTCACGTACGCCCTTGGCTCTCATCAAAATCCTGAGAGTATTTGACGCACGACTGAAGCAACTCATGTCGACGTTGATATTGAGCACAACATGACTCTATACGAGGGTGATTTCAAATATACATCAACGCAACCACCCTTTATTTTTAGCCTTATTATGCAAAATTTGCCACAGAGTTGCTTGCTGGCAGTCCTGCATCATCGTAGCCGCAAGGTCCTTGCCGAACTTTGCCAAGAGGGTGAAAAGTTAAACAAACCCAAAATGCATCCTTTTATTTAATTATTAAGGGATACTTAGCGCTGCTGGGATGATGGAGTCGATATAGTACAATAGCCTGTCAGAAATCGCAGGACTATCTACCAGGACTACCCGTGTGCAGGATTTACTTAACGAGAATTGACACAGTGTTCAGGTCCGTTTCCAGAAATCATCAGAGAATAGCGACTTAGCGGTGTCCTTCCCGTCGTAGGGGAGACGGTAGGAATGTGGTTGGTGTTGTTGCAAGGGTGGTTCGTATTCGTTTAATTACCGATGTACAAGTGCACGTCAATATAATGTGAAATTACAAGAGAGGGAAATAGAAATCACTTGAAGAATTTAATAATACCCGATAGGGAATTTTCCGGCTTTTCTCCCTTCTGAACGAATTTTGATGGTGCTTGATGGTGTATGCAGGGCTTTTCTTTGTTTCAGTTCGAATAAAATTTAATAGCTACATATATGTGCACACCAGACTAGAGCTATTGCACATTTTAGTCCGAATTTGGCATTTGTGAATTTTATTTAAACATAGAATTCTGGGTATGGGGTTATGGAAATGAGAAGCAGTACATTTTAATTTCAATTAATGCTTTAGAAATGTTGTGTAATAAAATACTTGTCATATGTATTTAAAATTTTTTAGCAATAGTTTGAGTAAATTTTGCATTTATATTGCTTTTCCGTTCACGTTGGGAATGCATGTGATTTTCAGTATTAGTTAGCAAATTTGATTTATGGTATACTCACATCGGCTGTCCAAATTACCAAATGTTGTCTCGAAATTGTTGCTTCTATTATGAATATTTGAAACACAAGCTGGGAGTTGACGTCCATGTAAAATTTTTGGGCATTTTCTTATAAGGACATGTTTCGGAGATAACATACTCGCAGGTGTATGGTAAAAAAATGATTCGAGCCAGATTTCAAAATTTTGAAAAAAATTTCCGAAATATCTTGATAATTTTTCCACCAATGAATTTTTGCGAGCTGAAAAGACTGACTAAATGAACACGAATTGTAACGCTCAGCACTAGAAATTCTCACAAGGAGCAAAATTATGAAAACTGGCAACGGCATTGAACATATTTATCGAAGTAGGCTAATGTATTCTTTTGTCAAAATAGAGAGTAGTATTGAAGCAGTTATTAGTCAAATTTAGATTTTCTTAAGCATTATAACATCTAACATGGCTCAGGAGATCAAATAGAGTGTAACCAAGTGAGTAGCGTATTGGTCTACAATGCGGAGGTCGTGAGTTCAAATCCCGGTCGAGGTATTTTTCTACTACACTGCCTACATGGGTATATTGGGGTCATCTCAAACTGCGAACATGAAAATTGGTAGATTGTGCAAAGGGCTAACAACCCTTCCGCAATTGCAAATACAAAAGTTAAGAAACCTGAGGGTCACGAGGTCAAGACCCGATTTCGCCTGTAGTGCCATTGAATTAGAAGAAGGAGATCAAACTTAAGATTCCATTTATTCTAATTGCCAATTATTTTGCACTAAACTAAAGTCACTGTCTACCTTATTACTGAATGTAAATCGTTTTGTCCTTTTTCAAGTGTGGGTAAATTAAAAAAAAAAATTCTCTATGCCATAAGCCACAGAGGCCACAATTAGTGCAAAAATGCACAAAGGAATGAAGCTTAGTGCAACCTACGCACAGTTACTCCACATACCGGAATTTCAATTTCTAGTCCGGTTCCAGTTGCCTAGATGATGCTACGTAGCTAATTTTGCCGTAGTCATTAAATCCGGAGTAGCTCAAAATTCCATCAGAAAGGAATGGAAATGGGTTGTTGGACAAGGGTCAACCGCCCTATTCTCAATCAAATTAAATTTTAACTCAACAATGGTGCAGTCCAGTCGTCCTTAACCTAGCTAGGTTACGTGTTATCTACGTATTTCTAGGGGTATGCGTTTAACAATTACATTTTGCATTTGGTCTCTATTTCTCTCTCTCTATTCTAGCGTAATAATAATTGTGCATTTGGGTGTAAAATCAGTTATGTGGTATATGTAATTAAAAATTTCAGAATATTAAGGAAATACGTACATGGAGAGAAGAAAGAATTTTCATGTTTTCTTTTAACGTATTCTTCAAACTTATGCAAAAGAGTTAAATAACGCTATTGCTAGTTAATAAAATTTTTTCAATGCGAAAAGATGTTTTTTTTCGGGTTCATAAAGGTTTAATTTGAGAATTTTGGTTTATTTGAAAATAAATGAGGATTTGTGACATGGAAAAGGTTGCATTTGACTTGAAAATGGGAGTATTGCAAGAAGATGAGAGAACTGAACCGTGTTTCATACTTCCATCGAAAAGTTTACGAACAACACTTTTTTGCTATACGGATGAGGATTAGAAGTACATAGCGTGTTCTTAAAGGACCCATCAATCAGCAATTCTTTTACTTACTTACTTGTCGAACTATGTTCTATCTTTAATCAATGATTTGCATTGCCATTACAAGGCATTGTTGCTCCAGTCGCTCATCGCATGCTCGCAATCTTCCACTGTTCTCGAAAGCAAATAAGTGCAAGGGTGCGAACACTAGGTTACTCAGCAAATGTCCAAGGTCTCCAACAACAACACTGTGCTAATAAAAATAACTCCTTTGACCAGCACCAAAATATACGGCTACAAATTCTGATCATGTTCAAGTTCTTCAACCAACAATAACAAATACACGCGGGCACAAATTCATTTACATTCTCACACTATTTCGCTCATCAAATGTTCGAGGTCTTCAGTCGGCAGCGGTTCTGCAGTGATGAAAGAACATCTGCACTATTGTACTTGAATGAAAGCGACAACAAATTCGAGTCGAGAATGAGAATGCTGGGTATAAGAAGCGGCGAGCATTCGTGAAAGCAGTTATTTGTGAGTTGATATTTGGGCAAGAGAGTCGAAACTGGAAAGCGAGTAGGGGAGTTGGCAGGCGAGTAGGTCTTGTGATCAACAAGCGAGAGAAAGTCCTGTGGTCGACAGGTGAATTTTAGTGAGCGATTGAGTCCTGTGATCGACAGGCGGGAGTTAGTCCTCCGATCGATTGGTTGAGCTCAGTAAGTGAGTACATCGTGTGATCAACTGGCGAGAGTAAGTCCTGTGATCGACTGGTGCAGTCCAGTAAGCCAGTACGTCGTGTGATCGATGGTAGAGGGCATTGGAGATCGCGATTGAGTCAACCGAGATGGAGCAGTCGACGGAAGCCGTTGGAGATAAAGAGCGCCATGGAATGAGTTGAGATTGAGCAGTCGACGAAAGAAGTTGGAGACATGTAACGCGAAAGAGTGAGTCGAGATTGAGCAGTGGACAGAAGTAGTCGCAGATATAGAACTTATTAGAGTGAGTCAAGACAGAGCAGTCGACAGAAGCAGATATAGATATAGAACGCGAAAAAGTGAGTCGATATGGAGGAGTTGAGGGAAGCACTTGGAAATATAGAACGCGATAGAGTGAGTCGCGATTGAGCAGTCGACGAAAGCAGTTGAAAACATAGAACGCGATAGAGTGAGTTGAGATTGAGCAGTGGACGGAAGTAGTTGAAGATAGAACCGCGATAGAGTGTGTCGAGATCGAACAGTTGAAGGAAACAGTGTGAGATATAGAACGCGATAGACTGAATCGAGATTGAGCCGTGGCCGTAAGAAGTTGGAGATATAAATCACGATAGATTGAGTCGATATTGAGAAATCGCGAGAAGCAGTTGCAGATATGGAACGCGATAGAGTGAGTCGAGATTGAGCAGTCGACAGAAGCACTTGGAGATATAGAACGCGAAAGAGTGATTCGAGATTGACCAGTCGATGGAAGCAGTTGTAGATATGGAAAGCGGTAGAGTGGGTCGAGATTGAGCAGTCGACAGAAGCAGTTGGGCATATAGAACGCGATAGGGTGAGTCGAGATTGAGCAGTCGACGGAAGTAGTTGGAGACATGAAACGCGATGGAGTGAGTTGATATTGAACAGTCATCGGTAGCAGTTAGAAATATTGAACGCGAAAGTGTCAGTTAAGATTGAGCAATAGACGGAAGCAGTTGGAGGTATAGAATTCGATAGAGTGAGTCGGGATTGAGCGGCCGGCGGAAACAGTTGGAGATATATATATACGACTGGTGGAGTTTAGTAAGCGAGTACGTCATGTGATCAACAGTAGAGAGCAGTAGAGATCGGATCATCGCGTGGTGAAGTCACGATAGAGTCAGTCGAGATGCAGCAGTCGACGGAAGCACTGTGAGACATAGAACACGATAAGGTGAGTCGAGATTGAGCAGCCACCGGAAGTAGTTGGAGAGATGAAACGCGATAGAGTGACTCGAGATTGAGCAGTCGACAAAAGCAGTTGGTGATAAAGAACGTGATAGAGAGAGTCGAGCTTGAGCAGTCGACGAAAGCAGTTGGAGACGTAGAACGAGATAGAGTGAGTCGAGATTGCGCAGTAGCCGGAAGCAATTGGAGATTTAGAACGCGATGAAGTGAGTCGAGATTGAGCAGAAATAAAGAACGCTACAGAGTGAGTCGAAATTGATCAGCCGATCGAAGCAGTTGGAGATATAGAATGCGATAGAGTCAGGCGAAATTGAACAGTCGACGGAAGCAGTTGGAAAGATAGAACGCGATAGATTGAGTGAGGATCAAGCAGTCCACGGAGGCAGTCTGAATTGGGAAGCGGAAAAGTCGAGATCAGGTCGTCGCGTGTTGGAGTTGCGTAGAAGGCAGTCAAAGTTATGGAAAGCGAAAGAGTTCGGATTGAGCAGTCGATGGGTCAGTCAATGTTCGGCAGCGGAATATTCGAAGTTGGAAAAGCGACAGAGCGCGATTAAACCTTTAAAAACGAAAAATAAAGTTTGTGGTGATTTTGAATTAAAACGCCAACTTTTTGATATTTACTTCAAATGCAGCCACCCGTTCAGTATGAACGAAGAAATCGATTATAGTGTAATACATGTCAATGTAATATTATTCTGTAGTTTGTTGAAAAATCAATGTTTGGTACGTTACTTAATTGAAATTTTCCTGAAATATTTACTAATATTGATTGTCAGGTACTGGCAAACCTTTTACAACTGCTTATAATTCGATTACAGAAACATTTCACGAACAGAAATTTGTAGTTATGCATTTATGAATCTGACCCATTTCAGTATAAAATTTGACGTACTTAATTGTAATTAATTGGGCACGTGTTTTACTGCTTGAGCAATACTGTTTATTTAATAGCACTGCCATTTTCAATTACAGGCTCCTAATTAGAGTTCGATGCAGTACTGGGTATTGCGAAAAAATTGTTGTAGTGTCCTAGTTATATACACACCTATAACTAGGACACTACAACAACTTTCATATTTGCATTAAAAAAGAAAACTTCTGACAAAACGAGCGCAGTGGCCAATATTCGCTCAACAAGTCGTGCAAAGTGATGCGATGACCTAAAGGCAAGAACCACAACTGTTCGTACTTCTTCCTACGAAACCTCATCAAAGGAGCAACTATACACTTGTACGATTGCCCTGGAGCTGATCCACTCTTCGTTGCAACGATTTAATGAAAAAAAAAACTCGAAACAGTGAAAAAATTATTACGGAACGCTGCACGACTACTGTGTAAAATAATGCAAATTAAAAAAATTGCTAAAATTAAAGGTTGTTTCGATGTGGCAAACGTTTGGCAGTAGCCTCTTGAAACTTCCTTTTTTTATTAGTTTCTCAAATTTAATACGTACTGGCAGCAGACTTCAGACTGCAGCGGCTGATTTACTCCTGGATTGTGGCCAGAATGTATGGCTTCCAGGACAATTTGCACATGCTGGAGCCCTGGAGGAAAGTGATTGGCTTTTTTTGAGAAGATATTTTTGTACTCCTTTGAAATTAAATTTTTCTTTAGAGTTTTTTTTTCTCCTCTTAAGCTAGGAGTGGTTAATTCTATTTATAAACAAAAATTTTTTTTTTGCACATGTTTAAGGGTTGTTCACATCTTTGGTTGACTTATGGGAATTTCGAAAATAAAGTTTCCATTTCGTTAATTTGAAGTGAAATTTTGCATTGAATGCACTTTTTTTAGCAATTGCAATGCTCTGATTAATATGAGTATTTATAGTTTTGCATATTGGTCGACTTTTCTGGAATGGGATTTACTTCTGATGTTTTACGACAGAGTTTTATTAATTAATTCGCTTTACAACGAACGATATGTAGTGGAAAATTCGTTAAGTCGTTGAGGAGAAAGGAAAAAAGCTTTGTAAATAATGATTAAATTAAAATGTAAAACTCTTGTGAAAACTTTTTATTTGTTGAATGAGTACATCTTTGCCCGAAGCAGCCACTTTCTTAGTTTAGGACCAGGCGCGGATTTGGATTTTGCGATGGGGTTGCCCAGACATTTCAAAGAGATATATTAAATTTTAAGGCAGGATGCAACACCTAAAAAATTTTAAATCTTCTTTGTAACATGTAAAATATTATGATAAAAGTAAAATCTACAAAATTTATCGACTTTACAATGTCGCCACCTGCTCAAAGTGACTGAATATATACATACGTAAATTAGGATATTTTAAAATTTGATGAAAACTAATAGGAATGCAAATCTGTACAATCGAGAATTAAGTTCCACGTATTCGAAAAGTTCAATCGACGATTTTAGTGCCAAATGAGTTTTATAATACTAATGTACTATTTGAAATGTACAAATAATGGATTTGAATTTCTATTGTCGACTTTATCTTGATCCTGAAGCCACTCAACCCGTAAAGTACTGAGCCTGCATGTGTATTAGTCCAGTTAATATCACAGTATCAAATATTAATTTACTTAAATTGTATGCCAAGCTAAATTAATTAGATTGTGAGAATCAGGTACAGACAGTATAAATTAAAAGAAAAACGCGCACACTGAAAGGGATAGGTCAAATCACCAAACAAGGAAGGTGGTTCCTTTCTCACTCACATTCAAAATCTGTATCTAACTGTGCCGCGTCCGGACCGTATTTAAGACCTTGCCGTATACTCGGAAAACAGAAAATGAGGAATAAAAATTAAGACAATATTAAATTCTTAAAAACAGTGCGATGCTAGATATCAGCATGTTAGTTTTTCCAATAGCTTATTTCTAATTATAGATAAGTGTTCATTATAAGGATATAAAAAGATAACTGTAGTAGGAAAGTAATCAAAAATGGTAGTAAATAACAAATAAATTATGTTCGTTCCGTTCAATAAAAATGATATTCACATTTAGATTATCTTTGTCAATTTTTCTTATTCAAAACGCAAATACAAATAAGTTATGTGCAATCGTCTCTCTAATCGTGCTCACAGCCGAAGCCATCTATTATTTCTAACTCAAAATTCGACCAATTGTGTGTGTAAAATAACGAAAATCATACTCTGAATATAAATTCGCCTAATATTAGGCATTCTTTAATCTGGATCTACCTGTACTCGTCCGATCACCAAAGTCGAGCAGCAGAGAACAATTGCAGTTCTGAAATGGGATCCCGCTTGTACGTTTCCGTTTTATTTTACCTGCCTAAACCCTGTTTCTGGTCTCGAAACAAGTCTGTTTTTTTTCCGAGGATGAGTTGTTAACATGTCGCTCAACCCTTAATTTGGAGGGCCATATTATAGTGCTAGAATTTTTCTATTTCATTAGCACTCGCGCTTATCAGTACAGCAAGTCAAGTCCAGATGGAAAAGACCAGTACCCGGTGGCTTTTTTTGAATTATTGCAAATAGATTGATTTATAAGATTAATTATAATTTTTTTTTATAATAACTAACTTAAAGACTACTGAGAGGTAGGCCCCGTGGCACAATGAAAGTTAGCAAGAATTACGCCTTTATCTTTATTAATGATACTACAAATCATCCCATTTAGTTGCGTCTTTTAGTTCAAGTGGCAGCTGCTTCAGTGGCTCGATTTCAGCACATTTAGTTCTTCGAAAATTACCTTCTTCTGGATCTGAAATTTTTTCCGACCCATTATCTGTAGATTTTACGTGCGAGCGACTCCGATTTTCGAGCGGTAGTGACCAGATTCAGATTATTATACTCTAGATGAAATCTGAGAGTATATTGTGTTTGCCTTACCGTTTGTAGCGCTAAGAAATAATGCTCGCACAGAGCCGCCAAGGGTACAGAAATATTTGTTGTCGCTCAAAAACTTCGATTCCGAGTTGCTGTCTGTCCGTCTGTCTGTCTGTCCGTCTGTCCGTCTGTCTACAGCATAACTCTCGAACGCTTTGAGCTAACGTGCTGAAATTTGTTGTGTGTCATTTTTAGCAAAAAAGAAACTTTAAATTCGTGAACGGGCCACATTCCCCCACTCCTTCTACCCCCTCCCATACAAATTTCACGAAATTCCGAAATTTTCAGAAATTGATTTTTCTTTCAAACTATTTAAGCTATCGATTTGAAATTTGGGTCAAAGTATTATGATATAGATGTCATTAATATGACGGAATATGGATCCGATCCCGTCACTTCTTCTACCCCCTCCCATACAAAAGTCAGTATTAATTATTCAAAAGAATTAGTGGTGACATATTTTCCGGTACATAGAACTCTTACTCATTGCATCTAGAGTATCATATGATTGGGCTTTACGCCCAATCATAATTCTGTTATGTTTTTTATTTAGGCTTCGTATTAGATTTATAATAATTTACATTAATTTTTTTTTGAAATTCATTAATATGTCGACTACATTATGATGTCTAACATTTATACCGGCAGAAATTGAATTAATTAAGCAATTCAAATGTCCTCAAAGTTACATGCTTCTGCGTACATTTTATGTAAATTATTGTAAACTTGCTCGCGGTGGTTAAAAGATCTAGATATCTTAAGATTATATTGATACCACTTACTAACTAAACTAATCTAACTTTTACTAAATTTTAGGAATGGAAAAAAAGAGATTCGTTTCTCGCCAAGATTGATAAAAATGTTCATTTGAATTTTGCAGGATTATGCTAAGTAATCGGTCCTCGGTCTGCACTACATCTGCATAGGTTATGGAAACATTTAAAAAAATGTCTGAGATTTTGGTTACTGTTACTAAAAACTGATTATTTATTGTATTTATGAAAAAGTGTTGATTTGAGGTTCAGGGACGAGAAACCGTAAGTGATGTTGGGACGAACTACTTGTTTGTATAGGAGCAGTTTAGAGCTTTTGTGGAGAGGGTTATTCCAATGGATGAGAGAGAGATATATACATCAGAAATACCTTGTTGGCTTCATCTAGCTGATTCATAATATGGTTGTTCAACTTCCATAAACTGGTCAACTTAACACTCAGGTATTTGATGGAACCCCGAAGAGGGTTGGTTTTCCCGTTCAGCAAAAGCCTCAATTTTCTGTTCGTAGCAACTGAGCTTTCACTGCCTTTGCCAGAGGAACTGAGATCATCTCAGATTTGACACTAATCCCTCATGTATGGTAATGAAGTCAAAAAAGTAGCTATTCGTTACACAAATAGTCGTTATCGACCGAAATTCGAAGTAACGAGTACCGACGGAAATTTTTATTCGTTAAATAAGTAACGAAATGAGCTCCCGAAAAAGTAACTGAACTGTCAAAACGTTTCGTTACTGTTTCATTACTCTAGTATTCGTTCCACATACAAAAAAGTGCCTACATCGAAAGTAACGTTAAGTGGCTTCTTTCGTCACATCGCAGCAGAGAAACCTACACTTGTGCCATTCCAAAGCAAGAACGAGAAGGAATACTCTTACTCTATCTTTCAGTAAAGTCTACTAAGAAAATGATGTGTTTTTTTCGTTCCATTTCGTTCAACACAAAGAATATCGTCGAGTAGAGCTTTGGCACTCGGCTCGAGCAGCAAGACAGGCAGTCGTTACTAGTGGTAGGGTTGAGGGATCAGTATCCATACCAGATTTTTTTAATATTTCGGGTGATAAAGGGATTTTTTTTTTATTATTATTGAGGGTTTTTTATTGAAGAAAATTTCGATTTAATAAAAGTTATTTCCTTCACGTTGTCATTTTATTCTTTATTTTTAAGAAAAATTTATTGGAAAAGATAAATTTGTCAAATATTGAAAGGATTTACTTAAGTGTTTAAATGGATTTTCTACGTAGAACAGAGATTATTAAGAAATCGAACTTGGCATCATTGTGTTGATACACGTACTAGACCAACGAAATCAAGAGCAACTCACAAGCGATTTCTTCTTTTTGAATTTCTGATTTACAAAACTGGCTTACCCATTCGTGTAATATAATATGGCGGTCATTTAAAATAAACGAGTACCTAGTATCGAATAAAATGTAACAATTACTTTCCTTAAAGTAACGAATAGTTACTGGTACCGAAAATTAACGAAACCCGACATCAGTAATGTATGGACAATTTCGAGGTGCACAGTAACTATTTCAAGAGCGACCTCCAGCCTGTCTGAGAAGCCATAAGTAACCGTATTATCGGCGTACAAAAGAGCGTTGGAATCGCCCCCACAAGTATATAACTATCAATATGAAAAAAATAGTTCAATAAAATAACACATAGTTTAGACGCTAAGATGGAACCCTGGGGCACTCCGCGGCCGACAGCAATTTAATCGGACCGCTCCCCGTTAAAATGTATAAACAAATGTTATCTGTTAGATAAAAACCTAAAAATAACTCTGAACAAGTGAAGAAGCAACTCAATTACGAGAAGCTTATAAAGAAGGCTCTTAATTATAATAATAATTTAAACCAACTTATTTAGTTGATCAGCGAGGAGGGGGTGTCTTCATTGCAGTAGCTATCTCATAGCGGTTTAGTTGCCCAATAATGCAATTTTTAATATTTGCGCATGTAAAATTCAAATGAAGATAGAAGTCTGGTGATAGTATGTTTCTACATCCTGCCTGATTCTTAGTAGCAGTACGCTGATTTCACGGAATCCATTGCACTGATACATTCAGCTATCCTTCCAGGAGATTAATTCTTGTTGTATGGAGATGCAAATCTCAGTGGCGTTAAGTGGAAGGCCAGTGAAATTTGCAATTTCGTATTTGGCCCACTTAATATGCACGAAATTCACTCATTTGGATTATTCCAAATATGTGATAAAAGTAATCAATTTGGAAATATTTTAGATCTCGTTTTCACTAGCTTTACTTCAAATTTTTCATTAACAGAAGCCACTCCTACTTTGAATTTTCCGCAATATACTATCCATGGCCAATGATTTTATCAACGCTGACTATGAAATGATAAATCTTGAAATCTCCAATTTGAAATCTTCGGTCAATGATGTTGACGTGAATAAAAAGGACGAAAGTCTTATTGCCTCAGTAATATCGGGTTTTCCAATAGGGACTTGACAACTTTGAATTCAATTTGTGAACGCACCCTTTCACTAATCATCAAACTGCCACTATCAATTTGTTCAGTAAACTTAACATTTTTATCATGGTAAAGTACACGAAGGAACAACGTCTCAAATGGTTTGCATTTTATTTTGAAAAAAAGTTGTCAAGTCCTTATTGGAAAACCCCATAAAACTGACTGAAACGGTTCCAATAGGGACTTGACAACTTTGAATTCAATTTGTGAACGCACCCTTTCACTAATCATCGAACTGTCACTGTCAATTTATTCAGTAAACTTAACATTTTTATCATGGTAAAGTACACGAAGGAACAACGTCTCAAATGGTTTGCATTTTATTTTGAAAAAAAGTTGTGAAGTCCTTATTGGAAAACCCTTTACTTATAATAGATAAGCACACTCCTTAGCGTATTAGTATCAAGTTATCGTGTCTCCCACATGTGAGTAAAAGCCTTAGAACTTTACGTAACAGGCTAAAAAAAGATTATAGGAAATGGTCTAAATTCAAATCAGTCGAGGATCATACTGATATCTGTTTCTTCGCGAACAGTGAAGTGGAAGCCATCGCAATTCATAACCGTAGAATGGTAAACAGCTTTATTAATCGTCTTAAAATATTTTGGCGACACATTAATAACAAACGCGGTTCAAGTGGTTATCCATCTTCTATGCAACTTGATGATCTTCTGATCCTGAAATAATTGTAAATTTTTTTGCTAACTACTTTGAATCCAAACTTACCAAGGCTTACAAGTTTGATCCTGGTAAATATTAGTAAAGATCTGGACCTGATCTCATTTCTCCAATTTTTTGAATAAAACCGCCATTGCCTTATCTCGTTATTGCTTCATTTGTTCAATGCTTCCCTTCCTAAATATTTTAAATTAGCGCATATAACGCCTATTTTTCAGTCTGGAGACAGAATTATGGAGAAATAAGCGTGTTATTATCTATTGGCAAGGTTTCCGAAAAATTGATTGCGGGAGTACTAGTAGAAACCGTAAGTCCTATTATTTATCCTTGCCGACATGGCTTCTTAAGGGGTAAGTCAAATGTTTCCAATCTTTTAAAATATTCTACGTTCAATAGAGAAAAATTAGGTAAAAGAAAACAGAAAGACTCTGGGTTCACAGATTTTTCTAGCGCCTTTAATGTAGTGGATCACGATCTGTTACTATTTGAGTTAGAGCGTTATGGAATTTAAAGGGTTTTTTTTGAAGTGGTTGAATTTTTACTTGTAAGTGTACGATCAGTACACAAAAATTTAGATTTTCATCTCATCTATCCAAAATAACTACTCTCTCCTCTGGCGTTCCTCAAGGTAGCATATTGGGGCACCTTTTATTTATACTTTTTATTAATGACTTGCCATTACTTTTGAATGAATACACATTATCCTTTTACGCTAATGACTTAAAAATCTACAGAACTATTGAATCAAATCGAGATTGTATTATTTTGCAAAGAAATATTGATATTTTATTTGAATGGTGTTTGAATACCGCTATGCAATTGAATATTAAAAAATGTGCAGTAAAAAAAATTTTCTAGAAGAAAGTCTGGCACATTTCAGTTCGTTTAGCAATGAAAATTTAAAACGTGCTTCTCAAATCAAAGATCTTGGAGTAATATTTGAAACTAAATTGACTTTTAAATCCAATATCGATAATATTTCGATATGGCTAGGGTTGATAAAGAGGAGAGTCAAGGAATTCAGTGACCCACACCTGTGTAAGATTCTTTTCTGTGCGCTGTTGCTCTTGCTAGAATATGCAAGTGTGGTCACCTTCCTCTCAGATCGACTCCTATAGAGTTGAAAGAGTACAAGTACAGTTTATACTGTTTGCTTCACGAAGTCTTCAGTTTAGTAGCTACCAGTTGTCCTCTTACAAATGTCGGCTACTTCTGAGCTTGCTTCTGCTACCCATGCTTTCGATTTGATTAAGTCTATAATAATTTCAAGCGAGCTCATTTTCGCTTAATATTTGATGACCACAGGTTTAGTTTTTAAGACCATATAACATTGAAAATGGAGCCTCATCCTTCCGATTTTATGATGAATGATCCTATTGCTTGTGCAATAAGAATCTTTAATTTGCATTCAGACTGCTTCAGTAGTACTTTAAGAAGAAATATCTACAAGGATCAAATAATGACTAAATTCACTGCTTAGAATTGATATTCAAATGCAACTGTGGCAGCGAAGCAGTCATGCAGCGGAGACGCCTGAGCAAATCTCTAATCTATTGCCCCCAGGGATATGGTCGAGTTGTTTGGCAACGTAGTATATGAAAATGAATAGGAATAAGAAGGGCAGTCGACTAAACAAGTCCTGATCGCGCCTTTTTGAAGATAACTTTTTTTTTATCCAATAACCCTATAGGCAGCATTAAAAGAAAATTGATTCTGTTACAAACTATTAACTATGTGTTTAATATTTCAATAAAAAAAAGACACGAAAGAAGTTGCTAGTCAAAATTTTTCATTAGTCACTTAAAATGCCATTATTTCCGAACAAGGAAGCCCGACAATCAAAACGCTTTTACTCTGTAAAAATAAAATTCTCCTCATATTCAAATCTTTCTATGAATTTTTTAAAAAGTATCGTACTTCACATTCAAATCGCATTATGTACAGCGCTGAGATTCCAACGAAATTCCGCCAGTACATTTAAAATCTCATCATCAATGGCACATCGTTCTGAAATCCGTAAAATATTCCTGTCCATAATCATACGAGAAGTCCCTTCGGTACGACGACGGGCAGATACTCTTTATGTTCCTGTTCCCAGAGCTCGAAAGCCTGCCGAATCCCCCTAGTAAGGATAAAGATATACTAAAGAGCTACGTATAGTGAAAAGTTGTTCGCAGGATTCTGGTGCAATATCCGACACGTTCTCATGTTTACTTTGAATCCCAAACTTTCAGTTCAGGAGGAATATCAACGAGAATGCATGCATTATTCAGATCCACTACGACAACGACGACCTGAATAACACCCTCTCACATTCTTCGATACTCCCGAATATACCCGATCCAACTCCCTTTCTTTGAATTTCGGCAGTGACTATTTTACATGAAACCTACGGGACACGGCGTAATCCTTGGGACCCCACAAAGGCCGTTCGATTTGCATAATTTTATAAAAATTTCCTTTATTCCGTTGATGATGATATACGAGACGGATTCTGCGGTAAAGCTTGCACTAGAAATTATGTGAACATGTGTCCCTATGCGAGCGGCAAACAGACATCTTATACCCTTGTAATTGAGTGGAAAAAAAATTTGTTTTATATGCTTAGATGGTGCTTGTTGATTGTATAATTTTTAAAATATGAAAAAAGTTTACTCTTAGCCTTATTCATGAGTCTCGTGTCCTTCATTGCAAAAGAGTTTTTTAGCTACGACGATTGAGTTTGGGACAAATTTCCATGGAAGTCTGCCAGTAGCATTGTTAATTAAAATTAATTATTTATTAAATTAAAAAATAAGTGAAAACAATAAAACTTTGAGCTGCGCTCGACTATCACTAAAATCAACATTATTGCATTTAGAAATTAGTGCGGTGCGCGATGAGATGAAAATTCGTCCCCTACCTCAATTGCCTTTGTGGAGCGAAAGTTGGAAGATAACAAGCAATTCTGGTTTATTAATGCGATAGGAGATCCTTCTTAAATGTCACGCATATCGACTTCCAATGAATTGGCACCTTGTTTCATATGTAAGAATGCCAGCGCTCCAGTTAAACTTACGAAGAGCCTCAATGGAAAAATTACGTTGAATTTAATAATCAAGATCACAAATCACACCGCAATGTTCCAAAATCTGTCCCAGTAGAGAAACAAAGAGTGCTTTTACAGTGTACGGGTCAATGAAAGAATTGAATTGAATTACGTTTTATGAAACTAAGATTTTAGATTAAGTAGGGAATATGAGATTTGAAATTGAAATTAGAGTCGATCCACACATTAAGATTATTACATCCATGGATCTCTGAAGGGATCTGTAGTTCAAATTATAATCAAATAAAATCGGAAAAGATTTTTCATGTGCAGAAAATATTTTGCATTTATCAAAATTGATCTCTAATCAGTTAACGTCACAGCAATTACTGAGCTCAGCCCGAAGTTCAAGACAATCATTCAATTGAAAGAAAAGATTTCCGGATTCTAGACTGTTAGGCTTTATTATCCGTGACGTTCTTTCAATTCGAAATGGACTGTGATAACATTCACCAAACTAACAATCATTCAAGTTTGAGATTAGAAAAAAATTTAACATTAACGGCGTACAAAGGAGAGCTAGAAACTTTAAAAATTGAAAGAATATCGCTTACAAATAAAACAAATAAATTGCCAACAAGTTAGGTACAACTTTATTATTCTTGGCACAAGTTGAAGATGCGTGGAAAGGCAATATGCAGGTTAGAGTGGCTAGGGAAGACTAAGTGAATAAGGGTTCTAGGGCAGGGCTGTTGTTAATTCAACACTTAATTGCGAATACGATCAATATTTCATTCGTTTATTTATGCAAGTTTGGGTTTTTATGAGGGGAGTGGAATGGGGTAATAGTAAGGGTGGGTAGATGTTAATGTTTTTTTAATTGATTGCTTGAATCATGTCCAATATTCTCTGTATATCAGCTTCATGGCCGAAGTTGCATAGAATTCGGTGTATTTTACATTCACGAAACCAATCAGTAGAGGAGGTAAGGGAATCGTAAAATTTGTGATGTAGTTTTATTTGGCTTCTTTTGTAAGGTGCGCGTACAAAATCTCAAATTCGTAGCTTTTAATTTAGTTCATTTAATTAACTTTTTCGAAATCATACTTTTGTTTGGGAGGGGGTAGAAGGGTAGACGTGATCTCGAAACTTTTGACGCAATTTCCTTTCAACTATTTTTAAAAGTTTGTGTGCAAAATTTCATACAGATGTATCCACATCGAAAATTTTAAATTTGTATCGTTCACTAGAGTCCTAAAAAAATCACTTAAAATTTTCGATATTTTTGCTTATCGCCTCCCTCCACTTATACCTCAAACTTAAAAGTTTTGTCAAATTAAAGACTATGCAGTTCTACAATCTGATGAATTTCAATTTGTTTTGAGATATAACGGTTTGAAATTGTAAAATATGCTCCATTTTTGAAATGCTCCCTATTTTCCCCCATTACTGTTATGTTCAAGTGTTACATTTTTTCGTATTCCGCTAGTATAACTTAACACATGTTTCAAGTTTCAATTACATAGCTTAAGAGATAGTCGAGATATTCACTTTTAAGTGTTTTTCTTTGCACCCACTGACCCTCCCCTTTACAATTATTCGCCTCCCCTTTCAGTAG
Source organism: Chorisops tibialis (assembly GCA_963669355.1). Classification (NCBI taxonomy): domain Eukaryota; kingdom Metazoa; phylum Arthropoda; class Insecta; order Diptera; family Stratiomyidae; genus Chorisops; species Chorisops tibialis. The sequence goes on from OY770262.1 coordinate 315,368,485, forward strand.
ATTATCGTGGAACCATATGACACCTAATTGGTCTTTAAATAATTTAATTTTTTGGATCAAGTAGTTCCGAAGATGTAATCATTTGAAAGAAAAATTCAGCCGGCAATTTGTTTTCAGCCCCCCCCCCTCCTTTTCGGACACCACTGGATAAAAAGAATTAAAATATTCTTAGAGTCTGTCCCATAACCCTCCCTACACCTATGCTGATTAATTTTCCACTTCCTACCTTTATTCGTTGTGGAGATATTACAGTTTTAGACTCCTTGCCTCTGCCACCTCCCCCTTCAATCTGACACTCCCCAAAATCTAGATGATGAAGCTCACTTACCCAATCGACAATCCATCCAGAAACGAACAGCGTAATAAAACTCAAAAAACCTCCAAAACAGACGAAAATTTGCGAATTTTGCTATTTTTCGAGTCTTTCCCCCACTCCTCCATTGGCCGCAATATTTTTATCGTAATCTACGCAAAAAAAACAATGAGGTTAAAAAAAAACATCGAGATCGCAGCATTTGGCGAAACAGTCCTTTTTTGATCTAATCCGACTGGACTAAATTTTCAGCCTGGCGAGAAGCAGTCGAAACGTTAACCAACAATCAGCGTGACAGAAGAGAAAATTCGTTCTGCCTTACGTAACAACAGTAGCTGAAATTGCATCTAAGGTGGCAATCAGCTTTAGCAGTGCTCAGACGATCATACGACGATCTAGGGTTTCGAAAAGTGTCCGCAAAGACGAGGTACCCGTCTTGTCACCGAAAATCGAAAATGGAATCGTATGGAAATGTGTCAACGGCATTTAAATTTCTACGAGGCAGAAGGGGAAGGTTTTTTGCACTGGATAGTGACTTGTGACGAAACTTGGGTGCACCATTACACCCCTGAATCGAAGCAAGCAAGTATCTTAACGGACAAGATGTTGAAGAGGTGCAAGATTTTTTTTTATCTCAGAAGTATTGTCAGCTTGGACGGCGGAGCCGAAAAGGATATTAAGGCTTGTATAAATAAAGCTCGTCAGCCCTTCGGTATCCTTTTCCCTTTCTCGAGGTTAAGAGAGATCTCCCTTCGCACGAAGCTGCGAGTTTTGACGCATCCGTCAAATCCGAGTTGTTATATGGTTGTACTACGTGGAAACTGACCATTCGACTTACCAAGAAACTACAGACTTTCGTGAACCAATGCCCCCGACGCATTTTAGGAATATTTTGGCGAGAAGTAATCTTCAACGACTAACTTTGAAGTACAACTAGACAAACTAAAATAGGTATTGAGATTCAAAGGCGGAAGTGAGATTGGATCGGTCATACTTTGAGGAAACCAGAGCGAAATGTCGCCAAACAGGCTCTGGATTATAATCTTCAAGGAAGACGTCGGGTTGGTCGACCATGTAACACATGGAAGCGAGTAGTTGAGTGGGAGGCCAGAGGAATAAACAAGTCCTGGCGCACCTTGTGGAAGAGAGTTGTTTCTGTCCTATGCCCCTATAGAGGGTCTTAACAGGAATTTGATTGATAAATTGACAAATGGAGTGGCAAAAGAAGAACGAATCTGCCAAAACTGTCAAAGCCGGAGCTCGAGTCTCGGCTGGAAAGGTTTTGGCGACCATTTTTTTCGACTTTAAAGGAGTCCTACTTATTGATTTTCTGCACGGACGTCGAACTATAAATGCCGTATACCACTGCCAACTTTTAGGTAATGCGAAAACGGCATATCATCAGAAAATATGCAGCTTTCCCATTAGAGACTGTATAACGTCTGCCTTAACTACGAAAAAAATTGAAACATTGTTGTGAATTACACTGTGACACCCTCCTTACAGTCCGGACTTGTTGCCCTGCCACTACCACCTGTTTGGACCGATGAAAGAAGCTCTTGGAGGACAACGTTTTGATTACGATGTTACAGTTGAAGATTTCGTGCGCAATTTGCAACCATCTTCGTTTTGCGAAAACGGGATAACAAAATTACCCATCCGTTGGGAAAAATGTGTCACGAAATCATGAGATTACGTAGAAAAATAATTTTGAGTACTTGTACCTAGTCAAGTCATAAATATTGGTACACAGAAAAATCGACGTCAAATGAAAACGAATTAATATTTTTCAAAACTTTTTTTCTCTTTTTAGTTGGGTTATTCAATGGCTACAAATCTTAGAATAACTTATTCGAAATGACTTACATTTGCCTTCCAGCACGACTTGAGACGATCTGGCCACTCATCGATCGCGAGACGCACTTCATGCATGGGGAAATTGTCCACTGCACGGACAGGAGCTCGCTTCAACGACTCAATATTTGGGTGTCAAGTAGAGCAAGCCATGCCCTCTAATACGGACCACAACTTGTAATCCAACGGGTTGAGGTTTGGTCTACCAGCTGGCCAATCATCCGTTGATATGAAGCCCGGAACGTTGTTGAGTCGTTTTTGCTTTGTGAGCTGGAGCAGAGTCTTGCTGGAAAGTCCACGGCTTGTTGGCGAATATTGATTGGTTGAGAGGCTTCACAATGGGTTCCAAGACGGTCGATTGATATATGACGTTTTCACTCCTTTCTCGCAAAAATGGCGCCATCGTAGCTCACTCCCCACCATACCATTACAGACGCGGGATGGTGACCTCCTTGGATCCTCGGGATGAGTTGGGATGCTTCTCTGGATGACCGAGCATACACACGGTCGTTCTGTTTATTGAACGATTTTTCTACGGTGAAAATTTTCTCGTCAGTAAACAGAATTTGTCTGTGAGCGTTCTTCGCGTACCGGCTGCGTAACTCTTTCGATTTTCGCTTGCGTTTTTCCTTCAATGCGGCCGCGAGCAGGTGTCCAGTGTGTCGCTTGTACGCGCTGAGTCCCAAATCTTCTTTGATAATGCGAGACAAGGATTTTTGCGAAATTTGTATTTCCCGCGACAAGATTTTCTGATTTCGCAGCGGTTTTCGGTTGATTCGTTTCTTCACGGCTTTGATCGCTTTCGGAGTTCTCACAGTGCGCGGACGGCCGGATCTTTGACGGTCTCGTACTTCACCAGTATCCTCAAAGAACTTCACAGCACGGTACACAAAATTGCGAGTGATTTCAAGCGGTCGAAAAGTCCTAAAGATGGATGGATGGATGCGCTCAATATTGTATTCGTAATGAATGCGTTTAGTTATGTACCAATATTTATGACTTGACAAGGTATTTTTATCATGTCCCAATAAAGTTTTAAAAAATAATTCCGGTTTATATTTGATTCACCCTCGTATTTATCTGCACTTGAAATTTCATTAAATATAATATCGCGGGAAACCTCAATTTTTCTGTTCTCCGAAAACCATATTCGATAGCCTTTGGTATTCTCACAAAAGTCAACCAGCTTTTCTTTTCTTGTCTTCTGATCCCATTTCCTTCGCTTTTCTTTCGGAATGTGACAGCAGGCCTCCGTTCCAAAAACTCGAATATTTCCTGTATCGGGAATTTATGTTTTTTGCAAATTAAAAAATCATTTCAATTACTGCAACAAAAGGAATGCCGATCCAAAGAATTTCGGTGAAAGTATTCATTAATCGTTTTGAATCGGTTATGTGTATTCATGAGATCATTTTCTGCAGTGATTCAAGGAATCTTTTGTCGATTTTTTTTTTATGGTTTCATCAGTTGAATGCAACTGACCGTATGGTCGAATGAGTTTTCAAGACGATGAACGGCCTGGTTGGTACTCGATATTCGTAAGAAATCACCGAAGGCAAAGATCAGCTTTTATCGTCCAAGATCCGTTACATGACCTCAGAGTAGGACGTCGAAGCGATCAATTCTGCGTGCAGATTACACACGCATCGCAATGACCAATGTCCGTTCTAGGCTGCATCGCGAGCCAAGAAACAGGTTTTTATTGTCGCGTTTATGCTCATTCCGTGTAGCTTGAGATTTTTGTGGTGTGATGACGACACCGATGCTATTGGACACCGGCCGGCGGCTTCTTCGAGGCCTCCTACCTCTCGATACCCCATCGACGAGCGAATCGATAACGCCAAGATTTCGCCTCGAACACGGCACTCTTGGCCTCAAATGACGCTTCACGCTCATTTGCATTTCAGGAATTTCCAGACGCTTTGATGCGGCATCAGTGAATCGGGACCACTAGCCAGATTAACACGCTGCCGTATGGCTTCCCTTCGGAAGGGCAGCACGAAAAGTCCAAGCACCAGCAAAAATAAGGAGCCGTAGTAATTCCGGCCATTGGCGTTTCTTCGGTTCGTTCGAGACCTGACCCAAATGCCCTAATGGACAATTAGCTAATGAAATTATTCGTAATGTGTGCGCCCCGAATGATGGCAAGTGGAGAGTGCCGAGTGCTGCTGCTATGCTGACCAGACCAGTTCAAGGTTCCGCCTATCGTTTGGACTGGTTTCAGGGGTTCATTAGGCTTCGGAAGCCACCAGAATTTCAAAGTTCTCGAACACGAATTTCAGGCGGCATGGAAGAAACGACTGAGCCCGGTCGGCTTGGAACGAGCGATAATTACGTGGACAGTGGGTGGTTTGATTTCAAGAGATGATAATCGCTTCGTTAATTGCGTTATTTAACCCCTGTCGAGAGTAGCCCGATCGAACACCTGTAAAAAGGCTTAATATCTCTATTTCCGTCTCGAAGGTTATTGCTTTTTACGCCATTATCGCTCCAGGGTCCGAGAGGAAAGATGCGATTAAGACTTTTCCCTTTGGCAGATTCGGGCGTAGGTTGTAGGTGTGGTATGGCCGAGAATATTTGATAAAATCGATTTTAATCGATGTCCAGGGAATTCAAATGGAAAATATCAAATTCAGATTTTGACCGTTTTTCAGTTTAACTTAATTTATTCATTGATCGAATCCATCCATGGATTAATTCACAATTAGTTATTATACTAACAATAATATTTATCTATTTTACGCAGACCGAATGATTAAAATAACAAAACGTTAGCCTTTATAATTTGAGTACCACTTTAGTACATATTTATAAATTTGTAAAATAGTCATAGCTTAAACTGGAGGACCATCATAGATAAGTAGCATTTAAATATAATTACTAAGTTGAAAGTATGTGTGAGCACCGAGCACGTCGCTCTAATGCAATTTACGTTGAATTTATTGTATTACACGAGAGATGCAAAAAGAAGATTTTTTTTTGTAATTACTTTTTACTAAAAGTTTAAGAATTTAACTGCAATTTTTCAAATGTGGTGGAGGTGGAAAATATTAACATATTTTGGAGTGTTTAATATTTAAATTATTGGGAGTGCAAATTGAAAACCGCCGTTTTTTTCGAAATTCGAGCCATTATTGTGTAGAAATGGCTAAATATTTTGTGGCGAAACGTCTATGGGTCCAAATTGCCTCGCGAATCTGAAATGAAAAGAAATAGCAACAATTAATAAGACTAATAGTTAAAACATAAGCTAAGCTAGGCTGTAGTCTAGTGGGTAGCGTGTTGGTCCACATTGCGAAGGTCGTGAGTTCAAATCCCGGTCGACGCATAATTCTAGCTCACTACCTGCTTGGGTATACCGTAGTTACCTCAATCTACGAAAATTAAAATTTGTAGATAGAGGGTTGTGTGAAAGGCTAATAACCCTTACACAATAATTAATGAAAAATGTTAAGAAACTTGAAAATCAGGAGGCCAAGGTCCGATTTGGGCTGTAGTATCATTGTAGAATAGAATATAATTGTTAATATAACAGAATTATGATTGGGCATAAAGCCCAATCATGTGATAATCTAGATGAAATGGGAAAGAGTTTAATGTACCGGACAATATGTTATCTCAAATTCTTTTGAATAGTGAATAGTGACTTTGTATGGGAGGTGGTAGAAGCAGAGAAGGGAGGTTTGTAATTTGTGTATATGACACCAAACGTGACGTGCAAAATGTTTCGTGATGAATTTAAAGTTTGAAGTTTTCAAAGAAGCTGGACATAGTTTTCCTGAAATTGGGGCATTTGTATGGGAGGTGGCAGAGGATGTGCAAGGTTTTAGATGATTTTGAAGCTGCATATCAACATCCTTATCACCATGGTTTGTGGCAATTTCAAAGTCGATCGCCCATAGATTCGAAGGAGAAACGTTTTTCTTGAATTTATAATGTAGAGAATTGTTTGGGAGGGGTAGACGGAGTGATGCGCACCTAATATCATTTTTTGCATTTATTACAATTGTAATACAAAGTGGAAAATTCTGGCATAATTTAAAGTTTGTACTTTTTGTAGTTTTAATTGAAATCGAAATAATGCATTTACCAAAATTATGCATTTGTATGGGAGGGGGTAGAAGGAGTATATGGATCAAGTCTAAATTTGTTGTCGTCAATGAAATTTTTATTAGTAGACTTTCCACAAAACTTCATGTTGATTGCTTTGATGGTTTCGAAGAAAATTAGTTTAATTTAAATTTCGAAATTTCGTGGAATTTGTAGAGGAGGGGGTAGAAGGAGTGAGGTGAAGTTGATAATTTTTTAAACAGATTGTAATTATAATATAATTAATTTCAACAAAAATTTGTCTTTCTAGCTTTGCTAGTTTCAATGAATATCGAAAAAATGAATTTTTCAAAATTGTCCATTTGTATGGGAGAGTGAGGGGATCACATCAATATTTTGTAATCTTAATCATATATATATTATTATTCTACTTTAACCCAAATTTCAAGTCGACAGCTTAAATAGTTTCGAAGAAAAATCAATTTATTTAAATTTCGAAATTTCATTAAAATTTGTATGGGAGGCGGAAGAAGGAGTGGGGGGATGTAGCCCGTTCACGAACTTAAAGTTTTTTTTAAAATTTCAGTACGATATTTCAAAGCGTTCGAGAGTTATGTTGTAGACAGATGGACAGACAGACAGACTTACAGACGGTCAGACGGTCACTCGGAATCGATATTTTTGAGCGATAACAAATATTTCTGTACACTTGGCGGCTCTATGCGAGCATTATTTCTTAGCGTTACAAACGGTAAGGCAAAAACAATATACTCTAAGATTTCTTGTACAGTATAAAATGTTTAATGCTGAATTTGAAGTTTATAGCTTTCATAATTTTCGAGAAAATTGAACAATTTTTGTCTGAATTTATGGCACCCTCATGGAAGAGAAAGTGGGAGGTCTTGGATGAATTTGAATCTACTTATCAACATCCTAGTCATATTGCTTTGTTACTCAAATGTTCGAAGGAGAAATACTTTTCTTGAATTTTCAATATAAAAATTTTATATGGGAGGTGGTAGAAGGAGTGAAGCGAAGCCTAAATTATTTTTAGCATTTCTTGCAATTATTAAGGGAGAAATTACGGCAAAATTTTAAGTTTCTACTTTTTCTCGTTTCGATGAAAATCGATTAAATGCATTTACCAAAATTGTGTATTTGTATGGGATGGGGTAGAAGGAGTATTCGAATTAAAACCAATTTTTTTTAAATCAATGATAATTGTAATAGTATACTTTTCTTAAAATTTAAAGTTAATAGCTTGGACGGATTCCGAGAAAAATAATTTAGGTAAAATTCCAAAATTTCGTGAAATTTGTATGGGAGGGGGTAGAAGGAGTGAGGTGAGGTTGATAATTTTTACAGAATTATTTGCAATTGTAGTAAAATTAATTATGACAATAATTGATTCTTATAGCTTTCCTAGTTGCAATGAAAACCTAATAAATGCATTTTTGAAAATTGTGCATTTGTATGGAAGGAGGTAGAAGGAGTAAAGGGATCAGATTATTATTTTTCAACTTTAATAATATTTACATCATTATAATTAGCCTTAATTTTCAATAGCTGCAATGGTTTCGGAGAAAAATCAATTTCTTTAAAATTCGAAATTTCATGAAATTTGTATGGGAGGGGGTAGAAGGAATGGGGATTTGGCCCGTTCACGAGCTTAAAATTAATTTTTTGCTTAAAATAATTTATGAACAATTTCGCCGCGATAGGTCAAAGCTTTTGAAAGTTATGTTGTAGACAGACGGACAGATAGATGGCCGAGCACTTGCAATCGATGTTTTCGTGCGACAATAATTATTTCTGTTCTCTTGGCGGCTCGTTGCGATCATTATTTCTTAGCGTTACAATTGGTAAGGCAAACACAATATTATCTCAGATTTCATCCAGAGCATAAAATAAACTGCCAACAAGTCGGGCGCAACTTTATTATTTTTGGGACAAGTTGAAGACGCATGGAAAGTCAGTGTGCAAGTTAGACTGGTAAAGGGAGACTAAATGCAACCCCTTTTCACAAGTGACATCCCTTTTCACAAGTGGAGCCCCCTTTATGACATCAAATTCCTGTTAAGATCCCCTATAGGGGCATAGGACAGAAACAACTCTCTTCCACAAGGCGCGATCCTGAGCATCGGCCTTAAGGTGATGCCAGGATTTGTTTATTCCTCTGGCCTCCCACTCAAAAAAAAACCCGACGTCTTCCTTGAGGATTATAATCCAGAGCCTGTTTGGCGATGTTTCTTGGTAAGTCAAACAGTCACTTTCCACGTAGTACAACCATATAACAACACGGATTTGACGCACGCGTTAAAAACTCGCAGCTTCGTGCGAAGGGAGATCTCTCTTAACCTCCAGAAAGGGGAAAGGATACTAAAGGCCTGACGAGCTTTATTTAGCCGAGCCTCAACATTCGTATAATTTTTGTACCAGAGATTAAATTTGAAATGAAAATAATGTATTAAAAATTTCAATTTATTGGCTCTTAAAGTTTCGAAAATGATCTAATTATTGTAAATTTTTGAAAATGATTCATTTTGTGTGGGATGGCGTAGAAGTGGTGAAGCGATTTGGCCTGTTCACGAACTTCACATTATTGTTTTCTTAAAAGTAGCATATACAATTTGAACTTTCTAGATCAACGTATTCTCAAGCTAGAGAGTGCACAGACGGATGGAAGTACGAATATCCGGTTTTAAAAATTTTGAGTTGTAATATTAACTTCAGTTTCATTAATTTTTTTCTCCGAGCCGTATTTCTTAGCGTTAAAAAATTTAGAACAAATTGAGAATTCTTTCAAATATCATCTAGAGAATCAGAACATAATAGGACAACGATACTCTACATGAAAAAGAAATTTTGTTAGCAATTTTTTATAGGGAGTGGTAGAAGGGGTGACGGTATTTTACTAATACAATATTTTGACGTTATGCTGCAGTTGCTACCAAAATATATAATTTAAACTTCAAAAGTTTAATATTTATGTACTAAGAATATTAGTGAAATTGTTCAGTTTGTATGAGAGGTGGTAGAAGGAGTGGGGAGTTCTTAATGATTTTATTTTTGAAATTACTATTAACATAATGTGAATTGACATGCTTTAAATTGAATTTCAAGGAAATTCACTTTGTCTTAAAGTTGTGAAAATGTGTCATATTGTATGGGAGGGAGTAGAAGGAGTTAAGCTAATCGTCTAATCTTCTAATAATTCTAAATAATTATCTAGTGCACAATTTGAGCTCGATAAATTCTACCTATACGTATTGAGCAAATTGGTTTACAGTATTTCATAAAAAAGTGTAGTTTGTGTGGGAGGTGGTGGAGGGAGTATTTAGAATTGTATACAATATTTCTGTCGAAAAAGTTTAGGACAGGTTCTTGATTGGATTGGATCTGCATATCCTTTCTAAGGGGGTAGAAATAACGCTTTTCTCGAGAAAACTGCCTTCATGAAGAGAGTATGGCGTTATGGGGCTTTGCGCGCAATCATAGTTCTCTTTTTTTCAAATCAAATCAAATTCCTGTTAAGATCCCCTAAAGGCGCATAGGACAGAAACAATTCTCTTCCACAAGGCGCGATCCTGAGCATCGGCCTAAAGCTGATGCGAGGACTTGTTTATTTTTATGGCCTCCTGCTCAACTCTTTTCTTAATTTTAATTATTCTGACTTTTGAAGTATTTCTGAAGTATTTAGAATTTCGAATTTTCACAGTGTATTTTACATCAAAGGAAAGATTTCACGATTTCACACTGACGAAACTAAGTTTGATAAAGGTATCAGCACATATCGAAACGTCACGCTTAATAAAGCAAAACTATGTGAAATTTTCCCTTCACTTCATAGAATGGATTGCATGGTAATTTTAATATTTCTCAAATCAGTCTCCACGTCTACCTCACTCAGCTTCGATTGCAGCTTTCAAGATACCATTTATCACCACCAAAAACAAAGCTTTTGCACTGGATAGCTCTCGAACAGCTTCATTCATCAGTGCCGAATCCGGAAATCTTTCCTTTATTCATGTTTTTTACAGTCGTTTAAATTTATTTTTTTGCTACTTATATTAGAAAATTCATTCACTTGTCTGAAAAGTAGCTGACTTATACTATGATGACGAATATACAAGGAAAAATTAAACAATTAAGTATTCAATATTTTATTTAAAAAAATCGACATAAATATCAAATTCCATTAGAATCAAATGAAAAATTGATTACGTTAAAAAAAAGGAATCGAAATGTGATTTCAAATTGAAAATAGATGATAAGGGTGATGGACAAATATAAAAGAACAGACAGACGGTCATGGTATTTTTGTACCTATATAGTTCGATCCTTCTGTAACCCATAACATCAAACATATCCTATCCACTCCCCCGCCAAGCATGTAAAATCCCACACGTCCTTTACACATTTAAAAGGGACTTGAACTGAGTGCCATCACTTGAGAAATGATTTTGTAAACAACTTTACGATCAACAAAATTGGGTCTCAAGTGGAGACATTTCACTTTGGCCTTTCATTTTAACCCTCTAGATATTTGTTTGTCCTTCGAGACAGACCCATCACGAGATATGATAAGACGAATCTGGGTGAGAAGGGAATTTTGAAAGCAAAGTGATATTCTTCAATGAAATTTGAAGATTTTTTCTTATAAAGAAAATATTTAACATCCTTCGGACTTCGAACACTGTCAGTTTCAAAATGTTGTCTAACATTGTGCCTTGCGCAAAACAAATCTGCTTATCATTATTAGCTGCTATTTTACGAAATATAGAAATTATTAAGATGGACATAAAGATTACTAAGCTGATAAGGATATCCCTTTTTTTCTTCTGGTGAGAAGAGGAAGAAAAAAAAATAAAAGATAAACGATGTGAAATGGCAAATGTTATGCCATCATTCAGGAGAATTCTTTTGATCGGTATTCTCCGTAGTAAATTCCAAGGCTTTTTAAATTCCTCTAATTCATGAAGAAGCTAAAACAATTTTGAAGGACGATAAAAATAAATTTCTTTTTTGAATAACACGATAATATTTTCTTCACAGAAATAGCTTTCTCCTTTCGTAATAAATTTAGCGCTTTTCGAGCTCGTTTCCTTCACCCTCCATTTGATTCCATTTAAAAGCGCCTGCAATAAAAGCGGTTCGAGTACAATGCATCATACGAGAGAATTATGCTTAGTCCTTCGGAAATTGTAATCGATTTCCCAGAAACTATGATTGTGTCCGGAAGCAAGCAAGTTAAGTTGCGAGCGACGGTCATCATTTAACTTGGTAACTTGATATTACGTGACATAGGGCAATATCGATGGGAACCTTTCAACGATGATTACGTGACGCCATCGTAAACGAAACGAAACTAACCTTAGTCAATTTGGAATGTTCGAATCCCTAGAGCCTTTTCTCTCTAATATATCGTGCTCGAAAGCCATTCACTGTCCCTTCCATATCCGTGATGGTGTGGGGTGGTGTGTAAAGTGGTGGTAGGATAATCGCTTCGAGCACTGTAATGGGCGCTAATACTTGCTAATTGGCCATTTGAACACTTCCAGAAGCACACTTTCGGATAATTTAACGTATGAGTCGCCGATCATTATTGAGATTTGAAACAAGTCGATTTTTATGCAATTTTTGAAATTGTTATGGAAATATGACGAGATGGTATTTAAGTAGAATTTAATAATGTGTTGGAAATTATCACGTGCTGGATTGTGTGACGTGTGGGTGCATGAGAGGGTTGAATTTTTTTTTTTTTGATATGAAGTTGGATTAAAAAATATATTAAATCATTAAAATTCAAATTACATTATTTTGGTAGATCATCATTTTCAAAATAAAAAAAAATTTCCAAAATATAAAATTAATGGGTATCATTTGCATAACTTCAAAAACAGAGGTCTTATCAATTAGCATTTCCGGACAAGTATTCTGAGCAAAATACTTTATCGCAATATGGATAAATTTAAACAAGGCGATTCAATTCTGAGTATTATTCCTAAAGTGTGATTGAGTGGATGAGAAAGTAGTTGCGAAGTACGTATTAGCCTTAGAGAGGCACTTCGCGCCAATACTGAACAACAACGCCAGCATGCCAATAGAAGAAATGTGGCAAAATATCAAAGATGGCATTACATCTGTCGCAGTGGAGGTTATAGGACAACAACCCGGCGCAAAAGAAATGACTAGTTTGACAACGAATACCAAGATGTCTTAGACCGGAAAAATCAAGCTAACAAAATATTAACAAAACGGCTGACACGAGCCAAACGGGACAAATATAATGATCTTAGACGATTTGAGATTTGCAGAAAAAAAAAATGGAAGTACAATAATGGTGAAATGAAAAACATGGGCGAACATTTTAAATTACGCAACACGCGTATTCCCTTGTTAAAAGAATGAAAGGGTGACACCAATCGAAAACGACCCTCTGCGAAGATGCAGAAGGAAACGTTCTAAGTAATGCGGAGGATATAAAATTAAGATGGGCGTAATACTTTGAACACCTTTAATCCAAGCCGAACAGCAGCAGCAGACAAAATAACAGGTATAACTGATGTAACAGCTGATGAAGGATCCGCTTTGAGTCATCCTACATTCGAAGAAGTAAAAAGAGCCTTGAGGACCCACCCAAACAGCAAAGCGCCGGGCAGTAAGTAAGTAAGAGTAAGAGAATGTATCAACCACGATTCCAAGTTGCTATTTGGATATGGGACCTATGATGAATTTTGTAGACAAACAATCCTTATTGAACATTAGATAAAAATTCATCAATTGGAGTATGGTCAATATTATTCCTAGTGCTTATTAGGTTTTAATTTGCATGGTTGAGAAAATTTCTGCAGTGTGTGAAAGTGCAAGATAGGGTCGGTCTATCAACCATCAACTATAATTTCATCGAAATTTCGTATATCGCTGAATTGCTTAATTTTTCCTCATTGAAATATTAAATTATAAAAAGACGGAATTTGGGATCTCAAAAATCTAGGAGCAAAACAAAAGCTTGGAGTGAAGGAACAACGAGTATTTGGCTTCTTCAATTTCATTATTCGTAATAATTTTTTTTTATTTATTCAATTTACGGAATGAATCTTTTACAATAAAAAAAAAAATAATAATAGTAATAAACATTTTATATATATGTATATAAAAAAAATAAGTGAAATAATAACAACATTTATCTATACATATAAATATAATTGTAGTGTCTGTCTGTTATTTGCTTATAAATGGCTATAAATTACTTTTTTGTTTTATTTGGACAATAACTAAGCATAAAAACACATTTTTGAAATTTTTGTCTGTCTGTCTGTCTGGCTGTCTGTCTGTCTGTCTGTGTGTCTGTCTGTACGACCGCTTTTCACGCACAAACGGCTGAACCGATTGTAATGAAATTTGCACAGTTTGTTAGGTGTCCATCGGAATGAAATCTGCTTTTGGTTTTATTTCACCCTCCTCACGCCTTCTACTCCCTCCCATACAAAGTGACTCATTTTCAAAAATATATATTAATCAAATTTTCTTGAAAACTATAAAAGCTATTAATTGGAAATTTGGACTATATTATTTCTATTATAAATGCAGTCTTTTGGTATAAAAATTATTTAAGGTCTGTCACCACTTCTACCACCTCCCATACAAACTACACTTTTTCATGAACCACTTTACACCAATTTTCTCAGTACGTGTAACTTTCATCGAGCTAAAATGTTCTATTAAATCCTTAATTAACATTATTATTAATAAAATAAATCGAGATAAAATTAACCGATTAGCTTCACTCCTTCTACCCCCTCCCACACAATGTGACAAAGTTCCACGCCTTCACAAGAATTCGATTTTCTTGAAAAGTCTGAATGTTACTGATCTGAAATTTCAAATATATCAATTGCATGATGATTATAGTTGTTTCTCAAAAAATCACCAAAACCCCCTTCTCCTTCCACCACCTCCCATATAAACCGCACTTTTTCATAAAATACTCTAAGCGAATTTTCTCAGTACATTTAAATTTCATCGAGGTAAAAATTTACTTAATCCTTAATTGGCATTATTATTAACAGCGGGAAGAAAATTAACCGAGTAGCTTCACTCCTTCTACCCCCTTCCATACAATGAGGCACATTACACGACTATGTAACAATTCAATTTTCTTGAAAAGTGTGAATGGTACAGATCTGAAATTTAAAGTGTATCAATTGCATGATAGTTATAGTTGTTTTTCGAAAAATCACCAAAACCCCCCACTCCTTCTACCACCTCCCATACAAATTGCACAATTTCATTAAATTCAGTGCACAGTTTGTCAGTACATACTCAATTTTTGAAGCTTAAATTTGGTACAAAACATTTTTATAGCTACTCTAGCATGATGTGAAACAAATTAGTTCAGTGCTGTCACCCCTTCTACCACTCCCCACACAAAATTTCTTAACACCGCAAAAATTTCGATTTCATCTATTAACAATATCGTATGATTTGGCTTTACGCACAATCGTAATCCTGTTATGTTTTTAAGCTTAATGTTATTTTATTTGCTTTTTTTTTAATTAACACCAGCTACAATTATTCACATGTTCTTAACGCTCTTCAACACGTATATGATCTCGAATCACGGGTTTGATTTGATCACGAGCCTGTCCCATAAAAATGGGAGTATCATGCTATCATTCTTAATAATTTATGGTTCTGACTCCAACAAAATACAAACCATTCTCTTCAAAGAGCCATTAAAGTAAGCAGATTTTATATCCCACATAATGCATTACTAACTACACTCTCAAAAATTGCTTATTATTGCTATTTGTACGCGGACGAAGTCGCGGGGGTTTGCTAGTAAGATAATAAGAATTGTATTAAATAAAAATATAAATGAAATTGTAGTGAATACAAATAATAGTATCAAAAATAAGTAATTTACTAATGTGACCAAATCACTGATGCATATTCCAATGTACTTCTCACTGAAAAAATATAAAGTAATTTTATGCCACTTATATTAGTAAAATTTTTAGTATTTCTGATGATAAGTCCAAGGTTATGACGCGAGATATTTAAAATGTTTTCAATATGATCATTAAAAGTGAGCTTAGAATTTAAGATCGCAGATTTTATCAGTTTTGGAAATTGGAATGTGGTTAAGAGAGTAATTGAAAGGTGTAATAATTTTAGAACGGAAGAACGAGATTTGTTTACATTTATTAATATTTATATGCAGACTTTTTTGCAGTTTTCTTCGAAGCAGCTACTTTGCAAGACTTTGCGACAAGATATTCTTTTAAAAATTTCGCAATCATCGGCAGAGAGAAGAAATTCAACGTCATGGAAAATAGAACCTATTTCATTAACAAATATAAGATAAAGAAGTGGTCCTAAATGGGAACCTTGAGAAACTCCAGAAGTAGCTGTAAAGCTGTTGGAACAAAAGGATAAAATTTTCACGATTAGTTGTATATTGCTAAAATAATCAGAAAACCAATTAAGAAGTGAGCCAACAATACCGAATATTTGAAGTTTAATGTCGAGCTTGTCAAAAGCTAAGTCAGAATAGATTGCGTCTACTCGAAAGCCACTTTGCAAAGAATTATTAATTTAGTTTTGGTAGACGAGTAAATTATTTGAGGTCGATCTTTAAGTAAAAAATTCATGCTGATTTGGTATGATTGAATTTTTCATGAAAATTGTTAATTTTTCAATTACTATACTTTCAAAAAGATTAGGTATCGCTGATAATATGCAGATGGGTTTATAATTACTGATGTCAGTTTTGTCATCGCTTTTATAAATAGGCTTAATAAAACTGCTTTTCCATAATGTCGGAAAATTTCCGCTATTGATGGACAACTTAAAAATTGTCAGAAGTGGAGCACAGATTTTATTGCGGCAATGTTTTAGAAATAATGGAGCGATTCGATCAGGTCCAGCATTGAAAGATGAGAGCTCAGTAACGATAAGTTGCATGTTAAAAGAAACGGCGTTAAAATGAAATACATTGGAATTAGGAAAACGATCGTTGATCCTTGTATTAAATGTGGGAGAATCATAAGTTTTCGAAAAGTAAAATGCAAATAAGTTCGAAATAGCCTGTGGATCATTACTAACCATTTCGCAAAGATACATAATAGATGGTCAATCAAATTCCTGTTAAGACCCCCTATATTGGCATAGGACAGAAACAACTCTCTTCCACAAGGCGCGATCCTGCGCATCGGCTTTAAGCTGTTGCCAGGACTTGTTTATTCCTCTGGCCTCCTGCTCAACTGCTCGCTTCCATGTGTTACATGGTCGACCAACACGACGTCTTCCTTGAGGGTTATAATCCAGAGCCTGTTTTGCGATGTTTTGCTCTGGTTTCCTCAAAGTATGACCGATCCACTGCCACTTTCGCCGTTGAATCTCAATACCTATTTTAGTCTGGCGAGTTGTACTCCAAAGTTCGTCGTTGGAGATCACTTCTAGCCAGAATATTCCTAAAATGCGTCGGAGGCATTGGTTTTGACGCATTCGTCAAAAACTCGCAGCTTCGTGCGAAGGGAGATCTCTCTTAACCTCCAGAAAGGGGAAAGGATACCGAAGGCCTGACGAGCTTTATTTAGCCGAGCCTCAACATCCTTTTCGGCTCCGCCTACATAATAGATGGTAGTAGGTGATATTTTTTGAAAAAGTTAATGAAATGAAAAATCGAGTCTTCGACCGATGAGATGTAAGTTTTATGGTTTACTACTACTACTACAATGGCACTTCAGCCCAAATCGGACCTTGGCTTCCTGACCTTCAGGTCCCTTAACTTTTTTTTGACTATTTATTGTGGATGGGTTGTTAGCCCTTCGCACAACCCTCTATCCACGAATTTTTCATTTTCGTAGATTGAGGTAACCAAAGTATATCCAAATAGGTAGTGTGCAGGAATTATATTATGTCGACCGGGGTTTGAACTCACGACCTTTGCATTGTAAGACTAACACGCTACCCACTAGGCTACACTCTAGCCTTTTAATTTTATGGTCAATGTCATGCTATATCTTGAAACGTGCTCTTTAATAGGAAAAATCCTTAAAATCATCGAACAATCCAGTAACCTTATAACGCCTATGAGCAATTTTCTTTAGTGTAATACATGATCTAAGTTCATTAGAGTACCAAGCAGGAAAACTGTAATTGTATCTTTTTATTTACCGTAAGAAGCTTTTGCATAACATCATTTATGGTCGAATAAAAAATATGAGTAGCAGACATTTATCACCCAGGATATTTTGCCAATTGATTTCGTTTAATAAAGAGTTTATGTCATCGTAGTTAGTTTTTTAAAAATTAAAACTGGAAACTCCAATGTTTGCTTTCAGTTTATCAAAAAAGTAATGAGAAAAAATATCTTTGATTGAGACTGTAGGATGGTCGACGGCCAATGGAACTAGATGATTCGAGTCTTGGGAAACATCAACATTTTTTAACGAAGAGAAAATTAAATCAAACATATTTTTGCCACCAGAACTTTAGGAATCCGAGTCATTGAATTAACTTAAGTTTAAATTACAAAATTTTTCAATAATATAATTACTACATGCGCAAGATGGGGTGAATTCCATGAAGTCATACCCCAAAAGGTATTGGGAAAATTGAAGTCGCCGACAATGACACGCTCTGCATTCGGAGAAGAGTGATACGCTGCAAAAATGGTGTCCATATGCTTAGACTATATATCTGGCGGCGACTTTGGAGGAATGTGGAGCCCAGCGATAATTAATTTATTTTTTTGCAAGTTACTCGTAACGATGATTTGTTCGACGTCACCATGCATTAATTTAACACGAGTAAACAGAAGATTATTCTTCGCTGCAATAATCACTCCACCGAACCGTGATTTTGAACACGATTTAAAGTTGCGGTCGTAGCGATGGATTATGCTGTCCTTAAATCCAAGTTCAGAATTTAGAAAGGAATCATTTAGTCCTGATTCAGATGATATTAACACATCCTGCGAAATTTGTTGCGAATTTAAGCGAAAGTTTTCCAGTTTGATTCGGAGTCCTCAGATAATTTGGTAGTTAACAGTTAAATTGTTTCCTAAAATAGATTAGAAATTGCTTTTTGAAAGGGACAATTTTCGGAATTCCAAGTATTTAATAATTAAATTCCTTTTTTTTTCCTTTCTTTGAGCGTGGAGAAATATAAACGCGTTGGGGTAGCGTTAAGTCCGGAGCAATTTTGAATGACTTCGATTTTAGAAACTTTAATGGGTCTGTTAACATTGTTCTTAGGTTGACCAAGTCATAAGGAATGAAAATCTGATAAAGAAATTGGCTGTTCGCTAAAATTTAGTATTAGTCTAAGCACTTCATCCTTATCGCGACTCGGATCAATGTTGTTTTCTTCGAATCCATGAACAATTATGTTAGAGCTGCGCTTTCGTCGTTTTTCCAATTCTCCAAAGAAATAACCAAGGGTGAGAATTGATTAGAATTTGACTTGAGTTTAGTCAATTTCTCCTTAAGCTTCTTTAGTTCGCTTACCATTTCAGCGATAATACCGTGTAATTTTTCATTCGATTGCGATTTCATGAACAATGCTGAAGTTCATGAAATCGCAATCGAATGAAAAATTACACGGTATTATCGCTGAAATGGTAAGCGAACTAAAGAAGCTTAAGGAGAAATTGACTAAACTCAAGTCAAATTCTAATCAATTCTCACCCTTGGTTATTTCTTTGGAGAATTGGAAAAACGACGAAAGCGCAGCTCTAACATAATTGTTCATGGATTCGAAGAATTTTGCATTGAAACTCAATTTGATTGCTTCGAGACTATGAAAGCTATCGATTTGAAAATTTTTCCAAAGTTGTTTTCTTAGAATACGACAAAATATTCAGACAATCTGCTCATTCCATCCACAACTTCCCTGCCAAGTGGTTAATTTTAGGAAAATCATTATGTCAATTCTCTTGGAAATTAACCGAGCTATTATAGTTACGAGTGCATGCAATTGTGCACAAATGTCTTGTTATGTTAATAGCAATAAACTTGTAGTAAATTACGAGAAACAACTTATCTGATTTAGTTTCCTTCGCATGGTATGAAACTTTAAAGCTTACGTTTCTGACATTTTGTTCAAAAGTGACAAATAGGCGTAAGTACATTACAGTGGCGTGGCGTCCATTAATGCAAGGGAAGCAGTGTTGAAGCACGTTTTGCCCTTTATTCAGTTTAGAAAAGCTAAACTGAAATCAGCACGGATATGAAAATTTATTAAAAAATTGCTTTAAGAGAAAGCGTGCATTATTTTCGCCTACCAATGTTTACAGCATTTACGTGCTCAGAACAGCTTTTTTTCTCACGCCTTTTCTGACCAACGAAAGTTGAAAACATTCCACAGGGAAAAATATGCGATTTTAAAAACGTATATACAAGACCGACGATCGACGAGCGCAAGTTCGACTTCAATAGGAAGAGGAGATACGTTGCATTAAAATGCTTCCACTTTTCCTTTCATTTCTTTTAGTCGCACGTATAGGAGAACGAGACCGCCCGCCAATACGAGTAAAATTTTCACTCGCAGCAAGCGCAAGTTCGACTTCTATAGGAAGGAGAGATGCGTTAACGCAATTGCTTACAGCGAGTGCTTTCAGTCGCAAGCTCTGGCTCTTGATCCAGGTATTGCCAGTATTGATATTTTTGTACTAGCCGAAAAATGATCAGGAAAAAACTATGATGAGGTAGGTCTGGCAATATTGCCCATATTTGTCATGCTTTGAGTGGAAACGAATCGGTTTAAACTTCCGCAGATCAGGCGACATCTTTTTTCAGACATCTTTACTTTTTTATTTAAAAAATAAGAACTAGAAGCTTAAGCTAAGAATTGAATTAATTAATTATTCAAAATTTTTAATGCTTATATTTACTAAAGAAAAAAGGTTGAGGGGTCTGTCAAAGCAAGACGTCACTAAAATATTTCTTCAAATCTCGGTCCGTTACTATCCAAGCAATTAAAATGCCATCTATTGAAGGGATTGAACAATATGGATTGTCCGTTAATTTATTCATTCAGGCGCTTTAAGCTCCTGTGTGATGGTAGGGGTTAATGTAAATCTTTTTTTTTTATATCACGTTCGTAATTCGTGGGTGCATTAATAAATTAATAATGTTTCAAGTAGCTGACGAGAGAGGTTTTAGTAATATTTATATAATATAGCGATAATAGATAAATATATAACCGTACTAAAACAATATAAACAATAAATAATTGCTTCCCGTAGCTATGAAGTCACGCCACGCCACTGGTACATTATTTCCAAAGCAGTAAACTTGACACTTTATTTGTCTCAACAGAATTACTGTAAGCCTTTAAATTTAAAATTCAAAAAGCATGATTTTCAAAAATTTCATATCTTTTCTTTGTAATAGTCTCGTGGGATAATTCGATTGCCAAGATTTAACAATAAGACATTTACAATTTTAGAGAGAATTATTGACAATAACTTGATAAATATCAATAGGCTATCTGATTCTTCTTGCAATCATCTTTTATACATTTTTATTGCTGAGATACCGTCTACAAGTTTTACATATGCTACCTCAATTCTAAGTAAAACAAAGTTAAGCATTCGTATTAAAAATTTTAATAAAATAAATTATGAAATGAAATTTATAAAAGTTGATACGGTTACTTTCATTTTTGTACCCAATGACATTTTACGGACACGAAAAACTTAACTCAATTATCGTTCGAGACCAAACAGGAATCCCATAGATCGTGGTCGTGACCTTACTCCAAACACACGAAAAATTTTGACTTTTTTTTCTTAAAAAAAAGATCCTCGTGAACTTGGTTTTACATAGCCCTGAAATATTCAATATATACCCAAGACACAAACCATTATTTAGACTCCCTAGATGTATGCATTTCAAATTGATTGAATCTTAAAATCTTTTACAATGGCGTATCATTGCAGTGCTCTCGCTTCAAATTTTACTTTCATCTTCAATTTTAGATTGCTGTTACGATCCCTGATTGGGGTATAGGACAGAAACTGTTCTTTTCCATATAGCGTGAGGGTCTTTAGTTGTTGCCAAGTCATTTCTCTGGCCTCATAAAAACCTTCATGGTCGACTAACCCGACGGTTTCTTTTTGGTGTTATAGGCCATAGCTTCAATGTTAAGGAGCCTGAAGGTCAGGAGGAAAAGGACCGATTTGGGCTACAGTGCAATTGAGAAGGAAGAAGCCCAGAGCTTGTTTGGCGATGTTTTGCCATGGCTTTCTCAAAGCGTTACCGATTGATCCATTGAAAAGTATGCCTTTGAATCTCAATGCCGATATTAGTATGTTGTCGAGTTGTACTCCAGTCGGAGGCATTGCTTCACGAATGTTTGCAGTTTCTTGTTAGGCTTGTCGGTCACCTTCTGTGCAGTACACCTGTATGACCACACAAATTTAACGCATGCTTAAATCCCACGCAGCCCAGTGCAAAGGAAATTCTTAACTTCCACGATAACAATGCTTTCGATTCTTAAACCTACCACAATAACGAAAATCAACTGCCAATAAGTCGGGCGAAACTTTATTATTCTTGGGACAAGTTGCAAATGAGTGGAAAGTCAATATACAGGTTAGAGTGGTTAGGGAAGACTAAATGAAAGGGAGTTCTTGGGCAGGGCTATTGTCAATTAAACAATATTTCATTCGTTTCTGCACGTTTGGGCTTTTATGAGGGGAGGAGGAGGGGTAATAGTAAGGGTGGGTAGATGTTAATAGCTTTTTAATTGATTGCTTGAATCACGTCCAATATTCTCTGCATAGAATGTCAGTTTCATAAACGAAGTTGCATAGAATTTTCATAAAATTCGGTATTTTTAACATTCACGAAACCGAACCTTTGTATAGGAGGGGGTAGAGAAGGAATCGTAAAATTTGATATGCAGTTTTATTTCGTTTCTCTTGTAAAGTGCTCGTACAAAATTTCTATTTCGTAGCTTTTAGTTTGTTGGTTATTAGTTGATTTAATGAAATTGGTCGAAATCATAGTTTTGTATGGGAGGGGGTAGAAGGGTAAGTGCGATTTCAAAAATTTTACCATAATTTCATTTCAAATGTTCTTGTAAGTTTTTATTAAAAATTCCAAATTCATAGCTTTAAATAGTTAGGTGATTTGATTTCTTAAAAATGGTCGAAAAAATAATTTTGCATGGGAGGGGGTAGAAGTTTTAAAGGTTTTCAACCAGTTAATATTTCGTATAATTAGGGATTTTTTTTAATGCATTTCCCAATTTTTTAAGTTTCTACCTTAAAATTTTACTCAAAAAATTTTCAGTTTAAGTGTTTTTTTCAAAGCACATGAAACACCTTGTGCGCGTTAGACCGGGGGAGTCGGCTTATAACAACTATGGAAGAAGTTATTTTTATTTTTCTCCACATGCAAAATATAAACTCCGTATCTTTCACCAGAGCCCTAAAAAAATCACTCAAAATTTTCGACATTTTTGCTTATCACCTCCCTCCCCTTATACCTCACAACTTTAAATTTTTACCAAAATTAGCCACTATGTAGTTCTACAATCTGCAAATTTTCGATTTGATATATGTACTCTTTTTTGAGATATAAGGATTTGTAATTTTGAAAAGTGCGCCATTTTTTAAATGCTCCCCATTTCCCTCCACTACTATTATTTCAACATTTTAATGTTTTTTGTATTTTTCTAGTATAGCTTAATATATGTTTCAAGTTTCAATTACATAGCTTAAGAGATAGTTGAGATATTATTTTTAAGTGTTTTTCTTTGCACCCCCTGACCCTCCCTCTTACAATAATTAGCCATTCTCTAAGCTTATTCCGCCACCTTAATGGTCCCAAAATATGAATTTTTTACGATAAGTAATTTCGAAGATATAATCATTTGAAAAACAAATTCGGCCGACAATTTGTTTTTAGCCTCTCCTTTTCGGACGCCAATGGATAAAAAAATTTAATTATTTTTGAAGTTTATTCCACAACCCTCTCTATATCTCTACTGATTTTCAACTTCCTATCTGCATTTCTGGCGGAGATATTAGCAAGTGTAGTATTGACTTTTTCCCTCCCCCGCCTTCCCCTCCCACCTAACACCTCTCAAAATTTAGAAAATAGAGCTCACTTACCCAATCAACAATCCACCCAAAAACGAACATTCTGCCTTTAACGATCTCGGAGATATGAGTTCATATGTACGGCGTGTGGCGGACGGCGTACGGCGGGAAGGATTTCTTTTTTTGCATTTTTAGGCTAATTTACTCATGAAACGCGGAAAAAACAAAATTTCACGGTAGCAAATTTTTTTTTCCTGTGTCGATCACAATACTTTATTACTAGAATAATAAAGTAAAAAAAATGGTGGGGCAATTAAAAAGAATTACTTTCTAGTTAGGTTCGACAGTAAATCATCAAAGCTTCTTACCCATATGGCATTAAAGCTAAGTAATGTTTTTCGTTGCAGAGAAAATTAACCTTGACTTTGCTGAAAAGTGAAATAAAATAGGGAAGATTGTATTTAGTTTCCTCTCACACTGCGACTTCTAACGGGCGTATTATGATGTCCTCCAGTAAATAGTTTAAGAGTTCATCTTCGTGCTAGGTTCTATTGAGAAAGCTTAATATATCTTAAAGATGAATGAATCTTTAACTAAAATGAAGAAGTCCTATATTCGCGAGAGGATCACAACCACAAGGAGCGTGCTCCGGTGCTTCCTCCTACTCATTGAAAATTCTGCATAGATTGTCGTCGTAAAGTCCAATGATATGAAGATGTCTTTTCATAGTAGGACACCTAGTAAGAGTTTTGGATGATTTCGATTCATTCAAAAGTCCTTTAATCGGAATATTTCGACTAAATTTCTTAGCATGGTTATTATCTGTGAAGGGTACGCTGCTATTTTGGCCACATTTGGAAAATTCAAGGAGTCGTTCCTGGCCAATAAATCAGCTTGTTCATGTCGTTCGCACTTTATCCTGAGATCCAAATGGAAGTTACTTTGTTTTCGTTCCTAAGTTCAATTTTTTTCGGATTGCAATGCGAGCAAAATCTGATGCTAGCTTCGCATCGCAATATTGTCGGTTCCCAAGCCATTTGTCAGCAATTTTTAAAAATATCATCAAATCAGATAATTCTATAATTTATTTGTTGCATGTGGAAGTGAGGGGAAGTGTTAGGTTTCATTTGGCTTGAGCAACAGCCGTAGCTCACATAGACCCTTTGGGGTCCACAGTGATGTTACGAGTTGAGTTCAAAGGCGGCGAAATTTTACAGATTTCCCATATAGAAGCTTGAAATCTGCTTAAGGTCGGGTAAAAACGGTGCGGCAAGTGCCTTCATCTAGCAAGAACCGGGCAGTTACATAGCACGTGCTCCACAGTCTCCCTGTCTCATTACTGTTTGCAATTTTTGCAGGGATCTTGGGTTACCAAACCAATCTGACACATTATTATATCAATAATAACGAAAATGTAGTATCTTTTACGCCACTCGTACTCCACATTGGTTTCGTGTCCTACATGTTGTGGTTGTTTTCCATCTGGGTTCAGATAGACTTATCATACGCGCATCTATGTAGTCTTTGATAGTATTTTTGGGCGGTGGTAAGTTTTGTGCGGATTCTAGGTCAATTAAGAGGGGGTCTTGATTAACTGGTGTCGGACTATTAGTGTACGCACCCTAACTCATGAGGGAGGTGCAGGTGGCGGCTGACCACTTCACTCCAGCTTCCGAAATGTGAATTCGAAGGTATGACTACGTATCTCTCTTGTCACGAGATCTGTCGACTAAGCCTCATAATCGTGAAGTAGTTACTACTCTCCTGCACTACGTCATCTAATGACTATGTGTCTTCCTAAGCATCTAAGAAGAGGGATGATTCAGGAATTTTAAAATCAATTTATAAGCATATTATTACAGAATCATACTAAAAAAAGTCATATTAACATATGCCACTTAAACTCTAACATGTATATTATGCATTTTTATGGTGTAGTTGAAGTCAAATGGGGGCAGATACCGAATTCGTCCCTCCCCTGCGGACGCCCCTGCTCCGATTAATTTAGTTGTCTGTCATTACCATTCTAATATTGCACATGTTACTATGGATTCTGGCAAAAATAGCGAACTTTCAGTATGTTGGATCTGGATTTAGCTTCCATGTTTTATCCAGAAGGCTTCTGCAAAAGTAAAATAATTTAATTATCATAAATATTTCATCAGCTTATAGTTACATGTAATTCTCAGTAATTAAAACCCTAAAAATTAAATTTCAATGGGTCTATTAGATAGAATCTAAAACATTCCATTAAAGATAAACTATATCGATTATGAATAATAAATACTAAATGATATAGCTATAGTTGTAATCTGCCATAAATGTCATCATCATTTAATAATGCGCTGCAATCAACTTAGATTGTTGAGAAAATGAGCTTCGAAACTTAGTTAAGAATCAATGATGGTTTCCATAAATCAACTCTAACTTCCGAATCGGGCGGTCGTGGAATATATCCTGTAAGTGGTTCGTTTCATCTAAACTAACTCCTGTCAAGGCCTTAATGCCATGTTAACAATTAGCTCCGGGGTCCTAAAGTCAATATTCAACTGTGACAGTTTTGTGGTCCAGCTTGCAAGGAAATTATCAGTGATGAGTAGCAAGGATTAATGCGAATTCTGTTTGAAATGTATCAAGCCAGATGAAAGTACGATATCGAAACTAGATAGAAGTTAGTGCGTGAACCGTCAATATACATGCCAATGTGTTTGAACGTTGGTTGTAATATTAATTGAAATATTAGTAATTTAGTTTTATGCAAGTATAATGATAAATTCTACGTCGGGCTTAGGGTTAGATAGTAGGAGGGTGGTCTTGGAAAGATAATTATATTGCACTGGGATCATCTAGTTCAATCCATTGTACTCCCCCCATTGAAGATTTTGAGTTGAATGTTACTCATTTTGTGCTAGCACTTGGCAAGCTTTGCGAACTGAAACAGGTAGAAAGGCTTCTGAAGTCGTCTCGTTCTGAGAAAAAAACTTAAGCCTAAGGAAAGAAAACGACTAGTAGAGATTTCGGGACTGTGGCAAAGATGGTGTTCGATAGATTCTTCGCCATCTTCGCAACCTCTAAGAAGGCTGTCGTTAGCGATCTGCGTTTTGATTCCATGCAGCTTAAGCAGATAATGGTCTATGGTCAGGCCGGCAATAGTAAGGACAAAAGGATTTGTTCGTTCTTCTATCGTCCCGTCAAGAAAGAATCCAAAATAGTTTGTTTGAAGCTAGTCTTCAGCACTGTTAGTACTACATCAACAGACTTTTGAATGGAGTTAATGTTTGCAGATCCTTGCTGGGCAAGCCTGTTTGCAGCGTGAGGAATAAACAAGCTCCGAAGAAGGTTAAAGTCTGATGCTTAGGGTCGCACCTTGCATAAGCGATCTGTTTCTGTCCGATACTCCTCATCGGTGATTTTATCAGGAAATTGAATCATTAAACAAATCAAATATTACTTAACTTATCTTATCTTCAGCGCAATCATAGATTTATTGCAACAAATTAATCCCACTAAATATATGTACAGTAAACTCATGAAATATGTCTCATTACGTTGATCCCTGCAATAATGGACATATTTATCGCGATAGTTCTTACACCCCAATTTAAATGAAAATCACATATCAACAACCCAATGAAATGATGTTTTTTTTTGCCCTTTGAAAATGTTTTTGAACCGATAACCAATCTTCTAAAAAAGTCCTTCGCTTTTCGAAGTTCTAATGAAGTGCACGTGCATGCCTTTTGGCTAGGGTAAATTTACATCACGAATTGATGCGTAGATAAATGATTTTATCCCTGGATACACCATTGTTTATTTTTTCTGAACTGTTTTAAGGCATAGGGTGAAGGTGAATCACTGGATTGGCGATTTTCCACATTCGAAAAAAAAGGAAATGAACCATAAACTTAAATTCCGTATTCCAAATCAGATGAGTGCGATACAATAATTCGCTTCGGGCTTTGCTTGAGCCCGAATAAAGAAAATTGTTTGCTTTTCCGAAGGCAATTTATTCTAGATATTAATTTAGGGGATTCATAGGTACTTTTTGAAATTTATCTCCTTTTTTTGTTTTTTTTTTTTAACTCAAAACTGACATAGTAGTCATTTACCTTGTTAGGAATCGTTTTTGAATTGCTCATTCTTTCGTCAATTTCCAAAGTTAATTAAGTTGGTATTATTTATTTTGGAAAATTGAACTTGGTTTATTGCAAAACATTACAGAAGGGATGATTATATTATAATTATATTTTCCAATGAAACAAAAAGCAATTCAAATCGAACAAACATCCCCTAAATCGACCATTTAAGCTAAAGGTGAAACGGAGCGAATAATTCCTTCTATGCGTAGCGAATTTCCATCTCCCTTAAACAAACTTTTCATTTTATCGATGCTCCTTATTCACGCTTATCTACGTTTTTATATCTCGAATTTTATTATTTAATTTTTCTATGGGGTGGAAAATATTGAAAATGCGATATTGTCTGCATCAGGATAATACTCGTATTGGGGGAAAGCATTTTTACTCAGTTCGGTTTTTCTGACAGGGAGGGTGCGATGACAAACATGTCTCCCGAGTACCGAAATTAGAGGGAAGGATATCTTTGATAAAGGACTCGCAGCCAATGGCAAGTGTATCCGTTTATCATCGAAATTGCATCTGGCTTTACGGTCGGGTTTCATCTTCCGATGATTACATTTAACCGAAAATTAGATTTATCGATGACAGTTTCCTTTTGCAATTGTTCATAGTCGTGTAAGAAAATGCGCAGTTAAGCGGTATACGTAAACGAATTTGAAGTGGCTCTTCTTTCGACATGTACACCACTATGAGTCAGTCGTTTAAGAATTCCCCGAGGAATTTTGAGAAATCTTTGAGGGTCGATTTTTTTCGTGTAAGTAAGAATTTGGATAATATTTCAAAATGATTTTTGCTGGATCATAATTCAATGGTTCCACAATAGCGAATGTGAATTTTAAGGAGCCCGAAGGTGGATGGGCCAAGGTGCGATTTGGGCTGTAGTGCTATTGAAGAAGAAATGTTGCTATAAAGACGTGAATGTTGTGCTCTTCTAATTTATTGAAACTCGTCTTTTGATTTAATTCAAGAAATCTGCATTATCAGAGTAATGAAAACTCACTTTTACCCAATGCAACTCAGTGGAAGACTTGGAGATTCCACATGATGTGAGATTTTTCAAGATCAGCAATTCAGAAGATTCCAATGAGATCCTTCAGTAAGTCGGTACCATAGCATTTAGGCTTCAGAAACATCAGTTCTTTCATTTTGTAATAAGTTATTTATTTTTGGAGCCACTACGGCTTGAGCTTTTTTGTGTTATTGATTGTGATCGTCTCATTTTTAGTGAGGGCAATTTATTGTCATTCCTCTAGCCAACTTGGTTTCGTCAGAAGATAAAGGTGAGATAAGCCACCGCAATAAATTTCATGAAAATTGAAAAAAAAATATTTAGCTGTTGAGCAGTTTTAAAATTCCGGTTGCATCAAACCAAATAACACTGTCGGTCCCTTTGCCGATTTAGTCGATCTTTTGCGAGCAAAATTTGATTTTTACTTGACATAATGAATCCTACATTTTTTTTTAATTCCTGCGACCTCAAATAGTTAAAATATGTGAAAAACTTGATGCAAAAATTGTTTACGACCTTAGTAGTTCTCCTTTATTTCTTTATATCGGGAACTGAAACAATATATTGTAGTTATCGCTGACTCAATTTAATAACATGAGTCAGGAGGTTGTTAATAGATTTTGCAATTTTGAATATAACTCCATTCACATTGAGGGTCAAAGTTCCTTATAGAATCTCTAAGGAAACATAATAGAACTACGATTGCACGTAAAGCCCAACCATACGATATTCTAGATGAAATAGAAATTTTTGTGATTTTAAGAAATTTTGTATGCGGAGTAGTAGAAGAGGTGACAGCCCTGAACTAATTTCTTTTACATTATGCTACCAATCAATCAAATAAAATTCCGGGTA
Source organism: Chorisops tibialis (assembly GCA_963669355.1). Lineage (NCBI taxonomy): Eukaryota > Metazoa > Arthropoda > Insecta > Diptera > Stratiomyidae > Chorisops > Chorisops tibialis. The sequence goes on from OY770262.1 coordinate 315,397,767, forward strand.
AGACCCCCTATAGGGGCATAGGCCAGAAGCAACTCCCTTCCACAAGACTCGGTCCTAAGAATCAGCCTTTAGCTGTTGCCAGGGCTTGTTAATTCCTTTGGTCCCCTACTCAAATGCTCGCTTCCATGTGCTACATGGTCGACCAACCCGACGTCTTCCTTGACGATTATAATCAAAAGACTGTTTGGCGATGTTACGCTCTGGTTTCCTCAAAGTGTTACCGATCCACTGCCACCTCCGTTTTTGAATCTCAATGCATATTTTAATGTCTACAGTTGTACTCCAAAGTTCGTCGTTGAAGATCATTTCTGGCCAGAATATTCCTAAAACGCGTCGAAGGCATTGGTTCACGAAAGTTTGCAGTTTCTCGGTAAGAAGAACGGTCACTTCCCAACCATATAACAACACGGAATTGAAAGGGAATTGAAGGGAGATCTCTCTTAACCTCCAGAAAGGGGAAAGGATACCGAAAGCCTGACAAGCTTTATAAATACGAGCCTCAACATCATTTTCGGCTCCGCCGTTCATGTTGACGATGCTTCCAAGATAACAAAAGATGAATGCAATGAGCGAACATTTGACTCTAACTCCGAACGGTTAAGTGCAAACAAACACACGTCATGAGCGTAATCAAGGTGACTTACGATTTTATAATTAAGTATTAAGTAAAATGTGATCATGATAAAATTTATACGTACTGAGAAAATTGGTTTATTGTGTTTCATGAAAAAGTGCAGTTTGTGTGGTAGTTGGTGGAAGGAATGGGTAATTAGAATAGTTTATATAACATAAATTAAATTTACAATGATAATAATATATCCCATATTTCAAATTATTAACTCTTACAGTTTCCAAGAAAATTTGATTATGGTAATTTCTTGAAATTGAGTAATTTTGAATGGGGAGGGGGGGGGGGGGTAGAAGGGATAATGCGATTTGGCCTGTTAACGAACTTGGTCTTACTTTTTTTGTCAAAAACGGCGTGAACTTTCTAGAGTAACGCGTTATCAAGATAGAGAGTTCACAGACGAACGAAAGGACGGACATTCCGTTTTGAGATTTTCGAGTGATAGCATTAACTTCTATAACATTAAGTTTTATCTCCGAACTTCATTTCTTAGCGTTACAAGCTTTATTTTTTTATTATTATTAATTGGGGAACACGTGAGAGCACTGCGACCTTCCTGGCCTATTGTGCGTTCATTGCCCCTTTATCCTACCATAACTCTATAGCTTTGGCTGATCTAAGTATCTTTAAGGGAGCCATGTTGGCTAGTTCCTCGGTAGAAAGGACACATTTTTCGAGAATATTGTGTCTTTTACTTGCTACTGCTTCACAGTGACATAGGATGTGTTCTGCCGTTTCTTAGTCTTCGAGACAGAGGCGGCAGATGTCGGTTTCAGCTAAATCCATATTTTTGAGGCGGTGGTTTACTCCACTGTGCGCCGTTATTAGGCCGATTAGAATTTTAGAATATCCTCCACTTTATTTTTTTATGGTAGGATTAATTTTTTTGAGATTGATAAACCTAGATTTAACGCTCTTGTTCAACCCACTTTCTAAGTAAAGGGTTGGTGCCCTTGTGGTTTTTCGCAGAATGGCTCTGGTCCAATATGATTTGCTTCAGCGCTGTTTTTTGCAAGGTGATCAGCCTCTTCATTTTCCTCAATCCCCATATATCCTGGTGCACACATTAAGGTTACGTTATTTTTTTTCCCCAAGTTGATTAGGTTTTGAAGGCAGTCCCAAACTTTTCTCAATCCGTGTTTACTGGATGCTAGGGCTTTGAGAACCTCCTGTATATTCGATAGGATCCATTGCAATTTATTCAGCCAGGAAAATTGTGGCTTTTTTGCCGAGTGGTTTTGAAAGCGAGAAGTTAGAACCTTAAACTCCGGCTCCAGTCGCCTCCGAGGTGCGCGAGCCATCTGTATACCAGATGGTTGATTCCTCTTCCATTTCAGGTAGCATAGATTGCCAGTCCTTGCGTTCTCTGAATAAAAGTTTAAAGTGGGTTTAAAAGTTGAAACCTCTATTTTTGGTTTTTTGCTTCGGATTTTGAGGTGACCTCTAAAGCAAACGTATAATACTCTCAGATTCCATCTAGAGTATAAAAATGGTTGTTAGTAAAGTATCTGAATCACGATTAAGGCAAATCCTTTTATATTCTTGAGAGATAAATACATATCTCATCATATTACACGAAGTTATTATTTCGTTTTACATTTTCTGCATTCTTGACATACTAAGCACAAAAGCCTCATTCTCATTAAAAACCAAGATTGTAAGACTCTAAACTTAAACATCCAGTTACCATGTACTCTCATTTACCTGAAAAATGAAAACGCACAAAGTTTTCATGGCAACCTGTCGTTTGCAGGAGATGAAATTTCAGCCCAATGATAAATTAAAATGTCACCTCAAGAAATTCAGGTAATAACTTCATTCAAGATGGCAACTTTCGAACAAGTTGAGGCCAGGTAATCTAATTCCAGAGTAAAATGTAATTTCGAGCCGAGACCAACTTACGTTTGATGCATAATGGAAAACGTTGACTGTGGAACTATATCACTCCTAAGCGTCCTCGGCTATGCCTGGCAACTTAATTAGTTTCGTGGCGGACGGAAAATTTATATTAACTAACAATCGTTTGCAGGCCTTTGAAAATTGCCAATAATATATCCGGTATTATAGGAACAGCGAATCAATTTCATTGTCCCGAAAGAAAATAATAATACCGTCTCTGTCGCAAATTCTTCGGAAACTCGGTAATTTCTTCAAGGATCTCCCTTGCACTAGGCGAAGCATCTGCTCAAGAAATGTCCACCTCATCCATTACCCGATCATAAATATTTAATGTAGTAGATTACCGTGCGCCCATTATTTTTGTGTCCTTACAAATGGGCGTTCTAATCTTCGCACAAACTCGAAATTTTCTGAAATTAAATTTTTATTTATGATCAAATTCTAGGACTGGGCCATACATTTGCCTCGAAGCGGAGTACAAAGTAAAATGTTCGGGCGACTCTTCTTGTAATTAAGGCTCAGCACAAATAATCATTATGCAATGTGAAATTTCACTGGGATCGATTTTTTCCTATGAACGATAATTATACTAGGGTGTATGCGTGGATGAATGGAGTCTGAAGGACGAAGGACATTACGCTTTCCACAAACTTGCCGTGGTTGGAGTGGTGTTGAAAATGGGTTAATCAGAGTGCAGGGTGGAGAGGTGGTAGTAATCAATGTACACAGTGGCGCACATTAGCACACAAGCAGGTTGGTGCCTTATAAACTCACTTTTTTATTTTTGATAAATTGCCCTTGAGTTGTTATCGAAAAAAATCTCTCTCGAATGATTGATTTGGAAGTTATTTCCGTTGGAATTAACTACGGGAAATTCAATAAAGGCAAAATTATGAGGGGGATATTATAAGAGAAAACGATTTTAAAACAGCGATAACATAAATGAGTGATACCTGAAGATATTACGCAATTAAAAAACGATTCTACTCTGTTGGAGAAAAGCGGTCATTTTCAGATTTTTTCTTACAATGGCACTACAGCTTAAAACGGGCTCAGCATCCTGATCTTCAAGTGCCTTAACATTATTACTACTACGACCAACGAATTTTCCTTTTTTGTAGGTTGAAGTGACCAAAGTTTCTTAGCATACATTAAATGGTGGAAAACTACCGAACTGAAAAATTGTTGCATACCAGGTCTAATTGTTTATCATTTACCACTGATCACTGATGCAAATTAATGTACGCGTACGAGCACTATAAGGAACATCAGCTTGAACTCGATCGTAATGTTCAACAAACAGAATGAACGAGCACGTGCACTCTAGAATGCGCGATCATCGAATGTTCAAGATTTGAAGACCTTGAACATTCAACCATCCAACAATAATAGCTCGGAAAACGTAGAGAATCGGCCAACAGCAATCGTATGGCGATGGAATAATTTGGACGAGAAAGAAATAATTCTGCACACCTGTAGGGTCTTTACCAAGAAGAGCGATAACAAAAACACTATGAGAAACACCACTAAAGTTAGAGGTCTCGTTATTGGTTCCAGTGGGAACATGTAACAATTGTATGATTCGGACACAGTTTTCTATCATAGCAGCAAATCCACCAACAACAAAGACACCACGACGCACTATAAGAAAGCCAATTGGGAAGATCTTAATTCATTCTACCGCGCCTTTGATTGGAGGCTGTGCTTTGAGTCCGGAAATTGTGATACCATCTCGCTACTTGTGACCGAGGCAATCATAAAAGGCATGAGGCTTTTATTGCATGCAATCACAAAGGGATCAGACCTGTAAATGATTCATGGTTCAACAATGAGTGTCTCGAAGCAATTAGAGCCAAAACGCAGTCTTTTCTTACCTTTCATAATAATCCGACGGTAGAGACCAGAGACTCATTAAAAGTGGCAAGAAATGCCTGCAATAAAATTTTAAAGTGAGCTAAATTCGAACATGATCGGAAACGTCGACTTAAGATCATTGAGAATCCTAAAAACTCAAGATCTTCTGTTCATCTGTGAAACCGGTCAATCAGAATTTCATAACATCTTCAACACCTCCTCTTCTTGATGGTGACCGAACCGTTGTTGATCCTGTTGAAAAAGCAAACCTTTTGGCAGCAAACTTTGCTAGAAACTCGAAGCTTCCACAGTCAAACCAGTGTCCTCCGTACTTAAAGAACTCTGGTTTCTTGCTGCCACCTTTTCGTTTTCGAATTAGGGTTATTTACAGGATCATGCAGGAGCTTAATATTCACAAGTCTGCTGGACCAGATGGCATCCCCCATTATTGTCTTTAAAAACTGCGCTTCCTCTCTAGTTAAACCTCTTCGTAATCTCTACCTTCTTTCATACTCTTCAGGAAGCTTTCCTAAGATGTGGAAGGGAGCGAATGTTCATCCAATTCCAAAGAAGACGACAAAGTTAAAAACAGGTTTTTCTTGTGCTTTTCGATTTTTCGATAGGAAACATAGCTTTTTAAACATTCGCATTTCTCTCAACTAAAATTAAGGATGAAAATCTGTTAAAATCCTCTTGGAAACCAAAAAGAAAACCTAGAATGGCTGCAAAACCTGCTAAAATCGGCTTTCATCTAGAGCATAACTATAAACTGTTGCTGCTCATCCAATCAAAAATAGAATTTCCATGAATTTTTTGAGATTAAGTGGTAGTATCTTCAACTTCCAGTAATGATGAAACATGTTGGATAGCGTGTCGATGTAGGACGCGAAAGTTGTGACCTCGAACGCCCGACGAGGTATAATACCACCACACTTACTACATGGGTATATCTAGACCTCTTCAATCTGCAAAAATGAAAATTCGTAGATTGGCTGTGCGTTGGACAACCCTTCCATAATAAAAAATAGATTTTCAAAAATCCTGAAAGACAATAAGCCTAGGACCGATGTGGGCAGAAAATGGGGGAGAACTTTAACTTCTGATTAATGATTATTCTCTGAAATTATGCGGGTCTATCTGGAAAGGATCGCGATCTTACGAGACCGCTCTCTGCTCCTGGTTTTATTTTAATATTTTAAATATTTTTATGAATAAGAACCACAAGCAAGTGCAGATTGAAGATACTCGACACACACTAACACTACTTTCCTAATAGAGTTTGGACGCGGGAAATTTTGTCCGAAATTTGAATTTTCTCAATTCTTTTTCTTTATGAAGTAAACACAATCATAATGAATCGTTATTTACGAAAGTTATATTTATTTTCGATTGTAATGAGTGGATCTATACAAAAACTTGTGGTTTGATACAGGTTTGTGCTCGTGTCCTTACATTTGAAAACAGTCAAACTCATGAAAGCTATAAGTTTGACTGTTTTTCACACTCTTATGTTGCCTTCTTGTACTTCTAAACTCACGCTTAACTGTTAGTATTATTGCAATGACCAAATTCTTTTAGAGGTTGTTGTGTGTGTGCATAGAGTATCTTTACTCTAGTGCAGATAACATACATATTGTTAAAAATAATTATTGTAAACTTATCTAATTTAAAGTAAAAGGTTAATTGATTCTGCTGCGAACTAAATGCATGAACTCTTAAACTTAAATACTTTGTATAGGTACATATAAATTGTATATGTAATTTTAGAAAAATTCTCAATAAATGTCATGAATCGTGAATAATATGGGAAACTAAAAATAAAATTTTTATCCAATTTAGGCAAGCATTTAATTTTATTCTTATGAATATGTCGACAAAAATGTGTAACAATAAGATAAGGTGCATAAATTTTACGATTTATTATGTTAATCAACCAGAGATTAATAATTTCCGGGATTATTCAATATTACACAAGTTTATTATTTGTCAGCGTTTCAGAGAATTTAATTTTGAACCTTATCAAAATTAGGAAAAGCTGTGGCCAGACCCTGTAAATACTACAAAAACCAGCACCCTTAACTTAGTACATCTTTGTCGATTGAATAATCAAGTCTTGCTCAATTCTTCTGCGATTAAATACTTTTAAATTAGTTGGAACAAAATTAATCGTAAGTATAATATTTTTAATAATATACGCACAAATTTAAATTTATTCGAAGTGTTTTATGTGTTTTGTTCACTGGTCATTTTTTGTTCAAAGATGTTAAATTATGTGTTAATTTTACAGTGAAACCGTGATATAGTTTGTATAGTGTTAGAATACTGTTAAGCTCATTAGCGATTATGTATTAAACCAATTTTATGAAAAACATTGAATGCAATATTCTTATCATATTGTCTGAGTGGTTTTGATAAATTCAGGAAAAAATATATAACAGAACTACAATTGCGCGTAAAGGTCAATCATGCGATAACTCTCGATGAAAATATTTTTGTTATTTCCATTGGGGTTATTTTGCATAATACTACAGTTGCTAATAAAACGTTTTATTCAAAATTAAACCTTCATGCATTGGATACCTATTTTGTGAAAATATACAGTTTGCATGTGAGACAGTAAAAGGAGTGCAGAAATCTCACCGATTTTGGAAATAGCCATAATAATCATAGAAATGTGGCATGAAATTCGACTTTAGGTATATCGTCCTTATATTCTGTTGGTGCGTGGACTTTGATCAAACAAATGTTGAAAAATTTAGTTTTTATTAGGACTGCGCACAATCTTTCACTTACTGGTTTGAAGCACGTGGCGTGCTGTTTGAATTTCCTGTCAACGGCAAAATCGACTCCAAACTCTCTGCTTTCCGATAATTTTTCATTTGGATAGATTCTTTGTGATCTCATGTCCATGATTTCGTTACCGAGCCATTTCGTTTCTTGGATGGCAGTTATGTTGATTTTGTGTTTTGCCAATTCTTCGACGAACTCTTTTTGAGCTCCTGTCCTAAATAAGGATCGAACATATCAAGATCGAAAAGAGTAGTCCATTTTTCTTTTACGGGGTCGTTGCCGTTGAGTCCATTCTTCCCGAGGCTGTTCTTCGGGTTTCTGGACCTGGAAAAGCAGTCCTACATATTTATTATACCCTGGTAGAAGAAGGATGGAAGTTTTCAGATAAATATGACCTGAGATTTCTAAGACGCACTGGTGGTATTGGGCATTCAGGTTAAAATATGAAACATTGCAAATGTAAATTCAAAGAATATTTGTGTAGATTGTAAAATTAGATATTTCGTGGTAATTTAACATCACGTCCATTGAAGTTTGTTTTCCATATTGCACTCATTCTTATGTGAGGCGACTGTCGAGTGGATCTATTGATTTAGATTTAAAATATCTGCTAACGAGTCGGGGGATCATTATTATTCTTGGGGCAAGTACTCCCTCTAAGTGAATGGGAGCTCTGAAGCAGTGTTGTTTCATTCGTTTATTTATGCAAGTTAGGGTTTGGTTGGAGCGAGGGGAAGGAGTGTGGGGCGACAAAAGTAATGGGTGCATGTTAAAATTTTCTTAATAGAGTGCTGGGAACACGCTCAAAATTCGCTGTAAATAATAATAAATTCAATGAAATTCGTTATATTTTTATAATCCAGATGAAATCTGAGAGCAATATAAGTGTGCCACAAAGTTTGTAATGCTAATATTATCCAAAATCTCAAAACCGGATATTCATCCGTCTGTCCGCCTATTCGTGTGACCGTCTGCCTGTCTGTAAGTCTGTCCGTTCGTCTATCTGTTCGTCTATCCATCTGTCTGTCTGTCCCCATCTATCCATCTGTTCGTGTCCTCTCTATCTCAAGAACGTGTTGAGCTAGAAAGTTCAAATTTTGTAGACGTCGTTATTTTACGGAAAATTAAAGCTAAGTTCATGAATGGGCTAAATCGCTTCACCCCTTCTACCCCCTTTCATACGAAATGACTCAATTTCACAATAAACAAAAGTATGAAAGCTATAGATCTGAAATTTAGAATACATTATTTTTATGCTTCTTCTATTCCCTCCCATACATATAGTTATTTAGAACTAGCGATCGCCCGCGACTTTGTCCGCAAAATAAGCAATTTTTGAGAATGTGGTTAGTAATATGTACATTATGTGAGATATATAATCTGTTTAGTTTAAAGACTCTTTAAACACAATGGTTTGTATTTTGTTAGAATCAGAACCATAAATTATTAAGACTGAAATAAATCAATCCCGTGATTTGAGATCATATAAGTATGGAAGAGCGCTAAGGACATGTGAATAGTTGTAGCTTGTGTTAATTATAAAAAAAGACCAAAAACATAACGTTAAGCTTAAAACCATAAAAGGACTACGATTGTGCGTAAAGCCCAATCATACGATACTATATGTAGATGAAATCGAAATTTTTGCGATAAGAAATTTTGTATGGGGAGTGGTAGAAAAGGTGACTACTAATTTATTTCACATCATGCAAGAGTAGCTATAAAATGTTTTCTACCAAATTTAAGCTTGAAAAATTGAATAGGTACTGAGAAACTTAGTGCATTAGATTTAATGAAATTGTGCAATTTGTATGGAATGTGGTAGGAGGGGAGGGGAGGGGGTTTGGTGATTTTTCGGCAAACAACTATGATTATAATGAAATTGATATATTTTATATATTGGATCAGTAACATTCACACTTTTGAAGAAATTCGAATTTTTTGAAAAGTTGTGAAATTGTGCCACATTGTATGGGAGGGGGTGGAAGGAGTAAGGCTAATCGGTTAATTTTTTCCCGATATTAATAATAACGCTTATTAAGGATTTGATACAAAATTTTAGCCCGATGAAAGTTATACGTATTGAGAAAATTAATGTAGAGTATTTTATGAAAAAGTGCAGTTTGTATGGGAGGTGGTGGAAGGAGTGAGGGGTTCTTAGTAGTTTTTTGAGTTAGTACTAAAATCATCATGCAGTTGATGCATTTTCAATTTCAGATCAGTAACATTCACACTTTTCAAAAAAATCGAATTTTTGAAAAGTCATGGAATCGTGTCACATTGTACGGGAGGGGGTCGAAGCAGTGAAGCTAATCGATTATTTTTTTCCCGATATATATAATAATGCCAATTAAGGATTTGCTACAAAATTTTAGCTTGATGGAAGTTATACGTACTGAGAAAATTGGTATATAGTATTTAATGAGAAAGTATAGTTTGTATGGGAGGTGGTGGAAGAAGTAGGGGGATTCAAATAATTTGTAAGCTTAAAGATGGCATTTGTAATAGAATTATTATATTTTAAGCTTTAAATTAATGGGAGGGGGTAGAAGACGTGAGGGGAGTGACATAAAACCAAAAGCAGATTACATCCTGGAGTATGCCTAATAAACTGTGAAAGTTTCGTTACAATCGGTTCAGCCATTTTTGTGGGAAAGCCGGACAGACAGACAGACAAACGGACAGACAGAGAAGAATTTTAAAAATGCAAGTTTCTACTTAGTTATTGCTAAAATAAAGCAAAAAACTAACTTATAGCCATTTCTAAACAAATAACAGCCAGACACTACAATTATATTTATATAGATTATTAGTAAGATTGTCGAGAATTGACTGATTAGTTTCACTCCTTCCACCTTCTCCCATACAAAGTGATACATTTCTAGAACTTTACATAAGATTTATTTTCTTGAAAATTATGAATCTTATTTTTCTGAAATTTGAGAGACGTCAATTGCATAATTTTCATAGTTATTATTATTATATATTATTATATCATACAAACTGCACATTTTCTTGAAGTGCGTATAAAATTTATTGAGCTGAAATTGTGCACACAATATCCACTTAGAATTATTAGTTAAGACAGGAAAAAATTAGATAATTAGCTTCACTCCTTCTACCCCATATCATTCAACATGACACAATTTCTCAACTTTAGAAAAATTCGATTATCCTGAAAAGTATGAACGCTTTTAATTTCCAATTTAAAACATGACAAATGCATGATGTTTGTAGTTATTCCCGATAAAGTCATTAAGAATTCCCTACTCCTTCTACCTACACAATTTCATTAATCCAATACGCAAATTCTTACAGTACATTTTAAATTTTTAAGCTTAAATTATGAATAAAAAGTTTTAACAGAAACTCTAGCCTAATGCGAAAAAATGAGTTTAATGCCGTTAACTCTTTTACATACCCCATACAAAATATCTCAAAATCAATAAAATTTCTTTCATCTAGAGTATCGCATGATTGAGATTTATAATCGTAGTCCTATTATGTTTATACTCCAGATAAAATCTGAGAGTGTTATAAGTTTGATCTAAAGTTTGTAAGGCTAAGAAATAAGGCTCGGAGAAAAACAATGAATTATGCAGAAGTTCAAATAATCACTCAAAAATCTCAAAGTCGGATGTCAGTTCGTCCATCTGTGTGCTCTCTACCTTGATAACGCGTTGACCTTGATAGTTCAAAATTTGTACACATCATTTTTGGCAAAAAAGTAAGATCAAGTTCGTGAACGGGCCAAATCGCTTCACCCCTTCCACACAAAATAACACAGTTTCGCAATTTTGCAATAAACGGATTTGATCGAAAAGTATAAATGCTACATATTACTTTTATGATGATTTCAATATACTGTATAAAAGTTATATGTGCCCTCCCCTTCCTTCCACCATCTCCAATACAAACTGCACGTTTTCATGAAATACTATAAACAAATTTACTCAGTACTTACAATTATTAGAAAGACAAAAAAAAAATTACCTCCACTCCTTCTACCCCCTCCCATATAATCTAACACAACTTTACAAAAAACATGACGTTCTTAGCAATTTCTGAAAAAGTCACTAAGAACTCGTCCACCCTTCTACCATCTCCCATACAAACTGCACAATTTCACTAAATCCAATACACTAATTTTTTCAGTACCTATTAAATTTTGTATAAAACATTTTAATGGTAGCTCTGGTGATGTAAAAAAATTAGTTCAATGTCGTTACCACCTCCCCTACTTCCCCTATAAAATTTCTTAAAATCGAAAATTTTCTCTTTCATCTAAAGTATCTCACGATGTGGATTTACGCCCAATCGTAGTTCTGTTATGTTTTTCAACTCTTTTTCAACTCTTATCATCACCAGTTTTAACATCAATTCCACATCTTATTCATCCGTCCATTCTACATCTTTATTCTTGCAATCAAGTCAGTTATGCTCTTACCCGTAAACGTATCCTATTCTGTATGACTATATATTTAAAGTCCGACCGGGGCCATATACCTCATCGTATACCAGTGATGCGACATGCCCCAGAATTACTGACACATACCCCGTTATACTTAGTTTAAAGTCCTTGGTGGAGACTTCCGTGGGTTGTAGCAAGCGTCCCCACTAGAGTCTAAGTTCTTGCAAAACTTTAAAGCTGCTCAATCTGCTCGCGCACGTTGAGATGCAACTCTTCAAGAAAAACTTTACTGGTATCGCCGAAGCTTTCTAGGCCAGTAACTAATTCCAGCACTCAAACTACCCCCTCTCCCTCCTCCCGTGCATGGAATAGAGCTCTATGATCTGACAAAATTTAATTTTTTTTTTGAAACGCTTTCTATTTCCCTCGCTGCTATTCAATCGAAATATTATATTTTTGTCATATTTATTTCAATATATATTCCAAGTTTTAATTACACAGCTTAAGAGATAGTCGAGATAATTTTTAAGTGTTTTTTTTTCTTGTACCCCGCTAACCCTCTCCCTTACAATAACTGACCTCCATCAACGTTGATTATGGCAAATATGTATGCCATCTTAATGATCCCAAAATATAAATTATTTATGGTGAGTAATTCCGAAGATATAATCATTTGAAAAAAGATTTCGGCCAATAATTTGTTTTTTGCCTCCCCCGCCCCCTTTCGCACACCGATCAATAAAAAATTTAATTATTTTTAGAATTTGTACCTCAACCTCTTTTGTACGTATGTTTCCTTTCAGCTTCATAGCTAGAACCATGGTTGAGACATTCGAATTCGTAGTTTTCGGTCCTAGTGCTTCCCCGCTAACACACTTCTTAAAATTGGAGTCCGTCTGAGATCAGCACCGATCCACAAACTACTCAAAAATGAACTTTCTATCGTAAAGGGCTTAGGAGTTAATGTGCTTTAAGCGTACAGCGTACAGACAGACACATTTTTTTGCGCATTTTTAGGCTAATTTAGACATGAATCGCAAAAAAAAAAAAAAATTTCAGGGTATCAAATTTTTTTTCCTTCTGTTTCGTTCAAAATACCTTATTATTAAAAAAATAAAGTAAAATTGACACTAAATATGAAATAAATGTCTGTCGAAATTACCACATTGCTGACATTTTAGATGAAAAGTCGAACGATAATATCATCAGTAGTTCACAGTTTTCAGAAACTTAGTTCTATTTTTGTATATCGAGTTTACCAGTCTCGCAAAACCAAAACTTAATCTATTAGAGTTTACATTACTTATTTACTAAAATTACAAACCAAATGCAAATTTAAATTAAATTTCTAATTTTTTAAGCTATGTATTTGAAGCTTGAAATATGTATTAAGCTACAAGCGAAATACGAAAAAAAATATAAGATTGAACGTAATAGTAGTGGGGTGGGAGAAATGAGAAGCATTTCAAAAATGGTGCACTTTTTAAAATTTCAAACCATTATTTCTCAAAACTGAGTACAGATATCAAATTAAAATTTGGTAAAAATTTTAAGTTAATGGGTCAAGGAGAAGGAGGTGGTAAGCAAAAATGTCGAAAATTTTAGGTGATTTTTTAGTACTCTGGTGAAAGATACAAAGTTTAACTTTTCCATGTGGATACACCTATTTGATGTAGATTAAAAAAAATAATAATAATAATTTGTTCTACAATTGTTATGCACCGACCCCGCTGGTGTAATGTGCACAAGGTGTTTCATATGCAATGAAAAAAAAAATACAAAACCTGCAAATTTTTGAATAAAATTTTAAGGTAGAAATTTGAAAATTTGCTAAATGCATTTAAAAAAAAAGATCGAATGCCTTTAAAACTTCGACCCCCACCCATACAAAATTATTTTTTCGTCCATTTATAAGAAATCAATTATCACCTAACTATTAAAAGCTATCAATTTGAAATTTTGCACGAAAATTTTTGAAAATAATTGAACTGAAACTTCGTCAAAAGTTTTGAGATCGCACCTGTCCTTCTAACTCCTCCCATACAAAAGTATGATTTCGACCAATTTCAATAAATCAACTAATAATCAACGCATTAAAAGCTACGAACTTGAAATTTTGTACGAGCACCTTGCAAGAGAACGATTCCTTTACCTCCTCTACTCCTCCCATACAAATGATTGGTTTTGTAAATGTAATACCGAATTTTATGAAAATTCTATGCAACTTCGTCTATGAAACTGACATTCTATACCGAGAATATTGGACGTGATTCAAGCATTCAAACAAAAAATTATTAACCTTTATCCCTCTTACTATCACCCGTCTCCCTTTCCTCGTAAAAACCCAAAATTGCATAAATGAACGAAGGAAATATTGATTATACAGGGTGAACCATCCAGTGGTTTCTTTTTAAATCATAGGTTATTTTGACATTGAATGCGGTTTCTCGCTCGAAATCTTGACAGAAAGTCAATATCATACCTCTGCAAGACGAAATAAGTCACTCTACACTTGAGAAACGTTGATAAATATTGAAAACTTATTTCCAAAGTGAGTGAGGTGTATTTTTTTGGCGTTTTTTGGCGTTTGGCGATGTCAATTGGCCGCCTTGGAGCTGCGATTTGACCCCTTTGGACATTTTTTTCTGGGGAACTGTGAAGGACTGATGTTATGCCAACAATCCAGAAACGATGCAAGGACTTAAGGCTAATATCATCCAAGTAATCTGTGAGCTACAGCCCGAAACCATCGACATGATCTTGAATTGAAGTGACAGAATGCGCTACTGCGAAGCCAGCCGAGGCAGCCACTTGAACGAAGTTGTGTTCCATCATTAATAGGAATGTTTGCTCTTACTAATGTGGCCATAATACATAGAAAAAAAATTAATTTTGTTCATTTTATTGCATTTTTAAAAAGAACTTGTATTTGGCCCACCCATACATACATATGTAGTAGAGATGTTAATCGTATTCGCAATTACGTGCTAAATTGACAACAGCCCTGCCACTCTAGAACTATCTTTCATTTAGTCTTTCCTAATCACTTTAGTCTTCCCTAATCACTTTGACTTTCCACGCATTTTGAACTTGTCCCAAGAATAATAAAATTGCGCCTGACTTGTTGACAGTTTTTTTCAAAATGAATATATACACTTTCCACGAACATTTCAATATTCTCCATTGGATTTAATGCCTAAATTACTTCAGGAATTGTACCAAGCTCAAGTTTTGCATAATAATAATTATTTTTTTTAATTATTAATGCAGTACAATATACACTACCTACTAGGGTATAGCCTAATAGGTAGTGTGTTGGTCTTGTAATGCGAAGGTCGTGAGTTCAAATCCCAGCAATATATAATTCCGGCACATTGCCTGCTTGGATATACCTTGGTCACCTCAATCTAAGAAAATGAAAAATTCGTAGAAAGAGGGTTGTACGAAGGGCTAACAACCCTTCCACAATAAGTAATGAAAAATGTTAAGGAATCTGAATATCAGGAGGCCAAGGTCCGATTTGGGCTGTAGCGCCATTGTAGATGTAGAATAGACTATAATAGTTCTTAGATATAAACAATCTTTATGCACTACTCCTCCTTATAAGGTAGAATACCTTGTATTAGTAGTGAGGAGTTTTTTGCTAATTTCTTTTTTTATACTTTAGATGAAATCTGAGAGTATTATAAGTTTGCCACAAAGTTTGTAACGTTAAGAAATAAGGCTCGGAGAAAAAAATGAAGGATACAGAAGTTCATATAATCACTCAAAAATCTCAAAACCGGATGTCCGTCCGTCCGTCTGTCCGTCCGTGTCCTCTCTAGCTTGAGAACGCGTTGATCTAGAAAGTCTAAATTTTGTACACGTCGTTCTTGACAAAAAAAGTAAGGACAAGTTCGTAAACGAGCCAAATTGCTCCACTCCTTCTACTCCCTCCCATACAAAATGACACAATTGCGCAGTTTGACAATAAACGGATTTGCTCGAAAAGTATAAAGGTTATTATTTTCACATTTGGAACATATTACTTTTATGATGATATCAATCTACCATATAAAAATTATGAGTGTGCTCTCCCTCCTTCTACCACCTCCCATACAAACTGTACTTTTTCATGAAATACTCTAAACCAATTAACTCAGTGCGTATAAAATTTAGCGCGCTGAAATTGTACAATAAATATTTATTTAGAATATTAGTAAGACCGAAAAAAATTAGACATTTAGTTTCACCCCTTCTATCCCCTCCCATACAAAATGACACAATTTTGCAATTCGACAATGAACGAATTTTTTCAAAAAGCATGAAAGCTATTGATCTGAAATTTTGAATATATTACTTTCATAATAATTTCAATCTGGTATATAAAAATTAGTTAAGTCCTCCTCTTCCTTCCACTCCTTCCAATACAAACTGCACTTTTTTATGAAATACTCTAAATAAATTTACTCAGTACATTTGAAATTTATAGAGCTGAAATTATGCAATAAATAGTTATTTAGAATTATTAGTAAGACTATAAAAAAGTAGGCAATTAGCTTCACTCCTTCTACCCCCTTCCATACAATTTGACACAATTCAACAACTTTACAAAAAGTGGATTTTTCTTGAAAAGTATGAACGCTACTGATCTGCAATTTAAAACATGTCAATTAAATGATGTTTACAATTATTTCTAAAAACTTAATTAATAAATTCACTCTCCCTCTACCACCTCCCACACAAACTGCACAATTTCACTAAATCCAATACACTAATTTTCTCAGTACCTATTAAATTTTTGAATCCTAAATTTTGTATAAAACATTTTGATAGCAACCTTAGTGTGATGTGGAAAAATTAGTTCAATGTCGTCATCCCCTCTACCACTTTCTCTACAAAATTTCGTAAAATGAAAAAAAAAAAAAAAATCTCTTTCATCTAGAGTATCACACGATTGGCCTTTATGCCCAGTCGTAGTCCTGTTATGTTTTAAAATATTTGTACTTCAAGAATTCACAATTTTCAATTGTATACATGTAATATGTTACTTAAAAGATTAAAGGCTACTTGAGATAGTAATAATGAACAAATATCCAAGTTAAATCAATTCAAGCAGCTAAAGAAAACAGTTTTCGTATTTAGGAATTTAAGTATAAATCATTACGATCCTATTTAATATATACTAAAAAAGAAAAATGAAAAAAAGAAAAAACTATGAACAATGAAACAAAAATTCATATTCATATATCATATATCATATAAAAGATGTGTTCAAAATTCTGTGCTTCTGTTAATCTAATTTATAATTTCTGTATAATAATAGCGCTTTATATATAATTTAAAATTCATAAGACTATCCGAGGTTCTAATGAAATTTGGCAAATTATTGAATAGTTTAATTCTTCTATAAGAATAATGGCTTTGTCCTAAGGTGGTTTTCTTTCGTGGCAGTGCTAATTCTTCGTTAGTGCCATTACGTGTGGCATTAGTATTTATAGTGATTTGTCCTAGTTTAAGTTCCTTATATGTTTGAATAGTAGCAATGATATCGGAAATCTTATCAACACTGAGTACATTTATAATGGAGAATAAAAGAACTCTACTATGTCTACACGGCTTCTTCAGTAATATTTATACTCTAGATGGAATCTGAGAGTATTATAAGTTCGCTCTAAGGTTTGTAACGCCAAGAAATAAGGCTCGGAGAAAAAAATGATGAATACAGAAGTTAATATTATCACTCAAAAATTTCAAAACCGGATGTCCGTCCGTCCGTCCGTCCGTCCGTGTCCTCTCTAGCTTGAGAACGCGTTGATCTAGAAAGTCTAAATTTTGTACACGTCGTTCTTGACAAAAAAAGTAAGGACAAGTTCGTAAACGAGCCAAATTGCTCCACTCCTTCTACCCCCTCCCATACAAAATGACACAATTGCGCAGTTTGACAATAAACGGATTTGCTCGAAAAGTATAAAGGTTATTATTTTCACATTTGGAACATATTACTTTTATGATGATATCAATCTACCATATAAAAATTATG
Organism: Chorisops tibialis; assembly: GCA_963669355.1. Taxonomy (NCBI): domain Eukaryota; kingdom Metazoa; phylum Arthropoda; class Insecta; order Diptera; family Stratiomyidae; genus Chorisops; species Chorisops tibialis. Next base: position 315,415,371 of record OY770262.1, read on the forward strand.
AGTGTGCTCTCCCTCCTTCTACCACCTCCCATACAAACTGTACTTTTTCATGAAATACTCTAAACCAATTAACTCAGTGCGTATAAAATTTAGCGCGCTGAAATTGTACAATAAATATTTATTTAGAATATTAGTAAGACCGAAAAAAATTAGACATTTAGTTTCACCCCTTCTATCCCCTCCCATACAAAATGACACAATTTTGCAATTCGACAATGAACGAATTTTTTCAAAAAGCATGAAAGCTATTGATCTGAAATTTTGAATATATTACTTTCATAATAATTTCAATCTGGTATATAAAAATTAGTTAAGTCCTCCTCTTCCTTCCACTCCCTCCAATACAAACTGCACTTTTTTATGAAATACTCTAAATAAATTTACTCAGTACATTTGAAATTTATAGAGCTGAAATTATGCAATAAATAGTTATTTAGAATTATTAGTAAGACTATAAAAAAGTAGGCAATTAGCTTCACTCCTTCTACCCCCTTCCATACAATTTGACACAATTCAACAACTTTACAAAAAGTGGATTTTTCTTGAAAAGTATGAACGCTACTGATCTGCAATTTAAAACATGTCAATTAAATGATGTTTACAATTATTTCTAAAAACTTAATTAATAAATTCACTCTCCTTCTACCACCTCCCATACAAACTGCACATTTTCACTAAATCAAACTCACTAATTTTCTCAATTCCCATTCAGTTTTTGGAGTAAGCATTTTGTATAAAACATTTTCATAGCTACTTTAGCATGATGTCGAAAAAATTAGTACAATGCTATCATCTCTTCTAACACTCCCCATACAAAATTTCTTGGGATCACAAAAAATTCTATTTCATCTAGAGTATCGTAAGATTGCGCTTTACGCGCAATCGTAGCCCTGTTATGTTTTTAATTACGTTTTTTGCAAAATTTCCAATGGTCTCATGTTTGATACAGCAGCGCTTCCCCAAGCTATAATACCATACTGTAATACAGAGTGTATTAGCGCAAAATGAATGTTCTGACTGCAGTTTGTTAAGAATGTTCTTACAGTAAAACAGATCGGAATTAATCGCTTTAGTCAATTTACGGAGTTTGCAATATGAATATCCCATTTTAAGTGTTGGTCAAATATGACACCCAAGTATCTAATATGGCTTACATTTCTTAGAGGCTTACATAGACAGTGTGATAAGAAAACTCATAAATCACTACGAAAATAACTTCCATACTATGTATTTTGATTTGATTATTTTTTGTATCATCCACAGAAAACATCAGGAAATATTGAATCAAAATGGCAAAACTTACTTATCAAATAATTTTGATATTAACAGTACGGTTCGTGAGCTGTGGAAAATACTGGTATACTCCTGTGATAACGATAAATGGAGAAACAGTAGGAAATGTGGAAACATTTACTCTGAACTTTTCAGCCGAATATACACTTGAATGTCAAGCAGAAATTTATGTGAACTTTTATAAAAATGAACCAGGAGATGATCGTGGATTATTAAAAATAGAGAACCCTTTGTATATCAAAGCTGCGCATGCGAACAATGTTGGCAGTTATTACTGCTCACTTGCCATTTGGTCTTCTATAGCCACGTTTAATAACGTTTTCATTGTTGCTGCAGGACTTGCTTCTCAAGTGTATATTTTTGTAAAAGATACGAAACAGCCACTTGTACCTCGCACCAATTATAACGTGGTCGTAATGCAGTACTCGGAAGTGGTTATTCCTTGTAAACCGAGCTACCTACCGCTCCAAGTTGAATTACTTCGGGAAAATAATTACCCGCTAGACATCCCAAAGACATACGACGAAAAAATGGGATATACAATTCGCTTGATTAATACTTCTCTAAATGGATTAGCTCTAATTTGTCAGACACGGTTTGAAAGTCATAATTTTAGTCACAAATTTTACCTGGAAGTGGAACCATTCGACCGATTTTATATCAAACCTCAAATACGCTTAGTTTTGAATTCTAGTTTTGGTATTCATGAAGGTGATGATTTCACTCTAAACTGCTCTGTGGTATTGCCGAAAGCTATTGACTACAAACTGGAATGGCGTTCAATTTTAATGAGTGGAACACAAGATACTGTGGGGAAAATGACGAAAGAGAGCTACTCTGATTCTTCTGAACTAGAGATTGCGAAAATTCAGTTATTTATGAAATATATAAGCAGAAAAATGGGTGGCATACATATATATTATTGTCAAATTACCGGTCGTTTGCTGGCTGGATTGAGCCAGATTGAAATTCCATTCAATCGCGCACCAGAAGTTATAATGACACCATATTTTTCATACTCAACGGATGACGAGGAAATAACACTTGTTTGCACCCATTTCGGACTGCCACCAACTACAGTCAAAGTTTTTTACATGTCCTGTAATCCGAATAATACATGGAATTGCTCGAACGAAGAGAAAATGCTTGATTTTCATACAACGAAGTTTCAACCCTTCCGTTTGTTCTATCAAGTTACATCGATACTATTTAAACCGTCTGAAAACTGTACTGTCCGATGTGTAGCAGAAAACCATCTTGGAAATGCCTCCGCTATAACTAGAGTGATCGTCGAAAATGAGGATTTCGTCATAGAGAAAACGAATTTTAAGAAGCCAATAATGACAAGCGACAATGTAACCCTAACATGTGTTGCGAAAAAGGCACATTTTAATTCAGTTCAATGGTATCGATATGGCCAGCTGGAAATTTCCAGCGAAAATGGAATTCAGATAATTTCACACAACACCACAGATTCTCTCAGGATAGAGTTACACTTCCATAACATAAAACTATACCAGACAGGAAAATATGTATGTCGGGCAACACCCTTATTATTAAGTGAATTTATAACATACAAATTTGTCAATATTCTCGTAGAAGAATATCAGAACCCGAAAATCACAAAAACAAATCTGAGAGTTCGAAAAATGATCCGTAGTGTCGGCAAATCACTTGATCTTTATTGCTATTTTTCAGGGACACCAACCCCGAACATAGCTTGGTTTAAAGATGATGTGAAGCTCCCTGGGAAAACCGGTAGCAGCAAAATATACATTCGCAGTATTTCGGCACACGATTTCGGGACTTATAAATGTGTCGTTGAAAATATAGTTGGAGTGGCTGAAGAATCGACCATAGTAAATATTTCAACGCGCTTCCGACTAGATTCGACAGAATCAACGGTAACAAATGTTGCATCGAGCTTTCTACTATATTTGATTTTGGGAATAATCGCTTTAGTTGCCATTTTAGTGGCGTGCATAATTTATCTTGTTATTCGTGAACGAAATCTGGAAAAGGAATTGAAAGCTGCCGGTTTGCAAAATTTCGAAGACGGAGAAATAGATCGTATCAACCCAGATATACCATTGGACGAACAAGCTGACTTTCTACCTTATAATAAAAAGTTCGAATTCCCCAAGGATAAATTACAATTGGGACGCCAGTTGGGAGCAGGAGCGTTTGGAGTTGTTTTACAGGCCATCGCTTTCCAAATCCATCCTGACAATGAGGAAACTATTGTTGCCGTGAAGGTGGTGAAGAAAATGGCTGACAATGACATCATGAAGGCTCTGGTTTCTGAGCTAAAAATCATGGCTAACCTCGGTCGGCACTTGAATATCGTCAACCTTCTCGGAGCTGTGACTAAAGATATTGCCAAGCGAGACCTAATGATCATTTCGGAGTATTGTCCCTTCGGCAATTTGCAGGATCATCTGTTCAAAAATAGAAGAAACTTCGTAAATCAAATTGATCCCGAAACGAACCAATTCAACCACGAAATCACTGGAATCCAAGAATCTCAGGTCCCACACTACGAAAATACCACGGCGTTGAATTTGATTTTGAACTACTTCATCAGTGAGGCGGAGGGTGAGTCAAAAGTGAGCACAACTAATCTGATAGCGTGGGCATTTCAAATTGCACGCGGAATGGAGTACTTAGCCTCGCGTAGAGTCCTGCACGGTGACTTGGCCTCACGGAATGTTCTCCTTTGCGAGAAGAATATCGTGAAAGTGTGTGACTTCGGTTTGGCTCGATCCCTTTATCGAAGCAGCGTATACAAAAAAGAAGGCAGTCCACTTCTGCCCGTAAGATGGCTCGCTCCCGAATCAATTGGCGACAAAGTTTTCGGAACGTTTTCCGATGTGTGGTCGTTCGGAATAGTTTTGTGGGAGTTATTTTCGCTAGCATCTTCACCATATCCGGGAATGGAACTTAACGAAGAATGGTTCCTGCGTATTAAAAACGGATACCGAATGGAGAAACCCGAATATGCAAATGATTCTATTTACAACGTAATGCTACACTGCTGGGAACTGGACCCGAAATCTCGCCCAACCTTCAATGAATTGCAAAACCAGTTCGGAAGCATGTTGCCCAATGATGTTGTGAGGCATTTTATGGGTCTAAATGGCACATACATGGAATGGAATACTGTTGAACAAACCGACTATGGAACTTTAGAAGAATCACAAGTTTGAACAGAGCAGTTGCCAAGCGATGTAAGTAATTAGTTTGACTTTCATTAATTTACATCAATTTTTTTTTTTGTAAAGCAGTTCACCACGAATGCAATTAAAGACGGAAGAGGAGTAATCATACAAAGTCAATATACAACGTCCATACTGGAGTAAATGTAAATTGTGATTGAATTCAAAGAGGATATATAAAATGGAGTGCCTGATAGGCTATCTCATGTGGGAATACTTTTTGATTCGGAAATTTTCGAAAATTGTGTCCAAGCTTAACATGGCTTCAAACTTTTACAAAAAAATACCATAATTTGAAGGCTCTCTTGGTTGCTAATATTGAGTCAGTAATAAAATAATTTTCAGTACAATGGAGTTTGATTTTTATCTCTGAAATCTTTATTTTTTAAATTTTTATTAGTTTTTGGTTCACGTCTAAGCTAAGCACTTTAGCAACGGACAATTTAACGTGGGACAGAGATAGTTACTTTGGGTTTAAGTATGCCAAACAAGGATAGCAAAATAATTCTTTCGAAAATTTGACAATTATTTCGAACAATTTAACGTGGGAAAGAGTTAGTTGCAATATTTTTAAGTGTGCCAGACAAAGATAGAGAAACGATTTTTTCGAAAAATTTCGAGCATTTCGCCAGTAAGGGAGGGAAATACTTTCATTCCCGATTTCTTACACGGCAAAACATGCTCATAGTTACTCCTTTTTATATACTCGGACTTCTTAGAATATTCCGAAGCAAGTACTTAACTCACTGCCTTCGATTTTTATAAATGAATTTTAATGTCAAAATTACAAAATGTTAAAAAGAATCGATGCAAAAAAACGCGAAAAATATTGTTTGTTATTCTTCACTATTTTTCTCCTTATTGAAACCTACTTGTGTTTTCTCATGTATGAGTTTTATTGTTCCAATTTCAAGACAGATTAGTTTGTTAAATTACGATAATTTTCCTTTATTATTCTGATCGAAACCGTACGCTGTACATATGAGCTCATATCTCCAAGACTGTTAAAGATAAAAAGTTTATTTTTAAGTGGATTGTTGATTGGTTAAGTGAGCTCCATTACCTAAATTTCGAGAGTGTCAGGTGGAAGGGGTGGCGAGGGAGGGAAAGAGTCAAAAACTACACTTGCTAATATCTCCATTACGAATGCAGATAAGAAGCTGGAAATCAGCTAAGGTATTGAGAGGGCTGTGGGACAAACTCTAAAAATAATTAAATTTTTTTCTCAATTGAGGTCCGAAAAGGGGAGGCTAAAACAAATTGTGGGCACAATTTTTTTTTTAAATGATTATATCTACGAAATTACTTAGCTGAAAAAATTCTTATTTCAAGACCAATTAGATGGCATACAGTTACACAATAATCAACTAAATAGGCCAATAATTGGAAGGAGTAGGGTCACGAGGGGGTGCAAAGAAAATCATCACTAATTTTTTAGGGCTCAGGTAAAAGATATAACAATCAAAATTCGCACGTGCTTACCTACACTTGATATTCATGAAGAAAAAATATTGATTTGACCCAAAACTGTTATTCACCAAAGAAGGGCATCTACACTGTGTTGAAAAAAACTCAAAGTTTTTGAGTGAAATCTTAAGCTGCAAACTTGAAGATTTGTAAAATTTTTTTAAAAACATAACATCGTGCGATACTCTAGATGAAAAAGAAATTTTTTGATTTTAATAAATTTGGTAGGGGAGGGGATGACGATATTGAACTAATTTTTTCACATCACTACAGAGTTGCTATAAAAATGTTTTATACAGAATTTAGGATTCGTAGGTACTGAGAAAATCAGTGTATTGGATTTAGTGAAATTGTGCAGTTGGTATGGGAGGTGGTAGAAGGAGAGGCGAATTCTTACGGAACTTTTCAGAAATAACTATAAACATCATGCTTTTGACATGATTTAAATTGCAGATTAGTAGCATTCATACTTTTTAGGAAAATCGAGTGTTTGTAAAGTTGTGACATTGTGTCATATTGTATGGGAGGGGGTAGAAGGAGTTAAGCTAATCGTCCACTTTGTTTGGCCTTACTAATAATTCTAAACAAATATTTAGTGCGCAATTTCAGCTCGATAAATTTTATACGCACTGAGTCAATTTGCTTAGAGCATTTCATGAAAAAGTGTAGGTCTGATTTGGGCTGTAGCGCCATTATAGAAGAATTGGATTGAAGAAAAGTGGTTGGCAAAAGCATGGCAGCTGTCGGCATCATCAGTGCAGTTATTCATAATACATGTTTGCGAGAGAAAACTCCGGAGAGTGTTTAAGCTTCTTTAAAAACATAACAGGAGTACGATTGGGCATAGAGCCCAATCGTGCGATACTTTAGATGAAAAAGAAATTTTTGTATCTTAAGAAGTTTTGTAGGGGAAGTGGTAGAGGGGGTGATGACATTGAACTAATTTTTCACTTGACGCTAAGGTTTCTATCAAAATGTTTTATGCAAAATTTAAAATTTAAAAATTTAATAGGTACTGAGAAAATTAGTGTATTGGATGTAGTGAAGTAGTGCTGTTTTTATGGGTGGTGATAGAAGGAGGGGCGAGTTTTTAATGACTTTTCAGAAATAACTATAAACATCATGCTTTTACTAAATTTGACTAATTTTACATCTTGGATAGATACAAAAAGAGAATAGTAGATGTACGAATGCATTAAGTCTGAAACAGTGTTTCTAAGTGGGGGCATATAAATTTATTAGTCATACTGTTCAGTTTACTAGCTCAAATGAAATTTATTCATTAAGAAATTGTTTATTCACGTATTCCACAAAAAATATTGTCAAAGATCACCTAAAAGATACAAACTAATTAAATACTTTTCAAGCTGTAAAGCAAAAAAAAAATTGTCATCAAAATCCTTATTTGATCTTTGACCATATGAACAAATATATTTTTAAAGCAACATAAATATAAATGGCACATTAATGAACGCGACTCATCAAATCAAAAAGAAGTCGTACAAAAATAAATTCACCGAAGGTATCGATATCCAGGATCAATTGAAATTCCGTCATTCGAAGTGAACCAGATCATCTGAAAATGAAAAATAGTCGAACCATTACAGGCTCCTGAAGGCTATTTGTACATGAGTATCTAGCACGAGTATGTGTTTATGCGTAACATCTAAAAGATTCTGGACAACGTAATTACCTCTCTGAAGGTTAGAACGCGATATCAATACGTTTTATATGGAAGGTATTCGAATTGTCTGTTTGTAATTCATCGAAAATGCCTTCATATTAGTGATTACCTTGACGGGAATACAATATTCCGGTCTATTTGGTAGAAAACATCCGACTCAACGTGAGATCAAAGAGTGGCATATCGTACAAGGTTACATGTCGAGACATTTCAGATATTTTGGGGCTAAAGTTATACTTTTGAGGAATCTCATGGCGTAATTTCAGGAATATTAAGTGTTACGAGTATTCAATAGAACGAACCAGAACCTACATACATGGGGTTCTGACAACATATCGTATATACTCTGAATTGGCTAAATCGAGTCTCAGCATTAAATTGAAATCAACACAACATTTTGCAAGGACTTAGCCATTACGGTTACGACTATTCTGTCGCATACCATGCGTAACCGAAATGCACTGGTTGTGGCTTTTCGAGACTTTTGAATTCACTTTATTTACAATGTCCTCGAACCGAACTGTTTGCTTAACATATCGAATAATGGAGACACAATTTTGTGAACAAGTGGAAACTGCAAGGATCTATCTCGGCACTTGAACTTGAATCGCACCCAGCGATCGGCACTCCATCCGAAATAGTCTTGGGACATTTCAGATAATGACTCTCTAGTTCCGAGCACCACTACTGCAATGACTGGTGCTTTGTATCGTGGTTAGAGAACAATCTGATCCTACCATGTGAAATCGTTATATCTATTGTAAATTTCTGGAGGTGATAGTCGTGTAATGTGCTGGCCCCCGAAGGGATACAGTAGGTTTCGAATGTTATGGAAATTGGAGCGGAAGCCTTCATTAGATTTTGTAAATGGTACTGAGCGAGGTAAATATGTATAGGAACACCCCGCACCTTAATTTCTTTGACTCGCATAGACGGCTCCTGTTTGCAGTTTCGACCGCAACATTGCACAATTTTCTGTTCGCAATCAAAGTGGTTTGTCGAAACAGTGACGACAATTGCTTGTCAAGCAATGATGATTTTCAATAATGCACATGGCTTAATGGTATTGAGGACAATATTTGTGGAATCGCATTAACAAAACACGAAAGAATTTTCTATTAGTATAACAAATACTCTCACTTCTTACTGAGATGTAAATGAAGGAAGTTATCCAGCTGAATGGAAGTGTGTCATTATCAAAATTCCGACCTTCAGGATTGTAGCAATTGGCATGACATACTCGTATGTCTGCTTACTGCCGTATCAAAAATCATGGCAAAGGTAATTCTTCATAAGATTAGTGATGTTGTAAAAGTTTATTAGGTTGGATTCCGTTCTTGAAAGTTGAATTGGAAGGTATGGAAGATAATACTTATTAGTTTCACACAAGGGGGTCCACAGGGGGCAAAGAGGGTATCACATCATGACTGGGTGGATGAATCAACAGAGTCCGCGAAAAGTGTATCTCTCTTATCACGGGTCCTGTACGATATCAGATTTTAGAATCTTCAACGAAGTGTCCAGCTGCCCTCTATATCTACCTCTAGGATACAACTTGTCTTAGAGGTGATAGTGAACTGCCGTCAGTCCAATAACTTCAACATCAACCCAAGTAAGACTGAGGTAGTATCATTTACAAATAGAAGGAAAATCCACGTCAACGTTTAAGACCTTTACATTTTCTCTTCAACAAGTCAATGTCACTGGGAACTTTCTCTTCGGCTTGGAAATCATCGCACCTCACACCTATCCACAAAAATGGAGACAAACGAAAAGTTGAGAACTACAGAGGTATAGCAATTCTATCAGTAATACCGAAATTATTCGAAAAAATTGTCTGCGATAAATTAACCAATATGATCAACCCTGTTCTTAATGACCAACAGCACGGCTTTAGAAAAGGTCGCTCGACTACAACGAATCTCATGATTCTTGTATCTGATACGCTCTGCGAACTTGAAAATGGGCATCAAGTCTATACAATATACACCGACTTTAGCAAAGCATTCGACCGAGTTGATCACAATGTCCTGAGTTTAAAGTTAAAAAAAATTTGTGTGACAGGATCCTTACTTGACTGGCTTAAATCCTATCTTAATAATAGAACTCAATTTGTTAAGTTTCAAGGTCTTATTGCTAAGGAAATATTAGTGTCCTCTGTGGTACCCCAAGGAAGTCACCTGGGACCTCCCTTATTTAATGTGTTCATCTCAGATCTATCAGAAGTATTGGAAAATGTTTCACATCTGATGTACGCTGATGATCTAAAAATATATCATGCCATAACCTCGCCAGCAGATGCTGCATTCCTGCAATCCAAGCTTATTGCGCTAGATCATTGGTGCTTAATGTCAGTAAATGCCACGTTATAAGTTTCTCACGTAAATCATCCTCATATCATCATGACTATGTCTTAAGTGGAACTCAACTACACCGTGTTGATCAAATTGAGGACCTCGGCTTACTACTGGACAACAAACTGTGCTTCAAATCTCACTATAATCGAACAATTTCGAAAGCCAATAGACTTCTTGGGTTCATTAAGAGAAGAGCCAAAGAGTTTAAGAATGTATGGGTTACAAAATCTTTATTCTGTTCTCTTGTCCGCCCTATTCTGGAATATGTATGTCCCATTTGGGACCCTTTTTTCCAGTTATACAGCAACAGAATAGAGTCAATCCAGAAGCAATTCCTTTTTTTTGCTTTCAGGGACTTGTATGATCCTAGAGACTTTGAAAACCTTCCACCCTACACAGTTAGGCTGCAGTTATTAAATCTTTTACCGCTTGGTTCTAGAAGAACTATGCTCACATCCTGTTTTACCTTAGATGTTTTGAATGGCGATATTTAGGTTGACCATATCTCAAATAAATTCAGACTCAATGACAATGTCAGCTGACGAGACATTCAAAACCACTTAAGGAATATGCACATCGTACTGATTACGGACAAAATGAACCTATTAACAGATGTTGTAGAGTATTTAACAAATTCAGCGCCCGCTATACACCTCCAATAAATAAGCTGACATATAAACTGAGACTACGCTCCGTTTTATAAGGTCCCCACATCCCGCTTAACCCTTCCACCAGTGTCTATCATATATCATATCATATATGTATATCAAATTACGTGCGAGCTCAAATTGTGCACTAAATATTTATTTAGAATTTTTAAAAAGATCAAAAAAAATTAGACGATTACCTTCCCCCCTTCTCTCCCATATAACATGACACAATTTCGCAATTCGACAGTAAACGGATTTGCTCGAAAAGCTATTAGTCCGAATTTTAGAAAATATAATTATTGTGATAATATCAATCTACCGTATATAAATTATTTGCTTAATCTCTCTTCTTCCACCCCGTCCCATACAATTTGAATTTTATCATGAAATACACTAAACCAATTTACTCAGTACGTAAAAAATTTATCGAGCACAAATTGCGCATTAATAACTTATTTAGAATTATTTGTACGACCAAATAAAAATTAGACAATTAGTTCTACCCCTTCTGCCCCTTCCATACAAAATGATGCAGTCTTGCAATTCGACAATAAGCGGATTTGCTCGAAAAGCTTAGATGCTATTGATTTGAAATTTGGGATATATTATTTTTATGATGATTTGAATCTACTGTATAAAAATTATTTAAGTCCTCTCCTTCCTTTCACCACCTCCCATACAAACTGCACTTTTACTTTATTATTATAATAATAAAGTATTGTGATCGACACAAAAAAAAAAAAAAGTTTGCTACCCTGAAATTTTTTTTTTCGCGTTTCATGACTAAATTAGCCTAAAAATGCAAAAAAAAAAATCCGTCAGTCTGTACGCCGTCCGCCGTACGCCGACGTGTACGCTCAGCGCACATTAACTCCCAAACCCTTCAAGATAGAAAGTTCATTTTTGGAGGGATTGTAGATAGTTGCGGATCTCAGGAGGATACCTATTTTGAGGGGTGTACGGGTTCAGGGGGAGGCGGGGGGACCGCTTAAACCGAAAAATACGAATTCAAATATCTCAACCATGGTAACAGCTAGAAAGCTAAAACTCAACATACATATAGAGGGGTTTGTGGGACAACTTTTAAAAATAATTTAATTTTTTTATCCATTGGGGTGCGAAAAGGGGGGGCTAAGAACCAATTGTCGGCAGAATTTTTTTTTCAAATAATTATATCTTCGAAATTACTTATTGTAAAAAAATCATATTTAGAGACCGTCAAGGTGGCATATAGTTTCATCGGAACCAGCTCAGAAAGCGGCTAGTTATTGTAAGGGGAAGGGTCAGGGGGGGTGCAAAGAAAAACACTTAAAAATTAATATCTCAACTATCTTTTAAGCTATGTAATTGAAACTTAAAACGTATATTAAGCTATACTAGACAAATACAAAAAAAATATAACATGTTGAAATAATAGTAGTGGGGGGAAATGGGGAACATTTCAAAAATGGCGCACTTTTCAAAATTACAAATCCTTATATCTCAAAAAATAGTGCAGATATTCAATCAAAAATTTGTCAGATTGTAGAACTACATAATGGTTAATTTTGGTAAAAATTTTAAGCTGGGAGGTGTAAGGGGAGGGAGGTGATAAGCAAAAATGTCGAAAATTTTGAGTGATTTTTTTAAGGCTCTAGTGAAAGATAAAAAGTTAAAATTTTGCATGTGAATACCTATATTTAATGTACATAGAAAAATAATATTAACTTGATCCATATTTATTATAAACCGACTCCCCCTGTCTAACGTGCACAAGGTGTTTCATGTGCATTGAAAAAAACACATAAACTGAAAATTTTTGAGTGAAATTTTAAGGTAGAAACTTGAAAATTTGCGAAATGCATTTAGAAAAAATCCCTAAATATACGAAATATTAACTGGTCGAAAACCTTTAAAACTTCTACCCCCTCCCATACAAAATTATTTTTTCGACCATTTTCAAGAAATCAATTATCACCTAACCATTAAAAGCTATCAAATTCAAATTTTGCAAAACAACTTACAAAAATAATTAAAATGAAATTGCGTTCAAAGTTTTAAAATCGCGCTTGCCCTTCTACCCCCTCCCATACAAAAGTATGATTTCGACTAATTTCATTAAATCAACTAATAACCAACAAATTAAAAGCTATGAACTTGAAATTTCGTACGAGCATCTAACAGCAAAAATGAAAGAAAATTGTATCACAAGTTTAACGATTCCCCTACCTCCTCTACCCCCTCCCATACAAAATTATTTTTCGAGCATTTTTAAGAAATCAGTTATCAGCTAACTCTTAAAAGCTATCAATTTCAAATTTGGCATAAAAACTTATAAAAATAATTCAAATGAAGTTGCTTTAAAAGTTTTGAAATCGCGCTTGCACTTCTACCCCCTCCCATACAAAACTATGATTTCGACCAATTTTATTAAATCAACTAATAACCAACAAACTAAAAGCTACGAAATTGAAATTCTATACAAGCACCTTACAAGAGACGCGAAATAAAACTGCGTATCAAATTTTACGATTCCCCTATATTCTCTACCCCCTCCCATACAAATGTTCGGTATCATGAATGTAAAATACACCGAATTTTATGAAAATTCTATGCAACTTCGTCTATGAAACACATTCTACACAGAGAATATTGGTCGTGATTCAAGCAATTAATTAAAAAGCTATTAACATCCACCCACCCTTACTATTACCCCTACTCCTCCCCTCATAAAAACCCAAACTTACAGACACGAATGAAATATTGTTAACAGTCCTGCCCAAGAACTCCCTTTCACTTAGTCTTCCCTAACCACTCTAACCTGCATATTGACTTTCCACTCATCCGCAACTTGTCCCAAGAATAATAAAGTTTCGCCCGACTTGTTGGCAGCTTATTTCATGAAATACTCTAAATCAATTTACTCAGTACGTATAAAATTTATCGAGCTGAAATTTTGCACTTAATATTATTTAGAATTATTAGTATGGCCAAAAAAATTAGACTATTAGCTGAACCCTTCTACCCCTTCCCATACAATTTATCACAATTTCACAACTTTACAAAAAGTGGATTTTCCAGAAAAGTATGAATGCTACTGATCTGCAATTTAAAATATGTCAAAAACATGGTGGTTATAGTTATTTCTGAAAAGAACTCGCCCCTCCTTCTACCACCTCTCATGCGAATTTCACAATTTCACTAAATCCATTACACTAATTAAAAAAATTAAATTACCAATTAAATTTTTGAATCCGAAACTTTGTATAAAACATTTTGATAGCGTGATGAGAAAAAATTAGTTCAATTAGTTCATTTCAATTTCTTGAAATCAAAAAACAAATCTCCCAGATTCCCAGGTGGTTTTTTCCGTACTATTTCATGCTTTATTTCCAGATTTCCTAGCTTTATGGCGTAGTGTAAAGAGCTTACCGTTCCATCATTTTTCATCTTCTCATGGGGCAAGCTATATCATAATTACTCATAAGTTCGTACTCCTCAATGGCATCGGTCCCCTGGGTAGCAATTGTGGGTGGAGTATTCAAGCAAATTTTCTAATCGAATTCCAAAAGCCTGCCAATTTGTGCCTCTAAGATTCGTGTACGGTCTATAGTAAATGTCATCTATCTATGGTTGGATAGTGACTCTTCTCGAGAAACCATCCAATCTATCACTCCGAATAGCTATGAACTTCAAATTTTGTACCAGCTCCTTCGAAGAGAAACTTAATAAAACTGCATCACATTTTTTGCAATTACCTCAACTCCTCTACCCCTCCCAAACAAATGTCTGTTCGTGCATTTAATATACACCGAATTTCATAAGAATTCTAAGCATCTCCGGTTATAGGTAAAGCTAACATTCTATACATACAATTTTGAATGTGATTCAAGCAATAATTTAAACAACATCCACCTAACCTTTCTCCATGCAAAACCCAAGCTAATATAAATAAACGAATAGAATTTTGATTATGTATACTGGAGCTATTTATCGTAATTGCATTTAAGTGTTATAAAATTTACAACAATCCTACTTTAGAACCCCCATTCACTTAGATTTTCCTTTTCACTCTGCGTTCGACTTGTTGGCAGTTTATTTTGATTAAACTGGATCCTGACAGTCGTATCCAAATATGAATAAATTTGCATCAAATATGGTCAAACAAAAAGAGATAAGTACGTTGTGAATTTTAAGTTAGCAAAGTGGTGATAATGCAACATTTTTGCGCTGTCCTTGTCGCTACATTTAGTACAACACAACGTGCAAGTGTGAAAAATCATGAAAAATATTCGAGAAATATTCCAATATTTTATGAAGGGTGGACCAAATATTCGAACAAAATCGTTCCACAAAATGTCTCTTCATTTCTTTTTCTGCTGGCCATTACAATTTTCAAAAGGACAAAATCCGGTCGAAGAAATTGTGATTTGAAAGAAATCCAAATTTAATTATGATATAACATAAATTCTTACGTAAATAAATATCCTTGCATAAAATAGATACAGACATAAAAGAAATAGAGCCTTAAAAACTATTATTAGATAATCGGAATTCACAGCATTTCCAACCCGAATGGAAACAGCAAAAATCAACGAAACCACCAACACAAACTTTTTTCATTTTCCCAAGTTACTTACGAAGCCAAGAAAACAAAGTAAAAAAGTTTTCACTCAAAATGAAACCTTTACCACCTCTGATGAGTTCAGTTTCCATTTGCATTCCTTTTCACCGAGAACAGAGCAAAAAGTGTTCCTTGCGATGGTTTTCTGGCACCATTGGGCACGGCTATGTTCTCGCCCTAAAAGGAATCACCGTCTGTTCAAAATTGATGTAAATTCGATAACAGCGAACATCGTTGTTCACAGTTCGGGCAGTTTGAGGTCGATATGTCCTTTTTGGTGAGTGTGACTGTCTCTATGGTATTCGATGTCGTTTAGGTGCTTGCTATATTGACCTTTTAGCCGTCTGTACAACAACGACATTGCTTGCTGTCGTCCGTTTAGATTGACTATCCTGGTGTTCTCTCGTAGCATTTTTTTTTCTATTCCTGTCGGTATTCAGTTGTACTCCATCTATCGTCTGCCTGCCAGTGCACAGAAAGGACTCTCGACCTATTTTTAAACTTTCATTTTTAGTGCACACTTAATTGGAAATTGAAAAACGAAAAAAAATAGAAGCTTGAACAAAAAACGTTCTAGAATGGAACGATTACACCCCACTATCGAGGGATATACTTCAATTAACAACCACTTGCCGGGTGTCAATGTTTCAAAGTAATTGTTTTCAAATGAAAGTCAGAGAAACTTTGGTCGACGGAATCGCCGACACCCTACGAAAATCCACTCAAACTCAATACTTCGTCAAAAATTCATTATTTCTATTTAGAATGGAACGTTCGATTGAACTTTTTCCGTAGACGGGAGCCGAGCGAAATAGAGTGTTTTAAAGAGACGAACCTTAAAATAAATAAGACAATAACCCGCTGTACAAAATGTGAAGTTCAATTAAAAAAAAAACAAGCGTGTCTTTGAAGAATCTTTAAGAAACGGGGACAATCATCGAGGTTATAAAGTTAAAAGCATCAGCTATATATAAGGGACGAAGATCCTCTTCATTTAATTGTTCCTTCAGAGAGTTAGATTCGGTTCATTAGACAAAAGTCGAATTGCTCTTCAGTCAATTTGAACGAGAGATTTTAAAAGCGTACAAGATGGAGTCAAATTAACAAATTTAAGGCATGTATTTGTTTTTGAGAATCGATTCTTGTCATCTGTCTCGAGAAGGATTCATAAAATTGCATTAGTATCCTGCTATTTAATTCTTGCAGCGAAACAATGCTTCCACGTTGCAATCGAGAATCCATCTTATTCATTCGAAATATTGAACACTTCTTCCTAGGTGTCCGGACTGAAAACTTCAGAGGACTTATGTAACAAAGCTCTTTGTATTCTATTAATGTTCTTTTGTTATGATTCGCAAGTTCAAAACGATCACAAAACTTGAAATCAAGCAGCAAAAATAAAATCTTTTCAACTGCACCAATTGAGCTTTCATTGCAGAGGTTCTCGGAAGTGGTTACAGGGTACGTATTGTCGAACTTTTTCAAAATGTTGCTATAATACACATTATTATATATTTGAGCATCAGTTGATTTCACCTTTTATTGGCTACACGACTTTCATATCCCTTCGGCTTTCACTTCGACTCTTCGCTTCTCTGTGTTCTTTCCACCGAATTGGACTAAGGAATCACTCTTGAATACTATTTATGTATAAACCAGTCAGGAAGAAAAACAAATAAACAAAATATTACAAAAATTATTTTTAACGAAATATGTGCGACACGATACATAAGTCGGGAACGTCTTGAGATTAAAAGCAGCTGGATAAAACTGCCACAGGTAGCGCATTCCACATTTTACTTGATCTAAGAAACGACTTTCTTTAGTTCACTGTGCGTGATTTTGTTAGGTCAACGTACGACGTGCGAAGTATTTATTTGGATCTTTAAAGGTTGCCTAGGAATTTGGAGTGCTTTCCTTTCCCCTTTCTGGCCGTTCCACTTTCTGAAGGTTAAGAGAGATCTCCATTCGCACGAAGCTGCGAGTTTTTAACGCATGCGTCAAATCCTTGTTGTTATATGGTTGCACTACGTGGAAAGTGACCGTTCGACTTACCAAGGAACTGCAAACTTTCGTGAACCAATGCCTCCGACGCATTTTAGGAATATTCTAGCCAAAAGTGATCTTCGAACGACGAACTACAGAAGAGTACTACTGGACAGACTGAAATAGGCATTGAGATTCAAAGGCGGAAGTGGTAGTGGATCGGTCACACTTTGAGGAAGGCAGAACGAAACATCACCAAACAGGCCCTGCATTATAATTCTCAACCGACCATGTAGCATGGAAGCGAGCAGTTGAGCAGGCGGCCAGAGGAATAAACAAGTCCTGGCAATAGCTAAAGGCCGATGCTAAGGATCGCGCCTTGTGAAAGAAAGTTGTTTCAGTTCTATGCCCCTATAGGGGTCCTAACAGAAATTTGATTGATTGAACAGTGCTCGCTCCAGTGAAGTTTTTTATTAATGTGCATACCTAGAAGGTGTCCCCGCAAGGGGGTAGTTGTAGGATGAGGTTTTACCAATTCCTGCAACTATCTTTGGAGACTAGCGACTCCACTGACCTGAGCTAACTATCCCCCTGTGGCATGGGGGTGGTAGAATTCACCCACAGCCAGTCCTACTTGCCCTAAAAATGGCAAATGGACACTCACTGGATCATGGGCTTATCACTCGTCATCTTAAGACCTAGCTGATACGAGAAACGGATACAGCGCCTCGAATACGGACTGATTCTACGGTAACGACGTTTGGCATTCGAAAACGGACTATGATTGGCTTCTGGAACGTTCGAACATTGAATGACGGGGGAAGAGCTGGGGTTATGCGGTCCTTGCACCGCCAATCAGTGATCGACCGTGAAATGGAGCACTATAAACAAGTCCTGGCAACAGCTTAAGGCCGATACTCAGGATCGCGTCTTGTGGAAGACAGTTGTTTCTGTCCTATGCCCCTATAGGGGGTCTTAACAGGAATTTGATTGATTTGATACGTAGAAGGAGTGAAGAGATAATAATTGTGCTATCAAAAGTAAGATCAGGCACCGACTGTCACGCTTAAAGGACAGATGAGATGCTTGTATTTTTGTAGCATCAAACTTTTTTCGGTTAGTCCTACCTCTATCCAGGGATTTTTTAAGATCAGAATTTAGTGAAGCAATATTCTACTATATTTAAAAGGCATACTAGATTGATTTGCCTTAGCAAATGAGTTGAAGCTATTGTATAAGTGTTTGCAAGTTTTCTGTGTACAAAGTGCACAACTGTGAATACGATTGAAAGTAAACGTAAACGTAAATAAACTGCCAACAAGTCGGGCGAAACTTTATTATTCTTGGAACAAGTTGCGGATGCGTGGAAAGTCAATATGCAGGTTAGAGTGGGTAGGGAAGACTAAGTGAAAGTGGGTTCTAGGGCAGGGCAGTTATCAATTTAACACTTTATTGAAACGTTCAAAAGCTCCAGTATATACGTATAATCAATATTTCGTTCGTTTATTTATGCAAGTTTGAGTTTTGTGAGGGGAGGGTTGAGGGGTGATAGAAAGGGTCGGTGGATGTTAATAGTTTTTAATTGATTGCTTGAATCACGTCCAATATTCCTTGTATAGAATGTCAGTTTCATAGACGAAGTTGCATAGAATTTTCATAAGATTCGGTGTATTTTACATTCACGAAACCAAACATTTGTATGGGAGGGGGTAGAGGAGGTAGGGGAATCGTAAAAATTGTGACGCAATTCTATTTCCTTTGTCATGTAGTGTGCTCGTACAAAATTTCAAATTCGTAGCTTTTAATTTGTTGGTTATTAGTTGATTTAATGAAATTGGTCGAAATCATAGTTTTGTATGGGAGGGGGTAGAAGGGCAAGTGCGATTGCAAAACTTTTAAAAGAATTTCATTTCAATTATTTTTGTAAGTTTTCGTGCAAAATTTGAAATGGATAGCTTTTAAGAGTTAGCTGATAGCTGACTTCTTAAAAATGATCGAAAAAATAATTTTGTATGGGGTAGAAGAGGTGGGGAATCGCAAAATTTTTGAAGCAATTTTCTTTTTCTTTTCTTGTAAGGTACTCGTAAAAAATTTCAAGTTCGTAGCTTTTAATTTGTTGGTTATTAGTTGATTTAATGAAATTGGTCGAAATCATACTTTTGCATGGGAGGGGGTAGAAGGGCAAGTGCGATTTCAAAACTTTTAACGTAATTTTATTTTAAACATTTTTATAAGTTCTTATGCAAAATTTCGAATTGATAGCTCTAAATAGTTAGGCGATAATTAATTTCTTAAAATGGTCGAAAAAATAATTTTGTATGGGAGGGGGTAGAAGTTTTGAAAGTATTCGACTAGTTAATATTTCATACTCTTAGAGATTTTTTTTAAAGATATTTCCCAAATTTTCAAGTTTCTACTTTAAAATTACATCTAAAAATTTTCAGTTTTCGTGTTTTTTCCGCTGCACATGAAACACCTTGTACCCATTAGACCGGGGTGGTCGGTTCGTAACAATTGTGGATCAAATTATTATTTTTTTTTCTATGTATATCAAATAGATGTATCCACATGCCAAATTTAAAGTTTCTATCTTTGACCAGAGTCCTAAAAAAATCACTCAAAATTTTCGCCATTTTTGCTTACCACCTCCCTCCCTAGCTTAAAATTTGTATCAAAATTAACTATTTTGTGGTTCTACAATCTGGCAAATTTTTGATTAAATATCTGAACTATTTTTTGAGATATAAGGATTTGTGATTTTGAAAAGTGCGCCATTTTTAAAATGCTCCCCATTTCCCCCCACTACTATTATTTCAACATATTATATTTTTTTTGTATTTCCCTAGTATAGCTTAATATACATTTCAAGTTTGAATTACATAGCTTAAGAGATAGTTGAGATATTCATTTTTAAGTGTTTTTCTTTGCACTCCCCGTGACCCTCCCCCTTACAATAGTTAGCCATTTTCTAAGCTGATTCCAATGGAACTATATGTCACCTTAATGATCCCAAAATATGAATTTTTTGCAATAAGTAATTTCGAAGATATAGTCATTTGAAAAAACAGTTCGGCCGACAATTTGTTTTTAGCCCCCCCCCCCTCCCTTTTCGGACGCCAATGGATAAAAAAATTTAATTATTTTTGAAGTTTGTCCCACAACCTTCTCTATATGTCTACTGATTTTTAACTTTCTATCTGCATTCTTGAGGGAGATATTAGCAAGTGTAGTTTTCCCTTTCACCTAACACCCCCTTAAATTTAGAAAATAGAGCTCACTTACCCAACCAACAATACACCTAAGAACGAACATTCTACCTTAAGCGGTCTCGGAGATATGAGTCCATATGTACGGCGGACGGCGTACGGCGGGACGGACTTTTTTTTTTGCATTTTTACGCTAATTTAGTCATGAAACGCAAAAAAAAAAATTTCAGGGTAGCAAAGTTTTTTTTTTCTTGTGTCGATCACAATACTTTATTATTAGAATAATAAAGTAAAATTAAAAACATTGTTGAAGATAAAACTGAGCTCAACTAGTGAACGACTCAATGTAATGAGAAAGCAGCATAAAAATCAAATGCTCATAGATATATAGATAACAATTTTTATTTCTTTTATAATACTCAATTAATTATTCACTTAATATTACAAAACTTAAGTGTTCAGATTAAAATTTCTTAATCTTTGTTTTGTTGTATACATAAATGCAAGAAAATGTAAAATTTCAGTGTAATCAATTCTGGGAGTAAAAAATTTGCAAAAACCCTATGGGCTAAATTAAACTATCTTATATTAACCTAACTTAATTTATAATGAAACAATAATCATTGCTAAATATTCTTACTGCAAAATTTCTAAAATGAGAGGGTTGTCACAATTTTTGCTTCTAGTCATGAATTTATTATATTGTTTTTGTAGTGATTTCCGAAGCTTTGTGACTTTTCCTCGGTAGTTATTTTTGCGTCTTGCTTGTTTGTCCTGTTTTGAATCCTCTTATTATGAAATAGATTGATCGTTACTGTGTGTTGACATGAAATACTTTACGGTACTAAGTATCATCATTATACCTCGCTCCTACTTATTGCTTGTATCTTGGTCCGTTCCGAGTTACAAGAAATCAAGGGTTGAAAACTCGAGAATTGTACAAAGTGTCAGCAACCCATCCATTTTCTAAAGGTTTACAGCCGTAGACCCAATTTGGGCTGCAGCGCCAAAGAAAAAGAGTTTTTCTCTATTATTTTATTTCAATTCCAAAAAATCCAATTTAGTTTTTATAAATTCGTCGAACACTAATTTTTTAATGTAGAATTGGTATTGTTAGGTTATTTGTGCTCATAAATATTTCTATATTCGTAATAAAATAATAAAAATAAAAATTCAATGAAGTTTTTTTTATAAAGGTAAATGCCACGTCGGATACAAGAAAGTTGATCTCGAATTTATTGATATTGTTTGTCTTTAGATATTTCAATCAAAGAGCAAATGGACCTTTCACAATTCACAAATGAGATAACAAGTGGTTCAATGTGCCCACATCTAGTAAGTAGCGGTCGGAAACGCGAAAGGACTAGGACATTGGACCCGGATGATAGGGACGGAAATAATACATCATCGCTGTCTACGACTACTAAATATTTCCAATTCAGGCCCACCTCATCGGTAAGTTATGACCAGCATACCAACTATATTTTCTACTCATTAAAATAAGGGTGATGAAAATTAGAGGGGTGAAAATGATATAATATAGTTGCACTAAATGCAAAGTGAGTTTATACGCTTCAACTGTCGACAACAATTCCTTCATAAAGATTCACCAACGAGGAAAATTGTTTTAATTTAAATATTTACGCGTTTATGGTAATAGAAAAAGGAATTCGTTTATGTATTCTTTTAGTTTTAGTTACTCAATCTCTATCGAATTTTTTTTTGTGAAAAGCTTTAACTACTCGTATAACATTACCAAATTACCAACTGCAAAACGATAGATTATTCCTCTTAGTCTAATTATGGCGATATAGATACATTCCCCAAATAATGTCCTAACAGGTTTCGAAAACAATTTGCTTGTACTCAATCTATTTTATATTATAATAGAATGAATCATATTATTAATTTTTCTTAAGCTTGGAAATAAAAAAGGACCGATGGAAATGGACTACAGATACAGTATGTGAGTATTTAGTGTTAAGATAGAGACCTATAATTTCGGGTAGCTGCGCTAAGTTGTCAATTGAATCCATGCACTGTATTTTTTTTTAAATAATAGTTATTTTATTCAAACTTTGGGTTTGAACTTCCAAACAGGATGATTCGGCCCACTAACAAGCTTGATCTTGAATTTTTGTCAGAAATAATTTCAAAATTGCTCAATACGTTCTCAAGCTGAATTGATGGAAGATCATCCGTTTTTTAGTTTTCCGAGTGACGATATGAGCTTCTGATTGATTCATTTTTTTTCTCCTATAATTATTTCTTATCGGTAGAAATTTGGTGAAGCAATCTTATAGTAGATTCGAACTAGAGTAAAAAAAATTAGCAAGAAAACAGGCACTTTCATAGATGTAAAATCGCTAAAAATTGAGATTGAAAGCATCGTTCCACTTGCAAGAAGTTTGCCGATAGTTCCCATGGGCCTCTCTTTTATCCCCATCGTTTTTTTTTGTTTAAAAAAAAGCCAACAACAACAAAACAAAAAATAATCTTAAAAGGTAAATATCTGCCTCTAAGGAGCCATTTATAGACCATTAAATCAGCACTAACCTCACGGGAGAGCAATTGCTTCTTCTTTGCCGACAGAATGAAAAAACAAAAAATACGTATATCCATGTGTGATTACCGTTTCGAGGATTTGTACACGAGTCCCAGTTGATCGGTTTCAAATGAAGAGGAGTCTAATTGCCACGGGTGTACTACGCACAAGAAGGCACTTAGCCCGCAAGGACAAATTTCCGAACAAATGTGTGGGATACAATGATGGTGCGCGGGTTGTAATCGGAAGAGTTTGGAGTACGGATGAAAGTTGGTATTTGGAGGAGCACAACAATTTATGGTTAACGCTATCCTGGCGCTTTTATGACATGTTAAGCATAAATCCACACAAGTCTTTGATGATTTTGAAATGGTTTTATGACGTAAGTTATTGCTCGGGTAAATTGGTCGGCAAGGAATTTTGTAGTGTGGGGATCGGAGGGTTGGCGATATTCTTGTTCTTCGCGTTTATAGCTACCTAGCCCGAATATGTGAAAAGTGAACTCTCATGACGACTTTGTAAAGTGATATGTTTTTGAAATTATACCTGGCAAGAAGGGGATGATGAAGAAATGCGCTTGTGGTGTCTCCGCAATTTGAGATATTTTTTTTTTTTGAGTGGATTCATGAAATATTAGTAAATGCCGCATTAGCATTAGATGGAATATTAAATATGGGTTTTTTAATAAAAATATTAATGGCTAATGAAAATTAATTTTTTTAGGAAATACTATAAGGAGGCCAAGTGTCTGCATTTTTAGTTATCGGAGTAGACTACACAAGTAAACAGTAAAACATTGAAGAGAATTAAGCAATATTGGGAATTTCGAAATTAGGGAAATTGGTTAGAAACAGTTTTCATCTACGTGGAACGATCCTGAGCATCGGCTTTTTATTATCACCAGGGCTTGGTTATTCCTCTGATGGTAATAATACAGACCTTGTTTGGAGACGTTTTGATCTGGTTTCCGCAAAGCGTGACCTATCCATATTCGATTTCGTCTTTGTATTTCAATGCCTGCGTCATAAGCTTTTCGGTCCATATATTGCAACCATATGATATTCAGAAAGAGAAACTGATACCGAAGGCTTGACGTCACTTTTTTTTTAGATAATCCGTTTTCGAATTTTTAAGGGTCGTTACCTTAGAGTCTGTCCATATTCGAGCTAAAATATCCGCTTTTTGTAAAAGTTAGTGTTTTAAGAACATGGGGGATAACACATGGTCGAGTGCAATGGGTAAGCAGTGAAATCTGATGGTGAAATCTACTGCCCCATACTGCAGGAAGATAATCTGACCATAAGTAGCCTTTTACGATGAGCAGGTCTGCTATGAAATAATTCTAACTCCATTTGCATAGGAGAGGTCCCTAGCTTACAGCCATGAAAATAAGGATCACAAAATAAAATTCAATGAAATAACCACGCAAAATCTTTCAAATAAATCGCACCACTTTTTTAAGTAAATATCTCGCTTACTGAAACTCGAATATTCAGCCTGCCACTTGCCCTTGTTATACTTGGATGAGCGTTCTAGAAGATGCTCTACTGTATAATGGTGAATATTTGAACTTCATAAATGGTTCGACATAATGCAACTTAGTATTACGTTATTCACTGTATAATAAGAAAACATCAACTTATAACTTCAAATCTTTCACTGTAAACATACTGAAAGCAGTATTTTTGTTCCATTTGGATTCTAAAACAGTCGAAAAATCGATGTGGCTAACCTCACCTATATTTATTTAAGAGCTTCTATACAAAATTATCGAAAAGTCTAAAGTTTATAAAAATGTAGAATTTTTTGTAAATAGAAATGAAGTACTGAAAAATTATCGAGATCCTTCTACGACCTCACATTCATAGTTTTAAGACAGGAAAAGTTGTAAAGAGTATATGGAGTTCGTCCCAGTACTAGTATCTATGTCAGTAGGCATGATTTCTGTTCTGTTTTTCAATCTGAAATACGTGCAATAGAACTATGTATTCGGGAGAATATACACAAATCAAACTATAATCAGGACATTTAAATTTTCTCGGACAGTAAGGCGGCTATACTAGCTTTACAATCATCTCAAATACGATCAAAACTCGTATGGGATTGCCTTCAGATACTAATAGAGCTGCGGAATAAAAACAAAGTAGCTCTCATCCGGATCCCGGGATACAGTGGCTTTGAGGGCAATGAACGAGCTGTTTCATTTGCCACGAAAGGATCCGAAACTGATTTCAATAGAACAAATCAAACTTCTCCATCGTGAAAACTAATCTAATCTAATATTTCACGCCACGAAATATCAGGCACTCAGAATTCAGCACTAATTTCATTCAATGTTAAGTCTATTTTTTTTTTAAATATGCATAACATATACTTAGATGAATGAATGAATCTCGAAAGGCATTCGAAAAATTCAGATACTTTCAAAAGCCAGTATGAACATATATTATTTCTGCTGGTCAATTATTGTAAATGGAAGGAATCAACCGCAAGACATACTATGATAATATAGAGAGCGGGCTGATGGAAAGAGAAGGATAAAAAAACAGCATACTGAATTTAAATAAATTATATTTATGATTGAAGTTAATAAATTAATTTGGTATTAAATTGGAGATCAAAGATGGCAATCGAAATTCATTTATAAAGTTGAGGAAATTCGTGCAACCTTGAAGGACATCATCGTTGATTTGACGGACACTTCCATTAAAAAATTAATGTAATTTTGTTGTTGAATGTAATTCAAAAAGTTTTGAAATATAATTCGCTGCATGAAAAGGAAAAAAAAACATTCAAATCTTATTAAGATAGAAATTCGTTAAAATTTTTAATGTATCATGAATACATGTACAAAAGAAGGAGAAAAAAACCTAGCCTTCAGCTCAGTGTCTTGTTCAATTCATTTCTCATGAATATTCCAGAAGTACAAGAGTATCTATCAAACACATGATGTTGCGGCCATCGTTTTGAATATTTCATAAACTCTTTGTCGAGATCCTCAGTCAGCAAAAATTGTAGATTTTCATATTTTTGATACTAAGTGAAAAGCCATTCGTTCCGGCACGACATGATGTTTTCTACACGTTCTTATGATAATTTCGCCCAGTAACTTCAAAAAGTCTTTTGATATATGATGCTGGCGAAAATACTTTTTTTTTTACTTCGAATTCCTTAATAGGACACGTACGCGCTACCTTAAGCCTTTCTGAAAATTTTAATATATATACATATGTATATATATGTATATGTATATGACAGCTGGCATTTCTCAGGACTATTTGTCTCGTATATTGTATGTTACCAGGACACTTGGTACTTATCAGGACAGTCCTGACAATTTTTTATTATTATTGTCTGATATCGGGACTTGTCTCGACAAACACCTTTTTGTATACAAATTACATTTTTCGAACAGTCAATGTTTATCAGGACAGTCCTAATGGACTCATATCTCAGAGACCATTAAAGTTAGAATGTTCGTTTTCGGGTGGATTGTTTAATGGGTGAGATCTATTATCTAAATTTAGAGGAGTGTCAGGTGGAAGGGGAAGGCGGGGGGACGGAAAGAGTCGAAAACTACACTTGCTAGTATCTCCACTACAAATACAGATAGGAAGCTAAAAATCAGCAAAAATATGGAAAGGGTTGTGGGATAAACTTTAAAAATAATTTAATTTTTTTACAGCAACTAATTGTGGAAAAACTATCAGCTTTCCCTCACTCTTTCTACCCCCTCTCAAACAAATTTTATGAAATCTCGGAATTTCAATTAAATTAGTTTTCTTCAAAACCATCAAAGCTATCAACTTTAAAATTTGAGAAAAGTTTACAATTTTTAATATGGTTGATGTCAAAAAATTTAGCTTTGATTCGGATATTCCTTCTACCCCCTCCCATTCAAATGCAAAATTTTTGGTAAATGCATTTACCGATTTTCATAGAAATCAGAAGAAATAGAAACTTGAAATTTTGCTAGAATTTGTCCCTTAACAATTGTAATTAATGCTTAAGAATATATCGCCTTCACCTCACTCCTTCTACCACCTCCCACACAACTTTTTGTATTGGATGTCCAAGAAAAGTTTTTTTCCTTCGAACATATGAGAGCTATCAACATTGAAATTGTAACAAAGCAATGTGATTAGGATGTTTATAAGCAGATTCAAAATCATCCAAAATCTCCCACTTTCTCTGCCACCTCCCATACAAATTATGAAAGCAAGATACTTTAAATTCAGCATGAAATATTTTATATACTACGTTCAGTGTTACATACAAAAATTACAAACCTCCCCTCTGCTTTTACCACCTCCCAAACAAAAGGTAAGTAAGTATTTCATTTTAAGTATCATATGATTGGGTTTTACGCCCAATCATAATTCTGTTATGTCTTTATTTTGATTTTAATCGGTTTTGTAATTTGCATATCGGTGAATATTCACTCCTTGTGAGTGAGAGAATCTAAAGTCGGATCAATCACAAAGGACAATTTATTTTTGTTTCTGTAATTCCACTAATTAATGCTATCGACACTCATCGGAACTGCTCAGGACGAATATGTGTGCGAGTAGACCGAATAAATAATTGCCGAGGTGAGAATAACATCGACGATGACCTGTAACCTCTGCGTGACGTAGTCGGGTGATGTGCTATGAGGTGCAGTGCGGTCACGTGACGGATCGTTTTGTTGCAAGTGTATAATATTGAACATTGAAGCTAGTAATTTCGCTTTTGAGTGTACATTTCTTTTAACTTTCCCCAGCGATGCATTATGCGCTGAAAGTAAATATTTTAATGGGATAATCAGCGTACTGATGTGTGAAGATATTTTGATTGTTTTAGAATAAATACTAACAACGTTTGTACTTATTTTAGTATTTTAATTTTAGAGGCACTATCGATTTTATCAGATTTCACAGTTCTCTTTTATTGTAACGTGTGAAGTTAATCATTAAATAAATTTTCACAGAATAATTCGCTTGAATATAGCTTATTGTTTTGTTCTACTTCTACAACCCAAATCGGACCTTGGCCTCCTGATATTCAGGTTCCTTAACATTTGTTCATTACTTATTGTGGAAGGGTTGTTAGCCCTTCGCACAACCCTCTATCTACGAATTTTTCATTTTCGTAGATTGAAGTGGCCAAGCTTTATCCAAGCAGGCAATGTGCCAGAATTATATATTGCGCCGACCGGGATTTGAATTCGCGATCTTCGCATTACAAGACCAACACGCTACCCACTAGGTTACACCCTAGTTATTATTCCTCCGTATTAGGCAGGTTCTTTTGGTACACCAGTCATCTTTTAGTGTATCGCTTCATTGAAAAATTGAAAAAAAAAATTAATTAATTGATATTGAAGATTAGAGAACGAATAATTTCCAATGAAAGCAAATTTTATTACCGAATAGAGTGAGGTTTGGGCTTGCCAGAAAAGAGTAAGGTTTGGGTTTGCCAAAAGATCGACCCGATAGTGTCCGAAACGTATGGAAGGATTGAGTAAGGGATTTTTGAATATACAAGGGCAAGCAAGAGTGAATGTCAGAGATTCGTGTTCAAGTAATCATATTGTTAAGGGTAGAACTGAATTTAAAGATTGCGATTAATTAACTAAAAGGCAAGCTGTTAGAAATATTTTGATTCCAAGCGTACTTCAGTACTTTTCTGATTTTGCACTCAAATAATAAGCTCCTAGAAAACCAGCTTAGAATCTACGTGGATTTTCAAAATTTGTGATTAATTTAGGATGCTTACAGGAAGTCCATTTGCTTGGCAGTGAATTATTATATGAGTTCTGATAAAAATGTATTTACAATTTAACTTTAAATATAACTCCGGACTGGTTTTCCGTACCAGATTAATATGTACCGCCTGATTGTATTTATTGTTCGATAAGAGAAAAGCCGATATGTTAAGAACATTGAATTTTCAAACAAATTTAATGTTTCGTTTGCACCAAGCGATAAGCTGCAATTCGTGGAAATTGCAAATCATAAAAATCCGGCACTAGCAGTTCTGGACATTAAGATTATACAGAATTAAATCTTGATAAATGTTATCGAATTTCGTTTATTTGAACCGTTTCGTTTTACTGAATCTTTTATAGCATTATACGAGTAGTTAGTCTGGCAAAGTGTGATAAGGTTAATCACCAAGTTGTGAGTTGTTATTGTTCTTTGTCACAATCAATTTTGTCGCACCGGATTTTGTATTACAGAATTTTGATGATAGCAAATACTCAAAAGTTAGCTAGGGTGTAGCCTGAAGGGTAGCATGTTCGTCTACAATACGAAGGTCTCGAGGTCAAATACCGGTCGACGTATAATTCCAGCATTTTGTTTGCTTGATTATTAGCTTTGTTACCTTAATCTACGAAAATGAGAATTCGTGGATAGAGGATTTGTGCGAAGGGCTAACAATTATTTCACAATAGAAAAATCCAAAATGTTGAGGAATCTGATGTCAGGAATCCAAGGCCCAATTCGGGCTATAGTGCCATCGTAGAATAGATGACGAAATATTTATAAGAAAGGACTTCCAAAATAAGGGATCTGGGATAAGGTGTGACAAAAGATATAGTACCCAATCCAACAAAACTTCTGCATTATTTCATAATAGAGGGAAATAAGAAGATAAAGCTTACAACTTGCGTTGATAATGGAACACAGTGTGAAAGCTCCTGCGATTTCATTTGGCATATCTCATAGTTTTCTAATATCTTTGCTGTTACGGCTCCGCAAAGTATCATCAGACATCTCAAAGAAGATAAGAAAAGAAATGAATGACGGTTTTAGTGTTGACATTCTAGTAACTTAACTTGACTACGGTTAGGTACGTGCTCGGAATGGCCATCTTTCGCAGTATTGGGCAAGCCAACGGAGTAGCTGGGATAAACCTTAAAATGAAACCAACTACATACCTAACAAACAAAATAATTCGTTAAAGAATCGTTAATGAATTATATAAACGAGCGATTTGATCGTTAAAAAGCGTCGTTAACGAGTCATGAACGATTCATCAAGCGGACTAAATGCACATTCGTTAATGAATTACTTTTAACGATTCATTAATGAATTGTAACATGCTTACAAGAATAATAATAATAATAATTTATTCATCAAAAAATTGATTACTACATATATCCACAGTTATAATAATATAAATTAATAATATAATTAATTAATAATAAATAATAAATTAAACTGAATTAGGTACACAGAAATTTAAACTTTTTACAAAATCAAACATTATTAGCATCAAGAAAGCTGACTTTTTATTTGTGGGACACTTATGTGAAAATCCAATTGCGAGAAGAAGTTATTGAAATCTCTTAACATGAATGAAACTGGTTCATAAAACCCGTAGTTTGTGCGATGCTGCGGAATTCTACAAAGCTCATAATTTCGTAAAGGGCGATATGGAACGTTGAAATTAATCATAGACAACAATTTGTCAGAGTCAATTATACCTGTAATTACTTTAAAACCAAAAACAACTCTGGCATGTATCCGTCTTTTCTCAAGGGAATCCATAGACAGCAGATTTAAACGATCAACATATGGCGGTAACCTGAGTGGATCGGACCAGGGAAGGCCCTGAAGGACAAACCGTAAGAACCGACGCTGAACTGCTTCGATCCTATCAATGTGAATGGAATAAAATGGTGACCAGATAGGACTAGCATATTCTAGGATAGATCGGACAAATGCACAATACAACATTTTCGTTGTAAAGAAACCTGTATATAAGCAAGTATATAATCGTTATGAATGAATCATTAATGTGTTGTTAATGATTTTCTTTTTGTTTAAATTCATTAATGAATATCGTTAACGATTCGTAAACGATATTATTTATGAAACATTATCGATTTATTAAAGAACTTGACTTTTAAAGCTAAACAAGAGAATATCGCAATAGCTTCTTATTCTGTTTTTGTTGTTTATGACTTTGAACATTTTACCGAAATAGCCACATAAGCACACATGGACACCTCTGCAAATTCACCGTTTGCGTTTGCAACATTTTGAGATATCGACACGAAGTAATTTTTGGCTCTGTTAATGCGTATCGTAAAATGAAAACTGACTGTATATAACTAGATCGACGATGTGCAGCCCTTATTTTTTGGTTCGCATGTGATCATCACGCAGTTTATTTGTTTTATGGGCTTTTTATGCTCGTTTTAAAATCGTTAGCGCTCCTTAAATTGTTTGCTGGGTAGCAACTAGCAATAAGAAACTCTTACCAAGCCCTCAGAATAGCATACTGTGAACGATATCAATTGTTCGGTATGCGTGGCCTGTCAAATGTTGTAAGTGAGTCTGTTATTTTGCCAATACTCTCTGCGTAACTATTCAGTTTAACTACGAGGAGAGGTCAAAACATTTTGCGGAGTGAAGAGGATGTACAATTGAGGGGGGAAATATTTTTACCTGGAGGTATTCGCTTCATAAATACAAAGTTTCTATTAAATCGAATCACTAATATTTTAGTTATTGACAAATCAACACGTCAAGTGGAAAGAAAACGCTAACTATAGACAGAATTGAGTTTCGTGCTGTCATAAAGTTCCTTACTAAGCGAGGAAAACGCCACAAATCATTTTAGAAGAAATGTCATTTGTTTACGGAGACTTTTGCTTTGAAAAACGATAATTTATAAGTGGCATAATTTATTCGGGAAAGGCAGGGAGCCAATTGAAGATGTTAAACACTCGAATCGGTTGGTTGAGGCCACTTCCTCAAAAATCGTCGAAAAAACGAAGAAACTTATTCTCGAAGATGCTCGTTTAACGACGAAACAAATCGCAAAAATGTTTGAAGTATCAGATACAACCATTTTGTATATCCTCTACGATCATCTCGGAATGTCTAAGGTGAGCGCAAGATGGGTATCGAGAATGCTCTCAGCGGTTCAGATATACCAGCGTGTTGAGTGTTATCTCGAGTTTTTGGATCTCTGTAGCGAGAACTGGGATGCAATTTTGACCCGGATTGTTACTGAAGAGGAAACTTTGGTTCATCTTTATGAACTCGAATCAAAGCAGGAGACAATTCAATGACTCCGTAAAAGTGCTTCACTTTCCAAGAAGTTTAAGATCTCAGAATGCGCCGGAAAAATCATGACCAATATTTTTTGAAATTCAGAGGAGGTGATCGAAAAGAACAAAGTATCACAGAGGGCTACTATGCCAACCTGCTACAAAAATAAAAGGAAGACATCAAAGAAAAACGAAGAGGGAAGTGTGCTCGAGATGTGCTGCTTTTGCGCGACAGCACACCTATATATAAGAGCCACGTTGCAATGGCTGCCCTACAGAAATGCGGCTACGGAGTATTGAACCACCCCCCTTATAGTCCAGATCTAGGCCCTTCCCATTACTTTTTGTTCTCAAAACTGAAGAAAGAACTTCGTTTTTATACTCTAGATAAAATCTGAGAGTAAATTGTGTTTGCCTCACCGTTTAGAACGCTAAGAAATAACGCTCGCACAGAGCCGCCAAGGGTACAGAAATATTTGTTATCGTTCAAAAACCTCAATTCCAAGTGACCGTCTGTCCGCGTGTCTGTCTGTGCGCCTGTCTACAGCATAACTCTCGAAAGCTTTGAGTTATAGTGCGAAAAATTTTTGTGTGTAATTTTTAGCAAAAAAGTAACTTTAAGTTCGTGAATGGGCTACATCCCCCCACTCCTTCTACCCCTCCCATAAAAATTTCATGAAATTTCGAAATATTAAGAAACTGATTTTTCTTTGAAACTACTTAAGTTATCGCCTTGAAATTTGGGTAAGAGTATTATGATATAGATATCATTAATACGGCGGAATATTAATCCGATCCTCTCACTCCTTCTACCCCCTCCCATACAAATGAACAATTTTGAAAAGCACATATTTTCTATTTTCATTGAATCTAGTAAAGCTCAAAAATGAAATTTTGCCAGAACTAGTTCTACTAGAATTACATTTAGTTTTAAAAAGAATTATCAACTTCACCTCACTCCTTCTACCCCCTCCCATTCAAATTTCATGAAAATTTTAAATTTAAATTAATTTATTTTTTTTCGAAACTGTTAAAGCTATCGACTTGATATTTTGTACAAAGTATAAAAATAGAAATATCAATAACGAGAAAAAACATTTGTTTTGATTCGTACACTCCTTTCACCCCCTCCCATATAAATGTATAATTTTTGTTAAATATATTAAATCGATTTCCATTAAAACTAGTGTCAACTGACAAAAATGAAAAACGTCCGATCCTCGCAATCAAAAAAACAAACACGTCCGCATCGATATACTGATCGAGATCATGTCCCCTTTATTTATCGCTAAAACGTTAAACAAATACAAAGAAAGAAAATAAAGCATATTCATTATGCGGATGTGAAGGTATGTTTCGGTTCATTTTCACATTTACAGAGTGGTTTACACTAGAAAAAGGTCAAACTTAAAATTTTGCCATAATTTGTTTTTCAATAATTGCAATAAATGTTAGAAAAAATAATCAGCTTCACCCCTTCTACCCCCTTCCATATAAATATCTGTATTATAAAGTCAAGGAAAGCATTTCTCCTTCGAATATATGAGAGATATCAACTTTGACGAGTTTGATAAAGGTATCAGCAGAGACCGAAACGTCACGAATAATAAAGCGTAACAGTGTAGAATCCGGAAATATTTTCTTTCTACTCTAAACCAGTTTACTCAGTGCGTATAAAATTGAGCGGGCTGACATTATGCACTTAACTTTAATTTAGAATTATTAGTAAGACCAACAAAAACTAGATGATTACCTTTACCCTTTCTACTCCCTCCCATACAAAATGACACAATATCGCAATTCGACAATAAACGGATTTACTCGAAAAATGTAAAAGCTATTGACCTAAAATTTGGAATATAACACTTTTATGATGATTTAAATCTACTGTATAAAAATTATTTGCGTCCTCTTTTTCCTTCCACCCCCTCCCATACAAACTGTACTTTTTCATAAAATACTTTAAGCCAATTTACTCAGTGCGAATAAAATGTATCTAGCTGAAATTGTGCACTTCATATTTATTTAGAATTATTAATAAGGCCAAAAAAACACATAACAGAATTATGATTGGGCTTAAAGCCCAATCATATGATACTCTAGATGAGATGGAAATGACTTTAATATACCGGAAAATATGTCATCTCAAATTCTTTCAAATAGTGAATAGAGACTTTTGCATGGGAGGTGGTAGAAGTAGAGGGGGAGGTTTGTATTTTCCGTATATGACACCGAACATGGCATGCAAAATGTTTTTTGCTGAATTTAAAGTTTTAAGTTTTCATTATTTTTAATGAAATTCGTCATAGTCTTCCTGAAATTGGGGATTTTGTATGGGAGGTGGCAGAGGAAGTGGAGCATTTAATATAATTTTGAAACTGCTTATCATCATCCTTATCACCATGCTTTGATTCAATTTCAAAGTCGATAGCTCTCATATACTTGAAGGAGAAATTCTATTCTTGAATGTATAACAGAGATATTTGTATGGGAGGTGGTAGAAGGAGTGAAGCGGAGCTGATAATTTTTTCTAAAACTTATTTCAATTATTAAGAAACAAATTCTGGCAAAATTTGAAGTTTGTACTTTTTCTAGTTTGAATGGAAATCGATTAAATGCATTTAACAAAAATTATACATTTGTATGGGAGGGGGTAGAAGGAGTATACGGATCAAAACAAATTTTTTTCGTATTATTAATATTTCTATTTTTATACTTTATACAAAATATCAAGTTGATAGCTTTGACAGTTTCGAAGAAAAATAATTTAATTTAAATTTCAAAATTTCGTAAAATTTGTATGGGAGGGGATGGAAGGAGTGAGGTGAAGATGATAGTTATTTTTAAAATAAATTGCAGTTATAGTAGAATTAATTCTGACAAAATTTCGTCTTTTCAGCTTTACTAGTTTCAATGAAAATCGAAATTATGTATTTTTCAAAATTGTCCATTTGTATGGGAGGTGGTAGAAGGGGTAAAGGGATCAGATCAATATTCCTCGATGTTAATGACATTTATATCATAATACTTTGACCTAAATTTCAAGTCGATAGCTTAAATAGTTTCAAAGAAAATCCAATTTCTTAATATTTCGAAATTTCATGAAATTTGTATGGGCGGGGGTAGAAGGAGTGGGGGGATGTAGCCCATTCACGAATTTAAAGTTACTTTTTTGCTAAAAATGACACACAAAAATTTTTAGCAATATAGCTCAAAGCTTTCGAGAGTTATGCACAGACAGACAGACAGACAGACGGACAGACGGTCACTCGGAATCGAGGTTTTTGAACGACAACAAATATTTCTGTACCCTTGGCGGCTCTGTGCGAGCATTATTTCTTCAAACGGTAAGGCAAACACAATATACTCTCAGATTTCATCTAGAGTATAAAAATAGACTATTAGCTTTATTCCTTCTACCCCCTCCCATACAATCAGACACAATTTCACAAGTTAACAAGAAAGGGATTTTCTTGAATAGTATGAATGCTACTGATCTAGAATTTAAAGCATATCAAAAGCATGATGTTTATAGTTATCTCTGAAGAAGTCATTAAGTTCTCGCCCCTCCTTCTACCACCTCCCATACAAACTGCACAATTTCACTAAATCCAATACACCAATTCCCTCAGTACCTGTTAAATTTTTGAATCCTAAATTTTGTATAAAACGTTTTGATAGCAACTTTAGCGTGAAGAGAAAAAATTAGTTCAATGTCGTCAACCACTGTACCAATTCCCCTACAAAATTTATTGAAATCGAAAAATTTCTCTTTCATCTAGAGTTGGGCTTTACGCCCAATCGTAGTCCTGTTGTGTGTTTTTTTTTTAAATTTTGGATTTTTGTATTTTTGTATTTTTTTTGCAAAATCTCGTATAAATTTGCGGTAATAGCCCAAAAGTCCGAGGAACAGTTTTATTTCTTTCTGATTTCTAGGAATCTGGTATTTTCTTATAGCTTCGATTTTTTCTGGATTTGGTTTTGTCATGTCGGTTTTTATGAGGAATTCGCAATTATTTATTTGGATTTTTAGGTTAGCTTCTCTTAGCTCACCTTCCTGTAATCTATTAGGAGGCGCCACTTCTTTTTCCACTTGCATCTATTTTTTTGGAAACGATCCATACAGGACAGCTCCATGGAGAATAGCTATGTTTGATAATTCCCTGTTCTAGTACTTCGAGGATCTGTTTCTTTATTTCGGTTTTGTGTATATACGGATATCACTGGTGTGGTTTGGTATAAATACTTTTTTCGTCTGAAGCTGATATGCAATGCTTCACATGGTTAGAAAAGGTTAATTGTTGGCCTTAACTAAAAAAAATTTCTTCGTATTCCCTACGTACTTTCTCTTCTTTATTTAAGTGAGATCCTCTTACTAGATTTCCGATAGACCTCTTAAATTTTGGTTAGCACGGCTGATCAATAAACCGTTGATCAGAACAGAAATTGTCGATAAACAGTCGAATAAGTGCCATTTTTTAATTAATTTCGGAATTTCGTACTTAGAAAAATCCGCACGACTGCGACAGTTAAGTTAATCTACTTCTAGAGGAATAAACAAGTCCTGGCAACAGCTAAAGGCCGATTCACAGGATTGCGCCTTGTGGAAGAGAGTTGTTTCTGTCATATGGCTCTATAGGGGGTCTCAACAGGAACCTGATTGACTTTTACTTTACTAAAAAATAAATTAAATAAATTAAAGTGATTATTAGTCGAAAGTTACAAATTAACTGTGATGGAATATTTTATTACATTTTCTTTTCTGTAAAATAAAAAGTTGACGTTACGTCGTGTTGCTGGGGTCAGGTTCTAGGAATACGCGAATTAAGTCGATGTTTCTGTGTCAGGCAGGTGTCTTGGAAGTGGGATCAGGTTGCGTTCCGTAACTCGGTCGACAATCGAAAACAGTTTTGGATATAGACATGACCGATTCCAGGGATTTAATGCGGCCTGGCTATCAATGGATATGCCAATATCCTTCATAGATACTACATTATACTTCAGCCAGGCCAAGGCTTCTTTTATCGCTATCACCTCTGATTGGAACACATTACAAAGATCCGGAAGTCGAAAAGATATGTTTAAATTAAGCATTGCGGAGAAAACACCTGTTACAACTCCACTTTTAGTTTTCGAGCCATCAGTATACAAGGATATGGATTTATGGATTCCCTGTTTGATTGATTGATTTGTTGTGAGCCGAAAAAACCCAAAAATTATAAAAATTACGCAAACAATTAGATTTTATAATCATTTGAAGGTTCATCGAATTTTCATTGTCAATTTTTCCCCAGTCAGGTCCTGGCCATCCAGCAAATTGGTTGTCTCTTTTTCAACCAATTTATCACTACTACAACTATTTTGAGCTATTCGCATAATTTTTGGTTTCGAAATTAACTCATCTTCAACAAAAACGCCTTTTCGGTATACATATACGGCTCCTTAAGATAAATTCACTGATTTTTCAATAATATAACTTTACAACAGTTTTGAGGCTTTTAAATTCGACAGTTTCATAGATTTGTTTAAATTTCTTTCACTTATCAGGTTTGAGCGTAAGTAGGTAAAATTAGAGTTCATCGATCCAAAAAATCGTTTTCGATAGCTGAGGCGGATGGCGAAACAAGATAAATACGTAAATGTGATTCCTATTAAACTAAAAGACATCACACTAATTTCCGCATTGACCTTACGAGTTTATAAATCAGCATTATACGGCCAATTAAGCGCAAACTAAAAGATTGATTTTTCCAGAGAGAAACGCTTCTCATAATATTTTTCACGCCATTACCTGTCTACTCTCTTATATATATATATGAAAGAGATGGTGTCGAGTTGACTTACCTATTGCCTAATGTGGCGTAAGTGTTGATAAAATCGCATTCACTCGAGTACGGAAAGGACGAATGAAGCCAAGAAAAGGAGTTTGAAAGTGGAAAATTTCGCATATCAAGTTGTCTAGACGATAAGTGTACTTGTGGTACGAAGTAGATGTGCAGATGGAAGTAAATCTGGATGGGATCCCTCTGCAGACTGGAAAAAGGGCCAACCAACTAACTTCAACTTAGTTATTATGAATTTTCCGAAATGATTTTCACCTATTTTTCTAATAGTTTTTCCGATATTACAAACGTATCTATCGTTCTATTTAAAGAAACTATAAAAGTAAGCCGCTGAATGAGTTCAGTACTCGACATCGTTTCGCAAGTAAATCGTTCGAAGTTTGTCGTTCCGGTTAAGAGCGATTGAAGGAAAAACTTTCGACGAATGTACACCGCTGTTGTGGCTGCATTGCACAACTTTATGAATTCGAAAGTAGCAGTTCTTATGACCGAATTTCAATTCAGTTTATGGACCAGTTTTGTTTTGTTATATTTACAAGTTGCATTGCACACACTCAAGTTACTTGCCAAGTCTTTCAACTATACACAGGATACGTCTTAACTTTTTTCAAATTTCTTTTCTTCAAATTTGGGTTTCGTGCTGTTGCTGAATATTTGTTTGAAAAAATTCTCATGAAGAAGTTTAGATCTATGTACTACGCATAAGGAAAGTTTCTTGAAAGTTTTCACCGACAATGAAAGTCATTCCAAATGCGGTAGGAATTCATTTTGGAATTCAATAAGTGCTGTTGTATTGTTTCTTAGTTATTCAATTTTGTAGGGACTGCTTAATCAGGCTAAGGAAGCGTGCAATTTTTTGAGTTTGAATCTAGGTAGAACGAACAGTTTCGGCATACTGGGCACACATTGGCCACCTGTTCAGTGTGACCAATGTTTGCTAGTTTAGTCACCATCACTCTATTCTCTTAAGTGGCCGCACTATTGCAACGCCGTATTGTATATAATTGACGGCATAAGGTAGGCAAGATTGCACACACCGCCAATGTTAATTCCTATAATTCCGTATAAATAAAAGTGATGTGGTGTGGTTTCCTCTTCTTATAAAATTAGCGGAGGTGTCCCTCAGGGCTCGGTTATTTCTCCCACCCTTTTTCTGATATTTATTAATATCAAATTTCAATCCTATACATAGCTTGGCCGATGACAGCACCTTAAACTTCTCCTATCACTTCAACAGTGCGTCCTTAGCCCGATGTTCTAGCTTAGTAGTACAACGTACGTACATGGTTCAGTCATTGAATGTCGACTTGGCTAAAATTCTTAGTTCGGGCAATAAGAATCAAGTTGAGTTTAATGCTTCGAAAACCCAGTGCTGTCTTGTGTCCCACAAACGTAACTCTAACCTTGAACCAATCACCTTCGGTGGTCAGCCACTAACCACTTCTTTAAGTGTTAAGATGTTAGGTATTCAAATCACAGATAACTTATCTTGGAACGATCATATATTTAACATCGCCAAGGAAATATCTAAATGCTTGGGCTACCTAAAACGATGTAAAAACTTCTTCACCACTTCTGGGCTATTAACAATTTATAAGGCCTATATTAGACCTCGTCTTGAATTTAATTCCCACCTATGGGCGGAAGCTGCAAAAACTTCTCTCTCCTATCTGGATAGTATCCAGTCTCGTACTATTAAAATTATAGGAGACTAGCAAACGCCCGCGACTTCGTCCGCGTAAAAATAGCAATAATAAGCAATTTTTGAGAGTGTAGTTAGTAATACATTATGTGGGATATATAATCTGCTTACTTTAATGGCTCTTTGAAGAGAATGGTTTGTATATTGTTGGAATCAGAACCATAAATTATTAAGAATGAAAGCATGATACTCCCATTTTTATGGGACAGGCTCGTGATCAAATCAAACCCGTGATTCGAGATCATATACGTGATGAAGAGCGTTAAGAACATGTGAATAATTGTAGCTGGTGTTAATTAAAAAAAAAAGCAAATAAAATAACATTAAGCATAAAAACATAACAGGAATACGATTGTGTGTAAAGCCAAATCATACGATATTATTAATAGATGAAATCGAAATTTTTGCGGTGTTAAGAAATTTTGTATGGGGAGTGGTATAAGGGGTGACAGCACTGAACTAATTTGTTTCACATCATGCTAGAGTAGCTATAAAAATGTTTTGTACCAAATTTAAGCTTCAAAAATTGAGTAGGTACTGAGAAACTTAGTGCACTGAATTTAATGAAATTGTGCAATTTGTATGGGAGGTGGTAGAAGGAGTGGGGGGTTCTTGGTGATTTTTCGAAAAACAACTATAACTATCATGTAATTAATACACTTTAAATTTCAGATCTGCATCATTCACACTTTTCAAGAAAATCGAATTGTTACATAGTCGTGTAATGTGCCTCATTGTATGGGAGGGGGTAGAAGGAGTGAAGCTACTCGGTTAATTTTCTTCCCGCTGTTAATAATAATGCTAATTAAGGATTAAGTTTAAATTTTTACCTCGATGAAATATATATGTACTGAGAAAATTCGTTTAGAGTATTTTATGAAAAAGTGCGGTTTATATGGGAGGTGGTGGAAGGAGAAGGGGGTTTTTGGTGATTTTTTGAGAAACAACTATAATCATCATGCAATTGATATATTTTAAATTTCAGATCAGTAACATTCAGACTTTTCAAGAAAATCGAATTTTTGTGAAGGCGTGGAACTGTGTCACATTGTATGGGAGGGGGTAGAAGGAGTGAAGCTAATCGGTTAATTTTATCTCGATATTAATAATAATGTTAATTAAGGATTTAATAAAACATTTTAGTTCAATGAAAGTTACACGTACTGAGAAAATTGGTGTAAAGTGGTTCATGAAAAAGTGTAGTTTGTATGGGAGGTGGTAGAAGGAGTGACAGACCTTAAATAATTTGTATACCAAAAGACTGCATTTATAATAGAAATAATATAGTCCAAATTTCAAATTAATAGCTTTTATAGTTTTCAAGAAAATTTGATTAATATATATTTTTGAAAATGAGTCACTTTGTATGGGAGGGGGTAGAAGGCGTGAGGAGAGTGAAATAAAACCAAAAGCAGATTTCATTCCGATGGACACCTAACAAACTGTGCAAGTTTCATTACAATCGGTTCAGCCGTTTGTGCGTGAAACGCGGTCGTACAGACAGACAGACAGACAGACAGACAGACAGACAAAAATTTCAAAAATGTGTTTTTATGCTTAGTTAGTGCTAAAATAACTCAAAAAACTAACTTATAGCCATTTATAAGCAAATAACAGACAGACACTACAAT
The DNA here is from genome assembly GCA_963669355.1 of Chorisops tibialis. Classification (NCBI taxonomy): domain Eukaryota; kingdom Metazoa; phylum Arthropoda; class Insecta; order Diptera; family Stratiomyidae; genus Chorisops; species Chorisops tibialis. The sequence continues at coordinate 315,456,599 of OY770262.1, forward strand.
TATATTTATATGTATAGATTCTGACATTACTTCTTCGCTCGATTCACTCGAGCATAGACGAACTGTAAGCTCCCTAACCCTTTTCTATCGCTACTACAATGGAGATTGTTCGGACGAAATCTTTAATCTCTTGCCCCCATGTATGCCCTTACCCCGTAATACTACAGCTGCTTCGCGCGCTCATAAGTATTCTCTAAACCCCACCTTCGGTCGCACTGTCAAATTTCGTGATTCGTTTTTAAACCGACTGTTCGAATATGGAACTCGCTGCCCATCTCGGTGTTCCCGCATGACTACAACATTCAGCAGTTCAAGGCAACTATTCATAGCCACTTCCGTCTCTATCCCCTTAATTCCTAAAAACCAATATCCTTTCCCCCTCACCGGAGCTGTGCTTCAGTACAAAATGGTAACCCCTCTAGTTCCGGTGTCACATAAAAAAAACTACGTTGTGCTCAAGCGTAGTTTCGGAAGAATCCCTGAGTAAAGCCGGACCAGCTGAGATGAGGCACGTCAGAAGCGATCCTCATACTTACATCATCGTGCAAGAACCAAGAAAATATGTAGTAGCTCTAACAACTATTCCCCAGAAATATTTTGTATGGCATCTGAGGTTTAGCGCCATTGAGCAAGAAGTGCATCCGAATTACAAAAGCTTGATAGATAATTTGGAGCGCAATTAATTTAGAAAAATTCAATCCAATATTAATAACCTATCTACATACATCTACAGAAAATAATTTCATTCAAAATTTTTGACAAGTTACAATACGATTTGTAAATAAATCATTTAATTTATTTCGAAAATATTCAAAAATTAGATTGGGTCTTCTGTTTCGAAGAGAAACAATCGTGCGTAATGAATCGCGTAAATTAGATTAAAACTAATTTTAGAAGTATGAAATAACATTCGGTTGTTAGCAATCAAAGCTAAAGTTAGTTTATTTTGCAGGCATATCTATCAGACTGCTGGACCAATTCGAAAGCATGCTCATCACATTTTATTGACAATAGTGCAGCCATTGATTTCAATATTTACGCTCGGCAATTGCATTACATGTTCGAAAAGTCCAACATACTCATCAGTGATCCTGATTAGGCTCGAATACATATGAAAATTAGAATTGCAACCCCACGCGCTAGGATTTCGACGTTGTTATCCTTTGCGGATAGATAGAACTTTGTCGCGTTAAGCCCTTTAATAGTTCGTATCGCTGCAGCAATTGCATTCAAACAAAATACAAAGAGGATTTGAAAATTTTATAAATGCGCTTAAATTATGGGATTAAATAAAATGCAAAAATTGATTTCGAAGCTTAAATTATGGTGATTGTGCAAGCCCATGTATATTTAGTGTATATATGCGGAAATATCCTTTGTGTACTTTTTATACTGCAGTAGCCCTCACTCAAAATGTTATGATCCATTTAAATCGCGAAGCGGCAAAGCTATAAAATTCTTCGCTTAAACGTTGCATTCCAAAATATATAAAACAAATTTACTCGAGCTATGCGAAAACGTAATGCACGAGTACACTTCCGGCATAACGTTTTCATTTCATTTTCAAACTAAAGGCTGAATAAATAGTACTAAAAAGTTTCTAGTGGTCTGCGCCATACCGATTCACTCTCCACAGTCGATTCTTTCATCCACTCCTAGACAATCCCCTCATCTCATACTGTGGCTATCCTGAAGCGTCCGCTGTATACAGACAGGAATAATGCAACATCCCAACAAAACAGACTACTTGGACCGAAGGATTTACATCAACAATTAGCTTTGAAAAAAAAAGTTGTTTTATCCTAGTTGGGCTTCAGAAGCCAAACTCACATCAGAAGTAGCATGGGCAATTATACAAGTTCCGGGATTTCTCTATTGCATATGCCCGGGCAGTAGTTGTATTTTATAATGCCAAAGCATTACATGAAACAATAGTGCACGGATTCGACTTTAGATTATTCCAAGTCCTACTCTTACTGTTTTATCACTGCTTTAGCTATTTTAATTGTGTGCGAAAGGACTGAAGAAATTAAAACTGCAGACAAAATCTTATAATCTTGGTTTTTATTACGCTAACGACTTATTCGGTTTTTGCGGTTGTTAAGAATTTAGCGAATCACTAAATTGCAAAAAAAAAAAACAGTTTTCTGGTGTGCCAACAAAAAGGATTTAATTCGGTTTTTTGAAATATTTCATTTTCATTATAGGAAAGACTACGCGAATCATATTCGGAGTAACCTCCAAAAGGACACTTTCGTTTTAGCAAGAAATCCTGAGTGGATCAGAAGATGTGTCGCAGTCCAATTCGATATTAAAGCGTAACAGAACTGCGACTTTAATAAATTATTGTATTTTGTATGAGTGGCTGTAGAATGGGGGGCGACATTGAACTCTTTTTTCCATATTATATTGCAGTTGCTACCAAATTGTTTTTCAAAAAATCTTAAGCGTCAACAATTTAATAGGTCCTGGAAAAATGAATAAATTGTGTTTCGAAAAATCGTGCTATTTATATGGGATGAAGAACTATTCGATAGGTATTAGTGATTTGTAGAGAAATGGTTATACTGAACATAAAGATATGTAACTCATCTGAAATCTTAAACTGGTTATTTTTACTTTATGCTTTAAAAGTAAAGGACGAAGGAGAATTGGCGATTTTTTGTGCATCGCCGTACAGTCTGGACATTGAGAAAAGACGATTTGAAGTTCAAGGTCAATGAGGCGAAATCAAAAATATAGGAAATCATTAGCAAATTGAAGATCTGGTCGTAAGGGGGCAGATTTTGGTACCACCCATTCGATAAAACAGTAAGGAAGTTTTCGAATATGGTCGAGAAAAACGAGGATCAGTTCCAGAACATCTACATTTGTACATCGCTGCGAGCCATTTTGATTGTTCTTTTTGATTTTGTAGTAACGTATGAAGGTTAATTGTAAATTCGTAAAACATACCCTATCGTAGAACAAGTGACTGCTAAATATTGTTTGTGATAGTCAAGCCGCAATTTTCGATAAGAACGAGCTCATGAAAAGAAAACTTATAAAATTACTATAAAAACTAATTAGCTCCGTTGAAAAAAAAAGCCCTCAAAACACAGATCCGGTCCTTTTCTCCAGAAGAAGATGACCATACGTTTTCAATCCATCAACCATTCGGGGTCTCATTATGATCCTCTCGAACCAAGTCAAATATTTACATCTTATTCTTGATAGTAAATTATCCTGGAATATTCAAGAACAAGCTACCGTAGCCTTCTTCTTTTGGAAAAAAGACATTCGGTTTGAGATGGGGCATTAAACCGCACCTCATTCCTGGATGTATACCAGTATGGTGTGCTGGTGTCTTGGCAAGCGGTGGTAGTACAAACCAACCTAGCTCCTGTACAACTAATCCAACGGATGCCATGTTTGTGTATAGCAGATGCTCTCTCAGCCCAGGAGGTAATACTTGCATTCCACTTAATCTTTTTATAAGAGAAAAAGTAGGCCTAGCTATCATTAGATTAAAAACTGTTCATTTGTGGTCAGTACCACTAATTGGTCATGCATCGAACTGCAGAGCTGCACTGCTTTGACTCCGATCATACAGGACCACGTCCAAACTATTGTCCATTTATAAACATAATTTGAATCGCCTAACGGCTACAGCATAAGTATTGTTTATTTGGATACCGGGTCATTGCGACCTGTTACGAAACGACACAGCAGACAAGCAAGCCCGGCAAGGATGAACAAACATTAAGTCCATTAGGAAGTCAGTCTATGTGGCACCAACAGTGCTGAAAACTAGCTTCAAACAAACTATTTTGGATTCTTTCTTGGCGGGGTGGCGGCAGCTGGACAGCTGCAGAACGACCAAATCCTTTTGGGAAACTTTACGTTACCTGGTGTACAATTTGACAATCGTCTTGATTGAAGTGAGCACATCTGTGAAGTCATTCTTGATGCCTCGAAATGTTTAGGTAATCCGCCGAAAAAGTTTTCCCGTTATTTAAAATAGAAAGCGACTTGTTTTACTAGAAATGCAATGACCCTATAGCGACATCGACATCTGTGTTGTCGAATAGAAAACACACAACAAAATATGTATCGAAAAATATAAATTAAATCAGTGTACACTATAATAAATAACTAATTTAAATAAAGTGTGAAATTATGAATTTATTTCAAGTGAAATAAACTAATGAGCTATGTGAAATTAACCGTCATGTATCTTTTTCCAAGACTAACCGAAGATGATGAAGACCACGCGGTTAAAACCCCTTGCTCACTTCAATAAGTAATGAAAATGTTAAGGAACCTGAAGATCAGGAGGCCAAGTCCCGATTGTAGAAATCGAAGTAGATAATATTTTAAGAAAATTTTCTTGTCGATACCATTGATAGTTTCAAAGGAACAATTGCAACATTTTTTAAAACTCGTATGTTAAGCGGACGATGAAATAGATAAATGTTACCCATTCACGAACATAAAGATTATTTTTTGCCAAAAATTACCTGAAAGGAATTTCAGCTTGTTAGTTCAAAGCATTCGAGAGGTACCGTGTAGACAGACAGACGGTCCCTCCAATTCATTTCTGGTCTAAGAATAACTTCAATTACCATCTTAGTTTTGATTCGTCTCTCCCATTACCAAACTCATGTTCGTTGGCTGCCATTTATTGTGACAGTTGAACGCCTTTGACATTTCGTTCTGACGCCGACCGACCTCTTGCAGACAATAAAAAGTCAGAGCCTTTCAAAGGCCACGGTTACCCAATGACAGACAGCATTAGCTTTAATTTGCAAGGTTCTCATTAATATTCGATCAATGGTATCCTCATGTGGCAAGTGCATAGCATTAAATCTCGACATTTGCAGTTGACTGGCATTGATTGATGCATCCCTGCGGTCGCTTCTCTCCGTTGCGATTCTCATTATTCTGCACACCAGAATTACATCCTGACAATCATTGCGATAACCGGAGGACGGCGCGGAAGAAAGACAGTGAGAGAAATTGCCCACGGGTCGCAACGCCATTGTCGGAAGGACTCGAGACAAAGTCCATGGATTGGCCGAACAGAGCGAACGATTGATAAGAAAAAACGACGATCCTGGTTCCGGGTCGTGTTTCAATGAAAGCCTACATAGAGGACGACTGGCGTGTGATGGTTTCGCGAACCGTCGGGATTACCGTGTAAAGGTGAAATGCAATTTCATTTCCGCTCTTCGGTATCTGAAAAGTTTCTTTGTCACGCGACGGTCTACATTGGAACAATGCCGGCGGACATTCTCTTCTTGGGTGAGTAATTACTTCCGCCATTTTGCGGCAAGTTTTTCTTCGCTTTATGCAAATTGTAGCCAATTGGGAACTCGCACTTTCCGGATGTTCAATGATTGGGAATGCCATTATTCATGCTACTGCAGCCGTAAATTAGAAGGCTTTATGTGCAAAATGTGGAGGCAAATGTCAACGACAACTATTTGGCACGGCGAAAAAGTGTTTTATATGGGTGGTGAATATACGAACTGTATTACGAAATCGTAATCTTATCTTAACGATTTAGTGCAGTTTTGTTTCCAAACATTTTCCAACTTTAACAAATACTTTTTTTCTTATCCACATAGTCCTATAAATAATTCTATCTCAAGGACTAACAATATCATTGGAGCAAGGACACCATTATGGAAATTTGCCATGCTATTCAGCCACTTAGATTATGTGGCTAATAAGATCGAGAAAAAATTGCGTTTTAGTTTAACTCAACGAAGGACATTTAGTGTATGCAATTCGTTTTCACTTATCAATTTTATTTTCTCAAAGCGTAATTAGGAAGTGGCTCTTCTCTCGAAGGCTGTCAGAATCGTTAGCTTAATTGCAGTCTAAACACTTAATTTCAGCAGCTTTCAGGCACCTGTAAAAGCATGAAGCCAAATCACTTTAATTACGACAATTTTTCGTCACACAGAATTTCTACCTCGTGGTAAATGAAAATAAAGTGCAAAATCATGACGTGTGTTCGCAATTACACTGAGATTTTTTTTTATTTAAACTTTGATTAAGCGCAGATGCTTTTCATTTAAATTTTTCGTAAAACGGTCCACTATAAAATCGTTGGAATTATCTGAACCGAGTAGCTAGAGAGAGAAAAACGTTAAATTGTGAAGTTCAAACTTTTCAACAGAAAATAATGCACGAAACATGCATGTTCGTAACTGGTCTTATAATTAGATGTGAAAATTATTATTTAAAAAAAATTGTAGTGCGATTATTGTTAATGTTGTACATTCGAAAACACAAATAATTGCCATCCGTGCGCCTCACATCGAAAATATTCGTGACACGTTTTGGCTATGAACGGGCGAGCAGGAGCGGAGCCGACACATTCGAGTTCAGTAAACGATCAAAGTAATTGCAAATGGTTTATTCAGTGAACTTAAAAGTGTTAAAAAAAGACTGAAAAATGTTAACGATTGATGTATTAAAGACTACATGCCGTCTTCTGCCACGCTTTCGTCGAGCCACTCATAGACCAAGAGCCCAAATAAAAAATTACAACGGAAAACAAGTAAGTAAGTAAGTGAAGCAGATATAATAGCTGTGTTTTTTTGCGGCTGTATCCAGAGCAGATTAGCGTACCTTCATTGAAAGCAACAACAAATCATCTATCCAGAGTATCCAGAGTAGGTTAGCTAACCCAGTGATACCACTAATCTACTCTAGATAAATAGTTCCTGTGTTCGTTAGTAGATAGCTCAGAAGTTTTTAGAACTTGGGACTTTCATTTCCCAGCCGTTGACAGCAATGAACTTTGACATCTCTGACAAAATAACGCATTCTCATAGCCTCAGTTATTTCTCGAAGATACGTAGTGAGAAAATTTTTTTTCTGTGAAAAATAGAAATCAATCTAAAAAATAAAAGGTATAGTAACGATTCCAATTTTAATTAGGTGAATAATTTGTTTTTTTTTTTATAGATCTCGTCGTTGTTGGGTCCGAGGCGAAACCCTCGCATCACTTGATTCTAATATTTCCAATAAAAACACTTTCCTATTTGCACTCATAATTGGATCTGTAAAGAAAAGTTTTGAGCTATCGCCGAAAATTCACAATATTTTACAGAAATTACCTGTTATAATTCAGAACTGGCAATTCGAGGTAAACGTGTCAAATTGTTTCCAGGTGCAACAACTTACCAGTTCAATACTTTAGTGCTGAATTTCTACTCTGGATCGTTTTTTTGAGGAGTATATTAACCTGCTCTACTCTCATACACAAAAAAACACAGCTAATGATATCACACTCTGTAACTAAACGTCGTATTACCTCTTTTCCAGTGGCGTGGCGTGACTTTATAGCTAGGGGAAGCAAGTATTTTTTAAATATATTGTTTTATTAGGCTTAAGTAATACATTATAAATATTACTAAAACCTCTCTCGTCAGCTGCTTGAAACATTGTTAATGTTAAGAGCACCCCGGAATCACAAACGTGACCCCTACTACCACACAGAAGCTTAAAGCGCCTGAATTAATAAATTAACGGACAATCCATATTGTTCAATCCCTCCCATAGATGGTATTTTATTTGCTAGGGTGGTAACGGATCGAAATTTGAAGAAATATTTTAGTGACCTTCAACCTTTTTTTATTAAAGCCTTAGTTTAAGCCAGATCTGCCGAAGTTTAAACCAATTCGTTTCCACTCAAAGAACGACAAATATTGGCAATATTGCCAGATCTACCTCTTCACATTTTTCTAGTACAGAAATTTCAACACTGGCAATACTTTGATCGAGAGCCAGAGCTTGCGACTGAAAGCTTTGGCTGGAAGCAATTGCGTTAACGCTTCTCTCCTTCCTATAGAAGTCGTACTTGGGCTCGCCGCGAGCGAAAATTTTACTCATATTGACCGGCGGCCTTGCTCTCTTGTATATGCGACTAAAAGCAATAAGAGGAAAGGTAGAAGCATTTTAGGGCGACGCATTTCCCCTTCCTATTGAAGTCAAAATTGCCTCGTCGCGCGAGAAAATTTTTCTCGTATTGGCCGGCGATATTGCAAATTCATTTTTAAAATGCCATCTTCTTCCTTGTGGAAGGCTTTCAACTTCCGTGCTCAGAAAAAGCTTGAGAAAAAAGCTGTCCTGAGCTTTCTGTAAACAGTGGTAGACGAAAATAATGCGCAATTTTTTTTAAAGAAATTTTTTAATAAATTTTCTTATTCGTGCTGATTTCAGTTTAGCTTTTCTAAACTGAATGAAGTGCAAAACGTAAGAGAAGCATTGCTTCCCTCGCATCAATGGACGCCACGCCACAGCTCTTTTTCCCGACTGGGAAAAGCGGGTATCGTAATATAACCCCTCGTACTTCGGGGTGGAATGAAACCTATCCAGCCAACCCTCGTGGGAGCCAGTGGCTTTTATTTTAGATTTTCGTTCCTTGTCTCACTAGCCTCCTGACCAAACCAAGGATCTGAAGAGATTTTCAAAGAAAAACGCGGTATGGCTGAGGAAAAAAAAGAACGCACACACTATTCTTACACAATAAAACAAAGCAATGAGATTTTCAATGAATAATATAGAACCATATCTTGAACGCTTTATGTGTACGCCAAACACTAGACCGCTAGTGCATGGTTGTCTGTAGCAACACGGATTGTTATTGTAACGACAATCATTAACGTCTACATCCATCAAGCTTAACGCTAGTCGTAAGGACGGCCAACGTATCTCGGCGAATAATACCAGTCCATGCTTCTTCGTGTGGTCAGCAATCACACTGGTAAGAGCAAGGCCTATCTAACACCTTTCCCAATCTTTGTGTTATGGGATACTCAACTCCACGGCGCCACCTTGTAAGGGGTTATTTCTAGATATATTTTGAGAAAAAATTGTTCTACAGAGACGGTCAATTTTCAATATCCGCGGAGATACAGGGTGATCAAGAAAAGTGTTTCGGACCTGTACCCTCACTCACTCAAAACGCAATATCTTGAAAACTAATAGTCACAGTTCAAAGTGTTATAGCTTGTTTTTTAGGGAATTAAATTACCTTTCATTTGGTGTAATAATCCGTATTGTAACTGTACCCAATTATATTTTACTTCAGAGCACAAATTTTTGATAATTTGACCCTCAAAATTCTGGGATCAATGTAGTTTTTCTCAAAAGAACGCATTATAAAAATGTCATTTTAATGTTGTTTTTTTATGTGCCATATTATTGCCTACAAAAGATGTATACATAGTTTCATAGTTTAGAAAAAACTATCATTCCAATAATAAAACACTTTTATCAAAAACACTCTCCGCTTGAACTAAAAGAACTTAAGGATGGTTTTTATGGTTTATTTCCAATTTTCTTAATTACTATAAATGTTCAAAGTTGCCATCTTCATTTTGAATGCACGCTAAAGCTCGTTTTGCCAGTGTTTTCTTTGTGTTCAAACTCCTCAACTGCTGCCTTACTTCTGTTGCTGCCGCATCGATTCTGGGGCTTAGATCCTGCAACGTTACTATTTCCGTTGCATATACAAGGTCCTTCATCCGTCTCCATACAAAGAAATCCATAATAGTTAGATCAGGAGATCTTGCAGGCCGGCGTATCGGTCCATTTCGACTGATCCAGCGATTGTTGCAATTGGAATTTAACCAATCTGTGTTTTGTCGGCCGTAATAAGCTGGAGCACCATCGTGTTGGTAAAACATGCAAGCCAATCGATGCAGTGGTGTATCATCTAATAACTTCTGTAGATCATTTGTCAAAAAATGCAAGTAATTGGAACTATTTAAGGTATGCGGAAGCCTAATAGGACCAATGAAATCGTCACCAATCACACCTGCCTAGAAATTGCCACTGAATCTGTGCTGAAATGATGCTTCTCTTCTTGTATGTGGATTGCTCTCAGCCCAGGTGTGTAAGTTGTGGATGTTTGGGATACCGTCCCTGGTGAATTGTGATACCGTCCCTGGTGAATCCGTCCGAAAAATGTTGTTCATAAAATTCTCGTCACTTAGTTGTCATTCAAGAAGCCAATTCCAAAACTCCATCCTTTTGGGCAAATCAATGGGTAACAGCTCCTGCATTGGTGTGTGGTGGTAGAGATGCAAATGCTCTGCTCCAAACTTTGCACGTAGAGACGTTTAACTGTAATGCCAAGCATCGGATACTGATTGATGGATCATATTGAACTGAATGTAGTATTCCTTCACAGATTGGAACAGCGATTATCGGCGCAGGATTTCCATTGACTCTGTTTGTCCTAACGCTGCCTGTTTCCCGAATCCTTCTGTTGGAATACTCTCCTGTCAAGTATCCGACGATTAGGAAATCTCTGATGATACAAAGATCGCGCCGCTCGTGTATTTCCCTGACACTCTCCATAAATGAAAATGATGGCTGCATATTCTTCATTCGCGTACTCAAGCATTTCAAAATTATTTTCTAAATTTTAGTGACACCTCGCACTTTTAACAATGTAACTAAAACTGACAAAAAAATGAAGTAAGGTTTGCTTTTATAAGCTTTTCATTTTGGTAGGTACCCCATTAAATAGGCAAAGTGCTGCACCTAATGATGCAATGGCGATACAGCCCATATCGAGCCTGGCCTCCCGGATGCACCTCCTCCAGTTGTACAACGACCGCGTCCTCCAGTTTGAAAAATTGAGAAGCGATCTGCAGTCTGCGTCGACTGAGTCCTCCCATCGCTTTCGTGGCTTCCCCTGCGGTCGGTTACCTTGAGCTTTGCCCTTGAGCACTCGTTTTGGGATTCGTTCCTTGTGCATTCGTTCCACGTAGCCAGCCCATTGCAGCTTGCGCAGATTGATCACTATAGATGCTGGTGGGTCGTCAAATAGTTGATATAGCTCATGGTTGTATCGAATTCGCCAATCATCTCCTTCCTTAACTGCTCCGTATACCTTCCGAAAAATTTTTCGCTCAAAAGTGTCGATTAACTTCTCCGAAAACCGTGTCAAGGTCCACGTTTCGCATCCATATAGCAGCACAGGACGAATTAATATTTTGTAGATGCGTAGTTTATTGTTTCGATGGACCTTCCTTGAGGGTAGTTTGCGGTTTGTAACCTTTTCTCATTTGTTTCACGGTATTAAATGCTGCTCGCACGTCATTTTTCTTCAGATTTTCGTCCAGTGATAAAATTTTGTCATTATTTATTTTGCGTTGTTTTCGTCTGCAGATCTTCTTGGCGTTTCGCCCGACCCGTTGATAGTTGTCCTCTCTAGCTCGTGTTCGTCTTTCGAGAAACAGTCGATAGGCTTCGTTTTTCTTGGTGATGGCTTCTTGGCATTCCTCATCGAACCAGTCATTTCGTTTTCTCCGCTCTAAATGTCCTAAAGTGTATTCTGCTGCGCGGTGAATACTATCCTTAATGTTCTGCCACATTTGGTCAATACTTTCTTCAGGTTTAGCCTGAGGTAATGCCTTAATATGTGCTTTGATTGTGGTCATATATTCCACTTTCGTTGTGTCGCCTTTCAGTTTTTGCATATTGAGCTTCGGAACCCAGCTCCTTTTAGTGTGGCCCTTGTTAGCTGTACGACAGCGGTATTTAGCTCGAACAAAAAAATTGTCCGAGTCACAGTTCGCGCCACGTAGAGTCCTGACATCTAGAATGCTGGAGGCAGCCCTTTTTTCGATGAGAACGTGGTTAATTTGGTAGAAGGTGTGCCCATCTGGTGACACCCACGTCATTTTGTGAATATTTTTATGCGGGAAGCAGGTGGAGCTTATGACTAGGTTCTTACTGCTGGCGAAGTCATTAAGTCTTTGGCCATTATCATTCGTTGCATTATGGAGGCTATGCCCTCCTGATACGCCCCTATGAAAAAGTTCGTTGCCAATTTTACTGTTGAAGTCTCCTATAAGAATTTTGATGTCATTGGAGGGCAGCCCGTCAAAAGTGCTGTCAAGTCGGGCATAGAATTCGTCTTTAGTGACATCATCTTTCTCCTCTGTAGGAGCATGGCAGTTAATTAACTAAACGCTGAAGAACTTCAACTTGAAGCGCATTAAACAGATTCGTTCGTTAATCGGTATAAATTTCGTTACGAGTTGTTTCAACGCATTATCTACCACAAAGGCGACACCGAATTCTCTGCTTCCAATTTTTTTCCCGCTGGTAAAAATCGTATGAGATCTGCTATCGTTAATTTCGTTTCCGAGCCATTTCGTTTCTTGGAGAGCGAGGATGCTGATTTTGTTACGAGAAATCTCCTGAAGAAGTTCCCGCAGTGCACCCGTTCGATGTAGTGAACGCACATTCCAAGATCCAAAAGAATAGTCCATTTTCCGTTGCCGTAGTCGTTGCCGTTTGATCCGTCCAATCCGAGGCCGTAATCCGGGTTCCTGGACACGCGAGTTTTTTCCGGGGAGACGTTGTCAGCGTTTCGCCCAACCCCCAACCTGGAGGGCCTGTCTGAATGGCAGTTCCGATTAGAGGCGCGGAACACTCGCCTTCACCCTTCTCCGTCTGCTGTTTTAAACAAAACACCCGGTGGCCACCGCGGGAAGGAGGAGATAGGATTCAGTAGCAGAGCTGTTGATGTTATTTACAGTGGGCTTTTCACAGAATTTATGCTACGTCATGTACCAGATCACGATTACGCTCTGTGACCCTTACTACTATTCGACCACCAATTGGGTTTTATGCCCAATCATAATTATATCAACATATATTTGTGTCACGAAATTGGTACTTTCGGTAGCCCGCGTTCGATCCGGTAAATGGTAATCTATTGTAGTAACTGCTGTTCTTATCGACTAGAGCAACCAAATTATCTGCATTTAAAAAGATAAAATTATCTTGTACGAAGTAAAGGCCAGATAATTACTGTTTGGTATCAAGCACTGCTTTTCAATTCGGTTTCAAATCATTTATATATCCGATATTGAAACGAACATATTTCTACTTGTACGACTATCTTAATTCATTTACTGTAGTACACAAGATTTGTTCCTGGAGATCGATAATTATACATACTTAGCCCTTACGATAAGCACTCATGGGTCGGTGAATCTTAATCCATTCGTACAATGTTTCATCCTGAACAGTATTCCAGTTCAAAGGCCTCATACTGATGTTTCTCGTAACCTAAATAAGATTTTCGAACAATAACCTTCTTATCATTTGTCATACATGTGCTTGTGTCAAGGATTCGTTCGTGTCTTCAAGCCAACATCAGTCCTGGAGCGTTATTTGCTGCCTGAATGAAACTTAGTGGTAATAACACTCGAGCTCTGAATGTAACAATTTATTTCGAATGTCTATTCGAGAACAAAAAAAGACAATGATTTACTCAATCCGTTAATGCATTTCTTATCCTTGACCCTTGAAAGAAAATGCTTTTAAGGATTCGCCATTGAATTTATTGATTTCATTCGAACTCCGATAAAAATGTACGCATTTTCACAGGCTAACGTCCTTTATGCTGTTCTAGTCTGGGTTAATGGTTTCAACGATTTCGCTAAAAATATTTTCAGCATGTTTCACAGGCGTTCTCGTACTGGGCATACATGCTTCGAAATATCCCTTATTCCATAAATAATTCATGAATTTATTTGACAGTATTTACCTGGCTCGTTGGGCTCTTACAGTGAATTGTTAGTTAAATAATTTGCCATTTTTATTTGTATTTTTTTTTTATTATTTTTTTTTTATTATTTTACTTTTTTCCTTTCGTCCTTTTATGTTGGCTTCGGGACTTGAATGCCGAACGGTAAACAATGGGACGTGATGTTTTACTTGAATTACAAATGGGAATTGCTCTCATAATCGAATGGTCGGCACAGTCACAGTCAGTCACAGCATTTAAAAGGCTTTTTGCTGTTTAGAGGGAACAACGAGGATTTAATGAAACGTTTAAACACAAATTTTAATTCAAAGTGTATGAAACAGGGGAAGGTCGTAGATGGAATACGAAACAGAGCATGAATAAGTGGAGTTTTGCATTCAAGTCATGATGTTATTCGGTCAAAGTTTATACGATATAATTTGTCGGATAGTGTATGGAAGAGAGGAGGTAGGGGGAAGAGTAGAAGTTGAAGTGGGAACCAATTGAGTTAACATTTTAAATTGGTTTTCTGAATAGAGAAACTGTTTGAAAGCTTCAGGCTGGGTGATTTGAAATGTAGATGTGGGTGGTGGAAGGAAAAGTCATCAGGTTTAAATTCAGCTCAGATCTCTCATCTGTACAACTTGTGTATCGTCTTGTTTCATAATTATGATTTGACTGTATATCTATCGCCAAAATTAGTTACTGCATGGCACACTATATAAACCTTGTCATAGTTTATTTGTTTAAAATAGTCCACTGAAAAGTCACAAATTGAAAATTTCAAAAAAAAACTTGGACAAAAGTGACAAGAGGACGAAAGAAGAATTTGCAAAGTGTCGATTATGATACTTCAGCCGGACTCTAGTACGATGCCTTTTCTTCTTGATTTGCATGATCCCTTGCCGCTAACTTACATAATAAGAAATTCGGAGAGTGTCGATTTACCCACATCACAATATGCGTCGAACTAAAAATAAAAAAAATGCCAACAAGTCGGGCGAAACCTTATTATTCTTGGGACAAGTTGTGGATGCGTCGAAAATCAATATGCTGGTGAGAGTGGTTAGGGAAGACTAAGTGAAAGGGGGTTCATGGGCAGAGCTATTGTTGCGGATACGATTAATAGCTCCGGTACATATAATCAATATTTTATTCGATTATTTATGCAAGTTTGAGTTTTTATGAGAGGAGGGTTGATATTAATGGGGGTGGGGGGTGGACGTTAATAATTTTGTAATTGCTTGCTTGAATTACGTCTCTAGTGACCTCTATTAGAATATAAATAAAACATTATATAAGGAACATAAATTAAGCCTTTAGTCGTAAGCACAATGTAACAAAATTAGTGAAATAAAATTTCTTCTTGAATTGGACACCGACGGGTAAGGACCGTGTACATTACATGATCTTCGATCATACCACCACGAGTTCCACACGTCCAATATTCTCTGTATAGAATGTCAGTTTCATAGACGAAGTTGCATAGAATTTTCATAAAATTCGGTATATTTTGCATTCACGAAATTAAACATTTGTATGGGAGGGGTAGAGAAGGTACGGGAATCGTAAGGTTTGGAATGCAATTTTATTGTGTTTTAATTTGTTAGTT
Organism: Chorisops tibialis; assembly: GCA_963669355.1. Classification (NCBI taxonomy): domain Eukaryota; kingdom Metazoa; phylum Arthropoda; class Insecta; order Diptera; family Stratiomyidae; genus Chorisops; species Chorisops tibialis. The sequence continues at coordinate 315,471,763 of OY770262.1, forward strand.
ATTAGTCGATTTATTGAAATTAGTCGAAATCATACTTTTGTATGACATAGGGGTAGAAGGGTAAGCGCGATCTCAAAATTTTTCACGCAATTTCGTTTCAACTATTTTTAAAAGTTCTTCTGCAAAGTGGTTTGGTGAATGTTTCCAGAGTGCATTTCGAATTGAAAGAAAAGATTTCCCGATTCTACACTGTTGCGCTTTATTATTCGTCTTTCAATTCTTGTGCAAAGTTTTAAATTGATGGATTTAAATAGTTAGGTGATAATTAATTTCTTAAAAACAATTTTGTGTGGGAGGGGGTAGAAGTAATAAAGATATTCGACCAGTTAATATTTCAAACTTTTAAGAATTTTGTTTAAATGCATTTCTCAAAATTTCAAGTTTCTAACACAAAAATTTTCAGTTTATGTGTTTTCTTCATTGCGCATGAAACACCTTGTGCACGTTAGACCTCCACTTCGGTGCATAAAAATTTTGGAACAAATTATTATTTTTTCTCTATGTACCTATATCAAACCGATGTATCCACATAGAAAATTTAAACTTTGTATCTTTCACCAGAGCCGTAAAAAAGTCACTTAAAATTTTCGACATTTTTACTTACCACCCCTCCATCCCTCCCCTTACAATCCCCAACATAAAATTTTTACCAAAATAAAGACTATGTAGTTCTACGATCTGACGAATTTTCGATTTGATATCTGTACTCAGTTTTGAGATATAACGGTTGAAATTTCGAAAATGCACCATTTTTGAGATACTCTTCATTCCCCCCCCCCTCCCCCCACCACTATAATGAATAAATTTTATATTTTTCTTGTATTTCGCTAGTATAGCTTAATATATGTTTTAAGTTTCAATTACATAGATGAAGAGATAGTTAAGATATTCATTTTTAAGTGTTTTTCTTGCACCTCTCCTGAACCTCAACCTTACAACAGTTAGCCTCTTTATAAGCTAATTCTAGTGAATCTGTATACCACCTTAATAGTCCCCAAGTATGAATTTTTAATAGTAATTAATTTCGAAGATGTAGTCATTTGAAAAAAAAAAAAAAAATCCTCCAACAATTTCTTCTTAGCCCCCCCCCCTCTTTTCGGACGTCAATGGATAAGAAAATTAAATTTTAAAGTTTGTCCCACAACGCTCTCTATATGTATGATGATTTAGCTTCCTATCTGCATTCATGGTGGAGATATTAGTAAGTGTAGTTTTTGATTCTTTTCCTCCCCCTTCCGTCTGACATCTAACTTACCTAGTTAAGAATCCACTCAAAAGCACACATTCTACCTTTATCGGTCTCGGAGATATGAGTCCATATGTACGGCGGGACAGATAATTTATTTTTTTTTTGCATTTTTAGACTAATTTAGTCATGAAATACGAAAAAACAAAATTTCAGGGTAGCAACTTTTTTTTCAGTTTTGTTCACAATACTTTATTATTAGAATGATAAAGTTAAATCTTAATTTTCTTACTCTGACTTCTTATTGTTATTTTATGGATAATTTTTCACAAAAAATGAATCCCATTCGAGTGGATTTATTGAATCGATAGATATTACTCATAAGCGTTACAAGAGAATTAATGACGGCAGTTGAAAAATATTATTGAATCTAAATCAAGTGATGCGAAATTTATGTAGCCCCTACACTTGCCATTTATTTAGCTTATAAGGTAATTTGTAACCATTCGAGAAATCTACCTGTACTTCATCAAATCCTAATACAAAATACCTATAAATTTATGTCGTGGATGATGCTGTGTACGTGTGTTTGCAATTTGTATTGTATTTTAGATGCAACTTAGTGCTGTTTTGATATATTCACCTTTATATTCTCTGTATGATTGTGAGTCATATATGTACTTACCATGATGTATGGACGGGTTATGGGGTTCGTTTGGTAAAAGAACATGAAATAAGAAAAAAAAATGTTTGTAAATTGTGTACCTCTGATAATTTTTTTTACAATTTTCCCCGGCTGGGAAAACGTGGGAGAAAAACCCGTGCGGAACGTGCATGTCCAGCAAACCCATGGGGCCGAGCCGCGAGACTCTAACCTCAAGTCACGTTCGTCTCATTTTCATCAGGTCGAGTTACAGACTTGAAGAAATATGACAAAAAACGTAAAATGGCTGGTAAGGACTTCACAAGAATCTTCTCACATATAAATTTAGTGGAAGAAAATAACATTTTATTTTATTCATTTCCAAATTAATCAAAACAAAGATTACTTGCAAAATATTTTTTAAAAAGAAAACTACTTAAAAAATACTACTACTACTACAATGGCGCTACAGCCCAAATCGGACCTTGGCCTCCTGATATTCAGGTTCCTTAACATTTTTTATTACTTATTGTGGAAGGGTTGTTAGCCCTTCGCACTTAAAAAATACTACGAGTATTAAATTCAAAAATTAAAACAATTAAAAGTCAAAAAATTATTTATCGCATAAAGTTCACTTTATCAGCATGCTAGATAAATTATTGTCAATTCGGCAGAAATTATTATTGGAAATACGCGAAAGAGATGCGATTGGTTCGTTTTCTCCACAGTGGGTGCGCTGATGAGGAATGTGGAGTGGCACATAGTTCCTCTAATCCCGGAAGATCCTGATGGAGATCAACTGCCCATTGCTCCAACTTATGATAAAGTAGAGACAGCCCTACATAATTTAAGATCGAATAAGGCGCCCGGAATTGCGTTGCGAAAATTACAGAGGAATTTCATTGTTGTGTACGTGTTACAAAATTTTGACGAAAATTATCGAACGAAGACTCAGTGAATACGCTAAAAACATCGTAAAATATCAAGGTAGCTTCAGATCCGGACGATCAACAATGGACCAATTCTTCTCAGTAGAACAGGTGCTAGCAAAATGCTGGGAATATGATATTAATATGCATCAACTGTTCGTCGATTTTTGTTAAGCATACGATAGTGTCGACCGTAATACTCTGTACAGAATAACGATTAAACTAAGTGTGCCACCGAAACTAGTTCGGTTAATAAAAGCCACGATGAAAAACAATGAGTGCCAAGTACAAATCCAAAACGAGTTGACTCAAAGCTTCCCAATGGAGTTAGGTCTCAAACAAGGAGATGATCTCGCTCCCATGCTCTTTAGCTAGGTGCTCGAGTATGTCGTCAGGAAAACAACTTGAGTAACCTCAGTGGACACCAGAGGTACGTGATCCTCACAGTTGGTGGCGTACGCAGACGACGTGGATATTCTGACCCGATCAATACTTTGCGTTAAGGAAGTATTCCAGGAGTTGGAGTCGGCAGCGGGTAAAATAGTGCTCAGGGTCAATGAAACGAAAACTAAATAAAAGACTCAGACACTACGGACTATCCCAGAGAGGCAGAACATTACTATAGGTGAATACAACTTCGAGCAGGTGGATGAATTCGCATACCTGGGAGCCCTTCTTACAATGGACCGCAATGAGCGACATGAAATCCAAAGAAGAATCATGACAGCTAACAAAGCATTTTATGCGGTCTTCCCAATAAGGACATCAAGGAAGGTCCATCGAAATAATAAACTACGCATCGACCTGTGCCGCTATATGGAGGCGAAACGTGGACCTTGACGCGGGAGTCGGAGAAGTTAATCGACACGTTTGAGCGAAAAATTCTTCGGAAGGTGTACGGAGCAGTTAAGGAAGGAGATGATTGGCGAATTCGATACAACCATGAGCTGTATCAACTATTTGGCGACTCACCAGCATCTATCGTGATAAGACTGAGCAAGCTACAATGGGCTGGCCATGTGGAGCGAATGAACGAGGAACGAATCCCAAGACGAGTGCTCAAGGGCAAAGCTCAAGGCAACCGACTACAGGTGAAGCCACGAAAGCGATAGGAGGACTCAGTCGACGCAAATTGCAGATCGCTTCTCGATTTTTCAAACTGGAGGACGCGGTCGTTGGAGAGACAACTGAAGGAGGTGCATCCGGGAGGTCGAGGCTCGATATGAGCTGTAGCGCCATTGCATCATCATCATGACACAGTTCCTCAACGATCGCCGTAGAATACTAAAAGTTATGGCTTTGAGCAAATATGGGGAAATAATTTCTCCTAAAATTAATTTAAATGCAAAAGCAGCCCTAAGGATAATCCATTTATTCTCAAACGACTCTCGAGAAAGAAGTTCAAGGCGCTATTCGTAAGGAGAAAGACGCAATGCGTCAGACCAGGGGAGATCCCTTAGGGCAAACCTTTGCTGTACAAAATCGATCATACTCTTATGTTCCTCGTAATATGGAGCCCACACCAGACAAGTATACCCAAGAATATAGCTTTCACAAGCACATTATAAAGTCTTAGCTATATAAGAATCATTGAATTCCTTCACCATCTTTTAACGAAACATCAAAAGAAGTTGGCCTTGCTGATTCTGTAGCCGACATCTAGTACCTTGTCAGTCAGCATACTACAGCTACCGTCTAGTACATAATCGAAACAACCGAAAACAATTTCGCGTCGTCAGCGAAGAGCAAAATTTTAGAGCGGGAAATAACCGAATTCACGTCTCGTTAATAAATAAAATTAAATAATGCGGTCCAAGATGGCTTCTCTGTGACACGCCAGATGTGTTGGGTAAAGCAGTGGAATGAGTTACTCGAAAAATCACTTTTTGGGTACAATTAGATAGGTAAGATCTGATCCAATCTATGAAAATAAAAGAAAATCCAAGTACGTATAGCTTGTAAGCACTGGTTCACTTTATCATAGGCTTCGCTAAAATCGGTATATGTATATGCAGTCAATCTGCTTACCACATTCAATCACTGGAATAGTGAGATTGAAAAATTTCATTAGTTTTGTTGTGGTCGACTCTCCTTTGGGAAACCCGTGCCTCTTTGTCACCAGGTGTTGCGGTATTAGTTGGTGCACTGCAGAATTGTGACGTTTTGGACACATGTCCTGAGCCGGACAACGATAATCTTATTCACGATTGATTCCCAGGTGATGGGACTGTTTCTCGCTCTCGTTGTAACGACGACGACGTCATTTTTGGCTTCACATTCAGGACCAACATGAGATTCATTCCTTGATTGTAATTTGTGCGTGCGTGTAATTGTTGTTGCCTTTTGTTTTGGTTGACGATATCGAACATTCGAAATGCGGATTGGCATTGGCAAGTAACATCCTTGGCTACTGTTCATCCCAAACAGAGGTTTCACTTTCATTATTGTGTTCATGGTACTCCAGGGATAAATTGGTATGGTCCTTCCCTATTTCGCTGTAGCCTTGGCGTTCTCTTCCCCTAGTATCGATGATTACAAAGCCGTACCAAATCGCCTTCTTGGAAACTGTTCAGGTTATATTTCCTCTGATTTCCTTTCAAGTTGTTGTTTCAGACTGCGGTCCGTAAATTGTCTCCATGAGCATCACTCAATGTCTGCCAATTTGTTTCAACGTCTATGCTCACGGAGCCATAAATTATTTTCCAGTTGATGGCCACGTCTTCAGTTCTGTGTACAAATATGAGCAGTACAGCACAAATAGTTGTTTGTCGACTTTTTTGGATGGCGGTAGTCGCGCCTTGAATGTCCTGGACGTCCGCAATACCAACATCCTGGAGCTCCAGGTCTTAAATTTAGCCTTCCGAGCTCCACTCTAGGGCTTTCATCCGCTCCAATCATATTTTCCTGAAATCGCTAATTGTTTTGCCAAACTGATCTGGAGGCACATTCTGATCAAAAAATTGATGATCTACTTCGTAGCTGCCCTGTCAGTCTGCAATCCCAGCATCAGTTAACTTTATAGCTCGTTAGCTATAAAGTTTCCCGATGCCGCTTAATGGGTTCTCCTTTCCGGCCCCATCTTCACATGGGTCTGACCGTAACTCTGCGGATGCGCCAGTTATTCGAAGACACTTGTTTGGCGACACATCCTGAGGAATTCATTCCTGTTGATTTAGTTCTTCACTTACGTCTTAAGTGCCGAACGTTTTTCATGCATGGATCAGTTTTGTCGCGATGAAGTCGGGACACGACGATGATGGTACTAAAGGTGTCAATTCTACTAGCCAACCTCTGCTGCCCTTGCTATTGACTTTTACTCGTTTCCCGGTTGAGGTATACAGCTGTGAATTCACGCATCTGACATCCCTCGTTTGGCATATTCAGCGCAAGGACTTGGTGTTCTTCTTGGTTCGTGGCAATCATGTTGTAGATGCTTGTCCTGATTGTCCGCGATTCCAGCACCATGGAACTCTATGACCTACGCTCAGCTTTGGAACCTCCACCTTCTAGCAGAGGCCTTCCTCGGCCTTCCTCGGCCTTCCTCGGCCTTTCAATTTCTCGGACTCGATTGCAAAATTTGTGCAGTAGCTTCGAAAGTAAGAGCATAACTAAATAGTTCCTTCTGTGTTTTCTTGCTCACCAATCTCTACGCCTGTTGTAGTTCTCCATCTAGCAGAGCGTCGATAAATGTATCCACTATCCGTTCATTCCGATTGTCCAGATCTATGACAGGGAAGGTTACTATCTTTTGTAAGTTGCGTCTTACAAATTTTCTGCATATGAACTCCATAGCTAGGGTGTAGTCTAAAGAGTCTAAAGGGCAGCGTGCTGGTCTACAATGTGAAAGTCGGGAGTTCAAATCCCGGTCGACGCATAATTCAAACATACTGCTCGCATAGATATATCTTGGTTACCTCAATCTACGGCAATGAAAAATTCGTAGATAGAGGGTTGTGCGAAGGGCTAACAACCCTTCCGCAATAAATAATGAAGAATGCTAAGGAACCTGAAGGTCAGGAGGTGAACGCCTGGTTTGGGCTGTAACGCCATTGCAGAAGATATGAGCTCCACCAAGATCTGAACCAGGAACTTAAAGTCGCTTTGCTGTTCGGCTATGGTGGTCAGCTTAATCTCAGCTGCTGATCATCGTAACGCCAATATCAAGGTTGTTGCTCGCTACTGATCCGATCAATAATTAGTGGTGGCTGCTGCCTCAAATTGGATCTTGTAGATAGTCCATGGTGTGTTAACCATCGAATAATGTGGCCTTTAGATTTTTGAAGACGACACTTTTGGATTGAATAATGCCAGTTATCGTCACAGCTTCCAAGTTTCTTTTTAGCTGTGCTACTCCACTGGAGATGCACTCGATTTTTCCAGTATTTTCGGTAATCTATTTTTCTAGTAGCATTCGCTGTTTTGCACGCTTCGCATCTAACTATTCTTCAATCTGTTTACCGCTAGCATCCATTTTGACATTTAGCTCTTTTGCCTTTTGGTTTCGCTGGTTGAGATCATCCTTTGCTCTTTTGTTGGCTTTACTGGTTAATTTTCGTGCTCTGTTGATCCATTTTCGTCACCATTTGTTGTTTCACCTGCATCATCATTGAGTCCGAAGTTCCAGAATTTTCTGCTACACTTTACTTTATTATACGATTTGTTGGTCGATCAGCTGTTCGGTCCCCAGCTCGATGTGGAACTCATAATTGTCCATTATGTCCCTCTGCTTGCAACTTGCGAACTTGCATCACCTGCTTAACAAGTTTTGCTTTGTTTCCGGCCATAGGTAACTCTTGTTAACCGAGTTCTTCTTTCAACTCGGCCACTGTTAGCTCTTTCAAGTATTGCGATCATTTTATTTGAAATCTAACTTCTGACACCAATTGAAGTGTGCTAGGAGTTCCTAATACATATTGTTGGCATGTAACAATACTAAACACTTTGACATCGGAAAACGAGTATTTACAATTGTGCTCGCAACCGTCGTCGGGAAGCAAAAAACGTCTCATAGCGACAAATTTGTGTTTTGTCAGTGGAACTTGTGTAAGCAGTAGTGTCGTCAGCAAAAGATTCAATTTTGTTTTCAGGTATTTGAAGCAAATCGCAAGTGTAGTTATTATGTAGGGTCAGACTGAGACAAGATCCTTGAAGAACTCCAGCTGAATAATATGTTTAGTCGAGAGGGTTTATTGGACTTTGACTTGAAGTGATCTGTATAAAATATTTCGCAAAGGCTAATTGTTAAGGTTTCATTAGGGCTTTGTTACATGCATTTTTAGATAGGTTCAATCAGTCAATTTCCTGAAAAGACCCCCTATAGCTGGCCCTGATGGTATTCCCCCATTGCCCTTAAAATGTGCTTCTCTTCTCTGGCTAAACTCCTTCGCAATCTTTTTCATCTATTTCACTCTTCTGGCTGCTTTTCACGATTGTGGTAAGTCGCGAATGTTCAGCCACTTCCCAAGAAAGGAATCAAAGCGAACCCCGCTAACTACGTCCGATAAGTATCACTTCAGTGCTCTCGAAAGTGATGGAAATCGCTGTCAATCGCAAAATCATTCACTCTCCCAAGGATAAACAGCTTACCCACGATCGCCAATACGGTTTCCGTTCGGAAGGTCGACGGGAGATCTATTGGTTTTCCTGACGGAACGTTGAAACTTGTGTTTGAACAAATACGGCGAAGTTCAAGTTCTTGCATTTGGCATTGCAAAAGCTTTTAACAGAGTTAAGCATTAATGTCTACTTGTTAAGCTAACGGCTATTGGCCTCGATGCTACCCTCATTCGATGGATTGAGAGTTTCCTGTCCGAACGCACTATACGAGTCGTATTAGATGGCGTTACTTCTTCCTCTTTTCCAACTAATTCTGCTGTCCCTCATGGTTATGTCCTATCGCCTACTCTGTTCTTAGTATTCATTAAACCTTTTGTCTTCTACTCTCAATCCAATCCATAGTTTTGCAGATGACAGTACTTTAGATACACCTTTGAATTTAACTCTGCTGCTCTCACAAGCAATCTATTGCTTCCAAACGCAGGGAGTTATTCGGTTCGCTTGTCTCCGATCTCGACTTAATCCTAGAATGGGGCAGGAAAATAGAGTAGAGTTCAATGCTGCTAAAACACAGGCCTGTCACCTTTCCCTTAAACGTGATGTTCCAGCGTCGTTGTTTAATTTACCCTTTAATGGCGTACCAATTAGCTCCTTAGATAAATTTTTCGTATTAGGCGTAAAGTTAAATAACCATCTTGATTGGAGCAAACATATCTTTGACGTTGCCCTTGATACTTCCAAACGTCTAGTTATTCTTCGCAAATACAAAAAATATGTTACGCTTCACGATTTAACTTCCATGTAAAAGGCATACTTTCGACCTCGTTTAGAGCTGGGGCACCCAAAACACACCTTGGGCTGTTTGATCGAATCCAAAAATACACGTTCCGACTAATTGGAGATGACATTATTACGATTTCTGTTGATTCCCTCAAGCATCGAAGGAAAGTTGCAGTACTCAGCATTTGCTATCACTACTTTCATGGTAAATGTAGTGCGGAAATTAGATCACTCATTCCTCCACTTTACAGTTTTCCCCGAAATACTCATCAAGTTAAACGCACGAGCTTACATTCAACCCTATTCCTACTCGTACAGAGAAATATAGACAGTCATTCATTTCCCGAACGGTACAGACTTTGGAACGCATTGCCTGCTAACATATTTCCAAGCAAGTATAACCTTCAGTGCTTCAAAAATAATGTCCATCGCCCCTTCCGTCTCTCTCCCTCAAAATTCCCATAACACTACCAAATTTCATCCTCTTCCTATAACGATATAACTGTGCAATACATTAAAGGGTGACCCCCTAAGTTGTGATCAGTGTCTTAAAAAAAAACCCTGTAGCTATGCCCCTACAGGGGTTCTTAACAGGAAACAGTTCTCTTCCACAAGGCGCGATCTTGAGCATCGGTCTTTGCTGTTGCCAGGACTTGTTTATTCCTCTGGTCTCCCCTTCAAATACTCGCTTCCATTTGGAATATGTGTCCACCATCCCATCGGCCCTTGAGGATTATAATCCAGAGCTTGTCGGGAGATGTTTTGCTCTAGTTTCCTCAAGTTCCGACCGATCCACTGCCATTTCCGCCTCTAAATCTTAGTGCTTTTTTAATCTGCCCAATTGAACTCCAAAGTTCTTCGTTTGAGATCGCATCTCAATCAAGCCCAAGTTTTAAATGGTATAGTACTCCATTCTAAGGTCATTCACTGATCGGTAGTATATGAATCGACTGATCCCAATCAGTCCACCGTCATTCAATATTCAAACGCTCCAGAAGCCAACTATAGTCCATTTTCGAATGCAAAAGTCGTTGCCATTCCTACAGTGTATCAGTTATATTTTAAGATCATGGGTGATAAGCCCAAGATCCAGTGATTGTCTATGTGCGATTTTTAGGGCAAGCAAAGCTGTGAGTGCATTTACTACCTCCATCCAGGGCTGTCTAGATCAATATTCCCCTGAGTAATTAATTTCTCCACAGCGAGCTAAATTTGCTGGTCGGGTCTAAGCACAGAAAATAATTATTTTTATTATAATAGCATTTTTAATTTTCTAAAATACACACATTTCAAATAGCGCATTCCCATCCTTAAAAAACAATCTGTTCATATCGCGTTCTTAGAAAGCAACAAGAATTCATAAAAGTCATAAACATTAAAAGTCGAATGAATTGTAGAATGCGTTCTTACTGCTGCGTTATATTTATCCACTCAATATATAAAAACAACTTGAATAAATCGTTTCAATGGTCTTGTAAAGCATTTCACGTTCTTGATTTTCGTTTCATTCATTCCATCCAGTGGATAGATAGGAAGTAAAGTGTACCTGATACGATGTCCTTTGATTTTTATACCGAGTCATTCATCTGAGTGCACATGCAGACGAACTTCTCCCACACAGATTCTCATATATAGTCGATGCCTTTAGTTGCGATTCTAGAAAATCTGTTGGTAACTCCATTCAATTACAAGGACATTGACAATTTCTGTATAGATAATTCTCTTCTAGTTCTTCCTCCTTGAGGCATACACGAACATACCGGATAATCTCTACTACCGTACGTAAAACGAAAGATTCACATATTCATCGCTGCTCTCATATTCCGCATCCATCGTCTCGTCCTTCTTCAATGATATAAATCTAAAATGCTAGAATCCTTTCCGGATGATTTATGTATAGTAATATATGTATGACTGGCAAGTTTTGTGCTCTATTTAATTTGTATGGTCTTTCATCGAGGGATATGGCATTCTTCGATATTGCTGGCCCTTAGTTCTTCATATTCAATGTCTGCAATATCTTTGTATTTATTTTGATAATACCCCATATAAAATGTATACTGGGGTGTATGTCTTAAAAAAAGAAAGAAAAATAGAACTAGAAATAGAAATCGGGGAGAACCATTGATATGTTCTGAACCAAATAACATTCATGCAGGATTTTGCCGATGAATCGTTGTATTTAAAGATCCTGGAATAACTTGAGCGATTAATTGCTTCCTTTGTGACAGACAAATCGAACCATAGATGGTTTTCGGCTTTGATTTAAGTAGAATCGGAAATTTGAATATCGATGCATATGTGTATTTTATACCGATAATGATGTTTCTCGATGAACTACATAAAATCGTAAAATTATCGATGACTTCTCGTCAGGATTCTCTTAAAGGTTTTTCATATTATCGCTATGAAATGAACAAGTCGAAAATTGATGATAATTGACAAAAGCAATATGGGTGAAATGAAGAGAAGGAGAAGTCAAATTCAAATTCAGAATTATAAAGTTTTTTTTTTTCATAATTAGATAACAATAATAATTTTATTAATAGTGAATATAAACCCCCGTACCCATTCGACACTTTATTTCCAATTAATTTTAAAGGAAACTTTTACTCTATTTCTGTTTTGAATTCAACATTATTGATATTTCCGTGCATAAAAATATGATTCATTAAAATTCTAATAAAAAGTTTAATGTTAAAATTAGGTTTTACAAAACTATTAACATTTTTCGAAGGTTCCCATCACCTACAGGCAAATTAAGTCACCCTTTGATACATCTGAATTTGTTAGAATGAAAGTATTCATCTTCTTCAATTACCCTACAGTCTAAATCCTGATCATCAGGTTCCCTAAAATTTCATTTGTTATTGCAGAAGAGTTGTTAGCCCTTCACACAACCCTCTATCTACGAGTTTCCATTTTCACAGATTGTGGTAACCCAAATATACTCACGCAGGTAGTGTGCCAGAATTATGCGTCGACCGGGATTTGAACTCACGGTCTTCGCATTGTATACCAACACGCTCCCCACTAGGCTACACCCAGCATAAGAACGAAAGCATTACTATTCCGTAATTATTTAATTAATTATTGAAATAATAAGGAATAGGTTTAGATTTAGTTTGTAGGAGGATGGTTTCATAGAACCTCAAAGCACTGGGGCCATCTAGTTGACCCATTGTACTCCCTCTATTGATTATAAGATGGAAGTCACTGTTCGGTTTGCGAACCGTAGCAGGCTCGACTGTTGGACGCCTCTGAACTCGTCTAGTTCTGAGAAGAATCTGGAACCTAAGCAAAGATGAGGACTGTTGGAGATTTGCGGGCAGTGACAAAGATAATGTTCGAAAGATTCTTCGTTTTCCTCGCAACCTCTGCAAAGGCTGTCGCTCGCGATCCGCATCCTAAATTCGTGCAGCTTTAGCAAGCAAAGCCCTGTGGTCAGGCCAACAATATTTCAGAGGCTATAGCGACTACGTTGTAACAACTGAGTTGTAATATTTTTATTCGGTTCTTCCCAAAAGGACTTGGCCGTTCTGCAGCTATCCAGTTGCCGCCACTCCATCAAGAAAGAATCCAAAATAGTTTGTTTGAAGCATGCCTTCAGCACTATTGGTGCTACATCGACTGACTTCCTAGTGGATTTGATGTTTGCAGATCCTTGCCGTGCAAGCATGTCTGCTGCCTCGTTTCCTAGCAGGTCGCTTCGATCCGGTATCCAAATTGGAAAAACTGCCATTATAGCCGCTAGCCGATTCAAATTGTGTCTAAACCGGTAGAAATTCTGCACACTAGTTTGGACCTAGTCCTGTAGGATTAGAGTACCAGAAGCGCAGCCCTTCTGTCCGAGAAAATGTAACAATTTCCAAAACTGGTCTGCATATCTAAAATAATTTTTATACACTCGTTAATAGCTAATACTTCCGCTTGGAACACTGTCGCGTGTTCTGCAAGATCATTTCATCTTGCAGAACACGCGACAGTGTTCCAAGCGGAAGTATTAGCTATTAACGAGTGTATAAAAATTATTTTAGTGTGGATGTCGAGGTCGTGGGAATGAATCCCTGCACCTGTCCCTTGGCTAGTTTTAGATCTGTCCGTATAAAGATTATAAAAATATCACGTGAAAGTAGTGAGAGAATTACTTCTAGGGCTGCAGTTGGTGTGGTTCTGAGAGCACTTGCTTCACACAGACATGCCATCCGTTGGACTAACTGTAAAGGTGGCAGGTCGGTTTTTAGTACCACTCCTGGCAACCACACCAGCGCGCCATTGCAAATAGTTGGTCTGACAATACTAGTATACATCCAGTGGATGAGGTGCGGCTTAAGGCCCCATCTCAAACCGAATGTCTTTTTGCAAGCGAACAAGGCTACGGTAGCCTTTTTTGCTCGTTCTTGAATGTTGGCCTTCCAGGATAATTTGCTATCAAGAATCAGACCTAAATATTTAAGTTTATTCGAGAGGACACATTGATACCCCGAATGTTTGGTGGATTGAAACCATATGGTATTCTTCTTCTGGAGAAGAGGACCAGATCTGTTTTTGAGGGTTAATGGTAAATCTTTTATCTAATGCCCAGCTGTCTAACAGTTGTAAAGCAGACTGCATAAGGTCCCCTTGTACAAACTTACCAGTTAACATGATGACAAGATCGTCTCCATAAGCTATCGTGGGGTAGCTGTTTCGAATTAAAATGGAAAGGGGTTCATTCACTGTTAGGACCCACAGGAGATACTATGCCACCCTCTGGCGTTCCTTTTTGGACAGAGTCTTTTATTGTCTCACGACTCATCCGTGCTACGATTTTTTGTGAGCAAAGAAGCTTAGCTGTCCATGCAGTCAGGAGAGGTTCTACACTATGTGCGCAGCCATAGGCCTCAAGTATGGCATCAATGTTGACGTGTTTAAAAGCGCCTTTCGCGCCTAGAAAGGCGCCGAGTGCAACCTTCTTTTGATGCAAAACTTTCTATACGGCGGCTACCGTCACATGCAAGGCGGTGTCAGTGGACTTACGTTTCAGATAAGAGTGTTGCTGGGGCATTTGACCGAGAGGTTCAGATTTGCAAGTAGGTAGCTGTTCCAGGCCTTTAAGAAGGAACGAAATTAGGCTGATGGGTCGGAAAGCCTTCGGGATGTTGTGGAAGTCACTGCCTGGTTTGGATATGAAAACCACCTTAACCTCTTGCCATAGCTTTGGTATGTGGCAAAAACTGGTGCATGCTTTATATTATATATGTCACCCAGGTACTGAATTATTGTTTCATCCGCATTCTGGATAATTGCGGGAAAGACTTCGTCCACTCCTGGTAACTTGTAAGGTTTGAAGGAACTGAATGCAGTTCCTATGTTTTCTGGAGCCAAGACTATATCTACTAGTTCTGAGTTGGCCAGGGGCTCAAAGCATCCGGGAAAATGCGTTTGCATTAAAAGTTTAAGTTACTCGCCGCTAGACCCCGTCCATGAACCATCGCCTTTATCCAGTAATCCAGGCATGTATGGTTCTTTCGATAGGGTCCTCTTTATCGTAGCGGTATCGTTGACGTTATAGATTTCTTCGCAGAATCTCTTCCATGAATTTCGTTTGACGGTTCCTGGCTGTTTTTTATACAGTGTAAGTGCTGCTTGGTATTTTTCCCAGTTTGTGTCACGTTTGCTGGAATTAGCTTTGTTAAAGAATTTCCTTGATCGTTTTTTCAGAATATCGAGATCGTTATTCCAGCAGATAGCGTTCTTACTATCTTTGGCCTTTGGCGGACTTCTGAGGGCAGGAACTCTTGTATGAGTTTGTTAGTATATTTGTTAACATACCCACTCTTTTATCTGAGAAATCTGGTGTTTTTATTGAGTAAGGAACTATTGCCAGTTTACGGTTTGTTAGCTTCTGATATTTAACCCAGTCCGTTCTTGCAGGATACCTGTAAAACCGGCTATTTTTGCTGATCCCACCACTTCAAATCTTATCCACATATGGTCTGACAAGGATGTCTCTTTCGAAACTCACCATCTGCGGACCACTAGTAATCTAGAGTTAGTTGCAAGAGTCAGGTCAATAATCTCGTTTCTGAAAGTTCATTCTTAGAAATTGTAGAATTGATTTACCGCGATCGTTGCAGTCTGTGCTAGACTAGTAGGTGTGATTGGCAGTAGCATTACAACCTCTTATCAAGTCCCCTTTGTTAGACTAGACAAGCTGGCACAGGTCAGTCGTTGCTTCGTATGGCTGCTACGATTAAACCAGCTTAATAGGTTGTGGTATTCTGTTAAATGACCTCTCCCCAAGCGACGTTATTTGTCCGGATTACTGAATTGCGGAATTAATATCAATTTTACTGCTTTCTTTGCAACGACACATGTCCGCAGCAATTGAAAAAAATCAAGAATAATAAATTCAGATGCAATTGGACGGTCAAAGCTGGACAGAGAAAAATGTGAAAAATTTGAACACCGTTCGCAAGACATATATGGTAAACATCTGCTACTACAAAATTTGTAATCGCCAATGTTCACGATTTTCTCTGCTTTTATGTCGCAGGATACCACTTCTATCCAGCCTGAATTAGAGCATTAAAACTACGGTCAGTAAAAATAAAAACATAATTCCAAATTGATGTGTTACTAATTTCGACATAGACATAATCAAGTTCAGTAAACATATCTGCACTGCAATATTATTTTCCTAAGTCATTTCAAAACAATTTTAGTGTCACATTTCAAAGAGATGTCGTGCCTTGTCGAGGCAAACGTATAATAATGAAGCGACAAAATTTATAGGTAACGAGTTAGCATTATTACGACCGTTGAACACGCAAAGCCTCTCCTGGTCTCGCTGTCAGAACTAATTTATCAACATGTTGATAATATTCTGTTTGCAAGGATAGAAGATAGGATAATTGTAATTGTACGGTTTGACTTCGCTATTGAGTTAAAAAAAAAACTTGTTAACGTTTACAATGTCCGAAATAATTATCTGTTTGTGACAATATCCGAACTTAAGGATAGCAGCAGTATTTTCCTTGAACCGCAGCAGTAATAAGATCTTAAATGGATCATTGTATCTGTCCTATTCCATAAAATTCAATTACGATTAATCAAGACGAACTGTTGTACGATTTGAAGAACAAACACCTCATACCCGCCCTTATTGTTTTAATCCGAAACATTGACAAACAAAAGTTTTTGATTTGATAACCAAAACTCTCCGGCTGCAATTTATCTCCGTGTTTGCCTGAAGTTGGTTTTATCGCTGCAATAAATCCTTTTAATTTATTGGTCAAGTCAGTTTGCAATGTCCGACCTACAAGTTCCAGTAAAAAGTTCAACCCTGGCGTACCTGATGTGGTGGTGTATGGCATGGTACAGGGGTATCGATTAAAATCTGACGAGGCTTTATTTATTTGTGGACACTTTGATATTTATGGTCAGCATAAATATCACTGCACTTTCAACTTCTTGTTAGCGTCGAGTTATTTCACGTCAGCGTTAAAGGACGAAAAATTGCAGAAAGACGGGCGTTTTTTCTACTTGCATTCTTTGAAAATGTTGATAGCGTTTAATGCAGCTCTATTCCATGATTTTTGCACTACGAACGTTGCATGTGGCGGACCGAAAAAAAGCTAAGTATGGTCGTAGTCAAGTAAAAGAGATATTTTTCATCATTTCCGGGTAGAATGCAGCGAGAAACATTTTGTTCTAAAACCGGAGTTTCATAGTAGGTTAGATGTATTGCAAACCAGACAGAAACTATGCTCAACCGTCTGTAGCTCTTTTGATTACTTACATAAATGAAGAAGGACTTTTATAAAACCAAGGGCGACATTTATGAACGTGCCTTATGTGAAAAATAAATATAACTGAATTACGAGCATAGCGATTTCAGTATCAATTTTATCATCATGCAAGATTTCGACAATTAAACAATGGGAAAGATTTTAAAATGTGACACCGTTTCCAATATTAAGAAACCCCATTTTTATTTATCAATTCAAAGCCCGTCTGAGTCTACCTCTCATTAATTTGAGCATAAAGACTACCTTTGGGGGTCGAAAGTACATAACTGATCAGTAACCCTCACTCTCCAAGGAAATTGAGATATTGAAAAGCAAAAGTTGTACTAAAAACCACTCTTAAGGATAAAAAAGCCAACCTTAAGGGTACACATTTTCAGTTTTGACCTATGTTTTGAAAACTGTTGAAAAAAGTAAACATAAGAAAAAATCAAATGGCAATAATTTCTGGTGAAAAAGATTCAAACTTTTTTTTTCGTATCTCCAATATTTTTCGAAAAAAGTGGGGGTCTTCGAACGAATCACCATCTGAACAAAATATGTATGCACCAACGATTTGTAATGGTCGTATGTTCAATTTTCCTTTTTTTAATTAAGAATTCAACGTTTTGAAATTAAAGTGCCACATAAAATTCGGAAAAAGTGTCATCTACTGGCAGATAGCCGATCGTCAAGTGTTTATAGTAATGGCCTATTCACAATTTGACCTGCTATGAGCCAAACCACGAGAAATCTCCAAACACTGTATGTGACGCAAGCTCACAAAAGGGACCTTATCATGTCTAAATAAGTCTAAATAGAGCTTTTGTATATTATTGGATAAAGGATAAAATCCTGAAGAGAGCACCGCTAGAATCGCGCAAAAATCTCAAAAATTGACGAAGTTATGGGATTTTTAAAATTGAAGTACAAAATAGGTAGTCAATTTTCATCTCCTCATAAGTCAGCTGACATACAAATTGAGACTACGCTCCACTTTATAAGGTCCTCCACACGCGATTGAATCTTCCACCAGTGCCTATCACTACTATAATAGCGCTACAGCTCAAATTGGGCCTTGGCCTCCTGATCTTCGGGTTCCTTAACATTTTTTCATTATTTATTGTGAAAGCGTTGTTAGACCTTCGCAAAACCCTCTATCTACGATTTTTTAATTTTCGTAGATTGGGTGACAGTAGGCAGTGTGCTGGAATTATGCGTCGACCGGGATTTGAACTCACGACCTTCGCACAGTAGATCAACACGCTACCCGCTAGGCTACACCCTAGCCAGTGCCTATCATACTTGCATTTAATTGGGTTTAATTAATTAAGGTAAATTGAAACATATTAGGATATATTAAATTTAATTTAATTAAGCAATTTTTTATGTAATTAATTATCTTGTTATGATAATTAAATAAATATAGGTCGTGGTTTGGTTAATGTTTTCACAGTGCATTTCGATTGAAAGAAATGGTTTAGGGATTTTACACTGTTACGCTTTATTATTCGTGACATTTCGATAGGCCTTTATCAAACTGAGGTCTCAGCAGAGACCGAAACGTCACGAATAATAACAGTGTAGAGTCTGGAATACTTTTTTTCCAATGTGTTTGATGCAAAAAGCACTAAACTTGAAATTTTGACCTAAGACCATACTTTGGCCTGTACTGCAAATTTTATTTGTATTAAGATAATGTCCCTTTTGTCAGCTTACGTCAAACATTTGTCTCAGAATACCAAAATTGAAGAAGAAGAAACAAACGAATTTGTTGTTAACGCATAGTTTGAATATTTGTGCACATAAGCGGTTCCGTTCATTGCGAAATTCCCGCAATTTGTGACAAATGAACGAACTCCTCGACAATTTCCACGATTAATTTTGGTAAAAGGTCTGGTTATTTTAAAGGAAATTAAGTGGTAACACAATAAACTGAATTTACTTCTGCGAGTTAAATTGAAAATAAGTTATGCGATATTTTTCTTTTTCACTGAATGACTTGTTTTATAGGTAATTTCGGCCTTTATATGCAATGCACAAGCACAGTAATGGAGGGATGGAATGGGATTGGGAAGGTAGGGAAGGGCCAGTGAGAATGACCGTAACGAGTGGAGGAGCTGGTATATTTTTCAGTTGTACTGGCTGATACTGACAAATATTTGCAGAGTTTATGGGGGACTGAATGATAAAAGGCGAAAAGAAACCATCTACTGAGTATACAGAACTTCTTGAAGTAGAACTGTTTCACTTTTACAAAGTTTACCCATTTTATTTTCAATAATTTTTCATCGCCAGAAGCAACCGAAAATGGGTTTTTAAAATATCCCACTGTCTGGAGTGTGAATGACACCCACGACCTGTTGACTGTAGAAGCAAGCACGTTTCCCACTACGCCACGGAAGTCTCAATAATATTGTTTGTAAATTTTTTGAATAGATCAAAGTGCAAGTGGGCAGATCTCATAGATGCTCGGATTCGTATTTTCTGAATATTTAAATATTCGGAACGAGCCCAGTGGATGGAAAAGTCTAGACGCAAGGGAGTGTACCTAGAAATTCCGAAGAAATTATTTTTTTTAAGTTTTTACCGCAAAGCAGGGTTCAGTGTGCGCCGCAATCAGTGGCGTAACTAAGAGCAGCAGCATCCCTCCCATGTCTCAAATTCATAATGCAAAAAAGAAGCTTTGTGCAAATTTTTTAGCAAATGTACCTGATTTTTCAAGTGAAATCCCTGTCGACAGGATTAATAGTACCAGGTGTGGCGGTTAATAATTCTTAATTTTTTTAAGAGCTGGTGCTGGAAACAAGGGTTGGTTCATAGTCTAACTTGTTATGTCATTCTGTTGCTATGGCGGTACCTTTCAAAATGCTTTTGATGCTTAAACGATTTCCGGTTAGCCTCAATTTTTTTTTCGTGTACTAAACATGTTGAGTTTCGAGCCAAATACAGAGCATTTGCGGCACGTACTTTTTTGTTGAGCTGATTTTTTTTGTTGGAGTTTTTCTGCATCGAATCGTAACTGGAGTCGGAAATACAGTTTCAGAACCAAAAGCGAAAAAATTATGGGTTAGTCAAAAATAATATTTAACTTCGATTGCTAGACCGAACCGCTTTGGAACGATAGTTCTGTGCATTTGGGGGGATCAGAATGGTGTCGTGGACCATAAGCTTCTGAAACCAAGTGATCATCTCGGAGCACTTAAACCGAAAAATACGAATTCAAATATCTCAACCATTGTTACAGCTAGGAAGCTAAAAATCAACATACATATAGAGGAATTTTTGGGACAACTTCTAAAAATAATTAAAGTTTTTCATCCACTGGGGTGCGAAAAGGGGGGGCTAAGAACCAATTGTCTGCCGAAGTTTTTTGCAAATGATTATATCTTCGAAATTACTACCCATAAAAAATTGATATTTTGAAACCATTAAGATAGCATATGGATCTAGCAAAGAAAAACACTTCAAAATGAATATCTCAACTGTCTCTTAAGCTATGTAATTGAAACTGGAAACGTTTTCTAAGCTTTACTAGCGAAATATGAAAAAAATATAACATGTGGAATTAATAGTAGTGAGGGGAAATGGGGAGCATTTCAAAAATGGCGCACTTTCCAAAACTACAAATAACCAAATCTCAAAATTGAGTACAGATATCAAATCAAAAATTTGTCAAATTGTAGAACTACATAATGGTTAATTTTGGTAAAAATTTAAGGTTGGGAGGTGTAAGGGGAGGGAGGTTGAAAGCGAAAATGTTGAAAATTTTGAGTGATTTTTTTATGGCTCTGGTAAAAGATACAAAGTTAAAATTTTGCACGTCGACACATCTATTTAATTTACATAGAAAAAAAATAATAATTTGTTCCAAAACTGTTATGCACCGAAGTGGGGGTCTAACGTGCACAAGGTGTTTCATGTGCAATGAAAAAACCACATAAACTGAAAAATTTTAAATCAAATTTTTAGATAGAAACTTGAAAATTTGTGAAATGCATTTAAAAAAAATTTCTAAGAGTTTCAAATATTAACTGGTCGAAAATCTTTAAAACTTCTACCCTCTCCCATACAAAAATATTTTTTCGACCATTTTTAAGAAATCAATTATCACCTAACTATTAAATGCTATCAATTTGAAATTTTGCACAAGAACTTACAAAAATAGTTAAAAAAAAATTATGTCAAAAGTTTTGAGATCGTACTTGCCCTTCTACCCCCTCCCACACAAAAGTATGATTTCGACCAATTTCAATAAATCAACTAATAACTAACAAATTAAAAGCTATAAACTTGAAATTTTGTACAAGCACCTTACAAAAGAAACGAACTAAAACTGCACCACAAATTTTACGATTGCCCTACCTCCTCTACTCCCTCCCATACAAATGTTTGGTTTCGTGAATTTAAAATACACCGAATCCAATGAAAATTCTATGCAACTTCGTCTATGAAACTGACATTCTATACATAGAATATTGGATTTGGTTCAAGCAATCAATTAAAAAACTATTAACATCCACCGACCCCTACTATCACCCTCCCCCCCTCCCTTCGTGAAAACTCAAACTTCCATAAATAAACGAATGAAATATGGAGCTTTTGAACGTTTCCGCAAAGTGTTAAATTGAGAACTGTCCTGCCCAAGAAGCTCCTTTCACTTAGTCTTCCCTAACCACTCTAACCTGCATATTGACTTTCTACGCATGCGCATTTTGTCCCAAAAATAATAAAATTTCGCCCGACTTGTTGGCAGTTTATTTTTCCCTATCACCCAATTTTAACGTGTGTTTACAGAAAAAATAAAGAATTATTAACCGCCACCCCTAGTTAACCATTTTACTTAATTATTTTAATAATAAATTATTGTGATCGATTTGGAAAAAAAATTTTCTACCCTGAAATTTTGTTTTTTCGCGTTTCATGACTAAAATATCCTAAAAAAAATCGCCGTACGCCGACGTGTACGCTCAGCGCACATTAACTTCCAAGCCTATCAAGATTTTTGAGTGGATTTTAGAGGGTTGCGGATCTCAGGCGAACATCTATTTTGGGGGGTGTATGGATTAAGGGGGAGGCAGTGGAAGCACTGAAACCGAAAACTAAGAATTCGAATATCTAAATCGAGGTTTTAGCTAAGAAGCTGAAAATCAACATATACATAGATAGGTTTGTGGCACAAACATTAAAAACAATTCAATTTTTTTATCCATTGGGTCCGAAAAGGGAGGGCTAAAAACAAATTGTCGAGCGAATTTTTTTCTAAATAATTATATCTTCGAAATTACTTATTGTAAAAAATTCATATTTTGGTACCATTAAGGTGGCATACAGATTCACTAGAATCAGAGGCGGGGGGCCATTTTCCACCATTTTCAAGTAATCAATTATCACCTAACTATTAAAAGCTATCAATCTGAAATTTCCAACAAAAAATTTTGAAAAATAATTGAAACTGAATTTCGTCAAAACTTTTGAGATCGCGCCTGCCCTTGTACCCCTTTTACGATTCCCTTATCTCCTCTACTCCCTCTCTTACAAATGATTGGTTTCGCGAGTGTAATTTTACGAAAATTCTATACCGAGAATATTGAACGTGATTCAAGTAATGAATTAGAAGATTTTTTTTTTATCTGATCGGTAAGTTTTGTATGACAAAGTTCTTGATCAGCTAAAATAGCTTAAAATGGTTTTTTTACAAAAACAACTTTTTGTTTATATTGAAAACGAGTAGAATATGACAAGAAGTGAAAACTGTTTTATAAAACTAAATTTATTCTTACATTAATTTACCATTTGTCCACAAATTTTATGGAGTGTACAATCATTTTTCTTTGCATCCGATTTTTCGTCCTTTTATTCAAATGAGGGATATAAAAATGCTATAACATAATTTCTTGGTGTGACCTACGACACAAACGAATTTATTATTGTAAATTTTATTACCGAGTACTTAACTTTATTTGCATCTTCTCTCTTAACATATCAAATTCAAACAGTCTTCTGTGAACCACCTAAACTCCCCTAGAGATTTTTTTCGATTTTTCGTAATGGGTCAAGTACTTCTCTCGACAACGAGTCTTAAAAAATAAAATTGACGTCGTCGTCAATTAACAAGTGAATTAAAACAGATTCTGTTTACAGCGACTAGAAAAGAGAAAAACGGTTAAAAACTTTTAACCTTTGAAGTGACAGAGCATAAAAGTAATTTACTTTCATCTTATGATGCGATTTTTTTTTGTATTTTAACGTCATTTTCTGGGAGTTTAGGTCCTTAAAAAACTTTTTCCGGAGTATCAACTCACTATGATTCGAAAACTTTTATCCAAACAAATTTTTTTTAACATACATATTTTGATAAACCAGAAAGGAAAATAGAATTTAAAGAAAAAAGTGCTGAAAAAAATCGGTTCTTAACTTTTTTCTTGGCACAAAGAAGAGTTATTTGCAATTTGAGGAGGGCTCAAAGAAAATCGTTGATGATGGTAATGGGCGATAATTAAAAGGAATCAGAATAGTGAGGACTTTAAGTCGGGAAATCTGTAAGTGCGAAATTCTCTCGCCGTTCAACATGTTATTGTTTTGAGACTAAATGGTGAGTAGCCAAGTGATATTTTTGATTTATGTTGTATAGTCATTTTAATTAATGGCCATCTTTTCGTTATATGATTTACGAATTTTATAGAAACGCTGACAAACCTTTTCCTTTTTTTGCCTAAAACTAACTACAGAAAATAGCATAGCGGGGAGTGAGTTGGTCTACAATGTGTAGGTCGTAAGGTAAAAACGCTATCGACGTATTAAATAGCATCACACTATTTGCATATGTTTAGCACTAAAATCCTTGAAAATAAAAATTCGTAAGGAAGGTTTGCGATGGAATATTATACTTTCCATAGAAAATAATCTTGCAGAGCCTTATGCTGAAGAAACCAAGGCTAAATTAGGGCTAGAAGAGGAGAAGAACATAATTTCTAAGTCACCTTCAATAAGATAAGTTAAGACTTTATTAAATTGCAATTGGGTTCGGAAAAGTCAGACTGAATTCTAAACTTCAAATGCGAGATCAGTGAATTAAGTTTTGGTCGTCTGACATCCTGATTTTTAACATTAATTTTTATGCTTACACCAAAGAGGATATATAATAAGGAGTGACAATAAACATGCTTTGCGGTGTAAGACAATGCGAGTAAAAGTATTTCCCTCCCTTACTGGTGAAATGCTCGAAATTTTTCGAAAAAATCGTTTCGCTATCTTTGTCCGTCACACTTATTAATATTGCAACTAACTCTTTCCCACGTTAAATTGTCCGAAAAAATTTTCAAATTTCCGAAATAATTGTTTCCCTATCCTTGTTTGGTATACTTCAACCCAAAGCAGCTCATCTCTGTCCCGCGTTAAATTGTCCATTGCTTAAGTGCTTAGCTTGCACACGAACCAAAAACTAATAAAAATTGAAAACACAAAGATTTCTGAAATACAGCAAACTCCATTGTGCTGAAAATTACTTTATTGCTGATTAGCAGCCAAGAGAGAATAAAATATACGTCGAAAGAAAAGATTTCCGGATTCTACACTGTTACGCTTTATTATTCGTGACGTTTCGGTCTCTGCTGAGACCTTTATCAAACTGATCGACAATTACAAAATACAATTATTATTTAGAAGGAAGGGCAATTAAGGTTAAATTAGTTAATTAAGGTTAATTAATTAGTATTATAAGTAGTAGTAGTTAAATTAGTTAAGGATTTGTGGGTACGGATTTTGTTCTTACCAAATTTTAAGGCAGGTAGCCAAACTGCTGATAACTTGTATCCGGTGTCTCGGTTGAAGTTCTGTGGATGCTTCGAAATTTCTATTGCTTCTCGTACTATTCGTTGATAATATTGGTTTGTCCTGGCCAGAATTTGCACATTGTCGAAATCGATTGTATGGTCCTCTGTCGTTGCATGTTCCGCGATCGCTGATGACTGTATTTGGTTTTTCCGTGTGCATCGTTGGTGCTCGTTGATCCTTGTTTGGACTGTGCGTCCCGTTTCTCCTATGTATACTTTATCGCATGAGCTGCATAGTACCTTGTATACTCCAATGGTTTTTTGTCCTTCTGGTTTCCTAAAATTGCTCGGATTGTAGTCGGGGTAGTGAATGTTGTCTTGATGTTTGATTTTCGAAGGATTTTTCCTATCTTATCCGTCGTGGCCTGGATGTAAGGTAGTTTTACCCATCGTTTGTCTGCATTTCCTTCTTCAGTGTCTTCTCGTTCTGTTGTCCTTGGATGCTTCGGTTTCCACGCCTTGTTAATTTCCCTCGCTTTGTATCCATTCGCTCTGAATGCCCGATTCAACTGTTCCTTTTCCTTTCGTAGACCGGCCGGATTTCCTTCAGTTATGCGTCGAGCTCTGTGTATTAGGGTCTTCAGTACGCCTGTTTTCTGACTTGGGTGGTGATGTGAATGAGCGTGGAGATATCTGTTGGTGTGAGTTGGTTTCCTGTATACCCCGAAGCTTAGCGACGTATCATTCCTTTCGACGAGTACATCCAAGAATGGCAGTTTCCCGTTGCTTTCTGTTTCCACGGTGAACTTAATTTTCTCGTGGTGTAAGTTCAGGTGTGCTAAGAATTTGTCGAGCTCTTCTTTCCCATGTTGCCAAATGATGGAGGTGTCATCCACATACCGTAGATATAATTTCGGTGTTAATGAGTCTAGGGCGGTCTTTTCGAATTCCTCCATGAAAATTTCCGCTACCACCGGTGAAATTGGAGATCCCATTGCTACTCCTTCCGTTTGTTTGTAGAGTTTTGCTAGAGCTAAAAAGAAAGTATTATTTAAACAAAATTCTATTAAATCATACCTGTTGTCCGGAATGAGTTTCCTGATGATACATAAGGTGTCTTTAATCGGGATGTTGGTGAAAAGCGATTGCACGTCTAGGCTGACTAAAATATCAGTTGGTTCCAGGTTGATTTTCTGAAGAATCTCTACTAGATGAGCGGAATTTTTGACAGAGCGTGATGTGTTACCTACTAGTGGACGTAACTCTGTCGCGAGAGTCTTAGCCAATTTTTGGGTAAGTGAATTTACCGAACTGACGATGGGTCGAAGTGGGGTATTCTCCTTGTGTATTTTCGGAAGTCCGTACATTTTTGGTGTATGAGGATCTGAAGGGATTAATTTGGCATATTTTTCCGCTAATATAGGATTTTTCTTGATGAATAGCGTTAATTTCCGGTGGAGGGCAGCAGTTGAATCTCTCTTCATTTCGGTATATAGTCCTGTCTGTAGAATATCTCGTATCTTCTCCTCGTATTGTTCCTTGTCCATAACTACCGTTGCGTTTCCTTTGTCCGCTCGCATAATCGCTATTTCCTTCGTTTGTTTAAGCTCTTTTAAGGCTTTCCGTTCTTTCGAGGGGATATTCGTCGCAGGTGGCACTGCTCGCTTGATGATGTGGGAGACCTCGTGTCTGATTTCAATCGCTTGCAGAAGACCTCTGATTGCCGGCTCTATTCGCTGAATGATTTCTTTTGTCGGAATTCCTGTTGGAGTAAGCGCGAAGTTGAATCCTTTGCTTAACACATCCTCTTGTTCCTTGGTTAACTGCATTGATGAAAGGTTCACTACTACGTTGTTGCTTGTCGTCGGCATTGGTTGTGCTGCTTCTAATGTTGATTCTAAACTCCTGAATTTCCGTTCCTGTATCGTTTTATTCTTGATGAATTCTGCTTCTCTGCATTCTGAAATGAAAGAATGCACACGGAAAAACCAGATACAGTCATCAGCGATCGCGGAACATGCAACTACAGAGGACCATACAATCGATTTCGACAATGTGCAAATTCTGGCCAGGACAAATCAATATTATCAACGGATAGTACGAGAAGCAATAAAAATTTCTAAACATCCACAGAACTTCAACCGAAACACCGGATACAAGTTATCAGCAGTTTGGCTACCTGCCTTAAAATCTGGTAAGAACAAAATCCGTACCCAGAAATCCTTAACTAATTTAACTACCTGATACTTATTAATTAACCTTAATTAACTAATTTAAACCCCCTTGTTTATATAATAATTGTCATTTGTAATTGTCGATCAGTTTGATAAAGGTCTCAGCAGAGACCGAAACGTCACGAATAATAAAGCGTAACAATGTAGAATCCGGAAATCTTTTCTTTCAATTCAAAATACACTGTGAAAACATTCACCAAACCAAAATATACGTTTTTTTTGTACAAGTTTGAAGTCATGTTAAACTTGGACGCAAATTTCCGAATCAAAAAGTATTCCCACATGAGACAGCCTATCAGGCAATCCATTTTATATACCCTCCCTGAGCTTTCTGATAAAATACTTTCAAAGAAATTAAATAACATTGGATTTGAAGACGGCTTCTATCTATCTGACACATCATATGAGCTCGTTTTCCGTAACAAGATCTAATAAATTTCTTGTAAACTCTGGAGTTCCCAAGGTCTGGGTCCAATATTAATTGTTCTATTCATAAATGACGTACCCAGCGTGACTCAAAAATTCTTTTTTACGCCGATGATGATAAGATCTTTCGGACTGTTGATAACATTTCGCACTATACTGTGCTACAAGATGATCTTAACGGATTCTTTGCTTGGTGCACTGGAAATAAGCTTTTCTGAAACATAGATAAGCGCAAAACTTATTACCTTCGGCCTTAAAAACATAATTGAAAACTGTAATTACAGCTTAAACTCTGTATCTGTACAAATACTCGATACAATCGTTGACCTTGTCATTGCT
The DNA here is from genome assembly GCA_963669355.1 of Chorisops tibialis. Classification (NCBI taxonomy): domain Eukaryota; kingdom Metazoa; phylum Arthropoda; class Insecta; order Diptera; family Stratiomyidae; genus Chorisops; species Chorisops tibialis. The sequence goes on from OY770262.1 coordinate 315,499,400, forward strand.
CTAGATCATAAACTAATTTTGCTTTATTATTTTAGTAATAAAGTATTTTGATCGAATTTGTTACCCTGAAATTTTGCTTTTTCGGTTTTCATGACTAAAATAACCTAAAAATGAAAAAATAAATATTCCGTCTGTCTGTACGCTGTACGCCGACATCTACGCTCAGCGCATATTAACTCCCAAACCCTTCAAGATAGAAAGTTTGAGGGTGTAAGGGCTCAGGGGGAAGTAAACGCTAAAACCGAAAACTAAGAACTCAAATATCTCAACTACGGTTAGCTAAAAAGCTGAAAATTGACGTATATATGGGGGAGTTTCTGGAGCAAACTTTAAAAATAATTTAATTTTTTTTTATCCAAGGGAAGCTAGAAACAAACTGTCCGCTGGATTTTTTTTTCAAATGATTATATCTTCGGAATTAGTTACAGTAAAAAATTAAAATTTTGGTACGATTAAAGTGGCATACAGATCCATTAGAATCAGCTTAAAGACAGGCTAATTATTGTAAGGGAGGGAGAGGCAAGTACAAAGAAAAACACTTAAAAATCAATATCTCGGTTATTTCTTATGCTGTATAATTGAAACTTTAAACATTTATATAGTTATACAAGCGAAATACGAGAAAAATATAACATTTGGACATAATAGCAATGGGGGAAAATGGGGAGCATTCCAAAAATGGTCTACTTCTACAATGGCGCTACAGCCCAAATTGGACTTTGGCCTCTTGATATTCAGGTTCCTTAACATTTTACATTACTTATTGTGGAAGGGTTGTTAGCCCTTCGCACAACCCTCTTTCTACGAATTTTTCATTTTCGTAGATTGAGGTGACCAAAGTATATCCAAGCAGGCAATGTGTTGGAATTATGTATTGCGTCGACCGGGATTTGAACTCACGACCTTCGCATTACAAGACCAACACGCTACCTACTAGGCTACACCCTAGCTTCCAAAAATGGTGCATATATAAAATTGAAATTTAGTCAAATTGTAGAATTAAATAATCTTTAATTTTGTTAAAAAATTTTACGTCGGGAGGTGTAAGGGGAGGTAGGTGGTAAGCAAAAATATCGAACATTTTGAGTGAAAGATAAAAACTTTAATTTTTCCATATGGATACATCTATTTGTTGTACATACAGAAAAAACAATAAAAATTCTACAATTGTTCTGCACCGACCCCCCTGGTCTAACGTGCACAAAGTGTTTCATGTGCAATGAAAAAATCCCATTAACTGAAAATTTTTGAATAAGATTTTAAGGTGGCAACTAGAAAATTTGCAAAATGCATTTAAAAAAAAATCCTTAAAAGAATGAAATACTAATTGGTCGAATACAATCAAAACTTCTAGCCTCCACTTCATACAAAATTATTTTTTCGACCATTTTTAAGATATCAATTATCACCTAACTATTAAAAGCTATCAATTTGAAATTTTCCAAATTTTTTTTTTAAAAATAATTGAAACGAAACTGCGTCAAAAGCTTTAAGATCGCGCTTGCCCTTCTACCCCCTTCCATACAAAAGTATGATGTAGACCAATTTCAATAAATCAATTACTAACCAACAAATTAAAAGCTATGAACTTAAAATGTTGTACAAGTACCTTCCAAGGGAAATAAAATAAGACTGCATCACAAATTCTACAATTCCCTTACCGCCGTTACCCCCTTCCATACAAATGATTAGTTTCGTGAATGTAAAATACACCGAACTTTATGAAAATTCCATGCAACTTCGTCTATGAAACTGACATTTTATATAGAAAAAATTAGACGTGATTCAAGCAATCAATTAAAAAATTATTAACATCCACCCACCCTTACTATCACTCCTTCGCCCCTCCCCTCATATAAGCCGAAACTTGCATAAGCGAATGAAATATTGATTACATGTGCTGCAGCTATTGATCGTATTCGCAATTAAGTGTTAAATTGACAACAGTCCTGCCCTAAAAAATGGTTCCATTTGTGAAAGGGGTTCCATTTAGTCATTCTTAACCACTCTACCTTTCATATTGACTTTCCTTGCATGCTCAACTTGTCCCAAAAATAATAAAGTTGCGTCCATCTTGTTGGCAGTTTATTTTAAAATAAATGTAATAAAATGTCCAATTTTGAAGCTTAAAATTTCAATCAAAAATTGTAAGATTTTGTGTTTTTTTTTTTCAAAACTCATGGAACAACTCGTTCAGGTTGTAGCCCCTTCGGTACATATGTATATCAATTATTAATAATCCACAATAGGCGGTCTTAATGGGAAATACTTTATTAGAAAAATAAGCTAAGCATTTTTCCATTCACGAACTATGGCTTTTCTATCTCCGACTCTTTCACTTTCCACCTTTTGACTATCCCGTCCAAATATCAATTGACAACTACTTCTATCGCGCTCTAAGCTACAAATATTTCGGTTTCCACCTTTCGACTGATTCTGTCCCATTCATTCAGAGCACATTTTCACGAACGACCGCCCTTTTTATATCGTGTTTGCCGGCTTTTCATGCCAAATCATTTCCTTATCGACCGCTTTCGGTGAAAACACTTTCTTGCCGACCGCTTTAGGCCGAAATCCAATGTCGAAAAATTTTTGTTGGTTGAAGACCTTGAACATTCGATGACCGGCATAGTGTTTTCATATACATGATCGGAATTTGTGTGCACGTGTACTTGTTGTTATTTTCATGAATACTGGAAGATTGCGAACAATAGATGAGCGACTAGGCCTGACATGTAATACAATAAAAGAGCGGGAAAAATCAAATGCAATAGATTCATGCTTAAGTAAACGTACTCGGTCACTCAGTCACACAATAGACAAGCGACACGATTTGTTAAATGAAAGTATTGAAAAAGGGTGTTAATAAAATTTTAATTAAATAAATAAAAACCGAACTACTTTTACGTATTCTACACAAATACATAAATAAGTTTATAATTATTCGACCCCAAAACATTTTTTTGTTTCAAAATTTAAAAGTATCCATGTTTTCATTTTGTAACTTGATTTTATTAATTTAATTGATTTCGAAATTTTTTCACAGATAAGGTCCTTACAATTTTATTGCACATGCACACTTAGTAGCAATTCCTTAAAGTTCGACACGTTATTCGTGTAGGCTATGGTTCTTTTACGCTAAATATCTTGGTAATTTACTTCAGTTTATGTGAGACCACAAACCGTACTGAAACGACCAATAAATCTACAACTGGCGGCTATAAAATTCAGTACGATGCCATTCAGTGGTAAATGTTTACACGAATTCCGTCGTTAGGCTCTCTGGCCAAAGGTTGCCTCATTTCTATCGTTATTTATGGAAAGTGCTTGTGGTCTCAAGCTTATGCCCACAAATCAATAAATTGGTTGTAACGATGGCACCGAAAACACTTGTTGTACCAGCAAATTGCCAGTTACGAGACGTCTGTATTTTGTGGCTAAGCACTACAGGAAACGATTCCTTCTCCTACACTCTGTCCTGGCTTTTCAAATGGAATACTTGGTAAAGATTATTATGGAAGATACATATACTTAGCCTCGAACCTTACCTTACATCGAAATTTGTTTGGCGAATATGTATTTTTTTTCGTATTAGATTGCTAGCAATTGATTGAATGAAATACTATTCGTGTCAAACGATATCGATATTATTATTTGCTTTGATAGGTATAGCTGGTAGTTAACGTAATTGATTTGTTTGAATGTGTGTTTCTGAGTAGGTAAATATTGCTTATACATATATCAAGGTAACCGTCGATTACAAACATTATTTACATGACTTCGTAACGAACAGTAAGCATTTATTCTGTTTTACTACCTTTACGACAGAAAAGTATTCTTCATCTACTACTTTTAGACTGGGACCATGGAGTCTTTAAAAACGACGGAAAATATCCTAATTTTCCGGTAATTTCCAGTCAAGCAGAAAAGTGCCAACAATAATTGAGATAAAATAAATGCGATGCAGCCTATTCGATGTTCGCCCCAAAAATGCGGGGCATATGTATAATTCGACTTTGCCGTATAAATAATTACACAAGGATTCACTTGAACAACTCAAAAAGCTAAATTTCAAGTAAATTATAAAACCTTTATTTAAAATCAAACAATAATACACAAACCTGACGAAAAGTTTCGAAATGTTTCTCAAGATCTCTTGAATCACTTCGAATAGATCTTAGAAAAGGTGCTGGCAATCCTTTCATATTTCCCCCCTCTGATGTATGCAAAGTAGCGAAGCAGTAAGCTTAAATATTTTACGATGTGAATAGGAAGCCGGAAAGGCGCTTTTCTCCGTCATTAATCACAAAAGCACTTGTTGAAGCAGCTCAATATTATGTAAATTCCACATATACAGGAAGTGATGTCGCGCGGCTTCATAATATCCATAACATCTCCTTATCTATGGAGCGTATCGGAAAAGATACATGAAAGCATTCGCGGCATCCCCATCATCAGTTGCGATACACCGATCAAATCCGGGCCTTATATTCGAATTAAGTGCAGTATTATTATTACTATACATTGGGTAGTAAGTATATGAAAAGGGGGGTTGATGGAATTGTGCCTGGAATGGGAGGATTACAATCGGTAAGCTTCTGTCAATGGGCCAACAATTGTGGATTATGTGAGATTTTCTGGTAGGATATGACGGTGAATGCTATAAATAATGTTTTTGATGATTCCTGTGGTTTCGGCGCGGTGCGAAACTTCACAATAAAGTAAATAATAATGAAAATTTACGTGCGGAAGCTTTACAATTGTTAAGTATGCACAGTACAATGGATAATCCGAGCGTATCGATTAAGTCAGATTGCGGACAGAATATTCATGATTGCCAGATTATTTAATAGATAATTTCAGAAAATGATCACACGAGAGAGTGCGTATTTTAAATGAAGGGTATTTTGATTACAATTGGGCGATTTGAATTGAATTTCAAATGAAATTGGTTTTGATTTGAATAACTAGGTGTCCGTCAGTTTCACATATCTGGAGTTCTATTTAGTGGAAGCTGATAAGTCTTCACAGTGGAACTTTGTTTGTCTGAATTGTAATAAAAATCCACTTTCATTCCAATATACACAGAGCAATAAACCTTGGTAAAATCAAACAAAACGTTGTTTTATTTAGCGCCTAACAACGAAATAGGTAATACTAAATAATTGGGAATAGTTAATTTACTAATGAGCAAGTAGTTATACAACTATGGAATCATCGATCAACTTGTTTTCAATGGTTAATTTGCAAATGTTAATGGTTGCATTACAATTACATTGTTCTTTAGCATATAACATTTAGTAAATAAAATAAAACCTGAATAAATAATTTAGAGATATATAAAAAATGTATTGTTTTCAATGGTTAAAAAACATTTTTGATATTATTACAGCTGGGCAATTTTCAGGAAATTCCAGGAGTAAAACAAAAAATAATTTAAAACAAGAAAAAAGAAAAAATGACTCAAATTTTTAATAACTTTTGCTCTTATTTTCGCATATAATTAATGACTCCAAAGTCATTTTTTCCCTCTTAAATCTATTGCCGCATTCTCAACAACATTAGCTCATTATTTCATTATTTCATTGATTGTGTTAAGAGGAAACCCTTCCTGCGAATCCTTTGTCGTACTTCTTATAATTTCTTTCTTTCGTAATGTTCAATTGGAATTAATAATATTTGGTGACAAAAGCGAATGCGGAACGAAAACTACACATAAGTCCAAATCTGTGACAATATTAGAAAAATTTTGAATTGAATGAATTTTCTGCAACTTTATTTGATGTTCCTGGTGTAGAGAATATTAAACTATTGTGTGTGGCTATTTCTCCTGGTAACAGAAAACTATATGTTGTCACTATTTACACTCCGTCTCCATCACCATCTTCTACTTACGAATCGGTTTACAACGCAACGGATACCCTCTTTAGTATCCTTCAACCGTCCGATGAACTTCTGATTCTTGGTGACTTCAACTTGCCTTACATAGACTGGATACGTTCCGATGACGACGACCAATTATTGCCTTCATATTCATCATGCCCTCGTCATGAAATTCAATTTTTGGACGACATGCTGTCAACTGGACTTCTACAAGTGTGTCCCATTCCAAATGCTTACGGCAGATATTTGGATCTTGTTTTTTCGATCGATGCTAGCTCTACAACTGTTACTCGCTGCTACAGCCCTTTGCTGCCTGTATTACCTATTCATTCAGCTCTTCAAATTGATTTCAAACTTCATTCAAATTCTACAGATTCTAAATGTAGTGTTAACACTTATTTTAACTTCACTAAAGCTGATTTTGATGCCTTAAACTCTGACATATCTAACTGTGACTGGTCGTCTGTTCTTGATGAGCCTGATATTAACATGGCGACTCTAAATTTTAATTCCATTTTATATGGGTGTTTCATACGTTGCATACCTATCTCCCGTTCGAACCCTCCTAAGAGGTTTCCCTGGCTTGACGATTGCTTACTTCATCAAAAAAATCTGAAAACGAAAGCTTGGAAAACGTATTGTTACTCAAGAAACGACTCGGACCTTTTGCTGTACTGCAACCTAAGGGATTCCTTCAATTCCCAATTCCGTGGTGCTTATTCTCAATACCTACAGAATGTTAAATTATCATTAATAGACAAACCTAAACAGTTTTGGAAATATGTCAATTCAAAAAGAAACTCTGACGGCTATCCAACTAGTATTTCTCTAAATGTAAGCACTAATCCTATTGCGATCAGCAATTTATTTAACCACTTTCGCACTGCTTTCTCCAGTAGTGCCTCAATAACTGGCTTCAATGATTTTCAATACTTGGCAAAGTTCCCTTCTACTTCCTTAGTGCTAAAAAATTTCTTTATTGATGATGCAACCATTTTAAAATACATTGGGGACATTGCCGATGATTTCTTTGCGGGCCAGATGGTATTCCTGCGGCTGCAATTAAGAGGTGTAATTTAACTCTTTTACCTATTCTTGGCTATCTATTTAATTTATCCCTTCGATCCGGTGTTTTTCCATTATTTTGGAAATTCTCTACTATAACACCTTTACATAAATCTGTTAAGCGCGATGTTATAAGCAATTACAGGCCAATTGCCATTCTTCCTTGTGTTACTAAACTGTTTGAGTCAATTGTTCGCGATGTTTTGTACTTCCATTCTAAGTCGATATTGGGATCGTTTCAGCATAGCTTTGTGAAAGGCAGATCCACCGTTACTAATTTGATGCAATTCTCTAACTTCTGTCTTTCTGCTCTCGAGAATAGGCAGCAGGTTGACTGCATTTATACAGACTTCAGTAAGGCATTCGATAAAATTGATTACCTTATTCTTGTGCACAAGCTTAACTGGCTTGGTTTTCCAATAGGCTTTGTTTCGTGGATAAAGTCATATCTTACTAATCGTGTTCAAAAAGTGCTATTTCGTGGTGCCTTATCTTCTGAGATTTACAACTTTTCCGGTGTTCCTCAAGGTAGTCATCTTGGACCACTGCTATTTTTGTTGTTTATTAATGATGTGAGCGCATTTATTGCAGACTCGAACATTCTACTCTATGCTGACACAGTGACCTTACGAGTTTTTATAACTGGTGTGTACTTAACAACTTACCTCTTAATATTAGTAAATGCACTACTGTCTCGTATTTTAAAATTAAAACACCAATTCTATTTAACTATATTGTAGATGGGACCGCTCTACTTCGTTCTGATAAAGTACGGGATTTGGGGGTATTATTTAATAGCACTTTCACATTCGACGACCACGTTGACCATATTGCCAGTAAAGCTAGCGCTATACTTGGTTTTATCAAAAGAAAATCCAAAGAGTTCAATGATCCATTCGTTACTAAAATTTTGTACTGTGCCTTTGTCCTTTCTATTCTGGAGAATGCGAGCCCTGTCTGGTCTCCATTTTATTCTGTTCACATAGCTAGAATCGAATCTGTGCAGCGTAATTTTTTAAGATTTGCCCTTCGTGGCGTTCCGTGGTCAGATTCGCTTAGGCATCCATCTTATGCTGATCGTCTGAATCTTCTTTCGTTGGACTCCTTGGAGAACAGACGTGTGCACGCAAGAGTGGTTTTTGCTTTCAAAATTATAACTGGAGTTATCGACTATGACCAATTGTTGTCTTTGATTAATTTCAATGTCCCGAATCGTGCCCTGAGAAATAACGAATTTTGTAGAGTCCCACAGCATCGCACTAATTATGGATTTCATGAACCAATTTCGTCTATGATCAGACTTTTCAATCAAAACAGTTGGACTTTAACATGACCCCTACCCAGGTAAAAGATCAGCTCTTTTGAAGTTGAATTAAATTTCATTGTCACTTTTTTTACAATTTTCCATTTATTGTTTGTTATCTCATCTTGTTGTTCCTTATTATTTTTGTTTTTTATTTTAGTTTTTATATTTTATTTATTTTTTTCTTATTATTGATTGTTATCTATTGTATTTTGTTATTTTATTTTTATTTTTATTTTATTTATTGACTTCTTATTTGATATGCATTTAATTGATTTTTCAAAAGTTCTCGTTAATGTCCACGTCTCGCTGCCATAACAGAGCACAGGTTGTTCCTGCGCACTTTCTTGGATTTCATTATTTTAAGTACCCAATAAATGCTAGTATTATCCGTCATATGATTTCGTCTGTTTCATTGCCGTCCTTCGCTCGATTAGCCTCAAGATATATGATATATGTCCACACTCTCCAAATTATATTCCGCATTGTTATGTTTTGTATGTTAGGCGTTATCCTTCCTGTTTGAGTCATTACTTTTGTTTTGTTTTCGTTAATGCGCAACTCGACTTCTTTTGCGGTGAATTCAAGATTAACAAATACCTCCTTAGCACTAGGGAAGGATCTTGCTAGGATGTTAATGTCTTCAGCGTATGCTACTAGTTGGGTGGACTTGACTAGTAGTGTCCCGTTGGTATCGACTGATTTTTCGGACGACATACTCTAGTGCCAAGTTGAAAAGCATGGGGGCTAGACCTTCTCCCTGCTTTAAACCACATTCCGTTCGAAAGTTGGTTGTGGAATCGGTTTGTATTCTCACTTGGGATGCAGTGTTCGTCATTGTGAGTCTTGTTAGTCGGACTAGTTTTTGAGGAATTCCAAAGTCAAGCATGATTTGGTACAGTACGCTCCTGTCGATACTGTCGTATGCTTGTTTAAAATCTACGAAGATTTGGTGCACGTCCGTGCTATATTCCTAACATGTCTCAAGCACATGTTTCTCTAAGAATATCTGGTCTGTTGTAGATCGTCTGAATCCACCGTGGTACTCGCCAATTATTTGATTAGTATAGGGCTAAAGACGACGTTCAATTATTTTTGTCAGTATTTCATAGGACGTACACAATAATGATATTCCTCTGTAATTCTCACAGCAGAGTTTTTCTTGGACATATGATGCTTTTTCGTAAATCGTCGGGTATGTTTTTCAATCTCCAAATTTTGCATATCATACTGTGTAGTATTTCAGCGATAGAGTTTCCACCATTTTTCAGAAGTTCAACTGGTATTTCGTTGATCCCGGTGCTTTGTTTAGTTGTTGAACACATAGGGCTGCTTTGATTTCGACAAGAGTGGGTAGTGTCGATGATGGTTCTTCTTCATCAGTTGAGGCCTCAATTGGGATGTTGTGTACCGTGATCGGTGCTAATGGGATGGGATCGAGAAGACGTTCAAAGTAGGAAGCCCATCTTTTTTTGATTTCATTTTGGTGCTTCCTTCGTTTTCGCCTACAGGTCTTTTTCGCATACCGCCTAACCTCGTCATATCTATCTTTTTTGGCTCGTGTTGGTTTTTCAATAAAAATTTTGAAAGCCTCGTTCTTTCAATCTATTGCATCGCGACATTCTCGGTCGAACCTATCATTATTCTTTCGCCGTGCTTTACATCCTAATACCTCTTCTGCGGAGGATTTGATGCAATCTCGTATTTTCATCCACACATTCTCCACCGGCATATTTTGGATATTTTCATATATTGGTGTCAGGTGTTTATTACATGCTAACATGTAAGCCTGCGCCACCGTTTCGTCGTTAAGCTTAACGACATTGAATTTGCGAGCTCTACTCGTTTTCGAATATCCACGACAAGCTATTTTGCATCGATACTTAGCTCTAACTAGATAGTGATCAGAGTCACAATTCGCACCGCGGAGAGCTCGTACATCAAGCATTATGCTGGAAGCAGCCTTTTTCTCAATTAGAATGTGGTCTATTTGGTTAAAGGTGCGATCATCTGGTGATGCCCACATTCGTGTGTGAAAAATCCCCTAAGACAATTTTTAGGTCATTCGAGGGCAGTGAATCATATGTTGTCTTTAGGGTGGCATAAAATTCGTCTTTAGCTATATCGTCCTAGTCTTCTATTGATGCGTGAACGTTGATCAACCAAGTGTTGAAAAATTTAGTCTTTATTCGGATTGCACACAATCTTTCGCTTACTATTTTGAAGCTCGTGATGTGCTGTTTCAATTTTTGTCAATGACAAAAGCGACTCCAAGCTCTCTGCTTCCCGGCAATTTTTTACTTGGATAGATTGTGTGTAATCTCATGTCCACGATTTCGTTACCGAGCCATTTCGTTTCTTGGATGGCAGTTATGTTGATGTTGTATTTTGCCACTTCTTCGAGGAACTCTTTCAGAGCTCCTGTCCTAAATAAGGATCGGACATTCCAAAATCCTAAAGAGTAGTCCATTTTTCGTTTGTGAGTCCATCCTTTCTGATGCTGTTTTTCAGGTTTCTGGACAGTGTTCTTTTTCCGGTGATGCGTTGTCGGCGCCTCGCCCAACCCCCGACCTGGAGGACCGGTCCTACTTATTTATTACACCCTGGTAGAAAAAGGGTGGGAGTTTTCAGCTTATTATGCCATGCTGGAGTTCTCACAGCTATGCTGCGAGTCCAACTATATCATACTTTTTGCCTACTTACTGAGTCGCAATGGTGTTACTGGCCATTCAGGTTAGCTTCCCTCCTTCTTTGTCAACTGGGCTTGGGACCGGCTATGGCGGAGTTGTAACACATCTATATTCCAATTTCATAGCTTCAAATTTTTAATTTAGATACCATTGAAAAAGTATTTTCTTGAAGATGCGCCATTTCTGTGTTCTATGTCTCAACCTCTTTCAGTTTCAATTCTTCGAAGAATTTTGGCAAAGTGTGTGTGAACAAAGTTTTACAATTTTATATAAAATCTGAAAATTAATTCATTCATTCAAATCATCACATACGAAAATCAGACCAACAAAAAGAATACAAATTCTGGGTTCGTGCTTTTATAAAATTATGCAAATCAGCATAATTAACACATGAAGACATTTCATTATAATTATCGTGTTATTCCTTTAAATGCTCAACCTTAAATAATTAAAACCGAATTCCCTTACACATTGATATGCGTCTGTTTTACATCCTATTCAAAATGGTTCGTTCCTACATAATTCATGATCTAATTCTCCTTAAACTCAAAGGAGCTGAAATTAATTTAACAACCCGCCTTAACACTTGTCAAGTCAGAAAGCAGGTCAAACAATAATTCTCCGTGCTTCTTGTATTCCGTTTTGTATCTTTTTCGTTTTTTTTTCTTTTGTAAATCTTCAAGAAATCAGATAAGATCCAGGCCTCCATAGAGGAGCTTAACAAGACTCCCATCAGTTTCCGCTGTTCGTTATCCTCTTAAGACATCACCATTAATAAGGATCCGTTGATATGTTTTTAAGGCGACCACCGGGAAGAACTAAATTCTTCCCATAGGACAACATTATAGTTATGGTATATCCTTTCACATATACTCGTATATAAAGTTGACAAGAAAATATATACCCTATATGTATATAATAATGTCTTACGTACAATGCGATGACATTCCGTACTGATAAGGGTCGTACTAATTAAAGATTACAGCCCAAAGCATCCCGAAGACACCAAATAGGATATTTGATACAGGATTATGTTGTGCTGCAAAATGTTTTGTCTGTGCGTTTATATAAGTGTATTACATATCAAGGACATCAATTGTACGTTAAGAGTTCTTCACTGCTCTAATAGGATTTATCGAAAATTGTATGATGGAAAAAAAAATAATCGATGTCCATGTAGTACCGACACTTTTAAAGAACGCCCCTAATAATCACCCAGCAATAGAGCAGTTGTGATCCTTTAATGAATGACCTTGAAAATATACATGAAAATTAATTTCGAGAAAGTTAAAGTGGATTAATTTAATACCAATTGGAGTGTGTATCGCTATTACTCTCAAGGGTCGGATTTATACAAAGGTGTTGATTGGATATTTAAGGAAAGGATCTGAAATTCTGTAAGCTAAAGAATAATGCTGATAGTGAGAGAAGAAATGTGTACGGCGGTTTCTCATTTGCACAGTTCATTTTGAAGCAAGACTTTTTGAAGCCGGAAGTACTTCGACCCTGAGTGTTACTGAACAAAATACCAACTTCCTTCAATTCAAATTTATTAAAAATTTCTTTAAATTCAGTTTTTCATGAAATCTCTGTAATATAATATTAAATCACTAGATCTGCAAAAATTATAGTCAGTGTACTGTCAGTTCTACGATATTTCCCATTCTGTGCATTTATTTAATGGTTTGCGCGTTGGCAGAATCCTGCACCCGCCAAAGCTCAAGTTATCCTGGCGTAGGGCGAGCAGGAACTAATCAATCAATCAAACTCCTGTTAAGACCCCCTATAGGGCCATAGGACAGAAACAACTCTCTTCTAAAAGACGCGATCCTGAGCATCGGCCTTAAGCTGTTGCCACGACTTGTTTATTCCTCTGGCCTCCTGCTCAACTGCTCGCTTCCATGTGTTACATGGTTGACCAACCAGACCTCTTCCTTGAGGATTATAGTCCAGAACCTGCTTGGCGATATTTCGCTCTGGTTTCCTCAAAGTATGACCGATCCACTGCCACTTACGCCTTTGAATCTCAATACCTATTTTAGTCTGGCCAGTTGAACTAATGGACTAATCGAAAGCTAAAAGTAAAAAAAACTTACTGATTTCAGTAATCTTAATACTAGAGCCCTTCGGTAAACTTCAAGACATTTTGTTTCGATCTATTTTCTATTTCGATGGGCTTGAGCTCCAACATATGTGACTGACTCCAACAAAGTTACTGCGAAAGCTGTAAGAGTAAACGGCTACAAGGAAAACCTTAAAAAACCTTCTGAAGTTCGTTACGCTATGTTTAAGGATCTGTTTAAAACCATTCGTTGATTTCTTCGCAAAGACCGAATTTTAAACAAACAAATGGTCATGACATGATTTTATTTTACATGGGGCGTTTGGAAGTCTATAGTGGGCCCTAGCAGTACTACTAGGGAACCGAGATTTGCCCCAGCTAGGTCCAAATATTTGTTATTAAAATTATCCTGTCAATAATTAAATATTGTCTATTATCCTGCACAAACAAACAATGTCAAATTTTAAATTAAATTTAATATTTTAAGACACAATATAAAGCAGAAATATAAGGGAAGCAATGCTTCTCTTGCTTCAATGTACACCCGACACTACTGAGTACCCGGAAATAATCACATGCAAACTGACCTAAAGCTAGGGTTCTCCTAGTGGTCGCTGGTCTAAATGCGAAGGTCGTGAGTTCAAATCCCGGCCGACGCATAATTCCAGCACACTGCCTGCTTGGGTTGGTTACCCTCTATCTACGAAAATGACAAACTCGTTGATAGAGGGCTGTGCGAAGCTCTAACAACCCTTCCACAATTAATAATTAATAAATGTTAGGAACCTGAAGGTCAGGCGGCCATGGCCCGATTTGGGCTGTAGCGCCATTGTAGAGGAAGAAGAAACTGACCTGAAGACTTCTTCCAGGATTCCGGTTTTACCCGCATTGCAAGCAAGTTCTCTGCGGTTTTTTTAAGAATATCACTAAATGCTACGCCATCCACAGGGCAGAAGAATTTCAATATTAACTTAGACTTGGATAACTTGTTAAATTCCGTCCAATCTATTAATGCTGCTTATTCTGATATTGAGATTATTCTCGCGGGCGATCTCAATGTTCATAACATTGTATGGCTCAAACACTCTTCCCATACAGACCAGCCGGGCGGAGATACTGAGCTGGACGGATTAGCGCAACTGGTGACTATCTACCGCCTACCTGACATTGCAGGTCATTTTGCAAGTTTACTTGACCTTTTTCTTACTACTCATTTATTGGGAAATTCGACTATTATCTGGTTCGCGTACAATTTCCAATCTCCGCAATAAGTCCATCGGCAACAAAAGCTTCCTGTAAAACAGTTTAGCGTTTATTAGAGAGCTAACAACTTTTTCAGTGCTTTTGGTTCGAAACAGTGCTTTGCCAAAAAGTTGTGACTTTGCAGCAAAATCTCTAACCGAGACAATTCTAAAGGGTATGAAATTCTTCATAGCTTTTAGCCTCGAAAGGGACTTACCTTTGAAGGGTTCCTACTTCACAAAGGAGTGTCTTGATGCAACTAGAGCCAAGAAGCAGTCATTCCAAAAGTATCGAAACAACCCGACAGCAGGTACCAGTGACTTATTTATATTGGCAAAAAGCACATGTAATAGAATTTTGAAATATGCTACGTTCGAGCATGACCAAAAACGTCAGCTTAAGATCGTTGATAATCCCAGGAATTCCAGATCTTTTTGGTCGTTTTTGAGATCTGTCAACAATAATTTTATATCATCTTCAACACCTCCTCTGCGTGATGTTGACCAAACTTTCGTCGATCCTGGGAAAAAAGCCAACCTGTTTGCAGCGGGTTCCGGCAGAAACTCTAGACTCTTACAGTCAAATAAGAGTCCCTCTCAACTACCACCCTCCGAATTGTTACTGCCACACCTTTGTTTTCCAACTAGGGTTATTTCCAAGATCCTGAAAGAGCTAAGTGCTAACAATTCGGCTGGTCCAGATAGCATCCCTCATTGTCCTTCAGAAATGGGCATCCTCTCTGACTAAACTACTTCATACTCTTCCATGAAGCGATGCAAAGCAAACTCCGCTAACTATTATCTTATTGCCATTCTGTCAGTGCTTTCGAAGTTAATGGAAACCGCTATTAATCATTGCATAGTAAACTATATTGTGGAAAAATACCTGATCAACGATGCCAACATGGTTTCCGTTCAGGACGTTCTACGGGAGATCTCCTAGTACATATTACTGAACGTTGGAACTCTAGCATACACAAATTCGGAGAAGGGCTAGTACTTGCGCTTGACATTGCTTAAGCATTTGATAGGGTTTGGTATGTTTCAAAGCTAAGCTGAAAAGCTTTTGGCTTTAACTCATCCTCCCTGCAATGGATTGAGAGCTTCCTCTCGTAGCGCTCCATACGAGTGGCACTAGACGAAGTTACGTCTGCCCATTTTTTATTGATTCCGGAGTCCCTCAGAGCTCAGTCTTACTACCCACCCAATTTTTAGTCTTCACTAATGACCTTCTGGCTTCAACTTTCAATCGGTTTTACTGATGACAGCACGCTTGACAACATCTTCCAATTGGACTCTGCTGCGAAGGCACGTCCAACTTCAATGTTCTCATGTCTTAATAAGTTAATGGGTTCATAAAACTCTGACCTCAACTTAATCCTGGAATGGGGCAGGAAAAACAGTGCATCGAAAACTCAGTTTTGTCTGTCGCTATAATGTCCTGCAGTGGTCAGCAGATTCTATCTTCTGCAAACTTCACGTTACTTAACGTAAAATTTAATAATCGTCTTGAGCAGAGTCAACATATCTACGAAATCGCTCTTGATGCCTCGAAACGTTTAGATATTCGGCAGAAGTGTAAGAAAAACTTTTCTGCGCCTGAACTTGCTACCATCCATAAGACTTATATCCGGCCATGTCTTGAGAACAACTTGCATGGGCTGGTGCAAAACCTCACAACTAACGTTACTCGATTGTATACAAAAACATGCGTTTCATCTAATTTTATAGTTTTTATAGTTTTAGTGTTGAGGTGTCAACTAGTGTCTAGTGTTCTTTCCGTGATTTTTTTTTTGTTTGATTTTTAATTGTATTTCTTAGATATTTTTTTTTCCGACATGGTTTATAAATTGGATTAAGTCTTATCTATTTAATAGAACCTACCAGGTTATCTTTCGTGAGTGCACGTCTAAGCCATTTACTGCGCTTTCTGGGGTCCCTCAAGGAAGTTCTATTCCACTTCTATTTATCCTGGCCATTAACGATGTAGCCTCTGTTTTTAAATATTCGGAAGTACTCATCGATGCTGATGACATTAAAATCTTTAGGTCTATTAGTTTTAACTCAGATAATCTTCTTCAGGAGGATTTGTTAAATTTTAGCAACTGGTGTCGCAATAATGGCCTTCGATTGAATTTGGATAAATGTCATGTAATGTCATTTACTCGGAAATTCTCACCGTTTGTAGTAACTTACAGTCTCAATGATTGTATTTTAGATCGTGTTAATTCAGTCATTGACTTGGGCGTTACATTTGACCAAAAGATTGATTTTGGCTTGCATATAAATAAGATTGTGCAAAAGTGTAATTCTATGCAGGGTTTCACCACTCGCTTATCCAAAGAATTTAACAATTCCTTTGTTAGGTTGAGTCTGTATAACACCTTTGTCAGATCTCATCTTGAGTATGCTTCTCAAGTTTGGTCTCCCTATTATGATGTGCATATTGGCAGAATAGAATCTATTCAGCGCAAATTTGTGAGAATAGCATTATGTCACTTTAATTGGAATGACAGAGTTCGTCTTCCTCCTCATATTGACCGGCTTCAGCTACTAAATATGTCATCACTCTCGAGACGACGTGAAGTTGCTGACGTAGTTTTTGCTCATCAACTTCTCACTGGGGTGGTTGATTCCTCCTCACTTTTGGGTTTGATGCAATTTGCTGTTGGTCAATTTTTACCGAGGCATCCTAGATTGTTGCAGATTTGCTTTCACCGGACTAACTATGGTATGAGTGAACCGATTTCGCGTCTTGCAAGAGAAGTTAATGATAATATTGATGTATTCGACTTCTCTATAGATAAAGTATGTTTAAGACGCAGACTTAACGCTAGTTGACACCAATTTATGTTAGTTTTTGTCTATTTACTGTTTATTAATGTGTTGGTGTAGGGATATTGACGTTTGTTTTGTCCCTTCACTAAATGATGAGCCACAGGATAAAATGATTTCCATCTTTTATACTTGGAATCGATTTTATGGCAATTCCTTGCATTAATCCTGATAGTGATAATTGGACTAATTGGAAATGAAATCGTTCCGGGTGCTATAGACTCCCTCCAGCATCGCCGAAATGTCGGAGATAGATAGATATTTATATGATAAATATATTAAAGGGTTATACCCTATGAACGCCCAGGTTGGATCAGACAACACTGGACTAGAACACGTCATGGGGAGGCATGGTGACCCTTGGGTCGACGCTTCACGACCTTGGATTAAGAGACCCGAAAACGGCGAATTATTTGTGGAGTTCTGTAGTACTCGGCAAATGG
Source organism: Chorisops tibialis (assembly GCA_963669355.1). NCBI lineage: Eukaryota > Metazoa > Arthropoda > Insecta > Diptera > Stratiomyidae > Chorisops > Chorisops tibialis. The sequence goes on from OY770262.1 coordinate 315,516,922, forward strand.
TCATCGGAGGGACCCTTTTTCCACACAAGAGTCATCATAAAACATCTTGGGTTTCCCCTGATGGTGTTACTCAGAACCAGATCGACCATTTGGCTATAAGTCGCCGATGGAGAAGATGTCTCCTCGATGTGCGAGCGAAACGTGGAGCTGACGTGGGGAGCGATCACCACTTGATGGTTGCCTGCTTGAGATTGTGTACAGCAGCTATCCGACGACCACAAATTCTTCAAATGAAGCGCAAGCTTAATGTGGATAAACTCATAGATCCCAACAAAAAACGCGAATACACCACCATTCTACGCGAAAAGTCATCCACATTGGGTGAACATGAAATGCGCACACTGGACGCCAATTGGGAGGCAACCAGAAACACTTTTCTAACTAGTGCTGAAGAATCTGTGGGATATGTGCAAAGCGGTGAGAAACCCTGGATGTCACAAGACACATGGGACAAGGTTGGCAATCGGAAAAAAGCCAAATTGGCAATCATCTCTCAACCAGATGTCAACCAACGAACGCCCGACTTGAGGCAGAACTACCGCGATGCTCATATACAGCTTAAAAAGGCTGTTAGACGCGACAAGAGAAAGGCCATTGAAGATCTGGCAAACAAGGCAGAATCTGCGGCTTACCTTGGGGATATGGGTTCACTTTTCAAAATCATGAAACAGTTGACGAACAGAAATTTCACCGCCAACCACCTGGTGAGAGATGTCAACGGAACTCTCCTTAATATGAGTGAACACCAGTTGCGACGATGGAAGGAATACTTCTCTGATATTTTAAACATCTTATCAGATGAAGATATTCCGGAAACAGAACAACTTCCAAACATCCAACCGCAACAATCCTCTATTAGGGACGATCCCCCAGATAAGGAAGAGATAGTTTCCGCCATTCGGTCAATGGCGGGAAGGAAAGCTCCAGGTATAGACGGACTGCCAACCGAACTCCTCAAAGCGGACCCGGAAGTAACAGCCGATATACTCCTCCCACTCTTCACTAAGGTGTGGAATGAGGGAAGATATCCGACTGAATGGAAGGAGGGCGTCATTGTGAAAATTCCGAAGAAGGGCGACCTTCGGGATTGTGGCAATTGGCGTGGTATATGTCTACTTACTGCCGTATCAAAAATTATGGCTAAGGTAATTCTCAATAGGATTAGTGATGTCGTCGAGAGCACTCTCGAAGTTTATCAGGCTGGATTCCGTAAAGGGTCGTCTTGTACCGACCACACAAATACCCTACGGATAATATTAGAGCAGTCAGCCGAAATGGGTTCGCCACTACATCTCATGTTTGTGGACTTCGAGAAGGCTTTCGACAGCGTTAAGCGAGATTACATATGGAATGCTTTGCGTAGGAGAGGTATTCCAGATAAGGTCATAGCTATGATTAAAGAATCCTACGAAGATGCAAGGTGTCGTGTCTTGCATAGAGGAGAGCTGTCCGAGAGCTTTCCTGTGCGAACGGGTGTCAGACAAGGCTGCATATTATCACCAGCCCTGTTTCTGGTGGTAATAAATGACATCTTAAAAGCTGCACTGGAAGGTGGGGAAGGTAAAGGTCTTCAATGGAGACTATTTAACATCTTAAGTCACCTTGATTATGCTGATGACGTGTGTTTGCTTGCACATACCCGTTCGGACTTAGAGTCAAATGTTTGCTCGTTGCATTCTAAATGCAAAGAGGCGGGACTGAAAATAAATGTGCGTAAAACCAAGTACATGCACATGGGTTCGAACGCAAGCACACCGATTGTTCTTAATGGACAGGATGTGGAAGAGGTGCAAGATTTTTGCTATCTCGGAAGCATTGTCAGCATGGACGGCGGAGCCGAAAAGGATGTTGAGGCTCGGCTTAATAAAGCCCGTCAGGCCTTCGGTATCCTTTCCCCTTTCTGGAGGTTAAGAGAGATCTCCCTTCGCACGAAGCTGCGAGTTTTTGACGCATGCGTCAAATCCGTGTTGTTATATGGTTGTACTACGTGGAAAGTGACCGTTCGACTTACCAAGAAACTACAGACTTTCGTAAACCAATGCCTCCGGCGCATTTTAGGAATATTCTGGCCAGAAGTAATCTCCAACGACGAACTTTGGAGTACAACTCGCCAGACTAAAATAGGTATTGAGATTCAACGGCGAAAGTGGCAGTGGATCGGTCATACTTTGAGGAAACCAGAGCAAAACATAGCAAAACAGGCTCTGGATTATAACCCTCAAGGAAGACGTCGGGTTGGTCGACCATGTAACACATGGAAGCGAGCAGTTGAGCAGGAGGCCAGAGGAATAAACAAGTCCTGGCAACAGCTTAAAGCCGATGCTCAGGACCGCGCCTTGTGGAAGAGAGTTGTTTCTGTCCTATGCCCCTATAGGGGGTCTTAACAGGAATTTGATTGACCCTATCTCCTCTTTTCATATCCACGTAATACTCGCCAAACCGCTTACTCTGTGAGGCGGCAGATGCCTCAGATGGAGAACAGTGAAATTTAGGCAGTCATCAATTCCTCGGACATCAATGATGTGGAATGCATTATCGGCCAGTCTATTTCCAGCGAAATACAATCCCCGACAGTTCAAAAGCAACTTCCACCGCCATTTCAAGCTTATCCCATCCACATTTCATTTTTAGCTTTCCTATTTCCATTTGTTTCCCTTACCCATGTCGATCAAACTGTGCTTTACGCATTGAAGCGCTACTCCCTAAGTTATTTAGGTTACCATAAGAAAAATACTCGCACTGATCAATGAAAATCAAAATTAGTGAAAAGATGGTTGGCCAAAAGGCTAGGAGCCCTGAGACCCAATGGTCATGAGGCTATCAACTGATTCGGGCTATAGCACTGTTAAAGAGTGAAGCTCCACACGAAACAAAGGGTTAAAGTAAAATACATACATTTTACTTTCAATTTTTACCAATGCCACTGTAAATTAATGGAGATTAACTCCGATTGGAGATTATTAAGATTATGTCTTCCAATATATATGCTCCAATGTAAGTGATAGATAGACATCCCCAGACCAAACGGTAGCACCTACAGATTTGCAGTTTTTTCCATTAAGTTCTTTGAATCATGAAAGAACTATTAAAACTTTCAGATCAAAAAAAACCAACCTTAACCATTAAAAAAAGTGTTTAAATGGTTCCCCGTATAAAAACGGTCCACATTAAGTAGATGGGTCATTTTGGCGAAGTAAATTTATTAGCGTCTGCTGCTTTCACGCCTGACATCCAGGTGGCCATGGTTCGATTCCAGATATATATATTGTTTTTGCAAATATTTTTTTATTTTTTTTAATATTCGACTAGAGTAAAAGTTTCACAATTTCAGCGAATCTCGCAGCAGATGTGCCCGTGCGATTCAAGGCCAAGAATAATTATTGGTAATTAAACATGAATGAATGTTATATATTCAATGAATGTTATATATTCGGCTACGTAAACATACGAGAAGATCGGTTGGAGGCTATGTTGGAGTACGTCTGTTTATTCTCGAACGTCCAAATTACAAAAGGAAGAGGTTATAAGAAAAGTGAAAAAATAATATGCGCCAAGGTACACTGTTAAATTAAAGTATATGAAGTTGGCGGCATGACTTTTAATATACATATATAGTTCAAAATTATTCAACAATGTAGATAATTCATATCAATTAGATAATAAACAAAGGGAAAAAATGAAAAATAAAAAAAAAATTATCAAAATACTCGGTACCTTCACCCTTCTCACTAATTCTATAATTTTTATGGAAAAATAACAACAAAAGCCGTTTAGCGCCATGTCTAAAGTAATCTCTATGGCTCCTTAACCCTGCAAAGCTCTTTAAGCAATCCGAAAAGGCATTAGTAAGACTGTAATCCTAGGTCAACTGACCCACTTGTGAACAAAGCCATTTGTGGTCATTTGGCGTTCTAATGATTCGTCGAAAGATAATCTTCAACGACCGTAAAAGCAGCTCTTGTTAGCCAGAAACCTATGACACCACCTTCTCCTCCTACACTCTAGTTAAAGCTGCTTTTTGTAAAACAAATCTATAAAACATTGGACTGCTGGGCTATAATGGCGGTACCCTGGATCCTCCACACTTTTTCTACTCGTACCATAACACTACCATGTATGTGGGTTTGCTATTCGGTTAGGATAAAATTGGCTCGAGTGAAAATCGTGAATGCGCCTCACTTGCCACAAGCCCACACTATCTATCACGTTCATAATTTTGTAGAAATTCAGGCTACATTAGGCGCAAGTAATACTACGACTATGTAGAGTTATTCGACAAAAACCCAGTGTGATTGTGTGGTGGCTGTAATCAAGGACGACTTGTAATTATTTTATGTCGCAATTTAAGGAGAGCAAGAAACAAAACTAAACAACAAACTGCCATTAGGAACCGCTCGTACCTTCGTCCTTTGATGAATAAGAAACTCATTCCTTGTTGCACGGAGATTTAGGACTGTAGTTTATATTTGATTACAAAAGAAGATTAGAGGCTTTGACGATTATTAATGGAGTTATTATGGCCGTAAGATTGGGATTTGTTGTTTGCTCATTTATGGTTTTATTTTCTATAAAGGATATGTGGGTTTTTAATGAATATGTGTATGTGTTTTGAGAATAAATTTTCAATAAGTTTGTAACAAACTGGAGCCTTTATTGAGATATTGTGGTGATGTATGATGAATGCAAGTGCAATTTCGGGTGTTTTCGTTGTAGTTAAGCCTGATATCCCAAAGGTAAGGTAGAATAATGAAACTTAACTCGATTCAAGTTTATTTCGGTACCACCAATCTTGATCGAGTTGAGATTGCACTAGAAGCTATCGAAAATGGTGAGATTTCAATTAATTTTAGATTTATTTGATACATACCTGAATTGAATACGAACGAAATGTATGCTCACGCATAAGTAAACATAACCATATGTACATCACTCGAACCTCAAATTCAACTAATGAGCCTTGGCTTCGTATCTCCAATCGTTACTGAGAATCGAAATTTATGTTTCAGAAAGAAATTCATCTTGGATACAATACTCCAAACATCGTTATAACATACTCAGATAATCTGGTCTGCACTTTCCAGGACTTGTTTATTCCTCTGGCCTCCTGCTCAACTCCTCGCTTCCATGTGCTACATGGTCGACCAACCCTACGTCTTCCTTGAGGATTATAATCCAGAGCCTGTTCCTCATAGTGTGACCGATCCACTGCCACTTTCCCCTTTGAATCTCAGTGCCCATTTTAGTCTGCCCAGTTGTACTCCAAGGTTTGTAGTTCGTCGTAGGAGATCACTTCTGGCCAAAATATTCCTAAAATGCGTCGAGGGTATTGGTTGACGGAAGTTTGTAATTTCTTGGTAAGTCGAACGGTTACTTTCCATGTAGTACAACCATATAACAACACGGATTTGAGGCATGCGTCAAAAACTCGCAACTTCGTACGAAAGGAGATCTCCAGAAAGGGGAAGGGATACCGAAAGCCTGACGAGCTTTATTTAGCCGAGCCTCAATATCCTTTTCGGCTCCGCCGTCCATGCTGACAATGCTTCCGAGATAACAAAAATTTAACACCTCTTCAACATCTTGTCCGTTAAGAACAATCGATGTGCTTGCGTTCGAACCCACGTGCATGTACTTGGTTTTACGCGCATTTATTTTCAGTCTCGCCTCTTTGCATTTAGAATGCAACGAGCGAACATTTGATTCTAAGTCCCTTCTTCGGAATTTTCACAATGACGCCCTCCTTCCATTCAGTCGGATATCTTCCTTAATTCCTGACCTCAGTAAAGAGTGGGAGGGGTATATTGGCTGTTATTTCTGGGTCCGCTTTGAGGAGTTCGGTTGGTAGTCCGACCCTCCATTGACCGAATGGCGGAAGCTATCTCTCCTTATCTGGAGGATCGTCCCTAACAGAGGACTGTTGCAGTTTGATGTTTGGTAGTTGTTCTGTTTCTGGAATATCTTCCTCTGATAAGATGTTTAAGATATCAGAGAAGTATTCCTTCCATCGCCGCAACTGGTGTTCAGTCGTATTAAGGCGAGTTCCGTTGACATCTCTCACCATGTGGTTGGAAATTTTAAATAGTGAACCCATATCTTCAAGGGAAGCTACACATTCTGCCTTATTGGCGAGATCTTTAATGGCCTTTCTCTTGTCGCATCTAGTAGCCTTTTTAAGCTGTATATGAGCATTGCTGTAGTTCTGTCTCAAGTCAGGTGTTCTTTGGTTGACATCAAGTTGAGAGATGATTGCCAATTTCGCTTTTATCCGATCGCCAACCTTGTCTTACGTGTCTTGCCACATCCAGGGTTTCTCACCACTTTGCACATATCCCACAGATTCGTCAGCACTTGTTAGAAACGTGTTTCTGCTTGTTTTCCAATTGGCGTCTAGTGTGCGCATTTCATAACCGCTCAATGTAGATGATTTTTCGCGTACAATCCTGGTGCTCTTTTTATTGGGGTCTCTAAGTATATCCACATTAAGTTTGCGCTTCATTTGAAGAATTTGTTGTAGTCGGTTAGCTGCTGTGCACAATATCAAGCAGGCAACCATTAAGTGGTGATCGCTCCCCATGTCAGTTCAACCCTTCGCTCGCACATCGAGGAGACATCTTCTCTATCGGCGACTTATAGCCAAATGGTCGATCTGGCTCTGAGTAACATCATCAGGGGAAATCCAAGATGTTTCCTGTTGACTCTTGTATGGAAAAGGGTCCCTCCGATGACCATTTGTGGGGTACTTCAAAACTTCATAAATAATTCGCTGTTTTCGAGTCTCTTAATCCAAGGTCGTGACGCGTCGACCCAAGGATCACCATGACGTGTTCTAGTCCAGCATTGTCAGATCCAACCTGGGCGTTCATATCTCCTGAGATGATAATAATATCACCTTTTGGAACATGATCGAAGGTAGCACTCAGGTGACTATAAAACTCCTCTTTGTTAGCAGGTGTTGCGGTATTAGTTGGTACGTAGCATTGCAGAATTGTGACGTTTCAGACACTGGTCCTGAGTCTGATACCGATAATCCTATCCGAGATTGGTTCCCAGCTGATAAGACTGTTTCTCGCTCTCGGTGTAAGGATAACTGCCATTTTTGGTTTCATTCTAAGAACCAACGTGCAGAATGATGTTTGTTGGTGAACTCTACTGCCCCCATCCCACAAGGGGATGGTTAGCTCAGGTCCGTGGAGTCACTAATCTCCAAAGATCGTTGCATGACTTGGTAAAAACTCACCAACTACCCGCCTGCGGGGGCAGTAAATTCTGCTTTGAACCCGAAGCCATAGTCGAAGTCGAAGCTGTTGCGTCGAATGTTTGAAGAGCCTTTCGGCTCAAACTGTATTCGCTATACTGGGCGACGCCTTTTTAATACGGCAGTCTGCCATTGATCTAGATCAAATCTAGATAAAATGTAGACCTTAAGGAACAAAGACACTAAGGTCAAAATTTCTATTCATTTTGTCCTTAAGCTTCTTCTATACCTGTTTTTTTTCTGCAGTGTTTTAGTCGAAAGTACAAATTTAAGCATGTTGTACCTTCGGCTTTCGCGTAAGAATGCATTCAAGCTGTATTAGTTTCGCGATCCAAATTACGACGTTTTTCTCGATTTTTTCTAGGTTCTTCCTAGAAATTCGGCTGCGTCATCATTTGGAAAATAAAATAAGTTATTTTTAACCCCTATGAAATAAACATCATTTAAGAGGTATGTGTTAGGGGAACCCGGGGCACAACAAGGTACCGGGGCGGAATGAAGTTCGACATTTTTCGGTGTCAAAGAGGTGCTGCCTGCGAGCGGCAATAAATAGAACTACACCATTCACTTACTGCTCAACTACGGCAGCCATGTTATTCTTGTTTTCTTGAGCATTGGTGCGCGCAGTTTTCGTTCTGTGTTGCTCCTGTATTGAAACTCTTGAAGATTTTGTAGCCACGGTAAGGTATACATGCTTGTTTACATTACAACTATAGTTGGTACATACTTGAAGAACGTTTAATTATCTTTAGTTTCATGTAATTAAACGTTTGTTTACGTATCTTTCTCGACCTTACCCCACTAACCTGAATCGTGTCCCTGGGGCGGAATGAGGAAGTACTCCATTCTACCTGTGAATATTTATTTTGCTGTGAATTCTACTCAAAATCAGCTGAAGGTTGTGTCGCTTGTTCCAAATGCAAAAAATGGTCGTACAATTCCTGTGCGTGAATAGATAGTGAAAATATGAGGCTTGCCTAATGTGTGTTTTGTGAAAAGGAGGGTTACTGAAAAGAGTAGTTAAACCTTCATAGTCACTTAAAACTAAATAAATATAAAGCAAACTTATTTTACCTGCATTTCCACTAGTATTATTTGTTTTTATCATTACTTGTCTTATTCACCCCACGGTGCAAATTACATTATTTTTTCAAAAGCAAAAATACTGTTCTTTTGTTTTCTTTCAAATTTATTGCATTAATGTGATTATTATATTGTTGCGAGCTAGGGGATCGCCGATTTCAAAGGAAAACACAATTCGTTTAAAAACAATGAATAATTTTATTTAATCGCACTTTTCTTTATTTCTTGATCACTTTTAATTAATTCGCACTATATTCGCCGATTTGGCAATGCCGTCTTTCGCTTACTTGTACCGATTCGCGTTCTTCCACCGATAGGTGTCGCCAAAATGACTATCTCGTTGTTTGAAAGTTGGCGGATAACTAAAGCACTCGAGAATATTCGATTTCACAAAACTTTCACTGTCCGTTCGAGAATTTTAGTTCCGCGATTTTACTTCGCTAATTAAAGTCACTGTTCACTAGAGCACTCGAGAATATTCGATTTCGCAAAATTCTCACTGTCCGTTCGAGAATTTTAGTTTCACTTTTCCGCTCTCACAAAATTATCCGTTCCGTGAATTTTTAATTTCACTCGCGATTTTTAACCCGAATTTATCCTTGAAATCCCACTCTTCTGACACCAATTGTTGCGAGCTAGGGGATCGCCGATTTCAAAGGAAAACACAATTCGTTTAAAAACAATGAATAATTTTATTTAATCGCACTTTTCTTTATTTCTTGATCACTTTTAATTAATTCGCACTATATTCGCCGATTTGGCAATGCCGTCTTTCGCTTACTTGTACCGATTCGCGTTCTTCCACCGATAGGTGTCGCCAAAATGACTATCTCGTTGTTTGAAAGTTGGCGGATATTTATACTAAGTCTCCCAGACAGGTGTCGTTGTGTGTGTGTGTCTAGAATGATTGCCTACATTGTGGAGCTCGGTAGAAGTGTCTGGAAACATGTTTATAGCGTTTTACATGTTGATGGACTTTTCTCGGTGTTTCTGGCAACATCCAAATTGCGTGATTGCAAGATCTATAACAATATTATAATGTATTTATAGAAAAATTTGCAGCGCCCTTAATCAACCCTTTATGTTTTTAAGCATAATTTCAACTTAGTATAACGTTCTGTCTCAGATTCCCCTATATATAAGTTTTTTAGAAAAAAATTCAAAAAACTACCCTAATTTTGAGTATTATCTTTAATTAAGAAAATGAATCGCTTTATAAACAGCCTGTCTAAGTAATGGTTAAGGTATTTGCATACCGTCAACTAGTAATCCATTCATCCACTAATCATATCACAATACTTACAAATCCTGTTCAATTTCGAAATCAAAATAATTATAATTAAAGATATCCAGACAACGACGCCAAAACGTAATCACGCTACTAAATTACAAACTACGGTTACAATTTCCACAAATATAACTCACACATGTCGCACAGCATGTAAGTTAATGTGTGTGTGTGTGTCTTCATTTCGAACTAGAAAATTCTAGCATTATCCTTATAAAATATTTACTGACTTTCTTTTCCTATCAACATCCTAATTAGTTTTCCTAACACTCTCTAATCGAATTTTTACCTTTTTCTCCTTGCTCTTTGTTGTTTTCATTTTCGACCCACCCTCACTCGTTCCTAATCAACATCGTTGCGAAAAATTTCGTTTCTTCTCCAACATTCTGGCTTGAAGGCAGCTCGATTCTCTCTAAGAACTAAAAATCACTTTGCCGAGGTCTGGTGTCAGTAAGTTTTTGCCCGAACGAAACTTTTCCAATCAGGAAACTTTGACAGTGTGCTAGACCATTTCTAGAGTTTTACTTAATTGGTGGAGCTTTAGAGGTGGAAACTTCTTATCGAGGAGATCAACACAAATAACTTCTCTTTAGGTATCGAGAATTGGAGAGTTGAATGAATTTAAAAAAAGCGGTATGTAAAAAGTATTATAATTTGATGAAGGGGAAGTGTAATACCATTGATAAATAGCGGTCCTAATTATAATTTAGCTAATTCGTAATTTAGCTCGTCTTCATCGTTAGTAGATTGGTGACACACAGCACTTTGCTAATTAAGAAGAGCCACTCACTCATCTGTCATAATTTTAAAAAGTTGAATTGCATAGCCAATAGGCAATCAAATTGTGCAAGGAAGGCGACAAAATAAGAAAAACGATCCTTTGTCCTGTTTTAGAATCGTTTGCGATAATTTTTCCTGGCTAGGCGTTTAAATCACGATTCCAAGATTTTGTATAATTCAGAGCTGTCAGATAATGACTTTTCTTCTCTCTTGCACGACGAAGCTTTTATGAAAGCCCCAACTCTAGTACTACATTTTTCATCGTTATAGCCTAAATTATGAGAAAAATGAGAGGATTTAGCTAAATGAGATGATTTAGCTGAGAGCATGACGAGATGATGTATACCATTGACACATAGTGCAGCTAAATTATAATTAAGGCCTAAATTATCATTAAACGGCTATGTGTCATACGCTTATTTAGCTAAATTACCAAAATAGTGATCATTTAGCAGCTAAATCATAATAAAGATAGAATCAATCGCATTTCAATTTGCAAAAAAATATTTAAAGTGATTATCCAGAAACTTGGAATGAGCATTCTATGGCCGGCCGAAAATGATTTGACAATTTGCTGCAACGACATACTAACATGTCCTTACGAACACCCCAAAAAATAAGCCTTAACCGAATGCTTGGTTTTAATCGTGAAAGCGTCGCTTCTTTTTTTGCCAATTTGAATCGAGTTACACAGGAAGCTGAATATGGTCCACATTCCATTTGGAATATGGATGAGTCTAGTTTTTCAACCGTTCCAACAAAAATCGGTAAAATCGGTAAGAACGTTGGACAAATGGCTTCACAAGAGCTTTGCACTCTAGTGACGATGGCTGCTGTTGTAAATGCCGCTGCAACTGTCCTTCCACCTTTTTTCATCTTTCCGCGAAAAAAAATGCACACACATTTTTTGGATAATGCTATGCCTGGCTCAATTGGTGCTTGTAATGGATCTGGATGGATGCAGCAACGAGAATTTGTGATGTTCATGGGACATTTCATCAAATACACACACGCATCATTTCTTAGGCCACAATTGTTGTTGCTTGACAATCATGATTCCCATTTGTCGATTGAGGCTATTGACTTGGCCAACGAACATTCCATTACAATGCTGTCTTTTCCCCCTCACTGTAGCCATCGTCGGCAGCCACTTGATGTCTCCGTTTTTGGGCCATTGAAGGCGGCTTATAAAAAAAATGCATGAAATGGACAAAAAATAATGTGAATCGTGCCATTGAAATTCACCACATTCCAGAAATTGTTTCTCAATGCATGGATGATGCTTTTACGCCCACAAATATTAAAGCTGGCTATTGTTTTAGAGCCACAGGTAAACAATTTTTTTCATTCGAATTTTTCAACTTTTCCTAATTTTGACTATTATTCGATCATATTTTTTAGGAATTTGTCCCATCAACTCAGGAATTTTCACGGATTCGGATTTTTTGGTGGCTGAAATGGGTGGAGAAAATATTGTCCAACACGGAGAAGAGCTTGATCTAGAAAATCAGTGTTTGATCACATTCAACGATGAACCAGGGAATGCAGAAGTTTCCACTTCTGAACCATCTACTATCGGTGCTAGCTTAAGAACAGCCGTGGAAAGTGTTGGACCTCTGCATTACAGAAGTCCAAAACGGAAAAGCAATCGTGGTAGCAAGGCAATGAAAAGTGCTGTTTTGACTTCAGCAGAACAGGTTTCATCATTGCGCATAAGAGCCGAAAAAAGAAAAGCGAATGAGAAAAAACGGTTGTCCAATTCGCCAAAAAAGAAAACGACATCGGCCAAATCGAAAACACAACCACAGCAGAAAAAACATCAGCGGCCAAACAAGCAAATGATGATTCTTCTTTTTCTCCATTCGAAACTGAATTTTTTCATCATATGTTTATTTATTTATTTATTTATTTACAGCTTTAACACAGATAGCTCCAATAATGTAAAGCCGCTATTTAAAAGTGGAGCGAAAATTTTATGTACAAATAAGACTTACTATAATAGCAAATGACTAAAAGGAAATAATAACAATGAGTACGATAAAATTAAAAAAAAAAAAATAATAATAATAATAATAAAACTAAATAAAAAAAAAATAATAAAAACAACAAAATTACAAATTACTAGAAGTTACGTTAATAAAGATAGGTCAAGAATGTGTTTAAGTGTGCGTAAAAATAAACTATAAGGAACAGTTAAAGAACCAAGCTGCAGTAAATCATGCATCCTTTGAAATCTAGGAAAGCGCGAATGATAATAAACATTATAAAGTGCACGAGGGAGATTGAAAGTATCACGATTCCTCGTAGCAGTAGAAACCCGGAACGATAGTTCGATAAGCAAAGGTGAAGTGACGATACCGTTAGCGATTTTGTATAGTGTACACTGGTCTATTAAAATACGTCGCTGATAAAGGGATGGAAGATCAAGTTCGGCCAAACGATTAGCATAAGAAACTTGCTGAATTTCAAAGCGAAAGAATAGAGATCGAGTGAAATTACGCTGGGCAGACTCAATAACGTTAATGTCACACTGGTAATGGGGATTCCAAATGGGAGAACAGTACTCTAAGATAGGACGAGCTAACGTTTTAAACAGCAAAACAGCAACGGTTATACTCGAAAAGGATTTAGTGGAGCGCAATATAAAACCAGAGAGCCGATAGGCTTTAGCAGAGATTTCAGCGTAGTGATGCGTAAACTTTAGCTTACTGTCAAATAGAACACCAAGGTCCTTATAAGTGCTAACCTCAGAAAGACGAGTCGTGTTGATTATGTAGGTAAAGTTAAGGGGGTTAAGTTGGCAAGTGAACTTCATGAAAAGACATTTCTCAATGTTAAGAGAAATGTCATTGTTAAGACACCACTCAGATAGAGAATAAAGGTCACTTTGCAGTGCCAGACAGTCAGAAAGAGATTCGATCACTCGGAATATTTTGAGGTCGTCAGCATATAAAAGGCAGTCAGAAGATAAAAATGATGGTAAGTCATTTATGAAAACAAGAAATAAGAGTGGACCGAGAATGGAACCCTGAGGAACTCCGGAGTTAACCGAAAAAATCGATGATGATTTGCCGAGAAAAGTCACTCTCATACTTCGATCAGACAAATATGAAGAAATCCAACTGAGAAGCGAACCACAGATACCGTACTTCTTTAATTTAGATATGAGTATCTTAGGATTCACAGAGTCAAATGCTTTGGCAAAGTCAGTGTATATGGTGTGCACGGATCTACGGCTTTCAAAGGATTTCGCAACAATATTAGCAAGTTCGAGGAGATTTGAAGTCGTCGACTTGCCTTTAAGAAACCCATGTTGCTTTGAAGAAATAAGATGAGAAAGATGTTCCTAGATAGAGTTATGAACCAATCGTTCAAATATTTTTCCGAAGCAGTTAAGTGTTGAGATCGGCCGATAGTTTGTAACATTATTCTTGTCACCTTTTTTAAAAATTGGGATCACGGTAGCTAGCTTCCAAGCACTGGGAAACTAACCATCACTGAGAGATTTGTTGAAAATCATCGGAAGCGGAGAAGATAATTCATCACAAAGTGATTTGGTGAACCAATTGGGAATACCATCCGGTCCACCATTGGTGTTTGGATCCAGCAGAGTAATGCAATTTGCAACATCGACCGAAGAAATAGGGATGAAGCCCAAAGGTTCATGGCTCTCAACAAAGAAATCGTAATTTAGATCCTTGTCGGTGGAAGAGAAAACAGAGCTGAAGTATGAAGCGAAAGGTCACAGATACCTTGAGGATCTCCAGCAGAGATGTTTCCATAACGCATAATAGAGGGAAGCGGGGACGTCTTTCTATTTTTCTTAATGTACGACCAGAAGGGCTTAGTCATATTACGAGCTAAACATGACTCAATGAAACTCATGCTTCCGACACACGATGAAGATAAAATCGTATTAACTTCATATTTTGATATAAGTAGGCCGAATTATGTATAGGATAATGACACTAGTAATACCGAAAAGTGAGATAATACGATTTTATCTCTATCATGTGTCGGCAGCCTAAGGTAATGGTTCCAATCATTTTTAATGGAGTTCTTGGCCAGCAATCTGAGCGAAGAATAGTTCTGGTAGTCAGAAATATGATTTGACTTGCGGCGAAGAATCGTTTTCTTTTGAAGTAATTGAATTGTAGAATTTGAAAACCAGTCAGTATAAGTTCTCTTAGCAGAGATTTGCAGTGGAACATGTTGTGCAATGAGTTTGTCAAGTATAGTATGAAAGAGTGCTAAAGCATTCTCAGACGAAAGATCATTCAATATAGCATCCCAGTCAATCAAGCCAAGTTCCGCTTTTATGGCGCTGTAGTTAGCTTTCTAAAAATTTCTTTTAGATGTCGTCGAGATAAATGGCGAAAGACTTTGAGCGGAATAGTTACAGTAACGTTTAAAGGTGGATGATGGGTGTCAATGGGAACAAACCCATCGAAAAACGAAATAAACACATTAGAAGCATCCGTATTCGAAAATACAAGGTCAAGTAGCTTATCGTTAGAGTTAGGAATACTATTGTGTTGTTGGAGGGAACAAAGCTCGATAAAAGACGAAACACAAACGTTAAGACGGGAAGTTGTAGGTATAGGCACTGTGTGATTGTTGGACCACGAGGTGGCGGTCATGTTAAAGTCACCACAGATAAAAATCGAAGAATTGGCACTAAGATTATTGATGAAGTTTGAAAATAGGTAAACGAAATTTTCGTAAACAGAGAACCAAATTTCCGAAACACAAAATATAGTTTGTTACCAATGCCATCCAAATGCGCGAAAAAAATATCGAATGCATGCAATACGTGCGATTGCATGCAATACGTGCGAGCGGGAAGTGCATTTGAAGTGTGCAAACAATTAAAACGCTTCTTCACTTGCATTCATTGAGATTCTGAATATTCGGAGAAAGAAGAGGCATGATTTTTCGGTTTTTTTGCTTTTTTTCCATTTTACTGTTCATTTTTTGATTTTTTGGCTCTTCATCGATTCATTTTTACTAAAAATTCGTTTGATTTTATTTGTTTAATTCGATAAAAAATAAAAACTACAATCAACGCTACGAATTTCCATCGATTTTAAGTTCATTTGCTGGAATTTCTGAAAATTTGGGGAGTGTCCAACTTAGGTACTCTTTTCGTAAAATCAAGATTTTGACTTTTTCTACAATATTTTATATACATACAGTGCTGTGCAAAACTTAAGCAACTCACTACATGTCGGAATGAAAAGGAAAATTGCAATCAAAATATAGAGAATTTTTTTTCCTTTTTTTTTAAATTTACACGTTAGCATGTTGCTTAAAGTTCTGCAATAAAAAAAGTACATCAGTATTTTAACTGTTCTTAAAAAAAAAAACAAAAACAAAATACACCAAAAAAAAAAGGCTGTGCAAAATCTAAGCAACTTTTATTAATATTTCGTGTAATCAAAATCAATCAAATTCCTGTTAAGACCCCCTATAGGGGCATAGGACACAAACAACTCTCTTCCACAAGGCGCGATCCTGCGCATCGGCTTTAAGCTGTTGCCAGGACTTGTTTATTCCTCTGGCCTCCTGCTCAACTGCTCGCTTCCATGTGTTACATGGTCGACCAACCCGACGTTTTCCTTGAGGGTTATAATCCAGAGCCTGTTTTGCGATGTTTTGCTCTGGTTTCCTCAAAGTATGACCGATCCACTGCCACTTTCGCCGTTGAATCTCAATACCTATTTTAGTCTGGCGAGTTGTACTCCAAAGTTCGTCGTTGGAGATCACTTCTGGCCAGAATATTCCTAAAATGCGTCGGAGGCATTGGTTTACGAAAGTCTGTAGTTTCTTGGTAAGTCGAACGGTCACTTTCCACGTAGTACAACCATATAACAACACGGATTTGACGCATGCGTCAAAAACTCGCAGCTTCGTACGAAGGGAGATCTCTCTTAACCTCCAGAAAGGGGAAAGGATACCGAAGGCCTGACGAGCTTTATTTAGCTGAGCCTCAACATCCTTTTCGGCTCCGCCGTCCATGCTGACAATGCTTCCGAGATAGCAAAAATCTTGCACCTCTTCCACATCCTGTCCATTAAGAACAATCGGTGTACTTGCGTTCGAACCCATGTGCATGTACTTGGTTTTACGCACATTTATTTTCAGTCCCGCCTCTTTGCATTTAGAATGCAACGAGCGAACATTTGACATTTCGTGTAATAGCCGTTATTTTTTATAACAGCGGCACATCTGCGAGGCATTGATTCAACTAAACTATTTAAAATTGATGTCAATTTTTTCCCATTCGGTTTTTAGGTTCGTAAACAATTGGTCCTTTTTTGCAAACTGTACTGTTCCCATACGCCGTTTCAATATACCGAATAAGTTTTCTATAGGATTCAAGTCGGGCGATTGTGCCGGCCAATCAAGAACTTGAATCCTTTTAGAGCTTAGCCATTCTTTAACCAACTTCGATGTGTGTTTCGGGTCATTACAATGTTGAAACACCCATCGAAGTGGCATATTCCACTCTGCATAAGGTAACATTCTAGATTCTAAGATGTCCTTATACATGAATCTGCCCATAATTTCTGTTATTCTATGAAAGGGACCAAGACCTAATGCTGAGAATCATCTCCAGACCATGACGCTTCCTCCCCCATGTTTCACCGTTTTCCTACAGAAGCGTGGATTGAGTTGTTGTCTCTTCTCACGCCTTACACGGGAGAAGCCGTCAGAATTGAAGAGGTTGAACTTGGATTCGCCGCTAAATAAAACGGTCTTCCATTTAGCAACTGACCAGTCAAGATGGTTTTTAGCGAATTCAAGCCTAAATGATATATAAAACGATATAAATAGTAAAATAATAATGTTTAAAAGTGTTGTTCGAGCAGTTTACCTTTCCCTTGCATGTCTTTTTGTGAACAATGGTTTTTTTTAAAGGTGTATAGCTTTTTAGATTGAGTTCAATTGCCCGTCTGCGAACATTGCTTGAGTTGACATTTAAGCCTAGCTCTTTTACAACTTCTTTTGACGAGATAAACGGTTTTCTTTTTATCAATTGTTTAATTTGTAAGTCATCTCTAATGGTAGTTTTACGCGGCCTTCCACCAAAATTTACACTTTTCACACTATCTGTGTTTTTATATTTCGTAATACATCTTGAAATTAAAGATTTGTTTATATTTAACGATTCGGCAATCTCTATTTGCGTTTTTCCAGAATAATATAGCGAAATTACATTTGATTTAAATCTATTATCGTATTGATCACGCTGCATTTTAAATATTATTTTTTTAGACACAATTAAACCCAAAGGGAAGACGATCTATACTGATCTAATTGACACGAACATCAGAAAACAAAAACAACATCGGGAAATCCCCGTTATGTTTTGTTCTGACTGGGAATCGCAGCTGCGTTTTGAAAGTTGCTTAGATTTTGCACAGCCTTTTTTTTGGTGTATTTTGTTTTTTTTTTTTTTAAGAACAGTTAAAATACTGATGTACTTTTTTTATTGCAGAACTTTAAGCAACATGCTAACGTGTAAATTTCAAAAAAAAGGAAAAAAAATTCTTTTTATTTTGATTGCAATTTTCCTTTTCATTCCGACATGTAGTGAGTTGCTTAAGTTTTGCACAGCACTGTATCTCATAAAATGGATCAAATTTGTCTATCGCCTTGATAGATCGATGCGCAAATCAATACGCTTTTCAACGGTACCATCGGTTTGGATCTACGGTCATTTGTGACAATTTTATGGCTGATAAACAAAAGGGATGTCCAACACTGCGACATTTATCATACTTTATTATTACAATAATAAAGTAATATTAATGCCAATGACGCTAATTCGGCACAAAACTTGACATTTTCGCACGAATAAAATAATATGATGCTGATACGAAGTCAGTAATACTTGAAGGTTATGTAAATAGTTACCAGATGTCTAAACTTACGATGTTACGTTTTACATCTGAGAATTTCAACATAATCTTCTGGTTGGGCCATATTTTGTCAAACGGCGGATTTGCACTCCTAATTTATTTTAATTCCGTTTAATTTTCAACTCCTGTTTTTTTTCTCCCTTTACCGACACGACTGTGTAAATTGCATTAAAGGGTGACCTCTAAATTGTTTTTGGCGACGTAAAAAAACAGAAAATCACATCTAGCGATAACAAGCTTCTTATTTTCAAACAATTAATTCAAGCCATTATTTCCTATTGTGCTCATGTTTGGGTTCAAAGCGTTAATATCCATAAGAAAACGCTACAAATAGCGCAAAATAAATGCTTAGAAATCATTCTAATCTCCCATTCTATTGCTCAATACATGAATTAGCTAATGTGCTCGATATTAAAGCATTAACCGAAACGAGACTCTGTTTGTTACTCCGCTGTACGGATTTTAATAGCAGCGAAAAAACGACAAAAATATTTTCCGATAACCAAAAATTAAATACATGTCTTATATGTATTTATATATGTATGTGTTTCCTCGCAGCAGTATTTGATAAGGTGGCAGCCCTAATTTCTACAGAGCACAGTAATCTGCTTCTGCACGTGAGGTCACAGGTCGCTGTCGATTGGACGAGACAAAAGAAAGGGGTAACGTGTTTATCTCATATCTCCATAGATCATTTCAGTTTAAGTTTCCGTTTGGTGAGCACGCAGTTGTGGTCGAGTTGTGGCTTTTGTTTTATATTTTTGTGTTTTGCCTTTTGTTTTAGTTATTTTGATGCTACAATTCCATTATGCAAATCTTAGAGGTAAGATTTATTTTTTGGTTCTCTCTTATATTGGAGGTAGATAATAATAAATTTTACAAGATTGAAAAAAAAACATAAAAACATAACAGGGCTACGATTGCGCGTAAAGCGCAATCTTACGATACTCTAGATGAAATAGAATTTTTTGTGATCCAAAGAAATTTTGCATGGGGAGTGTTAGAAGGAGTGATAGCATTGAACTAATTTTTTTCCCATCATGCTAAAGTAGCTATAAAAATGTTTTATGAAAAATGCTTCCACCAAAAATTGATTAGGAGCTGAGAATATTAGTGTGTTAGATGTAGTGAAAATGTGCAGTTTGTATGGGAGGTGGTAGAAAGAGTGGGGAGATTTTAGTGATTTTTTCAGAAATAACTAAGAATATCATAAAATTTACATCGCTTAAATTTTAGACTAGTAACATTCATACATACTTTTCAAGAAAATAGATTTTTTGTGAAGTTGTGAAACTGTATTATATTGTATGGGAGGGGGTAGAAGCAGTGAAGCTAATCAAAAATTTTTTTCTGATCTTAGTTATAATGCTAAATAAGTATTTATTACAAAATGTGAGCTCGATAAATGTTATATGCTCTGAGAAAATCGGCTTAGAGCATTTCATGAAAAAATGTAGTTTGTATGGGAGGGAGTGGAAGGAGAGGGAGGACGCAAATAATTTTTAAACTGTAGATTGAAATCATTATGGAAGTAATATATCCCGAAATTCACACTAAAAGCTTTTATAATTTTCGAGCAAATCTATTTATTGTCGAATTGCGAAATTGGGTAATTTTGTATGGTAGGGGGTAGAAGGGGTGAAGCTAATCATCTAATTGTTTTTTGCCTTACTAAATATTGTAAATAAATATTTAATGCACAATTTCAACCCGCTAAACTTTATACGCACTGAGTAAATTGGTTTCCAGTATTTCTTTAAAAAGTGCAGTTTGTATGGGAGGTGGTGGAAGGAGAGGAAGGACACACACAATTTTTATATGATTGATTGATATTATCATATAAGTAATATATTTCAAATTTCAGACTAATAGCTTTTATACTTTTTGAGTAAATCCATTTATTATCGGATTGCGAAATTGCATCATTTTGTATGGGAGGGGGTAGAAGGGGTGAAGCTAATCATCTAATTTTTCTTAGTCTGACTTATAATTCTACATAAATATTTAGCGCACAATTTGAGCTTGCTAAACTGTATAGGCACTGAGTAAATTGGTTTAGAGTATTTCTTTAAAAAGTGCAGTTTGTATGGGAGGTGGTGGAAGGAGGAGGAGGACATGCATAATTTTTATACGGTAGATTGATATCATCATAAAAGTAATATATTCCAAATTTCAGGTCAATAGCTTTTATACTTTTCGAGCAAATCCGTTTATTGTCAAATTGCGCAATTGTGTCATTTTGTATGGGAGGGGGTAGAAGGGGTGGAGCGATTTGGCCCGTTCACGAACTTGACCTTACTTTTTTGTCAAAAACGACGCGTACGAAATTTGAACTTTCTAGCTCAACGCGTTCTCAAGCTAGAGAGCGCACAGACGGACGGACGGACGGGCGGACATCCGGTTTTGAGATTTTTGAGTGATAATATTAACTTCTGTATCATTCATTTTTTTCTCCGAGCCTTATTTCTTGGCGTTACAAACTTTAGAGCAAACTTATAATACTCTCAGATTTCATCTAGAGTATAAAAATGTCGTAACAAAACTTAATGATAGCAAGTTGAAACTCGGAAGTAGGACATCAAAAAAATAGTTTTTTCACCCTCTGTAGTGCGGGTTTTGAACAAACAAGTTGAATTTATGATTTTTTTTCTTATCAAATTCGATATCACTGCTTTAAGATATTCACTAAGAAATGGAGGCATACGGGAATCATAAAAGTTCGAACGATCAATTGTTCGATTACATGGAAGTAGAGATAAAACAAATGTTTCCTTTTTTTCAGATTTCTTGTCAGAAATTCATGTGTTTCGAGAGAATGCATTTGAATCTAACGAATCGGAAATGTTCAATAATAACGTGCGCTGAACCAAACATTGGAACGAATGCCTTAATAACTGCCATCAGATTTATTATTGACCCGTCATTATCGTCGGTCACATATAAAGAATTGTTTATAACATCGAAGAGACTGCAAAACAAACAGGAGTCATATGTGAAAATCAAATTCGTTTATTGCGAACAAGTTAGTACATTTTTTTCTTCTTATTATTAACTAGCAAACGCCCGCGACTTCGTCCGCGTAAAAATAGCAATAATAAGCAATTTTTGAGAGTGTAGTTAGTAATGCATTATGTGGGATATAAAATCTGCTTACTTTAATGGCTCTTTGAAGAGAATGGTTTGTATATTGTTGGAATCAGAACCATAAATTATTAAGAATGAAAGCATGATACTCCCATTTTTATGGGACAGGCTCGTGATCAAATCAAACCCGTGATTCGAGATCATATACGTGATGAAGAGCGTTAAGAACATGTGAATAATTGTAGCTGGTGTTAATTAAAAAAAAAAAGCAAATAAAATAACATTAAGCATAAAAACATAACAGGAATACGATTGTGTGTAAAGCCAAATCATACGATATTATTAATAGATGAAATCGAAATTTTTGCGGTGTTAAGAAATTTTGTATGGGGAGTGGTATAAGGGGTGACAGCACTGAACTAATTTGTTTCACATCATGCTAGAGTAGCTATAAAAATGTTTTGTACCAAATTTAAGCTTCAAAAATTGAGTAGGTACTGAGAAACTTAGTGCACTGAATTTAATGAAATTGTGCAATTTGTATGGGAGGTGGTAGAAGGAGTGGGGGGTTCTTGGTGATTTTTCGAAAAACAACTATAACTATCATGTAATTAATACACTTTAAATTTCAGATCTGCATCATTCACACTTTTCAAGAAAATCGAATTGTTACATAGTCGTGTAATGTGCCTCATTGTATGGGAGGGGGTAGAAGGAGTGAAGCTACTCGGTTAATTTTCTTCCCGCTGTTAATAATAATGCTAATTAAGGATTAAGTTTAAATTTTTACCTCGATGAAATATATATGTACTGAGAAAATTCGTTTAGAGTATTTTATGAAAAAGTGCGGTTTATATGGGAGGTGGTGGAAGGAGAAGGGGGTTTTTGGTGATTTTTTGAGAAACAACTATAATCATCATGCAATTGATATATTTTAAATTTCAGATCAGTAACATTCAGACTTTTCAAGAAAATCGAATTTTTGTGAAGGCGTGGAACTGTGTCACATTGTATGGGAGGGGGTAGAAGGAGTGAAGCTAATCGGTTAATTTTATCTCGATATTAATAATAATGTTAATTAAGGATTTAATAAAACATTTTAGTTCAATGAAAGTTACACGTACTGAGAAAATTGGTGTAAAGTGGTTCATGAAAAAGTGTAGTTTGTATGGGAGGTGGTAGAAGGAGTGACAGACCTTAAATAATTTGTATACCAAAAGACTGCATTTATAATAGAAATAATATAGTCCAAATTTCAAATTAATAGCTTTTATAGTTTTCAAGAAAATTTGATTAATATATATTTTTGAAAATGAGTCACTTTGTATGGGAGGGGGTAGAAGGCGTGAGGAGAGTGAAATAAAACCAAAAGCAGATTTCATTCCGATGGACACCTAACAAACTGTGCAAGTTTCATTACAATCGGTTCAGCCGTTTGTGCGTGAAACGCGGTCGTACAGACAGACAGACAGACAGACAGACAGACAGACAAAAATTTCAAAAATGTGTTTTTATGCTTAGTTAGTGCTAAAATAACTCAAAAAACTAACTTATAGCCATTTATAAGCAAATAACAGACAGACACTACAATTATATTTATATGTATAGATTAATTCGTTATTGTATTTTGCCAGGATAATTCTCTTACCACCATGACTGCAATTAGATCATTTTTATCGATCGATAAAGTTGTTATTCGTAAAAACGATGAGCAATCAATAATTCCAATTCGGTTGTTTCAAAAACTTTTTGCAACGCATCCCACACTGATTTATCCGTTTGTTAATTTCGAAATCGATCTTGCTTTGAAGGAAGAAAATTTACTAAGCTATTTTAGCTACGATCGCCTTAGTTCTGTTCAAAATGTAAATACAGTAATTCGAAATGCCTTCCAAATCAATTTTATTTAACAATTTTCAAATTCCAGATAATGAAACGCATTTATGATTTTGATATTAATCAATTACATAATCTGGATGTAGCCCTATCGCGACGCAATGTGTTGCTTATTTTTGATAAATTATACGATTTGTACGAATTTGAACATATCCAATATGCCCGAATGATTGTAACTTTGACGTACAATGTAAACAATGTTTTCAAAAAATTAACTAAAAACATTTATTCGATTCGATTCATAATCAAAACTGACGACGGCATAAAGGATCTTACGGCTGATGTAAGAAATCTTATTTTATAGCTATGTGCTTAGTAAATTATCTCGAATTTTTACTTTTTCCGTTTTTTTTTTGTAGCTTATTAATTCGGAATCGTTCAAACGTATTATAACTTTGGTGAAAATTAAAAAACAAGAAATTCTCTGGACATCTGTTCCGGACGATTTAAAATTGTTGCTGCAAGTAGCAACAAAGATTGCTGTGGCGGTACAATTTAATTATCGATTCGTATTCATTGATAATTTACATAAGGTTTGATTTTCTTTTTTAATAATAAGGATATTTTTGCATATTGTATATTTTATTTTTTTCAGTTGACTCTTCGTCAAATGATTTTGGAGAAACTGAAGGATGCATTACCTAGCAATGAGGTAAATTGACTTTTGCGATATATAGGTATATCCTTGGAAACTAGCGAAACTATCGACTTGAAAATTTTACCAAATTGTAACGATATGAATGTCAGCTAGGGTGTTGCTTAGTGGGTTGCGTGTTGATCTACAATGTGAAGGTCGTGAGTTCAAATCCCGGTCGACGTACACTGCCGGCTTGGGTATAGTTTGGTTACCTGAATCCATGAAAATGAAAAAAAAAAAAAAAATCGTAGAAAGAAGGTTGTGCGAAAGGCTAACAACTATTCGACAATAAATAATGAAAATGTTAAGAAACCTGAAGATCAGGAGTCCTAGGCCCGATTTGGGCTGTAGTGCCATTTTAGAAGAAAAGAATCTTTTCTGTCTCCTGTACAATTACACAATTTTCAAAAATATAATTCATTCTATCGACTGTTGAAGGCAAGGTCTTTCCCTTGCCTTATAATGTGTCCTTTTTCTACCGTTATCCTCTTCATGGAGATCTTGTATCGGCAACACACATAACCGATGGCTTGCGCATAATACCAGTTGAAGTTCTAAATTTGGCGACTCGCACTAGGTTGTCATTCCCCTTAATCGTCTGTACAACTCGAGCCGTATGCCATATAAGTAAGTGGAGGAAGGTTGTCATCCTTCAATATTATTAATATACCGGGATCGATATTTTTTGAGAGATTTCTCTATTTATGCCTTTGTTGTAGCTCGCATAAATATTCTCTTGTTCATCGCTTGTTGTACAAGCTTCCAGCGTAGTAACTACTGGTTCAGGAGCACTTGTTATGGGTTCACCGATTAGGAAATGTCCAGGAGTGAGTTCCCATAACTCTTCTCAGACGATAATGGGGTGATAGCTCGAATAATGACGGTTAACGGTCAACGGTCAGCAAGGCTGACTGTACAACGTTCTCGAGTATAGCTTCGATCTCGATTACAGCTGTTTCAAATTCTTCGTGTGTTAGATAAATCAGAATTATAGTTTTGAATAGCAGTTGTTTCGCCGATTTAACCGCAGCCTCCGAAAACCCACCAAAGTTTGGGGCTCGAGGTTGAAAAGTGGAAATCCTTTGGCGAGCAAAACACTGTTATTTTTTCTAGGAAATCGGTTTATTCAATATTTCCTTGAGTTTTTCGAGTTTATTGTAGGCTCCAAGAAAGTTAATAGCATTTTCACAGTGGATATTTCTCGAACAACCTCTACGCCCAAAAAAGCGTTTCAGAGCACCGAGAAAACTGTTGGTTGTTAAGTCTGAAACTCAAGGTGAACAGCTTTCTTGGAAAAACAAACAAAATACTGCTACATATGATTTTCGCAGTCTTTTCCCACGAATTTGAAATTTGTCTAAATTGGTTCACAAATGTCTACGCCCGCATTGTAGAAAGGTCGACTCTATTGTACTCTAGCGGCAGGAAACTCAATTAAGAGCATAGCATTGGTCTACCCCTAGAGCATCGAATACACCTTTTTACTACTGAGCGCGTCAGGATTTTTCCTTGTAATGGCCAAAAGTGTTGTCTAATAATGGCCAAAAGAGTTTGATGTCCTGCATGTAGATTTTCTTTGTTCGAATCCATGATTAATAGACGCGTAAGAAGGTGCTTCTGTGGTAGTAAAATAGGATGTTTTGCCTCATATGGAATGGTTGCAGCTTGAATTCTCCCTTCCAAGCGTATGATATTGTCTTTGTCGATGAATGGTGTCAAGCTTATCAAGAAACTGCCTTTACTTAGTCCCTTGATTTTGAACAATTGGTAAAGCTCATCTGCAAAGCTTATCTTTTGTATTTGTTGAACAATTTGGATCAAAGAATCATTAAATTTTTTTACAGCCAGAGGACCAGCTTAGCGAGTGTTTTTATGCTGCGAGTTATTTGTAAACCTGCGGATATATCCTACGGTGTGCAGAAGATATTTAAACGAGGTGTGATGCTTTATTTCTTCTATCCAACTGGGCTGATCATGAGACGCTTCTAAAGCCACATTATTCTTTTATTTTTTCAAGGTCCTTAATATGTTGAAATTGATCGCTTTTTGGCCATTCTTGCCAGGATTTCTTTAGAATAGCGGGCCCATTGAATCATACTGCAGATTTGAGGAAAGCATTTGGAGAAGCTCTTCTGGATACTAGGTCGGCCGGATTTTGATTAGAGTTAACGTGCCTCCGATTTTCTATGATGGTCAGATTCTGTACGGTGGCTATCCTCTTTGTCATAAATATTTTATAAGAAAACGATTCAGCCTTGATCCAGTGTAGCACTATTTCAGAGTAGCACCAATAAAATAGTTGATCAGAGGTCAACTCTAAAATATGTTTTTGTCGATTGATTATTTGGACTAACATACGCGCTGTACATAGTTCTAATCGAAGTATAGTCTTGGTTTTAGTTGGGGCCACCTTGGATTTCGCGCATAATAATCTGATTGTTATTTGACCATGAGTGTCAATTGATTTCATGTAAACAGCGACACCAGAAGCTTGCTCTGAAGCATCCGTGAAGCTGAAGTAGCGATTTCGATATTGGCAGCCACAATTTAGATTTTGAAGCTCTTCACAGAATGCTAACGAACGGATATGTAATGCGAGAGTTTAGAGTTTAAGAGAGCGTTTAAGTTCCCACAAGTCTCGAAGTAATAGTTTTGCTCGCAAAATAACGGGGGCGACTAATCCAAGTGGGACGCATATATTTATACAGTGTTCGCAAGCATTTTATAGCTAGATAAGATGCCGGAGTTAGCCCGTAAGTCATGGTTTTTAGTTTATAGAACTCCATCGCGCTATGGTTCTATTTCGCTAAAAGACAAATAGTATTTTTGTTTCTGCGGGTCAACCAATACCTACGGTACATTTTTTTGATGATGCGGAAAATACGTATTTATGCAAGGGTGCAACGGAAGACGTTCATATTAGGTTTAGGTTGTAGGAGGGTGGTTTCTTTGAACCGCAATATACTGGGGCCATCTAGTTGCGCCCATTGTACTCCCCCTATTATTTATGAGACGGATGTCA
This sequence comes from Chorisops tibialis, assembly GCA_963669355.1. Taxonomy (NCBI): domain Eukaryota; kingdom Metazoa; phylum Arthropoda; class Insecta; order Diptera; family Stratiomyidae; genus Chorisops; species Chorisops tibialis. The sequence continues at coordinate 315,543,892 of OY770262.1, forward strand.
CTCCTCTTGTTCTAGCCACTTGGTTCGACTTACGAACCGTGGCAGGCTCGAGTGTTTAACACCTCTGAGGTCGTCTAGTTCTTAGAAGAATCTAGAGTATAAACAAAGTAGACGACTGTTGGAGATATGCGGACAGTGACAAAGATAATGTTCAATAGATTCTTTGTCTACCTCTGCAAAAGCGATCCGCAGCCTAAATACGTGCAGCTTTAGCAAGCAATGATCTGTGGTCAGGCCAATAATAGTTCGGACGCTATAGCGACTACTTTGAAATAGCTGAGCTGTAATATTTTCATTCGGTTCTTGCCAACAGGATTAGGCCGTTCTGCAAGACGAGAGAGTGAGAGAGACGTTCCTAATTGTGAACATGGTTACGTGCATAGCTCTTAAAAAATAAATTAAGTTAGCGAAAATGAACCGGAAATTTCTGTCGTTGCCTCCCGGACTATTATCACTTAATATGGTACCATATCTTGACGTGAATGAAGCTTCAATTTTGATAGACTCAGTTTGATGGCTATCGAATATTGTTTTGAGCATGTCCAATTCATTTTTAAGGATCAATCACAACCTGAAGATTACTTTATTTATCTTGAGTCTGAACAAGAATGAAGCCATTGGAATGTTAGCTAGATTAGCTTATGAACGAATTTGCACCAATTGAGGAATCAGCAATCCAAAAATTCGCTTTTATTTTAACGTCTATCTGTGTGTCTCTAAGATAACTGGAGTAATCCCCAATAGAAAACAGTTTTAGTGTTCCCAAAAAATCCGACACAGTGCCAAAAAGACTTTTATTGTTTTTGGGAATAATCGCCAACCGGAAGCCAAAGTAGTAGCAGTAGAAAAAAATCTTGAAATATTTATCTTTTATGTGATAGAGAGAGAAAATTGAACCTCAATTGTATATATTTTTTATCCTTAACTGCTAATCTTTTATTTTTACTAACAAATTTTTTTCCACTCTTATAGGACATTGACGAAAAGAATTTCCTGCAAAATATCGTCGATTATTGTGAACATATTGGACTGCAAGCTTTTCTAAAATGTGATAATACGTTTACAATTAAAAATTGCAATATTTTATTTTGTGGAAATACTTACGTATCGCCTCCAGCTGAACCACATTACTATGTTACAGTGACCGATCCGATTGCGATCTAAAAATGTACATATGGTACGTTTTAATCGGAATTCATGTTTTCTTTGAATTCATTATTATTTATTATTTAAGTCGAATAGACCGTTTGATTTTATTGAATTTTATTATTTTCTTAATTCTTTTCAACTGTTTTTTTTGAAGAAAATGTTAATTTGATGAAATTTGTTTATTTGTAATTGTTTAATTTTAGCTGCTATCCTTTGAATTAGTTTATCAATCTTACTAGTATTGTCGACTATAGTTGAATAAAGTCCTCAAATAAAACACCCGAATGGTTTCACTGTTAAGATTTTAAAGTAGTGTTGGGTAAGACAAGAATTTTTGTTCTAAGTTTGTATGAGGGGGTCATTTACAATTTGAGGCGGTACAATGTCCCACCTCAAATATACCACTCAAGTGTACCAAGTCGCATGGCGGGTTCACATACATACAATTCGTTTTAGTGACATACATACAATTTGTCTCACCTCAAACGAGGTGTGAATGCAAAATTGCGAATGAGGTAAAGATATATGTAGGTTTGCACACGACATACGAGCGCGATATTTTGTGTGTGGCCCTAACCGAAGCTCTCCTAATCATGCATACATGTCAAAGTCATTAACTCATTCGCTTATTTGCCACTATCGCACCTCAATAAGACCAATTGCATGCATGACAACCCGCCATGTAACACTGCTACAATTCACATTCATACCTCATATGAGGTGAGACAAATTGTACAGTGGAGGAAATAACGATAAAGCCACCAATCTATTTACTCAGAAAAACCATTTCATTCGTTCTGCAAAGCAGAATTGTCGTTTACAGTTTCTGAAACATGTTTGCACTAGTTTCTGATAATGCGCCATATGACTCATTATAATAAACTGTAAAAGTTGAGGAAAAATTCAGTTGAGTGTCGTAATTCGGGGGAAATAGTAATAAAACCAGTGCCGGATTTTCAGTTATTAGTGAGTAAAATTGTAACATACATTGTTTTAACATGTTAATTATTAAGTTTTAAAATAATTTCAGTAAAAATAACAATAAAAACCAATATACCTAAAGGATTGAAACTTTCAGAAAGAGAAAAAGCAAAAATTGAAGTACTGTCCAAATTGGGTAAGTCAAACAGAAAAATTGCGGTTGAAATTGGAAGATCACGTTGCGTGGTAAATAACTTCATTAAATTGGGAAGTCAGTATGGGCAAAAAAAGCATCCAGAATGAAAACCGAAAATAACTAAAAGGTTAAAAAATGTAATAGTTCAAAAAGCGACGAAGGAAAAGCTGGTTGCGTCGAAAAATAAAAGTGAATTACATGATTCACAATACCTTAAGTGGAAAAAAAGATTGCCCAAATCGAGGCTAACTGAAAGGCATAAGCAAGCACGCTTAATGTTCGTTAGAAAATACATGTCATGGAAGGAGGAGTGGCGTAATGTAACTTTAAGCGATGAAAAAAATTTAATTTGTACGGCCCAGACGGCTTCCAGTTTTATTGGCATGACTTGAGAAAAGATAAGGAAGTTCGCTTAAGTAGGAGTCTTGGTAACATTTCGTCGAAGATGAACTCCAAAAACTACACTGATCTCCTGGATTAAGTGTTAATTACCTTTTTCGAAGACCCAGTGGAAAACAATTCATCTTCCAACAGGATAATGCGTCAATCCATCGTTCGCGCGACACCTTAGACTGTATATATGCCACTATTGGGACACATTATCTCTTCTGGTCATACATACATGTACATGCTAAGTCATTGCCTTATTCACTTTCACACAACTCCCCAGTCCTCATTCGCACGACTCCCTCTAAGCAGTATAGTGAGTGGTACAAATAACGGCAGCCATACAAATGCGTGACTGTAATTCAAATGGGACAAAAATATTTTTTGAGTGATGGGACATTTGTACCATCTTATGTATGAGTAACCCAAAACTACTTTAAATATCATACTAAAGTTTTCTTATTCCCAACAAAATGGCTTACAAGCTAGACAAAATAAAAGTGCTGAAAATTTAATTTTAATTTAATTCTTTTTCTTAATTTAATTCTTCGGCTCGTAAAGCGTTGAAATCCTGCAATAAAGCCTTATGCTGTAAGGTCGCGACTTCAACGTGTATCACCTTTGAAGCGAGGCAAATGAAAATCTCAATGTAAACCTTGAAAGGCCTTCAAGACCTGGTCCTGCATAGTCGACTCATGTATGGGTTAAAGGTCTTGAGATGTTAAGTCTTGGTTTAGGCAGGTTTCCCATGGCTTGGGCATTTGATTTAGCGCTGTATCGACGTCATATGGAACATTTATGAATTTGGGACTTCCCAGTGCTCTGTGCACCAATGATCCAATACTTTTCTCTTAGGTTTTTTTAGACATAAGCTGAGGCCCTCATGCATTGTTTGCTTCTGTACCTTATCAATAAGAAGTTTGGTGAGTGGACCCTTGTGTGGAATAATTATTGAATGCTTTTCTCCATAACTTAAAGCGACTTCTTTTACACGAGCTTATTTTGCCAAATATAACAGGATTTCCTTTGAAAAATTCACAAAACAATAACTTCACCCCCCCCCCCCCCCCCCTCCCCCCCTCCCCTCGGCTCTTCGTTTTATATGTCAATTACGCAACGAATGTCAAGATTTTGGAACACCTTTCCAGCCAAAGTGCTTCCCAACGAGCACAACCTTCACTGCTTCAAAAACAATGTCTACCGCCACTTTCGTGTTTCTCCACCAAATTTTCCCCAACTTAAATTTTTTTCCAATTTCTATACCGGCATCATAACTTTTCATAGTATTATAGAGCGACGTCTTTAGTTATACTCGGTGCCATGTAAAAAAAAAAAATCTAATTCATATACTGTCGGTTGACAAGTAGAGGTGTCTAAGTCACGAAATGAAAATTCTATAGCAGATCATTTTGAAACTGAAATTCACTGTGATAAATAAGCTTAGCTATACATTGTGACAATAAAGTATCGAGACTTTGTAATTAAAATTGAGCAATAATATATCAAAAAAAAAAATTTTTCTTGATAAGCATGATCGAAAACATAAAGCAAAAATCGCCGTGGACTACTGAGGTATACCGATTCAACCACCTGCTGTAAACAAACTAATGAACAAACCGCGCTAATTTTTTGAAATATCAATTCCCAGAGTAATTTTAATTACAAAGTCTCGATATTTTATTGTCACAATGTATGCCCATATTTCGAATAATTTTAAGCGGGAATATATGAACTTTTAATATTATAAAACGTAAGCTGATTAAAAAAAAAAACTAATTTCGTAAAAATTGGACTTAAACACCTCTGCTTGTCAACCGTCGACATTTATCAATTGTTTCCATAAATTGAAAACTATTGTTCTAATTTATTAATATGAAAAGTCCAATAACAACCTACAGGATATATCACAGTTAGTCCATCCGTTCTAGCGTAATCTAACAACATTCAAATAATTTTGATTTATATATTAGTTTGGATATGAATTAATCTGCACTCTTTTGTGTATGAATTTGTAAAACCTTAGAGTCTTAAATATTTCTCTAGCATTTTCCTTTTATTGTTGCTAATTTATTTGCAACAAATCCCCAAATGTTGAACCCAAATCATTACCAAAACAACCCACAAAACCTTTCTATTCAATAATTTGTGTATATCGTTAATTTTCTTTCAACCCTAGAGACTGGTTCGGAAAACCACTTTGTTCGAATTCCTTGTCCATATAATTGAAAACAATTGAAAAATGTTGAACGTTTCAGTCTCCCCTAAAACTTGTCAAATAAACGATTCGTAAAAGCTCTAGAAAATGATAGGATTCAAAGCAAATATACATCATGTCTCCGTGTCATTGGTCGTCACGTCAATCAACAGGGAATGCGGTCAAGCCGGTAGATATAGTACTTTTCCCGTTCAGGAGTATTCATTTCGGACATGCTTGTGGAGATTTACGTTCGAACGGACCTCCACCACCCTATGTCCGAGAAAGGACTCAATGTTTAAAGCATTATTTGTCAAACCTTTTTATATACATGGGCAAGTAAACGTGATTTGTATTTTTCTTCTTTTTTTTTCGTTTTTTCTGCATGATTTATTACGAAAATTTTCTTTTCTTTTTATTACACAAAATGGTTTTCCATGTTTTTCTCTCGTTTCCTTAGATAGAAAGTTTTTTTTTCTGTATTTCGTTGTGGTTTTTCGAGAGTCAGGGCTTATCTCTTAGTTTGGACTAAATGGTTTTTCGACTGAATTCAATTTTGAATTTTATTCGGGTTGGAGTGGAAAAGTCTTAATAAAATATATGGTTTCAATTTGGAGAAAATTATCTGGCTTTTAAGATGACTTTTAGCTATGGCAGAAAATTTAATAAATTTGCGTCTATATTTATATGTTAGAATAAATAATATATTCTGAATTATGCCGTAAATATTTTAAAACTCTTCAAACCTCAAATAACGCTTGTGTCCCTTTTTACGATTAGCTAGTCTTTAATTCAGGTAGCGCCATCCATTACTAAATTAGTTTGCTATAGGTTCGAGCATTGGATATATATACTATAGATTAAAGAATAGTCGGAACAATGGTTAGTTGCGATGTGCATTCTGGAAATGCTTAATGGTTTGTTACAAGGTCGGTTTTCAAACCATCCCTAGTTGATTGTCGTAATATTAGCAAGGATTACAGCTCTGTTTTGATCATTATAGCTTCCTCTTTAAGTGATATCAACAATTTAATAGATGAACACTTACAGTAAGTTAATCAAACTAAGTTAAGTGTACTTAATTTCAAAGCTCTTTTTGTTGCTACAGCTCATTTAAAACATGCTAATTTTTCGTCTAGCAGCTCGCTGCCTTCACTTACTCTGTCTATTCAAACCACTGGAAAGCCCGCAAAAAGGGTTTTAGGAATGAAATTCATTATGCTACGTGCTCACCTAAAGCTTCGCAAAACATATTTTGGACACCTTTTTATGGCCACTAGTCGGCAGCATAGAGAAATAGAGTAGCTGGCTGTACTCTAGAGCTCCTCATGAATTTTCCAGTAGATGTAAATTATTTTGAACCCTACAGCTCAACATCGGCAATTCTTCGCCAGTCGCTATGCTGTTCGCTGTAAAATTATCACTAAATGGTCCGTAAAGGTCCTTTAAGTTTTCATCTCCGGAGGTATACTTATACTAACGTCCTGGACGAACAATGCAAATTCCAAGCCATAATAATACTATGCCAACTGCTGATGTACTCGTAGTTTAATAGAGGTGCTGTAACCCCTCTCTCTGTACAAAAATTTCAAGTCGTACACCAAAGTTTTTAAGTTCAGACAAAAATTTGTTTTATTCTCAGAAATTTTACATGGAATGGAAATATTTTTAAATTTAGTTCGAAGAAGACTTGTGCTAATACAATTTGGTATACAAGTACGAGAATGGGTTAATTTTTTGCTGGTACAAAATAGAGTAAGTTTGATGCGAACTGGAAGGATATACCTACGTTGCTACACGAACATACACACATACATATCTCTGTACTTTTCCTTAAAAAAAAAAAAACTTTCCGTATTCCCTGAATACATTTTGTGAATATTATTTATACCCTACATGTTTGTGTGTTTTTTCGTGTACATGTGGTTTGGCAATGTTTCGAACACATTTCGGGTCAATGCAGTGTGTTGAATAGAATGTTAATTTTGCGAAGAAAGCGCAATCCTGAATGTTAATTCCAAACAAGCCCAGAACTTACTTGAGGGAATTTAATTTTCTGCCCGTCGAATGGTGCGTGTTTTGGATTTTAAAAATATTTTTGCGTATTACATAAACAAATTAACGATAAGCTACAGGAAAAAAAACAACTAAGGGATGAGAATTGATAAGAGAATCCGAAATGTTAAATTCATTCGCTGCATTGGCTACGGAAACTTTGAAAGAATCAGCGTTAATAATTTCACGATTTTCAACACAATGTAATCATGATGTATGACTAGGTTGTCGAACGGGGGCTTATTCGATTCCGAATTTCGAGTTTTCGTCACTCCGGGTCTTATATTTCCGAGAAATGTTTTAGATATTTGGTTTTGGAGATTTTGCTTTTTTTTTTAAGGTACCGATTATAACTTAGGGAGTCACCCTTTAATGCATTGCACAGTTATGTCGGTATAGGAAGAGGATAAAATTTGGAAGAGTTATGGGAATTATGGGGGAGAGAGGCGGAAGTGGCGATGGACATCATTTTTGAAGCGCTGAAGGTTATACTTGCTTGGAAATATGCTTACGTTCCAAAGTCGGGACGTTCGGGGGATGAACGACTGTCTATATTTCACCGTACGAGTAGGAATAGAGTTGACAGTAAACTCATGCGCTCGTTTAGCTTGACGCGTATTTCGGGAAAAAAGTGGAGGAATGAGTGATCTAAGTTCCGCACTACATTTACCATGAATGGATAGCTACATCAATTCTATGAAATTAATTTCGCATTTTAGAGAAATATTATTTTGAGCACCTCTTCTTTGTCAAAGCTACTGTAGCCCAAACCGGACATTGGCTTCGTGACATTTAATTGTTGATGAGTTGCTTGCATAATTCTTTACCTATGAGTTTTCAGTGGCCAAGATATACCCACGCAGGCAGTGTTAAAATTATACATCAAACGGGATTTGATCTTGAAGCCTCTGCATTGTAGATCAACGCGCTACTCACTAGGCAACAACCATATCATAAAATACCAAAGACAATAAATAATATAAGATATCCCAAGCAATAGCATAACTAGCCCTCCTCGCAAAATTTTCATAGCCCCCCCCCCCCTCCCTATCCATCTAGCGACATGCTTATTGCGGTGATTTATTCGTACACGTTTATAATGCAAAAACGAAACACTGTGCAAATTCTTACTGCTGATTTTCCAAGTCTTTTCCTTGTCGACAGTATTAATAGTGAATGATTTGTATACTTAAGATGAAATCTCACAGTATTATAAGTTTGATCTGAATTTTGTAACGCCAAAAAACGCTCGCATACAGAAATATTTTTTGTCGTTCAAAAGTCTCAAGACCGTGTCAGTACGTCTGCCCGTTCGATCGCTCTTTATCTTCAAAACGCGTTGAACTTGGATGCTCAAATTTTGTACTAGTTATTTTTGGTGAAAAAGTAATTTCAAGTTCGTGAACGTTTCAGCCCCCCCCCCCCATTCCCTCTTCCATCCTCTCCCTCACAAAATGACACAATTTCACAACTTTATTATAAGTCAACTTTCTCGAAACAAAATACGTAAATGCTACTGAAATTTCAAACTTAATATGATAAATTTATTTATTTCCTTGGAAAAAATTTAAAACCTCCCACTCCTTCTACCACCTCCCATATAAATTGGACAATTTCACGAAACAAAATACACCATTTTTTTTCAGTACCCATAAAAATCACGATTCTAAAATTTGGTGTATAACATTTTGATATCGCTATAATTTGTTATGAGAAGAAATCAGTTTGATCACACTGCATTTTCATCATCTCCCATAACGAATGATTAATCATCTCACACATAAGATAAGATAATTTGTGCCGATTTTCTTGGAAAGTATAAAGGTTACTGAACTGAATTTTAAATCCAGTTCTATATCCACCCCTTCTGTCAGCTCCCATAAAAGAATGCTGCTCTAATTAAACGTAATGAACTTTTACATTGTGACAATAAAGTATCGAGACTTAGTAATTAAAATTACTCTGGAAATTGATATTTAAAAAATGTTTTTTTTTGATAAGCAGCTGTCCTTAATTATTATACCAAAAATTAGCGCGGTTTGCTGATCAGTTTATTTACAGCAGCTGTTTGAATGGGTACACCTCAGTAGTCCCAGAGTAATTTTAATTACAAAGTCTCGATACTTTATTGTCACAATGTATAAGTAGGTTTCTGACATATCAGGAAAATCACCTTCTGAAGTTACTGAAACTTTCATTCCATCTAGAGTTTCGCTTGATTGGGGTATACTCGTAATCATAGTTCTTTTTAGCTTACGAAATTTATCTGCTGATCTATTGACAAAGAAGAGTTTTCATGGCTTCTGTTTCAGGCGATTAATACTTCAATGTTCGTTAGCATTACTTCTTTACTTACGATGGCGCTACAGCCTAAATCGAACTTTGGCCTCCTGAATGCTTTGGCCTCCATCCATCTTGGTTCAGTGACCGCGTCCTCCAGTTAGAAAATTTTAGCAGTGATTTGCTCTCTGCGTCTATCCAATCCTCCCAGCGCTTCCGTGGTTTTTTGACCGGTCTTTGTCCGTTGACTTTCCCGTTTAGTATGCGTTTGGGAATTCTTCCGTCATCCATCCACTCCACATGACCAGCCCGTTGTAACTTCTTAAATTTTATGAGGGTTGACACTTCAGGATTGTCGAAGATGGCATACAATTCTCTATTATATCGTATTCTCCAGATCGATTCTTCCCTCACAGGCCCGAGGATTCTTTTGAGGACCTTTCTTTCAAAGGCGTTAAGTAGTTTCTCGGACGCCTGAGTTAATGTCCACGTTTCGCTGCCATAGCATAGCACAGGTCTTATGATCATTTTATATAGCTTAAGTTTTGTTTTCCTGTGTACGTTCTTGTTTTTAACTATTGGAAGTACCGAATAATACGTCTTGTTTGCCAGCATTAAACCTCTTTTGATTTCGATGGGTTAGAACCGAACCCATCGAAATCAAAAAATCCTTCGATAGGTTCGCCCCAAGGTGGTATATAAAGTTGTCTCCGTTTTCTAGGTTATAGTCTCTTACTGCAATATTTTGTCTGATTGGCGTCTTTCTCCTAATTTGTGTCATAATTCCGACTTCCCTTGCTGCCGAGTCAAGACTTAAATACCTCCTTAGCACTCTCCAGAGATCTTCCAAGGAAATCTATATCGTCGGCATATGCTACGAGTTGTGTAGATTTGAAGCATAGTGTTCCCTTAGCGTCAGTGGAAGTTTCCGAACGACGTATTCGAGTGTCAAGTTGAAAAGCATTGGTGCTAGGCCGTCACTTTGTTTAAGGAAGTTGTCAGTTTTAAGCCGGAAGTCAGATCATTTTCTACTCTGACCTGTGACAGAGACTCGGCCATTGTCATTCTTGTAAGCCGAACCAGTTTCAATGGGACTCCAATATGATTTTATACACTATACGCCTGTTTATATGCCATATGCTTGCTTGAAGTCAAAAAATATCTGGTGCAGATCATTATTATATTCCAAGCATTTTTCCAGCACCTGTTTAACTGAGAATATCTGGTCCGTGGTCGATCGTCCAGCTCTAAATCTGCCTTTGTATTCACCAATTACTTTGTCAGCATAGGGTTTCGTTAACATTAGTTGTGTGTAAATAATTATAATATAAATAATAAAAAAATCTAACTAACAGACCGAAAATCTCTGGATGAAGGTGACGAAAATTAAAATAAAACTGTTTAAATTCGAAATAAATGGAACAAGAAAATGTCCAAAATAGTTCTTTCCGAAGAATCACAAAAAGTCCTTTATGTTTTGGGTTGAAGATTCTTAAGGAGAGCATAACTTGCTTTCAACTTCCTTAAAGCGCCGAATACATGATGCTTCTTGTGTGAACTACATGTAGCTGCTACACTTATCGCACATGCGACGAAATTGAAGGCAAAGATCCCAATAGGAAGCGGTAATCTTCACCACATAACACATAACTAAGGTATAAGTTTCACTATGTTTCCGGCCGTATCAATTGTCAACATAATTCTAACAAATAAAGTTTTTCCCCTTAATTTTTTATACCCCTCCCCCTCCACCTCCCTCACTCCAATCTCAAACACCCCACCTGACCCATCATCGATATGATCACGCATTGTTATTATCACGTATCCATAAACTTCCCTTTGAGATGGCGGACAAACAAAAAAAAATAAAACAAGAACGATGCGATCACGTCGAATGCTGTTCTTATACTGAGCAAATGTATGAAAGTATGACATGCCGCTACACAAACTATGCTATATGTCACTGCACTTTAAGCTCCGTTCCCAAGTAATCAAACATTTTTGAAATGATGACATGACACAGAAAACTGCCCTATACACCGGCATACATGTATGGAGACATGGAAAGTATGTCAAGGGATTTCAAGTAAAACACAAATTCGTTTAAAAATAAGTGATAATTTATTTATTCACTTTAATTCGCACTTTTAACTTAATTCGCCTATTTTGGCACTACCACCGCGTTTCGCTTTCTTATACCGGTTCGCGTTCTTCACAGATGTCGCTGATTGACTGACTGCTCGCTGAGAGCTACCGTGGTTACATACCATTTCCCCCTGTTCTCGAAGCTTTCGTCAGGTGTCGTTGGTTGTGTCTCAACTATTCTCGATTTTTAATTGCCTACATTTTGGAGTATACCGGAAGTTGCTAGAACTTTGATTATTGCTTTTTACATATTGGGGGACTGTTCTGGCTTTTTCGGGGAAGATCAATTTTGCGTGGTTGCCAGATTTATAGCAATATGTATTATTTTTTTCTTTTATTTCAATATTTAAATATTGTGCTATAAACTATAATATTTTAAAATGCAACACAGCACAACGCGCACAACGACATCTAAGATCAAGCGGAAAAAAAATGAAATAACAATTTGCGCTGACTACGATAATTTCGCGAAAGAAACCAGAAAAAAAAAGCATTGAGAGGACTTGAATACGGGACGCGTAGGAAAAACGGGGCATTTTGCTTTTTTAGTTTGATGCTGGAGTGGAGAAAAGTTTTCGGAGTGTCGGGAAAAATTGGTGCTACAGAAAGATTTCATTTACGAAATTTAGAAAAAAGAAAAGAAAAGAAAGTGGTGTCAAAGTCAAATAAAAAGAAAAGGTTAAAGTGATATCTACCACACAATCGACGAGGATCCTGGGCCCCAACGCCGGACGGAAACACGTAGCCAACATTTATTTATAGCTTCATTTGTATTAGGGCTTAGGTAGAACAATAAATTGTAAGATCCCAATATTTCTTCTTTTTGTTTTTCTCATTATTGTTGCTTTAAATTTTTTTATAATTTTGTTAGGCACACAGGTACGGATCATAGTTTCGGTTTTTTTTTTCTCTTCCCTTGATTGCTATAAGGAGGAAATGAAATGCTAAGGTCCACCGTGATACCTCGGTGCTCGCCATGACCAATAGCTCCACCCACTTCATCCTTTGCGTCGTACCACCTTGGGGGTTTCTTTAGTTTTCCAGATAGCTACTCGACGCATTAGAGCACGCACCCGTATTTTCGATAGGACCCTCTAGGATGAGAGACTCCCAGGTCGAATTCCCCACACCCATGCTCCTCAGTAGCCGACAGGAAGTGCTGTCCCGACCTGGGAAACCTAATTAATTTCTGTATGCGGAATGGATCTCGGAGGTTCATTTCGTATCAACATGTAGCATCGTGTATTCGGCGCTTTACGCCACTGTCAATTAACCCAATAAGTACTGTTGGTGCTGAGAAAAATATGCCTTTTTCGATTTTCGAAATACCCTTGTTAAACTTATTACTTAAACATATTGATGTACAAAAAGTGGCCAGAAAATATGAATCCCTAATCTTTTAAATGGGAGAAGCCTTACCATAACTGTATAATAAATAAAATGAATTATACTCCCTCTGTCCGAAGAAATGGTATACATTTTAATTTTTTTTGTCCGAAAATACGGCACACATTTGTAAACAAAATCAAATAAAACTAAAATTATAATTAAAAACAATATTAAATTAATTTTATTAGCACAAATTAACTAAACACAGATAATTTCAGTGCAATCCAAATAAAAAACGGTCAAACGAAACATTTGGAATGCAGCTGCAACTTTATTAATAGCACCGTGTTCTAATTCTAATTTTTCTTTGTCCTTCATATACTGTCATATACTACTATCCAAAGCACTCAACCTTCTCGCTTAGGTTAACCAAGGAGGATATATAAAATGGAGTACCTGATAGGCTGTCTCATTTGGGAATACTTTTCGATTCGGAAATTTTCGAAAATTACGTCCAAGCTTAACATGGCTTTAAACTTTTACAAAAAAATACCATAGTTTGTATTCTCTCTTGGTTGCTTATATTCAGTCAGCAATAAAGTAATTTTCAGTACACTGGAGTTTGCTGTTTTATTTCAGAAATCTTTAATTTTTAAATTTTTATTAGTTTTTGTTTCGTGTCTGAGCTAAGCACTTTAGCAACGAACAATTTAACGCGGGACAGAGATATTTGTTTTGGGTTTAAGTATGCCAAACAAGGATAGAGAAACAATTATTTCGAAAATTTGACAATTGTTTCGGACAATTTAACGTGGGAAAGAGTTAGTTGCAATATTCTTAAGTGTGCCAGACAAAGATAGCGCAACGATTTTTGTTCGAAAAATTTCGCTAGTAAGGGAGGGAAATACTTTCATTCCCATTTTCATACACGGCAAAGTATGCTCATAGTTACTCCTTATTATATATCCTCCTTGGGGTTAACTTTATTCTTCATTTACATACTGATATAAAAGTATTGCCTTATGGGCGTATAATAATTATATAGCTGTTGCAAGATACCATGACGTTGTTTATTAGTTAATTGCTTCGATGTGGCAACTCTTCTTTGTAAACTTACGTTATTTGGCTTAAAATTTTCTATTTTGAAATTACAGTGGTGACTATTACATTTTTCTTGAAAAAACTAATTTTTGGTCTCCAGATTCCATCTTAACTCAGAAGCAACGCAAATATGTTAGATTATGTAGTTTTCAAACACAATACCTATATTATGAGTATTGCCAGTTACTTTCGAAACTCTAGATAACCTAGGATTTGAAATGAAATTGTACACCATATTTTCGGACAGAGGGAGTATTTATAATCTCATGCAATCTGAACGATCGAAATTTCAATTATGTTCTTACAAGCTGGAGGTTTCCAAAAAAAAAAAATAAATAAGTCAGAATAATTCTTGAATTTAAACAAATATTTCAATTTAGTTTCAACGTTCTAACGTGGTACCCTAGTAATTAAACGAAACTTTTGTTATAGTGACAAAAATGACATTGCTACCCGGAGCCACATGTACACACTAGTCATGAAATTTACGAGATACTGCACGTGATTCGAAAAATCAATTACTCTTACCTGAAGTAATACATTCACGTGCAGGATTCATATTTCTGAAACATATATTAATTAAGTTTGTGAAGTCTTACTGGAAATGCCAGATAAAGTTTAAGTTAATATGTGTGTATAGTTTTAATGCACCTAGCCGTGAAGGTATATGTATCTAAAAAAGAGGAGATGTTTTCTTACTCAGATTTTCTGGTAAAAAAAACCAAATTAAGTTTATAAAATTTCGGCAACTGTTATATGTATGTACGAAGAGTAAAAGTTTTCTTAATATGCCATAGTATAGTATTTTATTCCATTTTTATACAATCGAATACTATGATATTATAATATGTTCTGTGCTGTAAAATTAGAGAAGAACGATGTGCGAGAAGTTGCTTTGAATTAATTAAATGGTGGAGATATTTTAAGAAAAACCAAGTAAAAGTTTTTAATTAATATATTTCGACGCTTGCGTCAAATCCGTGTTGTATATGGTTGTACTACGTGGAAAATGACCGTTCGACTTACCAAGAACCGACGCATTTTAGTGATATTCTGGCCAAAAGTTATCTCCAACGACGAATTTTGGAGTACAACTGTACAGACTCAAATAGGTGTTGAGATTGAAAGGAGGAAGTGGCAACGGATCGGTCACACTTTAAGGAAACATCGCCAAGCAGGATCTGGATTATAATCCTCAGGGGAGACGTCGGTTTGGTCGACCATGTAGCACATGGAAACGAGTAGTTAAGTATTAGGCCAGATGGACAAACAAGCCCTGGCAACAGCTTAAGAGGAAGAGAGTTGTTTCTGTCCTATGCCCCTATAGGGGGACTTAAACAGAATTTAATTGATTAATTGATCTGTTAATAGGCTTGTTTTGTCCGTAATCTGTACTATGCTGATATTCCTTATGTGAAATGGCAATGTCTGAATTTATTCGATATATCGTCATCTGTAATATCACCAAGAGGAAAGAGATTTATTAATTGGAGCCGTAGGGTGGAAAGTTCTCAAAGTCTCCAGGATCATATAAGTCTCTAAGAGCAAATATTTGGATTTTTTTTTTCAAAATTCTAGTCTTTATTGTGCAAAGGTGGTTAAATACTTAAATACTTAAAGTCTATCGCTAGCCACAACTTTTCCCATCTTTCTGGCAGCATACGGATTCCGCGTCGAAAAAACTGCTCTTATTTTGAGTTGATCCATGAACCGGTCCAATTTTTGGCTTCTTCGTAAGAACGGAAGTGCTGCTCAGCCAAGCCATGCGTCATAGATTGGAATAGATGGTATTCGGAAAAGGCGGGTCGGGTAGGAGTTCCATTTCAGTGCTTCTTAGTAGGTTTTCACAACGTGAGCAACATGTGGCCGAGCGTTGCCGTGCAGCTAAATCACATTGTCGTGTCTCTCCTCGTATTGAGGCCATTCCTCCTCAAATGCATTAGTTGTTTTTTGTAGCGATCTCCCGTGATGGTTTTACCCGGTTGCAGAAGCTCATAGTACACCACGCTAAGCTGGTCCCACCAAATGCTCAGCATGATTTTCGACCTATGGATGTTGGCTTGGCCGTCGATGTTGATGCATGGCCGGAGTATCTCCACGCTTTGGATTATCGTAATGGATCCACTCTCTGCCGATGCGATGCAAAAACCTCTTCCTTTTTTACTGTTGGGACAGCTGTTTGCATGTGAAAAACGCAGTTCTACGTTTCGCGGCTTCAACTCGTATGGCACCCAATTTCCTTGCTTTTGCATCATTCCCAAGCTTTTCAAATGATACGAAATGGCTTATTGAGTCACGTTCAATAAATATTCAGGTTGTTGTTGCATTTGGCATGAATCTTCGTCTAGTAATGCCTCCAATCTTTAAACTTTTTAGCCGTTCCGGGACGCAGTCTTCCACGCCGAAATCACCCATTTTATAGTCTTGAAACCATTCATGATACGCTCTTTCACTAATAACACTCTCACCATAAGTTTCAACAATCATTCGATGCACCTCAGCTACAAATTTTTGTTGAATCGAAGGAAAAAAGCAAAACTTCGCGCAAATGACGCTTATTTGGTTCAAACTTCGACATATTCGCGCACAAAAAAATATATGACGCCGATAAAACTTCACAAATCTAATGATGAGGAGTTGTTGAAAGATGCCTAAGTTTGTAGCGAGTGAGTGGCTACAATGCTGTGTTGCGTTTTGTCCCAGGCCTGCTTACGACGGACTCGTCAGTAAGGCTTGTGTAAGCAGGCCCTGCCTTAGACGCTAAAGGAATACCGTGCACGTAGTGAGATTTGAACCCGGGGATTTTTGAGTTGCAAAGCGGCGGTGCTGACCACTGAGCTATTTGGACCCCACGGCTTTTACTGCATCGCTACTAACCGACTGTAGCGATGCAGTATAAGCCGCCACAGTACTACCCCACCAGTGACAGCGATGAATCGTGGCGACTAGGAGGCAGCTGTGCACGTGCAGCTCTGCGAGCGTGTTGCTGTGCAGTGTTATTGTAAGAGCGTGTTTGCTATGTGAGCGAAGTATGGGTTCAGTGTGAATGAGAATGTGCTGCGTGCTAGCGAGACGGAGGTGTGATCGTGTTCATCACGTCGGGGTCACCAATGTAGCGAGTGGGCGGCTACAGCGCTGTGTTGCGTTTCGTCCCAGGCCTGCTTACGATGGACTCGTCAGTAAAGCTTGTGTAAGCAGGCCTGCCTTATACGCTAAGGGAATACCGTGCACGGAGTGAGATTTGAACCCGGGGATTTTTGAGTTGCAAAGCAGCCGTTCTGACCACTGAGCTATCTGGACCCCACGGCTTAGTCGGTTAGTAGCGATGCAGTATAAGCCGCCAAAAGTTTACTATGTGACGTTTCGTTTCGTTTCGTGTTTCTGATCAGCCATTGTTGATCAGCATTTAGTGCTGGCGCCATCTATTGGGAAACGGCGGGTTTCAATTTCAACTCCCAATATATTCCTATTTAAAGGTGCAAGATTAGGAAATCTCTTATTTTCCATTTTAATTTTTATTAAATTTCCTAGGGTTTGTATTGAACAAAATTGTGTTTATGAATAGAAACATGAGTCCATCAAAAAAAAAAAACATAACAGGACTACGATTGGGCGTAAAGCCCAATCGTGCGATACTTTAGATGAAACTAATTTTTTTGACATCACGCTAGAGGTGCTATAAAAATATTTTATACAAAATTTAGGATTCAAAAATTTAATAACTACTGAAAAAATTAGTGTATTGGATTTAGTGAAATCGTGCAGTTAGTATGGGAGGTGGTAGAAGGGGGAGCGAGTTCTTAATGACTTTTTCAGAAATAACTATAAACGTCATGCTTTTGATATGTTTTAAATTGCAGTAGCATTCATACTTTTCAAGAAAATTTACATTTTTTAAAGTTGTGAAATTGCGTCATATTGTATGGGAGGGGATAGACGGAGTGGAGTTAATCTTTTAATTTTTTGGTCTTACTGATAATTTTAAATAAATTTTTAGTGTACAATTTCAGCTCGATAAATTTTATATGTACTGAGTAAATTTGCTTAGAGTATTACATGGAAAAGTACAATTTGTATGGGAGGTGGTGGAAGTAAAGGGAGGACTCAAATAATTTTTATACGGTAGATTGAAATCATAAAAGTAATATATACCAAATTTCATATTAATAACTTTTATAATTTTTGAGAAAATCCGTTTATTGTCAAATTCGGAAATAGTGTAATTTTGTATGGGAGGGGCTGGAACTAGTGAAGCTAACCAGTTAATTATTTTTTATGTTAATAATAATGCTATTTGAGTACTGACTCTGTGCGAGCATTATTTCTTGGCGTTACAAACCTTAGAGCAAATTTATAATGCTCCCAGATTCCATCTACAGCTATAATTTCAGATCAATATCTCAATGCGCTCGAGAGCTATTTAGCGGACGTAAGGAGTTCGTGGTCTTTGAGCGGCAACAAACATTTCTGTATCGACTCCCTACGAACTGTATTTCGTTGCATTACAAACGTTGGAGCAAACACACAACACTCTCAAATTTCATCTAGAATATCAAAACAACAATCTAATTCTGGTAATTATACGAAACCTAATTAAATAAATTCCAGTAAACCACTTAAAACCGATTGTGCATCCATTCGTATCGCATCAAGGAGTTACCGGAAACACCGGTTATACCTAGTTTCCACTGCAATAAATTGTCCTTAATTGCGTCCTCGACTGACTTCAAGTATATTGCAGAAAAGACCGCGAGTAATGACTACATTGACGTTCTCGTTTTGTAAAAATACACACACCCATATATATATACTATTAAATCTACGAGTATCCTTGGACGGACGAGCATACACACAGGAACACATCGAGTATTACCTACTTTTCTAACTATAATACTAAAATGTAGCTGTAATTGCTTTCTAATGACAAACTGTAATCGTTAAACTTCGTTATGTTGAGTTGAATATTTAATGTGGGTACAACATCATATGTGTACCACCGGCAGACACCGAAGCCACCTATATGTACCTGCCTGCATACATTTTCCTTTTTGTGCAATACCGTGCAACAATTTATGTCTCATACGTGGACTTTTCTGTTTATATGGACGTGTTCATGTATTTTGATTTTCTATGCGAACGCTATATGAAAGAAATTTTATTATAAGTTATTTATGCACGGCAAAACCCCATCCGAACTAGAAAACTACGATTTATGAATAATTTGATTAAATTTCTTTTGTACGAAACATTGCATTAGTTATTTAATAAGGCGGTGTTGCTTATCGTTGTTATTTTGAAAGTTATTGAGTGTAAGCGCCGTGCTGTACTATAATTTATGGATGGGAAAAGCTATATTCAACCAATGATACGTTACTCTATTAGAATTGAAGTAGAAGAGACTTGATGCTATTACGTTCTTCTTCTTCTTTAATGGCACTACTATCCAAAGCAGGTTTTGGTCTCCTTATATTCAGGTTCCTCAACATTTATTAGTTATTGTGAATGGGTTGTTAACACTTCACACAGCCTTCTATCTACGAATTTTGATTTTTGCACATTGTGGTGGCCACGCAAGTAGTGTGTTGAAATTATACGTTGACCTGAATTTAAACTTCCGATCTTCGCAGTGTAGATCAACACGCTATCCACTAGGTTACACCCTTCGTCATTCTTCCATTGCTACCAGAAATATGAAAATCTAATCAAACAAGTAAAGCTCGGTGGGCCTAAGTTTGAAATTTTTGTTTGTTGTCCATTTTCTTTGTATGTAACAGCATTACTCAAAAACTATGGAATAGATTTTATTGTGGCTTTCATCATCAGAAAGTTTATTACTCTGTGCTTAGGCAGTGGTACATATATAAATAATATTTCACTATCAAATTGCGCTTCAGATGCGTTACAACCCAAAATGAATTTTCAGATTTTTCTTCTAGTTTAAATGGCTTTTTCTTTATCCTAAAAGGTGCGTGATTATTGGAAAATAATATAGGTAACATATTTCCAACTAGCGATCCCCGCGACCCCGTCCGCGTAAAAATCGCGTAATAAGCAATTTTTAAGAATATATTAAGAGTACAAATTGGAAACCGAGGTTTTTTTTTTTCAAAATTCGAGCCCTTATTATGCAAAAATGGTTAAATATTTATTATTTAAAGAAATGCCATCGCTAGCCACAACTTTCGATCTTTCTGGCAGCAAACGGATTCCACGTCGAAAAAACTGCTCTTCTTTTGAGCCGATCCACAAGTCGACCGAATTTTTGACTTTTTCGTAAAAATGGAAGTGTTGCTCAGCCAGGCCATGCGTCATCGATCGGAATAGGTGGTGACCGAAAGGGGCGATGTTTAAAAAATATGGCGGGTGGGGTAGAACGTCCCATTTCAGTGTTTTCAGGTAGATTTTCACAACATGATCAACATGTGGCCGAGCGTTGTTGAGCAGTAAAGTCACTTTTTTGTGTTTCTCCTTGTACTGCTGCCGTATCTCCTTCAATGCTCGGTTCAAACGCATTAATTATTTTTTGTAGCGTTGAAACCATTCGCGACACGTTCTTTCACTAATAACTTACCATAAGTTTCATCAATTATTCGACGAATCTCAGCCGCAAATTTTTTTGAATTGAAGGCAAAAAGCAAAACTTTCTGCAAATGACTCTTATTTGGTTCAAACTTCGATATATTCGCACACAAAAAAGTATATGTCGCCAAATTCACAAACCTAATGACGAGGAGTTGTTGCCTAAGCTCAATTTGTACTCCCGATAGTTAGTAATATATTATGTGGGATATATAATCTGCTTACTTTAGTGGCTCTTTGAATACAATGTTTTGTATTGTGTTGTAATCAGAATTATAAGTTATTAGGAATGAAACTATGATACTCGTATTTGTATGACACAGCCCCGTGCTCACGGGGGTGATTTGAGACCACATACACATTGAAGAGTTTTAAGGAAATGTAAATAGTTGTAGCTTGTGTTAATTCTAAAAAAAAAATCATTGCATAATGTTAAGTTCAAAAACATAGCAGGACTGTGAACGCACGTAAAGCCCAATCATACTACACTCTAAATGAAATAAAAATTTCAATGATCCTAAGAAATTTTTTATGGAGAGTGGTAAAAGGGGTGACAGCTTTGAAATAATTTGCTTCACATCATGCTAGAATAGCAATAGAAATGTTTGATACCAAATTTAATCTTCAAAAATGGGAAAGGAACTTAGAAAATAAGTGTATTGGATTTAGTGAAATTGTGCAGATTGTATGGGAGGTGGTAGAGTGAGTGGGTTTTTAATGATTTTCTGAGAAACAACTATAAACATTATGCAATTGATATATTTTAAATGGCGTACTTTTCAAGAAAATCCAATTTTTGAAAAGTTATGATTTTGTCTTACATTGTTTTTTTTTTGCTCGATATTAATGAAAATGCTAATTAAGGATTTAGTACAAAATTGGAACTCGAAAAAAATTGGCTTAGAGTATTACTTGAAAAAGTGTAGTTTATATAGGAGGTGGTGGGCGGAGTGGGGAAATTTAAATAACTTGTATACCAATAATCACATTTATGATAAAATTTGTTAGCTCTTATAGTTTTCCTGAAAATTTGATTATTACATATTTTTGAGAATAAGTCATTTTGTATGGGAGGGGGGTAGAGTGCATGAGGGAATGGAAATAAAACCAACAGCAGATTACATCTCAGAGTATATATAGCAAACCGTGTAAAAACCGTCATTACAATCGGTTCAGTCGGTTGTGCGTGAAAGACGACCGGACAGATAAACAAACAACAATTTAAAAAAAAAAGTTATTGTTAAAATAAAGTAAAAAACTAACTAAGTAAATAACAGATAGACTCTACAATTTTATTTATATGTATAAATTATTCAATGGCGCTGCAACTGAAATTTCAAGCTAATTCCGAAAAACAACAACTGACTTAGATGTGGTCTCGCTGGCCATTGCGACTGCTAATTTTCAAATTGTCGTAATAAAGGCAATAAATTTTTTTTGAAAATTATAAATTAGGATAACTTTTTCAGTGAGGCTACAAATCAAGTAAATCCTTTTCCAGCTGATCACCTTTAGCCACCTGTCGGAGAAGATCGAAGGCTTTGTTTATTTGTATAAAAAAAAAAATACTTCACGGATTTTAGTGCGGGCTTTGATTTTATTGTACCTATACATCAGGTTGATATCATCACCCTAATACCAGTGGCACATAGCGGTCCTAATTATAGTAACTATGGCGGGTATCTTCCTACATTGCACACCTTCGCTATTATTTCCAGGTCGGCTTTGAGGAGTTCAGTTGGTAGTTCGTCTGTACATTGGGGTTTTTTTTTCCCGTCACTGACCGAATGGCGGAAACTATCTCTTCCTTATCAGAGGGATCGACCTTAGTAGAGGATTGTTGTGGTTGGATATTTCGCAATTGTTCCGTTTCTGGAATATATTCCTTTGACAAGATGTTCCCGTTCCTGTTTCATAATGTTAAACTGCGAACCCATTAATCCATGGTAAGCCGCAGATTCCGCCTTATTGGCCAGATCTTGTCGCAATTAATTTATCAACTCGATAATAAAGTTGAAATTAAATTCAGTTTCTTGGAAGAATAGAAAATATTTATTCACAAGTTTTTATAAAAATTTTAATGTTGATAGAATGAAATATAAATAACACAAAATAGTAGATTTTCACATATTTACAATCTACTTTGTTGATATCATTCGGTAACGAAATTAAAAAAATGAATGGACTTCAGCAAATTCATTAGATTATCTTTGTTGTTATTTCTTAAAGTGCACTACCTATAATGCGATCTAAAAATTAACTAGATAAGGATTAAAAAAAAATTATAATAATAAAAATGACGGTTTTATTTAAGAAAAAAAAAATAATTTCATTAAAATAAAACACCCTTTTCATAAAAAACGAAATATTGACCCTGTTACGTTTCTCTTTGCGGGGCATGTGGACGGTTCGTGACATAAGTAGTGAAAATTTAGGAGATAGTAGCGGGATGCAGACTATGTTGTATAGTGCCGCGTAAAGGAGGAGTATCAGGTAAAAATGAAAACACATGATTTCAATACTGGATGATTCTAATTCAGAACCGACCAAGAGCTGTTTTTAGTGCAGTGCAAGAGCTTAGAATGATTTTGTTTTGTTATTTTATTATTTTTTATAAAATTCAATTATACTATAAGTTTATTATTTCATTTTGTTTTGAATAATTAGTATATGGTACAACCCATATAACTAAGAACTTTCATATTTTGCAGCCATTGTTTATCGACATGTGTGATATGTACTCTTTCAGTCACGTAGGGATTGCTGGTTGCTAGTTTATATTAAACAAAATCATGAATTTATTGATGACACTCATTATTAGTTAGGAGATTAGTTTGATACCATCAAATTTTCTATAACTTCAATTTTAACCACTATAAGTAAAAAACATTTATCTTATACAATATAAATGAGAATCGGTCATTTGTCACTGCCGAAAAAGACCAAAACGTATCCATAATTTCCTTTCAGCGTCGAAAATCTTTGAGGATAACATCAAAAGTATGTCAACTGACAGTGATTTGAATGAAAATTAAATGACTATCTCATTCATCCCTGAGACAGTCAAAAAAAAACATACAAAGTGCTAAATAATGACTGTAATCACGTTGATTTATATTTTGCCACCTTATTGTGATTTACCTTGATCCGAAAGAAAATTAAGAATTATTGTAATGCTTCCGAAACGCATAGTTACACATAGCTGCGCATCCCTATCTTCTTCGTTAAAAGCGATTATAATCACGAATTTAGATTTTAGAATGGGTTTTCATTTATCTTGTAGCGCATTATTTGAAAATCTGGCATTAAAATTCTGTTTCATATAATGCGTATCAGTAAGAGAGGAAGAATGATAGTCGACTTTTATTATTTTTGCAGTGCGAGGAAGTAAGAAATAATGCGAATAATAAAAGTATTTTCACGTTGTAATAAAAATAGATTAAATTAATTATAGATTAAAAAAAAATAAGCGAAAGTAGCTTTTGCTTCG
Source organism: Chorisops tibialis (assembly GCA_963669355.1). Classification (NCBI taxonomy): domain Eukaryota; kingdom Metazoa; phylum Arthropoda; class Insecta; order Diptera; family Stratiomyidae; genus Chorisops; species Chorisops tibialis. Next base: position 315,567,718 of record OY770262.1, read on the forward strand.
CACGGACATGTTCTGTGGTGTTTATTGAGTGGGAGGTTATAACCTTGTGGGTAGCGTTTTTTTCTGAAAATCGAAAGTTGTGAGATTTAGTTCCGGTTAACATATAATTCTAGCATTGTCTGTATGGGTATATCTCTTCTTCAATGGCGCTATAGTTAAAGTTGTACTTTGTTTTCCTGACCTTCAGACTTCTTAACATTCATTTTACTTTTTTATTCTCACAATATAGTATTTTGATCGACACAGAAAAAAAAATTGCTACCCTGAAATTTTTTTTTTTTTTCGCGCTTCATAAATTAGTCTAAAAATGTTAGAAAAAAATCCGTCAGTCTGAATGTCGTACATGTACGCTCCAACTACATTCAAGGACCCATACATATGTCCGAAGATAGAGAATTAATTTTAGTTTGGACTGTAGATTGGGTGAAGAACTTTTATTGCCTAAGTTTTAGGGAGTGTGAGATGAAAGCGAGAGACATGGGAAAGTTAAGGTTGAAAACTGCGATTGTTAATATCTCCACTACAAAAATAGATAGAAAGCTAGAACTCGATATTCCAGTACACTGATGTACTCGTATGGGGAAATAAGCGAAAATAAAATAATTATTTTTATCCAGTAGGGTACAAGAGGAGGAGGAGGGAGGCTAAAAATTAACTGTCGGCAGATTTTTTTTTTTTTTCAAATGATTATATCTTCGAAATTACTAAGCAGAATGAGTTCATATTTTACGACCAAATAGGTGGTTTATAGGTCGCCTATAATCAACTTAGTTGGAGGCCAAAACTTATTACGGTTCCACCGTAACAGGACGAAGTTACTTGTAATTAAAAAAAGAAATGAAAGGAACCGGTGAATGTCGAAATTCCAATGGCTTACCCTGATCACGAGACCAGTAAGTCACCTAGCCCTTTCGCATTTCTGGGCCAACACCGCACCTAGCACCTATTCCGTAACGTAAATAAAGCCGGCTGAAAAAAACGAAACATAGAGGAAAAATTAGTTTAAAATTGTAAATTGAATTACCTGAAATATACTAACGTCGAATCGCGAGAGAGAACAACAAACATCCCTGATGAACTGCGGCACCGTCATCTGGCACCAAGCCAAGGAATGGACTCACATACTACGTCCAATTCCCCGTCCTGGCCCCACACATACGACGCCAGTGGAGCACCGGCACATAACCTGAAAAAAAAGGGATAATCACAGATAGCACTATTCCGAAACTTAACGCCATTATGAGTCACTATCACCTGCGCCTTATCACTACACCACATCGCGACGAGCCACTATAGCACCACAAGGACGACAAAACAATCAAGCCACGAACAAAACCGACGCACGAAAATGTAAACACGAGCGAGAACTGTCAGATTCTCGCGCACTATCTTACCGACAACCGAAAGAGAGGAAGCTGAGCTTTTCGGCTCTGCAAAACTTAAGCCGAAACTGGGGAAACAATACACACAGACGAAGCGAGAAGTATTGTAAGCTGAAAGCCTAACAAAGTAAGGTGGAACTAAGCCGAAATTGGGGAAATATGAAAAAAATAATGCACATAGACGAAGCGGGAATGATTTCAATGCGAAAAAAAGCTAACAAAGAAAGGTGAAAGCCCGGACGTAAATGGGTAAGGCTTCAAGGCCGAAGGATGCCGTTGCGCTTCGCAACGAAGCTGGGCAGAAGAAAAATCGGCTCTTCTACTAGGATCAGTCAATGTGCGCGGACGTATTATTATATAAAAAGGCGAATCAAGTGTAGAGTAGATAAGTACCACAAGTAGGTGGTTTGAATTTGAAATCGAGAATTAAGTGAAGTGGTCAACGACGAGAGAAGTGTTCCACAGACGAGGAGTTAATCTGGAGATAGATTACGCAGGCGCAGACGCAGGATCGGGAATTGGATTGGACGAATCACACCAGCAACGAACGAGAGCAGCAGCAAGGGCCCCACGAGAATTAAAACTGGCCACCGAGCCCATCCTTAATATAATTGCTGGGAGAATTTCTTCCATTTTGTTTCTTTGGTTTTTGTGTAAGATACGTGTGATCGTTATTTTCAGCTGGTTACGTGTTATTTCTTTTTTTTTAGTTTTCAAATCTCCTTCCTGGCTAGTGATTCGGTCCGGAGGTCGAGCGAAGGAACGAGACCTACAGAAGGAATCACTGGCGCCCACGACCCATCTCCGAGGGTTGGCCGGCTAGGTCCGTTCCGCACCTCTTTTGGTGTTAGGGGGTTGTACTTTCTCCCAGTCGGGGAAAACGGTAACAAACTTTTAAGGGGTAGGGTCAGGGGGTGCAAAAAAACACTTAAATATTAACATCTTGACTACTTCTCAACATGTATTAAGTTATAATATATTAGCGAAATACGAGAAAAATTTAACATATGGAAATGGGAAGCATTTTAAAAATGGCGCACTGTTAAAAATTTCAAACAGGTAAATCTCAAAATCCAATTCAGATATTTAGTTGAAATTTTGTCAGATTGTAGAACTCTATGACCTATAATTTTAGTAAAATTTTTTAGTTGGGGGTGTAACGGGACGGAGTTAGTGAGCCAAAAAGTCGAAAACTTAGAGTATTATTTTGGGGCTGTGATAAAAGATACAAAGTTCAAATTTTGCACGTGCACACATCCATTTCATATAAATAAAGAAAAAATAATAATTTTAAAAATAACTATTTTTCGCCGAAGGAAACTACAAAATTTGGAAAACTCATTTGAAAAAATTTCTAACTGGTCGAATACTTTCAAAAAGCCTACCCCCTCTCATACAAAAGTATTTTCTCGCCCATTTTACTTTATTATTCTAATAATAAAGTATAGTGATCGACACAGGAAAAAAAAAATTTGCTACCCTCAATTTTTTTTTCGAGTTTCATGACTAAATTAGCCTATGAATGCGAAAAAAAAATCCGTGCCGCCGTCCGCCGTACGCCGTGCATATGGACTCATATCTCCGAGACCGTTAAAGATAGAATGTTCGTTTTTGGGTGGATTGTTGATTGGGTAAGTGAGCTCTATTTTCTAAATTGCGGGTGTTAGGTGGAAGGGGGAGGCGGGGGAGGGAAAAAATCAAAAACTACAGTTGGTAATGTCTACACCACGAATGCAGATAGGAAGTTGAAAATCAGTAAAGATGTACAGAGGGTAATGGGACAAACTTTAAAAATAATCTCATTTTTTTATCCATTGGCGTGCGAAAAGGGGGGGCTAAAAACAAATTGTCGGTCAAATTGTTTTTTCAAATGATTATATCTTCGAAATTACTTGAGGTAAAAAATTCATATTTTCGGACCATTAAGGTGCCATATAGTTCCACCGGAATTAACTTAGAGAATGGCTAATTATTGTAAGGGGGAGGGTCAAGGGGGTGCAAATAAAAATACTTAAAAATTAATATCTCAACTATCTCTTAAGCTATGTAGTTGAAACTTGAAACATATATTAAGCCATACTAGAAAAATACAAAAAAAATATAACATGTTAAAATAATAGTAGTGGAAGGAAATAGAGAGCATTTCAAAAATGGCGTACTTTTCAAAATTACAAATCCTTATATATCAAAAAAGAGTACAGATATCAAATCGAAAGTTTGTCAGATTGTAGAACTACATAATGGTTAATTTTGGTAAAAATTTTAAGTTGGAAGGTGTAAAGGGAGGGAGATGATAGTCAAAAATGTCGAAAATTTTGAGTGATTTTTTCAAGGCTCTGGTAAAATGTACAAAGTTCAAATTTTGCATGTGGATACATCTATTTGATACATAGAAAAATAATAATAACTTGATCCATAATTGTTATAAGCCGATCCTTCGGTCTAGCGTGCACAAGGTGTTTCATGTGCATTGCAAAAAACACATAAACTGACAATTTTTGTGTGAAAATATAAGGTAGAAACTGGAAAAGTTTCGCTCGACTTGTTGGCAGTTTATTTATATAATTATTATAAAGAAACAGGGTCCAAAATATCATTTGCAAGGAAAGAATTTGGAATCAAAATCAAGTTTTCCAGTAAAAAATAACAATTTTATTATTAATGAAAATTTTGGAAAACTTTCTAACCAGGTCTCTCCGTGGAAAATTTTATTTTGAAAAAAAAAAAAATAACAACATTTAATTTTCACTTAAATATGCGATTTCGTGGTTAGTTAAGTTAAGTTTTTTTCCGTGAATACTAATAATTTCAGCTTTTGGGTGGCGATAAGTGACCAATCTTTTGCGACCACTTCCATTCTTTTCAGTTAAAGTTGCCGCATGCTATCGTTGAAAGAAATCTAAAGAAATTCCTTTAAAAAATCAATGTTGAAATTTTCTTCAGCAACAACAGTTTCACTTTAATTTATAATATGGAAAACTAAGAACTGCATTAATTTTTACTCTTTTCATCACAAGTTCTCGGTGCGCGTATTTTCTTCAGCCGCGTATGTTCACTTTAAGTTTCACTTATCCTCTTTTCCTTATCCTACTGGATGCAAACAAAAGCCTGGAAAAGCCCGAACGTTTCACTTGATGTATGTTCTTATTCCTATGCTAGGGCAACCTAAAGTACCTAGGCATATGTGAAAATATAACCTAATACACATAAAGTTTATTTCATCATCAAACTCCTAGATTTAGGTCCTCCATACACCTTTTCTTCATTTCATTTTTGCTCGAACTTGTGTGATATTATGTGTTGTATAGACACGATGTGCAATCTGTGCATGCGAATGCGACAACAAGCACAAGGAAATACCTAGGATTTCAGCAATCATAGCAACTCGTAACTCGGTTGTATTTTGAAACAATTAAAGAGAAATTGGAACAAGTGGCTCGGTAAGGAATAGTTCCTACCACTCTAGTGAAACTTTGCTTTTGCTTTCGCTCGGTTAGGAAATCCGTAACGGCCAAGTTGTTTCGTTTTATCCTAGAAATCCATTTTCTTTTTATCCAGGAGTTTGCCTTTTTAATAAAAGGTGGAAGCTGTTTTCTTTTTTTCCTCTTTTTCTCTTCCGATTTTTGCTTGAATCAGTTTGTCGACTTAGGCGTCTTCTTTGTGAAATCGAATTTTCATCAGTTGGTGCTGGATAGTTGAGAAAAAAGCTGACAATTTTGAAAAAAAAAAACTAATCGAATTGTCTTCGAATATAGCAAATTTCTTATGGAGGTTGTTATAGTGGTCTTGACGCAATTTCGAACCAACCTTAATTAAAAGGAATAGTGCCCAATAATGCGATACTCGAGATGAAATTGAAAATAGTTTAATACAGCGGAAAATATGTCATCGAGATTTTTTTTTAGAATTGTGAATAGTGACTTCTGTATTGCAGGTGGTAGAAGGAGTAGAAGGGTGCTTACAATTGAATACGTCATTGCGCTTGATATTTTTTTATTTGTTATTTTTAATAATTTTTAAGGAAATTGATAGATTGCCTTTTCTGAAATTACACATTTGTATGACAGGTGGTAGTAGGATTGATAGAATTTGGTGGATTGATGAAGTCGATAGTTTTATAACGTTCGAAGTAATAATAATTTCGAAGATATCAGGAATTTTTATGGGGTATCTAACGATCGTGCGAAATTCGCTGGAGTGAAATAATTCCTTTTATCGGTTAGTCGCGCAAAGCCCAATCGTGCGATACTCTCGATGAAAGAGAAATTTTTTGATTTTAAGAAACTTTGTAGGGAAAGTGGTAGAGGGGGTGATGACATTGAACTAATCTTGTCACATCATAATTTAGGATTCAAAAATTTAATAGGTACTGAGAAAATTAGTGTATTGGATGTTGGGAGGCGGTAGAAGGAGGTGCGAGTTCATCAGAAACAACTAGAAGCATCATGCTTTCGATATGTTTTAAATTGCAGATCAGCAGCATACATACTTTTCAGGGAAATCGACTTTTTGAAAAGCTGTTGAATTGTGTCCGATTATATGGAGGGGGTAGAAGGAGTGAATCTAACCGTCTAATCTTTTTTGGCCTTACTAATAATTCTAAATAAATAATATTTAGTGAACAATTTCAGCTCGATAAAATCTAAACTTACTGAGTAAATTTGTTCAGAGCATTTCATGAAAAAGTGCAGTTTGTATGGGAGATGGAGGAAGGAGGAGAGGACAAGAATAATTTTTATGAGGTAGATTTAAATCATTATAAAACTAATATATTCCAAATTACAGATCAATAGCTATTATTCTTTTCGAGCAAATCCGTTTATTGTCAAATTGCGAAATTGTACCATTTTGTGTGGGGTAGATGCGCTAAAGCTAATGGATTAATTTTTCTTAGTCTTACTAATAATTCCAAATAAATATTTATAGCACAATTTAAGCTCGATAAATTTTATACGCACTAAGTAAATTGGTTTAGAGCATTTCATGAAAAAGTGCAGTTTGTATGGAAGGTAGTGAAAGGAGAAGGAGAACACAAATAATTATCATGCAGTAGATTGAAATCATTATAAAAGAATTATATCTCAAACTTCAGATCAATTGCTTTTATACTTTTTGAGTAAATCCGTTTATTATCAAATTGCAAAATTGTGTAATTTTGTATGGAAGGGGAGAGAAGGGGTCAAGCGATTTGATCCGTTCACGAACGAGACCTTAATTTTTGTCGAAAACGATTTATACAAAATTTGTACGTTCTAATACAGCGCGTTCTCAAGCTAGAGAGGACACGGACGGGTGGATGGACGGACATCCGGTTTTAAGATTTTCGAGTGATTATTTGAACTTCTGTTTTATTCATTTTTTTCTCCGAGCCTTATTCCTTAGCGTTATAAACTTTGTGGCAAACTAATAATACTTTGAGATTTCATTTAGAGTATAAAAATAGCGAAAAGGCAAAAGGTTGATGGCAAAAAATAAAAATATGTGTTGAAATTGACATAATTCGCGGAGTAATTAATTATTAATTTTGTGTAACAAATAATTTAATGAATTATATATTTAGCACTGAATGCAATGAGAGAAATGTTGTAACAAATTTCAATGAAAATGAAAGTGTGAATTATGTGTAATAAATTCTATAAGTCTAATACATATTAGATTCCTGCAGATGAAATGGCGACTTTCGCGATGAAGTGAAGTTAGTTGCGATTTTCATGTCTCAAACTGCCGCCAAGTGGATATGGTCGTATTGAATATTGAAGTACAAATACTGCTACACTTAGTCATGGAATGAATTGAGTTTTGGACTTCATTGAGATCGGAGAGAAAAATAAAAAAGCATGGAATCGAGTCAAAAATGGTTTCTTTTTTTTATGAGTTCAAACTTGGCCACAACGCAAGGGAGGCAACCAAAAACATCAACAGGGCATTCGGAGCTGACACAGTAGTGAACGAACCACACAGCGATGGTTCGAAAAATTCCGATCAGGATATATGACCCTTGAAAGTGAGCTACCCAGGACCATCGATGACAACGACGAGCACAGTCGTTGACTCACGCCAAACTGTAAGGGGCATTGCAAAGAAACTGGGCGTACACTATTCGACAGTTTCCCGGCACTTGCAACAGTTTGGAAAAGTTAAAAAGCTTGATAAGTGGGTTCCGCATGAGCTTACTGAGCGAAACATGGCCTCATGTTTCAAGAATAACGGTCAAAAAATTAAACGGGTTGCAGTAGGGGACTCTTCCTCATCCATCATATTCACCAGATCTCTCGCCAACTGATTACCACTTTTTTAAATATTTGAATAATTTTTTGGCGGAGAAACAATCTAACAATGAAGCAGCCATCAAAAATGCTTTTGAGGAATTTCTTCAGTCTAGAAAGTCGGACTTCTACGAAACTGGCATAAATGTACTTGTATCTCGTTGGGAGAAGTGTTTTGCATCTGCTGGTACCTATTTTGATTAATAAAATTAAGTTTTATAAGAGTTAAAGTTGTTTGAAATTTCATTAGCAAAGTCGCCATTTCATCTGCAACAACATAATATATTAAGACGTGAGCATTGAAAATTGTCAGTGACTTTTTTATTTATTATAAAAGGAGGGAAACGAAATTTATATCATTAAAAAAGGTAGATGTGCAGAAACCAAAAATCATGTGTGTATGTTGCCGGTAAGGCAGGTAAAATAAAGCAGAAACATACAAATGGGATCCCATTTCAGTACTTCACGTGGCCAATGGTGTTTGACTTCGGTGATCGAACGAGCACCAGTAGATCCAGTGCACTGTATTGAGCTAGCGTAAGCTCTTCTAGGCAGTAAATGTAAAAATGGAAAAGTGTTTAATTAAAGAAGGCCTAATATTAGGAGACGGCATACTTAAAGTAATTATCGAAGGCAAAAACCATCATCACCAGTCTCCAAGGCTTCTGAACTTCCATTGGCGTCCATTGCTGCTTGACTTATTTTTTTAGTATTTAAAGAAAAATGAACCTTTATATGTAAGAGTTAAGAATTTATATGCAACTGAATTCGAATTAATTATGTCAGAAACAAGATGAAGTTCGTTATTTTACACACTCAATTGCTCGATTTTCGACCATAGGCGATCCTAGTTTTAATTAAAACGAAATATTTTCGAATTTCACCCTGTCATATTTTATTAAATGTTTCGTTTCGGTTTCTGGGGAGCCTCTTATCAAAATTTAAGTTCTTAATAAAAAAGAAGTTGGTAGGTACTATCGAAGGAAACCTAGTAATGCCAATGTAACTAATTATCTAAAATGAAATTGAGTTTTGAGTTCTTTTCTTATCTAATTTATTGTAAAGAAAAAAAACAACTTTTTTTTTTGTTTTTAATTTTTGTAATTCGTCGCAGCGCTACAGCCCCTTTCGGTCCTTGACTTCCCGTAGCCGAAGTCTCCAGCGATCTCGGTCCAGTGACCGCGTCCTCCAATTTTGAAATCCGAGCAGAGATGAACAGTCTTCGTCAACAGAGTCGGACCAGCGTTTCCTGGGTTTTCCCACTGGCCTCCGGCCCTCCGTTTTTCCCTCGAATACCTTTTTAGGTATTCGAGTTTCGTCCATCCTTTGTACATGGCCAGCCCATTGCAGCTTCGCAGTCTGATGGGAGTGGAAACCTCCGGTTCGTCAAATATATCATACAGCTCACTGTTGTATCTAGTTCGCCATCGGTGACCATCATGTTTCGCTCCAATTATTCGTCTCAGGACCCGTCTTTCGAAATCGTTCAACATATTTGCGGATGCTTGTGTAAGGGTCCATGTTTCGCATCGCGGAAAATTCGCCTTCACCCTCCTACGTTAGCAACTCTCAAGTTAGAGTTCCCAGCGGCCACCACGAGGAGGTGTAGGTAGGATTCGGTAGCAGAGTTGACGATGTTCTTACAGTAGGCTTTTCTCGGCTTTTAATACTTTATTGGAAACCAGTAAACCAATGCAGACCCGAGACCTTTTACTACCATTTGACCACCAATTTTTGTAATTAGTGGCGCAAAATTAGGATATATATGTATTTGTTTAATTTCTTGACGAGGAACATTTTTTGACTCCATTCCACGCAGAAAAATTATCTCTAAACTCCCCAGAATGAATTTCAACTTGAAACGCTTGAGTTGGACATATAGTTACCTTTATAACCGCAAATAAATAGTTCAAATCAACCGTCACAGACCTCACGTGTCATTATGGCATTCCACAAGGAACTGTTTTAGAACCCATTTTCGTTTTAAGACATTTTCCCACCCTAGGTTTCAGCTTATTGAGCCTTTACGTAAATCTATCCCTGAGTGCAAAGAGTGCGATACTGCCTGGTCGATGCTTACCTTAAACGGATAATGACTTAATTTCCAGTTTTCATGCAATAAAATAAATGTGTATAAACTCAAATAGAGCATAAAACAAAACTTCCTGTAAATAATAAGTGTAATAAAACATAACCGTTCCCTCTGACCTACAATACCTAAATTTTCTGCCTCAGAGTGTAAAACGTGAACAAATGTTCAAGAAAAGAAAACTAAATTGCGCCGGCCATAGCACTTATCTAGTTCGTAATAACTCCCTTTCATATCGTAACTGGTTAAGACATTTTTATGAACAAATGCCTGCGGATAAGACTGCCAAGTCATCTCGAAAACCAGTGTGCTCATAAAAATTGCATAACTTCTTCGTTCTTTTAATTTACCGACTCTGGACTACCACCACCCCTTTTTTACCAGCGTGCAATTTCAGTGACCAAAATCACGACACCTTGCGTGTAGAAACCAAGTAAGTTAAATTCTCGTAAAAGTTGTTCAGTAGCCTGTTAAAATGTCGCTGTCAACAATAAAATCAGAACCATGTGCAACACTCATGTACTCCGCGTATGGCCCAGTGCCTTGAGAAATGCATAAAATTGTCACACGCAATCCTTTGAAGAAATTTTCTCCAAAGAGCAACTAAGTAGTGTATGGTATTTCTGGAAGAAAGAAAATGCATAGCGAGTTAGAAATTGGTATATGAAAGTTTACGTGATTTTCGACATCTTTCGAATGCGGAATATTTTGCATAAGGTTATGTGGTTACGTCAATAATTAGTGAAAACAACCAGGTGTAAGGTCCGTCATGCAAAGAAAAATACAAGAGAACAACTTTTCATAAAAATAGTCGCGAGGGCTGACGACAAATTGCTATATTTGATTAAACTACAAAAATGATCACGAAGGACTAATTTCATAAGAATAAACATAAATTAATTACGGGGCTGTGTATAATATGAAATTCATACATTGTATCGGACTATTGTTCAAAATTGTGATGAGGAGTGGCTACCTTTTGAAGGTTAGAAGAATATTTTTTAGCGCAAATGAAGTCGACATTCGAGTAAATTCTTCTTCTGTTTTAGTTTATTGTGTTAATTATTGTAATCGACTTGGAAAAAAAAAATTTGTAACCCAGATTTTTTTTTCGCGTTTCATCACTAAAGTAGCCTAAAAATGCAAAAAAAAAAATCCGTTTGTCTGTCCGCCGTCCGTCGTCCGCCGTACGCCGACGTGTACGCTCAGCGCACATTAACTCCCAAGCCCTTGAATACTGAAAGCTCATTTTTGGATGGATTATATAGATGGTTGCGTATCTTAGGCGGACATCCATTTTTATGGCTTAAAGGTTAAGGGGAAGCGGGGGAGTGCTAAAACCGAAAACTAAGAATTCGAATATAGCAACCATGGTTACAACTAGGAACTTGAAATTAAACATACATATAGAGGGACAAATTTTAAAAATTTAATTTTTTTATCCATTGGGGTCCGAAAAGAGGGGGCTAAAAACAAATTGTCGGCCGAAGTTTTTTTTTTTAAATGATAATATCTTCGATATTTCATACCATAAAAAATTCATATTTTGGGACCATGCAGATCTACTAGAATCGTCTTAGAGGGAGGCTAATTATAATAATTATAGCTCACGACCTTCGCATTGTAGACTAACACGCTACCCGCTAGGCTACACCCTAGTTCGACAAATTTTTAGCGCACCTAAACCCACACCACGAGAAAATTAAGTTCGCAATGGAAACAGAAAGCGACGAGAAACTGCCTTTCTTGGGTGTACTCGTAAAAAGAAATGATATGTAGTTAAGCTTCGGGGTATATAAGAAACCAACTCACACCAACAGATATCTCCATGCTCATTGGCATCACAACTCAAATCAGAAAACAGGCGTACTGAAGACTCTAATACGCAGAGCCAGATGTATAATTGAAGGAAATCCGCACAGTCTACGAAAGAAAAAGGAACAGTTGAATCGGAAATTCATAGCAAATGGATACAAAGCGAGTGAAATAAACAAGGCGTGGAAGCCGAAGCATCCCAGGACAAGAGAACAGGAAGACACTGAAGAAGGAAATATAGGAAAACGATAGATAAAACTACTTTAGCGAGTGATAACTACTACACTCAAATACGATAGGAAAAATCTTTCGAAAATGCAACATCAAGACTACATTCGCTACATTGACTACTATGTGAGGAATTTTAGGAAACCAGAAGGACAAAAAACTAATGGAGACTGAAAAAGTGTACAAAGTATCTTGCGATCACGGAACATGCAACGACAGACTACACAACCGATTTCGATAAAGTGCAAATTCTGGTCAGCACAAATCAATATTTTCAACTAATAGTACGAAGAAGTATTCAATATTTCTAAACATCCACAGAACTTCAACCGAGACACCAGATACAAGTTATTAGCAGCTTACCCAGAAATCCTTAACTAATTTCACTAACCTTAATTAACTAATTTAAACTTAAATTACCCTTCCCACACCCAAGTAACCCCATTCCGTATAAAATAATAGTTTTCTGTAATTGTTGGTCATTTTGATAAAGGTCTCAGCAAAGACCGAAACGCCACGAATAATAATAACAGTATCAATCAATCAATCAAATTCCTGTTAAGACCCCCTATAGGGGCATAGGACAGAAACAACTCTCTTCCACAAGTCGCGATCCTGAGCATCGGCCTTAAGCTGTTGCCAGGACTTGTTTATTCCTCTGGCCTCTTGCTCAACTGCTCGTTTCCATGTGTTACATATGTACCAACCCGACGTCTTCCTTGAGGATTATAATCCAGAGCCTGTTTAGCGATGATTCGCTCTGGTTTCCTCAAAGTATGACCGATCCACTGCCACTTCCGCCGTTGAATCTCAATACCTATTTTAGTCTGACCAGTTGTACTCCAAAGTTCGTCGTTGGAGATCGCTTCCGGCCAGAATATTCCTAAAATGCGTCGGAGGCATTGGTTCACGAAAGTCTGTAGTTTCTTGGTAAGTCGTACGGTCACTTTCCACGTAGTACAACCATATAACAACACGGATTTGACGCATCCATCAAAAACTCGCAGCTTCGTGCGAAGGGAGATCTCTCTTAACCTCCAGAAAGGGGAAAGGATACCGAAGGCCTGACGAGCTTTATTTAGCCGAGCCTAACATCCTTTATGGCTCCGCCGTCCATGCTGACAATGCTTCCGAGATAGCAAAAAACTCGCACCTCTTCCACATCTTGTCCGTTAAGAACAATCGGTGTGCTTGCGTTCGAACCCATGTGCATGTACTTGGTTTTACGCACATTTATTTTCAGTCCCGCCTCTTTGCATTAAGAATGCAACGAGCGAACATTTGACTCTAAGTCCGAACGGGTATGTGCAAGCAAACACACGTCATCAGCATAATCAAGGTGACTTAAGATGTTACATAGTCTCCATTGAAGACCTTTACCTTCCCCACCTTCCAGTGCAGCTTTCAAGATGTCATTTATTACCACCAGAAATAGAGCTGGTGATAATATGCAGCCTTATCTGACACCCGTTCGCACAGGGAAGCTCTCGGACAGTTCTCCTCTATGCAAGACGCGACACCTTACATCTTCGTAGGATTCTTTAATCATAGCTCTGACCTTATCTGGAATACCTCTCCTACGCAAAGCATTCCATATGTAATCTCACTTAACGCTGTCGAAAGCTTTCTCGAAGTCCACAAACATGAGATGTAGTGGCGAACCCATTTCGGCTGACTGCTCTAATATTATCCGTAGGGTATTTATGTGGTCGGTACAAGATGACCCTTTACGGAATCCAGCCTGATAAGCTTCGAGAGTGCTCTCGACGACATCACTTGAGAATTACCTTAGCCATAATTTTTGATACGGCAGTAAGTAGACATATACCACGCCAATTGCCACAATCCCGAAGGTCGCCCTTCTTCAGAATTTTCAGAATGACGCCTTCCTTCCATTCAGTCGGATACCTTCCTTCATTCCACACCTCAGTAAAGAGTGGGAGGAGTATATCGGCTGTTATTTCCGGGTCCGCTTTGAGGAGTTCGGTTGGTAGTCCGTCTATACCTGGAGCTTTCCTTCCCGCCATTGATCGAATGGCGGAAACTATCTCTTCCTCATCTAGGGGATCGTCCCTAATAGAGGATTGTTGCGGTTAGATGTTTGGAAGTTGTTCTGTTTCCGGAATATCTTCCTCTAACAAGATGTTTAAAATATCAGGGAAGTATTCCTTCCATCGCCGCAACTGGTGTACACTCATATTAAGGAGAGTTCCGTTGACATCTCTCACCAGGTGGTTGGCGGTGAAATTCCTGTTCGTCAACTGTTTAATGATTTTAAATAGTGTACCCATATCCCCAAGGTAAGCCGCAGATTCTGCCTTGTTTGTCAGATCTTCAATGGCCTTTCTCTTGTCGCGTCTAACAGCCTTTTTAATCTGTATATGAGCATCGCGGTAGTTCTGCCTCAGGTCGGGCGTTCTTTGGTTGACATCGGGTTGAGAGATGATTGCCAATTTGGCTTTTTTCCGATTGCCAACCTTGTCCCATGTGTCTTGCGACATCCAAGGTTTCTCACCGCTTTGCACATATCCCACAGATTCTTCAGCACTAGTTAGAGAAGTGTTTCTGGCTGCCTCCCAATTGGCGTCCAGTGTGCGCATTTCATGTTCACCCAATGTGGATGACTTTTCGCGTAGAATGGTGGTGTATTCGCGTTTTTTGTTGGGATCTCTGAGTTTATCCACATTAAGCTTGCGCTTCATTTGAAGAATTTGTGGTCGTCGGATAGCTGCTGTACACAATCTCAAGCAGGCAACCATCAAGTGGTGATCTCTCCCCACGTCAGCATTACGTTTCGCTCGCACATCGAGGAGACATCTTCTCCATCGGCGACTTATAGCCAAATGGTCGATCTGGTTCTGAGTAACACCATCAGGGGAAACCCAAGATGTTTTATGATGACTCTTGTGTGGAAAAAGGGTCCCTCCGATAACTACAAAGCTCCACAAATAATTCGCCGTTTTCGGGTCTCTTAATCCACGGTCGTGACGCGTCGACCCAAGGGGCACCATGCCTCCCCATGAGGTGTTCTTGTCTAGTGTTGTCTGATCCAACCTGGACGTTCATACCTCCCGAGATGATAATAATGTCACCTCTTGGAACACGTTCGAAGATGGCACTCAGTTGGCTATAAAACTCCTCTTTATACCAGATGTTGCGGTATTAGTTGGTGAGTAGCACTGCAGAATTATGACGTTTCTGACACTGGTCCTGAGGCTGACAACGATAATCCTATCCAAGGTTGGTTCCCAGCTAATGAGACTGTTTCTCGCTATCGGTGTAAGGACGAACGTCACGCCATTTCTGGCTTCACTTTCAGGGCCAATGTACAGAATAGTGTTTCCGCTAGGGGTTCGTTCTTCTCCTGATTCTATCCACCTGACCTCGCTCAAGCCCAAGATTTGGATGTCATAGTGCTCCATTTCACGGCCGATCACTGATTGGCGGTGCAAGAACCGAGTAACCCCAGCTCATCCCCCGTCATCCAATGTTCGAACGTTCCAGAAGCCAATCATAGTCCGTTTTCGAATGCCAAAAGTCGTTACCGTAGAATCAGTCCGTATCCGAGGCGCTGTGTCCGTTTCTCGTATCAGTTAGGTCTTAATATCACGGGTGATAAGCCCATGACCCAGTGAGTGTCCATTTGCAATTTTTAGGGCAAGCAGGACTGGCTGTGGGTGAATTCTACAGCCCCCGTCCCACAGGTGTATAGTTAGCTCAGGTCCGTGGAGTCGCTAGTCTCCAAAGATAGTTGCAGGAATGGGTATAACCTCATCCTACAACTACCCCCTTGCGGGGGTATAACAGTATAGAACCCGAAAATATTTCTTTCAATAGTTCCCTTCTATTTTATTATATATGGACACCCATAAACCTTACCATAGACGAAGACCTTTTATTTAGAATGTTTTTAGATCCGATCGGAAATACACCGCTTCAAGATTATCAAAATATCACTTATTTTGTCAGTCATGCGCCAAAACAAAAAAACAGCTTTTTCGTCCAAATTTTTTTGATGCGATAAATAATCAGATAAGATTAAGTTCTTTTCGTTAAATTCAAGTTACTTCCGCTTCCGGTTTTCGATCATTTCCAAAAACAATCCCACTTAGTCCGGCAATATGACTGGTCCTTAGCAACCACCCCCACTTTTTTCTGATTGTATTGAAACACACAGCCAAATGCAACCGCATAAAACGTAATGGCAAACTTTCGATTTTTCATCAATATTGCCAAACTATTTTAAGAAACGTCGAAATTGCTTGATTTAGTCCTTACATACATTAAAGCTGTTAATTGCACTAAACGCTACTGACCCAATTTACCGTTAAATCATTACAATAGTTAATTGCATTGTGACACCAACCCCTATATGTCACTTTGTCATTTTGCTGTCAACAAAGGTGCGACAATTTAAACTCATTCATGTGCGTAATATCACATATCCGGGGTGTTCAACCCACCGCAATGACCTTTCATATCGACATGCAAATAACAGGACCGAGTGATCCATAACTTGCATATCGTATTATGCGAACAATTAGCTTAATTATTGCAATTATCTGGTAAAATATAATTTCAATTATTGTCTTGCACTTAAATGGAAAATAATGCATGGATAAATGCTCGACTTAATTATTTGTTTGCGACACTTTTCCTGCAACTTTGGTAATTTTCGAAAGAGAAAAATAATATCCTGCAAAATTTCACATCCGGAATCCTTAAAGCGAACGCGGACTCAATTGAGCGGACACAATTATGATTGGCAATGCGGCGAACATTAGCAGAGGAGGCCTATGGCCTATCGTTAAGGGAACTTCGGCTAATACTCTACTATGCCGTCGTAATGATAAAGATAAAGATAAAAAGCTAATAAACACCAGATGACCTTCTGGAATGGGCTCTCTAGTGCTGATTTTTGGCCAAGTAATTCGTTTTTGATTGCTCGCGTAATGGGCGGAAATCATATTCCGTGAAGCCATAAAACTCAAGCTGGAGAGTTGCAAAATTGATTTCAATTTTATTTCATTACAGTGCGATGCGGTAATTTAATTTTCAGTTTCTTGAGGCGGATCGAGTAATATTACAGGAAATAAAATTGAACTCGTTTTTATCTTCTTCTTCGCCTTTCGAAAATATTTTGGAAAATTGTTTCGAAATTCACGTATTTCAGTCCATGGTCCTGTTAGGAATATTTTGAACAATGAATTCTGAGTGATTTACTTTTACAGCACCGAGATCAACTTAGGGGGTCAACCTTTAATGCTATGCACAGTTGAGTCGGAATAGGGAAGAGCTTGGACGGAGAGAGATAAAAGTGTCGCCGGACGTTATTCTTGAAGCATTGTGGGAAAACACCAACTGGTAACGCATTCGACAGCTTTGTAGTTCGAGAAATGAGAGATTGCTTATATTTCACTGTACAGAACGAAGAAGGTTTGACGATGTACTCGTATGTGCATTCAGTTTGACGTGTACGACCCGGGAAAGCAGAAAGAGGGGAACTAGTTCGCGGAGTTCTATAATGCATTTACCGTGGAAGTAACAATAATAAATGCTGAGTACTGCGACATTTCTACGGCGCTCTAGGGAGTCTATAGAAGCCGTGATGGTTTCATCTTTAATCAGTCGAAACGCCCAGAATGACCTGTTTTATAGGCAATTTCAATGCACAAACACAGTCACTGAGGGAAGGAATGGGATTGCGAAGCTTAAAGAAGGGGAGTGAGAACGATCGTAAAGAGTGGTGAAGCTAGCTAATATATTTATTCACTTGTACCGGCTGCTACTGAGAAATATTTGCAGATGTTATGGGGGACTGAATGATAGAAAGAAAGAAACCATCCACTGAGTAAATAAAACTTCTTGAAGTGGAAACTGATTCACTTTTACATCCGTCTGCCCATTTTATTTCGAATGATTTTTCATTGCCAGTAGAAGCTGGAAATTCGCGCTTAAAGAAATCCCACTGTCTGTGGTGGAAATCGAACCCACGACCTATTAACTATGAAGCAAGCACGCTTTCCATTACACCACGCAAGCCTCAGTGAATGAATGAATGCTGTGTAGATATCAGCAAGATTTTCTTTCTTCGTAGAATGTCTAGAAGTTTGGAGGCATCAAGACCAACTTCAAAGATGTGTTGGCTCCAATTAAGGTGGCTATAAGTCTTCGTAACTAGAAGATTAAAATTTTTCGAAGAACAAAGTTGTACGCCACCAAAGTAAACATAGGAGGACAACGCCGAAACATCACGCTTAAGAGATAGATGACAGGACTGTGTTTTTGTAGCGTTAATCTCTACGCTGTTTTTCCTGTCCCACTCCAGGATTTACTTGAGGTCTGAGTTCAGCGAACCAAATAACTCACTGCTGAATATCTTCGTAAGTCCGCAATACAGTTAAATTCATAGACGTTTTCAAGAGTATTGCAAGTCATCAGCAAAACTGTGGATTGGATTGTGAGTGGACGACAAAAGGTTGTTAATGAATGTAAGGAATAGGGTAATAGATAAGACTGAACCTTGGGGGACGCCGAAATCGTTTGGATATTATGCGGTATTCAGCGAGGTTCACTTTGCTTCCTTTTTTGGGGATTGGCTAAACGTTCGCAACTTTTCACATTTGTGGAAAGTACCGTAAAAAGTAGGATAGATGAAAAAGGTTGCGCAAAGTCTTGGTCAGAGAGGAAGAACATTTTTTAAGTGAGGAATACCGTCAGGACTAGCAGACTTGTGGATTTTGAGCTCTTAAAGATCCTGGATATACGTCGTGTAGGAAAGTGGAAAGGAAGCATGGGAGGATCTATAGGATTAGTCACGGTGCGATCTCCATCAATGAGTGGAGGTGTTAAAGACGAACAAACGTTATTGTTGGCCGCTTTAACGAATGACCAGTAAGATTTTGAGCCTTTAGGGCAATCAAGTGTTTGGTCACGCTCAAATTTAATATGCTTAAGTACGGATTTGCAGGTTTTTCTGACGCATTGAAGTGTTCTCTGTTTGCAGGTGTTTGGTTAGTTATAAAAGTGAGAAACGCTTGTTTTTCTGCCTGTATGGCATCGAGACATTTTTTGATGAGCCAAAAGTCCCTCGACGGCCTTACTCTCTTGCGACTACAAGGTAGCGCTAGCCAATTAGCTCTTTTAAAACGCCAAATCGCTCTTCGGGGTGCCTTGGCAGGCTGCGGATTTAGGGCTGCAACTGGAAATTGCGCACGACCAAACAAGTGGTTCATTTCGTCCCTACCATGTCAAACTATCGAATGTGAAAAAGTTGTTTTTTCATATTCAATACCCTGCTCTTGCATTGGCATTGCATTGGGGACGATTCGCCTTGTGGCAAAACTTCGATAGTTTGACATGGTAGGGACGATATATCCGATTGGCGAAGACGGTATGACAGTATGAGTATGGCTAGTTAGAAATAAGTCAAAAATGTTAGAGAATTCACCTGCGACCTCTGGTGAACGAACTGATTCTTGTACTAGTTGTGTTAAGCCGTGTAGGGAAGCAAAGAGCTAATCATCACGCCCCTCTGAATCTGTGCTAGAGGAATGTTTGAGCCAGGCAATGTTTTGAATAGTGGAATCGCCCGCGACGACGACTTCATCGTCAGGATTTGCAGTACATATAGACTGAATAGATTCAGACAACCCATCCATTTCTACTCTAGTGTCCACTGCAGACAGTGCCGGGCTTCTATAAACAAAGCAGAAAAATGAGATCTGACTTTGGATAATTATTTTCATCCAGATGTGATTAAACTCTGGATTGGAGCATTCTCTGAAATAAAGTATTAGTTGGTAGGACACATCATCATGAAAATATAAAGTGACACCAAGCTGCCGAAAGAATTCTGGGATAAGGTGAAAACCAGGTACAGAATAAAACTTGTCGTTACCTGATCAC
This sequence comes from Chorisops tibialis, assembly GCA_963669355.1. Classification (NCBI taxonomy): domain Eukaryota; kingdom Metazoa; phylum Arthropoda; class Insecta; order Diptera; family Stratiomyidae; genus Chorisops; species Chorisops tibialis. The sequence goes on from OY770262.1 coordinate 315,587,406, forward strand.
ACCTTGCTTTCGCCTTAGATACTAGGACTTAAGGTATGGTTATGGACATAAAGTATAAGATAGGCAACTTGCAGTTCTCGAAAATTAAGCTGCTCGATGGTGAAGTGAAAAACGATCAAAGATTTTGCTTGATCTGGCTGGATTTGGCTCGTATAGTATCTTGTGCCTTAATATATACACAAAGTACACTCGTCGAAATTAGTGACTTTCTAAAAAAGAAAAAGCTAGGGTATAGCTCAGTAGGTAGCGTGCTACAATGCGAAGTTCGTGAGTTTAAATCCCGGTCCACGCATAACTCCAGCGCACTGCCTGCTTGGGTGTACTTTGGTTACATCAATCTACGAAAATGAAAAATTCGAAGATAGAGGGTTGTGCGAAGGTCTAACAACTCTTCCACAATAAATAATGAAAAATGTTAAGGAATCTGAAGGTCAGGAGGCCAAGCCCTGATTTGGGCTATAGTGCCATTGTAGAAGTTTGCAAGGAAAAACTGCTTACTTTCGAATTTCTTTCATTAAGTACATTTGTACATCGAACGATTCAATGGAAATTTTTATTGTTCCAGAATTATATGATCAACGTCCTTTCTTGAATTTTGATACTTCACTAGCAAATATTTCAATCTCGAAAGTATCGCTTCAACCTGTTTTTGACTGCGATGAGGAATATTCAAGTTTAAAGTACCTCCTAGTTAAGAATGAAAAATCTAGAATTTCAATGTGATTAGCGACCTCTAATTTCAAATGATTTCGTCTGGTGGCAAAAATAAATTTAAAGATAAAAATACCTAAGGAATATTATTCTACTACGCAAATATTTCAAATACATTTAAACCACATTTTTGCCGTTTTGTGGTCTCTAGCTCAACCTCTATCAATTGTTAGGCCCCTGAGTGTTGAAAACCACAAAAACTTTGAGTGTTTAACACCAAAGTGTTCAAGTTTTACCTCCAAACTTATCCGATATAGAGAAATTTTCATCGAAACAAATTTTCAACATTTATTAGAGCCTGAAATGCGTATAGTTTTCCATTGGATATTCATTCATTTTTCATAAATTTTTCTATGATTTTGTTAAAAGCTTTTAGCTGAACCAGTTTTAAAACAGCCATAAAGGTGGAAATCACGTGATACCCATTAAGGGTATTGAATAATATTTTAACTCTGTGTAGTATTGTCGATTGTTAAATATATACATAGTATGTTTCGAATGTTTCATAAAGTTCATTTAATGGAGGTGAGCCATGGAGTTTACTTTAATTATGTATAGGGGGTCTTAACAGGAATTTAATGTAAAATTCTGGTATTTTGTTAAAAATCGCGTAATAAAAAAGTCGATATGATTTATTTGTATTGCAATTATCGAACTGAAAATTCGAGTACCATTTTGTCGTTTGGACGAAATTCGAGTATTGATTGCATAACTTTATTTCAAATTTGTAAGTTGTTATACTATAGATGAAATCTGAGATTATTATATTCTAAAGTTTGTAACGCTAAGAAATAAGGCTCGGAGAAAAAAATTAATGAAACAGAAGTTCATATAATTACTCAAAAATCCCAAAACCTGATAACCGTCCGTCCGTCCGTCCGTCCGTCTGTCTGTACGCTCTCTAGCTTGAGAACACGTCGAGCTAGATAGTTCAAATTTTGTACACATCATTTTCGACCAAAAGGTACAGCCAAGTTCGTAAACGGGCCAAATCACTGAACCCCATGCCCCATACAAAATGACTCAATTTCGCAATTTAACAGTAAACGGATTTGCTCGAAAAGTGTAAGAGCTATTGGTTTCAAATTTTACTTCTATGACGATTTCAAGCTACCGTAAAAAAAATTCGTGTCCTCCCCCTCCTTCCACCACCTCCCATACAGAATGTACTTTTTCAGGAAATGCTCTACACCAATTTATTCAGTGCGTATAAGATTTACCAAGCTGAAATTGAGCAACAAATATTTATTTAGAATTGTTAGTAAGATAAAAAATAGACGTTTAGTTTCACCTCTTCTACCCCGTCCCATACAAAATGACGCAATCTTACAATTCGACAATAAACGGATTTGCTCGAAAAGCATAAATCCTATTGCTCTGAAATTTGGAACACATTACTTTTATAATGACATGAATCTACTGTATAAAAATTATTTAAGTTCTCCCCTTTCTTCTACCACCTCCCATACAGACTGCACTTTTCCATGAAATACTCTAAACCAATTTACTCAGTGCTTCTAAAATTGATCGAGCTGAAACTGTGCACTTAATATTTATTTAGAATTATTAGTAATGCCAAAAAAAAGTAGATTATTAGCTTTACCCCTTCTACCCCCTCCTACACAATTTGACACAATTTCACAACTTTACGAGAAATGGATTTTCTTATAAAACATTTTGATGGCAAGTGTAGGGCGTCACGTCGAATCGTTGGCCTGTTATATTATTTTTTAAATTTGTAAGATTTTTAGATTGTTACATGGCCCCCAATAATTTTACTATACGCAAGCTTTAAGAACGCAAAAGGAGATCAATCTGTTATGCTTTAGAATAAAAGGTCCAGCAAGAGCGGAAGCAAGAATTAGTGCTAGTTTTACTTGGAAATTATCAACTACGAGAGCACTTCAATAAGTTTGATGCTCCCTAAATTTTTACCACTCCAAAACCCTTTTTTTACTTTATACTTTGTACTTCCCTATAAAAAAAAAAATTACGCCTGATTGATATTACCTGCTCGGCCTATTTTTTTCTTCCTTAAATAAGCTGTATAGGTAGGTATGTGTTTTAATTCTCAATATCGTTCAATATCATTGCAATGTTCGAACATTTTCTCCAAAAAGGAAAAAAAGCATACGAGATTTCACTATTGGAAAAAGATTGCATTTCACTAATGAGTTTCTAGTGTATGAGGCATCAAAATTGTACATTTTGTTCACCACTGCGAAAAGAATCTACCGAATATGAGGAATATATTTTGCTAGCAGACGAACGATACCGTCAGTTCCTCAGACTCAGTAGTTTCATGCTCCCATTCACATTGCTTTTCGCAAAAACCTTTTCAGTCATTAGAAATCCATTTTTTTTTCTTTTTTTACGAGAAACGCCTTTGAATTGAGAGATTTCTGTATTTTTCACCATTTCAATGAGTTTTTCATCAGATCAGGCAGCATCCTTATATTCCTCTCATCAACATCATAGTAGTCTCCTCGTTGAACATTTCCGGTCTGTATGAACTCAAAATTTTTATTAGAAATGCATACAGAGTTTGAATTTAATTTCGTCGAGTCCAAAAAACTGATAGTGTGTAAGTGTGTTTCTGTGGTTGTCCGTCTGTTTAGTTTTGTGCAGAAACATATAATTTTCACTCAGACAAATTTCATTCATAGTAGTGAATAATATTTTTTGATGATTCATGAATTACGGTTTTTAAGGTTTTGAATAAGCAAAGATTAGTTTAGTTTTTACGGTTAAATAATTTTGAAAAATATGATAAGGCATCACTTGTTTTTTTTTCGGTAAAATAAGAACACTTATTAGGTAAAGTTTCTAGATAAAATTTTCGTTAATTTTTTAATGCAAAAACTGAAAAAAATCTTCCCCAACAAAGAAAATATTTTAAAATTCTAATAACTGAACTCCGATGGTGTGTAAATCCTAATCATGCGATACTTTTGAAGAAATTTTGTTTTTATGACTTCAAGAAATTATTATATTTTATTTGTGGGGTAGAGAAGGATGTTTTTAGAGGCGGAGAACTTTAAATTGAAATAATACACAGAAAAAGATTATCAATACCTTTAAAATTGGCTTTATTTGAAAGATAATTTTATAGCATTAATATTTGAGTATGATTTTGGGCATGTGACTGCCGTGACTGGCACGAATATGGCGTAATCTGGCAGTTCAATTTTCACACACTCTTCGCAGTAAATTAGGCTGTATTTAGGCAATAAAGCATCGAATGTTGACTTCCAAGTGCTCAATAGTTTCTGGTTTATCGGCGTAGATATGGAACTTTACATATACCCAGAGAGAAAATCTAATGGCGTCAAATCGCACGAACGAGGTGACCAGTTAACATATCCATTTCGTGAAATTAATCGATCATCAAATGTTTCTTTTAGTAAATTAATTGTATCGCGCGCTGTCTGCGATATTAATGCCTTCCCATTGAGGCACGAAGAAGTTAGTAATCATGTCCTTGTACCGCTCACCGTTGACTGTAACGACCTGACCATCATCATTTTTAAAGCGCACCAAGCGATGAATTTTCTAGATGTTATGGTGTTTCGACAATTGCTTGTGGATTATCATCGCTCCAAATGTGGCAATTCTGCTTACTGGCATTGCCACTTAATATGATGCTCCATCTTTGAACAAAATGGATGTGTGAAAAATTGACTTTAATGGATATTAAAATCATTTTTCAGTATTTTAATTCTTCGCCACTAAAAAAGTACAGAAGGAGATCTGATATTGAACTAATTTTACTTTATTATTCTAATAATAAAGTATTGTGATCGACACAAAAAAAAAATAATTTGCTACCCTGAATTTTTTGTTCGCGTTTCATGACTAAATTAGCCTAAAAATGCAAAAAAAAAAATCCGTCCCGCCGTACGCCGTACGCCGTTCGCCGTACATATGGACTCATATCTCCGAAACCGTTAAGGGTAGAATGTTCGTTTTTGAGCAGATTGTTGATTGGGTAAGTGCGCTCCAATTTCTAATTGGTGGGTGTTAGGTGGAAGGGGGATGCGGGGGGAGGGAAAGAGTCAAAAACTACACTTGCTAATATTTCCACCAGGAATGCAGATAGGAAGCTGAAAATCAGCAAAGATATAGAGAGGGTTGTGGGACAAACTACAAAAATAATTTAATTTTTTTATCCATTGGCGTCCGAAAAGGGGGGGGGGGCTAAAAACAAATTGTCGGCCGAATTGTTTTTTCAAATGGTTATATCTTCGAAATTACTTATCATAAAAAATTCATATTTTGGGACCATTAAGGCGGCATATAGCTCCACCAGAATCAACTTAGAGAGAGGCTAATTACTGCAAAGAGGAGGGTCAGGGGGCTTAAAGGAAAACACTTAAAAATGAATATCTCAACTATCTTTTAAGCTTGGTAATTGAAACTTAAAACATATATTAATCTGTACTAGCGAAATACGAAAAAAATATAACGTGTGGAAATAATAGTAGCGGGGGGAACAGGGGAGCATTTTAAAAATTGCGCACTTTTCAAAATTACAAATCGTTATATCTCAAAATTGAGTACAGATATTAAATTGAAAATTTGTCAGATTGTAGAACTAAATAATTTTTAATTTTGGTAAAAAACTTTGAATTGGGAGGTGTAAGGGGAGGAAGCAGAAATATCCAATATTTTGAGTAGTTTTTTTAGGGCTCTGGTAAAAGATACAAAGTTTAAATTTTGCATTTGGATACATCTATTTGATATACATAGAAAAAAAATTATAATTTTTTCCACAACTGTTATAAACTGACCCCCCGGTCTAACGTGCACAAGGTGTTTCATGTGCATTGAAAAAAAACACATAAATTGAAAATTTTTGAGTGAAATTTTAAGGTAAAAAATTGAAAACTTGGGAAATGCATTTAAAAAAAAATCCCTAAATATGCGAAATATTAACTGGTCAAAAATCTTTAAAACTTCTACCCCCTCCCATATAAAATTATTTTTTCGACCATTTTCAAGAAATCAATTATCACCTAACTATTAAAAGCTATCAATTTGAAATTTTGCACAAAAACTTTTAAAAATAGTTGAAACAAAATTGCGTCAAAAGTCTTGAAATCGCGCCTGTCCTTCTACCCCGTCCCATACAAAAGTATGATTTCGACCATTGGCATTCTCTCTAAGCCGACCAAGTATGGTCGACTTGTGATTCCTTCAACAATTTCCCCTTAAAAGGTATTCTGTATACTGGCAAAAATTCTGAAGAGACCAGAGATATCAACCAAGGAGAGACTAATTTTGATGGATACGTTAAGTAAATATTCAATGTAAGGAACAATAGTGGGTGTGCAGACAAAACTACACTTGGGAGTGTCCTAATACTCAAGAGTAGTAGATTGGCATCTGTTGATATAATTTGTAAAAATAAAAAATACATTCCGAAGGAGATGTTACTTGGCCGGAACTGTTCGTGTATTCTTCTCTATTTGGTTTCATAATGACGTATCTCTTATTTTCTATATTCCTAAAAGAAATAAATCCGTTTTAATGCAGTCCACTGTGAACTACGACACTAAAACAATTGAAGAAGCAAAACAACCGCAGGCAATTATGCTTTGCAACAAAAATAAGAGAGGAGGATCAGATGTTAGGCTAATACACAAAGAAGAATCAAGCGTTGCCTTTTTTATAATATTTTGGACGTTGCATATAAAGTTCACAAGAAGCTTCAGCCAATTACTGCAAATTGACAAGAGAATGAAAAACATACAGGATATGATGCAATTTCGCCCTAGAAGTGAAACAGTTCAACTTCATCAACTCAGTAAATGGATTCTGTTCCCTTTTCATCATTTAGTTCCCTATAACATGTGCAAATATTTGTCAATAGCAGTTCAACTAAAAATTAAACCAGCTTCACCATGTTACGGTCATTCTCGCTTACATTTTCCTACCTTCCCAATCACACTTCTTCCCTCCATGACTGTGCTTGTGCATTGCACATAAAAGCCGAAATTGCCTATAGTACAAGTCATTCTAAAGAAAAGTTCGACGCCACTTTTCTTTAGAATGAGCCATCCTTGACAAGCTAGTGGAGGATAGAGTCACTCCATGCAAAAAGAAGTAGAGTCTGGCCTGGACACCTGCCAACACCTTTGAATTCACCTTACACAATTCACCATTCGTGGGGTGGCGAGTTTAATGATTTCTTTTGCAAATTTCATGGTGTACCATTTGTTTTTCAATGTTATTTTGCGTTTTTCTATGTATGGTCCAGCTATGGTGTACACTAGAGTCACTCCATGCGAGAAGGAGACGCACTATATCAGAGTCTGGCAAAAATGTCACAATCGACACCTGCGAATTCACCATCCTCAATTCACCATTCGTGAAATAGTGAGTTTAGTGGTTTTCTTTTGTCAATTTCATCCACCCTAAGATCAATTATTCCTTCAATTCTTTTTTCTCTTTTTAGCTAAATATTAAAAACTTCGCAAAACTCTTGATGTTAAGAACGTACCAAAAAAAAAGGTCGACACTTTTTTTAAATTTCGCTCCAAATATCGGGCCTTACCTTTGCCAAACTATGGTAAAGCGCCTCTAGTGTTCCATGGAGTAGCTATAATGTACACTACATGGAATATGAATCGGGTGTGTACAGAAGGGTTAATAAAATCAACTGTATTAGATCCTAAAATATTTTTTTTTTCTAAATAGTAACTAAGTATCGTTAATTTTCAGAAAATTCTAAATAATTTTTAAATGTCTCGTAAATATTTCGTATTTGAAATAAAATCGTGACGAAAGGATAATACTGCCTTAGCTGTATGGGGACGGGGTTTGAGTCGATAGGTACTGCTATATATAGGAATATAATATTCCTTTCAAACGAAACTAATTTCATTACTCTTGTCTTCTATTTTAATTGATAATCGGAAGCGATGAAATTCATTTCGCTTCATATAATTCGATTTTCTTCATCAGTGTTCTAATTTCAATTAGCCATCACACAATTTTCAAGCATGGATCGTTTGTTATAATGGAGCAATAAAATTTAATAGTAAATTTTCATTATTCAATAATTTAATATTTGACGTGATGGTTGTTAGGACACTGCTCAGAATGTATTTAAATAATTGGTTTTTTATGAAACTATTATGCAATTTTTTTAAAGGAAAGTAGAAATCGATCTTCATACTTAAATAGGAATGCAAGAAATGACGCTAGATAGTGGAAAATAATTAATTTAGACGCTGGCTTTTGAAATTATTTTTAGAAAGGAGAAATGTTCGTAGTCAGTGATTTCGTATACCTCATGTTGATAAGTCAAAATACAAAATATCAATAACATTCAAACCTTTCTGCCTAACGAAGAATATTAACATCTTTCGAATTCAAACGCACAAAAACTTTAAATTCCTGTATAATCATCCCTCAAGCCCTCCATTCGCATCATACTTTTCATTCTAATACTGAACACCTAGGTCACAAAATACGTATATTTGCGTACATAGCATTCTACAATTTTTATTCGAGTACAAGGATACACAATACATCTTTCGCTCCCTGAATGTGATAAGATCTTAAGTAAATTCTCTGAAGAAGGAAGCGTATACGAACGTATATAAATAAAAAGCGTACTTGAAAGATTTGAATAAAATATAAGACTTCTGCAGTAATACATGCCCATAAAAAATTTATAGTCTTCATAAAAGTTCAAACTGAGACATTTTGCTCAATATCCCGGTAGACAATTTATGTTCTTAACGTTGGTAATAAAAAAACTTCTACTATGGACTTGAATTCACCACAATAAATGGAGAGACTATATCGAAATGCGAAATCAGCATTTATTCGTATTCGAGAAAATTTCATTTAATAGAAGATTCAATAGATATTTTGGAATAGTCGCGATATTTTGGAATAGTCAATATACAATATTGTGATATGAAATCGAACCGTCGTAATAAACGCATCTATTCGAACAATCGGAACCAACTTATTTTTTTTTTTTTAAATCGATTTTAAATTTTGGAAAACCAAACTGGTCCGTCGAGCTGAATCCTTTTAAATTAAAAATTTTGAGCTCTGAAGTGAATTTACATTTAAAATTAGAGAAATTAATCTACTCCTGGAACTAGACATGGACAGTAGCATAAAAGCGTTAGGATTACGCTGACATCCTGTGAACGATCATTTTTGTTTTACATTCCAATTGGAGCAATCTACTGGACTCATGACGAAACGACGAATTCTGGCGGAAATTGCTCAGTTACATATTTGATCCACTTGACTAGTTTTTCCTATAATCAAAGCAAATTTCATTTGTTTTGAAAAGTTTTCATGTAAAATTTAAAGTTCGTAGATTTTAATTTGTATAATGTATTAAGGAAGGAACGAAATGACGAATAAGATACAATCATGAGTTGAATTAACTCTACAACGAGCCAGAAGCTTCAACGTTGATCAAGCTACGTAAACTGCAGTGGGCTGCCTATGTAGAATGAATGGCAGACAGAAGAATCCCCAAACGTGCTCTAAAAGGCGAAGCAAGTAGTAACCGCCAGTAGGCAAGACACGCAAGCATTGGGAAAACTCGGTTGATGAAGACAGCAAAGCCATCTTAAAAATTAGAGGCGGTCTTTGGATCGAGGTGATTAGGGGCGACGACTTCAGGACGCTAGGGTCCTATTTGGGCTGTCATTGATGATGATGATGAAATTTTATTTTTGTACTTTTGTACAAGGAGGACGAAGGAGTGAAGGGATTTCAAGAAACCTGAAACATCTTATTATTTGTGTTATATGTATGCATGCGAAGTACAATTGCCCGTTTTCTAAATTCAAACCGCACACTTGCAAAGATTGCCCTTGCGCTTTATCGATTGTCATATCGAGCGCAAGCCGTATTGGAAATTGAAGTCGTTTGAACTCGAATCAGTTGGAATGATGGATATTCGTGGAAGTAGTACGTTTTCACCTTTATGGGGTCCAATCAGAATTGTTGCTTTAATTTGATTGTTTATCAATTTGTTAACTACTAATCCTATGCCATTGCATAACTTTGGGTGCTTGTTGTTTCAGAGTAATGTCATTAGTACTCCAATTTTCAAATTCGGAATGTGTGACGGTAATTCAGCATCGAGAGAATTAAAGAATTCCGTTGGAAAATCCAGTACAATTAATAAAAACAATACTATAAAAACACGCGCGTATTTAAATACAACGTTATAGAAAATTTCATGTCAATCGAAAGACTATTTTTCGAGTTTTGCAAGGACAAAAATACGCAGGTTACATTTTTATACTCTATATGAAATCTGAGAGTATATTGTGTTTGCCTTACCGTTTGTAACGCTAAGAAATAACGCTCGCACAGAGCCGCCAAGGGTACAGAAATATTTGTTGTCGCTCAAAAACCTCGATTCCAAGTGACCGTCTGTCCGTCTGTCCGTCTGTCTGTCTGTCCGTCTGTCCGTCTGTCCGTCTGTCCGTCTGTGCGTCTGTCTACAGCATAACTCTCGAAAGCTTTGAGCTATAGAGCTAAAAATTTTTGTGTGTCCTTTTTAGTAAAAAACTAACTTTAAGTTCGTGAATGGGCTACATTCCCCCACTCCTTCTACCCCCTCCCATACAAATTTCATGAAATTTTGAAATATTAAGAAATTAATTTTTCTTTGAAACTATTTAAGCTATCGACTTGAAATTTGGGTCAAAGTATTACGATGTAGATGTCATTAATATCACGAAATGTTGACTTGATCCCCTTACTCCTTCTACCACCTCCCATACAAATGGACAATTTTGAAAAATACATATTTTCGATTTTCGTTGAAACTAGTAAATCTGGAAAGACGAAATTTTGGCAGAATTAATTCCACTATAATTGCAATTTATTTTGAAAATAATTATCAACTTCACCTCACTCCTTCTACCCCCTCCCATACAAATTTCACGAAATTTTGAAATTTAAATTAAATTATTTTTCATCGAAACTGTTAAGGGTAGCAACTTCATATTTTGTATAAAGTATACAAATAGAAATAATAATAATGCAAAAAAAAATTATTTTGATCGGTATACTCCTTCTACCCCATCCCATACAAATGCATAATTTTTGTTAAATGCATTTTATCGATTTTCATTCAAACTAGAAAAAGTACAAAGTTCAAATTTTGCCAGAGTTTGTTTCTTAATAATTGAAATAAGTGTAGAAAAAATTATCAGCTCCGATTCACTCCTTCTACCACCTCCCATACAAATATCTGTATTATAAATTCAAGAAAAGCTTTTCTCCTTCAAGTATATGAGAGCTATCGACTTTGAAATTGAATCAAACCATGGTGATAAGGATGATGATAAGCAGTTTCAAAATCATCTTAAACGCTTCATTTCCTCTGCCACCTCCCATACAAATGCCCAAATTTCAGGAAAACTATGAATAATTTCTTTAAAAATAATGAAAACTAAAAACTTTAAATTCAGCAAAAAACATTTTGCATGCCATGTTCGGTATCATATACGAAAAATACAAAACTCCCCCTCTACTTTCACCACCTCCCATGCAAACGTCTCTATTCAGTATTCGAGATAATTTGAGATGACATATTTTCCGATATATTAAAGTCATTTCCATCTCATCTAGAGTATCATATGATTGGGCTTTAAGCCCAATCATAATTCTGTTATGTTTTTATATAAAGATATTAGCTTCAAAAATGTAGTAGGTACTGAGAAATTTAGAGTATTGGGTTTATTGAAATTATGCAGTTTGTAAAGGAGGTGGTAGAAGGAATAGGAAGTTCTTAATGACTTTTCCAGAAATATTTATAACATGTTTTAAATTGCGGATCAGCAGCATTCATAATTTTCGAGAAAACCGACTTTTTGTAAAGTTGTGAACTTGTGTCATATCGTATGAGATGGGCTAGAAGGTAGCAAATCGTCCTATTTTTTTTGTCTTACTAATAATTCTAAATAAATGGTTAGTGAATATTTTCAGCTCGATCAATTTTATACGTAATGAGTAAATTGCCTTATAGTGTTTAAACAAAAAGTGTTATTTGTATGGGAGGTAGTGGAAGGAGTAAGGCGATCCAAATAAGTTTTATTCTGTGGATTGATGTCATCATAGCTTTCACACTTTTCGAGAAAATCAGTTTAATGTTAAATTCCGAAATTTTGTCATTTTGTATGAGAGGGAGTAAAAGGGGTGGAGCGATTTCGCCTGCTCACGAACTTGACTTTACTTTTTCGTCAAAAACGACGTGTACAATATTTAAACTTTCTAGCTCAATGCAGTCTCAAGCTAGAAAGCGAACAGACGGACAGATAGACGAACGGATGGACAGACAGGCATCTGGTTTTGAAATTTTTGAGTGATAATATTGACGTCTGTACCATTAATTTTTTTTCCGAGCCACATTTCTTAGCGTTACAAGCCTTGTGGCATCTAGAGTATAAAAATTTTAAAACTTGTTACACCTTCTACCACCTCCCATACAAATGTGACTATTCAGTATTCCAAAGAATTCTAGATAGCATATACTTTTTAGTGTATTTACCTCAATCCGATTTCATTTTGAGTATCGCATGATCGCTAGAGTTCAAATTCTTCTTATGAAAAAGACCATCTCCTAAGTACTATGTAATATTGCAATCTAGATTTTCACGAAAAGCTCCAGTAACAAAAAACTTGGGGTAAAAAAGATACCCAACAGCCATCAAATATGACACTTGTCATAGGACCCGCGTTCGTCATTGACATAAAACACTTGCCATTACTTCACGAAATACTTGTTTCCACGTATTTCACTTCTCGACTCGAATTTAAATATACATCTCACTGGATTTGAAAAAGCATAATAAAAATAAAATTTTCACATTATCTCGCCGTATCTGCTGGATTTCACTTCGCGCAGCAAAGCCATATAACAACATCGTAACGAGGAAAAATCAAGTGAAGGTATAGGGAAATTCTGTTACGTTATACGGAACAGATTTTCAGCATATTCCTTTGACATAACCCGAATAAATTCGACACATACCCAAAATACCTTGTTGTAAAGAAGAGATTTCTGTTTTTTTAAATGTGCGCTTTTGTATAAGTCCCAAATAATTGAAAGGGTAGCTCTAGCTACCTCCTATTCAAGGGAAGGTCGTCGTTGTAGTTGTCGTCCACGACATTGTGAACAACGAACATTCCTGCCAGTCTAGCGTCGAAGCACAAAATCACGTTCCGGTATCCTTTTTGCTATCTACTTAACCCTATAATCTTTCTTGTTACCCGTAAACGGAACCAGGATGACTTCAACGTTTTTGAGGCCTTAAATTTAATGCATGAATAACATCTCTCTTTTTATCCTTACATCCTTTCGATGAAGGCGACTGCGGACGGATATTCCTTCGAATAGATACACCATCTATCGGGAAGGAAATATACGAAGAAGATGAAGGCAATGACGATGGCGAACAGTTCGAAGGATCCAGGACTTAACATAATATCGGCAAGGACGACAGCGACGGCTACGACGAACGGACGGGCAAAGTGAAAATTTAATAAACGCGTTCAATGATTTTACACAAAAGGAACAAAATTATTGTACAGGATGCCCGTTATGAGGAAAATCACTTCACAATTTAATTTCGAAAAATCAACTCGGAACGAAACTTGGTAATATCATATTTTACTTATCCTTCCTTCGATGAAATTTCAACGTCCTCGTACTATAGTCGAACGGGAAATTGAATGGATTGAATTAGGCGACGACGACGGTAGGCAGCTTGTGTAAAATTTTTAGGTGAAATCTTTATTGACATCTTTAAGTGGTATTATTTAATTTCACTTTATTATTCACATGGAAGAAAATGGGCTAGGTAAAAATTTTAAATTATTTTCATGTACACATTAGTTTACCGAAATATTGGGAAAATCTGAATTTCAAGAGAAAACAGTGTACAGTCCGAATCAATGAATCTAAGTAAACTGACTAAATACCATTAAAGAAATTTGTTTTGCTTTGTTAATAATATGAAAGAGAAATATAATCACCATACCAAGACTATTAAAAATATCTGCCAACAAGATGTTAATATTTTTTTAATTGATTGAACGGATCAAATCATATTCTCAAAGTATAGAACACCTGTTCTATAGATGAAATAGAATCCAAAAAATACCGGATATGCAACCATAAATTTATATGAGAAGAAGTAGAAGGGTTGGTGAATTCAAAGAAATTATGATGCAGTTTTCATTTGTTTTAAAAAGTTTTCGCACAAAATTTGAAGTTCACAGCTTTTAATTTGTTGGATATTTTTCATTGAAATTTGTCAAATTTTTAATTTTGTATGGGAGGGGTGATGGTTAAATGCTGCTATCATACCCTACGTGATATCTCTAAAACTTTTCACTAGGTTGGCTACCACTTGGGACCTATGCTATGTGAGCGAACAATCGGCACTTTAACTGGACCAGTCCTACATTTGATGGTATAGCGCTGTATTAACAGCTCATCCACGAAAAAAAAAGACTTGTTTCGAAACCGGAAGCACCGCCTTGGACAGGATTGCTTCAACGACAACGACCAATTAAACGAAAAATGGACTATACTTTCGGATCTTGGAACGTACAACCCCTGTACAGGGCAGGGGCAGTGAAGTGAGCTGGTGAGCAAAGACAACATAGACATCAATGTACTCCAAGGAACTAAATTGTTAGGTATCACAAAATTCAAAAGTGGGAAATATTCAGGAAGCCGGGAGTTACGGTTATCATCTCTACAATGGCACTACAGTCCAAATAAGGCCTTGACATGAGCTTTAACATTTTCATTACTTATTGTGGAAGGGTTGTTAGGCATTTGGAGAATCTTCTATCTACGAATTTTTCATTATCGTAGATTGAAGTGACCAAGGCATTCCCAAGCAGACGGAGTGCGGGATTATTCTTCTATCGAGATTTGAACTCACGGCCTTCGCATGATAACACGCTATCCACTAGGCCACCCCTCGTTATCGGTTATTGTCTACAACAAGTTTAAACACCAAGTTATCAACTTCAAATTCGTTAATGAACACTTTTGTGCAATCTGTCTCAAGGCAAGATTCTTTAATTTTTTTTTATCAATGTCCACTAGTAGATATAGTCGCGACGTTCAGTTCCTTCAAACCTTACAAGTCACCAGGACAGGACAAAGTCTATCACACAGTGATCCAGAATGTGGATGAAACAATAATTCAATACTTGGTTGACATATTTAAAGCATGCATCAGTCTTTACCACATACCGAAGCTATGGCAAGAGGTTAAGGTGGTTTCCATATCTAAACCAGGGAGAGCTTCCCACAACATCCCGAAGGCTTTCCGACCCGTCAGCCGTTCCTTCATAAAGGCCTGAAGAGACTGGTGGACAGCTACCTACTTGCAAATCTGAACCTCTCGGTCAGATGCCCCCACCAACGCGCCTATAAGAAAAATAGGTAAACTGACAACGCCTTGCATGTGACGGTAGCCGCCGTAGAGAAATCACAAAAATTCGTAGATCGAGGGTTGTGCGAAGGTCTAACCATCCTTCCACAATGAATAATGAAAAATGTTAAGGAGCCTGAAGGTCAGGAGGCCAAGGCCCGATTCGGGCTGCAATGCCATTGTAGAAGAAATAGAAGTAGATATGGGCGCAGGAAACACTTCCTGGGCTGATCATGTGGAGCGGATGGTTGACGGAAAATCCCCAAACGCTCACTGAAGGGGACAAAATCCAGTTGGAAAACATCGGAAGCGGTGGGAGAATTATATTGACACAAACAGCAAATCACTGCTAAGATTTTTCAACTGGAGGACGCGGTCATTCAACCGATAAGGATGGAACTGGAGTACACTGGAGGCCAAGGCTCGGCTTAGACTGTAGCGCCATCTTGAAACGTATGATCCCACTATGTTTTCAATATTTTCAGAAGCGCTCGTGCAAAATTTTAAGCTCATAGCTTACAATGTGTTAGTGGTAGTTGATTTGGTGGAAATAAGACTTGTTTGGGATGGTGGGGGAGGGAGGAGTAGAAGTCGTGAAGTAATTTGACCAGTAAATATTTTAAACTATTATTTTTTCGAAAATGTTCGAGTTGTTTGCTTAATATATCATCGTGTTGGTAGGCAGGGAAATAACTGCCTCAATGGGATACGACTCTAGGAAAAAACCAGTGGAGAGAAAAACACCACAAGGAGGGGTTTCGTCAACTTTACAATGGCCTTTAGCCGTAGATGGTATCATCTTGCAGAGAAATGCTGCAAGTTATTGCACTGTCGCCTATGCAAATGACGAAGTCATCCAAATTTGTGGGAATACCCTACAGCTTTTGGCGAACTAATTAACCTTGTTTCCGGTTGGTCTAATTTATGCGGATTGGAAATTATGCCTGATAAGTTTCACTAGAAGACGATATATGGAAAGTTTCAATCTGCCATCCATTGGCGGAGCTGCTCTATGCCTTTCAGATAGGGTAACTTATCTTAAACATCAAACTGAGATGGCGACTGAATGTTGAGGAAAGAATTAAGAAAGCAATCATATCTAAAAAAAAAAACTTCTAGCAAAGAATTATTACTGAATCCATGTATGGTAAGGTGAGCATATATCAATAGCATACTACTACTACTAATCGTTACATATGGTGGTATTGTGGGAAAATGAGGTGAAATATATCTAATCACAATTGTCTCACATTCAGAGATACCTACATAGGCATTACGAGGACATTGCAAGCAACGCCCACAGCAGGACTGGAAGCCATTTTGGGTCTTCTTTATATGCTGTAATTCTGAAGAAAGCAGGCATTGCAGTGGTGAAACTTGGAATTTTCGGAGCATGGCTTGGAAGCAATTTAAAAAAATCTCTTATCATCATTCTTGAGCGTATGAAAAAGGAATCTTCTTTCCCAAACTGTAGTAGTGATACAGTGCTATCGAAGATGCACATTGTAAAGCACTATGAAGTCGTTCTACCTGACATACAACAACGGAATGACAATCATGTCATCCAGAATGACGAGATTACGAAATTTACTGA
This sequence comes from Chorisops tibialis, assembly GCA_963669355.1. Lineage (NCBI taxonomy): Eukaryota > Metazoa > Arthropoda > Insecta > Diptera > Stratiomyidae > Chorisops > Chorisops tibialis. The sequence goes on from OY770262.1 coordinate 315,604,161, forward strand.
TAGTTCGAAAATGGAAGATAGAGTAGGCTATGGCATCTTTTCTAAAAACCTGATCCAAAAATCTCCAGGCATCTACCAGAATATTCCACGGTCGTCCAATCGGAAGTAATGGCTATTGCAAAAGGTTTGGAACTGGCTTCGCGAACAGGAGTAATTGGTACGCGAGTTAGTTTTACACGGACAGTCAAGCTGTACTGAAAGCCCTCTCCAGCTCCAATTTAAGATGCTTGGACCATTGTATGAACATAATGGAAGAATTGGAGGGTAACCTGCACTTTCTGACTTTGAGGGGTTCCGGGTCAAAACGAAATGGCGGATAGACTGACCAGAAACGGATCTACCGCTGCCATCGTTGAGAGAAGGGAAAATCTCAAATGTCTACAAAGCTAATCGCGTGAAGACACGAAGATGCTATGGGTTGTGTTTGATGGAGAGAAATTGATAAAAATATTGAGAACAGAAACTCCCTCCGGACTCTAGTCGGTATAGTCACGGGCCACTGTATAATTAGAAAGTACGCTCGAAGAGTTCGCCTTGCAACTGAGGACATTTGCAGAGGCTGTAGTAACGAGGATGAGACTGTAGAGCATTTTCTCTGCCCATGCCTCCGAACGATTCGAAGACAAAATCTCGGCGAGCACTTCTTCGCCGAGCTGAATGATCTCTGGTCCCTTGAATCGATAAGGCTCATTAGTTTCACCGATAGAGCGGGAAAACTGAATGATATGCATGTCCACATGGTAAAATCACGGAAGCGTACAATGATTCCAATGGTGGTCTACGTACATTGGTGTGTAAACCCCTCCACGAACCTAAGCTAACCTAATATATCAATTAAAATGTTTGCGGTCCTGTAATTTTTTCACTATACCTGAAGCACCGTGCGCATGGTAGATTCCCTCTTCGAAACATAATAGTTTAGGTCTAAATTAATACTAACATCTTATGATTTTCAAATAGATGTATGCAACTACAAATTCGAACTTTGCATATTTTATCAGGGCCCTAAAGAAATTATTCAAAATTTTCAAAATTTTCAATATTTTAGCCCATCACCTTCTTTCCCTTACACCACTTAAATTAAAAATGTTACCAAAATTATAGATCATGTGGTATAGCTCTGATAAAATTTCAACTAAATAACTGTTTTCAATTGTGAGTTATGTATGATGATTTTAAATTTTGAAAACTGCACCATTTTTTAAATTACTCTCCCATTTCCGCCCGCTACTGCTATCTCCATATGAAATAGTTTTCTTGTATTCCGCTATTGTAACATAATTTCAACTACATTTCTTGAGAGATAGTCGAGGTATTAATTTTTAAATATTTTGTTTGCCCCCCCCCCTCCTCCCCTCTTCGCCTCCCTGACCCTCTTACAAGTATTGGCCTCCCACAAAGTCTGTTATGGTGGAGCTGTACGTAACCTAAATGGTCCGAAAATGTGAATTTTTTGTAGTCAGTAATTCCGAAGATATAATCATTTAAAAAAAAATGTCGGTCGAAAATTTGTTTTAGCACCGCTTTTTTAGACCCCAATGGATACAAAAAGGAAATTATTTTCGAAATTTGTCCCGAAAACCCTTCTATATGTATGTCAATTTTCAGTTCACTACCTTAGCCATAATTGAGATATTCAAATTTAGAGTTTTCGCCTTCCCCTTAAACCCTCGAAAATCGAAGTTCGCCTGAGCTAGAGCCCCATCTATAGTCCACCCAAAAATGAGCTTTCTATCTTCAGGGTTTTGTGAGTTAGTATGCGTGTACGCTCAATCGACGTACGGCGGATGGCGTTCAGACAGACCATTTTTTTTGCATATTCAGGGAAATTTAGTTATGAAACATGAAAAAAAACTTTCAGGGTAGCAATTTTTTTTTCCTAGAGTCGATCGCAATAAAATACTAGGATAATAACGCAATAAGTAAAAATTCCGTACATTAGTTTTCATGTTTTTTCCACTGTAATACTGCTTCGTCCGTTTATATGAGCCGTCTTTTTCCTCAATGGCACAGCAGCCCAAATCGGACCTTAGCCTCCTGACCTTTAAGTTCCTTAACTTCATATTTTGCTATTGAGGAAGGGCTGCTAGTACTTTGCGCTATTTTCTATCTACAAATTTTTATTTTCGCAGATTCACTTAGCTCATGTATACCCAAGCAGGCAGTGTACTAGAATTATAATCGCATTTCTGTACAAGTTAAAAAGTACTGGACCCAAGATTGAGCCTGATGTTAAAATTCTTTTATAGTCAACATTTCGGAGTTCATATGATCTCATTTCTCATTTATTTCAAAAAAAAAATCTCTTGACCAAAACCGATTACATTATAAAGCTTGAAATGATTTCTCTGCTACACTATAAATAATTCAACTTGAAATTGAATAACTACAAAGCCAACCGAGCTGCTTCTGCAAAATACTTTCGTTTCAAATTTTATCATAAATACCGTCCTAATTTAATTGCCAACCAGTCCTTAAAGTTTAGCTACACACCAATTATTCTTGTACCGTAATTATTCCATTATTTACAAGGAGGGACGGTATGCCGCCCCTCGTAATGATTGCGGACCCTTTTTGATACTGCTCAAATATCATAACGACTAAATAAGTCTGATCGTCGTCGACGGTGAAAATAAGCACTAAGCAGTTGTAGAATTGTAACCAGGTATTGTATCGTATCTTCCTGCAAGTTTCCCATCCAAGAAGGACGTTTCTCTCATTCGGTATATGTCCTTGCGTTTCATTCGTTTGCCTGCTACCTAACCCACCTACCTTTCAGCAAAAGTTTTATTGCGAAACTTTTCCCCGACCAAACTTGAACGCATTAAGACACTCAGACAAGAAATAGTCGTAGGTATAGGATCCTTAATAGTAGCCGAGAGTGATATTAGTTTTAATGGGTCGAATGTTCTGCTATGAATGCTAAACAACTTTTTGCCATACTATGGTTTTCCAAAAACAGAAACAGAAAAAAAGATTGGTTTTCGGCTTAAGCAATGTACGTAAATACTGTTGAAAAATTTGAGTCTATCTTAGATATCTGGGGCAGTGTTCTACATGAAACTCATAGTCAACTTCACATATCATTATTATAGCGTTTTTTATGTTTGGGATAATGGGCGAGACATGTGGGTTGGTCTACCGGATCGTAAGTTTGTTAGTAAGCTTAAAATAATAATACCGCTCAATGTACGTGCAAGACAACACTGTTTTCTGGGTAAAGATTTATTAGCTGAGTGAGTTGAAAATACTGTATTAGAAATTGAACTTAGAATTGAACATAACCGGGAAGTAAATTTTGTCGCAAAAGGTATATGAACCGTAGCGAAATAATGATTATGAACGAAATTAATGATTTTGAACTGTTTTACAGCTTTAGATTATTTTCCACGTTACTACCGGCTTTGTAAATGTCTTCTCAAATAAAGTAGTGATGTTGAGGCTTCCGTGGCGTAGTAGGCAGCGAACTTGCTTCTCAGTCAATAGGTTGTGGGGTCGATTCCCACTCCAGACAGAGAATTTTTTCAAGTACGAATTTTTCAGTTGCTACTCGCAATGAAAAATTATTCGAAATAAAATGGGCAAACCATACGAAAGTGAAATAATTTCACTTCAAGAAGGCCTAGATACTCAGTAGATGGTTTCTGTTCGTTTTCTATCATTCAGTCCCTCATAACATCTGCAAATATTGTCAGTAGCAGACAGTACAACTGAAAAATATAGCAGCTTCTCCACTCGTTACGGTCGTTCTCGCTCCCCTTCCCCTACCTTCCCAATCCCATTCCTTCCCTCCATTACTGTATTTGTGCATTGCACTTATAGGCCGAAGTTCCCTATAACACAGGTCATTCTGTAAAAAAAAATTTCTCAACTATCTCTTAAGCTATGTTATTGAAATTTAAAACATATATTAAGCTGTACTAGCGAAATACAAAAAAATATATATATATAAAATTTGGTCATAATGTTAGTGGTGGGGAATGGGGAACATTTCAAAAATGGTGCAAAATTTCAAACCGTTATATCTCAAAATTCAAAACAGGTATTAAGTTGAAATTTTGTCAAATTGTAGATCTACCCCTGCCTTGGAACCCTCATTCACATAGTCTTCCGTATTCCCACGTATCCTCAACTTGTCCCAAGAATAATATAGTTGCGCCCAACTTATTGACAGAATTCTTATGCCATTGGCAATTCAGTATGAATTTTTGCCTTATCGTTCCGAACGTTAGTGCAAACATAGTTTATGTACTTTCCGATTTCACCAATAATATGAAAAATCCAAATGCTAAAATTTCATCTAATTACTGTGTCTCATTATCGGCGATTAAAAATCTCTTTCGTTTTAATTCCATCAAGTCAACAAACAATCAGACAGAATGTTTAACTATTTTTAGATACAATTTCGTAATAACTGTGAGTTTAGCGACGTAATTTTCAAACGAACTCTTCTCCTCTACCATATTTCGATTTTCTGGGAATTTTTTTCGGAAATAAATTACAAGCAATTTGTTACTCCAACCCCCGTTTTTCTGCTAAGAAATCTATGACGCAATAAATTGCAAAACATTATCCTAATGGCTATCGTAAATTCTTAATTACGGATCGTTACATTGCAAAATGAAGCTAAAAATATTGCATCAATAATAATTTAATTAGTAACTTTACACTCAAATTAGTCACAGATTTATTTAAGTGCGGTAAATTTTTAATATGACGGTGATATTTTTTGAGAATAATTTGGTTTGATTTTTTGAGTTTTATGCGAATCTTTAATCATGCGATGGAATAAATTATAATTTATTGTTTGATGGTTTATAAATTATGTATTTAAATTTTATATTCTACGACTATCCTTCAAGTTTAGTAGGTACCGAATATCTGCAGTTCTGTTTGAAAGTGGTCAAGCTCATTTATTTATACTTCATTAAATTTGTAAACTACTTTCGACTGTCTGTGTTATTATAAATAAATAATGAAAAACTGTGCATATATTTGAAGTCACGTGAAGTAGAGGATTAAATTTTGCCCAGATAATTTCGTCGGTATCTGTGGTTCAGTGAGGAAACTCGAATGCCACGTGGACGGCCCGAGTTCGATTTCCGGCCGACATTCTTTTTACGAATATTTTTCTAACGATTTGACTACAGTAAAAATATTATAGTTTTTATTCCAAGCATGAGCTTTAAGTTTGAGCTCTGAAACTGAATCCATTTGAATCTAATTAAAGTAGATTCAACAATTGTGGTTAAAATTTGGCGAGAAAAATTCATCAGTATAGGTAGTTATGTGGTGGAATGCTTGCCTGCCACGCAGATTCGATTTTCGGCCGAAAACCTTTTTTGTGATATTTTTTTAGCATATTGCAAATTTGAATTTTCCAAAAATGAAAATGTATTTTCACATTAACAACTCTATGTCGCTATGACATGAGTTCAAACACAAGAAGATCTGAAGCTATTTAAAAACATAACAGAATTATGATTGGGCGTAAAGCCCAATCATATGATACTCTAGATGAACTACTTACTTACCTTTCGTTTGGGAGGTGGTAAAAGCAGAGGGGGAGGTTTGTAATTTTTGTATGTAACACTGAATGTAGTATATAAAATATTTCATGATGAATTCAAAGTTTCTTGCTTTCATAATTTTCGAGGAAATTGAACAATTTTTGTCTGAATTTATGATATTTGTATGGGAGGTGGCAGAGAAAGTGGGAGATTTTGGATGATTTTGAATCTTCTTATCAACATCCTAATCACATTGCTTTGTTAGAATTTCAATGTCCATAGCTCTCATATGTTCGAAGGAGAAAAACTTTTCTTGAACTTCCAATATAAAAATTTGTATGGGAGGTGGTAGAAGGAGTGGGGTGAAGGCGATATTATTTTTAGCATTTATTACAATTATTAAGGGACAAATTCTGGCAAAATTTCAAGTTTCTAATTCTTCCAGTTTCTATTGAAATCGGTTAAATGCATTTTACAAAATTCTGCATTTGTATGGGAGGGGGGTAGAAGGAATATCCGAATCAAAACCAAATTTTTTGACATCAATTATATTTAAAATTTTATACTTTTCCCAAATTTTAAAGTTGATAGCTTTGACGGTTTTGAAGAAAACTAATTTAATTGAAATCCCGATATTTCGTAAAATTTGTATGGGAGGGGGTAGAAGGAGTGAGGTAAAGTTCATAGTTTTTCCAAAATTAGTTGAAATTATAATAAAACTAATTATGACAAAAATTGGTTCATTTGGCTTTGCTAGTTGCCATGCAAACCGAATAAATGCATTTTTGAAAATTGTGCATTTGTATGGGAGGTGGTAGAAGGAGTAAGGAAATCAGATCAATATTTCTTGAGGTTAATGATATTTGTATCATTATACTATGACCTAATTTTCAAGTTAATAGCTGAAATGGTTTCAGAGAAATATCAATTTCTTTAAATTTCGAAATTTCATGAAATTTTTATGGGAGGGGGTAGAAGGAGTGGGGGGATGTGGCCCGTTCACGAACTTAAAGTTACTTTTTTGCTAAAAATAACATACAACAAATTTCATCACGATAGGCCAAAGTTATCGAGAGTTACGTTGTAGACAGACGGACAGACAGCAACTCGGAATCGAGGTTTTTGAGCGACTACATATATTTCTGTACCCTTGGCGGCTCTGTGCGAGCATTATTTCTTAGCGTTACAAACGGTAAGGCAAACACAATATACTCTCAGATTTCATCTAGAGTATAAAAAGCCAATGGGAAATTCATCACAAAGAATGTCGCTTATAAGGAAGCCCTAATATAAAACATTGACTTCTTTCACTAAATTACACAGATTTTAAGTTCTGAAGTGAGTTTGGTGAATCAGGAGTATTTGTAGGGACCGGAAATAATTAAATATTAATTAAATAAACAAATTTTTTTAAAAGCGGAAATTACTTCTACTTATTTATTTTTTGACTTATTCAGCAATAACAATTGTCGTTCTTTTTCGTAAAAAATACGCGTGTGAAGCACGGGTACATGTGTTTGTAATAAATATGAAAATAGTTAAAAAAAAAAATAATCAGAATCCTATTTGTTGGCAGACGCAATTTGCTTTTCTAAAAATACGAATCCTACCTCCTGACTGAATTTCAATATTAAATTCTCAATATTCCAACAGATATCGTAAAAAGTTTTTTCGTCTCTAATGACGAGACATCTTTTGAACACTGTCAGAATTTATACAACTTTATTTCATTGTTATCCTCGCTCGAATCTCTTTATCTGTCAGCATAAATAAACAACGCGAAATATTCTCGTAAATAAATTGGAAGCCACTTAAGTAGCCGCAGGACTCACATTCATCTGATGAGAAAAATCAATTTTTGATAAGCTGCTTGATTTTCGACAGGTCTTTGCTGTAGCGACACTTAACACCTGAAATTGCGATTTTATTGCCAAATCGTTAACATCTTCGCATCACATCCTATAAATAAAAATTTCGTATTATCTAGCCAGGCCAGCAATTGTGAATGCAATGGTTGACTGCCACTGTGATGTTTCGAATATTCGGCATATATCCTTTGAGGATACAATGGAGTGTAGCAGCGACTTAAGTCTACAAAACTGATGGGTAGTTTGGAACAATTTCATTTTACTGTTACAGGTCTCCTGTGATAGTTTATCCTTAATTTTATACGAGTCAAAAGTCAGACAAGTAATGAATAAGATATTATCAGGTTATTCTTTAAGATGGTGTCTTCAGAATATTGCTATCCTGGAAAGTAGGTACTTTAAATAGGGTCTTCTCATGATATACTTGTAGGGCTTTTCTTTGGTAAGCATTGAATGTTATTGAAAGCATCGGCATAAAAGAAAATGTAATTTGATGTGCAAACTTGGTAGAAGTATTTTGCTTTTGGACAATGTGAAGTCTTTTTATTCGATTAATGAAATGTTTCTCTCTGTTTTAGAACTGAAGGGTTTACGTTGGGGTGGTTGATGTTGGACGGTTCATAACAATGAGAAGTGACCGGTAAATATTACTAATTAGCTACAAACTTTCGTGAACCAATGGTTCCGTCGTATTTTGGGGAATATTCTGGCCAGATTTGAGTCTCAACGAGGATCTTTGGTGACAGACTAAAATAAGCATTGTGATTCAAATGCGAAAGTTACAGTCGATTGGACAGACTTTGAGGACACCAGAGCAAAACATCTCCAGACAATCAATTGATTATAACCTATAAGAAAGACGTCCGGAGGCCAGTGGAATAAATAAGTCCTGGCGACAACTAAAGGCCGATGTCCAGTGGCAATTCCTTGTGGAAGGGAGCTGTTTCTGTTCTACGACCTTATATTGATTAATTGACTGAATAATGAAGTGCAACTGACTGTGGCCTTGTACAAGGTCGTTGTCAGCTCTAAAGCTGTACAGAAGATCATTTTCTATTCTGACTTGTGTAGTAATTAATTAACTTCTCCAAGTTTATTTAATTAAAATTATATTAAGAAAAAACGTTGTTCTCTTGTTTTTTTTTTACTCTCCTTCAACAACCAAACGCCTACTCTTATCATCAATTTAGGTACATTGAAAAGTTTAATAGCACTATCTACTACACTAGTGACAAAGACTCGGTCATTGCCATTCCTATAAGCCGATCCAGTTTCGATGGGACTCCAAACTCCAACAAGATTTTAAATAATACGCGCCTATCGATATTGTCGTATGTCTGTTTGATGCCAACAAATATCTGGTGTACATCAATGTTATTATCCCAGCTTCCCTGTTTAACTGAAAATATCTGATGCTCTAAGTCCGTCTTGATATTTACAAATAAATTTGTCAGCACAGGACAGAATATCCTTCTCCAGAATTGTCGTCAAAATCTTATAGGACGATCTTATAGTTTTCGCATCAGAATATGTCACCATTTTAATAAATTTTAGAAATTATTCTGCGCCAATCTTCAGGACGTGTTTGTTGCGAACATATGCCCTTGCCTAATCTGTGTAAAGATGTGCTATGGAGGTGTCGCCGTATTTCAGATACTCAGCTGGAATTCAATCAGAGCCCGGCGTTTTTTTGCTTGGGTGGTTTTTCAAGGCCGTTTTTACTTCTTCGAGTGTGGGAGGGCTCAAAGAGGAACATTCGTCAGCTATTACATCAGTTGTACCTGCTTTTATGTCGGCTGTTCGTGCGAATAGTGAGCTCGTATTGAGGAGGCCTTCAAAGTATTGCGCCCACCTTAGTTTTATATCTTCGGCGCATCAGTGCGCAACATCATTGCACTCCAAGAAAGTAAATTGTTAAGTAGAGAGGCTACTGACATTGGATCGCACACAGTTTTCAAAAGTGGGAATCATCGGGAATCCGGGAGTTTGGAGTCGCGTTTATCGTCGACAACACCAGGTCACCAACTTCAAATCCGTCAATGAACGAATGTGTGCAACCCGCATCAAAACAAAATTCTTTAATGGTTGGCTTATTAATATCCACGCCCCAATGGAAGATAAAGACGACGAAGTTAAAGATGATTTCCACAGCACCTTAGAATCAACATTCGACTCCCTTCCATCGAAAGATATTAAAATAGTATTAGGTGACTTTAACGCGAACGTGGGCAAAGAAAAAACTTACATAGGAATAATTGAAAGGCAAAGTCTCCTTGATATTAGTAACGACAACGGCCAGTGGCTAACTGATTTCACCTGCAGCAAAAATCTTATTGTAGGCTCGACATACTTCCCGCATCGTTACATTCATAACAGAACGTGGGTATCACCCAACGGAAGAACGTTCAGTCAAATAGACCACGTTATAATATAGAAAATGACGACCTCTCTCAACGTGCATCGAGGGGCTAATTGCGACACAGATCACTATTTGGTAAAGCCCAAGTTGCTATATCGAATCGCAAGCCAAGAACACCCAAAAACACAACCGGTTCCTAATTTCGACATAGGAAAACTCAAGGATGAGAACGTAGTTGAGAGCAGTACTTCGCGGCAATACTGAACAACAACGCCAATAGAAGAAATGTGGCAAAGATGGCATTACATCTGTTGCAGAGGAGGTGATAGGACAACAACCCCGGCGCAAAAAAAATTACTGGTTCGATAACGAATACCAAGATGCCTTAGATCAAAAAAAATCAGGCTTCCAAAATACTAACGGAACAGTCGACACGCGCCAAAAAGGACAAATATAATGATCTTGGACGATTTGCAAACAAAATATGCAGACAAAAAAAATAACGGAAGTACAATAATGACGAAATTAAAAACATGGACGAACATTTTAAAATACACAAAATTACACAACACAAGAGCCGCGTAATCCCTTGTTAAAAGGATGAAAAAGGGATACCAACCAAAAACGACCCTCTGCAAAGATGAAGGGAACATTATAAGTAATGCGAAAAATGTAAAAATAAGATGAGCGCAATGCTTTGAACACCTCCTCAATCTGAGCCCATCACCAGCACGAGCAGCAGCAGTAGACACAATAGCAGGTATAACTGATTTAACAGCTGATGAAGTATCCGCTTTGAGTCCTCCCATACTCGAAGAAGTAAAGACTGCCCTGAGGAAATACCCAAACAACAAAGCGCCCAGTACTGATCGAATTCCGCCAGAGCTTCTGAAAGCCAGCGACACCTGTTTAAAATCATGTTGGAGTTTGGAGTCCCACCGAAAATGGTTCGACTTATAAGAATGACAATAACCGAGTCTTTGTCAGAAGTCGGAATAGAAAATGATCAGTTTTAAAACAGGCAATAGCCTTAAAAAAGGTGACGGCCTCGCACCAATGCTTTCCAATTTGACACTCGAATATGTTGTTCAAATCCACACAACTCGTAGCATATGCCGACGATATAGATATCCTTTGTAAGATCTCTGGAGAGTGCTATGGAAGTATTTGTTTATTTGTTAAACTTGATTCGGGGGCAAGGGAAGTTGGACTACGTATTAATGATCACAAAACAAAATTTATAACACAAACTATGAAAAGACGTCAATCAGACGAAATATCACAGTAGGTGACTATAACCTAGAAAGCGTAGACAACTTTATAAACCTAGGGACGAACCTATCGAAGGATGGAAGCGAACCTATCGAAATAAAAAAAAGAATAATGATGGCAAACAAGACGTATTATTCCGTACTTCCAATAATTAAAAAGAAGAACGTACACAGGAAAACCAAACTTATGATATATAAAACGATCATAAGACCTGTGCTATGTTATGGCAGCGAAACGTGGACATAAACTCAGGGATCTGAAAAACTACTTAACGCCTTTGAAAGAAAGGTCCTCAGAAGAATCCTCCGACCTGTTAGGGAAGACTCGATCTGGAGAATACGATACAATAGAGAATTGTTTGCCATCTTCGACAATTCAGAAGTGTTAACCGTCATAAAAGTTAAGAAGTTACAATGGTCTGGCCATGTGGACCGGATGGATGACAGAAGAATTCCCAAACGCAGACTAAAAGAAATAGTTAATGGGCAAATACTGATTGGAAAACCACGGAAGCGCTGGGAGGATTCGATTGACGCAGACAGCAAATCACAGCTAAGAGTTTCAATCTGGAGGACGCGGTCACTGAACCGAGATGGATGGGGCAAACCATTCAAGAAGCCAAGGTCCGATTTGGGCAGTCGTGCCATCGTAAGTAAGTAAGTATTATTTATATTGTTGCCTGCTGCATTCTTGGCGATGGTCATCTTTGGTTGGTTTCCCCCTTTCATCATTTTAACTACACGTGGCTTTTGTTGTTAAAATGTTCGTCCATGTTTTTGATTTCGTAATTATTGTACTTCCGTTTTTTCTGCCTGCAGATTTTGTTTGCAAATCGTCTTTTATATTTATCCTGGGAGTTGCAATTGAGCATCCGAAGTGGTCAGACGTCGTGTTCCATATAGCGAAGTGAATAGTTCTAAAGTTTTATTTCAACTTGTGCTCTTTAAAGGATAGAATATTCTACTTTTTCTGCGTGCGGTGACAAAAAAAAACATAAAAATCGGGCCAAAAGACAAAAAAAGCCGGCTATGTAAGCCAAAAAAAGCGAAAAATTGTCAATACAAGGCTCTTTTGATTAACGCAAAGGATGACCCTCTAAAAGTGAAAATAAAAAAAACATGTGAAAATAACTGCACCCAAAATTCGGACACTGACTCGATAGAAATGACGCTAGAAGAAAGACAGCTGTTAAATATGGCTAGCAAAAACGACGATACAGCATACTCAAATGCTATTAGAAACAACAACAATGCAGCAGACTCGAACGTTACCGCTCAATCAAGCGCGACAAGTTCGATGCAAAATAACGACGGCGGGTGGCAGCTAATCAAAAGAAGAAGAACGAACTCGAAATCATCAGCTGAGCGCACGGTTATCAACAGTGGATCGAATAGCGGAACGAACTACTATTCTATATTAGATAAGACAAATAGTAACATAGGAAATTTTCGATCAGGTAATAATAGTAATTTAGTCAATAATAGCAAACGTAAACATTTTTGTCCCGCGATTATGTTATATGACATTGATTTAAAAGCACTTAATTTTGAGCTAAAAAGAAAATATCCACAATTGAACTACCGCATAGTCAAGACCGGAAAAAACTTGTGCAAGCTTTTTGTTGATGATCCAGAAGTTCATGGTTTCGTGTTTCAAAATATTAAAAATCAAACTGACATCGAAACTTTCACTTACACTCCGAAAGAAAAAAAAAATACCATTCTGCTTCTGAAGGGTTTAGACTGGGCATATACAGCGTCAGAGATCCAATCGGAACTAATTGCAATGCTTCCGGAAATGGGCGACATTTCCGTGAAAGACTTTGCTACACCCCGATCAAAGAGGCTAGGTAAACAGCTAGGTATATTCCTGGTACAAGTTCCTCCTGGATTAAAAATTGAGGATATCCTCAAAATCAAAAGCATTTTTAACGTTAAAGTATCCTGGGAATCCTTGAGAACCAGTGGTATTGTCCAATGCCATCGTTGCCAACGGTTTGGACATGTCTCAAGGAACTGTGGAATTAATTACAGGTGTGTTAAATGCCCTGAGAAACACGAGCCTGGCAAATGTTCCAGAACGACAGAGTCGACTACACCTCCACATTGTGTCAACTGCAATAAAATCGGTCATCCCGCAAGCTACAAAGGCTGTCCTAAGTACGTAGAACAACTAAAGTTTAGGCAAAATAAAATTTTGGAAGCTAGACAAAAACGGGAAGTAAATAGAGCCTTTGTAAACACAGCAATCTCAAACCAAACTAGAACTGCACACCCTTCCGTTCCAGCAACGTCTGCTTGGGCAGTTCCCTTACAATGGGGAAACAACGAAAATTCCAATTTCTTAGATCAATCTCTCGAACTTTTTGGTATTAGTTTCATCGATCTTTTTAAAAAAATTAATGACTTTCTTCCTATTTACAATAAATCTACTACGTTGGAGGAGAAACAAGGGCGCTACATGCAATTTTTTATTGGAATATGCAATGGCCGGAGATCCCATTAAGGTAACAATTTTGAATGTTAGGTCGCTAAGATCCAAGGCAAAGAAGATATCACTAAATGACTTCATAACTACAAACAAACCAGAAATATTATTGTTGAGTGAAACACACCTGAAACCTAAGGATAAGCTAAAAATTTCAAAATATAATACCCTGAGAAATGATGCTCTCCAAGGGACGGCCATTCTATATCAAGACGTTCTTAAAGTGTCCATAGTTGACATAGGATTAAATAATATAGCTCACACTGCGACGACACTCAAGATAAAAAACAATGTAGGCATGATTGAAAATGTTTTGTTAGTGTCTATATACTTTCACCCAACTAAAACCTCCAATATAATGATAACAGACTTTCTAAGCCAAATTAATAACCTCTTTATAAATAATACCTACTCTGCAGTCATAGTAGGAGGAGACTGGAATGCTAAAAGCCCACTATGGGGAAACAGTGTTACAAACTGTAACGGACGAGCACTCGTCAAATGGTTTGACGAAAATAGTCACGTTAGTAACCTAACAATGTCTTACCCCAACGGAATCACTTATCCCCAAAGCTCCAGTTGTATAGATTTCTTTATGCTATCAAATAACCTAGCCAATGCTTTCATCTCTATTCCAACATGTAAAACGCTGACCTCCTTTTCCGATCACTACGCGGTCGAATCAAAAATTGTATTAGGAGAGTTCAGCCCAGAGCTACAGACCCCAAAAACATTTATCTCTTTCTCTGAAACTAATTGGGGAACCTTTAAAAATGAAATGGATGAAAGATTCGAACTAGAACATATAAACAGCAAAAAAAACCTCAGTAATGAGGAAATAAGTTCAAAAATTGAAATATTCAATGGAATCATTAACCAAATAACGGAAAACAACTCAAAATTAGTTACGAAAAATCGCTTTTATGAAAAACTCCCTAGAGATATCCAAAAGCTTTTTGACATTAGAAAAAGGTGGAACAAAGATGCTAAAAAGATTCTGAAACGTAATAACTTTATTGCTAACGAAGAATACAGAGAGCTAAGCAACAGAATCAGTCTGCTCTCCACTATCATTGATGAGCAAATAAACAATCACTTCAACAAGGAATTTCAAAAGAAATTAGAGAAACTCAAACCCGGCCCAGAGATATATAGAGAAATTAACAAGATTGTTGGTAAATCGAAAGTGAACAGCGTCGACAAGATTTCTGTTGGAACAACTGTATATGAAGAAACATCCGATAAAATAAGCGCTTTTGCAAACTTCTACGAAAATCTCTACTCTGAAAAAATCCCCAGTTACAATCCTATAAACTCGGAACTTGTCACCATTACTGTCTCAGCCTTTGTAGCTACCAACTTAAGTAATAATTTATTTACCCCCTTAAAGACTTTCAAAACCGATAGCACATCTAACGACACAGAAATAGACTCGCCTTTTATAACAAATGTTGATCTAGACGGAATTATCCATAGCTTAAACAATAAAAAATCTACTGGACCAGATGGAATCTCAAATTTTATTCTGAAAAGAATATCTAGTAAAGCTTTAAACTTTCTCTTGGTTATTCTAAACAATTGCATTAATAACGGCTACTTTCCAGAGATATGGAAACTTGCAAAAATAATCCCAATACAGAAAAACCAAAGCTCTCACGACATAGAAAATTTCCGACCAATATCGCTGCTATCCAACGTTGGGAAAATTCTGGAAAGAATAATGGCTCGGGAATTTGATAACTTTTGTGATGAGCACACCCTTATTCCAAACGAACAATTCGGTTTCAAAAAGCACCACTCGACAGAACATGCACTTTTAAAACTACATAGCGATATAACCCAGAACTTAAATAAAAAATGGGCTACAGTAGTGTGTTCTTTAGATGTTAAAAAGGCTTTTGATTTAGTTTGGATGCGCGGCCTTCTATACAAACTTATAACAGTAAATACACCAATGAATTTACTCCGACTTTTTTACAGCTTTTTAGACCAACGAAAACTTTATATAGAAATCGACGACCAAAAATCAAGCCTAATTGAAGTGAAATCAGGAGTTGCCCAAGGATCAATAATTGGTCCTAAACTATATAATTTATTCCTACACGATTTTCCTCATGTTGCTGAAAATGATTCACTAGCTTTACTTTACGCCGATGACACAATTATATATTCTCCATCTCCCGACCCACGAATAGGGTTAATTAATATTAGACGCCATCTGGAAAAAATTGATAAGTATTATCGTACCTGGGGCATAACAATAAATCCTACTAAATCATCAATGATTTGCTTCAGAAACGCTAGCGGGAAAGGTCGTAGAAATACCGTTAAAAATAGCATAAGTCTTAACTTAGATCTAGATGGAACATCGATACCCTTAAAAAAAAACCTAAAATACCTGGGGATCCACTTTAACAATTTGTTTAAATTTAACAACCACGCGAAAATAGCCATGAGTAAGGCTAATAAAATATACAATATGCTAGGGCCCCTAATCCACAACAAATCCAAGCTTAATAAGAAAAGTAAGCTGCTACTTTATAAACAAATGATAAGACCGATCTTAACCTATGGCTTCCCAGTTTGGTTTGGTATATCTACAAGCATCGCAAAAAAAATGGAAGCATTCGAGAGGAAAACCTTACGCCACTGTCTCTCTAAAAACTTCAGAAGTAGAACAAGACGGTATTCTAACTATTGCCTACATAGTGAATCGAAAACAGTACCACTAATGACATACGTAACCAAACTATGGAACAAAAGAATAAATAAAATCAAGGAACATTCTAATGATATTGTAAAAAAACTATTTGATCAGCCGAATACTTCAAGTGTGGATAACTTCTATTTATCACCAATTATATTGTTAAATAACGTAGAGCTCGCAAGTCCAATCGCCAATATGAAAAACATTATAAAGTTCTACGCTACCAGAGATTCAAGCCATCATCGAGGATAAAAAAAAAAAAAATATATATATACATACATATATATATGTATATATATTTAAATAACACATTGTCTAAATTACTATTATTATGTCTTGGCCTTCAGCCATTATGTAATACATCTGTAAATGGATATGTACGGATAAATTTATTTCTTCCCTTTTATTTTTATTGAATTCTTTTTTTTCCTTTATTTCTAAGCTGGGATTGTGCAATAGGTTTAAGCTGAACTACATTGAATTATCGCATACGTTGCCAATGCGAATAATTTAGTATTCTTAATTACATAGCATTACATTATACTAAGTAAGATCTCATTACAAAAAAAAACTACGTTAAATTATTTCACAGTTCTAACGGGTTTACTTTTAAGTACGGAATTATTAAAAAAAAAAAAAAAACATGAAATCATAACTAGTTATAAGAACAATTATATGTAATTTTATGGCAATTAAATAAACTTAAACTTAAACTTTATCCTGTTTGGCTTGTATTATTCGTTCCATTAATATTTGCTAAGTTCCATTCGAATGCATCTTGGCAATTGTTATAGAACCAATCATTTCTTTTGCGTCGGAGCTATTGTCCTATCACCACCTCTGTAGCGGCTGTAGTGTATCCTTGATGTACCATATTTTTTTCATTTGGCATGCTGGTGTTGTTGTTTAGCATCGTCGAGAAGTGTCTCCCCGAAGCTGCTGCGTATTTTGCAACTACTTTTTCATCCTTTTTAAATGTTGAATTTAGGAACCGGATATTTTTTTGAGTATTCTCGGTTTTCTATTCGAGATCGGAACTGGATCTTTAACACAATAAGCAAAGCATGTCAAGCTTATAATAAGTTTTTGCTGCTGAGGAAATCAATCAGCCTCTGACCGTTGTCGTCCGCAATATCATGAATCCCCATTTGTCCCTATGTATGTCTCTTCTGTGTCCACTGTCGCGTTAAATTCACCAAAGATACATAGTATTTTAATATTGTTCAACGGAAGGGAATCGAATGCTGATTATAAGATGCTGTAGAAATCATCCTTTACTTCGTTGTCGTTGTCTCTGTTGGAGAGTGGACATTATTAAGCCAAACATTAGAGAATATTGTCTTGATGTGGATTGTACACAATCGTTCACTGACAGATTTGAAGTTGTTAACTTGTAGTCGACGATAAGCGCAACTACAAACTCCTGGCTTCCCAAAGATTTCCCAGTTTTCAAAATTGTTTTTGATCTAATGTCTTTAATCTCGCCCGCTAACAATTTAGTTTCCTGAAGTCAGTGATGTTTTTATTGTATTTACGCACCTGTTCCAGAAGCACTCTCACTACTCATGTCCTGTACACGGAACGCACGTTTTAAGATCCTTAGGAAAAGTCCATTTTTAATTTGTGTGGTCCTTGCCGTTGTATCCATCCAGTCCGAGGTTGTATTTAAGGTTTCGAAACAAGTTTGATTTTTCTGAGAATGAGTTGTTAAAATTTTGCTCAGCGCCGAACCTGGAGGACCAGATTATTGTTCTCAAATTTCATTAGCAGTCGCACTTATCAGTTCAGCTAGCCAAATCCGGATGGACCAGACCAGGGACTGGTCGCTACCACGTGGTGGTATGATGAGCTCAATTGATTTGTATCGGATAGTTACTACACTGGGCGTCGCTAAATAAGACCGGTCAGATAACTACCCTACCTTTACCCATCAAGTAATTATAGACCTTTATTTTAAAATATATAATAGCAGCACTATTTCTAAGCGAACAGTTCTTAGTCTTTTTAGGCTTATTTGTGTAGCAATAATATTTATACTTTATCCCGGGATTCGTCGGGCCCTGGGGTAAGAATCCCCACCTTCCACTTCGGTCCTTCGCCCTATGTGTTGGTCCTTGTGAATTTTGAACCAATGTCCTTTCGGACTATTGCAATCACAAATTCTTCAGCCTTGAAATTCGATCTTATCCTTCAGAACGAAAATTATTATTAAAGACCGTCAATATGAAAAAAGACTTTATGTTGCCTCAACACTATTTTCAGTACAGTCGAGAATATGTGTTTCGCTAAATTCTGTCGATTTTGAGATTTTCGTTAGTATTTCTGCTCAGATACGTTCTGCACACTTTAGTGGTGCCAAAGTTCAGAACAATCGGACAAAAATTGTGTCCTGTGAATTTCAATAATCGCTTCTGAAAATTACCAAACATTAAACCGGAATATCTTAAAATATTGTTTTTTTCATTATGAAATTTTACCATAGCTCGGCCAATTTTTTAATAAAATAAAAAAACCGATTTTTTCAGAATATTATCTAGTATTAGGAAAAGCATCTAACATAATTTTGATAAGGTTCCTATTCATATGGACGTCAACATATCTCTATCAGCTTTGCCTTTTTAACACAAGAAAAATTCTATTTCTGTCGCTTTACGAAATCAAACTTTGAAGATAATCTTTCCCAATCGATTGAGAAACATAAATCAACAAACTCATTAGAAAATATTTTTAAAAAAAAGGACAATAAAATTGCCTGACTCTATTGGTTTTCTTCAATAAAAAGGATCCAATAAAAGTAAGTCAACGTGTCAAACAAAAGATTGCTTCGGATTGGTAAAGAAAGCCAGAAATTGAAAGGCGACTTTTCTCCTTACCTCACTTTTCCAACACTTCGCTTTTCATTCAATTAAGTCTGCTATTTTCTGTCCAAGTTATTTTCTTCGTACCATTAGCGATTTATCTCACTCTCTGTGACCTTTAGCCATCGTCCTGTCACATTGTATGATAAATGAGCCTGAAAGACCATTACGATTATGACAAATTCTGTTATGCAGGGCGACAAGATCCATAAATGGTACCTTCATACAAACGGAAGCGGTTAAAGTTTTTTCGGTTTGACTTTTCTTTTGGTATTTTTTGTTGTTAAAATTATTGCTTGAGAAAAGGATAAGAGATGGAATAAAACCAATTTTTAATCTTCGAAAAAAAAATGGTAAACTTAATTTTCAACATAATCTGATATCGGAATATAACAACGACTATGCCACTTAGAACTGGAGGTAAAGAATTGCCGAAGTTGAGAAAGGGGGATAAATTTATTGTAAACAGAGTTGATTTGGGATTGGGGTAATCAGGTAGTTGGACCCAATTTTCCCGAAAGCTTTAATTTCGAATGATAATGTTTGATAAATTTGACCAACATAACCAATTATTCTCTCAACAAGTAGGATCTACATACAGCCATATCTTGTTTTATTTATCGTAGTCAGCCTGACACTAAGTCTTGATGCCACGATTGTCTTTCGCAACACGGATTGTGTTGAAAGACCATCAATGAAGCCTGACACTAAGTCTTGATGCCACGGTTGTCTTTCGCAACACGGATTGTGTTGGAAGACCATTAATGATGCCTCAGGTAATGGTACAGAATCTTATGCATGTATAAGCATAATACAAGAGACTTACGTACTAGTCCCTTGATAGTCCCGGTCTATATTGACTTGCAGGTACGGTATTCATAACGGTTAGTGCAAGACCTATCTAAATCTTTTCCAATGTGGAGGTTTCACCCGGTTGATACGCAACTCCACGTAGAGTACAAGGTAAAATCCAGATATCCGCGTACTGAACGTATCAGAGTACAGCATAACAGAAGATTCTCTGTCCGCAATATGGACGTCAACCACCAGCCACTACATGCAACCCGTAGGGACCACAACCATGGTTGAGTTAAATCGTCCGCATCCATCCGTCAACCATTCACCTTCTATTTCGATCTCTTGGGATCTTAGGAATTTTGCAAACATTTCACTGCTTTCTTCTGAACAAACCCACCAACCGGCCACCATCCACTAACTATTTGTTTCCTCCGATTTCGATACCTTTTGATCTTAGGTACCTTGCGAAGATTTTCTTCACCTCAGGTGACTGCTTTCTCCTGTACTAACCACTATCCTGTCGCCTTCATACAATAACATGTTTTAATCTGATTTCGATCCTTATGGGTCTCGCCTCTGCTCACTACTTCCTTCTGCACAAACACCTTCCGTCCACCACGAATTTGCATGAGACTCATTAGCATCCAATTTCGTTACTTTTAGCCCGCTGCTAACTAATATTTCGCTCACTTCAGTTTACTACTTTCTTCCGAGAACCACCATCATGCATCTACCGTGCGTAAATGTGTACTGCATTCGACACCTACCACCTTCGACTATTGCTACCTTGCTACCTTGCTTTAGTTGGGATCTACCTCTCTTCCACCTCTATTCTACATTTCAGCCATTTTGGAAGGTTACACTACAAATTCTAATTTTCTTCCCCTTCTGCTACTAACACGATACTTTGTTCTTTTGCGGCTTCACGGACCTGTATCCTCAAAACCAACCACTCCCCAGCTTACGTCTAATCAAGCCCATATACCTTTTACACAATTAAACTGATACGATATGAACACAGCCCACGTGATACCATATCTAAAGTCTTTGGTGTGGCCTTCAAGGGTCGCCGCCACTTCAGTCTACATATATGTCCCTTCATGAGTTTGATACTAATCGATCTGCTTGGATACATGGAGACGCAACTCTCCAAAGGCACTAGAATCGTCGAAGCTTTCTGCACCAGCAACTATCCACTGCAGTTAGTAGGATCTACAGTACCTATAGTCGTTTTACGTGAGTTCTTTTCAGCACGTACGCATCTCCGCAAGGGAATGAGACAGGTTGTCTTGAAAAACATGGATTGTTTGGTGACGACGATCATTAACGACGCCCCGAAGGTAGAAATCTATACCAAATACAAGTTCGACAGTCATTCTGCTGTATGCGAGACCTATCTACATCTCTGCCTGTCTGTCGGCATTGGCACTGGGTTGGAAAACTCAACTCCACGTCGAGCTACGAGAAACTCTGCCCGTAATATAGGCATTAACCACAGCCACCACAATACTCCCCGGAGGGCTTTCTTCCATTGCTGGGGGTGGAAGCGACTTTCCATGGGCTCTCCGACACCCGTGGTATCAGAAAATCTCTAGTCAGGTTTCGTAATTGAAAATTACTACCAGTTTAGGTTCCTTGCAACCCGTGGCTGGTGGCACTCCGCTTCGGGAAACGTGGGGTCGGTACTCCCCAAAGGTTATTCCGGAATTGACCTTTGTCGTTCACCCGGTATGTGATAACAAAAGTTATCCCTTCCCTGCGTAACGCATTCACACAATAGCGAAACAAACAAATCCTACATTCATACGAGATAATGGATACAATCACGGTCACACACATTCACACCAATAGCTCAGCACTGACTTCTCTACGTTTCTGGAATGCCGCACGCGCGAACTCCTTAATGGCGACGTTCTGTTCCCTGACAGCCAAGACCTCGCACACGGAATAGTCACCATTCATACATCGGACACCCATAGCATTCAAATCTCTGAACTCTAAGTACATCACGCAATCAAACAGCACATGTTTCCGATCATCTCACTGGATCACGTGGATTCCTCTTTCGTACAAGAAGTCATTCATACTACCGTGAACGGTAAGGAGGAAACCTAGCCTTAGGTTGTCGAATTCTAAGTTTTCTCTAGCAAAACACACATCCTTGATGTACTCATATGTTGTACGACCATTGGTAGATTCATTCCACATAGTTTGCCACCTTGATATCATGCGACCGTTCAGAAGCTCTTTGCATTCGCGAAGGCTACGACCTTTTCGTCCGTCATCAAGTCACTCTGCAGCATTGGCAGGCCTTTCTTTGTCTTGAACAAGGTAGCACGTCGTATTACCACCAGGTCTAGTGGAGCAGCACCCATCAATATGGCATCGGTTGAAACCGTTCGACATACATGTATACATGCACACAACAACACATGCTGACACGACACAATCATTCATCGGCCAGCAGCAAACGAAGCGAACTCATAGCACACGGACGACCTATAGGTTGCAGAGGCAACCAATAAGCCGTCGTAGATGCTACAGGTCGCCCGCTTACTCATGCCTTAGCACACGAAAAATTTGGCCTACTCCAGTAGTCATTCGCTTTTTGAGCTCGAGCAGGTGCTCCTTAAAGGATAGACGTTCACCCATGTAGATCCCTAGGTACTTCACTTCTATGACATAGCCTCTGACCCTGATCACGGGAGGTCGTCCTTGTGACAATCTCCCTTGAGCAGCATTGTCACCGACTTGACCCAGCTGAACTCCGACCTTTTTATCGAAATTCAACACAACGTCTAGTACTGCAGCACCTTTTAGCTCGAGCTCGGCCCGAGAACTGCCCTCCAAAAGGACGAGCAGACCATCGGCATACGCACATGATCTTAAGGTGGCTCAGGAGTTCATCCATCATGAGGTTCCAAATAAATGAACCACACATGGACCCCTGAGGACAGCCGCGCTCGACATTTATCCACACACACTCACTGGCAGCCACACACTTTTCTGTCCGAGAAGTAGCTCATCCACAGAGCGGCTTCTCGGCAGCCGACTTCACTCAGTTTCGCAATCACACTTTCCCAGCTCAGATAATCGGATGCACCCTTGAAGTCAATGAAGACTCCAAGCACATACTTGCTCTCACTTGAACGCACACTCTCTTTCACGTAGCACCATGCATCCTTAGTTCACTTACCCGCTTGAAAACCGTACTATCTGTCAATCGTCTGATATGTGACCCGATCCTTGAGCCTCCGGATCATTATCCCCTCCAGCACTTTGCCAAATACCGGAAGGAGACATATAGCACGGTAGGAACGAGGATTACTTCGCACCTTCTCTGGCAAATTCAGCAGCACCACCGCTCGCGTGGACTTCCAGGCAACGGGGAAGTAGCACTCACCCACACATTTCTCATACAGCTCCCGGACATAGTCTAGAGTCTGGAGTGCCGTGCCAGATGTGCTTGCACATCTCGCCCGTCATGCCATCCAATCTCTTTACTCTCTCAACAATCTCGCAAACATTTAGAGGTGGCATGTCTTTACATTCACTCAATACACTAGCATCATTCGGGTCAGCTGCAGGAAAAAGCTCAAGTATGATCTACAATATAAAAAAAGAAAGAAATTGAGTGCATAAGATCTCAGTGGTTCTGATGGATTTAAGTTTTTTTTTTAAACAAAAAGGATTAATCGCCGAATTGAAGCAAACGAGATACGAACTACACATCATTATTTTTTAAGTAAATATAATTGGCTTTCTGATAAGTGTTATGATATTCGGTATTGATATTTTCGGATTATATTTTTGTAGATGTATCAAGGATATGCGAAAAAGGAACCACAATACAATGAAAAGATGAAACTCTCTTTTTGAGAAAGTAATAACTTTTTCTTCTCGTGCCAGTAATATAAAAATAATGATAAGGGAAGTTATGAGGTTCGACGTATATCTATGAAACTGCCATAAATACATATCCTATCAAAATTGTTGCAATTATTTTCTATATCGATCGAAAACTTCGAATATCCTTAATCGCAAATCCTTACCAAAACTCGCGTATATGAAAACATACCAAATGTTTCACTGTAGTACGTGCCTATCCACTACAACAAATCCCAACTAGATACTGCTCCATTTAGGCGAATGAAACTTAAGTGGATTAATTCGTAAACGACTTTAGCCGTGTTGTTCGCTGTTCTTCCCTTTAAAATTGATTTTCGGACCTAAGTACTTTACTTTAAGATAATCTACTACCAATTTTGTAGAAAATTCAATTCTGTTATAATACTTATTACTTATAAATAGCATCCTTTAAGCTTTTACCAAAGAATAAACAAAAATCTTACGGACAATGTCTCTTATTAAAACCGAAGAAAGCAACAAATAATCTTATTTCATTATGATTTTATTCCTTTTAAGACTGTTGTTCTATATCGTTAATAATTTACGAGTTGATTACAATGACAAATTTAAGCATTTATGATAGAAAGTATTACAATTCTGGAAATCTGTTTAACGTAAATTTTACCTATTTGCAGGGAAAATTCAATTCAATTAGTCAACCGAGAAACAATAATGTTTTATCCAATATTTCGTATTTAGCTTTTAATTAAAGATGGCATAGTTGGTCGAAGATAAAAGCCCTGAAGCAATTCGAGCGAATTAACATGCTGTTCAGTATCTTGTTTAAAATCGTGTTTGGTGTAGATATCTACATCTAATTTTGCATTGTATTCGTGTATTAGCTAGTGGTTTTCGAGAAATATTGTTAGGGGAGATTTACTCGCTTCATGTTTCAAAATGAATTCAAAGTGCGGACCGAATTTATTTAAGTAATCAAATACACCAAACTGTTTGCAATTTTTTGTCCGAAATCTGTTTTTGGCTTTTACCATCGATAATATATCTACTTTTATACATGTATATTAAAAAGTGTGGTTAGACATGATCTGTCAAGGTTTTAATTATTTTATCATTAGGAAAATAGATCATCTACCTTTGGGGTAAAATTTTGATACTTGATGCTAACGACACAATGGGCAGAAAGGTGAAAATTTGTGGAAAAACTTGAACAGAATGTCAATTAAACTTTTCGGGTTGATTACAATTAATTAAAAAATTTTGAAAGATATCTAATCCCAAGTAAAAAGGATCCCAAGTAAAGGAGCTTACTAACCTTTTTGCAACTTATATGTTACAATGTAATTAACAAAAGAGTTTTAGAATAACTGTTAATGACTTGTTTGAAAATTAATTAATTGAATCCATCGATAAATTGTTGCTCAGTTGAAACCCATTTTTGAAACTGCTGCAAGGCTTAAGCACCTTCTCTGTGTTCAGGAAGTAAAGTTATCTATTAAAGTGCGCGCTCAGTTAGAATATAATTAGGACCAAAATAAAAACTTTATTCTTTTGCTATGTAACCACTTTTATACGTTAAATGGGACTGAGACTATATTGTGTTTGCCATACCGTTTGTTACGCAAAGAAATTATGCTCGCACAGAGTCGCCAAGGGTACAGGAATACATGATGTCGCTCAAAAACCTCGATTCCGTCGGTTTGTCTGTTTGTCCGTCTATCTACAACATAACTCTCAAATGATTTGACTTATCGTTTATTTTATATCATTTGAAAAGAGTAACTTTTAATTCCTGAACGGGCCATACACCCCTATTCCCCATACCCTCCAGTAAAAATTTTATGAAATTTAAAGAAATTAATTTTTCTCCGATGCTATTTCAACTATCAACTCAAAAAAATAGGTCATACCGAATGATGTGAATATCATTAATCTCAATATATAGTAATCTGATCTCTTTCCTTCTTCTATCCCCTCCCACACAAATTCACAATTTCCAAAAATGCATTTATTCGGTTTTCATTCCAACTAGCGAAGCTAAAAGGACAAATTTTTGCCGGAAATAATTTTATTGAAATTGCAATCAATTTTCAAAAAAAAACTATCAACTTCAGCTAACTCTTTCTTCTCCCTCCCAAGCAACTATCACGAAATTTCGAAATTTGAATTAAATTACTTTTCTGCAAGACCGTTAAAGTTATCAATTTCAAATTTTGAGAAAAGTATACCATTGCAAATATCATTAATGCAAAAAAAATGGTTTTGATTCAAATACTCCATTTACCCATTTA
This sequence comes from Chorisops tibialis, assembly GCA_963669355.1. Taxonomy (NCBI): domain Eukaryota; kingdom Metazoa; phylum Arthropoda; class Insecta; order Diptera; family Stratiomyidae; genus Chorisops; species Chorisops tibialis. The sequence goes on from OY770262.1 coordinate 315,630,178, forward strand.
ATTATTGACATCCTCCCACCCTGAATATCACCCGTCCCCTCATAAAAACTCAAAATTGCATAAACGAATGAAATATTGATTATTTGTACTGGATCTATAGATCGTATTCGCAATTAAGTGTTAAACAGCCCTGCCCTGAAGGGGGTTCCACTTAGTCTTCCTTAACTTCCTTAACTCTAATCTACATATTGACTTGCCATGCATTCTCAACTTGTCCCAAAAATAATAATGTTACGCCCAACTTGTTGGCAGCTTATTTTTTATTCTAATAAGGAGTGTAGACATGGAGATTATGAATGGAATAGAATAACCTACAAATGCTGTACGACTGACACAAAAAAATAGGGTTAAATGCAAATTAATTAAAAATATGCGGCCTTAATGGCACACCCTTTACATGTATGAACTGGTCAATCCTTCGAGCAAACTTATGATACTCTCAGATTTCATCTGGAATATAAACTTCGAACTTACGATTCAAGTTACCAGATTCTGTATAGCTAAATTAATTAATTAATTCAGTAAATTAAATTTTTATGAAGTTACTCTGAATGTATGTATTCTAATAATACAAATTCATAGCCCATTCTCAATAAGAATAAGAATAATTTCTTGTAAAACACTTTAGTACAATAAAAGAATATTCAGACATATCTTTAGATTTTTTTTATATTGCATTAACCGAATTTCCAGAAAAAAAATGGAAAGTTATCGATATTCCCGTACGAGAAAATCCTATTACCTTTCTGTCATTAATATCTCGGAAAAACCTTTAATAGGATGATGAGGAATTAGTTTCACTAGTGACAGAGTATGATATTTTCGATGGAAACAGTTGTTTAATATAATTCTCAATTAGATTCTAAGAAAATTGTTGGTTTCTCGACAATGATTTTGAGAATCCGTTTTGTGGTTCTTTCGTCCTTTTCGCAATTTCCGAGAATTTAACGAAATTTTCTTTGACTTTTTACAAGATTGATTGTTGGGTTAGCTGTATATCGTTGTTCTAAGTTTCGAATATCAATTTTGGCAGATTAAGTGTTCATCGTAATCTTGAAATTGTATTTTGCTTTAAGCTGTGGGGGTTGGTTTGCGACTTTAGATCCATAAGCTCAAATCTACCTATATGCATGGTATTCTTTTAGTGAAAAGATACATATGGAACATACAAAATCGTGCAACATTTTTTTTTTTGTGATTCATTAAGTGCGATGCCAGTCGATGTTTATCTTTTACGAGAACTGAGAATACTAATGTAAAAAAATTTTTTCAAAACTTTTCATATCTGAAAACTACAAAAATTTCGTGATGAAATTTAATTATTATGTTAAATTAGAACCATTTTCAAGCCGCAGTGACACTTCTACTTATCTTGCAGACAACATAGTGCACAAATATATAAATTCAGAGCTACACCTAAAATAAATTAGCTCTAAAGAATTCTGTATTACATTTTACCGACAGATTTTACCACATTGGTAACAGATTTCAAAAAAATTAGGATTTCTCAATTATTCAATTTTGCGGTACATGTAGTTTTGACTCGATTCCGTATACACAATTTCCTCTCAGAATCTCACCTGCAATATTAAGCTAATTGGCTTTTCGTGTCTCCGTAAATTTTCATTTTGTATTTCCGTGAATTCAATAGGACGACGTTGCCGAAAGCGATCAATTCCGTTCAAAAATGCATCATGCAGTGCATTAATCATATCGTGAATGTCATTCTGAATTTCTTAAAAGCATTGAAATTGTCATGAATTTTGCGAAATTCGAGTGACATACAGTCACAGAGTGTAGCGAAATTTAATCAAGCTCGTTCTTTAAATGCATTACACATCTGTACTACGAGGAGTGAAATAATTGACTTGAATACAAATTTCGGATATTTGCATTCCGGAGTAATGTTACAATTTAGTCACTAATTATTATTGTTTTTTTTACTTTGTTATATTTTGGACAGGATCATGTTTGTGCTTCAGATGAAATCTGAGAGTAGTGTTAGTTTGCTACAAAGTTTCTAATGTTTAGAAATAAGGCTCGGAGAAAGAAATGGTTTCTTTAGAAGTTCACATTATCACTCAATAATCTGAAAACCGCATGTCCGTTCGCCTATGTATTCTCTAGCTCGAGAACGCGTTGAGCTAGAAAGTTGAAATTTTGTAAAAGTCGTTTTCGACTCAAGAGTAAGGTCACTTCCACTCCCGCTCACACAAATTTTTCATGTTTTTGAAATTTGAAGAAAGCCTTTTTTTTCTTTTTTTCAAAAATATGGAGATCGCGCTTCCACCCTTTATCACTGCTACCAATCAAAATTTTGAAGAATTACTTATTTTCGTATAATTTTTTTTTCCAAGTTTAACTGATTACTGTATTTTGTATGGGGGAGGAGGTGGAAGAAATGATTAAGTTACCATCAAAATCTTTTACATAAAATTTGAACATTAATATTTTTCATAAATCGAGGAAATTGGTTTAGCGTGTATCGTGGAATTGAAGAATTTGTTGAGCAGGTGGTAGAAGGAGTGGAAAGATTGAATTAATTTTCTACCAAAATGCTTAAGACCCAATTTCAGCTTTCTAAATTTGATTGATGCTTAAGAATCGGTGCATTGTATTCCGCGATTGTATAATTTGTGGTATTGGTTATAGAAGGAGCAGAGGAATTATAATGATCTATGATCTGATATAATAATGCCAGGTCTTGAATTTTTAATCCGTAGATTTTATGCTTTGCAAGAAAATCGACTTATTTTGAAGTATTGAATTTGTGTCATTTTGTATGAGAAAGGATTGGAAGGAATGAGGCGATTTGGCCTGTTCACAAACTTGATTCACTTTAGTATTTTGTTTTGCATCAACAGATAATTACTATAAGGAATGTTTTAAACAACACTCTCAATGCTAGATGCATAACGAAATTTAATATTTGATATTTTATTTATTTAGTGTATACAAAAAGATTATAAAACTTTAATAAGTACAATAAATGTATTTACCTCTATCTACGAAAATGAAAATTCGTAGATAGAGGGTTTCGCGAAGTGCTAAATAAAATGTTAAGGAACCTGAAGGTCAGGAGGCCAGTGCCTGATTTGGCTATAGTGCCATTGTAGAATAAAGGAAAGAATAAAATAAAAATGAAATATAAATAACAGAGTGGTTACAAAATTATTAGTTAATTTAAACTCGTAATAGCTAAACGTCTTTCCAATAAAGATTGTTTAGCCCTTGAATAATTTGGGTCCGTGATTTTTTTTCTTTGTGAACTGCGTGGCATGCAAAATGTTTCGTGCTGAATTTAAAGTTTGTAGTTTTCGTTATTTTCAAAGAAATTGGACTTAGTTTTCCTGCAATCAGGGCATTTCTATGGGAAGTGGCAGAGAAAGTTGAGGGATTTAGATGAGTTTGAACTTATCAACAAGATTATAAAACTTTAATAAGTACAATAAATGTGGTTGCCTCTATCTACGAAAATAAAAATTAGATAGAGGGTTGTGCGAAGGGCTAACAACCCTTTCACAATAACAAATAAAATGTTAAGGAACCTGAAGGTTAGGAGGCCAAGCCCCGATTTGGGCTGTAGTGCCATTGAAGAAGATGAGAAGACATCTGTTGCCAGCTTGTGGGAAACATTTTAGACACGTTTATTGGGTGTAAAATTTGATTTTAATTTAAAAAAAAATAACTAGAAACTAACAAATGTAGAGTGTAAACTATGAAACAAACGAACGCCACCAACAGTGTTTGGCTTCGTCAGAAATGGGGTGCTAACTATGCTGAACGTGATCAAAAAGATTTCAAACACCCCAAGCTCGTGATCCTCGCTCATTGGCTGCTATACTCGCACGGCCATACGCAAAAGCCCAGCGATTTAGTCGGTTTTGGGTGTATGAATCTTTTTCGATAAATCTCAAAGCTCATTGACCGCAACCCGCGTACTCATATCTAAGAGCCCAACGATTTATCAAAGGTATCTTGCTCCGACGGACTCTTCACCTGACAAAAGGTTAACGCGTATCACAACGCAAAAACGAATAAGCTCGTACTAGAAGTTTAATTTAAAAAAAATCAGAGTTAATAGATTATTAAATTCCACACTTATTCACTGTAAACTGTTGATAAAAAATTTTAAACTTCTTGCTGCTCAGAACGATAAGGTAAAAAAAAATTAGATATCGTCGACTAAGTTCTAATATGCTTCATACGCCTTTTTTGTGTTTTTCTATAATTTCATTAATCCATTTCATGCTATCTATTACAGTTTATAAGATTTTCAGTAACACTTGTACTTCATATCCCTTTTTTCACTGCATTGTTAGTTCAAAATCGCGCCCTACGCCACCTTATGGCGCAAGAAGCAATTTGTGTATGAGCTTTTGCGTTACACCTTATTAATTTCTTAATTGCTCCATATCATCAAAACAAAATTTGTCGACGTTAATGATATTTGCATTATTACACTTTACTCAAAATTTCAACTCGATAGTTTTGCCAGTTTCGATAAAAATAATTTAATTGAAATTCCGTGAAATTCGTATGGGAGAGGTGATCAGGGTAAAGTTGATAATTTTTTTCAAAATTGATTGCAAATATAACAAAAATAATCAATCAATCAATCAAATTCCTGTTAAGACCCCCTATAGGGGCATAGGACAGAAACAACTCTCTTCCACAAGGCGCGATCCTGAGCATCGGCTTTAAGCTGTTGCCACGACTTGTTTATTCCTCTGGCCTCCTGCTCAACTGCTCGCTTCCATGTGTTACATGGTCGACCAACCCGACGTCTTCCTTGAGGGTTATAATCCAGAGCCTGTTTTGCGATGTTTCGCTCTGGTTTCCTCAAAGTATGACCGATCCACTGCCACTTTCGCCGTTGAATCTCAATACCTATTTTAGTCTGGCGAGTTATACTCCAAAGTTCGTCGTTGGAGATTACTTCTGGCCAGAATATTCCTAAAATGCGCCGGAGGCATTGGTTTGCGAAAGTCTGTAGTTTCTTGGTGAGTCGAACAGTCACTTTTCACGTAGTACAACCATACAACAACACGGATTTGACGCATGCGTCAAAAACTCGCAGCTTCGTGCGAAGGGAGATCTCTCTTTACCTCCAGAAAGGGGAAAGGATACTTCTACATCCTGTCCATTAAGAACAATCGGTGTGCTTGCGTTTGAACCCATGTGCATGTACTTGGTTTTACGCACATTTATTTTCAGTCCCGCCTCTTTGCATTTAGAATGCAACGAGCGAACATTTGATTCTAAGTCCGAACGGGTATGTGCAAGCAAACACACGTCATCAGCATAATCAAGGTGACTTAAGATGTTAAGTAGTCTCCATTGAAGACCTTTACCTTCCCCACCTTCCAGTGCAGCTTTCAAGATGTCATTTATTACCATAACAAAAATAATACTGGCAAAAATTTGTGTTTTCAGCTTTGAAAATCGAAGAAATACATTTTCAAAAATTATGTATTTATATGGAAGGTGGCAGAAGGAGTACAGAAGGATCAACATCAACGATATTGACATCATAATACTTTCATTTAATTTTAAAGTTGGTATCTTAAATAGTTTTTGAGAACAATCAATTTCTTGAAATTCCGAATTTTCATGCAGTTTGTATGGAAGGGAGTAGAAGAAGTAATATGTGGCCCGTTCACGAAGTTAACGTTTTTTTTTTTTACAAATGAAATAAAAGAAATTTCAGGTAGATACATTTATCAAAGTGTTCAAGAGTTATGTTGGAGACAGACAAAGAAACAGACGGACAGACGATCACTCGAAATCGAGGATTTTGAGCGACCGCAAATATTTCTGTACCCTTGGCCACTTTGTGCGAGCGCAAACACAATATACTCTAAGATTGCATCTAGAGTATAGTGATACGATTTAAACTTTATATCAGAACTACTTTTCAAGAATATCGAAATATTAAAAAGTAGTGAAATTATGATGTTTTGTATGAGAGATAGTTTAAGGGGTGGAAGGATCAAATTTATTTTTTCACGTCCAACTATAATTGCTACCAAAATATTTCGCATCAAATGTGATCTTTATTACTTTGATAACTACTCAGAAAATCGTTACATTGTATTTCGTAAAATGGTGCAATTTGTACGGGAGGGGTTAGAAGAAGTGAGAGGATTTTAATATTAAATAAATAATATCACCTAAAAAAAGTGTTGAGCTTAAATTTTCAGAGTAGTAGCTTTTATATTCTCTAAAAAAGTCGACATATTTTAAAGTTGTGAAATTAAGTCGTTCTGTATGGTAGGGGATAGAAGGGGTGACGGGATCAAACTAACGTCTTCTCACATTATCACGATTGCTACCAAAATACTTCACATAAAATTTGTGCTTCATGGGTTGTAGAGGTTTTGGAAAAAAAGCAGTATTGTATTTCTTTAAATTGTACAGTTTGTGTAGGAGGTGGTGAAAGGAATTTTTTTTATAAAAGCTAATATATTCATTGTAGAAATGGTTAACTTTAAATCAGATCAGTCGTTATTATTCGAAGAAAATGAACTTATAATAAATTTCGTATCATTTTGCATGAGAGGATCTAGAACGAGCTTAGCAACTGACCCCGTTCCGAAACTTGACCTTACTTTTTTACCAAAAATTGAACGTGTACAAAAGGTGAGGTGAAGTTTGTAATTTTTTCAGCATTAGGGGAACTCGGGGCACAACGGGGTGTTTTTCGGGTGTCTAGCGAGCGGCAATAAGTAGAACTAGCCCAACCTGTTACTGCTGAACTACGGCAGCAATGATTATCATACAATCGATTTCGACAATGTACAAATTCTGGCCAGGACAAATCAATATTATCAACGAATAGTACGAACTTCAACCGAGACACCGGATACAAGTTATCAGCAGTTTGGCTACCTGCCTTAAATTCTGGTAAGAACAAAATCCGTACCCAGAAATCCTTAACTAATTTAACTACCTGTTACTAAAAACTACTATAAAATAATTGTGTTTTGTAATTGTCGATCAGTTTGATAAAGGCCTCAGCAAAGACCGAAACGTCATGAATAATAAAGCGTAAAAGTTTAGAATCCGGAAATCTTTTCTTTCAATTCGAAATGCACTGTGAAAACATTCACCAAACCAAAGATAATTTAAATTTCTTGAGCGGTGTATATACTTGTTTACATTCCAACTTTAGTACTCTCTTGAAGTACATTTAATTACCCTTAGTTTTTATACTCTAGATGAAATCTGAGAGTAAATTGTGTTTGCCTTACCGTTTGTAACGCTAAGAAATAATGCTCGCACAGAGCCGCCAAGGGTACAGAAATATTTGTTGTCGCTCAAAAACTTCGATTCCGAGTTGCTGTCTGTCCGTCTGTCCGTCTGTCTACAGCATAACTCTCGAACGCTTTGAGCTATCGTGCTGAAATTTGTTGTGTGTCATTTTTAGCAAAAAAGAAACTTTAAGTTCGTGAACGGGCCACATTCCCCCACTCCTTCTACCCCCTTCCATACAAATTTCACGAAATTTCGAAATTTCCAGAAATTGATTTTTCTTTGAAACTATTTAAGCTATCAATTTGAAATTTGAAGTAAAATATTATAGTATAGATGCCATTAATATGACTGAATATTGATTCGATCCCATTACTCCTTCTACCCCCTCCCATACAAATGCATAATTTTGAAAAATGCAGTTTTTCGATTTTCATCGAAACTAGTAAAGTTATAAAAACGAATTTTCGCCAGAATTAATTTTATTATAATTTCAATCAGCATTGAAAAAATTATCAACTTCACCTCACTCCTTCTACCCCCTCCCATACAAATTTCACGAAATTTTGAAATTTAAATTAAATTATTTTTCTTCGAAACTGTTGAAGCTATCAACTTGATATTTCGCATAAAGTATAAAAATAAAAATATCAATAACGGGAAAAAAAATTGTTTTCATCCTTACACTCCTTCTACCCCCTCCCATACAAATGCATAATTTTTGTTAAATGCATTATATCGATTTCCATTAAAACTAGAAAAATTACAAACTTAAAATTTTGCCAGAATTTGTTTTTTAATAGTCGCAATAAATGCTGGAAAAAATTATCTGCTCAGCTTCCCTCCTTCTACCCCCTCACATATAAATATCTGTATTATAAATTCAAGAAAAGCATTTCTCCTTCGAATATATGAGAGCTGTCGACTTTGAAATTGAATCAAAGCATAGTGATAAGGGTGATGATAAGCAGTTTTAAAATCGTCGAAAACGTTCCACTTCCTCTGCCACCTCCCATACAAATGCCACAATTTCTGCAAAACTATGTCCAATTTCTTTAAAAATAATGAAAACTAAAAATTTTAAATTCAGCACGAAACATTTTACATGCCATTTTCGGTATCACATAGGAAAAATACAAACCCCCCCCCCTACTTCTACCACCTCCCATGCAAAGTCTCTACTCACTATTCGAAAGAATTTGAGATGACATATTTTCCGGTATATTAATGTCATTTCCATCTCATCTAGAGTATCATATGATTGGGCTTTAAGCCCAATCATAATTCTGTTATGTTTTATATTTAAACGTTTGTCTACGTATCTTTCTCGAGTGGCCTGATCTCCCTTAATTGAATAGTGTCCCTGGTGCGGAACGAGTGGGGCGGAATGGGTAAGTACCTTATTCTGACTGTGAATGTTTATAGTGGGCCGATTCTACTGAAAGCCGAAGATTGGGTCACTTGTTCTATGTGCAAAAATTGGGCACATAATCCATGGGCGGGAATAGATATCAAAAATGAGTTTGTGACTTTTGTGAGTAGGTTGAAGAAAAGGGCACAATCAATGAGAAGTGTAGTTAAAGCTAGTTAATTAAAACTAAATAAATAGACAGAAAACTTCCTGCACTTTATATGTCTTTATAATTATAGTACTTGTCCTTAGCATGCCGTTCTTCCCCGAGCCCAAGGCAGAATAGGCCACATGACATTAATTTATGTTTTTAAAAACAAAAATACTGTTCTTTTGTTTTATTACGATATTAATGTATTTTTGTGATTATTATATTATAATGAGTTTATAGAATAATTTGCAGCTCCTCCCCTCCTATTTCGTATTTTTAAAACAGATTTTCAACTTAGAAGACAGAACGGAGTGCCCCCGGTTCCCCTAATTACAATTGCTAAAAGACAAGTTCAAGTGAAAATTTAAATTCCTACATTATCTATATAAGTTTCAATGAAAATCGATATATAATTCATTCACCAAAAATGTGCATTTGAAGGAGGGGAGTATTGGATGAAAATCAAATTTTGAAGGTATTAGCATTATTATATTTGATTACATTTTTTTTGGAGGGGTAGTTTCAAAGAAAAAATAATTTTTTTGAAAATTCCAAATTATTATGAAATATGTACGGGAGTGCGTGGAAGGAAGAAGGTGATGCGACCCGTTCACGAACTAAAAGTTTGATTTTTGGTTAAAAATTACATAAAACAAATTTCAGCTTAAAGTGTTCGAAAGTTATGTTGTTATGACAGACGGATAGATGGTCACTCGGAATCGAGGATTTTGAGTGGCGGCAAATATTTCTAAGCCCTTAGCATTATTCTTAGCGTTACACTTGGTAAGGCAATCAAATATACCCATAGATTCCATCTAGATTATAAAAAACGCTTTTCAAATTTCTAATATATGCTTAAGAAATTTATGATTTTATTGAAAACTAGAGATCGCCCGCGACTTTGTCCGCGTAAGAATCGCAATAATAACATTTTTTTGAGAATGTAGTTAGTAGTACATTATATCGGATAAATAATCTGCTTAGTTTGATGGCTCTTTGAACACAATGTTTTGTATTTTGTTGGAATCAGAACCATAAATTATTAAGAATGAGACCATGATACTCACATTTGTATGGGACAGGCTCATGATCAAATCAAACCCGTGATTCGAGATCATATGTATACGTGTTGAAGAGCATTAAGGACATGTGAATAGTTGTAGCTTGCGTTAATTAAAAAAAGCCCAAATAAAATGACATTAAGCTTAAATACATAGCAGGACTTCGATTGTGCGTAAAGCCTAATTATATGATACTACCGATGAAATTTTTGTGTGGGGAGTGATGGAAAGGATGACAGTACTAAATTAATTTATTTCACATGATGCTAGAGTAGCTATAAAAATATTTTGCACCAAAGTTAAGCTTGAAAAATTGAATAGGTAACTTGAGAAACCTAGTGCATTGGATTTAGTGAAATTGTGCAATTTGTATGGGAGGTGGTAGAAGGAGTGGGGGGTTTCTGGTAGTTTTTCTAGAAACAACTATAATCACCATGCAATTGATATCTTACAAATTTCAGATCAAAGTTATACGCACTGAGAAAATTGATTTAGAGTAATTCATGAAAAAGTTCAGTTTGTATGGGAGGTGGTAGAAGGAGTGGGTGGTTTTTGCGAATTTTTTTAGAAACTACTATAATCATCATGCAATTGATATGTTTTAAATTTTAGATCAGTTAGATTCACACTTCTCAAGAAAATAGAGTTTTTGCAAGGTCGTGGAAGTGTGCAACATTGTATGGGGGGGGGTAGAAGGAGTGGAGCTAATCGGTTAATTTTTGCGCGATAATAATAATAATGCTAATTAAAGATTTAGTACAAAATTTTAGCTCGATCGAAGTTATACGTACTGAGAAAATTGGTTTAGAATATTTCATGAAAAAGTTAAATTTGTATAGGAGGTGGTGGAAGGAGTGGAGAGTTTTTAGTTATTCTTTGAGGAGCAACTACAATTATCATTTAATTGATAAATTTTAAATTTTAGAACAGTAACATTCACTCTTTTCAAGAAAATCGAATTTTCGCAGTCCTGGATTTGTGTCAGATTGTATGGGAGGGGGTAGAAATAGTAAAGCTGATTAGTTACTTTTTTCTTAATATTAATGATAATACTAATCAAAGATTTAATACAAAATCTTAGCTTGATAAAAGTTATACGTACTAAGAAAATTGGAGTATTGTATTTCATGAAAAAGTTTAGTTTGTATGGGAGGTGGTAGAAGGAGTAAGGGCATTCAAATTATTTATATACTTGAAGATTGCATTTATAATGGAAATAATATATTTTAAATTTCAAATTAATAGCTTTCATAGTTTCCATGAAAATTTGATTATTATAAATTTTTGAAAATGAGTCACTTTGTATGGGAGGGGGTAGAAGGAGTGAGGGAAGTAAAATAAGACCTAATGCAGATTACTTCCCAAGGTAGACATAATAATCTGTGAAAGTTTCATTACAATCGGTTTAGCCGTTTTTGCGTGAAAACCGGAAAGACAGAGAACATTTTTAAAAACGTTTGTTTCTGCTTAGTTATTGCTAAAATAAAGCAACAAAACTTATTTATAGCCATTTATAAACAAATAACAGACAGACACTACAATTATATTCATATAGATTTACAGAAATTTTTACGAAATAAATTCGAACTAAATGTCACGTTTCTGTTTATTTTGTAAAGAAATTTATGTATGTAATGTATGTTCTGAAATTGATCATTTTTATGGGACGGAGTACAAGGAGTTAGCGTACAGAACAATATTTTTAAGTTAATTGTTATTGTAATATTATTATATTTTCAATTTAATAGTTCTGATAGTTTCAAGTAATTTTTTTAACTGTTTGGAATGGGGTAGAAGGAGATAGGCAACTTTACTCCATTTACTTAAAGCTTGAGTTTTACTAAAAATTATAAAAAAAAATCAGCTTGATAGCTTAAGGAGTTCGAGAATACAATGCAAATACAATGTTCTCACAAATTTCATCTACAGGAATTTTGCATCCATTATGTCTACCATCAAAAACTGCGCTTCTAATAAGTCTTAATGCTAAAGTTCCATGAATAGTTTTACAACGAATAATAGAAACGCTTCTCACTTAGCTACGGTTTTCCATATTTTAGAATCTTAAAAAAAAAAACCATCCTAGTTTTTACAAGGGAGATTTCCTTTTGTTAAAAGGAATTTTCATGTTTTCATTCCTTTACATTGTTTATGCAGTTTACGTAGAATTTAAAGAAAAAGAAAAGTTGTCTTCCACGTAAGAATTTTAAAATTCTTTTATTGACGGAAATGGTATTTTAAAGTTATTTGAAAAAAAAATACTTTATTCAATTTTGTGTAACGAATAAAAAAAAAATGCTAATAACTTGTTCACGAGGAATATAAGGAGCATCAACGGGCATAACGTAAAAACTAGGTAGATGATAAAAAAACCGAAGTTATAAATAAATACAAAAAATTATGATATTGTTGAAAAAGGCATTTGAACAAGAAGCATTATTTATTTGCGGAAACTATGCAGTTTTATATGGAATTGTATATTTCATTCGATTAAAAATACTCCGACTGCACGAAAATCTTAGTTATACTCCAATTGGACTTTGAATGCAAGAGAACAATACAACCACTGGTAGTTTTCCCTTCCTATTAACAAAACAATTTCTTCCACTTAAATAAAAACTTACCCCCTTTTTCTTCCTCAAACTCTTCTTGTACTTTTTCTTCTTCTTCTAAAATTTTGTGAAAACATCGTACGCTTTACACATGAAAACTTTCACTAATTACTTACCTTACTCGTATGTTCTACAAATATGAAACTTGCACACACAACGTGTAAGTGTATACTTTTCGCGAAATAATCTTAATTATTTGAAGATCCTAATTAATAATTTGTGTGCCGCCAGAAGATTTGTCCTTTGAATGAAAAATCCAATTAGTCATAGTTGGCAGTATAATTTTGTTCCTAGCTATAACTTCGTCGCCGAAAATCACATAATGGACCATACCGGAAGCACTTACACTTTCGCATCTTATATTGTATTCAATGTTGACCGTCCTTGAGAAGGTTGAGTTGAAGGTGGAGTTTTGGGCGTTTTCGGGTATGAAGCCGTGAAGCACTTAATTACATGAGAAACGAATGTTGTTCTATTATTCAAATTCGGGCAGAGGAGTGGCAACTTTGGTACGAGAAAGTGTGCGAAATGGAGTCGCACAACAGGACGAGTGCGCGACAAACAAATTAAGAAAACTTTTGAATTTGTCGGACAAAAACCATGATAATAATATCATCAAGCGTTTTCGTATTGGAGTCGTCCCAAAGGACTCGTGCTCGAGTTCACCTGCGGGACGATAATGGAGGATTAAGCAAAGAGGATGCAGCAACAAAATCGAAACCGACGAAGGAAGAACTGATTCGGCTAGCGAAATTTCACAAGAGAGATTGATGCCGTACGAAAACTTGTTTTCACTGCGAGTTTTCCACGTGCAAAAACTTTTGATGCATGCACTGAGCTTTGCGAGTCTTAAGTTTTCCGGCATGAATTTCAGCTGAGCTGAATTTTAGCGAAAACTAAAAGAGAGAAATTTTACCCGGACAGAAGGAAACTAATAAAACTTGTGTTTGGATGATTATCCGGGGTTCAAGATTCTGTCGAACTTTGGCGCCTTATGACGGAATATTATTGTTAGTTTAGTAGGTTTCCGTGAAGTTATTAAGAAAGGGGGTTATGCAACAACTGCAGTCGAGATTAACAGGAAGAATTGTATGTACGCTTTGCGCTTCCTTGATATTCAAAAGAAAGCCGCAGTTAAAGTCTTCGATAGTTCTTCAACAATTTTCGTTTGCCGATACAACAACGCACGGAAAAATCACGAAATATAATCGAAATTTTCGAGCTTCACTCGTACGAAATGGTTTTCAATTTGTAAGTCCTGAAAGAATTTCAGAGGTCTGGCAGTAAAAGTTCAAAACTCTTGCTCGCAGGTTTTTCTGATCACTCACAGCAGGCTAGCAACGTTCAACATCCTTCTCAGACGCTATAGTTGCACTTTTTTCTTACTTCGTGAAGGAGGTAAGGAAATTTGTTTTATTTGGTGCTTTCAACGGAGTCTTCCTACCCATAAGGGACCTTTTATTCGGTTGGGCTTTCGTTTTTTTTTTGTCCTTGTTGCAAGGTAAAGTTTTACGTTTTATTGAAAAGGAAGAAAAAGCACTTTCCGGCGTACAATTTTGGTGATGGTATCAAATTTCAAGCTGATAGAGGACACGTGGTGCGGGTGCAGCATGAGAAGAGAACGTGTCCTGGTGAACATCGTTCATGTAATAAGGGTATTTTGTATTTTATTGGAACATGAACTTAAAGTGATGGTGTCTGAGATGTTTATGTAGTAATGCCGTTTAGTGCTATTTAAAGTGGAAATGATGAAAATTGTTATGGAATCCTGCATGCAAAGTATGAAGCTGAGTGTTGATATTTGATGTCGAAAATTTTTAATGTTGAGTTAATATTCAAACCCGAAATGGCGAGGGGGATGAAGTTTAGATATATGAGCCTTTTTATGGTAAAAAGTTTTAATGATTTTTGTTAAAAGTGAAAGAGGGTTAAATGTTGTTTTTGCAATGAAAGGACACATACTAAATGATTACAAGTAAAAACTGTTTCTTTAGTATTAAATCAAGAAAAACTTGAAAAACTGTAGAAATTACTGTAGGCGATAATCACGTTTGGTGTTGGAAACTGGAATGAGGTTTCGTGATTCGAGGCGATTTCTTATAAACCCGTCGGCAGACGTCAGCAGATGTTTCCGTGACTATTTTGGCAATTCGTTCTGTAGCTTAAGTGTGGCAGGAAAAACCATTGATAGTTGGTAATATTATCGCCGGAATGAAATTAAGTCATCACTTAATCGTTCAGTCAGTGGAGGTCCTGCTAACTTTTTTTTCCCACTTAATCAAGTCCAAATAATTCGTCGCGCTAAGGGCTTGTAAATTGAAGATACGGATACTATTTGTTGCAATAGTTGAGGTTGTAGCAGACCATTTGACAGAATTCTTCGAATAGTCATTTCCCCTTTATTTGATTTCTGTCATCAGCTAGCATCGATATCAGAATATTTTCAGGATAACGAAAAAACCGAATTCTTTTCATAATAGGGACAATGACGTCCGTTAAATCACTGGAGAAATAACGTGATAGAACGATTGATTGATGAAAATGTTGTGCACCATAGATTACCGATGGGTTCGTTTCGATCTTGAACCACAATTACCAAAACTAAACGATCCAGTTTCGATTGCGACTCTTATAATAAATCGACTCACGATCTATTACCTCTTTTCCACTTAACTTTCAACGTAATGATGGCTCACGATCCATTACTAATATTCATTTTACATCCTCTTAAAACTACTCTTCCGCAAAACGAATACGACAATTACACCTTGCTTCGCACTTGCTCAGCTCATATGTCACGTCATCGAAACACCCCAAACACAAAGCATACAAGATATCCGAGATAACACCATAAGCAAAACATAACAGAATTATGATTGGGCGTAATGCGTAACGATCAATCATATGATACTCTAGATGAAATAGGAAATAGTTTATTGTACCGGAAAATATGTCATCTTAAATTCTTTCGAATAGTGAACTATGACTTTTGTACGGGAGGTGGTAAAACCAGAGGGGGAAGGTTTGTAATTTTTGTATATAACACCGAACGTAGTATACAAAATGTTTCATGCTGAATTTAAAGTTTGTAGCTTTCATAATTTTCGAGGAAATTGAACAATTTTTGCCTGAATTTATGCATTTTTATGGGAGGTGGCAGAGAAAGTGGGGGGTTTTGGATGATTTTGAATCTCCTTTTCATCCTAATCATATTGCTTTGTTACTCATATGCTCGAAGAAGAAATACTTTTCTTGAGTTTTCAATACAAAAATTTGTATGGGAGGTGGTAGAAGGAGTGAAGCGAAGTTAATATTTTTTTTTTAGCATTCATTGCAATTATTAAGGGACAAATTGTGGCCAAATTTTAAGCTTGTACTTTTTCTAGTTTCAATAAAAATCGATTAAATGCATTTTATCAAAATTGTGCATTTGTATGGGACGGGGTAGGAGGAGTTTACGAATCAAAACCACATTTTTTGGCATCAATGACAGTTATAATAGTATACTTTCCTCAAAATTTAAAGTTGATAGCCTTGACGATTTTGGAGAAAAATAATTTTGTTCAAATTCCCAAATTTCGTTAAATTTGTATGGGAGGGGGTAGAAAGGATGAGGTGAAGTTTACAATTTTTACAAAATCGGTTGCAATTGTAATAATATTAATTTTGACAAAAATTGGTTCTTTTAGCTTTGCTAGTTGCGATGCAAACCTAATAAATGCATTTTTGAAAATTGTACATTTGTATGGGAGGGGGTAGAACGATTAAGGAGATCAGAGCAATATTTTTTTACAGTGATGGTATTCTCATTATAATACTATTACCTAATTTTCAAGTCATTAGCCGAAACGGTTTCGGAGAAAAATCAATTTCTTTAAATTTCCAAATTTCATGAAATTTGTATGGGAGTGGGTAGAAGGAGTGGGGGGATGTGGCCCGTTTTCGAACTTAAAGTTACTTTTTGCTAAAAATGATATATGAAAAATTTCAGCATGATAGGTCAAAGCTTTCGAGAGTTATGTTGTAGACAGACGGACAGACGGTCACTCGGAATCGAGATTTTTGAGCAACAACAAATATTTCTGTACCCTTGGCGACTCTGTACGAGCATTATTTCTTAGCGTTACAAACGGTAAGGCAAACACAATATACTCTCAGATTTCATCTAGAGTATAAAAACACACAAGATACCCGAAAACTGACCACACTCAGTGGCTATGATCGTTATTTGTGTACATGGTGCTGTTATGAAATCGGACCTCCCACGACCGTCCAGAATTGGCACGAGCTCGTAGAGTAGATAAATCGGATCAGGTGGCTCGAGATAAGACATATGAGATGGACTTGCGATTGAAGTAGTGCCAAATTGTATGGACTTTGACCATTATATAATTCATGCATTTTATTGCATGTTAGATTGTAATTGTGGTCATAGGACACATTTGGTTTTTGAGTAAAACCTTTGTTTTGACTTCCCAAATATTCAAGGTTATCCGTAAGATGATTTCCGGAGATCACTGAATTTTGATGATCCTTGCAATAATTTATGGATGATGCTTTCCCACGAGGAAGTAAATCGCAAAGTCTGCGCCTTTCATGCAGGAAATCGATAACGTATAAATAGGTCAAAATAACCTAACCTCAGGGCAGTTCGATAAGACGAGTATAAGTTTGCTGTTCGTCAATATCACTAAAGCAGTTCACTATAAGCCCTTCAGACAGTTCTACAATATCAGCATCCTGTACTATTCAGGCAGTTCGACAACATCAGTTCGATAACGCAGTTCATTACTATCAGTAAAAGTTCACAGTTCGTTAATTAACTTGTACTATTTCTTAACTTAAAATTTTGATAAATATTTTTGTACTCATAACTAAGTGGTGATTTGAATAAAGTAAATATTTTAACGTAGAATCAGTGTTTTACTGAAGGATTAAAAACATTTCAAGCGTGACGACACGTACGTCGTAACACTGTGAATTACAATTTAAAATTGGGTTATATTTACTATAGACAAGATAAATTGCAATATGAAAGTTTCGAATTAAGATCGGAGATATAATGACAGCAATTTTTATCAGCAGTTTTCTGTGTAATTCATATATTTTTTTTTTTGGTTATCGAAATAAACTTAGGGGGTTACCCTGTAATGCGCGATGCACAGTTAATTCGACATAGGTAAGAGAAACAAGTGGAAATAGGGAGATTAGCACGGATGCAAAGGAGGGAAGAGTTTGGTGTGGCGGTGAACGTTGTTTTTAAACTGTTGAAGGTTGTATTTAGTGAGAAATAGATTGCCTGGTAATGAATTCCACAATACTGTCGTCCAATGGCTGCACTGTGTACTCGTGCGAGCGTGCAGCTTAGCGAGTATTTGAGGGAGGGACATTGAATATAGGTGGTATTAGGGCTTTTAGTTTCTTGCTTCATTTATCATGGAAGTATCTATAGTAAATGCAGAATACTCCGATATTTTGACGATGCTCGAGGGAGTTAATTGAGACCGACATAGCGTGGTCGAATATAAGCCTTATAAATGGTAGCTAGTTTGGAGGCAGAAAAGTGTTTCTTACACTTCCGCAGAATACCTAAACGTTTCGAAGCATCAAAAGCAACTTTGTAGATGTGTTGGCTCCAATCAAGGCGATTGTTAAATTTTACACCTAGTAACGTGAAGTCTGCAGAAGGTGAAATCTTTAAGCCATTTAAGGACATATTAGCGGCCGAATTCGGAACGTTATGTTTAAGAGATAGATAACAGGATTGCGTTTTTAAGGCATTAAACTTAAACTCTACTCCGTTTTTTGTGCCCCATTCCAGGATTAAACTAAGGTCAGAATTCAATGACTGTATTGACTCATTACGGCACGAAACCATTGATGTTTGACGTGCCTCCGCAGGGGAGTCAAATTGAAAGTTGTTATCAAAAGGCTGTCAACAGTTAATAGGATTGAGAATAGATGGCAGAAGGTAGTTTATGAAGACTTGAAAGAGGGAAGGAGATAAAACTGAGCCCTGAAGGACGCCGGAATGCGAGTTAGCTTTTAATCAGACAACCAACCTGCACTGAAGACCCTCTCTGTTTACAGCTGGAATTCAAAATGGTTGAACCATTGTATGGATATGCTGGAAGAATCGGGGAAAACCGGCACTTTGCGACTTTGTTGTTTTCCGGGGTATCGAGATATACCTTGAAATAAAATGGAGCACAGGTTGGCCAGAAACGGATCTGCCGCTGTTACAGTTGAGGAAACGGACAATGTTGGCATCGCCTTAAGAGTCATTAAGACAATATACGCTAGCAAATTGTGGGGAAGGGAAAATCTTAAATGATTACAAAGCAAGCCATGTAACTCAACAAAGATGCTATGGGGGTGGCCATCGCCCATGCCTCCGAACAATTTAAAGACAAATCCTCAGAGAGTACTTATCCACCGAGCTGAATAATCTTAGGTCCTTTGAACCGATGAAGCACATTACATAGTTTCACTGGTAGAGCGGGCTGACTGAATAATATGTAGGTTGACATGACAAAAACACGGAGGTGTACAAGGATCCCACAGGTGGTCTACGTACATTGATGTCCAACCCTTTCAAGAACGTAACCTAACCGAAAGCACAAACAGAGTAAAATCCGGAAAAAAAAATTTCCTTTTAATGTTAACAGTATTTTATCTTTGAAAAGCTTAGCTTGTATAACTACTGTAGTAAGGGACACAGATTGAAGTATTTTTTTTTAGAAGGAGTATTTTCCATGCTGTCAGACTCTGCATTTTGCATTAAGTAATTGTGATCTTAAAACTAAATGTTTAGAAATTAAGTCACTTATTAAGTCCTTCAATCCCTCCCGTGCAAATATTATTATCAAATTCAACTAATAATATGCAATGACGTAATGTTTTATGCAGTCACAGTTTCAATATATGGTATAGAGCTTAGCGGTATTTTTTTATGAAATTACTTGCAATTTTGGCCTTTGTTTGCAATGCACAACGATTTAGATTTAGTTTGTAGGAGGGTTGTTTCATGGAACCACAATGCACTGGGGTCATCTAGTTGGGCCCATTGTACTCCCCCTATAGTTATAAGTTGGAAGTCACTCCTCTTGCTCTAACCACTTGGTTCGGTTTGCGAACCTTAACAGGCTCGAATGTTGGACGCCTCTGAGGTCGTCTAGTTCTGAGAAGAATCTAGAGCCTAAAAAAAGAGACGACTGTTGGAGATTTGCAGGCAGTGACAAATATAATGTTCAATAGACTATTCGTTTTCTTCGCAACCCCTGCAGCTTTAGCAAGCAATGACCTGTATTCAGGCCAACAATAGTTCGGACACTATAGGGACTACGTTGTAACAGCTGAGCCGTAATATTTTTATTCGTTTCTTCCCAAAAGGATTTGGCCTTTCGGCAGCTATCCAGCTGTCGCCACTCCGCCAAGAAAGAATCCTAAATAGTTTGTTTGAAGCCAATCTTCAGCACTGTTGGTGCTACATCGATTGACTTTCTAGAGGAGTTGATGTTTGCCGTGCAAGCTTATATGCTTCCTCGTTTCCTAGGAGGCCACTATGACCCGGTTTGACCGCTAGGTGATTCGAATTGTGTCTAAAAATCAAAATTAGTTTGAACGTAGTCCTGTAGGATTCGATGCCAGAAGCGCAGCTCTGCTGTCCGAGAAAATGTAACAATTTCCGAATATATTTTTGTGCACTTGTTAATAGCTAATACTTCCGCTTGGAACCCAATCGCATGTTCTGGAAGATGAAATGAAGTGTGGATGTCGAGGTCGTGGGAATAAATCCCTGCACCTGTCCCCTAGTTAGTTTTAGACCCGTCCGTGTAGAGACGAGGATCTGTATAGGTGCTGAGTATCGTGTTTGCTACCCATTCTATTCATTCAGGAAACTTAATGTCGAACTTCCTTTTCTCAACCTGCAGTTGGTTCATGCAATCATACTTGCAGTCTAAAAGGGAACTTGCGTCTCTAGTGACGTTTAAAATTTTTCCATGACCAATTTGTGACGCTGACCACGAATTAGTGGTTTTTAATGTAATGGCAGCTAGGCGCGCTGTTTGTTTTATAAAAAGGTCAACTGGAGGCATTGAGAGAACTACCTTCAGGGCTGCATTTGATGTGGTGCTAAGACATGTCATCCGTTGGATTAGCTGTAAAGGTGCTAAGTTTTTAGTACCACCACTGACCACAACACCAATGCTTCTGAAAATACTGGTATACATCCAGTGGATAAGGTACAGCTTAAGGCCCCATCTCAAACCTTTTTTTTTGCAAGCAAAGAAGGCTACGGTAGCCTTTTCTGCTCGTTCTTGAATATTGGCCTTCCAGGATAATTTACTATCAAGAATAAGACTTCAATATTTAACTTGGGTCGAGAGGACCATAGTTATACCCCGAATGTTTATTGGATTAAAAACATATGGTCTTCTTCTTCTGGAGAAGAAGATCAGATCTGTTTTTTGAGGGTTAGTGGTAAGTCCTTTATCTACTGCAAAGCTGATTAACCGATGTTAAACGGACTGCATAAGGTTCCCTAGAACTCATTTAAACATACTAGTTAGCATGATGATAAGATCATCTGCATATGCTATTGTGGGGTAGCCGTTCCGATTTCAAATGAAAAGGGGTTCATTCACTGTTAGAACCCACAGGAGAGGCGATATTATGCCACCCTGTGCCATTCCTTTGTGGACAGTGGCTTTTCTTGTCTCGTCATCCATCCGTGCTACGATTTTTCGTGAGCGAAGAAGCTTAGCTATCCATGCAGTCAGGAGAGGTTTTACACTATGTGCGCAGCCATAGGCTTCAAGTATGGCATCATTGTTGGCGTGTTTAAAAGTGCCTTTCGCGCCTGGAAAGGCGCCAAATGCAACCTCGTTTTGATGGAAAACTTTCTCTACGGCGGCTACTGTCATATGCAAGGCAGTGCCAGTGGACCTACTTTTCAGATAAGAGTGTTGGTAGGGCATCTGGCCCAGAGGTTCAGATTAGTACGTAGGTAGCTTACCACCAATCTTTCCAGGCCTTTAAGAAGGAACGAAGTCAAGCTGATGGGTCAGGCTGATGGGTCAGGAAGCTTTCGGGATGTTGTGAGAGATTCTGACTGGTTTAGGTATGAAAACCACAATAACCTCTTGTCATAACTTCAGTATGTGGCAAAGGCTGATACAAGCTGTATATATGTTAAACAGGTACTGAATTATTGTTTCATCTGTGACTTGTAAGGTTTGAATGAACTGAACGCAATTCCTATGTTTTCTGAAGTCACGACTGTATCTGCAATGCACAAATACATTCATGAAGGAAAGGAATGGCATTGGGAAGGTAGGGAAAGGGGAGTGAGAGCGATCGTAACGAGTGGCAAAGTTGGTATATTTTTCAGTTGTACTGGCTGCTACTGACAAATATTTGCAGATGTTATGGAGGTCTGAATGGTTGAAAGCGAAAAGAAAACATCTACTGAGTATATAAACTTTCTGCAAGTGGAACTAAAACTGTTTCACTTTTACATTGTCCATTTTATTTCAAATAATTTTTCATTGCCAGTTGAAACTGAAAAAACCTGCTGCCTGGAGTGGGAATCGAACTCACGACCCATTGGCTGCTTAGAACCGCGCCTTGTGGAAGAGAGGTATTTCTGTCCTATACCCCTATAGGGGGTCTTAACAGGAATTTGATTGATTTGATTGCAGTTGTACATTTCAAAATTCTTACTTTCACACACACCACCAGCTTCAGTACATATTAAACGAATTCTCTAAATCTGTGCACACTTTTTCATTCAATTGAAGCCGTGAAAATTATTCAGTACCAAAAATTTCATTGAAATCCTATTACCATTTCCCTACTTAACTAAATTAATAAAATCATTATATTAAAAAAAAACTTAATCAAATCCCTTTTTTTTAATAAAAATTGCTTAATCCTTCTAAGAAAGAAAAACATCTTTCACAAAATAACCTTATTTACATAATCCAAACATGAAAAAAACAACAGCAAATAATTTACGAATGGAAATTGATTTTCTTCTTATTATATTATTATAACTTTGATGAAAAACTTTTTATCATGCTTAGTATTATCCTGTTGTGGATCTGAACCTACATACCGTCCAATCCGTATGAAAAGTTTCCATTCCATTTGCACTTTCAATTTTCGGATTTTGCAGAAAAGGTTCGATTTTGTGTGCACTGCTCATTTTCGTCTTGTAAAGTTAAATACAAAAAAAAAAACAACTCTCTCAAGAAGCAAACGTAATTGAATGAAGTAAAAAACCTGAAGAGTATAAAACTTGAGGTTTTCCTTTTTGAATCTTTAATGCGAAAGAGAACTTTTGGCTCCGAATCTGAGCAAAAGGATACATAAGATTGGATTCGACCAATTCAGTAGAAACAGTGCTCTAGAAAATTGAAAACTGTTAAGAAAGTCACTTGCTTGCGACCGGATTATACTCTAATCCAATTATTATAAATTTTCAGTGACGCCCAAGTTCATAACGTCCACTAAATTTGGCACTTTTATGTCATAACTATGATCTACGACTGGTTCGAGTAGTATGCGTGTGTACAATTCCTTCGAGAAAACTGTACAAGTGTATCCCCCTCTAATGCTTGCAAATGCAACCAAGCATTATTCATATATACTGGGAAAATGCTAACGTTTTGAATTCCATCTCTCGAGAGAGTTATCTTCAGAAATGTGTTCTTAGTTTTAAGATGGTTCTACTCTTGCCAGGTAAACTGTGCGGCACACATAAGTTTACTTAATTTGTTGTACGAGTCATCGTTGTCGTTGTCTATCTTCTGGCGAACACCTTAACAAGCTCACTTCGACTTACGGAATTATTTGTTTGAAAATGATGAAAAGTACTCGTACCCAAAGCAGAAAACTTTACATATGCAAACATCTTGTACACCCGAAGGACTTACGTACTTGCTTGCTTCTTCAATCTGTTCAGTTCTACTAATTCATTAGCAGTTGGAAATTTGTAACACCCGTGAAATGCTAATACATATTTGCTTTGTAAATTACTGAGTTATGTTTCAAGGTGTTCTTATAAGTTCAGTGCTGAGGAATTTTATAAATATTTACATAAAATTTTTGTAATTTTCAATAATCATCAATTTATTCCTATGTGAATTTAATTTAAATCTTTCAAATATAATTTTGTTGAAACAAAGATGGATTCCCATAAAGAGCGCAAGTTTGAGTTATGCCATTAGCAAACATATTTTGAAAAAAGGTGCAAGCCTTTAAAATCAAACTAACACACATCAACACTTCATCAAAAAACAAAAATAACGACATAGATAATCTCAAACTTTTCATCACATAAATCACAAACAGCTGCAAAATCCTTCAAATTGATGTTACCCTAAAATCTCTTTGCTTTCCTGAAAAATGTCTTTCGTGCAGCACACCAAAAGGTAAATACTAGTCAATCTGTCCAGGACCTGGAACATACATATCTATCCGATGACAATAAACGAGGGTCTTATACATCCAACGAGTTCGGATGACACGTAGATTCTGTATCCTTGGAAGTGACAGAAACTCCTTCTAGTCCACCACCACTGTTCTCTAACTCCCAAAAAAAAAAAAGTTGGCGACGGAAAAAAATCTTCACGAGAAACTCTTCTCCAATTTTTTTCCCACCTCGATGCCTTTTTTATCCGCACAGCTCTTTTATTCGATCGTCCCCGAATGCTTTTCATCTGGACGTGAATTGTTGATTTAAGGTCGATCGGTGACTTCTGATTGCGAAAAGATTGCACGCGGATTGATTTATGGGACTGAGTAGAGACGAGAAAAAGGAACCCTTCCCGAAAAAGTGATGAACGAGTGTATAAAATGTTGGCGAGTACTTCCCGTGAAGTATAAAATGCTCGAGTACCCCATTTTCAGTGTTAGTGAAATGGCTTTTATCGCTCGGATCAATTTTACGAAAAACCCGAGAAAAATGTCGGGTTAAATGCGAAAGTGGTATTTATTAGCATTGAAAGGATTGCCAGGATTATATAGTTAAAAGTTTATGTCGGATTTGTGTGAGTTTTATTTTTTATCGTGCCGTGCTGCATAAGAGGAGCGAAAGTTCGTCCCTAAAGTCATCCGGTTCTCGTCCGGAAGGAAAATTTCAAAACTAGCGTAATTACGATTCGAGCATACTTTAATTTGCATCTTTTTCTGATCTCCTCTGGTAGCTGTTGTGATAGTCGTCCGGTCGACTCATTACAATTCAAAACTTAAACTTGACAGTTCTTCACAACTTTTCGTTGCAATAACCCAGCTACACAGCACAACAGCTTTCGTTTCGGTCTTTTTTGGCCTTCTTATTTGACTGTAATTACGAGATAAGCAGAAAATAAGAAGCTACTCGAGACGACGAGTAACGAACAACACTAAGATAACTTGCCGAACAGCTAGCACTTTTTATCACTCCTCTCAAATCCCTAAGGATTAGCATTATTCTACGTTGATAGCTTTTGATGAGTTATTGTTGGTCCTTATTTTGTAGCACTGATTTGTGAAAAGTTTATCTGCGGGAAAATCCACGGAAATTAAAGCGAGAAAGGAAATCAGTTAATTTTATTTCTTTAGTTTTGGTACGCAAGGATATATAGTTAAGGATTATGAATTTAAGTTCTGGGATGAATAATAAAAGTTTGCTGTCGGCATTTGGTACAGCGACGATAAAATTAAACATCAGATACTTCTGGATATTTGAAATATCATTAAATCAAAATTTAAATCTACGGCAAGATGTTAGCGATAATATTCCTACATATATTACGAAATTAATGGTACGACAATACTGAATAATATTTAGTTCTATTCTTATGACATACTTTTGAGTGCAGATCTCATCGAACACGCTCGAACGATTTCTTATAACGAACTTTATCGAATCCTCCTACGACTTCAATTCTTACATAGTCCATAAATGGGAGTGATGCCACCTTAGCGTAGTTCTACTCGATTGAATGGAGCTTAATTGTTGACAAAAGCTGATGCGCTCCATACAATTTTTAATATCTTCCCAAACTTTTAACACCATATACTTTCAAGATTACTATATACACTTTTCTTGTAACACTGTAAGTGCGTTATCTCATTCAGTAGCTTTACTCAGAGTGTATAATCATTACCGTCATTTAAAATCTTCTTCTTGAATGGCACTCCAGCCCAAATCGGGCCTTGGCTTCCTGACCTTCAGGTTCCTTAACATTTTTTTATTTCTTATTGAGGAAGGTTGTATCCTAGTGGGTTGCGTGTTGGTCTACAATGCGAAGGTCGTGAGTTGAAATCCCGGTCGACGTATAATTCCAGCACACTGCCTGCTTGGGTATACCCTGGTTACCTCAATCTACGAAAAATTAAAAATTCGTAGATAGGGGTTTTGCGCGAGATTGAGGTAACCTAGATATAACGACGTGGGCAGTGTGTTAGAATTCTGCGTCGACCGGGATTTGAACTCACAATCTTCGCATTGAAGACCAACGCGCTACCCAGTGGGCCACTTGCATGGCAGTTCACTTATACTTTGTGGAGAAGTTTCGAAAATAATAAAAACAGTCGATTCTCGATTA
Source organism: Chorisops tibialis (assembly GCA_963669355.1). NCBI lineage: Eukaryota > Metazoa > Arthropoda > Insecta > Diptera > Stratiomyidae > Chorisops > Chorisops tibialis. Next base: position 315,656,265 of record OY770262.1, read on the forward strand.
CACTTTGTACACACCGACGACTTCGCGTTAATTACGATGCAAAAGTACTGAAACTAACAAGTAGACAAGTATCACACGCCGATTTTAAAAATGTGCATTATGTATGTTGAAGAACTCGGAAATCTTCGTGACAAGTATTAAGGGTGGTTTATCCCTTTATGGGGGTATACTCTTAACAAACTATATTACTTTTAGATCGTGCTCGTACGATATATATTCTTGCTAAGTATTATTAAAATCCAAATGATATGTCGGGAATGTTAGTCAAAAATAAGCTGTTATTTTCATGCAATTTAACCCATTCCCGAATAGCGATGCCATACCATATTAGTCAAAATTGTCATAAAAGACAGATCAGCGGCTTGCCTGCAAAATATAGCTCTTCTTCTACTTCTACAATGGCACTACAGCCCAAACCGGACCTTGGTCTTCTGACATTCAGGTTCCTTAATATTTTTCATTACTTATTGTGGCATGGTTATTAGCCCTTCGCACAACTCACTTTCTACCATTTTTTTATTTTCGTAGATTGAGGTGACCAAGGTACATCCACGCAGGCAATGTGCTGGAATTATATATTGCGTCGACCGGGATTTGAACTCACGACCTTCGCATTACAAGGCCAACACGCTAAAAACTAAGCTACAGATATGGAGCTAGAATGATCATTTTTGAAATCTATCACCATTTGCCAAGTTTGTAAGTACAATAAACGCTAGAGTAGCTCAGTCGGTAGAGCATAAGACTCTTGATCTCAGGTAAGGTGATACGGGCCCCACGTTGGGCGCCAAAATTACGAATTTTCCTCTACCTATCGGGAAACAGGGCGGAGCGAGCCATTTCGGTCAAACCCGTCTGGCTAGTCCGATCGTGGGCGCTAGTGATTCCTTTCTATGTCACAGATTCCTACCCCAACCTCCAGGCCGAATCACTACCAGGAGAGAGTTGAATTCTTTCGCTAAATTATTAGAAAGGACTTAACAAATATTTTAAATTAACGTGCAAATTTTATAATAAACTTTTATCTGATGTAATTCAAACTTAATTCTCTTCATGGGTTACCTATTCTATTACGGATTACTCGATTGATTTATTGGGCCCATCGTTGCTCGTTGCTTCGTTGAATATTTTCTCGTAGATCGTCGTGAACTCTGCTTCAGAAGTTTCCTCGATTACTATGCAGGCAAAACCGTCAAAGGCATGGACGGTCACCTCACCTGTTTTTTCGTTACTTTGACTTTAACCGACGCCACAAACTTGTGGCACTTACTTATAACACAAATCCAAAATCACTATTTGCTTGAAAGAAAAGATTTCTGGATTCTACACTGTTGCGCTTTATTCTCATCAGAAACCGAAACGTCACGAATAATAAAGCGTAACAGTGTAGAATCCAGAAATCTTTTATTTCGATTCAAAACTGTGCAAACATTCACAAAATCACTATTTGCTTTTTTATTCAGACTCAACCGGTTCACTCGGTCACCAATTTTCAAAAAAGCTGGAACGTATCGAAATCGGTCCCAGCAAGCTTCCTCAACAGTGGCGACTCGTGGACAAATTTCATAGGAGTGCAAAAATTTATCAAAAAGTGGTATGGGATTTATTTCCAAGATCCAATCAGATAACTACGACGCTGCTCGTGGTCCGCCGGCTACAGTTCTTGAGTCAACTGGACCTTGACACGCATGCAGACCCAAATATTTTGCCAATATTCGCTGCAGTGTGAACGTAGCGAGGTCGAGTTCTTGAGCACGGTGACGAATGGAGGTATTTGGCTCATTTCAACAGTGTCCTTCACTGCGACGATATTTGCGGTCGAACGTCCGATGCGAAGTCGTTTCGGTGTCTTCAGACCTTCCACTGAGCCAGTCTCATGGATTTTTTTGAGTAGGTTGCACACACACGTCTCAGATGGTACATGATTACGATCAAAATTTGCTTGAATTTTGCGCATTGTATCTGCGATTGAGCACGAATATTCGTATAAAAATTCAACGACTATGTAGCGTTTCATAGTATATTTCCCGCGTTTACAGATGACAAATGTCAACATTTTAAAGCTGTCAAGCGATCAGCTGTCAAATAAGAGGCCTTTCCAATCCAACATCTCTTGCTCAAACACCATATAAAAACCTTACGCAAAACAATCAGATTACATTCCGATGGAGTGCCAGGTTACTCAGTGGTGGCAGGTAATGAGAACCCTAACGCTAAAAAGTGAACCTCGACGCAGATGAAAGGCACAGACCATTTTTCTTCTTCTTTAATGGCACTACAGCCCCAATCGAGCCTTGGCCTCCTCAACTTTAGGTTCCTTAACATTTTTCTATTTGTTATTTTGAAAGGGTGGTTAGGATTTTGCTCTTCTATCTACGAATTTTCATTTTCATAGATAGAATTGGCCAAGCTATACCCAAACAGGAGTGTGCTGAAATTATACGGCGACCGGTATTTAAACTCTCGACCTTCGCATTGTAGACCAACAAACTACCCAGTAGGCTACACCCTAGCAACACAAAAACAGACCCACACTGCGGCATTCTCTTTTTAAAGCATCACAGAAACTAATATGCAGGGTTCTCTGTTTAAATAAGAACAAACTGAGAATAAGAGATATTTTCTTCGCAGTGCTCCGTCGTCATTAAAAGAGTAAGCATAGCTTAGTTTGAAAGCTGCAGGCGTCGCTTTTAATTTCCTTTAGGCACCTCGCACACTCCCACTCCGTAAGGCAGGGTCAGCAGGGGTGCTATATACGGCACTGTGCGAACGGGTTTCAGACAATGCTGCATGCTATCGCCAGCCATGATTTTATACTCTCGATGAAATCTGAGAGTATATTGTGTTTGCCTTACCGTTTATAACGCTAAGAAAGAATACTTGTTGCTCAAAAACCTCGATCGCGAGTGACCGTTTGTCCATCTGTCTGTGCATCTGTCCATTTATCTGTCCGTCTGTCTGTCTGTCTGCCCGTCTGTCTACAAAATAACTCTCGCAAGCTTTGACCTATCATGTTGAAATTAGTCATATGTCATTTTTAGCAAAAAAGTAACTTTAAGTTCGTCAACGGGCCATATCCCCCCACTCCTGCTACACCCTTCCATACAAATTTCATGAAATTTCGAAATTTTAAGAAATTGATTTTTCTCCGAAACAATTTCAGCTATAGACTTGAAATTTAGGTCAGAGTAATAGTGTGAATATTGTTGCGAGCTAGGGGTTCACCGGGATTTCAATTAAAACACAATTCGTTTAAAAATAAGGGATAATTTATTTATTCGCACTTTTACTTAATTCGCACTTTAACTTAATGCACACTACATGGCAATACCGCCGATATTGTTCTTTCGCTTTCTGCACCGGTTCACGTCTACAGATAGATGTCGCTGAATGACTGACTGCCGTCTGACAGTTTCGTGCTTTTTATACCAAATCTCCCCAGTTCTCGAAGCTTCTGTCAGGTGTGGTTGGGTGTGTGTGTCTAGACTATTCTAGATCTTCAATTGCCTACCTTTTGGAGTATACTCTTCCGTCGGGTGTATACCGGAAGGTACTAGATCTTTGATTCTGGCTTTTTACATATTGGAAGATTGTTCTGGCATATTCGGGAAAGATACGTGGTTGCCAGATCTATAACAATATCATTAACGTCAAAAAATATTGATCATATTCCTCTTTCTACCCCCTCTTATACAAATGCACAATTTTCAAAAATGCATTTAGTAAGTTTGCATTACAGATAGTAAAGCTAAATGATCCAATTTTTGTCATAATTAATTTTAGCATGCAAATGCACAATTTTTGTAAATACATTTAATCGATTTTCATTGAAACTAAAAAAGGTACAAACTTAAAATTTTGTCAGAATTTGTCCCTTAATAATTGCAATAAATCCTCAAAAAAACACGAAGTTCGCTTCACTCCTTCTACCACCTCCCATACATATTTTTGTATTGGAAATTTAAGAAAAGTATTTCTCTTTCAAACATATGAGAGCTATCAACTTTAAAATTGTAACAAAGCAATGTGATTAGGATGTTGATAAGCAGATTCAAAATTATCCTCCCACTTTCTATGCCACCTTCCATACAAATGCCATAAATTCAGACAAAAATTGTTCAATTTCCTCGAAAATTATTAAAACTACAAACTTTAAATTCAGCATGAAACATTTTGTATTCCTATGTTCGGTGTTATATACAAAAATTACAAACCTTTCCCGTCTGATTTTACCACCTCCCGTATAAAAGTCACTCTTCACTATTCGAAAGAATTTGAGATGACATATTTTCCGGTACATTAAACTCTTTCTAGAACTCTAGAATATCATATGTTTAGGCCTTACGCCCAATCATAATTCTGTTACGTTTATTGATAATGAATGTCATCTTGAAAGCTGCAGAGGTCGGTGGGGAAGATAAAGTTCTTCACAGGTGGCTGTTTAGCAACACGTCAACTTAATTATGCTGATGATGCGTGTTTGCATGCGCATAAACGGTCGGACTTAGAGTAAAATTTTCGCTCGATACATTTTAAATGGAAAGAAGCAGGAGTGGAAATAATTTTTTTTACAGAACAACATGTGTTCTAAGCAACATGGAGGGAAGGATTAATGGGAACGGAAAGGTTGAGGAATGGAAGTCAGAACGACCATAACGAGTGGTGAAGTAGGGATTCCCTTCAGTTGTACTGGCTGCTACTGACATGACGTAAAACCAAGTATACCGGGGTGTAGCCTAGTGGGTAGAGTCTTGGTACAGTGAGGAGGTCGTGAGTTCAAATCCCGCTCGAAGTATAGCTCCAGCATACTGCTTGCGTGTATATCTCTAGCCTACATCAATCTGCGAAGATGAAAAATTCGGTGGTAGAGGGTTTCACGATGGGCTAACAGTCCTTCTCAATAACAATTTGTAGGTGACGAGGCCAAGATCCGATGATAGTCCACATCGGGTCTTGGCCTTTGGATGCATTGAAGAAATTCAAACACACCGATTTTTTGTTAAAAGAAATGAAGTGGAAGAATCTGAACGTCAGGAGGCCAAGGCCCGATTTGGACTCTAGTGCCATTAAAGAAGAAGAAAAACTCCAGTCCAAATCGGATCTTGGGCTCCTTGTATTCAGCTTTCTTAACAATTATTCAATACTCTGGAACAGTTGCAAGCCTTCATACAACACTCTATCTACAATTTTTAATTTCGCAGATTGAAGTGGCTCACAAAAAATCCGTCCAGGCAGTCTGTTGCAGTTGCAACAGTTATACGTCGACTGGGATTCGAACTTTCGACCAATACCCACATCCTGAACTGCAAATAATTTTCTTTAATATTTTCTAAAATCAATACAGCTCTTCGATTATTGTGATATCTTCCCACTGCCACCTTGGAGTAGAACCGCTCCCTTGAGTTGAATTAAAATACGCATTGCCTTTAGCGCTTGATCTCCCTCACAGATGTGCCCATTTTTTGTTCTACATATATCTATGTGCTTAATTCTAGATTCGGACTTAAGATCCTTTGTACAATATCCCAATTATTTTTTCGATAGTTATTATCGAACTTTAAAAATAATTAAATGCATGCAACTCTAAAATAACTTGCAGCGCTTCTAAATTTCAGTCATTTTTATAATGAAAAGAAAATCCGGAAAATAAAACATTTAACACTTAGAATTCAACCATTATCACAAAATTCAAATTCACTTGATAAACGTATTAAAAATTCTCCGGAACTTTTCGCAAGACTTTTGTACGTCTCTAGATTTATAGTACTATCGCTTAGTACCTACCTAACGGATATCATAACTTTGCATATAAAACTTTGCAAAACTAAAAACTATTTTCGATCTTATCGAAATTTTTTTTTTTTTTTCATTAAAATAAAACTGAATCTACCGGCAAGAATTATTTTGTCATCAATTATACGCCGCACTAGTATTACGTCTCCGTTCTCTGCACCAGATTACTATAAAGTTAAGATACTTTACATTTTAAATTACTTCATGGATCTAACAATTCCGTGATATTTTCTAGCCAGGTGCTCTCCATAGACAGTGCATAATTGCGTTAAGCAGATAGCGAACTTTATATCTTGTTCGATAATCTTGAAATCCTAAAAACGTTGTACTAAGAAACTTTTACATGGTTTGGGCTTCTTATACATTATTTTGCAACTGACATTTATAGGTATGAGAATTTTGTGAGTGGATGTGGGTGTGTGCGCAGCTCAGAACACTATTTGGAAAAGTTTTCCCCGGAGGGAGACGGAAATCACTAAGTTTAACTCGGTTTTGTCGGATCGTAGAGCAGATGGAATTTGAAGAACTTTTCAACGTTTTTCGAAAATGATGGAAATATTTAGAATTTATTATGTAGTAGATGTGTTTAGAGTGAAGTGCTACAATGTGTACAGCCAGTAAGTGAAGCTCCAATGAGTTTCAATGGATACAAAACATTTGAATGGAAATTGTGTGTTTCTTTCCAGAATTAGTTGTTATACCTTTAAAATCTCAAAATACAAAAGCTGCAAGTCCTAAATAATGAAATTCAAAATTTTCCAGCCGAGAACATTGTTACATTACTTCGATCGTTCTACTTCAGTACCAATTAAAAGTTTTTAAGAATTTTGGGGCAGCAGCTATCTTTTTTATTCGAAAAAAAAATCTGGAATCTCCCTTAATTAAAACGAAATTATCACACATTCTATTCTATTTTAAAACTGACAAATTAATTAATTGTTACTTAATCTCCTCTAGTGTGTCCCTTATAAGCATTGTCACCTCTTAGTCCTTAAATTTTAATTATCCAGGGTTATATAGAACGCTAACTTCAAGTGCCTACGTTGACAACGGCTCATTTTGATTTGCGATAAACATGAAAAGTGACGAACGTACTGAAAGCTAACTCTTGTAAAGTTGTCACTCAAAGTATTCCGATGTTAGCCCTGACGAGCCCTGTCTAATGTTACATTTGGGGAATGGCGTTGAGTTTTCCCAAAAATCTCGCATCATCGTTTGCCAATGCCGTCGTCGTAGCTGCTACAAAGCCTTTCAGGGTGGATCTACCAAACAGGCCTTGAAATTGCTTTTTGTCATACTTAAGCTTTTAAGATTGTCACTTGTAGCTTAAGAAGGTCTTTTTTCTTCTTCCATCTCGAGTTTCGTTTTTTTTTTTGTAATCTATGATTTGATTTCGATCATAGTCAAATGTATGGAAAGAGAATGAGAGTCTTTAAAGCGATATATTCTTATCCACTTCATCTTAAGATGAACAAAAACTGCCTATGCTTTCAACTTTAAACCTAAAAGCAAGAATCCTTGCAAACCTGCGAGAGACTAACCCTAATTGAAATGCTGCAGGTGCCGTCTACAGGAAGAAAATTTGCCTCGCAAACAAACTATATCTGTCGAGTATTTTCCCGGCTAAAATCTTTTTCTATTTGAACAAGAGATCAGCAAATCCGGCATGTCTGGGGCTCTAGCCTAAATTTATTGATAGTGAAATAGGATGAAGGATACCGGGGTATCGGCACGTATGCTGACGTCGGCATGAAATCCTTTTTTGGGGTTTCTGCCGATGCCGAACGACTACAAAAGAGTGTTGGTCCATTATTGAGTCCGATTGACATAATTATTATGCCACGGATAGAATTATTCGACGTTAGGTATCATTTGTGATGAAAGATAGGATCTACGAGTGTGTACGGAATGGCGAATATCACGAATATGAAATTGAGTGGATCCTGATTGACAGCTCTACTGTAGTTTTGGCCTCTCTAAACTGTTGAGTTCAGAAAGCAATTTTCCATTTTCAGTAGTTTTCAGGAATAACAAATTTAATTTGATTTTTCGATTTTATCTCTATGAGGATAAAGTATATTTGGACATTAGAGAACTGTGTGACAGAATTGGAATTTGCGATGACAATAATAAAAACAAAATAAACATGTACTTAGAAACTTCGATTATTTGAAAATAATTTTTTTCTAAAAACATTGAATTTGAAATTGAATGATGGAAAGATGGCAGATGCCTGATACATAATTTGCCACAACACGAACCAAACTACGGGAACGATCCTCAAACACTGCTGGAGGAAAATGGTCCGGAAATGATCTCGAGCCTTTTGGACTTTGAAGGATCTTCCGTCGAAATTTTTGATCGTGATGAAATTTAACATGTTTCGGAATATATAAACAGGTATTTCTTGATGGGAAATAATATAATTTTGAAACTGAAAAAGTTTTTTGTTTTTGCTTCACCAAAATTGACTTTTTGAGTTAAGGTGTGGGAAAAAATTTGTTTTTTAATTGAGTATGTTGGGATGAAAAAGAAAATATAAATTTTGAATGATTAGGAAACATTGAACTTCAAAGTGTACTTGAACAGTATGGTGTAGGAGTAAATCACAGGAAGTGGTTGACATTTTATTATTATTGAGTGCTACAGGGACATAAAAAATTCCAAACTTCATAAAAATCCACATTTGGATGCTGGTTGAGATGGGTTAAGTAGGTGACAATATACCTGTACGGAAAAGGGTGATCTTCCATTATTCTATAATTGCTATTGCTCTAAATTTCTCTAAAATGTCAAAAAAATAAGCCAAACATTAAACTTTGAAGGAAACATGAAAAGACTAGAAACATTTTCAGACCCAAAAAATATTACACCCTAAGCGTCCGAAAAATGGTTTAAATGGTTCCTCATATAAAAAAACAGCTGTCAACATTAAGTAGATGACAACATTTTGACAAGCAAACTTTATCAGCGTCAGTGGCTAAGTCGTAGAATGCTCGCCCGACGTGCAGGTGGCCTGGGTTTCGATTCCAGATATATCGGTACATACATATAAATGATATTTATATATTTTTTATATAATATTTTTTGTTTGTTAATGATTTGACTAGAGTAAAAATGTAATAATCTTAGCGAAGGACGGGAGCAGATGTGCCTGTATGTTCAAAGCCAACAATAATTATTGGTCATTAAACTCAGTCCCTATGAGTTTTATATATTCGCCTACGTAAACGAAGAAAAGTCCGGCAGACCGGTGTTGGAGTGCGGCTAGTTTAAAAATAGAGTAAAAACTATAACCTTTAATATTTGAACTCCTTTTTCTATACTATACTATATATTCTATACTATTATTTTTACTGATCTTGTATAATTAAAAATTTTATGTAATTTATCACCATCTTGTAGAGAAAATCAAATTAAATTAACTATCTTCTAGCAAGAAACAGTTAATATAAACTGCTATATCAATTAAGATACATAAGTCCTTCAATGTTTTAATGAATTATAAAATTAAACAAGAAGCTGAATTCTGTTTCGAGACATAATGATAAAATCCCGTTCAAGTGCAGCCTTAATAATAATAATCATTCACCAGGACATTCAGAGGTCCGTTCTTCCAGAATTCTAAAACACAGATCTATATAATTTATGTAGCAAGTTACGACTTAAAAGCAAATATAGGACACTCCATTCAAAAGACGCTTGCTTATGAATTAAGTACTTCCTCACTAATAAGTAGAACCTAAGACTACTGTTACCGACAATTTAATAATTTTCCATCTTCTATAACCACACTCTACACATTGCCATCATAATAATTAAGAGAGTCGAGTCCTTCAACGTTTTAATGAATTTTAAATTACAAGATTCTCGGTGGACGTTGTTCAGCCTTCAGTCTTCAGATTTCTGAATAGCTCATATATTTCCAATTTAGATCAAAGTAAAATTCTCATCACACAATCGAAATATTTAAGAAGAACAAGAAGCCCTACTACCACTTCAGTTTCCTTTTTCGTTTCTATATCGTTCGAAAGTTCTTCAGAATTCTTCATTTCCTGCCTAATCCACGCATTTCCCTACAGATTAGCACGGAAGAACTTCGATTGCATCAGGATTAATTAATTCAATTCTCTACAGTATTCATGAATATTTACCAGTCTCGTTTCGGAGTGCTCTTAATGTCGAATTTGCCGTGAACTCAAGGATTTAATTTATCCGAAGGAGATATGCTCAATTTTCGAGAGGTATTGGATAAATCCATAAAGCCCACGGGTAAAGATTAATTAACAAATTAAAGACGAGAGTAGAATTTTTAGTTCATATTTCATATTTATGAATGTTCGATTTTTTGTTCATAGGATTTAAGAGTTAGTTTTCGTTATTGAATTGCCGAATAAGATGGAAAATTATCGAAAGATTCAGAATTTAAGATTTTTGATTCAAAATTTATTTAGTTTTGTAATTAAAAGTTGGGATAAATTTGTATAGCGACGTGGAAATTGGTAATATATTTTTGGTGCGCTATAATCTATCTTAAAACTCTAGATCTGAACCAATTATAGAAGAACTAGTTAAAAAAGATGTCGCTATGAATCCTGGAACGAGAAAATAATGAGGGAGAGCACAGTCAAAGATTGAAAAGAGTGCAACAATAAACAGAGTGGATAACTCTCGCGAAACATTTTTATAGATCTGGAAGTATCAGTGAAGTAGAAACCTAGTCAAAGATTGAAACGTAATATTGAAGCATAACAGAATTATGATTGGACGTAAAGTCGACACTCTAGATCAAATGGGAAAGAAGTTAATGTATCGGAAAATGTGTCATTTCAAATTTTTCGAAGCGTGAATAAAGACTTTTGTATAGGAGGTGGAAGATCCAGAAGAGGGCGTTTTGTTATTTTTGTATATGACACCGAACTTGGTCTGCAAAATGCTTCATGGTGAATTTATAGTTATTAGCTTTCATAATGTATGTAATGTTGTATGGGAGGTGGCAGAGGAAGTAGAACGTTTTGGATTTTATTTATATATTTTTATTTATTTATTTGAAGAGAAAATTTTTATTGTGGAATTAGGTAAACTATTCCATATTCTAACTCCTTCCACAAATAGAGTGCGCTCTCGTGTATTGCATCTAAATCTCGGAATAATTATGTTACGAGTCCGCAAGGAATTACCGAACCAAATCTGAAAATAAAGATATGCCGGCTCTTTAGTTATTATGATTTTCTGAATAAATAACCATATCCTCATTTTCAGGTATTCGTTAAATGGTATGTCTAAGAACGTGTTTGCAACGTGAGAAATATGATCAAATTTCCGAATATTATACACAAAACGAACGCAATTGTTAAACAATATCTGTAACCTGTGCATTTCCGCATGACTCAAAAAACAATAAATTGCACATCCATAGTTAAACATGACAGGACTACTATTGGGCGTATTCTCTGTAGTTTCATAGACAAAGTTGCATATAATTTCATAAAATTCAATGTATTTTACATTTACGAAACCAAATATTTGTATGGGAGGGGGTAGAAGAGGTATGGGAATCGTAAAAATAAAAAATTTCAAGTTCGTAGCTTTTAATTTGTTGGTTATTAGTTGATTTATTGAAATTGGTCGCAATCATACTTTTGTATGGGAAGAAGTAGAAGGGCAAGACCAATCTCAAAACTTTTGACGCAGTTTCGTTTCAACTATTTTCAAAAGTTTTTATGCATTATTTTAAATTGATAACTTTAATTAGTCAGGTGATAATTGATTTCTCAAAAATGGTTGAAAAAATAATATTGAATGGGAAAGGGTAGAAGTTTCAAAGTTATTATTTCAGTTTTGGGATTTTTTGTAAATAACACCACCTTGTGGAGCAACTTATTATTTTTTTTTTATATATATTAAATAGATGTATCCACATGCAAAATTTAAATGCTGGATCTTTCACCACAACCCTAAAAAAATCACTCAAAATTTTCGACATTTTTGCTCACCACATCCCTTCCCTTACATTACCCAAATTAAAAATCTTACCAAAATTAAAAACTATGTAGTTCTACAATCTGACAAATTTTCGATTTGATACTTGTACTTAATTTTGAGATTTGTTATTTTGGAAAGTGCGGCATTTTTTAAATCCTCCACTACTATTATGTCCAAATGTTATATTTTTTTCGTGTTTTGCTAGTACATTTTAATATATGTATCAAGGTTCAACTACATAGCTTAAGAGAAAGTTGAGATTTTTAAGTGATTTGCTTTGCACCACTCCCCTCCCGTGACCATCCCCCTTACAATAATTAGCATGTATCTAAGTCGATTCTGGTGGATCTACATATCACCTTAATGGTCAAAAAATATGAATTTTTATGGTAAGTAATTTCGAAGATATAATCGCCTCCCCCTTCCACTTGACAATCCCTTAAATTTAGATAATGAAGGTCACTTAACCAGTCAACAATCCACCCAAAACTGAACATTCTACCTTAAACGATCTCGGAGATATGAGTCCATATGTACGGCGTACGGCGAACGGCGGACAGCGTACGGCGGGACGTATTTTTTTTGCATTTTTAGTCATAAAACGCAATTTGCCTTCATTGTTAGTGACGAACAAATCAAGTAAGGTAATATGCGAGTAGGAAGATTGTTAACTCCCTTCATACAACAAGAAACGGAACACGATAGTTCTTTAGTTTAAGCTACTGGTCACAAGTTACCAGAATTGAAGTCACCAAACAGGATGTCCAGTTATGTCTTACATTAATGTGTGTGTATTTAATACAATCCAATGACTATTTCTAATACAATATTACAAACTCAATACTTTGTTACAATTTTAAAGTCGATAGCTCTCATATGTTCGAAGGAGAAATACTTTTCTTGATTTTCCAATACAAAAAATTTATATGGGAGGGAGTGGAAGGAGTGAGGCGAATTAGAAATTGTCTTTAGTATTTATAGCAATTTTTAAGGGACAAATTCTGGCAAAATTTTAATTTTTACTTTTTAAAGTTTCAATGAAAATCGATTAAATGCATTTACCAAAATTGTGCATTTGAATGGGAGGGGATAGAAGGAATATTTAAATAAGAAACAAATTTTTCTACATCAATGATATTTGCAATAGAACACTTTTCTCAAAAGTAAAAGCTAAATGCTTTGACGGGTTTGAAGAAAAATGATTTAATTGAAATTCCGAAATTTCGTGAAATTTGTACATGAGGGGGTTGAAAGAGTGAGGTGAAGTTGATAGTTTTTTCAAAATTGGTTGCGATTGTAATAAAATTAATTCTGGCAAACTGAATAAATGCATTTTTTAGAATTGTTCATTTGTATGGGAGGGTGTAGACGGAGTAAGGGCATCGGATCAATATTTGTTGACGTTAATGAAATTCATGCTATTATACTGTTGTGAGCTAGGGGTTCGCTGGGATTTCAAGTAAAACACAATTCGTTTAAAAATAAGTGATAATTTATTTATTCGCACTTTGACTTAATTCGCACTATTTGGCACCACCGATATTGTTCTATCGCGTTCTTGCACCGGTTCGCGTTCTTCCACAGATGTCGCTGAATGACTGACTGCCGTCTGACAGCTTAAGACCTTTTGCTTTTATACCATTTTTCTCCAATTCTCGAAGCTTCCGTCAGGTGTCGTTGGGTGTGTGTCTAGACTATTCGGGAGAGTTCTAGATCTTTAATTGCCTACATTTTGGAGTATACTGTTCCGTCGGGTGTATACTGGAAGGTTCTAGATCTTTGATTATGGTTTTTTACATATTGGGGGACTGTTATGGCATATTCGGGAAAGATCAATATTGCGTGGTTGCCAGATCTATAACAATACTATGACCTAATTTTCAAGTCGATAGCTGAAATGGTTTCGGGGAAAAATCAATTTTTTAAATTTCGAAAGAGAAGGGTAGAGGGAGTGGGGTGATGTGGCCCGTTCAGTAACTTAAAGTTACTTTTTTGCTAAAAATGATATAAAACAAATTTCAGCACTATTGGTCTAAGCGTTCGATTTATGTTGTAGACAGGTAGACAGCGGACTGACGGTCACTAGGAATCGAGATTTTTGAGCGACAAAAAATATGTCTGCACCTTTGGCGACTTAGTGCGAGCATTATTTCTGAGCGTTAAATACGAGGGGTGTATGATAAGTACCCGTGTTAGGCAAGAAAACGCATTAAAAAAACATTTTTTTATTTATTTCTCAATATAATATCCTTTCAGCTCAATACATTTAGTCCAGCGATATTCTAACTTTTTCAAGCCATCCAAAAAATAGGATTTGTCGAACTCTGCAAAATAGGCTTCCATTGTGTCGATAGCCTTCTCATTCGAGGGGAATTTCTTTCCTGCCAAGGATTTCTTCAAGTTTGGAAAGAGGAAAAAGTCACAGGTGGCCAAATCAGGGGAATATGATGGGGGAGGCAACAATTCGTAGCGCAATTCGACCAGTTTTGCTGTGGCGATTACGGACGAGTGAGCAGGTGCGTTGTCATGGTGAAAAAGGACTTTTTTTTCGCCAAGTGAGGCCGTTTTTTATCAATTCAGCATTGAATCAATCCAATAAATCTGCATAGTACTGCCCCGTGATTGTCCTTCCTTTTTTCAAATAGTCGGTGAAGATGATCCCTTGCGAATCCAAAAAAAAGGTGGCCATGACTTTTCGGGCCGGTGGAACCGTTTTCGCCTTCTTTGGAGCAGTTTCGCCGGGTGAAATCCACTGTTTTGACTGTTCTTTCGTTTCTGGCGTGTAGTGATGGATCCATGTTTCGTCAACACTCACGAAACGCCGTAGAAATTCTTTCGGATTGCGCTTAAATATGTCCAAACAGTGCTCCGAAGTTGTCATGCGATTTCGTTTTGCTCTACTGTTAGCAATCGCGGCATCGATAGCTTTCTCATGCCCAATTTTTCGTGTACGATATTTTGTATGCATTCAATTAAGATGTGTACAATGTCAGCAATCTTTCTGACCTTCATCTGACGTTCTGCGAACACAATATCATGGATTTTATTAACCATATCCTCCGTAGTCACTTCAATCGAACGGCCTGGGAGCTCTTCATCAAAAACGGATGTTTGGCCACGCTTGAATTCATTAAACCAATATCTGATGGTAGTCATCGAAGGTGCATGGTCCTTATAAACGGCATGCAACTTCACTTTGATTTCTTCACGCATCTTTCCATCCAAAAAAAGAAATCGAATTACTGATCGATATTGCACTTTCTCCATGATTGCAAGTAAACACGAACTTGATGAATTTCAACAGCTGTCAAAACAAAACTACTCGATAAATCTGTCTGAAATTTTCACAATGTAAAGGTGGCGCTACATGATGGCATAAACATTTTGCGTCAGTGTTGCCATCAGTCGGTAAACACGGGTACTAGCCCTCGTACGGTAAGGCAAACACGATATACTCTCAGATTTCATCTATAGTATACAAATTTGAGCAATGATGTCTGAAACTAATTGGAATCAGTTGAAGCGACGTCTTAATGAATAGCTAGAATTCATTTTAATGTTTGTAGATCTCAAACCAAAGTCTACATAAATAAATTTCAATTTTGGTTGCGGCATAAAACACCACGATTATTATATAACTGTCATACATTAATCAAAAGTCCTTCTCCACTGAAACCTATCTCAAAGGTACTAAAACCAATAAATTTGTCTCTATGGCCTTGGTTTTTTTATTTTTCGCTGAAATAAAAGGCTATAAAAATAAAACTGCCACTTCGAATGACATTATTCATAGATTTCCATTCACTTCTCATTCAAAGGATTCACATGTCAGATTCTTCATATGAGCCATTTGCTCTTTAAATTCCTTCCGATAAATAAATCGCCAAAACATTGAACTTGTCTGCCATTACATAGATCTTTCCGCCTCCTTTTGGTCGCGGACGGCTCCTGCGGCAGGAGGTAGCGTCGGTAGTAGAATATTTTCGAGATGAAAACCGTTTCGAAACTGCTAGGACAGCTTTTTTTTTGCAATGTAGAAGAGGATGCCATTTTCGAGTGTCTCACGTGCCATGAATAAAATATTTTAAGAGTCAAGTGATAAATAACAAAAAAAAAAGGAAGAGCATGAAAGGAGAATGAGAGAGAGAGAGAAAAAAAAAGCTGGCAAAATATTTATGAACCCCTTCTTTAAAACGAAGAAGGAAATTTTTGCTCTTTTAAAATATGGCGGAATGAAAAGGTGCGGCAACGAACAAACTGGCGTAAGTCATTACGCATCAAAAGCAACAGAATCTAGAAAAGTGTTTACTTATTTTTTTTTTCGTAACCAACTTGTAATATTCAAATGTTGAAATGGCACGTACAACACATCCTGATTTCGCTACATGAATTCGAAATGAGTCCGCGGAAAATAAATATTGTAAATATATTTTTTTTTTCCTTTTTTTCCTCGACTTTGTAATAAACTTAGTTAATTTTTACGGTAAGTAGGTACCTAGAGGAATTAACAAGTCCTGGCAACAATTAGAGCTCAGGATCGCGCCTTATGAAAGAGTACAGTTTCTGTTATATGTTCATTTAATCACATAATAATATATATTCATACTTAGTGTTATGAATAAGCTAGGGTATAGCCTAGTGGGTAGCTCGTTGGTCTGCAATGCGAAGGTCGTTAGTTCAAATTCCAGTCGACGCATAATTCCAGCACACTGCCTGTATACCTTGGTCACCTCAATCTACGGAAACGAAAAATTCGTAGATAGAGAATTGTGCGAATTATTAATATTCCACAATAAATAATCAAAAACTGCTGTTCTAAGTCGGAAGCGTTTTTGGTGACATCAGGAGTACCACAAGCTTCTCATTTAGGACCGCTGCTCTTTTTGTTGTTTGTTAATGATATTTCTTTTTTGTTTCGTGGTTTTAAATTTCTGCTATTTGCCGATGATCTAAAAATCTTTAAAGTTATTGAATCGACAAACGATTGCCAAACAATCCAACATAATATTGACTTGCGTCAGTCTAATCGTATCTTGCTTAATATTACTAAATGTAATTATATCGTCGTCAAAAGATCTCGCAAATACATTTCATATGATTATGACATTGATAATGTTTATTTACCCGATACAGAGGAAACGTAAAGGACTAAGGTCTTCTCCTTGATAGCTCCTTATTTTTTTATTATTATAATATATTATTATTATTATTATTATTTGTTCCACATTATAGTTCAATATGTAATTCAGCCAGTAGAATGCTTGAAAAACTAAAGACTTTTCCAGCATTCAATCTATTAGAACGTTCGAGATTAGGACGAACTAACGAACATTAGCGTTAGTTCGTTCTAATTTCGAATTGATAGTAATTTAGGATCCATATTATGAGATACACAGTTTGGGCCTGGGAGCGCGGACCGAGGTGGTGAATAAGAACACGATTTTACTATAAATAATATTTTATTGAACTTAAAACTGGAACTGGAGACTGACGACTGACGACGACTGATGATGACTGCTGAAGACTGATAACGACTGCTAACGACTGAGATCGAAAGGCCAGCACGACTGCTTTTAATCCGCGTCTCTCTGCTGACGCTGCGGCGTGTCTGGCTGGCGTACATTGTTTCTATTTGTGCGCGATAAGCAACAAAGTAATTGTTGATCGCGCGCGTCGTCGAGCATGCCACTTAATTCCTTTCGTTGCATATCTGGCGATATGCAGAAAGGGAGAGTTTGTTTGTGCGCGATCAGCATATCTGGTGATATGAAAAAGAGGACGGTTTGCTTGTGCGTGATGTGCAATGTCTACGTTTGATGTCCATGACGCTGGAATGTGTCGACGACGTCGTATCGTTACACACAGCAATAATATTGAAACAGTGCAACCTAAATTTCTTAGATATATTGCGTATAAGATGCATATTCCGCTAGACCAACTTGACTATGATTCATTGATCATTGACATCGATCTTTCCACACTATCAAAACGACGAGATCAGTTGGAACTTATAGCCCTTTTCCGAATTCTCAATAATGAAATGGATTGTACGTTAGAGGCAAAATCGCAACATACATTTTTTTTTTGAGAAACGTAGTTAATAGTAAATTATGTCAGATAAATAATCTGATTCGTTTAATGGCTCTTTGAATACAATGCTTTGTATTTTGTTGGAATCAGTACCACAAATTATTAAGAATGAAACCGTGATACTCGCATTTGTATGGGACAGGCTCATAGTCAAATCAATTCCGTGATTCGAGATCATATACGTGTTGAAGAGCGTTAAGGACATGTGAATAGTTGTAGCTTGTGTTAATTAAAAAAAGCCTAAGTAAAATGACATCAAAGTTAAAAACATAGCAGGACTTCGATTGTGCGTAAAGCGCAATCATATCATACTACCGATGAAATTGAAATTTTTATAATCTTAAGAATTTTTGTGTGGGGACTATTGGAAGGGATGACAGCACTGAAATAATTTACATCACATCATGCTAGAGTAGCTATAAAATGTTTTGAACCAAATTTAAGCTACAAAAATTGAATAAGTACTGAGAAACTTAGTCCATTGGATTTAGTAAAATTATACAATTTCTATGGGAGGTGGTAAAAGGTGTGGGGAGTTTTTGGTGATTTTTCTAGAAAGAACTATAATCATCACAGAATTGATATGTTTTAAATATCAGATCAGTAGCATTCACACTTTTCAAGACAATTAAATGTATGCAAAGTCGTGGAATTGTGTCACATTGTATGGAAGGGGGTAGAACGAGTGGAGCTAATCGGTTGATTTTTCCCGATATTAATAACAAGGCTAATTAGAGATTTAACACAAAATTTTAGCTCAATGAAAGTTATACGTACTGAGAAAATTGATTTAGAATATTTCATGAAAAGGTGCAATTTGTATGGGAGGTGGTGGAAGGAGTGGAGAGTTTTTAGTTATTTTTTGAGAAACAACTATAATTATCATGCAATTGATTTTTTTAAATTTTATAATTGAAACATTCACACTTTTCAAGAAAATAAAACTTTTGAAAAGTCGTGGACTTGTGTCAGATTGGAGTAAAGAGGAGTAAAGCTAATTGGTTGATTTTTGCCTTATATTAATAATAATGCCAATTAAGGATTTAGTACAAAATTTTAGCTCGATGAAAGTTATAAGTACTGAGAAAATTGATGTATAGTATTTCATGAAAAAGTGTAGTTTGTATCTGAGGTTGTGGAAGGAGTAGGGGATTCAAATAATTTGTTTACTCAAAGATTGCATTTATAATAGAAATAATATATTTTAAATTTCGAATTAATAGCTTTTACAGTTTTCAAAAAAATTTGGTTATTATAAATTTTTGAAAATGGGTCACTTTGTATGGGAAAGGATAAAAGGCGTGAGGGGAGTAAAATAAAACCTGAAACAGATTACATCTCAGGACGCGTGCCTTAATGTGTAAAAGTTTCATTACAATTGGTTTAGCCGTTTTTTCCTGAAAGCCAGGCAGAAAGACAGAGCAAATTTTTAAAAACATGTGTTTCTGCTTAGTTATTGTCCAAATAAAACAAAAAAGTAATTTATAGCTATTTATAAACAAATAACAGACATACACTGCAATTATATTTATATGTATATGTATATTACGGACACACACACTCCTGATCTGATTGATATTTCCAACACCAATATCACTCAATTAAAAAAAGTACAGTATGTGTGATTTTTTTTCATTACCTTAATTTTTAATTATTTCATATTATTATTTCCATATTACTGTTTATTGTGGATTATTTCATTTAATTATTATATTTTATTGTTATTTTTTATATAATTGTTTATTATGTTGTCACTTTTCGTTGTTTTTATATACTTATATATTTACATTAATTTTTTTTATTTGCTTTTGTTTTCTTTGAAGGCTTGACCCATAAATAAATAAATTTGAATTGTTCCGGTTTGCCAATTTGACACGAAGCCCTTTGAAACTTATGGAAACTTCCATATGTCGATATGTTCGAAAATTTTTTTGCATGTGTGAACCGTATCTGCAGTAATTAAGGCGTTTAAGCAAATCACTCCAAAAGAAATAAACTGCCGACAAGTCGGGCGCAACTTTATCATTCTTGACACAAGTTAAGGATATACAGGTTGAGGTTGGAAAGGAAAATCTAACTGAATGGGAACTCTGGAGCAGGGCTGTTGTAATCAATATTTCATTCGTTTATTTATGTAAGTTTAGGTTTGTATGGAGGGAGGGGGGTTTGGATGTCGAAAATTTGGGTAGATGTTGATGAGTTTATAAATGATTGTTTAAATCACGTTCAAAATTGTCTATGTAGAATATTAGTTTTACCTATAAACGAAATTGCTTAGAATTCCTGTGAAATCTGGTGTATTTTATATGCACGGAACCATACATTTGTATAAGACGTTACAGTTTACTAAGTTTCTCTTGAAAGGTGCGGAGCTTTTCATTAGTTGGTTATTAGCAGATTCATTCAAATTGGTCGTAATCACACTTTTGCATGGGAGGGGATAGAAGAGCAAGAGGGATTTTAAAAGTTTTAATGCAAATTTGTTTTAAATATTTTAAAAAGTATTTGTACAAAATTTAAGTTGATAGCTTTTAGTGGTTTGGAGATAAGTAATTTCTTATAGTTAGTCGAAAAAATGCTTTTCTATGGAAGAGGATAGAAGTTTTTAAAGTATTTGACCAGTTAATATTTTAAACTCTTAAGCACTTTTCTTTCATGAGTTTTCCAAATTTTGAAACTTGTTGCTTAAAGTTTCATTCAAAAATTTTGAGTTTTTTTTTCACATTTTGTGCAAGTTCAATGGATAACAGTTATGGTTTAAATTATTATAATTTTTTTCATGTGGATGATACTGAAACAATATAGATTATTACTATTGAATTAATTATAGTTTGTCCTAATAGTTTTTGCTATTACTGTAACTAATAGAATTAGCCGATACCATTCCGCTTACAATTTATTTAAAACTTGTTGCTTCTTTCTCTTATATGTGTAAGGCAAAGTCTTAGAGTAAAGTCCAGTAAAAGTAAAGTAAATGTAAAGCAAGTCAAGTAAATTTTTAAAATATTCCTTCCGATTTTGTGTTACCTTTATTTTTTCTTACGTGAATAAAGTAAAATTTAATAAAAACATAATAGAATTATTATTTGGCGTAAAGTCCAATCATATTATACTCTAGATGAAATAGGAAAGAAAAATATGTCATCTCAAATTCTTTCGAATAGTGAATTGTGGCTTTTGTTTAGGAGGTGGTAAAATAAGAGAAGAGAGGTTTTTAATTTCTGTACGAACGCAGCATACAAAATGTTTCATGCAGAATTTAAAATTTTATGCTTTCATAATTTTCGAGGAAATCGAACAATTTTGTCTGAATTTATGGCATTTGTATGGGAGGTGGTAGAGAAAAAGCGAGGTTTTGGACGATTTCGCATCTGCTTATCAACATCATCATGCTTTGTTACAATTTTACAGTCCATAGCTCTCATATGTTCGAAGGAGAAAAACTTTTCTTGAATTTCCAATTCAAAAATTTGTAGAAGGAGTAAGGTGTAGTTCATATTTTTTTAGCACTTATTGCTATTATCAAGGGACAAATTCTGACAAAATTTCAAGTTTTTACTTTCAATGAAAATCGATTAAATGCATTTACCAAAATTATACATTTGTATAGAAGGGCACAAGGAGTATTTGAATCAAAACTAAATTTGTAATTGAATACTTTTGTCAAAATTTAAAGTTGATAGCTTTGATGGATTTGGAGAAAAATGATTTAATTGAAATTTCGAAATTTCGTGAAATTTGTATGAGAGGGAGTAGAAAGAGTGAGGTGAAGTTGATAGTTTTTCCAAAATTAGTTGCAATTATAATAAAATTAATTATGACAAAAATTTGTTCTTTTAGCTTTGCTAGTTGCAATGCAAACCGAATAAATGCATTTTTGAAAATTTTGCATTTGTATAAGGGAGGGGGTAGAAGGAGTAAGGATATCAGATCAATATTTTTTGACGGTAATGATATTTATGTCGTTATACTATGACCCAATTTTCAAGTCAATAGCTTAAATAGTTTTGGAGAAAAATGTCTTTATATTTCGAAATTTCATGAAATTTGTCTGAGAGGGGGTAGAATGAATGGGAGGATGTGGCTCGTTCACGAGCTTAAAGTTACCTTTTTGCTAAAAATGACATATGAAAAATATGAGCACGATAGATCAGAGCTTTCGAGAGTAATGTTGTATACAGACGGTCTCTCGGAATCGAGGTTTTCGAGCGAGAACAAATATTTTTGTATCCTTGCCGACTCTGTGCGAGCATTATTTCTTAGCGTTACTAATGGTAAGGCAAGCACAATACACTCTCAGATTTCAACTAAAGTATAAAAATAATATCAAATGGATGTATAATTAACGTGAAAAAAAAATGAACTTTGTATCTTTTACCACAGCCCTAAAAAAATTACTCAAAGTTTTCGTCTTCGTGGCTCATATTCTCACGCCCCTTACACCGCCCAGCTTCAAAATTTTACTAAAGTTAAAGGTCATATATTTCTACAATCTGATAGAATTTCAACTAAATATCAGAAGTAAGCCGCATACAGAACTCAGTCGACGATACCTAAATTTTTTTTAAACATTATCGCTCCGAACAGCAAGAAGTTTAATATTTTTTTATCAACAGTTAACAATGAATAAGTGTGGAATAATCTGTTAACTCTTATTATTAGTATAAAATGAATAAGTGTTTATTAATCATTTAGCTAATATGAAAACTGAAACAAACGTTGTTACTCACTTTTAAAGTAATAAATTTGTTGTTTTAGCCTTTAGATAGCAGATAAAGGTCAGATTTGTTCTATAGAATGACCACACTTCCGCAATAACATAAACAATCCGAATTGAAATTGCGTAATTTTATTTCTGATATGTGAAGTTAACAGGATGAGGGAGAGATAACGTCTTCGCTTGGAGTAAATTAATGAAGCGGCTTTTTCATGCAGCAGTCTGTGGCGTCACTTTGGGACTATCTTTGTACATATATGTACGAACGACATACGCAGTTCGTTAAGGAAAAATCACGGACCCAAATTATTATTCAAGGGCTAAACAACCTTTATTGGAAAGACGTTTGGCTGTTACGAGTTTAAATTAACTAATAATTTTACAACCAATCTATAATTTACATTTCTTTTTTATTTTATATTTTCCTGAGCTTAATTGTACTTATTACGCTAAGGAAAGCGCTAAGATAAAATTAAGTTGACACAATTTCACAACTTTATAATAAGTCGATTTTCTTGGAAAGCATAAAACCTACTGAGAAGAAAATTCAGAATATTTCATTTTACTTTATTATTCTAGTAATTAAGTATTGTGATCCACTTGGAGAAAATGGCTATCCTGAAATTTTGTTTTTTCCGCATTATATGACTAAATTAACCTATAAATTCAAAACAAGAAATCCATCTGTCTCGTCCACCGTACGTCATACACCATCCGCCGTCCGCTGTACGTGTGTGTTCAGCTCACATTAGCTCCCAAACCCTTAAAGATAGAAAGTGCGTTTTTGGTAGATTGTAGACGGGTGTAAGTTTGCTCTATATTTATTTAATTTTAAGTGACCATGAAGGTTTAACTACACTTTTTATTAATTGCCTCCTATTCACAAAATTCACACACTAGGATAGCCTTAATATTTTCAGTATCTACTCACGCACAGAAATTATTCGCCTATTTTTTGCACTTGGAACAATCGACCCAACCTAAAACGGATTCCGAGTGAAATTCATATCAATATAAACATTCACGGTCAGAACAGAATACTTTCCCATTCCGCCCCTCCCATTACGCCCCAGGGACACGATTCAGGTTAGGGAGGTAAGGCCACTCGAGAAAGATACATAAACTAACGTTTAACTACACGAAACTAAACATAATTAAACGGATTTCAAGCCTGTACTAACTGTAGTTGTGATGTAAAAAAGTAGGTATACCTTACCATGGTTACAAAATCATAAAGAGTTTCAATACAGGAGCAAGAAACTACAGAACGAAAACTGCACGCATCAATTCTCAAGAAAACAAGAATAAAATGGCTACAGTGGTTGAGCAGTAACAGGATGGTCTAGTTCTACTTATTGCCGCACGCTGGCAGCACCCCCTTGACACCGAAAAATGCCGAACTTCATTCCGCCCTGGTACCCCGCTGTGCCCCGGCTTCCCCTATTACTACCACATTAAAAGCAATCAATTTAAAATTTTGTACGAATACTTTTAAAAATATTTAAAACAAAGTTACGACAGAAGTTTTGAAATTCTCCTGACCTTCTACCCCCTTCCATTCAAAAGTGTAATTTCGAACAATTTCAATAAATCTGCTATGAAAGGCTATACAAGAGAATTTTGTTTTCCTTTTTTTTTTTTTGATTTGAAATATTTTTTTCACATCATGCTAAAGAAAAACTGTTTCATTAAAAATTTAATATTCAAAAATGTAATAGGTACTGAGAAAATTGAATTTGATTTAGTGAAATTGTTTGGGATGTGGTGGAAGGAGTGGAGAGTTCTTGATGAAATTGCAGATCGACGGCATTCAAACTTGTTCGACTTGTTGCAAAGTTGTGAGATTGTGTCAATTTGGAAGGGGCTAGAAAGAGTGAGAGTAATGTCCAATTTTTTTCTAGTCTTAGTATGAATTCTAAATAAATATTTAATATACAATTTCAGCTTGATAAAGTCTATACGTACTGAGAAAATTGGTTTCGAGAATTTCATGAAAACGTGCAGTTTATATGTATAGGAGGTGGTTGAAGGAGTGCAGAGAGTCGAAAAAATTGTAAACCGTAGATTTCATCATCATAAAAATAATAATTTCCAAATTTCAAATCAATAGCTATTATACTTTTTCAGAAATTCTGATTATTGTCAAATTTATTTTGAATGGGAGAGGATAGAAGGGGTGGAGTGATTTCACCGAACTTCACGTTACTTTTTTTTTTCTTCTCAAGAATGATGTGTAGAAATTTGTAACTTTCAAGATTAACGCTTTCTAAATTTACAAAGCGCACTGACGAACATCCGGTTTTTAAGTTTTTGATAGATGAAACAAACTTCTGTCCAATCCATTTTTTCTCTGAGCTTTATTTCTTAGCGTTCTTACAAACTTTAGAGCTAATTTATAATTATCCCAGATTTCAACTGGAGCATGCGAATTGTTATCTTAAATATCGAAACAAAGCATCAGATTCCATCACCAATATTTCGAAAATTATGAATATTTTTGATATATTGCAAACGAAATGTCGTGATTCCATCAACACATTTTTCAATAATTAATTTATAAATGCCCAGCAAACAGGCTTTTGTTTGTAACCTCTACCTCTGAAATGAACGATATATCAAAAAATTATGTCTCAGATATTCTAGTGTTAATTTTTTCGATAAGATATTCCTAATAGTTTCGGATTCGGCCCATTTTTCACGGATGATAAATGGTCACTTAGTGCTGTACAATGGTTCGTGTAAAGTTTTCGTGACATCCTTCTGATACCCAGCCCAGAAGTGTACTTTCCATTATAGCGAAATTATGTGTTTTTTTTTTTATTTCCAATGAAATTGAACACTTATTCGCTTCGGTAGTGTACATGGCAAAACCTTCCCTGGCACTGATATTTTATAACACAATTTCTAATAGAAGTCCGATATTTCCAAGCAACATGCTGCTAAAGGACGTTACTCTTTTATGATTTAGAAAATTAAGGGAGCAAGTGCTCTCTTTAGGGAAAATTGAAGCATGCGCCGTATTGGTAACTTCTCTGTGCTATGTTTATAAACATTACTTTTACTAGACCCACGAAAAGCTGGGGGTGACAATATCTCGAGACTACTGGTTATACTTTCACAACAAGTTTAGGGTTAATATGGATCCGATTTCATTCAATACTGTTGATATAAGGAATTTCGATTAAACATGTGAGAGTTTCGGTTTTGATTTGATTAAAATCGATGAACATTCAATACTTTAAGTGCGTGTGCGCAATGGATACTTGTCGTGACAACGAAATTTTAACGACCGAAATTTGTACGTTCGGCTGAATACACTCAGTGCGACCTCCTCCATTTGATCTAATGTACCTCACTGGCTCTCGTGAATACGCGCGGGCTCAAACAAGTGGAGTCGAGATTTTCGATTTTACTTATTTACTAACTTACAATGGCTCTACAGCCCAAATCGGGCTTTGGTTTCCTGTGTACTCCTCCAGCATCCTTCTTAATTCAGAGATCGCGTCCCCCAGTTTGAAAACCTTAGCAGTGGTTTGTTGTCTGTACTAATAGAATCCTCCCCCTCCCGCTTGTAACGCTAGGAAATAATGCTCGCACAGATCCGCCAAGGGTACAGAAATAAATATTGTCGCTCAAAAACCTCAATTCTGAGTGTCTATCCGTCTGTCTATAACATAACCCTCGACCGCTTAGAGCTATCGTACTGAAATTTGTTGAATGTCATATTTAGTAAAACGAAACTCTGAGTTCATGAACGGGTTACATCCCTCTGCTCCTTTCCCAATTTCAAGAAATACATTTTTCTTCGAAGCTATCGAATTGAAATTTTGGTTAAAGTGTAGTGATGTAAATATCAATAACACCGCGAAATATTGATCCGATCCCCTCACTCCCCTCCCATACAAATGCTCAATTACGAAAAATTCGTTTTTTCGATTTTCATTGAAACTAGCAAAGCTGAAAAGACGAAATCTTACTACAATTATTTTTATTATAATTGCAATCAGCTATGGAAAAATTATCAACTTCACCTCACTCCTTCCCTCTCCCATACAAATTTCACAAAATTTTGAAATTTCAATTCAATTATTTTTCTTAGAAACTGTCAAAGCCATCGATTTGAAGTTTTGTGGAAAGTATAATAAAAATATCATTGACGTCGAAAAATGTTGTTTTGATCCGTATACCCCTTCTACGCCCTCCCCAACAAATGCATAATTTTGTTAAATGTATTATATCGATTTCCATTAAAACTAGAAAAAGTACAAACTAAAAATTTAGCCAAAATTTGCTTCTTAATAATTGCAATAACAAATAAAAAACATAACGGGACTACGATTTGGCGTAATGCCAAATCGTGCGATACTCTAGATGAAGAGAATTTTTTTTTATTTAAAGAAATTTTATAGGGGGTGACGGCATTGTACTAATTTTTTCACATCACGCTAAGGTTTCTATCAAAATGTTTTATATAAAATTTAGTATTCAAAAATTTAAAAGGTACTGTGAAAATTAATGTATTGGATTTAGTGAAATTGTGCAGTTTGAATGGGAGGTGAAGGAGTGTGGAGCGATTAATGACTTTTTTAGAAACAACTGTAAATATCATTTAATTACCATATTTTAAATTGCAGATCAGTGACATTCATACTTTGTAGGAAAATCGACTTTTTGTAAAGTTGTTGAATTGTGCCAAATTGTATGGGAGGGGGTAGAAGGAGTGAAGCTAATCGCCTAATTTTTTTTGGTCTTATTAATAATTCTAAATAAATATTTAGTGCATAATTTCAGCTCGATAAATTTTATACGCACTGAGGTAATAGGCTTAGAGCATTTCTTAAAAAAGTGCAGTTTGTATGCGAAGAGGTGGAA
Source organism: Chorisops tibialis (assembly GCA_963669355.1). Taxonomy (NCBI): domain Eukaryota; kingdom Metazoa; phylum Arthropoda; class Insecta; order Diptera; family Stratiomyidae; genus Chorisops; species Chorisops tibialis. Next base: position 315,683,722 of record OY770262.1, read on the forward strand.
GGACGGGGAGGACACAAATAATTTGCAGCAAATTGGAATTATTATAAAAGTAACATATTCCAAATTTCAGATCAATAGCTTTTATACTTTTCGAAAAAATGCGTTTATTGACAAATTGCGTAATTATGTCATTTTGTATGGGAGGGGGTAGAAGGAATAAAGCTGATCCTCTAATTTTTTTTGGTCTTATTATTAATTATAAATAAATAGTTACTGCATAATGTCAGCTCAATCAATTTTATACGCACATAGTAAATTGGTTTAAAGCATTTCATGAAAAAGTGCAGTTTGTATGGGAGGTGGTAGAAGGAGAAGGAGGACACATGTAATTTTTATACAGTAAGCTAAAATCATTATAGAAGTATAATATCCCAAATTTCATATCAATAGCATTTATACTTTTCGAGAAAAGCCGTTTATTGACAAATTGCGAAATTGTGTCATTTTGTATGGGAGGGGGTAGAATGGGTGGAGCGATTAGGCCCGTTCACGAACTTGTCCTTACTTTTTTGTCAAAAATGATGTGTACATTTGAACTTTCTAGATCAACGCGTTCTCAAGCTAGAGAGGACACGGACGGACAGACGGACGGACGGACATCCGGTTTTGAAATTTTTGAGTGATTATATGAACTTCTGCATCATTAATTTTTTTCTCCAAGCCTTATTTCTTAGCGTTACAAACTTTGTGGCAAACTTATAATACTCTCAGATTTCATCTAGAGTATAAAAATATCACTCCTTCCACCCCCTCCCATACAAATATCTGTATTATAAATTCAAGAAAAGCGAACATATGAGAACTATCGACTTTGAAGTTGAAACAAAGCATGGTGATAAGGAAGTTTAAAAACATTTTCAAAACTATCTAAAAAACCTTCACATTCTCTGCCACCTCCCATACAAATGCTCCAATTTCAGAAAAACTTTGTCCAACTTCTTGGAAAATAATAATAATTTTAAGATTTACATTCAGCACGAAACTTTATGCATGCCACGTTCGGTGACGCATACAAAAACTACAAACTTCCTCCTTCTGCTTCTACCACCGTACAAAAATCACTATTCCTTATTCGAAAGAATTTGAGATGACATTTTTTTTATTATATAGTTCTCATTTCATCTAGAGTATCATGTGATTGAGCTTTACACTCAAATATAATTTTGCTATGTTTTTCTGTTGACTTTCCCTTTTAGTATGCGTTTGGGAGTTCTTCTGTCATCTAATCGCTCCACATTGGCAACTTATGTTGCTTCATGAATTGAATGAGGCTTGATACTTCTGGATTGTTGAAGATGGCACACATTTCTCTATTGTATCATATTCTCCAGTTTAAGTTTTCCCTCACAGGTCCGAGAATTCTCTTGAGGACCTTTCTTTCAAAGGCGTTAAGGAGTTTTTCGGACAACTGAGTTATTGTTGGTCTTATAATCGTTTTATGTAGTTCGAGTTAAGTTTTTCTGTGTACGATTTTGTTTTTAATTACTTTTAACTTCGGCTTCAGTTCCTTCTGAGGTGCGTGATCCATCTGTGTACAAGGTGTACAAGGTAATCCATATTTTCCAGGTTATAATCTCCTTCCGTAATATATTTCTGATTGGCGTCTTTTTTTTGGTTTGTATCCTAATTTTTGCTATGTTTTCGTTAATACGTAGTCCAACTTTCGCGATTTGCAATTTGACATCGGAATGAGGTTTTGACCAAATAGTGGTCAGAGTTGAAGTTAGAACATTTGGAGATGCCTAGATCTACGCTGATGGAGGCTGCCCTTCTATCTAGTAAAACGTGTTTTATCGGATTTTACGTCCTTCATTGGGTGACGACCAAGTTCTTTGGTGGATGCTCCGATACGAGAAGCATGTTGAACTTACTATGATGTTTTTACTGCAGGCGAAATCAACCAGATGTTGGCCGTTGTCATTGCTAATTTCGTGGATACTGTGCCCTCCAGTTGTTCCTCAGTGTGTTTCCTCCTTCCCAATCTTCGTGTTGAAATACATATATTGATGTCAGGGCAATTTGTCATAAGTTTTTTTTAGCGACTATAAAACTCATACTTATTTGCCTCATCCCTGTCTTCCATTGGGGCATAAACATTAATATGCTAGATGTTAAAAAAGTTGTTTTTATGAGAATGCTTGAAGTTAGTGATGTGCTGTTTAAATGCTTTGCTGACGAAAAAAGCTACTCCAAGCCCACAGCTTTCCGATGGAAAGTGTGTCAGCTATTTTGCTGTCAAGGCACTTAGCTTCCTGGAGTGCGACAATACTAACGATGAACCTATCAACGTATTCCAGGAGTGATTTTAGTGCTCCAGGCTTCAACAAGGATCGTACATACCAGGTTCCGAACGACTGTTCAAATTTTCGTCTGCCGGGTCGTTTCCGTTGAATCTGTCCAATCTAAGGTGAAGCGTTATGTTCCATAACAAGTGCTGTTTTTTGTGGGGACAGGTTTTGAGCCATCGCCGGACCCCCAATCTAGAGGACCAAGTCTGTGTACTTAACCGCACAATTTCAGCTAAATAGGATATGCTGGTGTTCTCTCGGCTATGTCGCGAATCCAACGCTATCCATTTTTAGCCAACTTCTTGAGACGCACTGTTGTTTCTGGCCATTCAGGATATCTTTACTCTCCTCCTTTTTGAAACCTGGCCTGGGAAGGAGAGTTACCACTCACCTTTACTCACCCATTTATAGTTAGTCATTGTCTTTGTGAAATCATGCAGATGTGACGCATTTCACTAGATCGATATCACCGCGAATTCTAGTTGTGTCGCTTCAGAAATTTTTTTTATTTAAAAGCATAATAACACGAGTTAATTGTTAAGCTTCCAGCTTCCCGTACAGTGAAGTTTAGGCAGCCATTCATACCCCGAACTTCTAAGCTTTGGAATGCATTGCCAGAAACTGTATTCCCATTGTCATACGACCTTCGACGTTTCAAACTCAACGTCCACCGGCATTTTAGGCTTTCCCTCTTTTTAATCCCGTTTAACCTTAACTCCTTTTTTTTCCTTACCGACATGACTGTGTAAATTACATAAAAGGGTGACCCTCTAAGTTGTGTTCAGATACGTGAAAAAAAAAAAACCGAACAATGGTAGTTTCAAAATCACCACAAAAAAATATCAGAAATAAAAATTAGCTGTTTTCGTTCAGAACACACGAGTTTAGTTAGATTGATCAAAAAACTTCAAAACAGTTCTATGTAGAATCAGCCGTAACTGAATTAGTTTTAATCTGATAGAGTTTTCTAAGCATGAAGACTACCTCACCTGTAATCATTTCAATTTCATTTCATAGAATTGCACGCTCAAACTTCAATTGCATTTTTCATTTTACTTCAACCCGAAAATTAACTAAATTTTGAATGCGGAAACATTTTTTCTCTATGTAGTTTTAGTTACGAAAAAATATCGAATTTATAATACATTTACAAAAAGCACTTTATCCGAAAGGAAATGATCCAAAAATTGTGCTTGGGTGTTTATCGTTCAACGCCTTGCAAAAAGCAATGCTACTGCATACTACCTCTATGAATTTGATTCACATGCGATATACAGCGGAACCATCTTAGAGAGAAGTATCCTAATATCTTCGAATAAACAAATTGACATTCCCATATGGAGCATATCTCTCGTAAAGGAAATTTCATTGGAAATGAAACTTTTTCATCTTATTTCTTGGGAAAACTCGGGTCAAATAGAAAAGTTCGCCATTCAATGAGCTACAACACACGGAAAACCAACATTTATACCACTCGTACAGGGGAAAACTTTTCGTCAAGGATAAAATTTCACCTAAAGTTCCTGAGACTTGATCCTAACGTTAACTGTACTTAAAGTTGGGACCATATAGGTACATATAGTGAACGTGCTCCCTGCTCTTTCTTGAGTCCTTTTTGTAATAAGTGGATACCAAATTTATGTGTACTATATTTGGATGGCAGTGATTTTAGTGCGTTGATTTATATTTGCTGTGTCGATTACTTTACGTAGGGGCTTTTTATTGATGCAACTCCTAAGTTACATTATGGCAAAAAGATTGCAGTGAACGTAATCAGTTCATTAAGGGAATTGAATTAGAGTTGGATTGATGGATAAGGATTTCGGAGTGCTTATGAGGTTTCTGTAGTTATGGATATGCTTCATGCTGTGATGGAAAGCATACAACGATTTCTTTCATTTCTGTTTAAAGTATTAAATAAAATAAGCAATTAATTATGATCATAGTCTTAACATTTAAGTTCTGTACTAGTTAGTTTAATTGGGAGATTTTTTAGCTCTTCGCAGAGCTCTCCACTTATGAATTTCACGAATTAATGCAGCTCAGATATACCCACGAGAGAAATGTATTCCTCACTCCTATGATATACCAAACACATCCGGTATCCACAGGGATGCCATCTGTGGTCACTATTATTTATTTTATTTTATTCCCATTTGAGAACTTTGCTCTTAGCGAAAATATTTCGTAATATTTCGAATCGAAATGACTGCACACTGCTTTGAAGCTATCTGACTTTGAGTGTTAATAAATCTAACAAGTGTTTCATTCTTTAGACCCAAATCTCCACTTCATTTTGATTATATCTTCGCAGCAAGCTTATTACATCAAACTTACAAGGGCCAGATCTAGTTGTATATTTAAAAACTGCATTTGCGTTTCAGAATCACATTTTCCACATCGTCGGTAAGGCAATCTCCGTTTTGGGTTTTGTGAAAAATTGTGCAAGGATTTCAATAGTCCTTATGTAATTAAGACCTTATACTATGCATTTGTACGCTCTGTCAGTGAGTATGTATATCAGTTTGAGCTTCATAATAATAGGAACAAAGGAATAGGACCAAATCTTTATAGACTAATTTGCACTGTGGCTACTACCCACTTTTCAAAAACACAGCCGTATCTGGCTCAGTTTGAAAATGCGGGCACACCTTGTTGTTGTAATAAAAAATTCAAAATCAGTGCATAGGACAAAAAAAATTTAAATTTATATTAAAAATCAAGATTTAAAAAAAATCTTTCTTTTTCTTATTTAATAAAAAAATATATAAAAAAAATGGACGCGCATTTCTTATCAAACTCACTACTAACATGTAAAAGTGCAGTCCTACAGAGTACTGAAGAAAAACTGGTTGCGCTGACTTTTACTCCGACCTTTATCGGAACCGCACTCCGGAGGACGCCAAAGAGAATATACTATAAAGTAACCAGGAATTCTGTAGAAGTATTTAGGGCTCACATCTCGCTATATTTTTAACTGCGCCAGTAAGGCAACGTCTCTAGATGAAATCTGAGTGTATTACAAGTTTGCTCTAAGGTTTGCGACGCCAAGAAATTATGCTCGCACAGAGGCGCCAAGAGTACGGAAATATTTGCTTATCGCTCAAATAACTCAAAACCGGATGTCTGTCCGTCCGTCTGTACGACCGTCTGCTCCCTAGCTTGAGAACGCGTTGAGCTCGAAAGCTCAAATATTATACATGTTGTTTTTGGCAAAAAGTAAGGTCAAGCTCGTGAACGGGCCAAATCGCTCGAAAATTTTAAGAATTTGCTTTTTCTTCAATACCATTTCAGCTTTTAACTTGAAAATTAGGTCATAGTATAACGATGTAAGTATCATTAACGATAAAAAATATTGATCCGATCCTCTTACTCCTTCCACCCCCTCCCATAGAAATGCACAATTTTCAGAAATACATTTATTCGGTTTGCATTGCAACAAGCAAAGCTAAAAGAATCAATTTTTGTCATAATTAATTTTATTACAATTGCAACCGATTTTGAAAAAAATATCAACTTCACCTCTTTCCTTCTACTTCCTCCCATACGAATTTCACGAAATTTCGAAATTAAAATTAATTCATTCTTCTCCAAAACCGACAAAGCTATCAGCTTTAAATTTTGAGGAAAATCCTATTACAAATATCATTGATGTCGAAAAATTTTGTTTTGATTCGAATACTTTTCTTACCCCCTCCCATAAAAATGTACAATTTTGGTAAATTACTTAATCGATTTTCACTGAAACTAGAAAAAGTACAAACTTAAAATTTTGCCAAAATTTTTCCTTTAATGATTGCAATAAATGCCGCCAAGCATGTGATAGCCGTATCTACTGCATAGTAGCTTGCTCTCTGGACATAGAGACCCGGTATGGGTTGAAGGTCTCATTTTGAAAATTCTCTCAATAAACTGCCCTCGCGTAATAAGCAGAATAATCACCAGCTTTCCAACAGAGTTGCACGCATTTGCATTAATGGCTGCCTCTCTACGCTAGTAATAGTGAAGTCAGCTGTACCCCAAGAATCTGTCCTCGGTCCTGTTATATTTAATCTATTTCTACATGACATCCCATTCTGTCTGCCTGACGCCATCTGTGGAGAATCCTAAACTTTACTCTACGCAAACGATACCATTCTTTATACTACAAACGCCAGCCCATCCGTGGCAATACCACTCAAAAAAAAATATGTATACAAGGTCAGTTCCTTATCATTTGATTATGGTGATTACCTTCCTCTAGAGATTAACCTCACCGTTGTCTTTAGCAACTCGGATTGATATTTTAACGACAATCATTAACGTCTGCATCTGCTAAGATAACGCCAAACTACGTCCGACGTATCCTCACAGATGATACCAGTCTACGCTTTCTTACGTGCTCTGCATTAACAGTGGTAGGAGCAAGGCCTATCTTAAACCTTTCCCAATTTTAGGGTCATGGGACCCGGTTGATCCGCAACTCCATGTTGAGCACAAGGTTTATTTACGCATTCCAAGAGATCGCCTACTATATAAGCTATATCTTTCGATACAACCCACAGCAGTACGAATAACGCTCTACCCGCGATGTAAGTGGTAAACCACAACCACTACGTGCACCCGGATGGGTTTGGGTTTGGTTTGGTTTGCCCGCACCGCGTCGCATCGAAAACGCCTCCAAGCTCATTCATACACACTTGGTACGATCATAGATGTTCGATCATACCATCTTTCTAGCTCAGATTTTGCTTCCTTCAGGTTCTCAGTGACATCTATGGTGGCTTGGAACCAAAGTGTCACTTCGAATCTTCTGGTTGCTACTTTTCTCACTTAATTATCAGCAATTTGTACTCAATTTCAGTGCCACTGTGTCAACGTCAGACACACACACTTCGGTTGCTCAGTTTTACCTCCATTTTGTACAGGTTTTGCACAGTTCAGCTCATTTTCTGCTCACTTTAGCACATATTTACCCATATTTTTACATACTTTTACTCATTTTTACTCACGTTTTGCTCATTTTCGCTCATATTTTTGCCCATATTTTTGCTCATGTATACATAATTTATTCCTCATTTGCTCATTTCTTTCACAGCCCATTTGTACATCATACATACTCATAGTTACAGCTTTTTCATCGTATCTTGCAATTAGGTTGTTTCTTGAGGACATAATCGATACAACTGGTACAGGGTTGCTAATACAGTCTCCCGTAGTACCAAGTTTAAAGTCCTTGGTGAGAACCTTCGTGAAGCAAGCTTCACTTCGGTCTAATTTCACATATAACTTTGTTACCGATTAAACAGCTCGGGTTCGTGGAGTTGCCATGCTCCAAAAGAAGTTACTGGAATTGCCGTACCTTTCTAGACCAGCACTTACTTCCCTGCGATCGATAAGTTTCGGAGCTGACGGATCGTTCAATTTTATCCCCCCACCTAAATGGGTTACGGAGCTGACGGACCGTTCAACTTGGTTCCCCCCTATCTGTGTAGGTTTCGGAGCCGATGGTAATATAGTATAAGAAATTGAATTCAATATACATACCATTCGACTTGATTCCCCCTATCTGTAGATCTCTTAGCGTTATCCAGCCTGCACCACAAGGAAGTGGATCTACTGCGCAGACCGTATACAAGGTCAGTATATGTCTGGTTTTGTTTAAAGTGTAGCACCTGCCTCTAAGACCTAACCACACTGTTGTCTTTAGCAACTCGAATTGTTTTTACGACGACAATCATTAGCGCCCCCAAAGGTAGCAGTTTATACCATCTTCAGGGTCAGTATTCATACTGCTGACTGCGACACCTATCTAAATCTCTGCCAATTTTTCGTTCATGGTGACAGGCTGTTAATCTTAATCACGCAACCTTACGCCGAACTATTGCTCTGCCCGCGATATGGGCACCACAGCCACCTCGTGTATGTCGAAGATATCCTCAACCAACGCTGGGGGTACAAGTAACCTTCCATGGGCTCCCCAGCCCCCGAGGCACCAGATAACCTCTGGTAGGCTTCACAACTGAAGCAAAACTATCTTGCACTTTGATTAGTCGCACCCCTCGGGTACGTGGGGACGGTCAAGTCATAGAAGGACGGCAGCACCTCAGTTCCTCAGACCCTCAGTTCCTCGACTGACAGACATGGCCATGCACTACCATGGTTGATGAGTTCCAAAGCCGACACAATGCATTCAACTTTATCCCCCCCACCTAAATGGGTTTCGGAGCTGATGCTAGTATGCAGCTTTATCCCTCATCTGTAGACCTCTTAGCGCTATCCAGCCTGCACCACGCGGAGGTGGGTCTACTTCGCAGGCCCGTATACAAGGTCAATCAATACCTTCTAGACTGGCGTTTGAACATAAATACAGACAAATGTAGACTTATATGCTTCAGAAATGTAAACGAAAGGGCCCGCCGACGATCAGTTGCAGAGAGTAAGAACTTTTCTCTATCGCTTAATGGTAAGTGCAGTGAACAACTTCCCTCAACTAGTTTGGAATACTTCTTCACCACAGGTTAATTTCAATCTACATATCAGACATGCAGTGTTCAAGGCAAATCTAGCTCCGTTCTTTTTAAATCCTTTATTCAGCCCTAAGAACCTGCAATCGGATATGAAAATACTTTTGTACAAATTATTACTTACGGATTACCTATTACTTCCACGCCTGCGGAGAACTGCAGACATATGTAGATATATATATTCTTCACTGGCACTATAGCCCAAATCGGGCCTTGTCCTCCTGACCTTCAGGTTCCTTAACATTTTATTTGTTATTGAGGATGGGTTGTTAGCCTTTCGCATAACCCTTTATCGACGAATTTTCATTTTCGTAGATTGAGGTAACCCAGATATACCCACGCAGGCAGTGTGTTAGAATTATCCGTCGACCGGGATTTGAACTCACGATCTTCACATTGTAGATCAACACACTACCCACTAGGCTACACCCAGGAACTGCAGGTATATGAAAGGGAAATACTGCGGCCCTGCTTAACGAAGTTTCGAAGGCTAAGCCGAAGAAGGCGATATTAATCCAATCCTTCGGTATATGGTACACTTGACCGAAATAAAAGTTGGCCGCTATGCAGAACTCCCTAACAGTTCAGTAAGAGCCTTCTTAACACCCCAGATTCAAATTCTCTGCCTAACGAGTACTACAGGGCTCCATCGAGGCTTTTGAACAATGAATGGCTAAAACCGTCATCTTCTGATCCCTTTCGCCCCAATCTATATGGTGTAACTCCTGGGTATCTTAGAGGTAACCCTTAATAAACACGCAAGCAAATTGACTACGGAAAATTTTGGGTGATATCAGTGACAAACACGGAGAGTACTTTCATCAGGATGTTATCGCTATGGAGACGCGATATCCAGAAAAAGGAGCCTACCTACGCTTTTGCTATTGCTGGGCAATGCAAAGAGACTTAAAAGGTACGTATAAACGAAAATCAACAGCAAAACGGTTAAAATGAAGTTAATTTCTATAGTTTTATCATCGAGTACTTGGCAAACAATGAAGCAATTATGTTATGAAACTTTATAAATAATACAAAAACCTAACCTCAAACACAAAAACCTTTTTTTCTATTCACACATTTGACTTACAATTTAAAACTAAACATCTTAAACATTAAGATATTTATTGAAATCAAAGAAAAACTTTCATCTACGAGTAACAATTTCACCTTCTTGCATCGTATACAAAGTAAGTCATCCACTGTTCGTTATTCAATTCTTAAATAAATTTTCAAACTCTGAACTTTGATTAGTTTTGCAAACATTTTAGTAAAGTTGCAAGAAAATGCTACTTCGAAAGTTTGTTGGTATGTATGACGATGCGAAATATTCGTCGTCGACTATTTCACCACAAGTTGAGTCTCAGAGTATTTGAACACGATACGTAAAGTTCTACGTATGAAATCTCAATTCAATTCAACATTTTATTGACAACATATTCGAGGCAAAATGTTTAGAGTGAAATGACCGCAGCATACTTTAGCTTTTTCGTGATAAGTGAATTAAGAATTTCAGCAATTGAAATTCGAAAATTGCATCAGAAGGAAATTTATGAATTTTGAAAATATTTGTCTAGCTGAAAATATTGAAATGTAATAAATAAATTAAAGTTTATTTTCTTGGATGTTATCTTATTTACGTCTATTATTATAGGTTTCCCACAAAGCTAGTAACGCTAAGAAATAAGGCTCGGAGAAAAAAATGATTGGTACAGAAGTTCATATAATCATTCAAAATTTTCAAAACCGGATGCCGGTCCATCCGTGTCCTCTCTAGCTTGAGAACGCGTTGAGCTAGAAAGTTCAAATTTTCTACATGTCGACAAAAAAACAAAGGACAAATTTGTGATTGGGCCAAATGGCTCCACACCTGCTACCCACTCCCAAGCAAAATGAAAGAAGTTCGCAATTTGAGAACAAACTAATTTTCTTGAAAAGTATAAAGACTATTGATCTGAATATAATATTTTTATGATAATTTCAATATACCGAATAAAAATTATTTGTGTTCTGTCCCTCCTCTACCACCTCCAATTTGACGAAATGCTCTGCGCCAATTTTCTCAGTGCGTATAAAATTTATCGAGCTGAAATTTTGCACCAAATATCTATTTATAATTATTAGTAAGACCAAAAAAATTAGACGATTTGCTCCACTCTGTTTACCCCCTTCCATACAATCTGACACAATTTCACAACTTTACAAAAAGTCGATTTTCCTGAAAAGTAAAAATGCTATTGATCTGCAATTTAAAACATGTCAAAAGCATGATGTTTATAGTTATTTCTGAAAAAGTCATTAAGAACTCGCGCTTCCTTCTACCACCTCTCATATAAACTGCACAATTTCACTAAATCCAATACACTAATTTTCAATTTTCTCAGTATCTACTAAATTTTTGAATTCTAAATTCTGTAAATGTCTACTTACTGCAATATCGAAAATCATGGCTAAGTTAAATCTCAACAGGATTAGTGATGTCTTGGAGAGCAATCTCGAAGTTTATCAGGCTGGGTCCGTAAAGGGTCGTCTTGTACCGACTACACAAATACCCTACGAATAATATTGGAGCAGTCCTTCGATATAGGTTCGCCACAATATCTCATGTTTGTGGACTTCGGGAAGGCTATCGACTGCGTTAAGCAAGATTACATATAGAATGCTTTGCGTAGGAGAGGTATTCCAGATAAAGTCATAACCATGATTAAAGAAAAAGAAAAGGAAGGTGCAAGGTGAAACGTCTTACATGGAGGAGAGCTATCCGAGAGCATTCCTGTGCGAACGGGTATCAGATAAGGCTGCATATTATCACCAGCCCTGTTTCTGGTGGTAGTAAGTGACATCTTGAAAACTGCACAGGAAGGTGGGGAAGACAAAGTTCTTCAATGGAGACTATTTAACATCTTAAGTCACCTTGATTATGCTGATGACGTTTGGACTTAGAGTCAAATGTTCGCTCGTTGCATTCTAAATGCAAGGTGGGTCTGAAAATAAATGTGTGTAAGACCAAGTACATGCATATGGGTTCGAACACAAGCTCATCGATTGTTCTTAACGGACAAAATGTTGAAGAGGTGCAAAATTTTTGTTATATCGGAAGCATTGTCAGCATGGCCCGTCTAAATAAAGCTCGTCAGGTCTTCGGTATCCTTTCCCCTCTCTGGAGGTTAAGAGAGATCTCTCTTCGCACGAAGCTGCGAGTTTTGCGTAAAATCCGTGTTGTTATATGTAGAAAGTGACAGTTCGACTTACCAAGAAACTGAAAAATCTCGTATGCCAATGCCTCTGACGCATTTTAGGAATATTCTTGCCAGATTTAATTCCAACGACGAACTTTGGAGTAAAACTGGACAGACTGAAACAGGCAGATAGTTTCAAAGTCGGAAATGGCAGTGGATCGGCCACACTTTGAGGAAACCGGAGCGAAATATCGCCAAACAAGCTCTGGATTATAATCCTCAAGGAAGACGTCGGATTGACGATGTAGCACATGGAAGCGAACAGTTGAGCAGGAGACTAGAGGAATAAGGTACTGGAAACAGCTAAAGGCCGATGCTCAGGATCGCGCCCCTATGGGAGGTCTTAACAGTAATTTTATAGGTTGATTGAAGTTCTGTGTAAAACATTTTGATAGCAACGCTAGCGTGATGTGAAAAAATGTGTTTGTGATGAGCCGTCGTCGGGTGCGGATGTGTCGCTTTTTCACTCTGGGTTTCGGTCGTGCATATTTTGTCTCTTTGTGTGCTCTTGGAATCGGAAGTACCTTTTTTGTCTTTGATTTTTGATTTCGTTCGTGTCCATATCGTTTGGTTGTGAGTGATTTCGAGTTTGCGAGTTTGCAAAGTCTGAGGAGTTGCTCCTCTGAGGGACTTATGTGAAGGGAGGCGGAGTGGTGCACGTCTTGTTTTTAATTTCTAGTATTTAATAATATTACTTTATCATTTTAATAATAAAGTATTCTGATCGACTTGAAAAAAAAAAAAATTTGCTACCCTGAAATTTTGTTTTTTCGCGTTTCATGACTAAAATAGCCTTAAAATGCAAAAAAAAATCCGTCTGTCTGTACGCCGTCCGTCGTACGCCGGTGTGTACACGCACATTAACTCCCAAACCCTTCAAGATAGAAAGTTCATTTTTGGAGGGATTGCAAATAGTTGCAATCTCAGGCGGAACTCACGACCTTCGCATTACAAGACCAACACACTACTCACTAGGCTATACCCTAGCTTTGTAGAAGGGTTCAGGGGGAGGCGGGGGGAGCACTTAAGCCGAAAACTAAGAATTCAAATATCTCAAACATGGTTACAGTTAGGAAGCTAAAAATTGATATACATATAAAAGGATCGCACCTTGTGGAAGAAAGTTGTTTCTATCCTATGCCCCTATAGGGGGTCTTAGCAAGAATTTAATTGGTTGATTGATAATATTTATAATGATAAATGTACAAATTCGAATTTAATCGAAGTATTTTATATGTTTTGCTCACTCCTCATATTTTGTTCAGAGGTGTTAAAAGCTGCAATATGTATTAATTTTATCGTGAACTGTGAAATAGTTTGTATAGTGTTAGAATACTGTTATTCTAATAACCGAGAATGTACAATATCATGTAAATTTTACGAAAAACATTGAGTACCATGCACTTACCTAATTGTTTTTAGTTGTTTTACTCAATCCTGAAAAAAACATGAAAGGACTCGTGCGAAAAGTTCAATCATACGATACTCTAGATGAAATTGAATTTTTTTTTGATCTTGTAAAATTTTACCAAATTTAAGCTTCAAAAATTGAATACTTAAAAAATAGTGCATGTATCAGAATTAGTGAAATTGGCAGTGTGTAGAGGAGGTGGCAAAAGGTGTAGAGATATTTTTTAGGAATAACTTCAATCATTATGCCACTGATATCTTTAACCTTTCAGACCAGTAACATTGATACTTTTCAAGAAAATACATTTTTTGTAAAGTTAAAGGGCAGCTAATCAGTTCTTTTTTTTTATCTTAATGAAATTACTAATTAAGTAATAAGTGCAAGATCGAAAAATAATATGCGTGCCGAGAAAATTGGTTTAAAGTATTTAATAAAGAAGTAAAATTTGTATGGGAGGTGATGGAAAGAGTGGGAGGTTAACAATAATTTATATAACATAGATCACATTTGTGATAAAATTAATATATTCTAAATTCCAAATTATTAGCTTTTATAGTTTTACATACCCCTGAACTTCCAATCCCAAGTTTGTAAGATCGTCATCTACCTTACACTATAAGATGTGCGAAAGTACCCCCTCTCCTGTTGGTACCCTTTAGCAGCGATAACAGTTAAAACTGTATCCAATAGTGTTGATTTTATTGGGTTTGGGAAAAAAGTTCGTGGTGTTTTTCCTGATAGATGACGTCAATTGCAAATAACTCAGGAAACACAGATCGGAGCGCCACCACTAAGCGCTCGTTGGAAAGGTGACTTCGAGCGTTACTTTGAGTGCATAAACATCGAAATTGGTTCTGTGTTTGGAAAGTTGTTTGCGTTTGAAAATGGAGAAAAGTAATGAAAAATTGCGCTATATTTTTCAATATTATTACGATAATCGTGGACAAGGGATGGTACATCGTCACTAGCGTTCGCGAAGCCAGGATTGAGGCCAAAAAAGGTGACGCTGTGTGTATGGTGGGGGGATTAAAAGGGAATCGTCCACTATTAGTCAGACGATTGATTTTCATCTTTACTGTGGACAACTAGAGAGATTACGCCAGGCAATTGAAAGAAAACGGCCCAAATTGAATAATAGGAAAGGAGTTGTCTTCCATCATGGCAACGCCCGACCACACACTTGTTTGATGATCTGTCAAAAATTACGAGAGCTTGGTTGGGAAGTTTTGATGCATCCAACGTATAGTCCAGATATAGCACCCTCTGACTAACTCTTGTTCCGATCTCTGAAGAACTCTCTCAATAGAATTAAGCTGGTTTTAAAAGAAGCTTGTGAAAACTACTTGATTCAGCTTTTCAAGCAGAAAAACCAGAATCTTTTCACCGATGACATCATGGCTCTTCCCAAAAAAATGGCGAAACATTGTCGATAATAATTAAGCATATTTGGTTTAAACAAATTCATTTTCAAACTATAAGGCAACCAGTTGAATATTACTAATGCAACGCATGAACTTTTTTCCACGACCCAATATAATTCTATCTTCAAACAAACCCTTGATCCTATGGCAGATTTTTAAATAAATGCCACGCCTTTCTTCAGCTTGATAGATACGTCTACATATTCCACAATGGCACTACATCCCAAATCGGACCTTGGCCTCCTGACATTCAGGTTCCTTAACATTTTTCATTACTTATTGTGGA
Source organism: Chorisops tibialis (assembly GCA_963669355.1). Taxonomy (NCBI): domain Eukaryota; kingdom Metazoa; phylum Arthropoda; class Insecta; order Diptera; family Stratiomyidae; genus Chorisops; species Chorisops tibialis. The sequence goes on from OY770262.1 coordinate 315,698,870, forward strand.
AGGGTTTTTAGCTCTTCGCACAACCCTCTTTCTACGAATTTATCATTTTCGTAGATTGAGGTGACCAAGATAGATCCTAGCAGGCACTTATGCGTCGACCGGGATTTGAACTCACGACCTCCGCATTATAAAACCAACACTTTACCCACTAGGCTACACCCTAGCTGATAGATAGATATATTCATATGCCGTATTATTGAATGCCCTTTCTTTAACAAAAAAGCAAGGTACTAAGATTTCTTGGATTTTCTTCGACTTCTCAATTTTTGAATCCAAGTTTTGCAATTGGCTATAGGACTTTTCTGTTTGATAAGCATATTAATTGGTGTCAAATGGGTTGTGTTTCAATGACCCGTTTTTGTTAAGCCTATCCAAAACTTTCTCCATGGTCTTTTGAAGAAAGCTAATTGGACGATACGTTGATTACTTGAAACGACCTAACAAATACTCGAAAAATTGATCCATCAAAGACTTTTGGAATCATGTAGAGCAAAAATGTGGCGCAGCATTCGAGCCGGAGGTGTTATTGGGCCTTGCAAAAGGCAACTATTTGTTCAATACCATGAATTGCTAATAGCTAGGGTGTAGCCTAGTGGGTAGCGTGTTGGTCTTACAATGCGAAGGTCGTGAGTTCAAATCTCGGTCGACGTAATATAATTCCTGCACACTACCTGCATGTATATACCTTAGTTACCTCAATCTGCGAAAATAAAAAAATCGTAAATAGAAGGTTATGCGAAAGGCTATCAACCCATCCACAATAAATAATGTAATGTTAAGGAACCTGAGGGTCAGGAGGGCAAGACCCGATTTGGGCAGTAGTTTCATTGTAGAAGGAGAATGAATTGCTAATAATAGAAATAACAATTGTATTAGCATGAAACATCCCTAATTTAAAATAATATCCTAGTACAACTGAAAATCGATCTCAGATTATCATCCCGCCTAATGGCACGTGTCCTATATTTTATTAGAAAGATTTCCGTGTGACGATAGGATGTGTAAAATCATTGAAATCTGAAGTCAGTATAAATACGGGCTGTAAGCACGATTTTCTCGACTTGTTGTACCCAATCGTATCGATAGAACGAGTCATCCTTTATTGCAGATTGATGACCGAAACCATTTGGTTATCCGATTGACGTTGTTTTTCCGTCGATTGTTCTGTAAGTTGTTGATTGCCAGTCTTATGGATGGAAATCGGTTGATTACACAAAACCCACTAGAACATTACCATTTTGTGGATTTCCTACCAGAGAGAGAGATTCTATTGGGACAAGCCATGTCATGGCACAGGATACAGGACGGCCAAACTGAAATAACCAACAGCAATAGCTTTACCGGGAAGTGAATGGAACTAAAATGCTTGTCACTCTGAACAGGGAAGTTTAGAGCGATTTTAAAGCGCTTACAAGATATATGAACAGACAAAATTTTCCGGATGCAAATAAACGTTAATCGGATTTCATTTCCTTCTAAGTGAAAATGTTGTGTTCTTTTGGATAGACATTTCTCTGGTATATACTACTCGTATAGTTCAATGAAAGCGACAACTTACCTTTTCAGCATGCTATATCTACTCTGTGGCTCGGTAGCCCTGTCGGTTTTGTTGTTCGAAAATGATTAAATGAATTCTTGCGGATAGTAGCGATTGCTAACAAACTTGAAAGGATGTCAATTTGTTAAGAGTTTAATTCAATTACAGATACATGTTGCATTTATCCAAAACAAAAGAGTTAAAATTCTTTTAAAATTTTTAAAATATTACAACCAATATTTTCTTTTTCTTCAATAGAACTGCAGCCCAAATCAGTCTTTGACCTCTGGACCTTCAGGTTCCTTGCCATTTTATTTTTCACAGTGAAACGGTTGTCAACCCTTTGCGCAACCCTCTGTCTACAAATTTTCATTTTCGCAGATTGAGGTGGCCAAGACATTTCCACGCAAGTAGTGTGCTGCAATTATACGTCAACCATAATTTGAACTCCCGACCTTCGCAATGTAGATCAACATGCTACCCACTAGGCTACACTTTAGCTCCAATATTTTCTTCCACATATTTTAATATTCAAAATTGTTTTTAAGCACTCTACACGACACTTTTCAAATAAATGTTCAAACTCATCAAATCCAAATAAAATGAAAAAAAAAAAAAAAAAAATAAATTAAACATTGCAGTAACCACACATATGTACAATTTTCATTGCACGAATACACATGTGTTTGGCTTACTATAAAATTCCTGGTTTCGTTTTGCAAATTGTTCACATGTTACATGTTCAATTATGAAATCAATTGAAATTTAATTACTTTGGACTGCATTCGAACCATTTGTAAATAAAATAGAGACAGAGACATTGAATGAATTATTTAATGTTAACAAAAAACAACAATTCTCAAATTGATTTGATTGTAGACTTTTTGGTTAATTGACTCGAACTAATATGACGAAATAATTTAGAGAAGACAATTTTCCATTTTGACTATGTGACAGTATTTTTTTAATTGTATATTTGATTGAATAGTAATATGTTATTTCAAACTTTATGTTTTACACTCATTTTAACACTTATTTGAACCAGATTTGTAATTAAAGTTATCGGAAAAACCAGACTATGAACAAATTCAATGCATTGCAACATATTAACTCACATTTTGGCGACCATCTATGTGAAAATTTGTGACAAGGAGTTTTTAAAGTCGCTAATGAATAATCTGATGTAAAAAATTAAACAGAATATCAAAAAAAACAAATTCGATTTCAAAATTCTAAATGCGAGCGAAAATACTGAACTCAAATTTTTAGGTTTTAGTAATGTGATTGTGGTCAAGCTCTATGATAGCCAATCAGATAACAACTCTCCGACGTATGAATGTCGGACGTTGAAAATCGAACGAAATTTAACTTTTTTGCGAAGGTCTCGACAGTTTCGGCAAATATAAAAGTAAATGGTTTTTTTTTTAATTTTTTAAACTTGTTAACTATGTACCTTTTTCATGAAGGTTATAGATTAGATTAAATTTACTATTTTTCCATTTTTGATTGCTTACATTCTTTACATCTCTTAATACAAAGATTAGAATTGTCTATCCTTTTCTAATGAATTATTATTAATAGGAATTAAATTAGATTACAGAATTTAAATATTATGTGGAGGAAAGTAGAACGTCGGCAAAAACCGTCGTCAACTTAACAACTATACTTACTAAATAAAAAAATAAATAATATTAAATATTTAGGATGAATTACTAGCCTAAGTATAATTCACTTATTACAGGATTTTCATTTTGTGAAAAATTTAATTGCAACTGCATTGATTTTTTCTTTAATCTGATCTATATTTGCTATTTCAAGCAATCGAGTTGTAGAGAAATGCTATACAAGCTTAAATATAATTTTTATGCTCCAGATGAAATCTGAGAGTACTAAAAGTTTGCCACAAAATTTTTAACGCTAAGAAATAAGGATCGGAGAAAAAAAAGTGAATGATACAGAAGTTCATAAAATCACTCAAAAATCTCAAAACCATATGTCCGTCCGTCTGTCCGTCCATGTCCTCTCAAGCTTGAGAGCGCGTTGAGCTAGAAAGTTCAAATTGTACACGTAGTTTTTGACAAAAAAGTATGGTTAAGTTCAAGTTCGTAAATGTACCAAATTGCTCTACCCCATCTACGTTCTCCCATACAAAATTACACAATGTCATGATTTGACAACAAATGGAAAAAGTGTAAACACTATTGATCTGAAATTTGGAATTTAGTATTACTTTATTATTTTAATAATAAAGTATTCTTATGATGATATCAATGTACTGAATAAAAATTTTTTGTGTCTTCCCCCTCCTTCCGCCACCTACCATACAATCTGTACTTTTTTATGAAATGCTCTAAACCAATTTACTCAGTGCGTATAAAATTTATCGATTTGAAATTGTGCAGTAAATATCTCTTTAGAATTATTAGTAAGACCAGAAAAAATTAGACGATTAGCTTAACCCCTTCTACCCCTTCCAATACAAAATGACAAAATTTCGCAATTTGACAACAAACGGATTTGTTCGAAAAGCATAAAAGCTATTGATCTGAAATTTGGAATGCATTACTTCTATTATGATTTCAATCTACTGTATAAAAATTAATTAAGTCCTTCCCTTTCTTCCACCACCTCCTATACAAATTGCACTTTTTCATAAAAAGTTCTAAACAAATTTACTTAGTACATATAAAACTTGTCGAGCTGAAATTGTGGACTAAATATTTCTTTAAAATTATTAGTAAGACAAACCACCTCCTACCACCTCCAATACAAACTGACACAATTTCATAATAAAGTCTTACAAAAAGTGGATTTTCTTAAAATTATGAGTGCTACTGATCTACAATTTAAAACATATCAAAAGCATGATGTTTATAATTATTTCTGAAAAAGTCTTTAAGAACTCGCCCCTCCTTCTATCACCTCCCATACAAACTGCACAATTTCAATAAATCCAATACACAAATTGTCTCAGTTCCTATTCAATTTTTAAATCCCAAATTTTGTTTAAAACATTTTGATAGCAATTTTAGCGTGATGTGAAAAAATTAGTTCAGTGTCGTCACCCCATGTACCACATCCCCTACATCTCTACATCCCCTAAATTTCTTAAAATAAAAAAAAAAATCTCTTTCATCTAGAGTATCGCACGATTGGACTTTTCGCCCGTCTATATTAAGCGTTGAGTACTGAGGGATATAGAAAACATGTAATTATATTGACCTCATTAATTGTTTATGAAATATGGCTTTGGGAGGTCATTTTTTTGTCAAGCTTCACTCCCACATATTTGGCACTATTTGTTCATGTTGTTGTTTGCCAGTTGTAGATCCTTTTGTAATGAAAATAGCTTGCGTTTTATTGGCATTAACACTAATTTTCCATTTGTTAAAATAGCTATGTACAGTGTCAAGAGATGACTGTAGATTTTTTAAGATTTCGACTGCAAGAACTAAATATTGCTGTATCCCCGGCAAATATTGATGGCTCGCTGAATGGGAGATCTGGAAAATCGTGGGTGTAGATATTATAGAGAGTTGGTGATAAACATAAGCTTTGTGGGCAACCAGCTTGAATTCCATATAGGTTTGATGAAGTGTTCCGATATGAACTTTGAAACATCGTTTGCTGAGAAAGAGGTGAATTCCGAATTCTATTAAAAGTAATTTATATAAGGGTCCTTCGTACCAAACCGAATCAAAAACAGCTTTAATATCGAGGGTTAGCAAACCTTTATTTTCTCCCTTAGAAAAATTGATTGTTCATAATACGCCTGAGAGATTTTGTTATGACCTGTACGAAAACCGGATTGTTGGTTAGGTAAAATGTATTTGTCTGTCGGAATCTCGTTCTTTTAGATTTTCCTCACCTTTTCAACCAATTTGCTGATGGCGTTCAACAAGCTTATTGGTCGGTATGAACTAGGATCATGGCGGAGGGTTTTCTTAGTTTAATTATCGCTATATCCTCTGTTTGCTTCCAGGAATCCGGGAAGTAAACTTATTTTCAGGCAGCACTTTATTTAAAACGTAATCTGATTGATTCATATTGTGGAAAGATGTTTTAAACATTTATTGATAGAGCCGTCCAGTCCAGGTAATAACTTTATTATTCTAATAATAAAGTATTGTGATCGACACAGAAAAAAACAACAGAATTACGGTTGGGCGTAAAGCCCAATCATATGATACTCTAGATGAAATGGGAAAGATTTTAATATTCCGGAAAATATGTCATCTCAAATTTTTTCGAATAGTGTGGTAAAAGTAGAGGTGGAAGTTTTTTCTAAAATTGAGCCTTTGTAGAAAGTGGAGGATTTTTATAGGATTTTGAAACTCCTTATCACCATGCTTTGTTTCAATTTCAAAGTCGATAGCTCTCACATGTTCGAAAGAGAAATGCTTTTCTTGAATTTATAATATAGATATTTGTATGGGACGGGATAGAAGGATTAAAGCGAAGTTTATTTTTTTCTCAGCATTTATTATTTTTTTTAAAACTAATTACAATAATAATAAAAATAATTCTGATGAAAATTCATTTTTTTTTAGCTTTTCTAGCTCGAATGAAAATCGAAGAAATACATTTTTCAAAATTTTGCATTTGTATGGTAGGGTGAGTGAGGGAATCAGATTAATATTATAGGATATTTATGGTATTTATATCAATATACTTTTGCCTAACTTTCAAGTCGATGGCTTAAATAACTTCGGAGCATTATAGCTCAAAGCGTTCGAAAGTTATATTGTAGACAGACGGACGGACAAACTGATAAAGGTCTCAGCAAAGACCGAAACGTCACGAATAATAAAGCGTAACAGTATAGAATCCGGGAATCTTTTCTTTCAAAGTTCTATTACTCATGTGGTACCAATAAGCTCAAGAAAGCCCTACAAGATCTTCAAGAATGGTGGGCAATTACCGGGGGATGCATTATAAGAACCTCACTAAAAATTTGATTAATAAATAATTACGAATTGCAAAATCAAATTTAACGACCGTTATTTCCTTAAGAGGTTTCTCTACAGTACGGTTTTGAATAGTGCTGCATTGTCATTAATTCGTAAAATGTCAATCAAGCGCTAAAGTTGTCCATTACTGGTACATTTACCTTAGTGTTATCGGTTGCTTATTTCGTCTGCGAAAATTCTCGAAATACAAAATGACTCATTCAATTTGGTGGATCTAATTGTTGAATATATACGGTATAGCTTAAAATTAGTGTCAATATTGAGAATTCAAAATAACAGATCCAGTACGCCAGGATACGTTGTTTACTGATTTCGAATATCATATAGAATAGATGTTTTAGGGCATCTAATTTAAAATCTATGTTTTCATTAGGCGAATTTCAAATTTAGTAAGGAGTTTTTTTGACGTCTCTTCTTAGTCAAAATTAATTGCTAAACAGTATCATAAGGCAGAACGACTGCGATGCTTATATACAGCTTAAAAAGGCTTTTAGACGCGACAAGAGAAAGACCATTGAAGATCTGGCAAACAAGGCAGAATCTGCGGCTTACCTTGGCGATATGGGTTCACTATTTAAAATCATGAAACAGTTGACGAACAGGAATTTCACCGCAAACCACCTGGTGAGAGATGTCAACGGAACTCTCCTTAATATGAGTGCACACCAGTTGCGGCGATGGAAGGAATACTTCTCTGATATTTTAAACATCTTGCCACAGGAAGATATTCCAGAAACAGAACAACTGCCAAACATCCAACCGCAACAATTCTCTATTAGAGACGATCCCCCAGATATGGAAGAGATAGTTTCCGCCATCCGGTCAATGGCGGGAAGGAAAGCTCCAGATGTAGACGGACTACCAAACGAACTCCTCAAAGCGGACCCGGAAATAACAGCCGATATACTCCTCCCACTCTTTACTGAGGTGTGGAATGAAAAAAGATATCCGACTGAATGGAAGGAGGACGTCATTGCGAAAATTCCGAAGAAGAGTGACATTCGGAATTGTGGCAATTGGCGTGGTATATGTCTTTTTACTGCCGTATCAAAAATTATGGCTAAGGTAATTCTCAATAGGATTAGTGATGTCGTCAAGAGTACTCTCGAAGTTTATCAGGATGGATTCGGATAATATTAGAGCAGTCAGCCGAAATGAGTTCGCCACTACATCCCATGTTTGTGGACTTCGAGAAGGCTTTCGACAGCGTTAAGCGAGATTACATATAAAATGCTTAGCGTAGGAGAGGTATTCCAGATAAGGTCATAGCTATGATTAAAGAATCCTACGAAGATGCAAGGTGTCGCGTTTTGCATAGAGGAGAGCTGTCCAAGAGCTTCCCTGTGCGAACAGGTGTCAGACAAGGCAGCATATTATCAACAGCCTTGTTTCTGGTGGTAATAAATGACATCTTGAAAGCTGCACTGGAAGGTGGGGAAGATAAAGGTCTTCAATGGTGACTATTTAACATCTTAAGTCACCTTGATTATGCTGATGACGTGTGTTTGCTTGCACATACCCGTTCGGACTTAGAGTCAAATGTTCGCTCGTTGCATTCTAAATGCAAAGAGGCGGGACTGAAAATAAATGTGCGTAAAACCAAGTACATGCACATGGGCTCGAACGCAAGCACACCGATTGTTCTTAACGGACAGGATGTAGAAGAGGTGCAAGATTTTTGCTATCTCGGAATCATGGACGGCGGAGCCGAAAAGAATGTTGAGGCTCGACTAAATAAAGCTCGTCAGGCCTTCGGTATCCTTTCCCCTTTCTGGAGGTTAAGAGAGATCTCCCTTCGCACGAAACTGCGAGTTTTTGACGCATGCGTCAAATCCGTGTTGTTATATGATTGTACTACGTGGAAAGTGACCGTTCGACTTACCAAGAAACTACAGACTTTCGTAAACCAATGCCTCCGACGCATTTTAGGAATATTCTGGCCAGAAGTGATCTCCAACGACGAACTTTGGAGTACAACTGGCCAGACTAAAATAGGTATTGAGATTCAAAGGCGGAAGTGGCAGTGGATCGGTCATACTTTGAGGAAACCAGAGCGAAACATCGCCAAACAGGCTCTGGGTTATAATCCTCAAGGTAGACGTCGGGTTGGTCGACCATGTAACACATGGAAGCGAGAAGTTGAGTAGGAGGCCAGAGGAATAAACAAGTCCTGACAACAGCTTAAGGTCGATGCTCAGGATCGCGCCTTGTGGAAGCGAGTTGTTTCTGTCCTATGCCCCTATAGGAGGTCTTAACAGGAATTTGATTGATTGATTTGATTGATCATAAGTCTGCCTCCATACACTAAATTTGATCACTTATAATACTTTGAAGCAATCATTTCTGATAAAACTTTTCAGTTAACTGCAAAAGTCCATTGCAAATATAGACAAGAAGCATGAAATACAAATTTTTAAGGATTTCTTAGATTATTCAAACAATTTGTACTAATAGTAAAAGAACAAAAACCAACAAGATTACAATAAGTCATTTAATAAACGCGAGAAAACAACAATAACTAACAAAAGTACTGACACTACACCTTTAACATATATAAAAAAGGACAAACGAAGACACAATCTGTTTCCGAACATGTGGTTCTAATGATGTTGTCACAAACAGATTATTTGAAAATCCTTTAAAAGGGGTAAAACCCTGAAACAATTTGAATTTATGGTACTGGTATACACGAAAGCGAGTGGCGCCACGGAGTTAATGGTTTGTTTGTCGTTTATGTTTTAGATTTTGCCACAACTTCAGGAAAACACACACGCATTATTATCCAGCTTGTATGTATATTAGTCGAGTGAAATCTGTAAATTGAATTAGTTGGAATTTATATACACGGTCACAGACCCATATGACTCGAAAATTTAATTTAAATCAACTCCTGGATTTTATATGATTTTAAACAACGATTAGAATATTTATTTTGAAACGTAATGTGATAGATTCTTTTAGATCTTGGTTTCTGTTTATACATTGACTTGTTTGTGCTTATGGAGCATAGTTAGTAGTAGTACTAGTAGTAGTAGTACTAGTAGTAGTAGTTCATCCGTTTGAAGTTGTCTACTCAATAAATAAGAAGAAGTAACATCATAATTGAATTTGCTTTTATAAACAGCAACAAATCAAGCAACAATGGAACAAAAGAGAAATATGCCAATGTACTACGCTAGTATATACACTTTGTTGTAGCAAGAAATTGCAGTAGTTTTGTCACAATAATCACAAGGATACACATGGGACATAAACATCGTATGAGCAATACTTGTAGCATCAAAAATATCATAAAAACATAACAGAATTATGATTGGGCTCAAAGCCCAATCATATGATACTCTAGATGAGATGGAAAAGACTTTAATATCATCTTAAATTTTTTCGAATAGTGAATAGAGACTTTTGCATGGGAGGTTGTATAAATAGAGGGGGAGGTTGGTATTTTTCGTATATAACACCGAACATGGTATGCACAATGTTTTTTGCTGAATTTAAAAATTTTAGTTTTCATTGTTTTTAAAGAAATTGGTCATAGTTTTACTGAAATTGGGGCGTTTCTATGTGAGGTGGCAGAGGAAGTGGAGCGTTTAAGATGATTTTGAAACTGCTTTATCACCATGCTTTAGATTCAATTTCAAAGTCGATAGCTCTTATATACTTGAAGGAAAAATGCTTTTCTTCAATTTATAATACAGATATTTGTATGGGAGGTGGTAGAAGGATAATTTTTTCTAACACTTATTTTACTTATTAAGAAACAAATTCTGGCAAAATTTGAAGTTTCTACTTTTGTACTAGTTTGAATGGAAATCGATAAAATGCATTTAACAAAAATTATGCATTTGTATGGGAGGGGGTAGAAGGAGTGTACGGATCAAAACAAATTTTTTTCACATTATTAATTTTTATATTTGTATACTTTATTCAAAATATCAAGTTGATAGCTTTAACAGTTTCGAAGAAAAATAATTTAATTTAAATTCCAAAATTTCGTGAAATGTGTATGAGAGGGGGTAGAAGGAGTGAGGTAAAGTTAATAACTATTTTTAAAATAAATTGCAATCAATTAAAAAATTTTGACAAAATTTCGTCTTTTCACCTTTACTAGTTTCAATGAAAATCGAAAATATGTATTTTTTTAAATTGTCCATTTGGATGGGTAGAAGGAGTAAGGGGATCAAGTCAATATTTCGTGATATTAATGAAATTTATACCATAATACTTTGACTTAAATTTCAAGTTGATAGCTTAAATAGTTTTAAAGAAAAACCAATTTCTTTATATTTCGAAATTTCATGAAATTTGTATAGGAGGGGTTAGAAGGAGTGGGGGGATGTGGCCCATTCACGAACATAAAGTTACTTTTTTGCTAAAAATGACACACACAAATTTTTAGCACTATAGCTCAAAGCTTACGAGAGTTATGCTGTAGACAGACGCACAGACAGACAGACGAGGTTTTTGAGCGATAACAAATATTTCTGTACCCTTGGCGGCTCTGTGCGAGCGTTATTTCTTAGCGTTACAAACGGTAAGGCAAACACAATATACTCTCAGATTTCATCTAGCAACCGATAGAAAGCAACCCTCCGGAACTTTCAAATATATAAAAATTCGAATTCTAGATTTTACGATTCCACGAAGAAACATTAATTGTGACCATTTTAGCCCCAAGAGCAGTACGTCACCCTTACTTAGGCTTCATTACTACATTATTTTTCCAGATATAGTACTAGTATACTTAAAGAAATTTTTTTTTAAGCTAAAATTTCCGAAATTTGTCCACCTAAATATCATGCGAGAGGAGGATATTCGAAATTGCCATATACCCTGCCCACTAATTAAAAAAAGTTTTGGACTATTTTTGTTGAAAGTTTTTATATTTGACTTGTAATATATAACATGCGTTCGAATTCTGATATTTGTGATCAGAATTGTAACATTATCATGACAAATTTGTCATTAAAATTGCAATCCTTTGTTAATTTTTTTACGAATCTATAAAAAAAATTTCCAAAAACAATTCCCTAAAATTTACAAATTTAATCATCAGCCATTTCATAATAATTATTCACCATATTTTTAACAATCATCATTTTTATTGTATAGATGAAATCTGAGAGTATTATAAGTTTGCTTCAAAGTTTCAACGCTATAAAAGGTTCACAGAAAAAAATTAATGACAAAGAAGTTCATATTATCCGTCCGTTTGTCTGTCTGTCCGTCTGTGCGCTCTCTAACATGATCACGCATTGACCCAGGAGGTTAAAATTTTGAACACGTCGTACTTGTCGAATATTTAAGATCAAATTCGAGAACGGACTGAATCCCTCCACCCCTACTACCACATCCCATACAAAAATAATTCATTTTCAAATATTAACATTAATCAAATTTTCTTGGAAACTTTAAAAGCTAGTAATTTGAAATTTAAAATATAACATTTTTATCATAAATCTGATCTATTGTATAATAATCTCTCCACTCCTGCCACTACCTCCCATACACACCGCACTTTTTCATGAAATACTATATGCCAATTTCCTCAGTACATTTATAATATTTATTGAGCTCAAATTTCGTTATGTATACTTAATTTTCATTATTATTAAGAACGAAAAAAAATTAACTGATTAACTTTACTCCTTCTCCCCTATAATGTGACACATTTTCACAACCTTACAAAAATCGATTTTCTTAAAAAGTATGAATCTTGCTGGTTTAAAATTAAAAAGAAATAACAGTTATTTCTTAAAAAATTAATAAGAAGCCTCCTTCTACCACCTCCCATACAAACTGCATAATTTCACTAAATCTAATAAACTCATTTTCACGGTACCTATTTAATTTTTGAAGTTAAAATTTTGTACAAATCATTTTTATAGCTACTGTAGCATGATGTGATAAAAACTAGTTCAATGCTGTCACCCCTTCTACCACTCCCCATACAAAATTTCTTAAAACCACACAAACTTTTGTTTCATCTAGAGTATTATATGATTGGGCTTCACGCGCGATCGTAGTCATGTTATGTTTTTCTCACATTTATGTTGTAATTTTTTTTCAAATGGTTCCATCAATTCAAAACATTTTTCGTGATGCCACATGCGTCGCTGAAATCTACCAATCGAGGTGTAGGTCCTCATATAAACCACATTTAATCAGCCTAATGAACTTCATCAGTTCAAGGGACCGGAGAAGTACTCTCCGAAAATTTGTCTTTTTTTTAGCAATGGCTGAGGAAATGCGTTATGATCTCATCCTCCTTACCAACGCCTCTGCAAATGTTATCGGTTGTAACGCGAAGTCTTCGAGCGTGTTTCTTAAGAAGACAGTGGCCCGTGACTATACCTAATAGTGTCCGTAGGCAGTTTCTATCGAGTCTCAATATTTTCATTGATTTCCCTCTATTAAAACCACCCCATAGCATCTTCGTGGTATTACACGTGTCGCTTTGTAGCCGTTTGAGATTTTCCCTTTCCTACATTTTTTGGAGTAAATTATCTTAATGACTCTCAAGGCAAGACCAACATTATCCGTTTTCTCAACGGTTGCAGCGGCAAAACCGTTCCTGGCCAGCCTGTCCGAAATTTTGTTTCCAGGTATATCCCGATGACCCGGAATCCAACAAAGTCTCGACGTGCAGGTTTTCCCCAATTCTTCCAACATGTCCACACGATTGTTGAAGCATCTTGAATTGCAGTTGTACGCGGAGAGTGACTTCAATCAAGCTTGGCAGTCAGAGTGAAAACTAACTCGCTTACAATTTACTCCTACAAGTCAGGCCAGTTCTGCGCCTTTCGCAATAACCTTTACCTTCTGTTAGAAAAACGTGGCATCTTCACCTGGAGATTTGCAGATAAAGGTTTCCAGAAAAGATGCCATAATCTTCTCCATCTCTCATTTTCAAACCATCGCAATCTCGTCATTTTGCAAGACTTGATTATCAATCCATTGCTACCTATTTGGTAGAGTGACTTCATAGTACTTTACATTGTTAGTATTGTATCACTTCTAAGAGTTGGGAAAGAAAATTCCTTTTCCATACGCTCAAGGATGGTGTCATGAGATTTTTTTAAATTGGTCTCAAGCCATGCGCCAATGATTTCAAGTCTCACTGCAGTAACGCCTGTCTTCTCCAGAATTACAGTATTCAGCGGGAGCAGACCCAAAATGGCTTCCAGTCCTGCTGTGAACGTTGTACGCAATGCCCCCGTTATGCAGGCAAATCTCTGAATGTGACTCAATTGATGATAGATATTTTTCAGTTCGGTAATTTCTCACCATAATAGCGCACAGTATGTAATAATTGGTAGTATCAATCCACCTTTCCATATTTGGCTTCAGTTCCATTCTCGCTAAAAGATTTTTTTACATATGAAGAAGGCACTATTTACTCTTTTTCTTACAACGACTCTACAGCCCAATTCGGACCGTGGTCTCCTGATATTCAGGTTCCTTAACATTTTTCATTACTTATTATGGAAGGGTTGTTAGTTCTTCGCATAACCCTCTTTCTACGAATTTTTTATTTTCGTAGATTGAGGTGACTAAGTAAGCAATGTGCTGGAATTACATATTGCGCCGACCGGGATTTGAACTCACGACCTTCGCATTACAAGACCAACACGCTACCCACTAGGCTACACTCTAGCTAGGAATTATTTGCTTTCCTAATTCTTTCTTCAACATTCAGTCGTCATCTGAATTTGCTGTTCAACATGATTCCCAGATAAGTTACCCTTTCTGAAAGGCTTGGACCAACTCCCCAATGGATAGCAAATTGAAACTTTCTATACGTCGGTTTCTAGTAATGAGTATGTGCGTGGCATCTAAATTTAATGCACTTTTCATCAGTTTGCCTAAAGTTGAAGGGTATTTGAAATCCATAAAAAAGTAAGAGTCGAAATTTATCACGATCACAATTTTCCTTTATTTTATAACATGCGAAACTAAAAATTGGTAGAAAGTCCTTGCATTATACATTTTTCCCAAATTATAAAAATAGTTCCGAGAAACAATAACTTCAAGCCATATTTACTTCATAAATTGCATACATCTGATAAGCAGATGTATTTTTGTTTTCCTATTTAGCCGTTATTTACAAGTCCTCATCCGTTTTTGACTAAACACTTGAGAGTAAATTTGAAAGGCCTTTTTATATTGTTATACGAGCATTTAATGTTTGAACAAAGCCTATCAGAGAAAAATGCCGTACAGGATTTATCGTTTAAAATCAATTTATCTGGTATTTGTTTAAAGGCTGATTTATATATTTTTCAAGCATAGCTATACGGTATTCATGCATAAATCGTGTTAATATAATTCGAACTGATTTCATATTCGTAGGGTTCAGAGGAATAAATTGCATCGCCACAAACCGTCCCAGCCCAAAATGATTTTGAATTGGCATGGAGCTAGCTAATTTATTTTGAAAAAGTTTCTTATATCATCGTCTTTTTCGCGCCTAAAATTAACCCAAACAATTTCCCTCTTTATCAACATAAATGAAAATCCAATTATCTACCAGTCCCATGTTATTCTGTATATTTTAATGCCGGCGCTAAATCATTTGCGAAAAACCCTAATAAAGGTAAAGACAAAAAAACCAAATCCCATTTAAATTCATTCATTAATTTCCCATAAATACATGGAAATTCCATAAATTTTTACGATACTCATAAATAGGATGCCATCTTTCTTCTAAGCCACTCCGTGTAGACTCGAAATTCGTAATCGCTTTGCCAATAAACCCAATAACCCTTCGACTCAATAATTCGAAAAGGGACCTATCTCGCTCTCTCTCTTACTCTCTGAATAACAAACTTTCATCTGTTCAAATAACCATAAAATGGAATTTTTCATCTAAGGATATCAATAAAACGTGGTTTTACCGCAAACGATCTTTTTTTCCCAATCGAATGTATCACATACACTTTCCAGATTCGTAACATATGTGAATTTATAGGGAAACGAAAATTTCACATACGCACCCATACAGATGTGCGTGCCGGCCAATTATGGGCCGTGACATATGAGATCCTCCAGATAAAGGTATTCCCAGAACCGAACATATAAAACTCGGATTCCGTCCGGTAAAGGCATCACATTCGAGATAACCTCCGTACAGTTAACTTGAACAGTTCAATAACAATGAGTGCTCTACAAGTGTTTAGCGTTGTTTTGTTTCTTACAGCGACCCCGATTTACGGACTGTATCCTTTGGAGGACATTATTAGGTAAGTTTTTAAAACTTGTGACGATTTGGACGAATTAATTGACATCAATTTTGTTACAGGAGCTACGAAAAAGAGTATGGGCTTGTTTTCGACGTACCGGCAGTTCTATCGAATCACTACGAACGTGAGCAGTCTTCGATAATAGCGAGAAATGTCCTTCAGTTGGGTATTAATATCGGATCACGAGTTGCGATGGAGAGCTACGATGGAGCTCAAATCTATTCACCACTAAGTATTGCCAGTGCTTTGTCAGTTCTCATGCTGGGATCCAATGGTGCTACATTCAAGGAGTTAATGGGTGTTTTAACGGACCATAAGGACTCGCAATTTATTCAAAACCCACATAAGCTACACGAGCAATTCGGTCGAGCTCTTGACGATCTAGCGAAGACTTCGCCCATGAAAGATAAAAGGTAATTTTGAAATTAATTCACCCTCGAGAAAACCTTACTAATACTTTTACTTTCTCCGGAACAAAATAGGAGTTCGCATTATCGGCAGGATCCATACAGAGCGAATTTGGCCAATGGACTTTTTCTGCAGGATGGAATCACTCTACGTCGAGACTTCAAATCATCGGTCCAATCGATTTACAAAGCTGAATTATCGACATTGGATTTCCAATGGAATTCCGAACGGGCACGCGGATTCATCAACAATTGGGCCGAGAAGAAAACGAATGGAAAAATTCAGGATTTAATTCCGGGACCCATACCGTTCGATACGAAAATGATAATCGTAAGCGCTCTGTACTTTCGCGGACTATGGGAAAATTCTTTTATGAAACGAGCTACAATGAAGAGGAATTTCTATCCGGACGGAATCCATTCGAAAGCGATTTCAGTCATGATGATGTCTACCACCGGAATGCTTCCCTATTACGAATCCATTGAACATGGTAAGTTCGAAATAAAGAATTCTGTTTGACATGCATACCTAATAACTATTTTTTTTTTTTTATTCAGCATGCTCTATAGTTGGACTACCGTACAAGGGTAATCATGCAACAATGTTTCTAATACTGCCCCACGATTCGAATCGACAGAAGCTTATCGAACTACAGACCGAGTTGAGTGCCAATGTTATCGACGACATGATATCTCGTATGGAATTGCGGAATGTCCTTGTTTCGATGCCGAAAATGCATCTGAAAATTTCGATAAATTTGAAACAAACTTTAAGCGACATGGGATTAAGCTCGTTATTCGATAGTGAGGAGTGTGATCTGTCCTTGATGGCCACGGAGGATTCGAGCAAGGAACAATCGTTTCGGCATCAGAAGCAACTTCTGTTCTCGAAAATTGATGATTTCAATGAAGCTCCAGTTCGTTACGAGGTGAACAGGATACGTCGAAGAACTCGTCAACAAAGGATAAATGCTGCGAAAAATTTAGATAATTTAAGGAACTCCGAAAATCTAGAGATACCGGACATTTATGTTGATGATATCATGCATAAGCTCGATTTAAATATTAACGAGAGTGGGGCGGAAGGTGCAGCAGCGACAGCATCGTCCTTGTTGCGTGCTGATTTTGATGATGTTTTTCTAGCTGATGCACCTTTTCTCTTATTGATTCGACACAATCCAACGGCCTTACCGCTTTTTTATGGAGCTGTTTTTGATCCGAGGGGTTAGAGAGTCTTGGAATTGAAGTCGATCTGTGATCGAGCTTAAACAAATCGAACTTAGGAAGAGAAAGGTTTTGTTAGAGTTGTCTTCATCTTTAAAAGATTGGACGTGCTTTTTTCTTACAGATTAAATAATAAACAATGGATGACCAAATTTAATATTAAATTAGATTTAATAAATTTTGTGATATTAGTTAATAAGAGTAAATATAAATCAGAAAAAAAATATGCGTCACTAATTTCGAATATGATATCAAAAATTCGATATCAAAAATCCTAATATTGCAAAGTGATTTCGATGGTTGTGTGGTTCTTGAAGTACAATGACAACTCGAAACGATACACATATGATTCCCTAAGCAATTCGACACTAGAATTTGGTGCTCGATTCGAGTTACATAGTTTTACTTTTGATTTCGAAATAAATATGACAATTATATTAGGTTTCTGCCAATGAAAAAATATTTAGCCATTAATTTTTAAGGAAAACTGTTTTCTCTGACTTCCAAAGATTTTCTCACATTACCTTCAAGAAGCAAGTAGCAACAAAATAATGCTTGACGACAATATTAATTAAACTTTTCTAATGAAGAAGAACCATTACTTAACATGTCTGTTAAATTTCAGAAAATAAATAGAAAAATCATAGAAGAAGATCCCGGAAGGGAACAAGAGTCTTTAAGTCGTTGGCAGGCAATCTGTGGCAACAGATCTACTAAACTACGCTCCAAATAATTCATAAAAGACAGAGCAGTCAATAAATAATTCTTCTTCTACACTGCTTCACTAATACATTAAGATTTTTGTAGAGCGGAGATTCTATTACCAAAATAATATTTCCTTGTTATTAGAAATAACTACTCGAAAAAATTATTCCACCCCGTGTAAACTGGGGCGGAATATTTTTTTCGAATAATTTTTCATGGAAATTCCGCGTACCCTATTTCATTATCAACATGTATAGGTAGGTAAGTTCATATTAAACAGCGAATACGTTTCTTAACTTTTACTTAGCTGCGTGAAGGCTAAGAAATTCCCACATTTAAAACGTTGAGTTCTACAATATTTAGGTAGGTTTAAGAAAAAATCATTCTTTTACACAAGAAAAATCCCAGGTAAAAATAACACGATAATTAGAAGATTATCAAGGGCTTACATTTCGGTAATTCCAGATGGGAAGTACTTTCTTAAAGCAATTGTACCTATTTCAGTTTAGTTTTTTAGGTAATATCCGAAATGTGATTATAGATTTATTAGATTATAAAATAATTAATTTTCGATAATACATAATACTGACTTTTAATTTTCATCATCAGGACTTGTTAATTTCTCTTGCCTCTTCACCAACTGTTTGTTTCCATGTGCTAAGAGATAATCCGATTCGATGTTTCAATTGGGGTTTATAATTCAGAGACTATTAAGAGAAGTTTCGCTCAAGCTTCGTTAAAATGTGGCCGGTCCACTACCACTTTCGCCTTAAAATCTCTATTCCTATCTTAGTCAGTCCAGTGGTGATCAAAACTTCATCGCTGAAGATTACTTTTGGCCAGATTATCTTCAAAATGTGTTGATAAGTCTTACATTTTACTTTATTATTCTAATAATAAAGTGTTGTGATGGACTTGGAAAAAAAAATTTACTTCTCCGAAATTTTTTTTTTTTGCGTTTCATAACTAAATTAGCCTAAAAGTGCGAAAAACTGTCCGTCTGAATGCCGTGCGCCTTCCGCCGTACGTGTACGCTCAGAGCACATTAACTTCCAAACCCTTCAAGATAGAAAGTTCATTTTTAGGTGAATGTAGATGAGTTCTGATCTCTGGCGCACTCCAATTTTGGGTGGTTTAATGGTTAGGGGGAGGGAGGGGGGAGGGGCAGCATTCGAACCAAAAATTAAGAATTCAAATATCTCAACTATAGTTCTAGCTAGGGAACTGAAAATATAGAAAGAAAAAGAGAGGTTAGTATAGAGGGGGTTGTGGGACAAACCCTAAAAATAATTTAATTTTTTTTATCCACTGGAGTCAGAAAAAGGTGGGCTAAAAACAAATTGTCGGCCTTGACTATATTAAAATTACCATAAAAAACTAATTAAGGACCAATAAAGTGGCGTACAGGACCACTTAATAATCAGCTTATAAAGAAACCAATTATTGCAAAGGGGAGGATCTGGGGTGAAAAGAAAACCATTTAAAAATTAATATCTCGACTATCCCTTAAGTTTGAATTGAAACTTGGAATGGAAATTAAGCTGAGTAGCTAGTGGAATATGAGAAAAATATAATTTTTGCACATTATAGAGGAGAGCTGTCCGAGAGCTTCCCTGTGCGAACGGGTGTCAGACAAGACTGCATATTATTAACAGCCCTGTTTCTGGTGGTAATAAATGACATCTTGTAAGCTGCACTGAAAGGTGGGGAAGATAAAGGTCTTCAATGAAGACTATTTAACATCTTAAGTCACCTTGATTATGCTGATGACGTGTGCTTGCTTGCACATAACTGTTCGGACTTAGAGTCAAATGTTCACTCGTTGCATTCTAAATGCAAAGAGGCGGGAGTGAAAATAAATTTGCGTAAGACCAAGTACATGCATATGGGTTCGAACGCAAGCACACCGATTGTTCTTAACAGACAGGAAGTGGAAGAGGTGCAAGATTTTTGTTATCTCAGAAGCATTGTCAGCATAGACGGCGGAGCCGAAAAGGATATTGAGGCTCGGCTAAATAAAGCTCGTTAGGCCTTCGGTATCGTTTCCCCTTTCTGGAGGTTAAGAGAGATCTCCCTTCGCACGAATCTGCGAGTTTTTGACGCATGCGTCAAATCCGTGTTATTATATGGTTGTACTACGTGGAAAGTGACCGTTCGACTTACCAAGAAACTACAGACTTTCGTGAACCAATGCCTCCGACGCATTTTAGGAATATTCTAGCCAGAAGTCATCTCCAACAACGAACTTCGGAGTACAACCGGCCAGACATATATAGTTATTGAGATTCAAGGCGGAAGTGGCAGTGGATTGGTCATACTTTGAGAAAACCAGAGCGGAATATCGCCAAACAGGCTTTGGATTATAATCCACAAGGAAGATGTCGGGTTGGTCGACCATGTAACACATGGAAGCGAGCAGTTGAGCAGGAGGCCAGAGGAATAAACAAGTCCTGGCAACAGCTTAAGGCCGATGCTCAGCATCGCGCCATGTGGAAGAGAGCTGTTTCTGTCCCATGCCCCTATAGGGGGTCTTAACAGGAATTTGATTGATTTGATAGTAGTGGGAGGAAACGGGGAGTATTTCAAAAATGATGCACTTTTTAAAATTTCAAACCGCTATATCTTAAAATCCAATACAGATATTAGGTTGAAATTTTGTCTGACTGTAGAGGTCTTCGGCCTTTATTTTTGGTTTGAAGTTGAGGGGTGTAAGGCAAGGGAGGTGGTGAGCCAAAACGTCGAAACCTTTCATTAATTTTTTCAGCCTATAGTAAAAGATACAAAGTTCAAATTTTGCATGTGGATGAACCATTTAATGTACACAAAGAAAAAAGTAATAATTTGAACCAAAACCGTTTTATACCAAATACCAAAAAAAAAAAATAACTCAAAATTTTAGATTGAAATTTTATGCTACTAACTCGAAAATTTGTGATATTCATTTTTAAAAAAAGATTAAAAGCTCAAAATATTAATTGGTTGAGTACCTTCAAAACTCTTTCCCCATCTCATACGAAAGTATTTTTTCGACCATTTTTAAGAAATCAATTATCAGCGAACCCTTTAAAGTTATCAACTTAAAATTTTGTACAAACACTTTTTAAAATATTTACAATAAAATTTCATGGAATGTTTTAAAATCTCTAGCCATTCTACCCCCTCTCATACGAAAGTAAGATTTCGACGAATTTCAATAAATCAACTAGTAACCAGCAAATTAAAAGCTACGAACTTTGGGCAAACACCTTTCAAGACAAACGAAATAATACTGCATCACAAATTTTACGATTTCATCAACTCCTCTACCCACTTCCCTACAAATCTATGGTTTAAAAAATATCAAATACATCGAATTACATGGAAATTACTTCATCTATAGAACTAACATTCAGTACAACAAATTTTGAACGAGATTCAAGCAATCAATTTAAAAAAAAATTACAACATTCAGCCATCACACCCACTCACATGAAATATTGATTATATCTATTGGAGCTATTGATCGTAATTGCAGTTAAGAATTAAATAATTGAAAACAACCCCTACTCCATTCACTTAGCTTATCCACCCTAAATTGCATATTGAATTTCCACGCATCCTCAAATTGTCTCAAGAATAATAAAAGTGCATCCGACTCGTCGCAGATATTTTATACTCTAGATGAAATCTGAGAGTATTATAAGTTTGTAACGCTAAGAAATAAGGCTTGAAGAAAAAAATGAATGACACATGTATTCACTCAAAAATCTTAAAATCGGATGTCTATCCGTCCGTGTTCTCTCCAGCTCGAGAACGCGTTGAGTTAGCAAGTTCAAAATTTTGTACACGTTGCTTTTGACAAAAAAGTCAAGACAAGTTCGTGAATCTATTAATCGGAAATTTGGAATATAATTTTTGTATCATGATATCTATCTACGTTAAAAAATTATTGGAATTCTCTCACTACTTCTGCCACCTCCCATACAAACTGCACATTTTAATTAAATACTATAACCAGTTTATTCAGTACGTTTAAAATTTATAGAGCTGAAATTCTGCACTAAATCTTGTGGCCTATTTAATACATATGTATAATAGATAAGTACACCCCTAAGCGTATTAGTACTAAGTTATCTTGTCCCCCGCTAATGGATAAAAGTCTTAGAATATTACGTAACAACAGGAAATGGTATAAATCTAAACCAGTCGAGGATCATACTGCATTTCTGCATCTGCGCGAATAATTCGATGTTAGTGAAAAGGAAACTATAAAACTCCATAACCTTAAAATAGTTAGCAACTTGATTGATCGCCCTGAAATGTTTTGGCAACACATTAATGACAAACGCGGTACAAGTGGCTATTCGGCTTCTATGAAATTTAGTGATTGCTCATCTTCTGATCCTGAAGAAATCGCAAACCTTTTCGCTAACCACTTTGATTCCAAACTTACCAAACCTTTCAAGTTTGATCCTGGTAAATTTTCTCATATACCTTACCAGGATCCGAAATTAACTAACATGATCCTGACTATTGACCAAATAACTTCTGTACTGCTTGATCAAAATTTTCAGAAAGGTGCTGGACCTGATCTCAATCGCCTCTACTTTACCACGATTAATGCGTCCCTTCAGCAAACCATTTTTTCTATATGTATGTTTTAAAGTCTGGAGATAGATCTGACATTCGTAATTACTGAGAAATAAGCATTTTATTATCTATTGGCAAGATTTTCGAAAAACTGAGTACTATTAGAAATCGTAAGTCCTTTTATTCATTCTTGCCAACATCGCTTCTTAAAGGGTAGGTCAACTGTTTCCAATCTTTTGGAATATTCTACGTTCATTAGACAAAAAATTTGTAAAAGTAAACAGATTCTGTGTATACAGATTTTTCAATCGCTTTTGATATAGTGAACTACGGTCTGCTTCTACTCAAGATAGAGCATTATGGAATCAGCGGTATTTTCTTGAAGTGGTTGAAGTCTTACTTGGCGGATCGTACCTCTGGCGTTCCCCAAGGTAGCATATTGGGTTCCCTTTTATTTATAATTTTTATTAACGACGTGCCATTACTTTTAAACGAATGCAACTTATCCTTTTATGCTCATGACTTAAAAAATTTCAGAACTATCGAATTAGATCAAGATTGCATCATATTGCAAAGCAATATTAATATTTTGTCTGAATGGTGTTGGAATAACCCTATGCAATTGAATGTTACTTAATGTACAGTAATAAGCTTTTCCAGAAAAAAGTCTGACACTTTTCGTTTGGTCTATAATATTAACAATGAAAATTTAAAACGTGTCTCTCAAATCAAAGATGATATATGACGATTCGTTGTCTTTTAAATCTCATATAGATAAAATTTCAAACAGTGGTACGGCTATGCTAGGTTTCATCTTTCTTCTGCTACCCTTGTTTTCGATTTG
Organism: Chorisops tibialis; assembly: GCA_963669355.1. Lineage (NCBI taxonomy): Eukaryota > Metazoa > Arthropoda > Insecta > Diptera > Stratiomyidae > Chorisops > Chorisops tibialis. The sequence goes on from OY770262.1 coordinate 315,722,368, forward strand.
ATTAAGTCCTTTCTCGCCTTATATTTGTTGACAACCGTTTTAATTTTCGAGACAACATGATCTTGAAAATTGAAACTTATCCCACCGATTGCTCCATTAAGAACTTCAATTTGCATTCGAACTGCTTTAATAGTTCTGTAAGCAGATAAAATAATGGTTAAATTTAAGAAATTATTTGTAATATTTAAAGGTCTTAATTTTAAGTCCTTTTAGATTTGATTTTCATTGTTAATATTTATTGTAAGGAATGGTTCAAACTTTTTTCATATGTTTAGTATTAAGATTGTTGTTAATTATATCTTTGTTAAATAAACTTAGCTTGTCTACCTACATTTAGTAAAAAAAAATTAAAATTATTATTTTTAATTATTAATCAGATCGAACAAATTAGACGATTACTTGCTCTGTACCCCCTCCTATACCATATAACACAATTTAAAAACTTTACAAAAAGTCGATTTTTCTGAAAAGTAAGAATGCTACTGATCTGCAATTTAAATCAAGTGAAATGCATAACGTTCATAGTTATTTCTGAAAAATTCATTAAGAACTCCTTTTACCACCCCCCACACAAAGTGCACAAATTCAGTAAATCAAGTAGACTGATATATGCTCAGTACCTATTGAATTTTTGGAAATTAAATTTTGTATAAAACATATTTATTGCTACTCTAGCATGATGTGAAAATAATTAATTCAATGTACCCTTTATAATTTTTTTAAAATTGTCAAATTTCTCTTTAGGACTACAATTTTTTTTGGACAAAAAAGTAAGGTCAAGTTCGTCCCTTCTACCCCCTGCCATGTAAAATGACGCATTTTCGATATTTGACAGTAAACCGATTTTGAATACCCCTACTCCTTCTACCACCTCCCATACAAACGTGTAAAATATTTCGAGCTGAAATTTTGTGCGAAATATTTATTTAGAATCATTAGTAAGACCAAAAAAGTTAGATGACTCCTTTTACCCCCCTCCGATACAATATGACCCGGTTTCACAACTCCTGAAAAGCTTGAGTGCTACTGATCTGCGACAAAAAACATGTCAAATGCATAAAGTTTATGGTTATTTCTGAGAAACACACTAAGAACTCCGCACTCCTTCTACAACCCCCCATACAAACTGTACAATTTCACTAAATTCAATACACTAATTTTTTCGGTATATATTAAATTTTTGAAGCTTAAATCTATACATATAAATATAATTGTAGTGTCTGTCTGTTATTTGCTTATAAATGGCTATAAGTTAGTTTTTTGAGCTACTTTAGCACTAACTAAGCATAAAAACACATTTTTGAAATTTTTGTCTGTCTGTCTGTCTGTCTGTCTGTCTGTCTGTCTGTCTGTCTGTCTGTACGACCGCTTTTCACGCACAAACGGCTGAACCGATTGTAATGAAACTTGCACAGTTTGTTAGGTGTCCATCGGAATGAAATCTGCTTTTGGTTTCATTTCACTCCCCTCACTCCTTCTACCCCCTCCCATACAAAGTGACTAATTTTCAAAATATATATTAATCAAATTTTCTTGGAAACTATAAAAGCTATGAGTTTGAAATTTGGAATATATTATTTCTATTATAAATGCAGTCTTTTGGTATACAAATTGTCTGAGTTTCCTCACTCCTTTCACCACCTCCCATACAAACTACACTTTTTCATGAATTACTTTACACCAAATTTCTCAGTACGTGTAACTTCCATAGAGCCAAACTGTTGTATTAAATTCTTAATTAACATTATTATTAATATCGGGGAAAAATTAACCGATTAGCTTCACTCCTTCTACCCCCTCCCATACAATGTGACACAGTTTCACGACTTCACAAGAATTTGATTTTCTTGAAAAATCTGAATGTTACTGATCTGAAATTTAAAATATAGCAATGGCATGATTATTATAGTTGTTTTACAAAAAATCACCAAAAACCTCCTTCTCCTTCCACCACCTCCCATATAAACCGCACTTTTTCATGAAATACTCTAAGTGAATTTTTTCAGTACATTTAAATTTCATCGAGGTAAAAATTTGAACTTAATCCTTAATTAGCATTATTATTAATATTGGGACAAAAATTAACCGAATAGCTTTACTCCTTCTAGCCCCTCCCATACAATGAGACACATTCCACGACTATATAACAATTCGATTTTCTTGAAAAGTGTGAATGTTACAGATCTGAAATTTAAAGTATATCAATTGCATGGTAGTTATAGTTGTTTCTCGAAAAACCACCAAAAACCCCCCACTCCTTCTACCACCTCCCATACAAATTGCACAATTTGATTAAATTCAATGCACTAAGTTTCTCAGTACCTACTCAATTTTTGAAGCTTAAATTTGGTACAAAACATTTTTATAGCTATTCTAGCATGATGTGAAACAAATTAGTTCACTGCTGTCACCCCTTCTACCACTCCCCATACAAAATTTCTTAACACAGCAAAAATTTCGATTTCATCTATACATAGTATCGTATGATTGGGCTTTACGCACAATCGTAGTCCTGTTATGTTTTTAAGCTTAATGTTATTTTATTTGTTTTTTTTTTTGTTTTAATAACACCAGCTACAATTATTCACATATCCTTAACGCTCTTCAACACATATATGATCTCGAATCACGGGTTTGATTTGATCACGAGCCTGTCCCATAAAAATGAAAGTATCATGCTTTCATTCTTAATAATTCATGGTTCTGATTCCAACAATATACAAACCATTTTCTTCAAAGAGCCATTAAGGTAAGCAGATTATATATCCCACATAATGTATTACTAACTACACTCTCAAAAATTGCTTATTATTGCTATTTTTACGCGGACGAAGTCGCGGGCGTTTTCTAGTTTTCAATAAAACATTCTAATAACAATTCTAGCATGATGTGAAAAAATTGGTTCAATGCCATTACCCCTTCTACGAGGGAAGGTCAGAAATTTCGCGCAATGGAGGGGATGGACAAGACGTAGGGGAGATATTTTTAACTGGAGGTATTCTAACACTCAATAAAGGTATAAATACAAAGTTTCTGTCTATTCGAATCACTAACATTTTGGTAACCGCCAAATCAACAAGTCAATTTGAAAGAAAATGCTTAGTATGGACAAAATTGAGTTTCGTGCTGTAATGAAGCTCTTTACCAAGCAAGGAGAAACTCCACAAATCTTTTTAAAAGAAATGCCATCTGTTTACGGGGAGTCTTGAACTGGGAAAACGATGATTTATAAATGTAAATAGTCACTCGGCCAGCTGATTGAGGCCGCTTCCTCAAAAATCGTCGAAAAAGTGGAGAAACTTGTTCTCGAAGATACTCGTTTAAAGAAAAACAAATCGCAAAAATGGTTTGAGTATCAGATACAACCATTTTGAATATCCTCCACGATCATCTCTTCATGTCTAAAGTCGGTGCAAGATGGGTACCAAGAATGCTCTCAGCGTTTCAGAAAAGCATCGCCAATGCCCTACAGAAATATGGCTACGGAATATGGAACCACCCTCCTTATAGATCAGATCTGGCCCCTTCCGAATACTATTTGTTCCCAAAACTGAAGAGAAAATTTCGGGGAAAAAAATGTACCAACGATGAAGAGGTGATGTCAATAATTTCAGCCTACTTTGAAGACCTCGATAAAACATTTTTTTTAGAAGGAATTAATAAACTTTGATTTGATAAATGTATTAGGCTTAAAAGAGAATATATTGAAAAGAAAAAATAATACATTGTTGAATTTTACCCCGCGAAATTTTTAACCTCCCTTCGTACCATCTCTCATGCAAAAATTTCTTCTACTACAATGACACTACAGCCCAAATCAGACCTTGGCCTCCTGATATTCCTTAACATTTTTTATTACTTATTGTGGAAGGGTTGTTAGCCCTTCGCACAACCCTCTTTCTGCGAATTTTTCATTTTCTTAGATTGAGGTGACCAAGGTATATCCAAGCAGGCAATGTGCTGGAATTATATATTGCGCCGACCGGTATTTGAACTCACGACCTCGCAATACAAGACCAACACACTACTTACTAGGCTATACCCTAGCAAAAATTTCTTAAGATCAAAAAATATTTCTTCATCTAGAGTATCGCATGATTGGACCTTACGCCCAATTGTAGTCCTGTTATGTTTATACTCTAGATGAAATCTGAGAGTATATTGTGTTTGCCTTTGCTGTTTGTAACGCTAAGAAATAATGGTCGCACAGATCCGCCAAGGGTACAGAAATATTCGTTGTCTCTCAAAAACATCGATTCCGAGTTTCTGTCTGTCTGTATGTCCGTCTGTTTACAACATAACTCTCGAACGCTTTGAGCTATCATACTTAAATTTGCTGTGTGTCATTTTTAGCAAAAAAGTTCGTGAACGGGCCACATGTCCCCAGTCCTTCTACCGCCTCCCATACAAATTTCATGAAATTTCGAAATTTAAAGAAATTGATTTTTCTCCGAAATCATTTCAGCTATTGATTTGAAAATTAGGTGATAGTATAATGATATAAATATAATTAACCTCAAGAAATATTGACCTGATCTCGTTACTCCTTCTACCATCTCCAATACAAATAGACAATTTTCAAAAATGAATTTATTCGGTTTGCATTGCAACTAGCAAAGCTAAATGAAGAAATTTTTGTTATATTTAATTTTATTACAATTGCAATTAATTTTGGAAAAACTATCAACTTTACCTCACTCCTTCTACCCCCTCCCATACAAATTTTACGAAATTTCGGAATTTCATTACAATTAATTTTCTCCAAAACCGTCAAAGCTATCAACTTTAAAATTTGAGAAAAGTATACTATTACAAATATGATTGATGTCCAAAAATTCAGATTGATTCAGATATTCCCCCTCCCATACAAATGCAGAATTTTTGTAAATGCATTTAACCGATTTTCATAGAAACTAGAAGAAGTAAAAACTTAAAATTATGCCAGAATTCGTTCCTTAATAATTGTAAAAAAATATCGCCTTCACCTCACTCCTTCTGCCACCTCCCATACAAATTTTTGTATTGGAAGTTCAAGAAAAGTTTTTATCCTTCGAACATATGAAAGCAATCGACTTTAAAATTGTAACAAAACAATGTTATTAGGATGTTGATGAGAAGTTTCAAAATCGCCCAAAACCTTCCACTATCTCTGTCACCTCCCATACAAATGCCATAAATTCAAACAAAATTTGTTCAATTTTCTCGAAAATTATGAAAGCAAGAAAATTTAAATTCAGCATGAAATATTTTATGTACTACGTTCAGTGTTACATACAAAAATTACAAACCTCCCCCTCCGCTTTTATCACCTTCCAAGCGAAAGGTAAGTAGGTATTTCATCTAGAGTATCATAATTATGTTATGTTTTTTTTCTAAAATTAAAATATTACGTATATTCATATTATTACTAACACAAAACTTCATAGGTGTGAAATCTTCGCCTAAATAGATAAGGGAGACTGATTAGCTCATTGAATTCTTAATGACGAAGAGCAGTGAAAAATGTTTTGATGTTTTTATACGCAGTTTCATTGCGATTCTTTTCTACTTTTATAATTTGTACGAATTTGTATGGCCTTCATCTGAATATTTTAAACTTATTATCATCTCTTTTAGAGTAAAAAAATAAATCGATTATTTAATGTTCATATCAATTTTGTCTATACGAAAGACATGCCTAAATTAGTTTCTCGTACAAAAGAATAAAATAAAAATACTATAAATTTCCACTTTTCCGAAAAGGGCAAACGAAAAAGAAATTTCCTCTCTAGAGTTCAATGTCTGTATTACATCGGTCCTAGTATTGTCTTAAAATAACGAAGAAACACCGAATTTCAAATTCAACTATAATATTGTGCTGAAGGAGCAGGAAAATTGCTTTTTGAAATATTCAAAGGCCTTTGTTATGATATCCTTGTAGCTGTGGAAAGACATACGTAACCCTTGCACCTGTTTACATGAACAACGGTGTTATCCCATTTCCCCACTACAAAGCACCACCACTCCGACCGATGTAGTTGTATAAAAATAGGCGAAATATACGATTCGGCCCATGAATAGTCGAAATGAGAAAACGGAGAAGAAAAGGCGCCTTCACGCCTTAAGAAGGACCATTCACAAGAAAATATAAGGACGTGCCTATTCCTGGTTCGAGACGTGTAAATTTCCTATCTTGTATGACATCGGCTATAGAGACCCTTTTTACACATCATTTTCGAGAGGATGACGGCAGATCCTATACGAAGATGTGTGTTCACTATATCGACGGGCCAGAGAGGTGCCGAAGAAGAAAATATTCATCCTGTCAAATTATGCAAACCGAAACAATTTTCTTGATGTTATAGCGCATAAAGTTTGCGAAATATGTCAATATCGTACGGGGATGTATATGAGGTGAATATGGGAAGTAGAAAAGTCATCATGTAGGCTAAAAATGTAGTTTGCGGTTGCTGAAAGTATCAGTCAATGTGTCGATCGATTTTGATGTAAAGTGTTATTAATATGCATAAATCGCAAAGTGTTATTAATATTCATAAATATTGTTCTATCGGATATTGAAGTACGTATTCATGTAGGTTGCGTTATAAATGCGTGGAATAAATAATTTTGAATAAAACACAGGACTGTTTTGGAAGGTGCGAAAATCAATCGTAGCAAGAGTACATACAATAAGTGAAAACAAAATTCTTTAATGCATTTTTGTAGTAAAATTTTTTTCAATTAGAAACTACAAATTACAATTTTTTTTTTGTTTAATGCTTAAAACTCCCGCTTCTGATTGGCGATTCCTTTTAATAAGAACAGGTTAGTCTGGCGATGTGCTCGATTTTTGGAATACCTCCCCCTTTTTTGTTGAGATTTCCTCGAATTATCATATAACCACACAGACAGGCGTCAATATAATATTCGTAAACCCTTAAATAGTGGAAATCTGTCAGAAACTGATAATTATGTTTCAAAATTTCTTTTATTTTAGAAGCATTACAGCAATAATTATGGATAAATATTTTTAATTGATTAATGCCAATCAATTTTCTTACTTCCCCATAGTATCAATCATAAGGAAGTTAACTGTTATGAACGCAAGAAATCTTGAAATTCAGTTTTTCAGAGACCAGGATTCGAAAAAGTACCATTCGTTCCGCCTTATTTTTGTGTGGCTGTATAGTTTCTCTATGGGTCTGTGTGTCTCCATTATAACTCAAGTAAATCTCAAAATATAAAAATGGGAGTGATCGCAAAAGGTTGGTCACATTGCCGGAGAGTTCTGTTTCTGAGAATTATCGCTAATCGAAAGCAGCAGTATTATATTTTAAAATAAAAATTAAATATCAGCAAAATTGTTTATTTGATCGAAAAATGGTGCATGACAAAGTCGTTTTGACTCATCTTCTTGTTCAGTGGCACTACAGGCCACATCGGACTATGACCTCCTGACCTTCAGGTTCCTTAACATTTACTTTGTTAATATGAAAGGATTATTAGCCCTTCGCACAACCCTCTATTCACGAATTTTTTCGCAGACTGAGGTGGCCAAGATATACCCAAACAGGTAGTGTACTAGAATTATACGTCGACCGGGAATTGAACTCACGACCTTCGAATTGAAGACCAGCATGCTACTCACTATGCTATACCCTAGCGTTTTGACTCATAGCAACCGATATAAGCGAGTTTTGGGTTATATTCAAACTCAAGTCGCAGTATTTACAAAAAACTACCTGAGTGAGACTCGTGGAGCTACAACATCTCATGCGGATTTCCACAAAGCTCTGTACTAGAAACTGTATTATTGAATATGTATACAATTTGAAGACATCTCATGACTTTCAGTACCAAGACGTGTACAAATAATTAACTATGCGGATAATATAACGATCACGATGGTAGCGAAAGTGCAGAGTATCAAAAACGTAAGCACCAATGAGATTTCTAACATTAAGAACTGGCTAAGAACATTAAATCCCCAAGCGCACACTAAAAGAGAAAGTTAACGGACAAAGACCGGTCGGAAAACCACGGAAGCGCTGGGAGGATTCGATTGACGCAGACAGCAAATCACTGCTAAGATTTTCGAACTGGAGTACGCGGTCACTGAACCGAGATGGATAGAGGCGAAGTATTTGGGAGGCTTAACTCCGATTTGGGCTGTAAGTAAGTAAGAGCATCGAAACTAAGACTAGGTACACAAAAATGGAAAGAGTTCCTATTACAAGCAGAAAACAAAGAGCAAAATCGATTGATGGACAAGAGATCGTATCCCAAATCTTTATTAAATACTTATGATTGACGCAAACAGACTGCACAAAAGGAGGACAAGTGAACTCCGCTCTAAACAAAACAATGGCGAACATTGGAGGATGCAGTCAAAATTGGAGGATACTTCTTTCAAGAGTGACGTAAAATATAAGAATGCATGCTGCACCTTTATTTTTTCTACGTCACGGATAATAACTAAGGAGGTCACCCTTTAATGCAATGCACAGTTATTTCGATAAATGAATTTAGGAAGAGACTAAGGTGGAGAGAGAAAAAAGTAATGGTGGACATGTTTTTTGAAGCACCGAAGCTTATATTCTTCGCGAAATACACTAGCTGGCTATGCGTTCTAAAGTCTTGACGTTCGGGGAATGAATGCCTGCCTTTACCAAGTCGATTGATGGCCTTTCCACAAAAATGGGCGTTTGTGGTGCCTTCATTACTAGACTATCACTGACTGTGGATGAAGACTGCTTTGTACCTGCTCAGCTTTTTTCCCGTGCTTCCAGAGAGCTGGTATTATGGACCCAGTCAAACTTCTCGTCGCTCTTGCAAAATTTTCTCGTCAGAAAACAAAATGGTGCGATACTGACCATCCGCGTAATGCGCAAACAATGCTTCTAATCCTTCTATCCATTCTATCCATCTAGATATCTCGCGATCAAAAGTTGAATGTAAGCCTTATATGTAAAGTAATCAACAGCGGAAAGAACAGGTTACTGCTCCTGTAAAGTCCAGTGTTAACAAGTTTTTCGTGAGAGACCTCTGAATTTTGACGTCATTACCTCCGAAAAAGAGAGAGACAAGAGAACAAGACCAACACGTTTGCCACGTATCCCGGCGAGTCTGCGGCACCTCTTATATCTCATTCTCGTACATGTTGTTTTTGGAGCTTTTGCTCGCATTCAACTTGGACGGCGAGTGTGCGGATCATGGTCGGCGGAGCTTACTATTTTGCTTGCTCTTGTCTAATAAAAAAAAATCATTGCGAAAATGAAATGGAAATACCAGATTAAATGTTCACTGTAAGCTTGAAGGAGAGTGCGTTTTCGAAACCAAGCCGCATATTTTGGAAAGTCCTTACACTGGATATACTGTGGTCCAAACCTTGCATTAGAACTTATTACCATAAAAGTAGTGTCAGTAAAGGTACACTCCGACATTTCGGTGATGCTCGAGAGAATCGATAGAGGACGTGATCGACGAATGAGCAACGGCGCGAGCTATATATTTTGTATGCCCCAGCCTAAACTAGCATGTTGTATTCTAAGCGTAGTCTAATGTATGCCTTATTGATGGTTGCTAGGTCGTTGGGCATGAAATATTTCTTGCTTTTTCGGAAAACACCTAGACGTTTACAAGCGTCGAGGATGATATTAAAGATGTGCTGGGGGTCATGAAAGATGTTTAGAAGTGTGAAATTGTTCGAAGTGCAAAGTTATGCGCTATCAAAGGTTACATTTTGAGATAACACTGGAACATCATGTTTGAGGGATAGATGACAGGCCTATGTTTTCGTGGCGTCGAACTCTACTCTATTTTTACACTTGTATTCCAGGATTAAGTTGAGATTAGAGCTAAGTGAACTGGATGACTCCCTGCAATTGGAAGCAATGGACTGCTTGTTAGCTTCCGGCGCAAAGTCAAATTCATAGGTGCTATCTAAAGTACTGTCATCCGCAAAACTATGGATTGGATTGAGAGTAGATGACAGAAGGTCGTTAATAAAAACTAATAAAAGATTTTAAAAACAGAACCATGAGAGACGGCCAAAGTTATTGAGAAGGAGGAAGAAGTAACACCATATAATACTACTCGCATAGTGCGTAAGATCTTTTGCCGTAACCTGAACTAAAAAAGATTCATTCCAAACTCTGTCAAAATCGTTTGAAATGGTAAGTGCGAGAACTTCACCTTTACCATATTTACATATGTATGCATGAGTTTCGACGTTCTATCAACTAGACCAAAAGATCTCCCGTCGACCCTGGAGAACGGAACCCATATTGACGGTTAAGGATTAGCTAATTTTTCCCCAGACATTGAACGATTTTGCGATTGACAGCAGCTTCCATTACCTTCGAGAGTACTGAAGTAATGGCTCTCTAGAGGTAGTCGCAGGACTTGCTTTGTTTCCTTTCTTGGGAATTGACTGAACATTTGCAACTTTCTACATGCGTGGGAAGCACCCAGAAGAGTATGAAAGATTGAATAGAGAGAGGCATAGCTAAAGAAGAGGAGCACTTCCTAAGGGTAACGGAAGGAATACCATCCAAACCAGCAGATTTGCAAATATTGAGGTCTTGCAGGATCATACTAATAAGTCTCATGAAACCGGAAGAATTTACTGCGGGTAAGTTGGCTTTTTCGCTATGATTAATCACGTTACGGTTGCCATCAACTAGAGGTGGTATTGAAGATGAATGGAATTGTTAACGACCGTTTTGAGTTTACAAATAACTGGTAAGGTCTCGAGGCCTTAGGGTACTGGCTGACCTTCCGTCGAAGTTCTTGGTTATGCCCAAATTTAACACATTTTGCTGGCATTTCTTGATGCACTGAAAAGTCCTTTGTTGGCTGGTGTTTCATTGTTTTTAAATGTTTGAAGTGCTTGTTTCATGGCCTGAATGAGATCAAGGCAATCTCCAATGTCCAAGACTCCATCGCCGACTCGACTCTTTTGTGACTGGAAGATATGTAGAGCTTCATCCCCTTCAGGATAATCTCGGTGACAAGTCTGCAGGCTACATGGCAATCATTGGAATCGAAGCACAACTTTCAATAAAGGCATTGACGAAACATTTAGTGCTCCTACTGTCTCCTTTGAAATGTCAAATATTTCTTCGAAGTGTCTTGATTGTCAGCGGTGTAAGAACTACAACTGAGAAATGTGCATAAATCAGTAAATGATTCACGTTTGCAGTTGACGATGGGGATATGACAGACAGAATATTTCTCAAACTAGTTCTGCGATTTTGGTAAACGAGTAAGCTCAACAGCCAGCTGTGTTAAACTGTTTAAGGAGGCAAAAGACTCAGTATTACGTCCCAAAATCTCAGTATCCCATGGTTGAGGAATGACTAAGCCAGGCAATGCTATGAACATTTGAATTGCTCGCGATAACGATTTCAGCGTTGGACTTTGCAAATAGATAAATTCAGATCCATCCAGTTCTAATAATTGCTGGGCATCTAATACACATGTCTAGGGTGTAGCCTAGTGAGTAGCAAGTCGGTTTTATCTTATCTTATTTTACCTTGATCAGCTCAATCTACGAAATTGAAAAACTCGAAGATAAAGGGTTGTGTGAAGGTCTAACAACCCTTCCACAATAAATAATGAAAAATGTTAAGAAACCTGAAGGTCATGAGGCCAAGGCCTGACTTGGGCTCTAGTGCCATTGCAGAACTGCCTTTGGATCAGTAATTTAATTCAGATATAATTGAATTCTGGATTGGAGCAGTTACCGAAAGAGGGAACTAATTGGAAGGACACATCATCGCTAAAGCCCAATTTGAGTTGTAATGCCATTATAGAAGTAGAAACATACACAAAGTAAGCACTTTCGTCGAAAGTAATGACTTTCGTTGCATGAAAAATCAGCTTGCTCTCAAATTATTTTCCGTACATCGTAAGAAATGTGAATTCCTTCGTAGTATACATACCATAAAGCAAATTCAAAAAAGCAAGAAATCCTAATACGATTCGATTTGGATCCACAAGAATCCAACCCATTCAACAACGATTCAACGACGTACAATGAAACTAAAATGCTTCAAGCACCTAGCTCCTACATAAAATTCTTCCAAGGATAAATATATGGATATCGGCAAAGCGCTTTTCCTCCCCCATTAATCATAAAATGAAACTTGTTGATGATTTCGCTCGAAAAAAATTCAGCAACGACGACAGAAAGGAATATTATAACAAAAGCATATTTGAATCGTTTTTACAAAATTATACACTTTTTACTCCCGTAAACACATAGTAAGTCGGAAAGATAAAACAACACGGAAAAGGAAAAAAAATCGAAAAAAGGAATCGAAGAAATGTTTTTGCCGTCGGAAGTTTAAGGTGATGATTTATAGCCAGATAATTGAAGCCATCATCGCAACGTAATCGCATTTTCACACGCAACATTCTGTTTGTATGTTTACCGAACCGGAAGCATAATGTCCGCATAAACTAAACGACCTTTCCTAACTGAAAATTTCGCCAATTTTACAGACAACGAGGTGACTGATTTACGACCCATTTAATGCTCATCATAGAGTTCATCGTGAAAATCGACACATCATCCACCCCCACATAGCTACACACTCTTGACTATGGGCGAAGTTGTAATAGAAGGATAATAACAAGGTCGTCAGTGATTTTAAACCGATAAATACCACTTTAGAGATCTAACTCGGAGATTTTTACTGTCGGGTTGCTTGCAACTTTTGTCGTTGTTGGGTCGTCAGGTGAATTCGCGCAGAAATGTATATACGAAAGGATCTCTTCCATCCGGTACGGTGCACAGCTCATTCGATTCCAGGGGAGAGGATCCAGCCGTCAGGTACGAAGAAATTACACACGGGTGTACCTTGTTTTATGATACATTCGAGGTAGTAAAGTGACAGGATAACATAAAGAATGCTACTCACGTAAATTTCGCGGAAACCAGTTCCTCAAAATGGTTACATGTATCTCTGACAATGTTTTTAGTGTGGTGTTCCAGCACTGCTAAGATCCATGCATGCTTGATGTATACGATAGAATACCAAAGAATATGTACCATCAATTTTATGATATCAAGTGAACACGTCGTTCCCCACGATAGTTGCAGACTTGAAATCATCACATACGCTACGCTTATTCCTTATTGGCAGGACACGTTCGAATTTGAAGATACTCGTGGAAGATGTATGTCTCAAAATATCGATTAGGTTTTTTTTTCGTTTTGTTTTTCTTCATACTTTAACAATATTACTTTCTTGAGTATCTTTGAAGAGTTTTCGTGTAGTAGAGATAATTAGGGATTCGATTCAATTTTAAGTCCTATTTTATAGGAGTACATGTGTTTTTTTTTTAAAACTATCTTTCAGTTGAAAATCATTTGACCAAAGTAACTTTTTGCAAACAGATCAAACGAATACCTATCTTCCGATTCCCCAACTTTTTCAACCCCTACATATTTTGAACAAGCAGAAAGATCTTCAATTGAAATAAAATCATTTACTATTAGGATCCTTGAGTCCACAGATTAAGTTCCTAACAGCCCAAGGTGGATCAAGACTATGTCTTCTCCTTGCTGATTCAGCCAGAGAAGTGGGGACTCTTAGTAGTGAAACTTAATTTACCAAAATTTCAGTATCTAGATCAATTCTGCGTTCAGTTTCCATCACTGTAACGAGCGTTTCTTCAGCCACGAGAGTCAAAAGTTTATCCTCGCTGAGCGGATGCAAACTTAGATGCCCGTCTTCCATGTACAAGCCTGGCCACAGATTAGCAATACGAAAAACTGGATCCTTCTCCGTTTCCATCATGGGTACTGCAGAATTTTAATATACCTTCATTGAGATGATACTAAATCCAGAATTGCTGACGCCTCCGGTTTTTGCCAATGGAGCTAAGGGCTTTTTGTTGATCACTATTACAGCGCATCTAGATTTCCATTAATCTCTTCCTGCTTCTCAAACCTCCAATTATGGGTAGAAAGACTTGGGTTGCAGGACCGAGTTACATCCAAAATCGCGCCGACAACACTCGGTTCTGAAGGTAACCCAACACGTGCTCGAGGACGGCCTGAGATCTCATTCCTTGACACAACACAAGATTCGCGCCAGGCTACACTTCTCTCAATCTAGCGATTGCGATTCTATATAAATCCACGGATCTTACGGATCGGCGCTCTGGATGAGTTTTACACGACCTTGGTGCCATTCGCCATTTGTACCCACCGGAGGTGACCAGGATGGTCACGCCTAATGTCTAGGATGTTGGCAGAAAGTTTGCTTTCAAGCTTTCTCCAGCGCTCATGAGTAATGCTTCCCTCTGCATTTTATCGATGATGGCCGTTATCAGGCAATCCATAACGACATCTCCAAAAATCCCTTTCATACCCCCGATACTGGTGCTAGCTATTCTTGGCCACTTTGCTTCCTTAGGGGAATCATTTTAAGATCTTGTACACTTCTCCGCCGAAGGGAAGTCTGTACTATCGGCAATCATTCTGGTAGCCCAAACCGTATATTCTCTCTACTTTTCGGTTCTGAAGAGTCCCGCGAAAATCTTGTGGGCACCGCTCTCCGAAGGGCTGTTTTGAGGGTGGAATCCTTCAATTCTCTCTGGGGATTCGAGTAGATCCCCACCACCAATTTCAGAGTGCACGCCGCTATTGGATTCAGGTTTGGTATTCTTTGACTTCACCGGCTGTGCACTATTAGCACTAGGTTTGGAGGAAACCAATGTTTGCTCCACGTACCTAAGGCCATATACTCACACGTAACTTCCACCTTTTGCTTAGGCCAGGTTTGATAGCAAAAGTCTTTACAGCGGCCATTATAAGACCAGGTTCGGTGGCCAAAGTCTTGAATTTTTGTTTTTTTTAAGACACTGAGTTGAATTTAGGAGGTCACCCTTTAATGTATTGCACCATTAATTGGGTAAAGATCGTTTATAAACCAAGAGTCCTTCAACGGCCGGATCTTTTAAAGCTGGAAAGTATGTAAATCCTTGCGCAGCCATAGTGTGGAATCTCTCCTAATGGCATGGATAGCTAAACTTCTTCGCTCAGGAAAAATCGTACCACGGATGAGGGACAAGACTAGAAAAGGCTCTGTCCACAAAGGAACGTCACAGGGCGGCATAATATAGCCCTTTCGTATGGGTCCTAACACTGATATCTCTTTAATGGGATTGGCTCTACCCACAATAGCATATGCAGACGATCATGCTAACTGGTAAGTTTCAGCAAATTCTAGGGGCCCTCATGCAGTCCACTTTACAACTGTCAGACAGCTGGGCAATAAATAAAGGACTTACCATTAACCCTCAAAAACGTCATCCACTGGATGTATACCAGTATTGTCAGACCAATTATTTGTTATGGCGCGCTGGTGTGGTGGCCAGCGGTGGCACTAAAAACTAACCTAGCACTTTTAAAGCTCACCCAACGGATGACGTGTCTGTGGATAAAAGGTGCTCTTAGAACCAAACCAACTGCAGCCCTGGACGTAATTCTCCCACTATTTCCACTTAATCTTTTTCTAAAAAAACAGCGGGCCTAGCTGTCATTAGATTAAAAACCACTAATTCGTGGTCTTTCTGGGATTCTTTCTTGGAGGAGTGGCGGCTGCTGGACAGCTGCAGAACGGCCAAATCCTTTTGGGAAGAATCGAATAAAAATATTAAGCTCAGCTGCTACAACGTAGTCACTATAGCATCCAAACTATTGTTGTTCTGACCATCGGTCATTGCTTGCTAAGACTGCACGCGTTCAGGATGCGAATCGTGAGCGACAGCCTTTGCAGAGGTTGCGAGGAATACGAAAAATCTATCAAACATTATCTTTGTCACTGTCTGCAAATCTACAACAGTCATCTTCTTTGTTTAAGCTCTAGATTCTACTCAGAACTAGACGACGTCCAACATTTGAGCCTACTACGGTTCGCAAACTGAACCAAGTGGTTAAAACAAGAGGAGTGGCTTCCATCTTACAATTAATAAGGGGAATACAATGGGCTCAACTATATGGCGCCAGGGCATTGTGGTTCTATGAAACCACCCTCCTACAACCTAAACCTATGTAGAGCTTCATACCTCTTGGGATGGTCTGAGTGATAAGTTTACGGGCTACATGGCAGTCATTGGAAAAACACAATTTCCCAGAAGAACTCGTTTAGCGCCTTTCATTTGGCTCTTTTAAAATGCCAAACAATTCTTCGGGATTCCTTAGCTGGCAGCGGAATTAGTGCTGCAACTAGAAATTGTGCACGAATCAAGTATTTCTCAAGTTGGTTATTAAGAAATAAATCAAGGAGATTGAAGAATTGTCCTGCAATTTCATGTTAACGAGTAGGCTCATTTACCAGTTGCTCTTTGCTTCGACTAACGGATTAATAATCAAAGCAAAGAGCTCAGTGTCACGTCCCTCATGGTCCATGAAATCGGCCGCGATAACGATTTCAGCGTCACGGTGTGCAGTATATAGGGCTGGATGTAGTCTGAGAGACCATCCAGCTCACTAGTTGCTCTGGCTGCATTCAATGCCAGGCTTCTATAAACATAACAAAAATTCAAGATGTGCCCTCGAATTAAAAGTTTTATCCAGATATAGTTAAATTCCGGAAGCAAATAGAAGGGCACATCATCGCGGATGTAGAGAGCGACTCCCGGTCGGCGAAGAAATGCTGGAATAAGGTGATACAGTACAGAGTAAAACCGTTCGCAGAGTAAAACTGTTCGCTCCCCGGTAACACCTTGCACACTAGATTATCCGGTTTTTCTGATTGTGTATAAATGTACAGAGAAAGATAGGCGGAACATAATCCCCGAACATAGATCTGGTCAATAATGGAATAGACCATAATCCACGGAAGAAAAGAAAAGAAAAGAAAATAAAAAAAAATGAATTAAAAAAAATAGAACACAATTGCCAGGAAAATTAAAATAATTATTAGAAAACAAAAAAAGAGAGAAAAAATATCGTGCAAGTACTAGGCCTATGAACGGGAATAGACAACTCACAGGAGACCCCGCTTCGTTAGCCGACACTTAGCTGGGAATGATGATAGGATAATCCTATGAATTCATGACCCCATCAATTATGGGTACAAATTTAAAGTTTTGTAGTTAAAAAACAGCATTCGCGACAGAAGAAAGACTAAACGATGTAAAATGAATGAAATTAGCACTAAAAAGGTTAATGGAACAATTATGACGCGTATGAAATATAAAAAACCAAAAACAAGGTGAGACGGCAGAAAGCACGACCATCACCCAGCACTGTGTTCGATTCATATTACTCCAAAGGAGCCTTGAAGAAAGCGTGCTTGCTTCCTTCCGGCATTTTGAGAGAACCGATCTCTTGGGCTTAATTTAATTTGTTAACGGATATAATGGTCCCACGAGTAGCGGAGAAACACAGAGAGCCGCAGTGTGCAGACATTGCTAAATTAGCCAGAGAACACCTGGTATCCGAATCTTCCACTAGCACTTTAGTGTGAGTTATTAATAAACTTCAACCACTTGATATAAATATTTTAAAAATTATTCATAATTTTTATAATTATTTATTTTTATAATTATTTTAACAACAATTAGTTATATGTAATTATTTATTTTAAGAAATAATATTTAATGCGCTTATCCAACAAAAACTTTTTACAACTTGCTTTTATTAAATTCGTTTTTCAACTGACTTGTTTTTTTACAATTTTTTCATAAAAAACTAATATGATTATTTTTATATTTTGTGCGATCTATTCATTTATCAAAAGTAAAGTAGCGCTATTAAAGTAAGTTTCTACGATTTACTTAATTTATAAAAAGTAAAGTAGTGATAGTAAAGTAGGCACTACATACCCCCTTCCTAGAGAAGATCTTTGATCTTTTCGATATTATATACATTAAAGAATAAACAAAAAAGGAAAGGAATGTCTGTGGTACGCATTTTTGTATTTAATTGACAAAGGAAACTTTCTTTTTAACTCTTGACGAGTTTGTTGCTTCGGAAGAACTAATGAAGCAAGGCTTAAGACGATCAATTGATACTGAAGTCGGTTTGTCTTTGATCTTAATGACGAAAAACTTGTTGTTTCTCTGAATGACTTCAAAAGGGCCTTCATATGGAGTTTGAAGAGAGGTGCGAACCTTGTCTGTTCTCAGAAAAACATGGGTACATGTTTTGAGATCTTCAAAAACAAAAGGAGTTTCCAAACTATGTCTTGATGGAGGGCGAGGGCTTGATTTGTTGATCCGATCACGAAGAATTTCAACAAAATCACTTCCAGACATTGTATTCGATTTGTTCTTGTGTTGAACAAAATCGTAAGGAAGTCTAATATTCTGACCGTAAAGTAATTCGGCGGGGGTCGCGTTGGCATCATCTCGAATTACTGTTCGTAAACCGAGAAGTGTAAAAGGAAGTGCATCTGACCAACTTTCGTTTGTTTTGCATTTCAAAGTTTCTTTAAAAACTCTGTGCCATCTTTCTAACATGCCGTTTGCTTTAGGATTGTATGCAGTAGTTCTGCAGCGTTTAAATCCTATCAATTTTCCTAATTCGTGAAATAATCGAGATTCGAATTGAGGACCTTGATCCGTAATAATAGAAACTGGCGTTCCGTAACTTGGAATATATTCTTTGAATAAAGTAGATGCAACAGTTTCTGCGCGAATATCTGTAAGGGGATAAGCTTCGGGCCATCTGGTGAAACGATCCAAAACTGTAAGGCAGTATCTGAAACCGTTCGAAGTTGGCAAAGGACCAACCAGATCAATATGAATTGTTTCAAATTTGCTTGAAACTGGTTTGAAATCTCCTAAAGGACTTGTGACGTGTCGAGAGATTTTTGCTTTTTGACATGCAAAACATTCCTTAGTCCATTTACGACAATCTTTATTGATTGAGGGCCAAATGAATCTTTGTCGCATAAGTTTAACGGTAGCCTTAATTCCTGGATGCGATAAATCGTGAACAGTACGAAAAACGCGAGTTCGTAAATTTAAAGGAATGTAAGGTCTAAGTTTATGCAAGGAATTGTCACACCAAAGAGGATTGATGGTACCTTCAATAATAACCGGAATGATTTTTAAACTGGGTAAATTTTTAGCTTTATTTAATTCAGAATCAATTAGTTGAGTATCAGCAATTTCGCAGTAGTCAATAGTTGTCGGAAGGTTTAATGCTTCAATTCTCGATAAAGCATCAGCGACAACATTGTTTTGACCAGAAACATGACGAATATCTGATGTAAATTGACTGATGAAATCCAAATGTCTGAGCTGACGTGGCGAAGCTTTTTCAGGGTTTTGTTTAAGAGCGAAAATTAACGGCTTATGATCCGTAAACAAAATAAAATCTCTGCCTTCAAGCATAAATTTAAAATGTTTAATGGCAATATAAGCCGCTAGAAGCTCTCGATCATATGCACTATAATTCTTTTGAGGTGAAGAAAGTTTCTTCGAGAAAAAGGCTAGTGGTTGCCAGTCATTTCCATATCGTTGTTGAAGAACGGCTCCTAAAGCTGTATCTGAAGCGTCCACTGCTAATGAAAGAGATGAAGAAGTGGAGGGAAAAGCTAAAGTTGTAGCTTGAGCGAGTTGCTTTTTGCAACGCTCAAACGCTTCAATTGATGTAACCGACCAAACCAATTCTGTTTTATCATTCTTTTTCTTGCTACCAATAGTGAAGCTGTCAAGAATTGACTGTGCTTCGGCAGCGTGAGGAATAAATCGGCGATAAAAATTAATCATTCCTAAAAATCGTCGCATATCTTTTACTGTAGATGGACGTGTATAAGCTAATATAGCTTCGACTCGTGAAGCGATTGGTTTGATTCCATTTTTGTCAATCGAATGACCGAGGAAATCGACCGAAGATTTAAAGAACGAGCATTTAGTTTGGTTAATTACCAAATTATGAGAGTTAAGTCGTTCAAACAATTTCTCTAAATGATTGAAATGATCACTTTCTGATTTAGAAGCTACCAAAATGTCATCGATATAGACAAAACAAAAATCAAAATCATTTAAAATTGAGAAAATGAATCTTTGAAAAGTTTGTGCTGCATTGCGAAGACCAAAAGTCATCCGCACAAACTCGTAAAGTCCGAAAGGTGTCGTAATGGCTGTTTTCGGAATATCATCCTCATTAATGGGAATTTGATGATAAGCTCTTTCTAAGTCAACAGTTGAAAAAAATGTACATCCTTCCAACTGTTGACAGAAGTCCTGAATATGAGGAATAGGATAAGTGTCAGGAGTAGTGATAGCGTTTAAAGATCTATAATCACCACAAGGCCTCCAACTACCATCCTTCTTCTTCACCATGTGAAGCGGTGATGCCCATGGACTGTCGGAGGGTCTACAGATACCACGTTCAATCATTAGATTGAATTCGGCCTTAGCTGCTCTAAGCTTTACCGGATCTAGACGACGAGGTCTGGCAAAGATTGGACGACCTTTAGTAACGATAAAGTGTCGCACTGTGCTCGACTCTATGAAACTATAATTTAAGGTGCGTCGTAATCCTTCGAATTTAGATAATAACAACTCAACTTTTGGATTTAAAGGTGTAGTTGACAAAACAGCGAGATTTGAAGATGGTCCATTAACCAAGGAACCAGTTACTGAACTAATTTGTGATAGTGGATCGATAATACATTTACGTCGGATATCCACGATTAAACCGAAATGTTTAAGAAAATCTGCACCAAGAATGGGTTTTTCAACATCGGCTATAATAAATTTCCAATTAAATACTCTTCTTAATTGGAGAGAGATATCTAAAAATTTAAATCCGAAAGTTTTGATGTTAGAAGAATTGGCGGCTGTGAGTACGATAGATTTATCACAAACCCTGTTTTCCTTTGGATTAACCGGAAGAACAGAGATGTCAGCTCCAGTATCAATTAAAAAACTAAACTTGGATAAATTGTCTAAAATGAATAGGCGACTTGATGATGATGGTTTGTTGTCGAACATCGCCACTTCAGACAACTTTTTCAGTTTTTTGGATTGTTGAACGAACAAGGTTTGCGACATTTAGTTGCATTAGTTCCAAATTTTTTATGATAGTAACAGAAATTCGAATTTGGTATTGAATTATCGCGATAGTTACTAAAAGAACATGAATTACTTCTAGAACGTGATCGATTCCTTCTATAAAATTGGTTTTGTTTCAGAGTCAATAATTCAATCTGTTTCGTTAACAGGGACATCTGATGAATGATTGAACTTTCAAAACTAAATCGATCAGTTCTAATTTCATTAACTTTTAGTTGCGAGATATTTGAAACGTCCCAATTGAAATTAGGATTAGTTTCAATAACTCGATCTGCAAGAATGCTTAATTCGTCGAGTGAAACATTCGCTACTGCTAAAATCGATTGTGCATTAGGTGGTAATTTTTGAAGCCAAAGCTTCTTTAAAAGAGGTTCTCCAACAGAAGACCCAGCTAACGCCTTCATCTTACTTAAAAGATGAGATGGTTTATCGTCTCCAAGATCAAGACCGTTAATTAATTTCTGAAGTTTGTGATCTTCCGATTCACCAAATCTAGAAATAACAGCCAATTTCAAATCCGAATAAGGTGTGGTAGAGGATAAATTCTCAATAATGTCCAACACCTTATCACATTCTTCCTGAGTCAACATACTCAATGCATAGCTAAATTTCGTTGCTTCTGACGAAATGTTAACTGACCGGAATTGTACCTCGAGAGCTTGAAACCAAGCAGTCGGATTTCGTCTCCACAAACAGACCTTTTGAATTGCGACGGTCGCAATATTATTTGAATCGCCTAACCCCAAAAAAGGATTAGCTATCAACGATTCATCCCGAGATGAAGGAGGTAAAGTTTCATACGACATGACGCAACTTAATATCAAAATCAATAAATCGCCACAAAATTTAAAATTTACAAAGTGAAAGTGAAATATATATATGAAGTAAAATATAAATATTAGATTAAAATTTACTTGATTTATGTATTTTCTTATTCTGAGCAATTACGTATTCTGAATTTTGCTGCGGTTGTTATTGTTGCGCTTTGACTATTGATGTAGCTGCTGCTGCTGCTGTTGCTGTTGTTGCTACTCATGCTGTTGACGTTGTTGCTGCTGTTGCTGTTGCTGTCGCTTCTGCTGCTGCTGTTGCTATTGTTGTTACTCTTGCTGTTGATGTTATTGCTGCTGTTGTTGCTGTTAAATTACGTTTAAATGCTTCTAATTAAGCTTGAAGTTGATTGTTTGTTTCTTGAAAGATCTGCAAAAATCAGCGACGTCTTCATGCGGATTCCGTTTAAAAATCCGTAAAATTCAGCAACGTCTCGAATCGTGCGCTGTTTGATCTTGATTGAATTGAATCGAAATCATTTGAAAATTTTGAAAATTGAGGCGTGATGCCTGTTGCTTCTGTTGTTGATAGTCACCAAATTGTTGATGAATTGTTTCTTCAAAGGGCGTGTGCCTTCGTCGGGGTCACCATTTTTAGTGTGAGTTATTAATAAACTTCAACCACTTGATATAAATATTTTAAAAATTATTCATAATTTTTATAATTATTTATTTTTATAATTATTTTAACAACAATTAGTTATATGTAATTATTTATTTTAAGAAATAATATTTAATGCGCTTATCCAACAAAAACTTTTTACAACTTGCTTTTATTAAATTCGTTTTTCAACTGACTTGTTTTTTTACAATTTTTTCATAAAAAACTAATATGATTATTTTTATATTTTGTGCGATCTATTCATTTATCAAAAGTAAAGTAGCGCTATTAAAGTAAGTTTCTACGATTTACTTAATTTATAAAAAGTAAAGTAGTGATAGTAAAGTAGGCACTACAGCACCTTAGCTATTTAACTGGGCCCTCAGCCTAATCTATTCTCAGAATGGGTACCTTAAGCCAGCCCAGGGGGAATTTGATAGACGGAAGCGGAGAGTGGAGTTTGGAGACTACCTTTCGATTTTGGATCTCCTCTCAGAGAAACCATACTTAGCCCATCACTGCAAGATAGATGTAGGGGTGTTTTGCCATGTAACGAAATATAAAATAATAATTTGATTCAATCAAATATCTAAAATATTGTTAAAGTTCAAAAATTTTATACAAACATTTCCACTTTCAAACTTTCCCAAAAACTATTTCCTGAATTGAAATCCAATTATTTTTTGAGAGAAAAAAATTCAAATTGCATAGATAATAGATTTCCATAACATCCATTAGCCAGCCATAAAATATCAACAATAGTTTTCAAAAGGATATTTTCAAACAAATTATATAAGTTATTTGCATCGTTGTCAACTCTACCCTTTTAGACTCGAATGTCAGTATCTTGTCGTCGTTCGAATGTCCTTGCATTATTCATATATATAAAATTTCACAAAATACTTGCTACCATCACCACCATCATCACTTCCTTCCTCCATCCACTCAGATAACTTTCCGTGATTAGATGAAATCTTTCGATTAAATTTGCATAATGTTCCATTATTTACCAAGGCATGAAATCAGCAACCGAGAGCGTCTTGCACTTTTAAAAACATTGTGTATTGACCTCTCTGGGAAACTTCTTCCCGTCGTCGGGGACTTGAACGGAGGAAACTTCTCGGTTTCGATGGCCTTATGAAAAAAGTTGAAAGAGGATGAATATGAAATGCTTTAAAACTACTAACTTCTTCAAACATCTTGAAACTCGTTTTTTTTCGCTTTCTCTCTTTCGGCTTCTTCGAAGAAAGTAACCGGATCTATGTACATAATGTTATACTCTTACAAAGGTAATATAATCAGAGACTAACTTACCATCAAAGGGATTCATCTTCTAACGTAAACAGAATAAATAATGTTTATGCGAAATGAGAAATATGTGCACGTTAAAAATTATGGTTTCAGAAAACTTGATTATTTTTTCCTCGGACTTAAGCCAATTTTCAACTAATGCTGTAAGATTTCAATTTAAACACCACTAGGAAGAAATTCTGAAGAACAGAAAGGAAACTCCTGGAAAATTCATTCCAATAATTTTTCTTACATCCTGTCCGGAAACGACTGATCTCTTAAGAATATGTAAACAAATTCAACTTGTAAATCAACAAATTTAGGCCGACCTATGCCGCTTTGTACACAGGGAATCTGATTACCAGGACGAGGATCAGAAGGGTCCAATTCTATGGAATTTTGTATGGAGTTTATTGCTAAGCAAACGGCGAATCTCTTCTGGCTTTCATTGGGATATCCGAAAATATACCGGGAGGAAAAAAAACTCCAACTTGTTATTGGTCTTTTCCAATTTAACGGAAGAATGATTTTTAGTTTTGCTGGTTACGCTTGAATAATATTTGACCCACCGTTTCAGCTTTCAGGAGGACGTCACTTATCATTGGACTTTCTTTTCGGGACATATCAAGTCTTATTGATCCATCAATGTTAGTCCGAAGAAAATAATAGATAAAACTAGCTACGGTGATGCTTTAACCGAAAGGTATTTATGCAAAGTTTTGTCTATTCATGAGATTCAAATTAGAATTTCTGTCTGTCACGATATACGATAATTCATTTAGTTCTTAATATTTCAGAAAAAAAGTTATTCAAAACAATTCTTAGTCAATGGAGATTCTTCTATTTTTTTATCATCTCTCATTCATAGGTTTATCGAGGCAGTTTATAGTGTATCTGTATTTATCAATATTTCTTCTCGAAATTCACGCAGTTGATACAAAGCTTTAGTTATAAATATTTAAAAAAAAATGCATTGAAAATGAAATAAAACATGATGGAGTTTTGTAAAGTGTACATATATTTCCATTGATGGTATTAATATTAAGCATCCAAGCCTAATTTTTTTACATTTTGAATATTTTTAGAAAATTATGATAATATTATGGATGTGATATAAACGATTAACCAATTTTTCCTGCAGTGAATCGAAACTATTGATCAACAACGACTTTTTAATGACCTATTATCGATATAAATATCCTTCGACGTTTAGCTATTGTTCGCTTCCCTCCAAGTTACTTTAATCAAAAATGAATCGAAACCTTAGAGCTACATTTAGCATACATCAACCTGCAATTGTTTACTGCAATTTATGCATACCGTCAATATCAGGAAAAAAATGTAGCCAACTTGTGAACAATTTGTAGCTTTCTTTTCAGTAAGTGCATACTATACTTATGTTGTTTATATCCTTGCAATATAAATTCGTCGATTATTTCTTTACTTGAAAACGTTTTCGCTCAATTTTTCTTTTTTTAAATTATTGGTTATCGCATGGTTACTTAGAGACATATATTATGGTTATTTTTCATCAGATTATGGTTGGAAAAAATGTTGTATTTTTCCACTGGTATTTTAGGAACGGTTTCGATGATATTGACAAAATTAGAAAATTATTAAGGTGTAATTTAGTGACTTTGGCTGGCTTTTCGCTTAGAATTTAAAAGCTCAAAAATTCACTTTTATTTAGCAAACTAATTTGTTGGTAAAGCTAGCATATGTACATATCTGATCCCGGCGAAGTACAATCGGTATTCGTTTAAGAAAAAAAAGCACTTATATGATAGTAGTACCCTTTACATATATTTCTATGTACCTAGGTCGTTTCTTAAAATTGCTTCTAATTAGCCGCTGAGTCCTAATGAGGTAAATATTGAAGTTCGCAAGTGGTCGCTGGATTTCAAGTAAAAATAAACTGCCAACAAGTCGGGCGAAACTTTATTATTCTTGGGACAAGTTGCGGATGAGTGGAAAGTCAATATGCAGGTTAGAGTGGTTAGGGACGGCTAAGTGAAAGGGAGTTCTTGGGCAGGGCTGTTGTTAATTTAACAATATTTCATTCGTTTCTGTAAGTTTGGGTTTTATGAGGGGAGGAGGAGGGGTAATAGTAAGGAATAGCTTTTTAATTAATTGCTTGAATCACGTCCAATATTCTCTGTATAGAATGTGTTTCATAAACGAACTTGCAAAGAATTTTCATAAAATTCGATGTATTTTACATTCACGAAACCGAACATTTGTATGGGAAGGGGTAGAGAAGGTAGAGGAATTCTACAATTTGATATGTAGTTTTATTTTGCTTCTCTTGTAAGGTGCTTGTATAAAATTTCAAGTTCGTAGCTTTTAGTTTGTAGTTTATTAGTTGATTTAATGAAATTGATCGAAATCATAGTTTTGTATGGGAGGGGGTAGAAGGGCAAGCGCGATTTCAAAACTTTTAAAACATCTTCATTTAAATTATTTTTATAAGTTTTTATGCAAAATTTGAAATTGATAGCTTTTAAGAGTTAGCTGATAACTGATTTCTTAAAAATGCTCGAAAAAATTATTTTGTATGGGAGGGGGTAGAGAAGGTAAGGGAATCGTAAAACTTGTGATGCAATTTTCTTTCTTTTCTGTTGTTAGGTGCTCGTACAAAATTTGAAGTTCGTAGCTTTTAATTTGTTGGTTATTAGTTGATTTAATGAAATTTGTCGAAATCATACTTTTGTATGGGAGGGGGTAGAAGGGTAAGCGCAATTTCAAAACTTTTAACGTATTTTCAATTCAATTATTTTTGTAAGTTTTTGTGCAAAATTTCAAACTGATAGCTTTTAATAGTTAGGTGATAATTGAATTTTTAAAAATGGTTGAAAAAATT
This sequence comes from Chorisops tibialis, assembly GCA_963669355.1. Classification (NCBI taxonomy): domain Eukaryota; kingdom Metazoa; phylum Arthropoda; class Insecta; order Diptera; family Stratiomyidae; genus Chorisops; species Chorisops tibialis. The sequence goes on from OY770262.1 coordinate 315,748,979, forward strand.
ATTTTGTATGGGAGGGGGTAGAAGTTTTAAGGGTTTTCGACCAGTTAATATTTCGTAAATTTAAAATTTTTTTTTAAATGCTTTTCGCAAATTTTGAAGATTCTACCTTTAAATTTCATTCAAAAATTTTCAGTTTATGTGGTTTTTTCATTGCACATGAAACACCTTGTGCACGGTAGACCAGGGGGGTCGGTGCATAACAATTGTGGAATTTTTATTATTTTTTCTGTATGTATGTAAAAAAGGGTGAGTACACCGATATTTCTGCGATGTTCGGGGGAGTCAAAGGATGCCGTTATGGCATCATCTCCAATAAGTCGAAGCGCAAAACGCTGAATGCGATCCAATATCTTTAGATGAGTTTTGGGTGCTCCAGCCCAGATATGCGAATTGTACTCGAGTCGGGGCCTGATGTATGATTTGTAGATGGTTGCAAGATCGGATGGTGTAAAATATTTCTTGCACCTTCGGAGAAAGCCTAAGCACTTGGAGGCGTCTAGAGCTACATTGTGGATGTGCTGGCTCCAGTCAAGTTTCTTATTAATGTGCATACCCAGGAGGTGGAAATTCTCCGAATGGTCAAGTGCTACACCATAAAAGATTAAGTCAGGTATCGACATGTCATATTTAAGAGAGAGATGCTAGGCTTGTGTTTTAGTGGTATTAAACTCTACTCGATTCGCTCTGCCCCATTGCAGGATTGTGTTGAGGTCAATATTTAGTGAATTAAATAACTGTCGGCGCATAGTAGGCACATAAGACTGGTGCGCCTCAGCAATTGAGTTGAAGCTGTAAGTGTTTTCTAGTGTACTGTCATCTGCAAAGCTGTGAATTGGGTTGAGAGTCGACGACAGAAGGTCTTTAATAAAGATTAGAAATAAAGTAGGTGATAAAACGGAGCCTTGGGGAACGCCGGAATTGATAGGAAAGGGAGACGAGAGACGCCATCTAAAACTACTTGAATGACTCGGTTCGACAGGAAGCTCTCAATCCATAACAAAAAAGAAGCATCAAAGCCAAATGCTTTGAGCTTAGAGAGTAGGGATTTGTGCCAAACTCTGTCAAACGCTTTCGCAATGTCTAATGCAACTACTTGGCCTTCGCCAAATTTATGTATGCAAGTGTTCCAGCGTTCGATTAGGTAAACCAATAGATCACCTGTGGATCTTCCCGACCGGAAACCATATTGGCGATCATGTAAAAGTTGATTGCTCTCCAAATATTGCATGACCTTGCGGTTGACAGCAGTTTCTATAACTTTCGACAGCACGGAAGTGATGGCTATTGGGCGATAATTTGCCGGATCCGGCTTGCTTCCCTTCTTGGGTATAGGCTGCACATTCGCTTGTTTCCAGTTATTTGGGAATTTTCCTGAAGAGTAGGATAAATGGAAAAGGTCACGAAGAGGTTTAGCCAAAGATGAGAAGCATTTTTTAAGGATTAAGGGGGGGATACCGTCCGGACCAAAGGATTTATTGATATTGAGATCCTGAAGAATTTTAGCAATGACGCGAGTGCGAAACTTTATGGCACGCAATATGGTGCCTATAGCCGATACAGTTGGGGGTGACTGATTACTAGGTGGCAGGGTTGAATTTCTCGCGAAACTCGCTGCTAATAAATTTGCCTTTTCAACTGGATCTACGACTGAGCGGCTGCCGTCAGAAAGAGGTGGTGTGGATGACGAAATAAAATTATTACTGACGGCCTTAGCAAATGACCAAAAGGACTTAGATCTTTTAGCGCACGCAAGGACCTTTCGTCTTAACTTTAAGTCATGCTGTTTTTTTGCGTTGTAAATTATGGCGTTGCAGGAATTCCTTGCTTTTATATATATATCTTTGTGGCTGAAGGTGGGGTGTGCCCTGAATTTACTAAATGCAAGTTTCTTTGCGTGGATTGCATCGAGACAATCTTTGGTAAACCAAGAGTCCTTAGATGGTCTAACTGTTTTGCGGTTGAAAGGAATAAAGAGCCGCATTCCTTTAAGAATTGTTTCTGTAATAATGTTACAGGCTATATCGCAGTTATTGGATCTAAAGCACAATTTCCAGTCAAAAGCTTTAAAGAATGCGTTTAGTCCGCCCCAGTTGGCTCTCTTGAAGTGCCAAACGATCCTCTTTGGAACTTTTACTACCGGTGGTTGTAATGCCGTTATTGGGAACTGTGCACGAATCAGGAAGTGATCCATATCACCAATTGGCGATGGTGCAATAACAGATAAGGTATATTTCTCTGGCTGGTTTGTGAGAAAAAGATCAAGGAGACTTGCGTATTGGTCTGAGATATCAGGCAGCCGAGTAGATTCGCTCACCAGTTGTTTGAGGCCATTGATGGAAGCGAAGATCTCAGTATTTCATCCCTGCTGGTCCGTGCGGTTGGAGTATTGAAGCCAAGCAGTATTATAACCGTTAAAATCGCCCGTGATAACGATTTCAGCATCAGGCTTAACAGCATATATCTGTTGGATTGAGTCAGACAGCTTATCCAGTTCATGGTTGGTGTCGTCTGACGTAAGCCCCGGACTTCTATATACATAGCAGAAAAATATGATGTGCTTACTTAAGGTTATTTTTATCCAACAAAAGTTGAACGCTGGATTGGAGCAAGGACCCAGGGTTGGAACCAAATCGTAAGCAACATCATCGCGGATATATAATGCTATACCCCTTTGGCGAAAAAAGGTTGGAATTAGGTGATATCCAGGAACAGAGTAGAATTGCTCACTTCCTGGAAGCACTTTGGTTTCGCCAAGTGCTAGTATGTCGGGTCTTGTAGTTTGGGTGTGAATGTAAAGAGAAAGGTAGGCAGAAGCCAGCCCTCGAATATTCAGTTGGTCAAATATAAATGACATTGACCTATGGAATGTGGGGTAATCTAATTAAAAAACAAGTAAAAGCAACAACAAAAGAGAGAGGAAAAAAAAATGAATACATAAATAAATATACTAATATTTTGCACGGCGGTACAGGAATAACAACAACAACAAGGGGAAATGCCGCCAACCGATATAAATCGCTGTCCAGTGACTAAAAATGCCAGTAACTAGGCCTTTAACACAGTTAGAAACTAGACGCTGATTTATACTGGTACAGCGGCACTAAGCGGGATGACGGGTTAGTAGTTGTCAGGTCATGTCGATGACCCCGTTCACTGCACTTTATTTAATTCTCTTTCTTTGATCTTTCTTTTCCTTCACTTGATCGAACTTTGGTTATATTTCTAATCAATTATAGCACATCACATCACACGATCACGGTTGAAATATCAATGAATGGTATGGGAGTTAATGTGCGCTGAGCGTACACATACGGCGGACGGCGTACAGACAGACGGATTTTTTTTTTTTTGCATTTTTAGGCCTATTTTAGTCATGAATCGCAAAAACAAATTTCATGGTAGCAAATTTTTTTTTTTTCTAAGACGATCATAAAAATAATAAAGTATACAATTTTTTTATAAAATTCGATTTTTTACAAACTTCCTACACGAAAGTATTAATATCTTCAAAATCAATCAACCAATTATATTACCAGTAAACGAATTCCCTCATCCATGTTTTAATTTAAAGATATTCGAAAAAAAAAGTTTACAACGGTTTCGGCGAAATTGTTTGTTTAAAAACACTACATTTCTACTTATGTAAATCTTCGTTTGAGTATACACGCCGCAATTCTATACTCAATTCTAAAGAAAATTTATGTTTTTAGATCTAATGCTATAAGCCAATTAATATTGACATGAATTAGTTGGAAAAGGATCCCATTCGCGTGTCTACTGTCGACCAGTACACAAGTGATTTTTAATATACGTATATATCCAGTGCCACTGTACAATAAAATAACAATTTTAATTGAAAGTGAAAAATTCGTGAAACACATTATGCAAAGCCAAAAAAGGGGGCGTGAGCCTCCCGGACCCAAAATTCGTGAAAAACTGAAACTGAAACTACGTAGAATAACCGGTGACAATAACAGTGAAAACAGATTTGCGATTCTAGAAAATCTGAACGAGGATAACGCCGAACCCGAACAACACCTGTCGGAAAATGTAAGGGAACGAGTTCCTCCACTAATATTTACTGACCTCAATGTGAAGTCCATTGAACTCATCCTGAACGCGACGCATATCAGTGAGTACAGTATTAAACTAATGGCTACGGGTAAGAAACTAATGCTAACGTCGACTGCAAACTACGACGATCTCTGCAAATACTTAATCAACGAGAGAGTGAATTTTTATTCACACCCGCGCAAGGAAGACAGACCTATAAAAATTGTTCTCACTGGACTTCACCAAATGTCACCAGACATCCTCCAAAAACACCTGATTGAATTAGGCCATAAGGTCATTGACGTCAAGCAGTTCAACCTGAAGAGCAAACGTTACCAGGAACAAGCAACGTATCTGGTATACTTTGCCCACAACTCAACAAAGCTTGCTGACCTCCGCAAACAGAAAGCGGTAATGAACACCATAGTTCAATGGAACTATTACAAGCGAAAGAACAACGGTCCTACTCAGTGCCGTAACTGCCAACAATTTGGACACGGGTCATCGTACTGCAACCTCAAGCCGAAATGTATGTTCTGTGGTAATGAGCACAAACTAGATAACTGCGAAGCCGAGGAGAATACCGAAATCAAATGCGTTAACTGCGGCAAAAATCACATGGCCAACGATGTCAACTGCGAAGCTAGGACCAAGTACATTGAGTTTAGATCAAGGTTCGTACAACGTGGGAATTCAAAACACTACACCAAACGTATCAACACATTCGAGATGAGACCTGCCGACTTCCCGATAATGCGAGGTCACGGACCAAATTTATCACCCAGAAATGTTCAAAACGAAACGTCACCAGCACCTTGTGTAACATTCGCCAGCGTCGCAAGAAATGCAAACAACGTCCAACAACCTGACAGCGATGTCACCGCGCACGCGCCACCTACAACAAATGGAGTCACGTTATTCTCAACTGCTGAGATTATTGCACTTACTCGAGAGGTACTAACTAGCCTAGCCAAGTGCAAATCGAAACAGGAACAACTTCAAGTCGTCATCGAATTAACATGTAAATACATCTATGGATAGAGTTACTGATCTAAAATGCTTACTATGGAACGCGCAAAGCATCCGGAATAAAACCATAGAAACATTTGATTTTGTAAAAAACAATTCTATTGACATTCTATTAGTAACAGAATCGTGGCTAAAATTTAATGATAAGTTGTACAGTCCTAATTATAATATATATAGACGAGATAGGGAGAATAAAGAGGGCGGTGGTGTAGCAATCCTCATTAGTAAAGGAATAAATCATGTCGCTTTACCAGCAGAAAACACTAAGGTAATTGAAAATATCGCAATACTTTTAGTCGATACTAACACAAAATTAATACTAACTTATTTTCCGGGAACTAAATGCAACAAAAAAATGCTTGATGAATTTAGAGAAGACTTTGCATTATTATGTAAACACACTTCAAACCTTATAATAGCTGGTGATCTCAACGCGAAACATATGCATTGGAACTGCAGCAGATCCAACAAAACAGGCAAAGTTCTTTACGAAGAACTGATTAAGTCAAATTTCATTGTCCATACCCCCACAGAGCCCACGTTTTATTCCCACAAGGGAATTGGTTCGACTCTCGACCTTGTTATCAGTAATACTAGTGCCATAAGTCAACCTAAAACTCTACAAGAACTGTCCTCTCCACATCTGCCTGTTGAATTTTTTATAACCGACTTATTCAGTATTAACAACAAAACAGTTAAAATACCAGCATATGCTAAAACTAACTGGCTTAAATTCCAAACCTTATTAAGTAATGCTCTTGATACCTCTAACCTTAATCTGGCAAATATCACCACAATTGATATTGATGATATGATCGCTACATTTTCTCGCAATATCCTTGAAATTACTGACAGGTGTACCCCAAAAATTATGATACGCCAAAATATCGTCACTCTTAGTAAATATGCCAAATATATAATATCACTACGAAACGCAAAAAGAAGGCAGTGGCAAAGAACAAGAAACCCAGCATTCAAATCAGAAGTTAATAAGCTCCAAAAAATACTGAATCAAGAAATCTCCCAAATCAGAAATAATAACTGGAATAAAGTGCTTAATAATTTGGATAAAGGTTGCAGTAAGCTTTGGCAATTAAGTAAAGTCTTTAAAAGAAAAGGACGCAATGTAATTTACTTACGCGACGGCAACAATAAAATATATGAAAGCTTCAAACAATCGGAACTTATAGCAGACAATTTTCTAAATGCCCACCATATCTCTTCCAACTTGGGCAGCATTTCTCTGAGTAATACAGTCAACGAAAAAATAAACTATCTTTCGTCTGCTACTCTCGATTTAGACCCCCAGTATCTCTGTAAGCCAAAAGATATAAAATTTCACCTTAAAAGATTGAAAGTCAAGAAATCTCCCGGTATAGACAAAATACCCAACTTATTATTGAAAAACCTTCCTAAAAAAGGTATAATATATGTAAATGCAATATTTAACGGATGTCTGAAACTTGGATACTTCCCCAATATCTGGAAAGAAGCGATTGTAATCCCCATTCCAAAGCCTGGTAAAGATCCCGCCGAACCTAGTAGCTACAGACCAATTAGTTTGCTACCAACCTTAAGCAAAATCTTCGAAAAAATTTTGTTAGAAAGAATGCTAATTCATATGAACGAAAATCATATAATTCCGGACCACCAGTTTGGTTTCCGTCACGGATATTCTACGAATCATCAGCTTTTGAGAGTCTCGAACTACATCAAGAGATGTCTTAATCAAAAGGTATCAGTGGGGTTAATCACATTAGATATAGAAAAGGCGTTTGACTCGGTGTGGCATAATGGTCTACTTTTCAAATTAATGAATTTATCCTTCCCATTGTATTTGGTTAAAATCATTCAATCCTTTCTATCTAATAGGTCATTTCGGGTTAAAATTAAAGCAGAATCGTCAAACCAACGAACTATTCCGTCAGGTGTACCGCAAGGCTCCTGTATCAGTCCTATACTATACAATATTTATACCTCCGACATACCAACTACAGAAAACTGTCAAATGGCTACTTTTGCTGACGATACTGCAGTCTACACTTCTTCCATCGACCCAAATACAATTATCAACAACCTCCAAATCCAATTAGAAGAATTAGCCACATATTTCAATAAATGGAAAATTAAAATCAATAGTGCCAAAACCCAAGCTACCTTTTTCACCAAAAGGCGCGCACACAGATACCTCCCCAATCCAACTATCAACATATTAGGCGAAAGCATTACTTGGAAAGAAAATACCAAGTACCTAGGTGTATTCCTCGACCAAAAACTGACCTATCATGTACATACTGCACAAACCTGTTCAAAAATGCTAAAAGCCATTAGAATTCTCTACCCTCTTGTCAACAGAAAAGCGAAATTGTCTGTCCACAACAAACTACTGATCTACAAATCAGTTATGAGACCCATGCTATTATATGGTTCACCCATCTGGAAGAATTGTGCGAATACGTTTAAGAGAAAATTGCAAATAATACAAAATAAATGTCTTAAAATAATTTTGAATAAACCTTGGCATTTCTCTACCAGAGAACTTCACGAAATTGCAAACATTCCACTGGTCAAGGACTCGGTAAACAAGATTAGTACTAATTTCACAGAAAAATGTAGTAAGTCAAATAACCCTGTTATTCTCTCTATTTTACGTAGCACTTGAAAATTTGTTTTAGATATAGGAAATTTTCCTAATTTCAAATCGTAATTAAGTTCTTCTGTTAAATTCTAGTTTAAGTTAGTTTAAGTTTAGCTATAAGTTTTAATATAAGTTCCATATATAAGGTTTTTGCTTTTCCCTTTTCCTTAAATGAATTTAAAATTGATTCTACACATTTCTAAGCCTACGCATTAAATTAGCTATGAGTTGAAAAGACCTCTTGGTCTGAACACCGAATGCAATTATAAAAATCTCTTTTTGTAAAAATGTCAATAATATGGAATATAAATAAATCTAATCTAAATCTAATCTAGTTGGAAAAGAAGCTTAAAAACATTAATTAAAGCAGACAAATAAATGAGATTACATTTCAATTAGATCACACTTTGGCGATTCTGAAAAGAAAACACTGAAAATGAAAATAATATAAAATCGTTTTATTGCCATTAAGGAGATAGGGTGTATCAAATAGATATCTTGTAATGGTTCATTAAAATATTTTAGTCGGGAGTATTTGTAAAATTGAAAGATTTCTTTTGATTCGAGAATATTTCTTGTAAAAAAAATAATATCATTTAATGTAGTAATGTAAGTATGATTGTAATATACTGTTTACATACTTAAACTAGAATTTTTATTTGTTTTATTAGATAAATAAGTAAATTTGAATTAATATTTAACTATTTCTTGCAATATTGATATAAATTTTTTCGTTTGAGTTGAAATGTTGAAATCTTTATCAAACAGGACGGCAGCCAAATAGATCAAAATATAAAGAAAGTGAGAATCTATGAGTAATTGGATTTGGGAATGCCATCTAATTGAGGGTGTAATTGTTTAATCGGAGATAAACGGTCAGTTAAAGTCTTTCACGTTCGTATTACATTGTTAAGATTATTTTATAAGTTTTCAAAGGGATTTTTTTTTCTTTTGAAATTTTTTTAAACTTGGAATTTGCACTTTAAGCGAATCAGGCGAATTATTATGATAATTAATAACATTTCGAGAAGCTTTAAATCGAAGACAGCAATTTTCCAATTCTTCGAACTGATTTAATTTTTATCTTAAAAATTGGGATTTTGATTAAATAAGTTATTCCTTTGGCATGTTCGCTAAAAACTTTGGAGATGATCCTTCAATTTAATTACTGTGAGGAAACGTTTTCGTTTTTAAGTGTTTACCTACGCTTATAAGCTGGTTTAGTATCAGGCATTCACTGTAACTGGTTCTTTATAATTCTGATCACAAAGAATTGATTGTAACCAGAGGCTTTCCCCAGATATCTATCTATCTCCTTGTTTATGAACTCCCTCCCTTAGTACGTGGCAATTCGCTGTAACTGGTTCTTCATAATTCTGATCACAAAGAATTCATTGCAACCAGAGGCTCTCCCCAGATGTCTATCTATCTTCTTGTTTATGAGCTCCCTCTCGCACCTTCCCGTATTTCGTGAAGTAATAGGGTTGCTCGTGAAGAACAGTGATAATTACTTTTGGCCACATTTTACCATTATAAAAGCTTTATTGGATCGAATACAATATTGAAGTGCGCTCAAAGTCGCTGGATTTCAAGTAATATAAAACTGGTTCACTTTAAATTTAATAAGCACAAACTTTATTAAATCGTCTTTCGAAAATCGCTATGACACTTTTTGTTCGCAATATGTTGCTTTAGAATTCGCATTATTCGCGCTGTCGATCACAAGATTTAATTGCTTACCAAATTTCTCAAACGCTTGCCCTCTACATACTACAGAACAACCATTCCAGAAGATTCTCCGCTGTTCCCTTCTACTTCTATAATGGTACTACAGCCCAAATCGGGCCTTGGTCTCCCGACCTTCAAGTTCCTTAACATGTTTCATTATTTATTGTGGAAGGCTTGTTAGACCTTCGCACAACCCTCTATCTTCGAATTTTTCATTTTCGTCGAATGAGGTGACCAAGGTATTGCCAACCAAGCATCACCATCAGCTAAAAAACCACATCAGTGCATTGGACCGTCATTCCTAATCATTTCCTCTCTGCATCCACATCGGGTCTAAGGCTTTTGAATAGAATCCTTCCTCGACGTCTCAGCATCCTCATCGAGTCTAAGGCTCTTGGAAGACACTACGAACAAAAACGTAACTCTTATCATGCACCACAAATTAGAATTAACTATTTTTGCTTGAACCAATTATATAAACATAAATAAATATTTTTAAACATTCTCATCCTCTGTTTCACTGCCTGTACCCCTTAAACAAAAATAACGAATAAATAATTCGCTGTAGTAAGGTGATGGTTTCATTCCTCATACACCCACTTTGTCCAGACCTCAAATTCCTGTTAAGACCCCCTATAGGGACAAAAGCCAGAAACAGTTCTCTTCCACAAGTCGCGATCCTGAGCATCGGCTTTCAATTGTCGGCAGGACTAGTTTGTTCCTCTGACCTCCTGCTGAACTATTCGCTTCCATGTGGTACATAATCGACCAGCCCAACGCCTTCTTTGAAGATTCTAATCTAGAGCTTGTGTGGCGATGTTTCACTTTGGTTTCCTCAAAGTGCGACCGATTCAATGCCACTTTCGCCTTTGAATCTCAATGCCTATTATTATCTGTCCAGTTGTACTCCAAAGTTCGTCGTTGGAGATCACTTATGGCCAGGAGATCCCTAAAATGCATCGTAGGCATTGGTTCAGGAAAGTTTGCAGTTTCTTAGTAAGTCAATGGCGGGAATTCTGTCTTTTGAAGTGTTGTCGCACCTGGTTTGCCACAAAGATACTGATGTTACATTTTACTTCTTTCTTTTATTTTCCTGACACTAGCTACCTCTTGTTGAATCGAGGCTCTTCATTCGTAGGTCATGAGCAGTTGATGAGTAGTACAATGGATGTGCGTGTGTATTGAGAATATTAGGCAGTTGAAGATCGTGAACAATTGATGATGTAACAATATTTTATAATCAAAATTTTTAAGGGGTTATTATGGATTGCGACCTTTAGCTACACCAAAGCAGTTTCTATAAGCAATAATACAATGAAATGTGTAATTTGAATTGGTGTGAAATTTACTTCCAAGACCTAATCGGAGAACGTACGGCGCTGCTAGTGGTCTGCCGGTTGCAGTTCTTGAATTAATTAGACCTTGTACGCATGTAAATCTTTCGTCAATATTCGCAGTGTGGACGTGAAGAGGTTGAGTTTTTGATCACGGAGACAAAGGGAAGTGTTTGGGTCGTTTTAAACACTGTCTTTCACTGCGGCGTCAGGAGCGAATGAGTCAGTTTCTTGCATTTTTTGAGCAGATTGCGCACACACACGTCTCGGAAGGCACATGATTATGATCAAAATTTGCTCGAACTGTAAATGCCATTGAATGCGAATTTTCGTAATAAAATTCAACGACTGTGTTGCGTTTCACGGTAAATTTACCACGTTATAGATGACAAATGGCAAGCGAATGCTGGCTAATAATAGACCTTTCTACAATGGCGCTACAGCCCAAATCGAACCTTGGCCTCCTGATATTCAGGTTCCTTAACATTTTTTTTTCATTACTTATTGTGGAAGGGTTGTTAGCCCTTCGCACAACCCTCTTTCTACGAATTTTTCATTTTCTTAGATTGAGGTGACCAAGGTATATCCAAGCAGGCAATGTGCCGGAATTATATATTGCGCCGACCGGGATTTGAACTCACGACCTTCGCATTAAAAGACCAACACACTACCTACTAGGCTATACCCTAGCTAGACCTTTCCAACCGTAAACTTCTTGCTCAAAACCCTATATATAATTCTTACTAAGCTCTGGACTTCTATCCTTCTTTTTGTACTCTAGATGGTATTATAAGTTTGTCACAAATTTGTAACGCTAAGAAATAAGGCTGGGAGAAAAAAAAATGAATGATACAGAAGTTCATTTATCACTCAAAAATCTCATCCATCACTCCGTCCGTCCGTCCGTACGTCTGTCCTTCCGTGTCCTCTCTAGCATGAGAACGCTTTGAGCTAAAAAATTCAAATTTAATACACGTCGTTTTTTTACGAAAAAGTAAGGCCAAGTTCGTAAACGGAAGAACTCGCTCTACTCCTTCTACCCCCTCCCATATGTTCGATTTGGGAATTTCACAATAAACGGATTTTCTCAAAAATTATGAAAGCTTTAGATCTGAAATTTGGAATATATCATTTTTTTTTATGATGCCATCAATCTACAGTATAAAAATTAATCGCCTCACTACTTCTACTACCCCCCATACAAGCTTCACTTTTTGTTGAAATAATATAAACCAATTTACTCAGTACATATAAAATTTATCGAGCTGAAATTGTGTATTAAATACTTATTTAGAATTATTAGTTAAATCAAAAATAATTAACTGATTAGCTTCACTACTTCTACCCCCTCCCATACAAAGTAGCACATTTTCAGAACATGAAATCGTTTTTCTTTAAAAGTAGTGAATGTTATTGGTCTGAAATTTGAGAGATGGCAATTGCATAATCATAGTTACTACCGGAAAAAAAAACTGAAACCCCAGCTCCTTCTACCACCTCCCATACAAACTGCACAATTTCACTAAATTTACTACACTAATTTTCTAAAAACCTATCAAATTTTTGAAGCTTGAATTGTGTTTACAACATTTTGAAAGCAAGTCTGTTATGATGTAAAAAAATTAATTCAATACCGTCCTCCGTTCTACCACTCCCCGCACAAACTTTCTTAAAATCAACGAATTTCTCTTTCATCTAGAGTATCACATGATTGGGCTTTACGCCCAATCGTAGTATTGTTATGTTTTATTTCTAAAGATTTTCGTAAAACTCCGAAAGATGTCATTTCGACCGGAAAAAAACTAACCAGCCCCTTTCTGTATACATTAAAATTCGGAAAGAATAAAATTCTAATTTCGACGAGAACCTAAAGACAAATTTTCTTTTCGTAATTTGTTTCCTTTCATCCAACATAAGACACTCGATACACCCTGTACTTCAATCATTCTCACAACAAACGTATTATTTTATTCCCCTAAACGTTATATTAGCTGATTTTTTTCTACTTGTCTCACATGTGTAATTACTAAACTTATAAAATAAACATAAACGTTCAATTTCATCGTATGTATCCGAACGTTTCCCTTATTCAAAGGATAAGTGTTTTCTACCGCAACATTTCCTCGTTCGCTATTCTTCTGGAGAATTTCACTTCTTAACTTACTTATTAAGACGAACCGTGAGATTCTAGACAGGTGTGCTTGTTGTCAACAATATAAAGGTATGGGCGCTTCTATGTTAGGCATACGATATCTTTGCTCATTGTATTACGAAGCGTAGAAATTTGCCACGCGAATTTCTGTAATCATGAAATTAAAAGTCCTTCTGAGAAAGTTCATAATTAAAACATAAGGTAGATAATATCGTAGGTAACGAATTCTGTATTGTGTTATTGTTAAAATGTTTTTTATTCGGTTTTTATTATCGAATTTTAAGTAGGACTTGAAATAATTGAGAGGAGTAAAAATAGTTACTGGGAAAAAAATCCCAGTCTACTTTTTTTCCGAATATCATATACCACCAAATCTGTGTAGCTAACTACGAGATCCTGAATTGCACTTAGGCTACAAGAATTTGTCCTCTTTTTTCTGAAAAGCCTTAAATATAAGAAGACAGATGCCTGGCATATGTATTTTAAATTTTCCAACTGATCTCCGTAGATCTGGAATAATTGCATCTTAGCTTTGGATTTATCCCTTTTTGTTAGGAAAATCTTTATCAGAATGAATGCATTTTCAAAAAATTATCAAATGTTGAAATTGAGTTATTCAGTATGATAAAAACCCTCTTAATAATGCCTTCCATACAATTATCTTCTTCTATGGCGCTACAGCCCAAATTGGGCCTTGGCCTCCTGACTTTCAGGTTCCTTGCCATTACATAAAATTATCATTATTATTACTCACACGGAAAAAATCGATTCATATATCGCATTCTCATTTTATTTTTTATATCCCCTAAGGCTCAACTTTAACAAAAAGGCCCAATAAAATCTAATTACGTAGCAATTTATTGAGAATATATTTCTCGAATGGCTGATAGCAAGTTTTAATTGCTCTCGCAATCAGTATTTCCTTAACGAGGAAAGATAATCCACGAGTTTTCAATATGATCCGGCAAAGATTGTTTTTCACTGGTGGTTCTTCCATTTCAAAAGCAATTTCCGATGAGATTAGGTGAAAGCTTTCAAAAGATTCAAATTAAATATGGTCGCTTGGTTCGAAAAAGAAATTTTTTAATGAATTTTCCATTTCACTCATTACTAAAATATTAAACGCATTACTACTTCCATATTTTATGGTTAAATGGTTATTTTGTTTTCGTCACATTAAGATATTATCAATTTTTCCTTTCAATTTGTTTGTTAATGTTTTTCCAGGAATTTCATAAATTTTTCAATTTTAGCTACAAGGAATAGAATAGAATTAATCGATAAGGCTTGACTAAAGATTCAACGAATTGAAACATTTATCATGTAGATCTATTTCTCTCCTTGTTCACGCCCTGGAATAGAAAAATTGATATACTGCAGCGGTAATTTATCAAAATATTTCCCATTCGAAAATTCATAAATAAAAAATTGGCAAGGATAAAATGGTGGGCGGCATTTTGATCCATGTTAACACCAGAATCGAACGTGTGTTCAGCATAAAATGCACTTTGCTTGCTGGTATTTATGGCTTATGCATGCGGCCAAGAGTGGTGGGACCGCAAATCAATAAATGCACCGAAGTAGAAGTTTGTATAGGCACTTGTTGAGCTTTTCAAATCGACCAGTGATGTACGAGTGCATATTTATGTGAGTGAAGTACTAACAAATTGCTGTACGTTTTTGAATTTCAAAATTTTATGATCTATTAAAAAAGAAAACCTTTAATAGTTTGTGTCACGTCTGATAATGGCTGATCTTTCCTTTTGAAAAAAAACATCAACTGAAATGGAATACAAACGGCATACTTCTCCTTTATAGCGCCATGTTTTTCGGCAATAATTTTCCAGCAAGATTATTTTTTTATTCGACAGATAAAATGTGTAACCCGTGCTGCTTTAATTCAAAATGATTTTCAATCAGGCCCGATCTTACGAAAGTGGAAAATGGAGCAGTTAGTTGCACTTGACCCACTTGGTTAAGGCGGCAACACCGTCAAAAGACCAAAATACTAAAACCAGTGTCACGAAATGGAGGATGCCATTGCATCAACAGATAATGGGCATCCTCCCTGCTTGCGAGAAAACACCATCCTTAAATAGCCGTGATGGAAGTGGCGAAAAAAATACAGTAGAGGTACAAGTTACCGATAACATCTAAAGCCCCACGTTGGGCGCCAATATAACGAAATAAACGGCTTGAACTCCGACTAAGACGGTCCCAAGCCCGATTTGAAAAGTGATGCCGTAACTCTAATCAATTATATTATAACTCTAATCAATCATATTATATGTTTGAAAGAAAAAAGATCCTAGTATATCGTAAAAGCAGCAGTCAAACGGAAATCAAAACAAAGCCTTCAAATTTATAATAATCTCATTATCTAAGCTTAAATTTCCAAATTCAAAATAAACATCCTACACCCAATCTAATAAATTTAAAATTCAACACTATTCGTGTCACCGATCAATTTCAAATCAACGTTCACTTTTAAGTCGTTCGTGATATAAATCGTAAAAAACTTTTCACTTCCGACAGCTTCATATCACCTTATTAAATAACACAAACGTTTCGATTAGGTGCCATTAACCTGAAATGGGGCTTCCGCCTCCGCATAGGGCACGAATCAATAATTCGTATTTCGTTCATCAGTGCCGTCTGTTGCTGTATTTCCTGTCATCGAAACAAATGATTGTTTCTGCCCCCCCCCTAAGGACAAGCTGCCATCTTTAAGTAGAGTGAGGCCAGTAAGGAGCTACATAATGCTTATGTTCCCCGTATAGACAAAGTGAAGGTACTATATTCGTCCAAGTGTTGGCAATCGAACGATTTATCAAACTTCGTCGAACACGCAACATTGGTTCAACTTTAAGTTGAGCACAGAAGAAAATAAAGGTTCAGTCGTGATTGAATAGATTTAAGGAAAATGCGATGTTTTTCTTGCAAGGACTTTTTTTTTCTCTTACATATCACATCAACCAAATTAAATACCTTAAAATTTCTCTTAGAATTTAAAGCAAAGATTTTTAATTCTGAAAATTTGCACTAAATCAGAGAGCATCTTAAGAACTTCACCATTTTCGACACTATTAATAAATGAAAACTTTCATATTTCTTTTGCGGGACTTTCCCACAAAATCCTATTTCTCGAAAATTCATTTTCTCAGAAAATGAAAAAAAAAAAAAACTTTTCTCGTTCCACGCTAGTACGTAATAGACACATACATAGTATACCGCATAACGTAAAGTAAATTTTTGAGTGGCAAAAAGTGTCGGCGAAAAAGAAAATTTTCGTTGAAAATCCTGCGGTGAAAGTACTTTCGACGATTAAACTTTTCGACCATTTGAAATTGGCCAAAGTCGTTTAGTTAAGTGAAATCTTAGAGCACTTAAAATACTTACCGACAAAAAAAAATATAATACATAGACTAAAACGAAAATACCAGGGAATACTGAATTATGACTGATCACAAAAACGGGGTAAATTTAATTTGGTTTCAATTAGTGCTGAGTGCAATTAAAATATTGAAAGGTCAATTATCAGTCGGTTAATGGGAGTTTTTCATGTCGTTAAAAGTTCGCTTTGACAATTATAATTATCTTCAAAAATATGCTAAGTGAGATGTTATGATCTTGGTCTTAAGTCTGAAAATATTTTCAAATTATTTTTCTCAACTTGGATATTAATTCTACTGATTTCACTTTAAGTGAGAATGCAGGTTTGGCCAAGCAGGAGTCAAATTTATTGATAATGTTCGCAACTTTTCCGTTGAAGTTTTTTCGCGCTGTCTTTGGAACACACAGGTAAGTGTAGTCGCAAAATCGAATACTTAAGACTCGCGAAACTTCAAAACGTTTGAGGATTCGTCAAAAATCAAAGGTCATGCATTTTCGAAAATTGTTTTCACCCCAAGAATGAAAAAGAAATGCGTAGAGATCGAAGGTCATGAGTGAAAAAGCTATCCTGTCCGTCTTTACTCAATTAATTTTAAGTTTTCTTTATCCACATTGCACATAGCACATTGCTATCGTTTATGTTGTCTTTTCACGAAATCATTTCGAATTAAATTTGACTGAAAATACTAGATAGAATTTTGTGGTCACGTGTGACGTCATACGCCGCTGTTGCTCATCCAATTACTTGGATTTATTGAACACGAACATATGACATCCGGTCTTGCTCACTATTTTACGATCCTGATGCGTATTCTATTATAGAAGCCACATAAGAGTTTAACATAGGTTATTGTTCTCCCCTTTGAACATTATTAGATGGATGTTACTATTCTTGCGCTAGCCATTTGGTAAGTTATGCGAACCGAAGTACGCTCGAATATTTGACGCCTCTGAGGTCGTCTAGTTCTAAGAAGAATCTGGAACCTACACAAATGACAAATATAACACGGCTTGGAGTCATAGTTCAAAAAGCTTGGCTTAGATGTTGAATTGCCTAAGAGGTGTTCCCCCAGAATATAACGCAATGTAGAGTAGATCTGAAGATTTACCGACTCCGGAATGAAGCCTAGCAAGTCGTTGGTTTTTAAGTTTGCTGCCTCGAGGGTACTCCTAGCGACGTTGTTGTAGGTAGCCGTTCTCGACTGTGTTTTTTTCTCTGCACGTAATAGCGTACTACCGGATGAGCTTATGATCCTGCTTCTGTGGTTCGAGCTTATTGCCGAAAACTATGCGCGCGGACGATGATCGGCCAACGGAAACGGGAATGAAATTATTAAAATATTTCAGGATTTTTCACTGACGTCTGCGAACTAGGAGTATCAGCTGTTTGAGAACCCAAAGTCAAGCTATGAGACTTTTTTCCTTCTGAGCATATCCCTTCTTTACTTTTCCAATAACTTCTGTACCAAAGCGCAATCCGAAACAATGTTTAATGCTAACTCTAACGATGTGTTCGGGATGTGAATAGACTCCTTCGCATTTCTCTTGTCAAATTCGCGCCAGAAGTGCTAAATTTTTCAATCGGAGAAGTGGCTGAACTTCTAGGACCTTTCTTCTCATTTCTAACTATCTCAGCAGGCACGCTGGCTAGACGTGAAGTTTTTACGCAATTCGCCTGTCCCAGAAAACAGTCGTCTCAGAACTGCAGCCACTTTAGACTCTACCGCATCGTCTAACTTTGCTTTAGTAGCTTAGTCTAAGCTGGACGAATGTCACGATTTCTTAGACCAACTTCATGGGTTTGGATGGTCTCTTTTCCAAGATCGACGAAAACGGGAGCATAAGACAGAGGCTACATCCCTAAGTGTTCAACGCACTGCATATTTACATGTGTTTCTGTAAGGAAAAATTAGTGTTCTTTTAATAACACCATGGAGAACAAGAAAGCTTAAGCAACAAGTTTAATTCAATATTCGACTGTTGTAAATTAAATTGAAAATCATTAAAATTTATCATTAAACAGACTTTCCGAATATTTAGATTTCCTGTTACGCTTTATTTTTCGTGACATTTCGGTCTCTGCTCAGACCTTTATCAAACTGATCGACAATTACAGAAGGCTATTATTTTATACAGAATTGAAATAATTGGGTGTGGGAAGGGTAATTTAGGGTTACATAAGTTAATGAAGATTAGGTAATTAGTACCAGATATTTCAATTAGTTAAGGATTCTGGGTACGGATTTTGCTATTATCAAATTCTAAAACAAGTCGTCACACTGCTGATAACTTGTATCTGGCGTCTCGATTGAAGTTCTGTGGATGTTTGGAAATTGCAATGGCTTCTCGTACTATTCGTTAAAAATATTGATTTGTCCTGGCCAAAATTCGCATATTGTCGAAATCGATTGTGCGATCCTCTTTCGTTACATGTTCCGCGATCGCTGATGAATCTATTTGGGCTTTCCGTGTACATTGTTGGTGTTCGTTGATCCTTATTTGGACTGTGCGTACCGTTTCTCCTATGTACGTTTTATCGCATGAGCCGCAAGGTACTTTGTAGACTCCTTTAGTCTCCAATTTTGTTTTGTCCTTCTGGTTTCCTAGAATTCCCCGGAAAGTAGTCGGTGTAGAGAATGATGTCTTGATGTAGGATTTCCGAAGGACTTTCTCTAGTTTTACCCATCGTTTGTCTGTATTTTCTTGTTCAATGTATTTCTGTTCTTTTGTCCTTAGATGCTTTGGTTTCCACGCCTTTTTTATTTCACTCGCTTTGTATCAATTTGCTGTGAATTCCCGATTCAACTGTTCCTTTTCCTTTCTTAGACTGCGCCTATTTCCTTTCAATATGAATCTGGCTCTGTGTATTAGAGTCTTCAGTACGCCTGTTGTTTGACTTGGGCAGTGATGTGAATGAAAGTGAACCCCGTCATGCACTGTGAAAACATTTACCAAACCATCATATTGACGTGGTTTGTTAAATAAACTTCTTCTTCTTCTATAATGGCGCTACAGCCCAAATCGGACCTTGGCCTCCTGATATTCAGGTTCCTTAACATTTTTCATTACTTATTGTGGAAGGGTTGTTAGCTCTTCGCACAACCCTCTTTCTACGAATTTTTACATTTTCGTAGATTGAGGTGACCAAGGTATATACAAGCAGGCAATGTGCTGGAATTATGTATTGCGCCGACCGGTATTTGAACTCACGACCTTCGCATTACAAGACCAACACGCTACCTATTAGGCTACACCCTAGCTGTTAAATAAAGGATCCTACTAATTTTATGTAATACACCGATTATTCACATCATTTAAAGGGGAAATCTACAGCAAGTTTTCGATATTTTGTCTTGTCACCCCAACAGCATGTTCGATTAAAAAGTTTCTAGATTCAGGAACGGGTTTGGAGGAAATGGTGTCGAAGCCAGATTACATGAGTCCGCTGGTAAGACTTATTTAAAGAACCGAGATAAAGAGTGGAATCTTTCAATAAAACTCGTATTACACTGCATTAGGCATTTGACAACCCCATCGGAATTTCTGCCTATTTCCTTTAGTAGACTCTTCCTTTTCGTTTACTTTATTTTGATCTTTGCTCGTTAACTACAACTTCAGAATCTCCCAAATCCGATGGTTAGCCCCTATTGCGTTTTTCCATTTTTTTACTCTACGAAGGATATGAAGCGATCCACTCCTCCCAATATAAGCTTATCACGAGTAAAGAGCTGGATGCACCACTAGTTTTCCCGCAAAGCATTTCGCAGGATACTGCCATAGTGGTAAGTTTTCTTCAAGCGAAGAAACAAGCGATTACAAAGTGACTTTTTTTTGCATGAAAAATCAGCTCACTTTTGATTTCCTCTCTGTAAATTCTCATCGAAAGTAATGTGAAATCACTTGACTTGAACAGACAATTAGAGAATTTAAATTTACGATTAGTTCACTTATTTCGATATTTAATTGCATGTATGTAGGTTAACTATTAAAGTTAAAGTGTAAATACTGATTTGGGTGTATTTTATGAGTTTTGATTCAAAGCCTTTTATGCAACTTTTTTCGAAAATAAATTAGAGTTAAATTACATCTGCACCCAACTGAAGCGCACCCATAATCGTTCGGCCAGACTACTGCAAAATTCGTTGCTAATCCAAATGGTATTTTAGCTTGTAGTCCGTTACCAATACGCTGCTCAACCTGATGCTATTTCCAATTTTCGAACATTTCATTTTTTTTTTACATCTGTTCCTGAAATCAACAATTTTTTTTACAAGCTATCTGATACACAAATGAACCAAAATCACATTTACGAACTGGTTTTTTTTTAATTCGTCCCCGATTTTTGTTTTAATTCAACGAATCCTAAAGTTTGAATATCTATGTATTTCGATGTATCCTTGTTTATATCGTTTTTATTTTTCACAAAAACTTTTGCAACTGAATTGCCAAGTGGAAAATACCATTTAATGAAAGTTTCCGGACACGCAACCCCCAGGGCACTGATTGTTTTCGTTTTAAATTTAATTTTCCACTGTAAGATCCAATCATGAGAAAAAAAATTACTGGTTTTTTTCCACAAGTTGAGTCCTTATCTTACACAGTGTGGTGGATTTTTATGCATTCATCGATTGCATTCTCGGTTTATACACATTGGAAAATTTTATTTATATTTTGTGAGTTTTTATTTTTTCTGAAGACCATAACTGGCATTTACGATGACATTTTCATCGAAAATGTTGTTTATTCGATTCGACTCTTGAAAAGTTATGCGGTTTTTTAAGCACCATTGAAAGAGTTAATCAAGTATTGATTGTTTTAAATATGCCTTGGGTATAACGCCAGCTTATTGTTGAAAAAATGTTTCGAATTTTATTATCTGAGATTGTGTGAATACGGAAATTTTTTAGTATAAAAATGTTAAAAAATTATGAAAGTTGTAGCATTACCTCTTTAATTTCAGCTGTGATATGGCCAGCTTTCGTAGTCAGGAAATTCTAATATTCATCGATTTGGAATCATTTCAGTTTCATTGTGTACATCTGCATGACGGGAAACTCTTTACGATATTCCCTGATATTTTCATCGTAATTATCTGCGAAAAGCTCATCAAGATGTTATCCATGAAATTTCAGACGAACATTAATTGTAAGATTAATTGAAAACGGAGATCTTAGATAACAATATTTAGGCAAGGAAATTATCATCAAGAGAGCACTTTTAAAGTTCATTACGGCGATAGGAAGGGGAGATTGTGTTTAGGCTATACAGCCGCTTAGATGACTCCTTTTCAAAATGGTATATAAATGAAGCATAATACAACCGATTACGAAAACCAATTCCAAGAAAACAAAATGGAAACATATGCAACTATGGGGAAAGTGTGTATGCTAAAAAGTTTTTATATTTTGAAAATCTACAACTATTGCTTAGGAACACGTATTTTACTAAAAAGTCACTCGGAAGCCATGTACCAAGTTGAAAAATCGAAAGAGTTAGAAAAGCTCGACTTATTATAATTATTTGATCAGATCAAAAAATAATTTTCAGGAATTTTTTTCGAAGCTAAATGTGCACAGCTTCCGCCTCCAGTTGACAACTATTTTTGAAATTATACAGGGATGTGCTGTGACATGATTTTTTTTAAAAACCACTCTTACTTTTTTCTGAGGCAATTTTTTCGAGTAATCGTCAAACTATACTAACACGCAGACTGTTGTCACCGAGAAAATCACTTTTTTGGTATACCAGTACCTCAAATAGTAAAAATTATACAAAAACTGGATTTCGAAAATTTTCACAATTATTATTTCGTAATATGGCATACTAAAAATTATGATCACTTCTGATTGAGTAACCGCCAAGCGAAGTCGTTTTTCCTGTTGTTGAGACTCCAGCTGATTACCTGTTGCCTGTTGTCTACAAATACGCAATTGACTTTTAGGTTAAAGTTTTTCATTCCTTTTGCCAGGGCAGCATCCTCGGGGCCAGCAGCTTTTCTTTAAATCACCCTAGTGCGTAACGATCCCCCACCTACTCCCCAAGTGGGAGAAAGCATATTCCACGTATTTGGGATGGACACAGCTCACCTCTACAACTTTTTGAAACAAGTGTTACAGTTTTGATCTAGGCATGGAACACAAGTAATGAACTCACATCAAACCAATGCAAAGGAATCCGCATTGTGCAAACATAAATCCGCAACAGGCAATCGCTTTAGTTTGCTAAATGAGGATCCAGTAACAAAGTTCCCACCATCGAAACGGTCATGTGAACAGACCTTTCCGTCTCTCCAGGTTGCAGAGCCCAGCGAGGGTAATTTCGCCCGTTATTCTACTTCTAACAACCCCAACATCTTAAAAAAATCAATACTACAACCATGGAAATCATCTATATATCTACGCAAGCCCAATCCCTATAGTCCCTCCAACAACACCCACTGTACGACTGTACTATCAAATGGAAACTGACGAAATAAAAGAAACTTTTAATGGTCCCAATTACGAAATCGTAACAATAGATGACGAAATAGACGAAAATTACAAGAAACATCAGTGTATACAGCAATTAGTTAGTTAGTTAAGGCCACCATCCCAAATCTCCCCACCCCTTCTACTGGACAGAAAAAGTTCTCACTATCCTGAGCAACGGCCTTTAGTTGTCGTCAGGACTAGTCTATTCCTCTGGCCTCTTGCTCAACTGTTCCTTCCATGTGCTGCATGGTCGACCAATCCGACGTCTTCCTTGAGGATTATAATTCAGAGCTTGACTGGCAATGTTTCGCTCCGGTTTCTTCAAAGTGTGACCGATCCACTACCATGCGTTTATTAATAGCAACTTCATGCGAAGGGAAATCTCTCTTAACCTCCAGAGACGGGAAAAGATACCGAACGCCTGACGAGCTCTATGTATACGATGTCCTTGTCGGCTCCACCGTCCATGCTGACAATGCTTCCGATGTATTAAAAATCGTAATCCTCTTCCACATGTTGTCCGTTAAGATCGATTTTCTTGTGTTCAAACCCACGTGCATGTACTTGGTTTTACGCACATTAATTTTCAGTCCAGTCCTTCATACGATTTCAAATTAGAAAACACTAAATACTATAAAATAATTATAAGACAGCAGAGAAATCAGAAAAAAGACATTCAGGGAAGTTCAAGGATGCTGATGTCACCAGTTGACAATGTACCAGCGTCACAAAGGGATACGGAACGACACAAGTCGTTCCTAATAAGATGCGCAACTGTCGAGCCGTCGGCCCGATTATCCGATTTCCAGAAGCTAAGTGAGCAAATCGGGGACTTAGTAGAAATGCTGGAAGACGGAAATAGGCGTTTGTTTCACCAAGCGATGAGAGACGTCATTAACAACATACGAGCTAAAGCGGAAATAGAAACATCCATCTGTAACAAAAAACCTAAAGAAGGATGCCATGACCTTTGCTGAGATTCCACTGATTAGTAAACAAGCAGCAGGAGAAGATGGATGGAGCCATTCACAAGAAGACAGCCGGAAAGCAGCGAGAGAAGCAGACGACAAGAGAAAATGGAGGAGCAAAATCCATCAGGAAGAAGATCGTCAGGACAAAAACAAACTAGACCTGACGCTATTTTAATCGAAGCGAAGGGTGAAATTTTATATGCGCAGATACTAAGCAAGGTAAACTTCTTCTTCTACAATGGCACTACAGCCCAAATCGGGTCTTGGCTTCCTGCATTTCAGGTTCCTTAACACTTTTATTATTCATTGTGAAAGGATTGTTAGTCCTTTGCACAACCCTCTATCTACGAATTTTTCACTTTCGTTGATTGAGGTCACCAAGGTATACCCAAGCAGGCAGCGTGCTGGAATTATGCGTCGACCGGGATTTGAACTCACGACCTTCGCATTGTAGACCAACACGCTACCCACTAGACTACACCCTAGCACCCTAGCAGCAAGGTAAAGGCAGACCCTAAATTGGAAGAAGAAGGAAAGGCGGTATCGAAATTCAGAAGGACGCAAAAAGGAAAGCTACTAATTCAACTAAGGAGACGGGAGACATGATTGCGGAACTCGATGGCGCCATTAGCGAAGCTTTAAGGTCCCTCACGCACCGTTCTATCATCGAAATTAAAGATGTTGATGAAGTCACCACAAAAGATGACATAAGCGAAGCAATCAAAACCCAGTTTGGAATCGAAGGAGTTTCACATACAGACATCTTATCTCTACGAAAGGCGTACTGCAAAACACAAACAGCAACAGTCAGTCTTCCTGCAGAAAATGCTAGAAAGTTGTTAGAAGCTGGAAGAGTTAAGATCGACTGGGTCAACTGCCACATTTGCGAACGAACGGAATTTACAAAATGTTTTAAATGTCTAGAGTTTGGTCACCTAGCCAGGCAGTGTAAAAACGGAGAAAATCGCTTCAAGCTTTGTAGAAAATATAGAACGGAAGGCCGCATTGTGAAAAGCTACGACAAGAAGTCATCATGCATATTCTGTAGGAATGATCATTCAAAAAACGCAAAACAGTAACCGGCAGCAGCAAATGCCCGATTTTTAGGACAGCCATCACAAATAAAAATTACGAAAGTAATACAGATTAACCGGAACCACTGTAGGACAGCGCAAGATATCCTGACGCAAATTGCTAAGGACGAGGAGTGAAGCTAATTAGTTAAATTTTTTCCCGATATTAATAATAATAAGGATTCTATACCAAATTTTAGCGCGATGAAAGCTATACGTATTGAGAAAATTGGATTAGAGTATTTCATGTAAAAGTGCAGTTTGTATGGGAGGTGGTGGAAGGAGTGAGGTGTTTTTAGTGATTTTTTGAAAAACAACTACAATCATTATTCAATTAATATATTTTAAATTTTAGATCTGTCACTTTCACATTTTCCAAGAAAATCGAATTTTTGAACAGTCGTGGAATTGTATCACATTGTATGGGAGGAGGTAGAAGGAGTGAAGCTAATCGGTTAATTTTTTTCCCGATAATAATAATAATGCTAATTAAAGATTTAGTACAACATTTTAGCTCGATGAAAGTTACACGTTCTGAGAAAATTGGTGTATAGTATTTCATGAAAAAGTGCAGTTTGTATGGGAGGTGGTGGAAGGAGTGAGAAAATTTAAAAACCTTGTCTACCAAAAGATTGCATTTGTAATGGAAATAATACATTCTAAGCTTCAATTCAATAACTTTTATAGTTTCCAAGAAAATTTGATTAATACATATTTTTGAAAATTAGTCACTTTGTATGGGAGGGGGTAGAAGGCGTGAGGGGAGTGACATAAAACCAAAATCAGATTACATCCCGGAGCATACCTAATAAACTGTGAATGTTTCGTTACAATCGGTTCAGCCGTTTTTGCGTGAAAGCCGGACAGACAGACAGAGAAGAATTTTAAAAACGCGTGTTTCTGCTTAGTTATTGCTAAAATAAAGCAAAAAACTAACTTATAGCCATTTCTTAACAAATAACAGACAGACACTACAATTATATTTATATAGATAAAACAAAGAAAAGCCATAAAACGACCTAAATTAACAGGCCCAAAATGGAAAGATAAACTCTTCGACAGGGACACGTTCCACGAAATGCTGAACACCGACATCACAAATCGAAACGAAACAGCAAAGATCCTTGCGGAACAACTCACCTACACTATCATCACAGCCTGTGATGCAGCGATGCTCAGGAGAACTATTAGTGGAAGAGGTGACATGGTGCACCTCTTAGGATTAGTTTTTTTGAAATTGATAGCCTGGACGTCTATTCCAGCAGATTTTATGTTCATGTTCAACCCACTTTGTATGTATAGGGTTAGAGTGTCCTTTTGGTTTTTCGCAGAATGGCTCTGGACCAATAAAATTTGTTTCTGCGCCGTTTTTGCGTTTTTTCTCAATAAATTCTGAAATCAATAATTTTAATAGCCCTGAACTAAATTATGCATATCTCCAAACTTATCTACATCAATTAAACTATTCATCTCCCACATCATTTCGTGCAATTATAGCTTACATAAATTATCGATAAGTACTTAATAGCTATATACCGCAAAAAGATCCTTAAGGAATTACAAAGCCATAAACGCTTCATTGGACTTTCAGTTCATCGTGATAGCAAGGACAATAGTGTGTTCACACGACAGAAACTTGCGGCAAAACACTATTCACCCAGAGAAGAAAAAACTTAAATTTCCTAAGACTCTTACCGTATCACACAATAAACAATAAAGAGGGAGAGCTGTGTTGAACTGCCGCAAGACATGTTATCTCATCGAGAGTTAATTGCCAGCTATTACTTAGAGTAAATGGGGTGATGGCGCTACTAAACCATGCACATAATTATTAGGGAATTCAATGTAGCACGCATAATCTGTACTAATGCTCGCTCTATTGTAAATCGATTTGATGCGGTCAAAGCCAAATATGCTTATTTCTGGAGTGTTAATTTAATATTGTTTGAATACACATAATTGTCTAGTGATATATTGTCTTTATTCATCAGAGAAAGCATTAGTGTAGCCTAGTGAGTAGCGTGTTGGTCTTCAATGCGAAGGTCGTGAGTTCAAATATCGGTCGATGTGTAATTTCAGCACACTGATTGCGTGGGTATATCTGGGCTACCTAAATTTACGAAAATGAAAAATTCGTAGATAGAGTGCCGTGCGATGGCCTAACAACCCTTCCACACTTACGGATGAATGTTAAGAAGCCTAAAGGTAAAGAAGCCAAACTTCGATTTGGATTGTAGTGCCATTGAAGAAAATGAATCGGAATTGGGATCACAAGGATTATACAAACGATCGTTAATTCTTTTTTTTAAAACTCAACAACTACGGTATTTGCATATATTTCACACTATCTCATTTACCCTATAAAATCTGTTCAGCAAAGTTATATTTAAATTTTTTCTCATCCCTTATTTTCTACCTTTAATTAGTATCCTTAAGGTTACGCAAGAATAGTAAATACAAATGAAATAAATTTTTACGGTTTTCTTTCTTTTCTCATTCTTTTTGCAAGCTCTTTGTCACCCATTTTCTGAAAGCCACCAATCTACCTTTATTGTAAGGGTTGCTCCTTTTTTTTTTCTTCTTCAGACATTTAATTTTTTCCTTTCTTTTTAGCCTGCAGTGAAAAGCAAGGAAACTCTGAAAATGAGTGCTTCTGTGATTTTCTACGCTGGCAAATGGTGTGTCTACGAAGCAAAAGTAGTTTAGCGAAATTGAAAATGCCACAACTTTGTAGCGTTTCGCAAATTTGACAAATGACTTTGTGCTATTTTTGCTTCAGTTACTCTTGAAAATAATGGAACAGTCGAGTGCTTTCTATCAAATTTGCTGATCCTTTCTTTTAGAGGCGCTTATAGGTGTTTGTTCGTCGCGGTTTTTATTGCTAGTCGGAAGGCAGGGGTTTTCACTAAAAGGCATCAATAATGTCGATTGTGTATGGTTGTAATTTTTCAAAAAGAATCAAATGACAGAATATGTTGCTTTGTGAAGGGCTGGATATGTCTCGAAGCAAATAAAAGAATGTTCGAATTGAGAATTATTTAATTTTGTTGAATGTGAATTCCACAACTCAATGTTTTAATGGTTCTAAGGTAGTGCAGAATCGTCATGGTCCTTTCTCCCGTTGCATTGCTTTTTTTTCAGCACGAACTAGGATGAAGTTTTCTTGGACCAAAGACCCATCCCAAGCTCCTCAACCACCAAGGAATTGTGCTGCCGTGATCTAAGAAAACATCATTATTCTGTTCACGGATTCCTTTCATTACGCTACGAGCTAATTGAAGGAGTGTGCCAATTTTGAATCATTCATGAAATTTAAACTATTTTTTGGCTAAAACTAAATCATAAACGAAGTTTGATAGCTAAAATCGTTCGAGAGTTATTCAGTAGACAAACAGACGAACATTCGAATTTTTGATCAAAAACAAACTTTTTTGATCCTTGGTTCTGTTTTACGAGTTCTGTTTCTTAGCGTGACAAAAGTTTGAGTAAATTCAATTTACTCTCAGATTTTATTTTAATTATGAAAATAAGTAGATAAGTTGAACTACACGCTAAATCTCGCTCAATTATCAATTTTGAAGAAAACATGCTGGCATTGAACTTTATGATGTTTTTCTGCCCCATTCCAAGATTAACTTGAGATCGGCTTTCACTCCCTGCATTTGGAATCAACATACTACTTGTTAGATTTCGCAGTGGAGTCAAATTCATTGGTGCTATCTAAAGTACTATTATTTGTAATACTATGAATTGGACTGAGAGTAGATGACAAACGGCCGCTAATAAATACTAAGAACAGAGTAGGCTACAAGACAGAATCCTGAGGGACATCGGAATCGATTGGGAAGGAGGAGAAAGTAACGCCATTTACTAATAATACTACTCGTAGTTCGGGCAGGAAAATCACAAACAAACAAACAAACAGGTAGCATCAAAACAAATTTCCATAAGCTTAACAAGGAGATATTCATGCTAAACTCTGTCAAAAACTGTTGTAGTAATATTAATTGCTAGAACTTTACCTTCGGCGTATGTATGCAAGCAGTCATATTAAATAAGATATCTGTCATCAACCTTCCAGAACTCAAAACATATTGGCGATCGTGGAAAAGCTGTTCATTTTCGAAATATTGAACGATTTTGCGATTAACAGCAGTTTCGAATACTTTCGAGAGCACTGAAGTAATGGCTATCGGGCTTCGCTTCTTTCTTCAGATTTGATTGAACATTCGGAACTTTCACCAATCATGGAAAATCCAGAATAATAATATAGATAAAAAGATTGCGAAGAGGTTTAGTTAGAGAAAAGCTGCACATTTTAAGGATGATGCGACTTGTAAATATTGAACTTTTCCATCTATCCTGGTTATTAATTCGGAACTTGCACGGTTAGTGTAATGGATGAACGTAATTTATTGCACATTAAAGTCTACCATAACCGTCACCTGTAATTTTATTAGCTGGCCATATGAGTATAATTCTCGAGCATTCGAAGATACTCGCAATTGTGTTGTGAAAAGTCGCTTCGAGCCATCGATTCACCTAACATAAGAATTTTCCTTAATATTTTTATTTTTCAAAATATCCCGATAATGAGATATTTGGTCGGAAAACGCGAAATCTGAGCACTTTATGGTCACAGATCCTCTTAGTTTCCCATGTTTTGAAATAAAAGGAAACTATTGTCAGTGCGGTCATTCTACTTATGCAATGACACTACAGCCCAAATCGAGCCCTGACGTCCTAACCATCAGGTTCCTCGACATTTTTTCGTTACTTATTGTGGAAGGGTCTATCTACAAACTTTTTGCATTTTCGAAGATTGAGGTAGCTAAGGTATATCTAAGCTGGCAGTGTGCTGGATATTTACGTCGACCGGGATTTAAGCTCACGACTGTCGCATTGTAAACCAACACGCTACCTACCAGGCTACACCTTAGCTATCAGCCCAAGGAGATCATGCCAAGATTCAAATGGAGCAGTAGCACCAGGCAGCATTCTTGAGGAGGGGCGGGAAAAAACTGTAATGTTAAAGTCCATGCCACTAACAGATAATGTGCTTCTTCTCAACCACAAAGCTTGTTTCCCATTAAGGGGTGGGGCAGGGATTCGGTCCGAAAAAGACACCATCATTGAAAAGCGGTAATGAAAAGGGAAAGAGGAAAATAGACGATGCGCGTCTCTGTAATGAAATGAAGGACCTATTTCCGCCAACAAGCAATAGGCTTTCTAAGAACTTCATAGCGTGATGACGGCGTTGGATGTATGTATTGGCAATAGTTTGCCCAAAGCAGGCTTAAGACTACACCAGTAGGAAACGTGAACCCCAACCGTCTCCTTCTTTTTTCCTTTTTTTCATCACAGCTCTTCAAGTATGGTGTCTTTCCGGATACTTAATCTTCCTCCCCCACACCCTGACTTGCCGTAAAATGTCGTCGTTCGCGTTAATCTTGTGCTCACTATTTCATAATAATTCTGTGACTTTGTCGTAATTTAAGAAAGGAAAAACATTTGAAATTTCCCTGGGAATTGTTTGGTATAAAAAGCTACTCCAGCATTGTATACATGTTTAGGTTTAGGTTGTGGGAGGGTGGTTCCAAAGAACAACAATCCACAGGGGCCATCTAGTTAGGCCCATTGTACTACTCCTATTTATTATAAGATGGAAGTCACTCCTCTTGTTCTAACCACTTGGTTCGGTTTGCCGCCTCTGAGGTCGTCTAGCTCTGAGAAGAATCAAGAGCCTAAACAAAGGAGACGACTGTTGAAGATTTGCAGGCAGTGACAAAGATAATGTTCAACAGATTCTTCGTCTTCCTTGCAACTTCCTTGCTGTCGCTCGCGATCCGCATCCTAAATTCATGCAGCTTTAGTTGTATACATCTTACTGTTAGTCTTTTGTACTTCCATTAAAATATCACCCGCCCTGTGTTCAAAGTTTGTCATGACTTTCAAATGTGAAAAATTTTCTCACAATAGTGGTTCAAAATAGTTTGTTCCGGAATTGGTTGCGAAATTTCATTGTGAATGTCTGTTTAAAAATTTCAGTTTTTTTATTGCCTGACAAATTGTAACTCCGTCAAATTTTTGTCGAAAAATTTCTGGAAAAAAATCTTACGAATTTAATTTTAAATGTCACAGAATTTTAATAATAAATAATTAATAAAAAATTTTATTGTATTAGTACCAAATGCCCTGTAGAAGTATGTATATATAAGAATTTTGTTGTTGTGGCTTTTTTTCTGACGATTAGAAGCGATGAGCGTTTTGCGTGCAAATCATGCACCAACTCCTTATTTTTGTGCGTAACAGATGGAAGATGGAAAATGGGCTTTCGCTAGAAGAAAAGTTATATGAAAGAGCGCACTTTAAATAAAATGATTTGGTCGACAAATCAACTTAAACCAGCGCTAACTGTTGGGATGGTGCTGGTGCTACAGAACAATCATCCTCCCAAGAGTCACACACGGATCAACGATACGGTGGACTAAAATTTTACAACAAAAAACACAGCTTTCGCTACAAAAATCCAAACGCTAGCAGCCAGGAGCAATGAAAACCTGTCCTACGGCGGCAATGGAAATGTTCGTAAACATCCGTCCGACACATCTCCAAATAAAAAAGAAGGCTATCAAAGGGGTGTTACGCATGCAGAGGGAAAACAATTTCAAATCAGGGGATCTTAGAGGTCACATGAAAATCCTTAAAGACCCAAAAATAAACGTTCTAACCTCCACACTATCGGACACTATGCCGACAAAATTCAAGTTTGAAACCCCCATCAAAGTTATAATCAGAGAACGCAAGGACTGGCAATCCAAGCTACCTGAAATAGAAGAGGAATCAAGCATCTAGTATATAGATGGCTCACGCACCTCTGAGGAGACTGGAGCCGGAGTCAAAGGTTTTAACTTCTCGGTTTCAAAACCACTCGGCAAGAAACCACAATCTTCCAGGCTGAACTAATATAATAGCAATGGAGCTATGCATCCAAGAGAATATAAGGAGAGCTCATCGCAACAAATCTACTTATATCCTTTCGGATAGTCAGGCGGTTCTCAAGGCCCCAGCATCTAATAAACACAGGTCGAGGATAGTTTGGGGCTGTTTTCGAAACCTAATCATCCTGGGAAAAAAGGAACGATGTAACCTTAATGTGGGTACCAGGCCATATGGAAATTGAGGTAAATGAAGAGGCTGATCGCCTTGCAACAAACGGCACAGAAACAAATTTTATTGGTCCAGAGCCATTCTGCGGAATGCTAAAAGCGCACTCCAACTCTTTATTTAGAAGGTGGGTTGACCAAGAGCATAAAATCTACTGGAATAGACTTACAGGCTTATCAATCTCAAAAAAACTAATCATACCACAAAAAACAAAAATAGATCGAAACGAATGATTTCTCGAATTGAAAAGGGAACGGATTGCAAAAATCCCTATTGGGATGTTTTTCCGCCAAGTGCCAACAAACAGAATCGTAAACTGGACCAAACAGCTGTTTGTGGAAGATGTGTGTTTGCAGG
Organism: Chorisops tibialis; assembly: GCA_963669355.1. NCBI lineage: Eukaryota > Metazoa > Arthropoda > Insecta > Diptera > Stratiomyidae > Chorisops > Chorisops tibialis. The sequence goes on from OY770262.1 coordinate 315,781,344, forward strand.
AAATTGCAAAATAAAATTGCATTTTTGGCTGGTTCGAATGAAATAGCCCAATAATATTAATTTTTCAGTGCACATAATCGAATCCCAAGTGCATTTTGATAATTATCTAACCAAACATTTATATACATATCTCGAAAAATTCAAACTTACCGGTTTCAACCCTGATACGCATCTGCCTGACTCCTGGACCGAGTAATAAGGAGATTAAAAAAAAATTTCTTGGCAATAGTAAATAGTGACATTTGTTTGAGAAGTAATAGAAGGAGTGAGGGTATATAATTTTTGAATACTGTATGGTACTGCACTTAGTACGGCAATGATTCGTGGCCAATTTAATGTTGTTGCTTTCATAATTTTTGAAGGGTATTGATACATTGTTTTTGTTTTTTAAATTATGACATTTGTATGGGAGGTGGTAGAAGGAGTGGAAGGCTATCGAAGATTTTTAAATTGCTTATCAATATTCTAATCATCATGCTGTGTCCCATACCTCTCATATTTTTGAATGACAAATTGTTTCCTTGAATGTGAAATACAAACATTTGTATAAGAGGTGGTAGAAGGAGTGAAGCGAAGTTAATAATTTCTTAAATATTTATTGCAATTATTACAAAACAAATTAATTTTTCTACCTTTTCATTGAAAATCATGCATTTTGCATAATTGCGAATTTCTGTGGTAGGGGAGGAAGGAGTAAGCGGATCAGAATAAAATTTTCAAGTCGATAAGTACAATAGTTGTGCAGGAAATTCATTTTCTTAAAATTTCCGTGGAAGAGTGTAGAAGGAGTGTAGGAATGTAATAGGTTCACAAACTTTCTTTTTTGCTAAAAATTAAAAAATTGCAGCTCGATAGCTCAAATTGTTCGAGAGTTATGTTGTAGACAGACAGACGGAGAGACAGTCACTCAGAATTGAGGTTTTTGGGAGACAACAAATATCACTGTACCCTTAGCGACTATGTGCGGTTATTATTTCTTAGTGTTACAAACGTTATATCAAACACAACATATTCTCATGTTTCATCTAGGGAATGCAAATAGGAATGTTAACATTATTTATGTTAGGTTTTTCTTATAACTATCAAAATAATCATTTTCAGTACCCTTCCATTAAATAAATCCATTTCCTTATGCAAATTCAATTTTAATCATCGTAATAATTTACAAATTGCAAATATTGCCGGAAACCTTGAGATTTCGCTTGAAATAGCTCGACAACTACACCTCGAAGCTAAATGTGCCTGTAATTGCATACGAATTAGCGTGTATAAACCTTATAATTAATTCACACGTCACAACGATATACATATGTTAGCCATCACTTCACCAGTGATTGATTAAGTGCATACAATGCTAGAGCAATGCTTAGTGTTTGCATTGGTTCACTTAATTATTAAATTCAAGAACTTTCAAATATTTCTGTATTTTTCCATAAAAACAAACCAACAGTTTAACAAAAATGCAAATTATTAAACATTTCACGATTTTTCGTTATCATTTTATTGTATCGGAACTTGTCGCTGACGATGGACTCTTTCTTTAGCATCGTTGCATCGAAATTGCCAGTTCTGTTGTTATTATCAGATTTTGAAATGTTGCCGGAAGATGTTGATTTCGAATCGACGACAGTTTGAACCATGGCTTTTGATGGCATTTCAGGGTACGTGATGTAAAAAATTTAACACTTGTAGTTCTAAGTGATTGCCTGAATTTCCGGTACGGGAGCCTTTAATGGAACTTAAGTGTTTTGCTAAACTGTAAGAAAAGAGTTAATATTTTTTAATTCTATAATAAGTAAAAAGAAAAATGGATAATCAAAACTTACTTCAAAAGAGATGCTGAATTTACTTTCGTTTGAATTGCGTAAAGCATTGACACCAAAAGCTCAAACTTAGTTCCCTGTTGGTCATCGAAGATCTAAGATCGATGCAACTACAGCAAGAAACTGCGAAAGACTGAGCTGTTGGTTCTGTCGACTTATATAAAACAAGAATTTTCTTCCTCTAAATACTGCAACAGGTTAGTGATTTCATACATCTAGATTATTGCAACATATCAGAATTTCATTCAAGTTGTTATTTTCCATAAAAATGTTATTAGCATAAAATTGTTTGTTTTTGCAAACAATTTTACTTTATTATTTCAATAATAAATTAATTGTTGAATTTGAAATTCAAACAATAAAAAAGATAACGAATATTTTGTTATTTTTCTTGAAGAGAGTAAACATTAAGTAGGGTGAACGTGTGGAGAACATACAGTTCTTCATTTGCGGATCATTGCCGTTTTCTCGACAAATGCATCAAAATTTGTGTACTCATTTTGGCATCCACTAGAGAAAATCTAAATAAACAAGAACTTCTTCTAATACTAAAACAGCAATTTCAAAATCAAAAGCAACCAATTTCATATTCAGAACAATAGCAACTTTTCTGATTTGAATAATTTTTTGCTTGTTTTTCAACTCATTGTCTAAAACATAATATAATTATGATTGGGCGTAAAGCCCACCCATTAGGCTACATGGAAGCTCTAGATGGAATTGGATTGTGTTAAATACTCTGGAAAAGATGTTATCTCAAAGTCTCTAGACTACTGAACAGTGACATTTGTATGAGAGGTGGTAGAAGACGTTGGTTGAAGTTTATGATTTTTTAACATATTGTTACATGTCGGCCCCAGTCGTTCATCGGGCATTTGCGATCTTCAGTTGTTTACTATTCTGCGATCATCAATTGCTTGTAACCTCGATCTGGCCACGCGTACTCAGAAAAAGCATGGAAGCCCGAAAAGTGGACGAATAGGAAATGATTCATGGAAACATCATCAAAGGCCAAAAAGCAGACGAATTGGGGCAATATAGCAAATGATTCATAGAAACCGCGTGAAAGACCGAAAAATGGCCGAATAAAATCAAATAAATAGGGCGAGTAATTTTGATTGAGAGTGAGCCAGAATTGAAAAGCCGATAGAGTAGTGTGATCGTAAGAGCGCGATTAGTGCGACGGTTGAGGCGAAATATTGTGAAGTCGAAGTTAAAGAAGCGATAGAGTGTGAACATGAAAATTAATAAATTGAAAATCGTAAAATAAGTGTGCGTTTATTTGAATTTCAAGAAAACTATTTTCATTTTTTCAGGAGGCCAGGGCCCGATTTGGGCTTGAAATTTAGGACACTTCAGTTGGTGTCAGAAGTGGGATTTCAAGTAAAAATTGCGAATGATAATTGCGAACGTTTAAAGTGAAACGATTAAGTGATCGTGTAGTGTGAAATTGTAGAACGGACAAATGGAAAATTTTCAAGATCGCGTGGAAAGTTCCCAAGCGGGATACTGTAATTGAACAAATATTGAGAATATTGCAATATTGTGCAGAAAATTCTTAATGGCCAATAAAAGAATTTGGTTTCCTGAAATACAATATATTCAAATTTCGTGCTACGTGAAAGACTTAAAGGTGACGGAGTCGAAAGAGAAACTCACTAAACGTGAGTTGCCCACGATCGGAAATAAGACAGAGACTATCAACCGAACGATGTAAGCGTTAAAAGCTGAGGAACACAGTGCCTAAAACTATGAGTTCCCCGTCGAGCAGGAGATCGAGCAGCAAATCGACCAACCAATCATTGTTTAGCGGAAGTTCTCAATCTTTAGGCCAGATGATGCAGCTGATGCCACAAATATTGGCAAAAATATATCAACAGAGCACGAAAATGAACCAGCAATGTCAACGGGCCACAGAGCAAAACCAACAACTGATGGCAGATCTTAACCAGCCAAATCGACAAATAATTAATAAAATAAATGCACTGGGTAAGCAAATCAAGGAACGCTGAATGCGAAGATTCTAGAACATCGAACTGTTATAGAGTAGAAGATCACCGAAAATACTAGAAATATCATCGAAAATACTGGTAAGATCGAAGGAATCTCCAGTGATGTAGAACAGCTAAAGAGGGATTTCGAAGTGGTGAAAACTACCATTATTAAATCCGAAAGCATCGCACATAAAAATCTAAAGGTTTTCGATAGTCAAACACCTTCGACCATCTACAAGACCCATCCCTTGGTAGATGAAGTGCCGTCCCCCCCTCCTCCCTTAGAAAATTAACTGGAAATTATCTTTTTAATAATAACGTGAAGGCAATCTCTGCATGGACCAAACTATACCTTTCGTACGTTTTTCACTAATGAGCACAATAGACATATGTTTGTGGTGATTGAAGAACAGGCCCTAAAATTAAATCTACATAAACTTACTGCAGTACCTGATTCCTCAGTTGTGTTAAAATCGAAATTGTAAAAATTATCGTTTAACGAAAAATACATTTTGGATCGTTCAAATACTCTTTTCCAGAAAATCAGCATTAATTGATTTCATTGTGGACCAGCAGAATGCCAAAGTTCTGCTTGGGATAAAATCATGGAACATTCGTAATATAAACATACAAAAGAACTTCGATTGCGGGCAAACCTCAATCGAGACATTAAATGAAAAAGAAATTATTACTTTAAGGAATTATTGTATTTCGTAAAGGAAATGGCATAGGGAGTAACGATAGATAGATTAGAAAATCTAGAAATACTTGCAGGATTTTTACAGAAATAACAAAAATAAACGACAAATTCTAATTTGCAGATCTTATACTTCCCAAGGAAGCTGAATAAATTTAATACATTCTATGAAAATTCGTTTATTGTATTTCATGAAATAGTGACACCAGTTCATCTCTAAGGCTGATTGTAAGATTTCCGATATCATTAAATCATATTTGACTCTAATGATAATGACAAGGTCATCGGCAAATCCTATTGACTCGTCTATCTTTCGTATAGTGAATATTGACTTTTGTATGGGAGGTGGTGAAAGTATAGGGAGAGGTTTGTATTTGTTGTATATGACATCGAACGTCGCATGCAAAATGTTTCGTGCTGAATTTAAAATTTGTAGAGTTTTCCTGAAATTGGGGCATTTGTATGGAAGGTGGCAGAGGGAGTGGAGGGTTATAAATTATTTTGGAACTGCTTATTCCTTATTACCGTGCTTTGTTTCAATCGGTAGCTCTCATATGTTTGAAAAAGAAATGTTTTCCTTGAATTTATTATATAGGTTTTTGTATGGGAAGGGGTAGAAGGAATGAAGCGAGGCTGATAATTTTCTTAGCAGTTATTGCAATTCTTACGGAAGAAATTTTGGCAAAATTTTAAGTTTGTGCTTTTTTCAGTTTTAATGTAAATCGATATAATACATTAACCAAAATTATGCAATTGTATGGGAAGGGGTAGAAGGAGGTACGGATCAAAACAAAAATTTTCGTCGTCAATGATATTTTGATTATTATACTTTTCACAAAGCTTCAGGTTTCAAGCTTTGAAAAATAATTTACCGGAAATTTAAAAATTTCATGAAATTTGTATGGGAGGGGGTAGAAGGAGTGAGGTGAAGTTGATAATTTTTTCAAATTTTAATTATTATTATAACACAATTAATTCTGGAAAAAATTCGTCTATTTAGCTTTTTCAAAATTGTGCATTTTTATGTGATGGGGTAGAATGATCGGATTAATATTTTGTGATGTTAATAATATGTACACAATTATTCTTTGACCCAAATTTCAAGTCGATAACTTGAATAGTTTCAAAGAAAATCAATTTCTTTAAATTTTGAAATTTCATGAAATTTGTATGAGATGGGGTAGAAGGATCACAAACTTAAAGTTTCCTTTTTGCTAAAAATAGTACACAACGAATTTTCAAATTTCATCTAGAGTATATAAATCTGCCAACAAGTCGGACGCAACTTTATTATTCTTGGGACAAGTTGAAGACACGTCGGAAGTCAATATTCAAATTAGGGTAGATGGAGAAGACTAAGTAAATGGGGGTTATAGGGCAGGGCAGTTGTCATTTAATTAAAACTTAACTGCAATCACAATCAATAGCTTCAAAACGTAGTATCAATATTTCATGGATATGATATGGATATGATATTTAATGGAATGCTAGTTGCATAGACGAAGTAAATTCTATGAAATTCGGTATATTTCATATTCTTCAAACCATACAAAGTAGCTAGGGTGTAGCCTAGTGGGTAGCGTGTTGGTCTTGTAATGCGAAGGTCGTTAGTTCAAATCGCGGTCAGCGCAACATATAATTCCAACACATTGCCTGCTTGGATATACCTTGGTCACCTCAATCTACGAAAATGAAAAATTCGTAGAAAGAGGGTTGTGCGAAGGGCTAACCACCTTTCCACAATAAGTAATGAAAAAAGGTTAAGGAACCTTCATGTCAGGAGGCCAAGGTCCGATTTGGGCTGTAGCGCCATTGAAGAAGAAACCATACAAGTATACGGGACGGGGTAGAGGAGTTGAGGGAATCGTAAAATTTGTGACTCAGTATTATTTCGTTTGTTTTCAAATTTAAAGTTCGTAGCTTTTAATTTGTTGGTTATTAGTTGATTTATTGAAATTGGTCGGAAGTGCAGGGGAATTTCAAAACTTTTGATGCAATTTTATTTCAAATATTTTTGAAAGTGTTTGTACAAAATTTCAAGTTGATAGCATTTCATAGTTTTGTAATAATTGATTTCTTAAAAATGGGCGAATAAATACTTTTATACGGGAGGGGTTAAAAGTTTTCAGGATATTCGAACAGATATTACTTAAGATTTTAAACATTTTTTACGAATTTTCAAGTTTGGAGCTTAAAATTTCACTCAAAAAATTTAATTTTTTTATTATTATTTTTTTCAATACACGTGAAACGCCTGCAGATTAGAACTCTATTTTGGTGGATCACAGTTCTGGTTCAAATTAATATTTTTATCCTTATGTATATTAAATGAATGTATGCACGTGCTGTTATTGGAAAACTATGTAAAATATTGAAAAGATTTAAATGCTATGTTTTAAACAAATATTTATTGTTTAAGTTAGGAACTTCAAAAATAACACAATTGTTGTTTGTAATACTTAATTAACGAAAATTATGAAAATACTGCTTAATTCTATGTCACAGCTTATTTCGTGCACTTAAACTTAGGCCTTAATTTACAGAAAAAAGGAAAATTTTGTGCAAAATTCAGTATTTGGTATTGTAGCCTCTTGCATTTATAACATCTTTAAGTCTCTTTGGCATAGAATCCACAAGTTTTTGGGTAGTTTCTGGGGCAATTTTCGTCCCCTCCTTCAAAATTGTTCTTTTCAATTGTTCCTTGTTGGAAATACTATGTTTTCGAATATTATTTTTATTATAAATTTTCTATTACATTCATATCTGGACTCTGTGCCGCCGGGGATATAACATGCGGGCAGTTCCAAATCAGCCAAGATTGCACAATACCAGACTTGTGCTTGGGGTCGTTGCCTTGGTAGAAACGTCATATGTTTGGAATTTCAAGATTCGCAGCACTCTGGATCAAATTTTGTTTCGAAATGTTGAGGTACATGGTTTTGTCCATGTTATTTTCAATGAACTCCGAATTTCCAATCCCAGCTGCCGACATAGAGAACCAAACCATTACGGTTCCGACGCCATGCTTCACTGTAGCTTTTAAATTTTCTTTTTGTAGCTGTTCCAGAAGTCCGAATTTTTGTTGGCGTGCTCTCTAGCAAAGGCAAGGCGACTCAGCTGATTTTTTCTGCTTATGAATGGCTTTTTCCTAGATACTACACCATTGAAGTTGTGGTCTCGGAGCACGCGGCGGACAGTTTTTGCACTGCATGACTTACCTAGTCCTGCTGTATCTCCGCGACTAGTTTTCGAACCGTTAACTTTGGGTTCGCCTTGATTTTTCGTACAATAAATCGTTCGTCAAACGAGTTGAAAATTTTGTTTGGCGCGCTTCTGCCCTTATCTTGAATACGATTTTCATGAGCGAAGCGCTCAATGATATTCTGCTCTGTGGTGGGATTCAAAATTGCAACAATTCCACACCTCAAATAAAACAAAATTAATGCAATTACACTGATTTTATCGTTATTAATAAATAAATTTACGAAAAGATTAATTCAGGTCTTGTTAATTATTATTCAAAAAAAAAGTGTTGACTATAACAGAGAATTTTTCTTTAACAAACATAGCAGACAGCAAAAACTTTAAATCATCTTAATTATAGCAATTTTTGTCACCTTTTTTCGGGGCAAATGCGACTTTTATCATCGTTCTAAATCATTCGAGACGATGCTTTTAATTTTCATTAGAGCATTATATTAGGCTCGTATTTTTCATGCTCGTATACAGACAAGGATATGACAAATGTTCCTGTAGAGAGTGTTATAGGTTGGAATTGTTCTCTAGGGAAATATTGCTGATTTTCTATCCGCCATCAAGAATGGTGAATGAAAGAATTGTTTTGCGCGATACGATATATCTTCTTTTTAAAAAGTTTTCGGTTATTTAGATATAAATTTCGCAGATTTATTTACAGATATAAAAAACATTTACCTGGGTGTAGCCTAGTGCGTAGCGCATCAAATCCCGATCGTCGCATAATTCTAGCACACTGCCTGCCTGTGTACATTTGGCTACCTCAATCTGCGAAAATGCAAAATCCTTGATAGAGATTTTTGCAAAGGGCTAAGGAACCTTCGTCAATCTATACATATAAATATAATTGTAGTGTCTGTCTGTTATTTGCTTATAAATTGCTATAAAATAGTTTTTTACTTTATTTTAACAATAACTAAGCATAAAAACACGTTTTTTTTCTGTCTGTCCGTCTGTCCATCTGTCCGGCCGTCTTTCACGCACAAACGGCTGAACCGATTGTAGTGAAACTTGCACAGTTTGTTAGTGTGCTCCGAGATGTAATCTGCTTTTGGTTTTATTTTACTCCCCTAACGCCTTCTACCCCCTCCCGTATAAAGTGACGCATTTTCAAAATTATATTTTAATCAAATTTTCTTAAAGGCTATTAAATTGAAATTTAGAATATATTATTTCTATTACAAATGCACTTTTTTGGTATACAAATTATTTAAATTCCCCTACTCCTTCCACCACCTCCCATACAAACTGCACTTTTTCATGAAATACTATACACCAATTTTCTCAGAGATAAAATGTCGTACTAAATCCTGAATTAGCATTATTATTAATATCGGGAAAAGGTTAACCGATTAGCTTCACTCCTTCTACCCCCTCCCATACAATGTGACACAGTTCCACGACTTTACAAGAATTCGATTTTCTTGAAAAGTGTAAATGTTACTGATCTGAAATTTTATATATATTAATTGCATTATAATTATAGTTGTTTCTCAAAAAATCACTAAAAACCCCCTACTCCTTCCACCACCTCCCATACAAACTGCACTTTTTCATGAAGTATTATAATCCAATTTTCTTAGTACGTATAACTTTCATCGAGCTAAAAATGTTTTCTTAATCCTTAATTAATATTATTATTAAAATCGGTAACAAGTGAACCGATTACCTTCACTCCTTCTACCCCCTCCCATACAATGTGACACAATTCCACGAATTTATAAAAATTCGATTTTCTTGAAAAGTGTGAATGGTATTGATTTGATATTTAAAACGTACCAATTGCATAATAATTGTAGTTGTTTCTCGAAAAATGACCAGAAACCTCCCACTTGTTCTACAACCCCCCATACGAATTGCACAATTTCATTAAATGCACTAAGTTTCTCAGTACCAATTCAATTTTCGAAGCTTAAATTTGGTACAAGACATTTTTATAGCTACTCTAGCATGATGTGAAAGAAATTATTTCAGCGTTGTCACCCCTTCTACCACTTCCCATACACAAATTCTTAACACCACAAAAATTTCGATTTCATCTATAGTATCGTATGAATGAGCTTTAGGCACAATAGTAGTCCTGTTACGTTTTAAAGCTTAATGTTATTTTATTCGAACTTTTTTTTAATTAACACAAGCTATAATTATGTATAATAATCACGGGATTTATTTGATCACGAGCTTGTTCCATTCAAATGCCAGTATCATGGTTTCATTCTTAATAATTGATTCCAACAAAATACAAAACATTGTGATCAAAGAGCAATTAAAGTAAGCAGATTAGATATCCCACATAATGTATTACTAACTACACTCTCAAAAATTGCTTATTATTGCTATTTTTTACGCGGGCGTTTGCTAGTAACAAATAAAAATATTAAGGAAAGGCCATTGAAGAAGAAGATATTAATAAAGATTTAATCCTGAAAACTTAAATTTTACAACTCAATGTAGAATTATGTAATTTTCAAGCGAATTGATCTCGAAAATCCGACGGAGTGTGAAAAGATGAGGGTTTAGTTTAGCCAGAAGTCATTGCGACGTTTCGATGCGACTAGCCTAAGGAGCAATGACTCCCAAGTCGAACTTTTAACGAGTTTTCGTTGGATGACGGGATAGTTCACGACATCTTCAATGTATTTTGCCAGTTCTTACCGCCAGACGCTACAAGTAAGTAAGACATTCAAGTCTAATTTAAACAGATTTTAGTTTGATAGTTTCATGACGTGTGAACTTAAGGAAGGTCCTAGGCACGGCTTTCCTAGATCTGACATATTCTGCCTCATCGAAATTCCTCAAAACTTAGTACAATTTTCATTTTGCAAGGCGAATTTTACAATAAAATAAACCGAATACGTTTCCAGGCATAACGCCGCAACATAACCACATTTGTTACGTTGTAACGTCCTACGTGCCGTGTTATACAAACTCCCGTTTTCCGATTTCATGAGTGCTATAATGTGTCCGAAAGACAAACACCTTTTCTGAGAATAATATGCAAGGATATGTGCTGTATGCGAGTGCTAACATCATTTCGAGACAAACCAGTCCGCAAAGTACGCAAGAAAACCTCTATGATATGTAAAGTGGATATGAAATTGAGTTCAGTTCGAGGATGATACCTACGTGTCTGGAAACTACATATGGTGATGATACCTGTATGTGAGCTTGAGGTCACTTTGTTCATTGCTGGAGAACATGAATCCTTCTTTTGTTGACGTAGATTGTAAGTGGGACAACTCGTCGTATATCTGTTATGAGGTTTTATTTCGAAAATCCCATTGTCGTTGTAAGGAATATAGAATTGAAAATTTATCTTTTTCGGATGTAAAACTACGACAAAGTGAATTTTCCTTTATTCTATATGCGAATTCGAAATAATAATTGGATTGTGTATTTTAGTTGAGAATTCCCTTACTCTTTGGGACAGTGCCGCCTTTTAGCGGCTAAAGAAAAACCTCCAATTTTAAAATGAATTATCCAAACACTTCATGTAATTTGTTTCTCTGACCATTAGAAAGGACGGCTTTTTTGTTTTGTTGTTCCGATACCAGAGCTTGTCTATTGCCTGTTTTGGTAATAAATGGTCATCGATTTGGGGATCAGACTTGATAAATGTTGGTAATTTGTTTTCTGTTGTAATCTTAAAGACTATTTGTTCTGTTTCAAGTCGAAGGAAATATCTAATCAATAAAGGCAAGTAAAATGTCGTCACTGATTGAAGAAGCTCGGGTTAAATGGATGCCAAATTTGTTACATTGAGATTTTATCATTATTGTTCCAGTTCAGTTTATAAGGCAGTAATGGCATTTAGATTTCGGCAATTTACAATGTTGATATTATAGGAGATTGATAGGATAAATACGTTCTTGTCTTTCTAGTGATCTTCATTCAACTGCCGTTTAATGTATAGTGTAACGTATAAGCGTAAAATTGTAAAATTTTATCAGTTGCAAAGTAAAGTTAAGACTAAACTTAAGGGGCCGTATACCGAAAAGACGTTTTCGTTTAAGATGAGGTAAGTTCGAATCGAAAAATTATTCGAATAGCTCAAAATAGTTGTCGTAGTGATAAACTGGCTGAAAAGGCACCGATTATCTGGATACTCAGGATCTGACTGGAAAAAATTGACTATAAAAATTCGATGTATCTTTAAATGATAATAAAATCTAATTGGTTGCTTAATTTTTATTATTGATAATTTTTTCCAGCTCACAACAAATCAATTATTATACTGATAAAAAAACAGGTTCAAAAAATATCATTTACATGCGAAGAATTAAAAATTAAAATAAAGCTTTTCTGGCACAGAAATGGCTATTTCAGAATGTAATATTATTAATAAGAACTTTGAAATTTGGAAAATTTGTAACTAGTTCCCTCCGTGAAGAAGTTTGTTTTTAGGTTATGGGAAATAAATAACACTCCCTCACAATATATAAAAAAAAAATTTTTTGGTTATATAATTTAAAGTTTTAAAATTGTTTAAAAAATTCCACGAAAGTGTTAATAACTTCAAAGCCAATCAACCAATCACATTGCCATAAACCAATTTTCTCGCCATGGTCTTGATTTAAGGACATTTGGAAACAAAAGTTAAAGTTTCCCACAGCTTTGGCAAAACTGTTTGTTTATAAAACATTACATTTCCACTTAAATATGCGATTTCGTGTATACGCCCCGTTAATTTAAATTATACAATTTAATGTGTTCTTCAATAGCAGCAAACTTCGTATAGTTTTGTAAAACAGTGAAAATTGCGAAACGCATTCACCAAGTTCCAATGTCTCTACAGCACAGACTGCTGAAGAAGATATGAATGACGGAATATCTACATATATCCCGAATTTTCGATACAACTTATTCTTGAAAAATCAAGCAAAAGACCCCCGTCAAGCCTTCAAATGCTCTTCAAAATCAAACAGCGTAGATCTACACGAATGACAGAGTTCACAGAAACAACTATCATGGATATTTTTAAACGATATCTCGCACCAAACCGACTAACTGGAATTCTCACCGACAACGATACCTTTAAGATCCTCCAAGACGTATACTCTGAAAATCTTTCAGAAAATAAAATCTTTAAGATGATCCGATGTACTGAAATCCTAACAGAAAGTGACAAACAGTATGAAATGATCAGATACTATCACTTGATCAACAACCATAAAGGTATTAACGAGACTTGAATGCATTTAAAACGCGAATACTACTTTCCTTTCATGAAAGGCAAAATCACTCAAAAACTGCGAGAAATGCCAAACCCTTAAATATGAACCTTAAATATGAGACACCAGAAACCACATCGATGTGTAAAGTAACATAACCAATATGTCCTTACAATAATAGACAAATTTTCAAAATTAAGCGCTGCCTACATACTATCCTCGAGAAACAGCCTTACAATAATGAGGAAATTCTTCACTATTAGAATTTATCATTCATTTTTCAGACTCTTTCAATTTTACAAAATGAAGTTAGCCTATTAGCGTTGCGTTCTTCATCGCCTATTTCAGCCGCATAAACTCAAAGTGGCCACTGATTGCTAGTTATTATAAATAATTAAATTATTATTATTCGTAGATTTATTTGAGTCCTGTAAAAAACACATAACATAACTATACGGGGTGTTTGGTACTCCGTGCACAACCTTGTAGGGGGTTATTCCTAGATATATTTGGAGAAAATTTTCAATATCCGCGGAGATACAGACTGATCAAGAAAAGGGATTCGGACCTATACCCTCACTCACTTAAAACGATATATCTTGAAAACTAATAATCGCAATCCAAAGTGTTATAGCTTACTTTTAGGGAATCGAATTACCTTTCATTTGGTGTAATAGTCCACATTGTAACTGTACCCAATCCTGAGGTATTTGCTTCTGAACACAAATTTTTGATACTTTGACCCTCAAAACTCTGGGATCAATGTAGTTTTTCTCAAAAAAACGCATTATAAAAATGTCATTTTAATGTTGTTTTTTATGTGCCATATTATTGCCTACAAATGATGCACACATACTTATGACTTAGGTTTTCCCGTTTTCCAGGTAATAAGCGAAAATACATATGGCTTAAAAATGAAATGTGCCATAAAGCAACCCTCGTTCTCAAAAAACTGCCTGAAACGTTGTTAAACTGAAATATTTTTATTGTCCTTTAATTACTATTTAAATTATCGAGGAATGTCCTTTAATTGTTATTTAAATTATCGAGGAAATGAATTAAATTAAAATGAGTTTCAACACAAATAAAAATTTTATGAACAACATTCTTTGGACGGATGAGTCCCAATTCACCAGGGACGGTATCACAAACTTCCACAACTTACACACCTGGGCAGAGAGCAATCCACATACAAAAAGAGAGGCATTATTTCAGCAAAGATTCAGTGTCAATTTATGGGCAGGTGTGATTGGTGACGATTTCATTGGTCCTATTAGGCTTCCGCCTACCTTAAATAGTTCCAATTACTTGCAGTTTTTGACAAATAATCTACAGGAGTTATTGGATGACATGCCACTGCAACGATTGGTTTCCATGTTTTACCAACACGATGGTGCTCCAGCTCATTACGGCCGACAAATCACAGATTGGTTAAATTCCAATTATAGCAATCGCTGGATCGGTAGAAATGGACCGATACACTGGCCTGCAAGATCTCCTGATTTAACTATTATGGATTTCTTTGTATGGGGACGGATGAAGGACCTTGTCTACGTAACGGAAGTAGTAACGTTGCAGGATCTAAACACCAGAATCGATGCGGCAGCAACAGAAGTAAGGCAGCAGTTGAGGAGTATGAACACAAAGAGAACACTGGCAAAACGAGCTTTAGCGTGCATTCAAAATGAAGGGAGCCATTTTGAACATTTATTGTAATTAAGAAAATTGGAAATAAACCATAAAAACCATCCTTAAGTTCTTTTAGTTCAAGCGGAGAGTGTTGATCAACATATTCTTGTTTTTTTGATAAAAGTGCTAAATTATTGGAATGATAGTTTTTGCTGAACTATGAAACTTATGCAATGAATCTTTTGTAGGCAATAATATGGCCAAAGCTTTCTACATCTCAAGCTGGGCAGAACTGACGTAGCGGCCATCTTGAATGACTCCAGCGGGTGTGACGTCATGGATTTTTCCATTCCAAAGGACCACCTGTATTATTTTTGACGAACTTGTCGTAAAAACACGTTTTACCAAAAACAACACAAAAGCATAATTAAATCAAATTAAGCACGGAAATATTACGCGAGTGCACACTTTTTCGCAATAACTAAAATTTTACAATTTTCTGTGTGAAAATTAACCGGAGAACTCTGCACAATATAAGTGACAGATTTTCTTCGGTGTGAGAAGCCGAGATTTAACTTTGATCTCACTTTTTTCAATTAAAAATCTATTGCACTCATATCAGCACTATTATTAAAGTACCTTAGATAGCTGAACTATCTTTAACACTGTATTTAAGAATAAACGCGATTCTTACGAAGCCCGCCGTGTCTGCTCCATACAAAAGCGCGTGAATTTGTATGGAACTATCATGTTTGTTATGACTCCAACGTGTTGTTGTTGGATTCAGTTACTCGGCTTTCTACTATAGAGGGCTTTGATATGGCACATAAAAAAAACAACATTAAAATGACATTTTTTCTCAAAAAAACGCATAATAACGCGTTTTTTTGAGAAAAACTACATTGGTCCCAGTATTTTGATGGTCAAAGTATCAAAAATTTGTGGTCTGAAGCAAATACCTACATACCTACATGTACAATGTGGACTATTATACCAAATGAAAGGTAATTTGATTCCCTAAAAAACAAGTTATAACACTTTGAATTGCGATTATTAGTTCTCAAGATATAGCGTTTTGGGTGAGATAAGGTACAGGTCCGAAACAATTTTCTTGAACACCCTGTATCTCCGCGGTTATTGAAAATTGACCATCTCCGTAGAACAATTTTTTTCTCAAAATATATCTAGGAATAACCTTACAAGGTGGCGCACGGAGTACCAAACACCCTGTATAAATTTGCAAAAAGCAGCCAAGAATTTCAATGGATCGAACTTTGCAATGGATCGAACTTTGCAATGGATCGAGCTTTGGAATGGGTCGAGCTTGTGTACTTTATATGAATCGAGCTTTCAAAATCATTTAATAAATTAAACGCAAACCAGAGCTTTTTCGAACCCAAAAAGTTCATATTCATGGCAAGAACCACATGGGAAATTTCTGCAGGGTAATCATAAAATTTAAATAATTTGTATTCTAGTCTTGAAAAATTTCACACAATGCAATTATGTAGGAAAATTATTAGGAAGGATTATAAAAAATATTTTGAAGAAAATAACATTAGCGTATTGAAAAATTGTTAAAATCGAAATTGTACTACATAATGGTTCAACATGAGTGATTTTTATTACCAAATTTTTTTTTTTTTTTTAATATTAGACTCACAATTTGTGGAGGGTGTAAGTTTTCCAAAAATAATAAAAATTTGGAAGCAAACCATTTTAAATAATTTCAAGTAAGAAGAAGAAAAAACCAAATTTCTAAAATAAGCTGCAGTTCAACCTCTGTTAATGCAACCCTCAATTTACGCAACTTCTTGATTTTCGCAACACTTAATTTCTTCCTATTGTTGATTCGATAGGTGTAACTTGACAAATTAAACTGCCAACAAGTTGGGCGCAATTTTATTATTTTTGAAACAAGTTAAATATGCATGGAAAGTCAATATGCAGGTTAGAGTGTTTAAAGAAGACTAAGTGGAACTCTCTTTCACAAGTGGAACCCCCTTTAGGGCAGGGCTGCCATCAATTTAACACTTAATTGCGAATACGGTCAATAGCTAGTAATCAATACTTTATTCGTTTATGCAAGTTTGGGTTTTTATGTGGGAGGGGGAATGATATTAAGGGTGGGTGGATGTCAATAATTTTTAAATTGATTGCTTGAATCACGTCCAATATTCTCTGCATAGAATATCAGTTTCATAGACGAATAGAATTGCATAGAATTTTCAGAAAATTCGGTGTATTTCACATTCACGAAACCAATCATTTTTATGGGAGGAGGTAGCGGAGGTAAGGGAAATGTAAAATTTATGATGCGGTTTTATTTCATTTCTATTGCAAGGTTCTCGTACAAAATTTCAAGTTCGTGGCTTTTAATTTGTTGGTTAGTAGTTGATTTATTGAAATTTGTCGAAATCATACTTTTGTGGGAGAGGTGGTAGAAGGGCAACCGCGATTTAAAAACTTTTGACAAAGTTTCGTTTCAATTCTTTTTAAAAGTTTTTGTGGAAAATTTCAAATTGATAGCTTTTAATAGTTAGGTGATAATTAATTTCTTAAAAATGACCGAAAAAATAATTTTGTATGGGAGGGGGTAGAAATTTTCAAGGTATTCGACCAATTAGTATTTCGTTCTTCTAGGGATTTTTTTTAGATACGTTTCGCAAATTTTCAAGTTTCTACCTTAAAATTTCATTTAAAAATTTTCAGTTTATGTGTTTTTTTCATTGCACATGAATCAACTTGTGCACGTTAGACCAAGAGGGTCGGTGCATAACAATTGTGGAATTTTAGTTATTTTTTCTGTATGTTTTACATAAATGTATTCCCATGAAAAATTTAAACCTTATATCTTTCACCAGAGCCCTAAAGATTACTAATCACTCAATATTTTCGACATTTTTGCTTACCACCTCCCTCCACTTACATCTCTCGGCGTAAAATTTTTACCAAAATAAAAAACCATGTAATTCTATATTTTGACAAAATTTCAATTTTGAGATACAACGCTTGAAATTTCGGAAAGTGCACCATTTTTGCTCCCCATTTTCCCCCACTGCTGTTATATCCAAATTTTATATTTTTCTCATAATTTCCTAGTATAGCTTCTATGATCCAAGTTTCAATTACGTAACTTAAGAAACACATAGTCGAGATATTAATTTTTAAGTGTTTTTCTTTAACTCCCCTCCCCTTAACAACAATTAGCCTCCTTTAAAGCTGATTCTGATTGATCTATATACCACCCTAATAGTCCTGAAATATGATTTTTTTAAGCTAACTTATTTCGAAGATATAATCATTTGAAAAAAAAAAAAATCGGCGGACAATTTGCTTTTAGCCCTGCCTTTTCGGACCCATTGGATCAAAAAATTAAATTATTTTTAAAGTTTGTCCCACAAACCCCTTTATATGTATGTTGATTTTCAGCTTCCTAACTGGAACCATGGTTGAGATATTTGAATTCTTAGTTTTCGGTCTTAGCGCCCTCCGCCTCCCCGTGACCGCTTACACCCCACAAAATGGGTGTTCGTCTCAGATCCGCAACTATCTATAATCCCCAAAAATGAACTTGAAGAATTTGGGAGTTAATGTGCGCTGAGCGTACACGTCGGCGTACGGCTACGGCGAACGGCATACAAACAGACGATGTTTTGTTTCATTTTTAAGCTATTTTAGTCCTGAAACGCGAAAAAACAAAATTTCAGGATAGCAAATTTTGTTTTTTCAAGTCGTTCACAATACTTTATTATTAAAATAATAAAGTAATTAGTTGCGTCCTTCTCTATTTTCATAATTTCAACAAAATTATAATATACTAGTTACTTGGATCAACTTTAATATTACTTTTGAAATTGGTATTTTTAGAATACTTATTATACATATTTTATTTTAAATACAATTGAAATCCAGCAGGTAAATATCCTAGCTAGGGTGTAGCCTAGTGGGTAGCGTGTTGGTCTTGTAATGCGAAGGTCGTGAGTTCAAATCTCGGTCGACGCAATATATAATTCCAGCACATTGCCTGCTTGGATATACCTTGGTCACCTCAATCTACGAAAATAAAAAAAAATCGTAGACAGAGGGTTATGCGAAGGGTTAGCAACCCTTCCACAATAAGTAATGAAAAAATGTTAAGGAACCTGAATATCAGGAGGCCAAGGTCCAATTTGGGCTGTAGCGCCATTGTAGATGTAGGTAAATATCCATTCACATCTAAGCCCGCCTTGGGTTTCGTAGAGTTTTACAGAATTACCTGAAATATCTTATGAAATTCGTCCTTACAACTGTTGCTCTCTTCAATTGCCCAAAAAATGATTTTCTTGCAAACAAAATGATTTCGCATATCCCTGAGTATCTTCAATAACTTATCTGAAAAAAAATTCAATTTTTTTTATATATTTTATATACGCAAACCACGTTTTCTTAATCACTAAAATAAATAAATACTCACGATGATGATAACATCATCTACAACATTTCCGACAGCCTTCAAATTTCCATGCAACCGATTTCCGACTGCTGGGATCCAAGTAGTCACCATTTCGTTCTCTAACCATTTTATTCGTGTAACGATACAACGAAAAAATCTTAGCTGGATAGAAAGTCTCTGAAAAGAATCCGAAGCTCTTCGACTCGGTGACTCCCACAACCCCAACAACTTTGTGCTAAACGTAGCCGCTAAAAACCACGAAAAGCGTGAGTGTGTTTTCACGGCATACGTAATCGCTGTTAAAAAGAGCGTAAGTTAACGATTGGTGTAACTAACTAACTACTTCGGTCTAGCACGATTATACCTCGAATCTCCAACTATATAGGCGCTGGGAGTTGAACGAAACTCAGTCAACTCGCTAAGCTCTTAGCTAGAGTGTTATTTCGTAAAGTCGGTCTGCGTTCGGTGAGTCTGTTCGCCCGCCTTACAGGTAAAAGTAACTGCAGCAGCAACAACTATAACTCGTCAATTAAATCGTGCAACTTTTAAGACGCACAAGTCGAACCAAACCCTTCTTTTAAGACGCGGTCTTTAATGCAAGGCAAGGTGCATCCAAGAAAGTGTAAGTAAGTGATCCGTCGCGATACCAAGTGCGAATTTCAATTAATTGTGGAGCCTCAATCGAATTAAGATTTTTATATAAAAGCTATAGTTACAAGTTAGGTTAGCGTTAGTGATGACCTTCGCGTTTTAATTAAACCCGTATCAAAATCATATCGCGGTTTTTGACCCTATGGTCATTGACAAGAATTTTATTATAGTTAAATTTTGTGATTTTTTATATTTGTTTTCGAAAAGCACAACTTGTTTTGCCGAATGCTCAACATCACAAATAATTATGTAAGTGTAGAAAAAGTTAAGTGTTTTATTCTTATATGATATCTGAAAGTATTATTAATTTGCTGAAAACGAATTTTATAATATCACCGAGAAAGCTCAGAACAGGATATCTGTCCGTCCGTTCTTTAGCTTGAGAACGCGTCGGGCTAGAAAGTTCAAATTTCGTGTACGTTATTTTTGTTGACGAAGTTAGGTCAAGTTCATAGATGGGTTAAATCACTCCATCCCTTCTAACCCCGCTCGTATAAAAAACACATTGACCCAACTTCACATTATTGATCTGAAATTTGAAATATAATATTTTGTAGATAAGGGTATAAGAATTATTAGAGGCCTTCACTCCTTGAACCATCTTCCACACGACGTGGATTAAGTTACGAAACACAAAAAAAAATATTTTAAACGCAGTTCAACTTCAAATTTCGTACAAAATTCTTTCTTAAAAGAAAAAAATTACCTTCACTACTTCTACCTCCTCCCAAACAAAATCATAAATTTTTTGTAATAAGTTGACATTGTAATGTGATCAAAATATGCTTCTAATTTTTATGACTAAGGTAAATGTGCCAGTAATGGACCACTTAAGCGCTTAAATAACATTTTACAAACTATACTAATACATAATGTTAGACTAATAAATTTTTAAATCGTACTGTACATAAAATGGAACCTTTTTAAGAAATAACTGTCATTAAATTTAAGTTTTCAACAGGTTATGTATCCTAAACATAAAAAATATGGTGCCCTCCCACATGTATATATGTACATATAATGGACCCAATTTGTTGGTGAAGTTTCTATAGTGGACCCCCCAGTAATGGACCATAATTTTTGAAGATTCTTTAGAGTTTTCTTGAGGTGTTCTGCTGTATGTTTTACAAATGCAGGTCTTATTGGTTTCCAAAAGAATGAGACGAAAAATATTTGACTCTATACTGGTCTAAATGTTGTACCAGCAGCAGACGACGGTCCATTACTGGACAAACACGTAACAGGACCGAAATTTGAATTTGCATACCCTTTTATCCACAATATAATCCAGGCTCCAAATGAGTTGATGCGAATATATCACAAAAAATCTTCAAGACCTAATCATCCTGGGGAAAAGGAACGACGTAACCTTAATGTGGGTACCAGGACATATGGGAATTGAGGGAAATGAAGAGGCTGATCGCCTTGCAAAAAATGACGCGGAAAAAAACTTTATTGGTCCAGAGCCATTCTGCGGAAAACCAAAAGGGCATCAAAGCTCGACACTTAAGAAGTGGGTTGAACAAGAACACATAATCTACGGGAATAGACTTCCAGGCTTATCAACCTCAAAAAAACTAATCATTCCACAAAAAACAAAGTGGAAGATATCCTAAAATTCAGGAAGAGTGATATTAGAACTCTAATTGGCCTATTGACGGGGCACTGTGGAGTGAACCACCACCTCAATAATATGGGCTTAGCTGAAACCGACATCTGCCGTCTCTGTCTCGAAGAGTCAGAAACGACAATACATATCCTATGCCACTGTGAAGCAGTGGCAAGGAAAAGGCATAATCTTCTGGGGAAAGGTTTCATTTCCACCGAGGAACTAGCCAACATGGCTCCCTTACAGATACTCGAATTAGCTAAAGCTATTGAGTTATGGTAGGGTATAGGGGCAATAATCGCACAATAGACCAAAAACGGCAGCAGTGCTCTCACGTGTTCCCCTAATATAAATAAATAAATAATTAAAAAAAATCTTCCAACAAGTCAGCCACTACTTTATTTTTCTTGGGACAAGTTGAGGATGCGTGGAAAGTCAATATACAGGTTAGAGTGGATAGGGATGACTAAGTGAATGGTTCTAGGGCACGATTGATGTCAATTATTTAACACTTTACTGCGTTACGATCAATAGCTCCAGTACGTAGGATCAATATTTCATTCGACTATTTATGCAAGTTCGGATTTGTATATGTATAATATAAGAGGTGGGTGTATTATAATAATTTTTTAATTGATTGCTTAAATCACGTTCAAAATTCGCTGTACAGAAAGTTAGTTGCATTGACGAAGTAAATTCTACGAAATTCGGTACATTTTACATTCCTGAAACCTTACATTTGTATGGGAGGGGTAGAGGAGTTGAGGGATTCGTCCAATTTGTGATGCATTAATATTTTGTTTATATTTTAATAACTTTTAATGTAGTTCTGTTTTGAATATTCTGAAATTTCTATTTTACATCTGGTGATAATTTATTTCTTAAAAATAGTCGAAAAAAATACTTTTTTTTGGGACGAGAAAGAAGTTTTGAAGATATTCCACCAATTAATATTTTGAACTTTTAATCATTTTTTTTTTAATAAGTTTCATGAATTTTTAAGTTTGTAGCTTAAAATTTCACTCAAAAATTTTGAGTTTTTGTGTTTTTTTCAATTCATTTGAAACGCCTAGGGCAGATTGGATCCCCCTTCGATGAATTACAGTTTTAGTTCAAATTATTATTTTTCTTTATGTATGTCAAATGGAGGTATGTGCAAAATTTGATCTTTTACCAGAACCCTACAAAAATTATTAAAATTTTTCGGCATTTTGCCCCATCACCTCCCTCCCCTTACACCCCCAACTTAAAATTTTTAATAAAATTATAAATCATAGAACTCTACAATCTGACTAAATTTCAATTTGATATATCTTTACGAGATTTTGAGACATAACGGTTTAAAATTTTGAAAAGTGCACCAAATAGACGACGAAAGTCATTGCTTAATCTTTTGTAAGTTTCCAAATTACTTTTTGTTTAATTTTTAAAAGGAATGCTATTATTTGCTCCTTTTAATAAACAATAGTGGAGCTACTACTACTACTACTACAATGGCATTACAGCCCAAATCGGACTTTGGCCTCCTGATATTCAGGTTCCTTAACATTTTTCATTACTTATTATGGAAGGGTTGTTAGCCCTTCGCACAACCCTCTATCTACGAATTTTTTCATTTTCATAGATTGAGGTGACCAAGGTATATTCAAGCAGGCAATGCGCTAGAATTATATATTACGCTGACCGGGATTTGAACTCACGACCTTCGCATTACAAGACCAACACGCTACCTACTAGACTATACCGTAGCTAATAGTGGAGCTATACACTACCTAAATGGTCCTAAAATATAAACTGTATGCGTTTAGCAATTCCAAAAATTTATTCATTCAAAAACAATTCGGTCGACAATTTGTTCTTAATCACCCTTTTTGGATCGCACTGGATAAAAAAATGTATTTATTTTAGCTTTTTGGTTCAGAAGGAAATATATCCGAAAGTCAAGTTTGAACTATCTATCTGCATTCGTAGTGGAGATATTAGCAAGTGTAGTTTTTGACTTTTTTCCTCCCCCGCCACCACCTTTTATCTGACATGCCTTGGTAATGGAGCTCACTTAGCAAATCAACAATTCACTCAAAAGTGAACTTCCTATCTATAACGGCGGACGACGTACAGACAGACGTCGATCTGAATACTTTATTTTTAAAATAATAAAGCAAAAGGGAAATATTTATGAAAAACATTAAGTGTTGATTGATTGCTGGGCAGCAGTTTTTGGACACATGTTTGGTTCGATTTGAAATCCTGGTTTCAGGAAAAATTTAGTTTTAAAAATTAGTATATTTTATATCTTATCAAAAATATTCCATTAGTGAATTGACAATAACTAACCTCCATCTTCAACCTGATATACTAAAGTATTTCATAAATTTACCTTAAATCGATGTCTTACCTGGATATTTACCATACACGTACCTGAGGGTGTGTACTACCTTATTATGAGCAAATTTTACTACATTTTGTTTTGCTTTAAAAGAAAATACAATCTTACGACATTTTAATGTTTTTGTTGACCTCGCAGGTTCAGTAACGTATTCATGTTAATGAATTTTAAAATAAAATAACATAAAAAAAAACATTTAATTTAGAATCAAGTTGGTGTTTCTCATTATGAGTCTTAAATGTTAATTACATATATTTTTTTCACTGCGCGAATAAGTGTTTGTAGTGTTATTTCTTGTATTTCATGACTCAATCGTATTTATTATAATAACCGAACTGTTCATCTTATCAGAGACATTATTATTTGTATAATAAATTTGTGAAAATGCGGGCCACCTGGGCTTAATGAAACAAATATTATGGATCCTCATTTTCTTTTGGATAATCGTTTATGAAAATTCTGCATGTAATTGATTACTTCTTGTCCTGTTAGGGGGGTGAGGTAACTTTAAAATATTTTTTTGTGCAGTTTGATCGCTTCTTATTTAAATTATTAATCATTAAGATTACAGTTAATGAATAGATATTTCTCAAAATATTGATTTTTTGGCAGAGTCCCCCTTACTTCAAGGTAATCTTATGGTAAAATAAAGCAATCAAAATAATTCCCTTTTCATGCTTAACAAAATAAAAAAAATATTATTAAAAACCATCAAATACTTTTGAAGAAAAGTGTACCTAAAGTTAGCGTGTTTTGAATGGAAAAACACAAGTTACTCTACCCGGTTAAGTATGCGAGTCTTCAGGGAGGAGGGGACAAAGTTAGCATCTGCCCTCCCCGGAAATTTAACTTGAACTAATTACACTATCAAAATATATATATACATTTTCAATTTTCCACTTTCCCCCTCCCCCCCTTTCCCTTTAGAATCATAGGACAGAAACAGCTCTCTTCCACACGGCGCCATCCTAAGGACCGACTTTCAGTTGTCACCAGGACTTGTTTAATTCTTTGTTCTCGAGCCTAATTGCTTGCATGGTAGACCAACCTGACGTCTTCCTTGATGATTATAATCCAGAGATCGTCTGGCGATGTTTCGCTCTGGTTTCCTCGAAGTGAGACCGATTCACTGCCACTTCCGTCTTTGAATCTCAATAGACATTCAAGTTTGTCCAGTTGTGCTCCGAAGACGTTGTAGATCACATCTGGCCAGGATATCCTTAAGATGCATCAGAGGCATTGGTTTAACAAAGTTTGTAGTTTCTTGGTGAACTTTATTGTCATTTTCCGTATACCACCATATAACAACAAAGATTTGATGCATACGTCAAACACTGTTAGCTTTGTACGGAGGGGATCTCTCTCTTAACCTCCAGAAATGAAAAAGAATGCCCAAGGCCTGATAGGCTTAATTTAAACGATCCTCAATATCCTTTTCGGCTTCGCCGTCCATGCCGACAATTCTTTCAAGATAACAAAAAACTTGCACCTCTACCACATCTTGTCCGTTAAAAACAATTGCTGTGCTTGTGTGTTCGAACCCATGTGTATCTACTAAGTTCTGATGTTACACAGTCCTCACTGAAGACCTTTATATTCCCCACTCTCAGGTGCAGCATTTAAGATGTCATTTATTACCACCAGAAATAGGGCTGGTGATAATATGCAGCCTTGTTCAACTCTCGTACAGCTCTCCTCAATGCAAGACGCGACATCTTTCATCTTCGTAGGATTCTTTAATCTTATGCGGCCGTCTCCTGGGCTCTTATCTGCATTTTGTGTGTTGATCGCCTATACTGATACAACTGTCCATAGCATTATAGGGTGACCCCCTAAGTTATATTCGGCACCTTAAAAAAAAATCGTTTTTCCAACTTCAGTGTTGAAAATAATTGAGACTAAGTGTTCTTTTTCAGTACTCATACATCGTGGAACTTCCAAGTTTGAAACAATAAGTTGAAGTGACTTCATAGCATGAAGTTCAACTCGTATTTGATTAGGCATTTGGAGACATCCGAAGAACGAGTTTAGAATTTTTAAGTATATTCTAAGGCGAAATTTGTTCCTCTCCTTGACTTCTTTTCCCTATTTGAGTGTTGAAATCTCCTTAGAGTATTACATAATTTATTGCGTGCTGCAAAGCGCCGCATAAAGTTTCGTAAAATTCAAGGATTAATGTTTCCACGGAGTCGCTGGTTGGTGCGTAAGCTTGAATTATGATTAAAGTATATTCAGTATTTAAAATTTAAAAATGCTACTCGTTTTGAACAAGCTTTTATTTCCAATATGGAGTCTTTCAGATATTTCTTCACAAAAAATCCTTCACTAGAAAGTCCTTTTGTATGTCAGACTTCGAAGAAAATAAAGCTATTTCGTTTTGTGATGCAGTCTCCCATCTCTCTGAATTCGCACAATCCCAAAATGCCCCCATTAATCTTAATAAATATATGTTCCAGTTCCAACAATCTCTCTTCTGTTCTTAAAGTTCGCATATTATACGTAGCGATATAAAATTTACATATTTTTTTAAAAAGAAAGGCAATTTCGGCCTTTATGTGCAATGCACAGACATAGTCATGGAGGGAAGGAATGGGATTGGAAAGTTAGGGGAACGAGAGTGAGAACAACCGTAACGAGTGGTAAGGCTGTTATATTTTTCAGTTGTACTGGGTGCTACTGACAAATATTTGCAGATGTTATGGAGGACTCATCTAATCATCTACTAAGTGCATACACCTTCTTGAAGTGGAACTGTTGGACTTTTATATCGTTTGTCCATTTTATTTCGAATAATTTTTCATTGCCAGTAGGAACTGAAAAATTCGTGCTTAAAAATAACCCTACTGCCTGGAGTGGAAATCGAACCCACGACCTATTGACTTGAAGCAAGCACGCTGCCCATTACGCCATGGAGGCCTTCTATCTTTCTTGTAGTTTTTCCGATTGATTTTTGGGAGGTGGGGTCTTCTAAATCTTGTGAGATTCAACCATTAGAAATGGATAGCTAATTTAAAAAAGAAAGAAACCTTCGTTCTGGTAATTGATTCTTCCTCTAACTATCAAAAAAATGCGCAGTCAGTAGCAGCGCAGTCGGTAGCAGCGCAGTCGGTAACCACTCATTCTCTCAATATTAAATTCTCTTGTACGTTCTTTAAAATGAAGATCGAAAAAAATCTACTTCTGATAACCACCTTATTAGCAGGACACAGTCACTCAAACTGGTATGTTAAGTATTAGCAAATAATAACGTATTAAATATGTAGGTTATTTACCTTCTGATTTTTTTCGAAAATAACTTTATTTTTCAACATTTCAAAACATAGAAATTAACAGTTTATTTACCAGTTTGGGGAAAAATATATTATTCATAATGTGGTTATTGGTGTTGACAATTCCATTCAGCATATCGCAAATTTGTGCATAGCTGAGAATATTAAAAGAAAAATTAATAATATTTTAAGCAGATAAATTAAAATCCAATCAGATAGAGTGTAAATTCAAAGCGATTACAATAATGTCATTTAATTTATTAAGCAAACCAGTTCAATTATATTAATTTGCCTTTGCAGTAATTCAAACTAGATAGAACTTGACATAATCGTTTCTATCTAAATTAAAGCTCTCTATATACCTAGTCCTGCCATAAGTTCTGTCACATAATTTCTCACATTGGCAACAACTTTATTTTATGAGTGACATTTCAATATCGGCCAGTTTTATAAACGTCATAATGTTGTTGACAGTTGATGGTCATTTAAAGTGTGTTCGTTAACGTGTGAAGATGGAATGGGGTGTAATAGAAAACCGAACTGCAGTGATTGCACTACATAAGTGTGGAAAATCCGCGAGTGAAATTTTCAAGTTGTTGTGCCCGTTAAAAATAACGCAAAGATTTGTGTATCGTGCGATCCAGAGATATAACGCGATCTAGACTATTGAAGATCGACCTCGTTCTGGACGTCCGCGTGATGTACGTTCTTCTGCTGCCATCAAAGCGGTCGAGAGTCGAATTCGTCGAAATCCGCTTCGTAAACAACGAATCATGGCTCGAGAGATGAACATCTCCACCCGAAGTATGTCTCGCATCATAAAATCTGACCTCGGGATGAGTGCCTTTCGACGATCAACGGGACATTTGCTGACTGAGCAGTTGAAGCAAATTAGGAGCACCAGATCGAAAGAGCTCCTTCGGCGGTACGGCAACAACAAACATCGAGAAATTTTATTTACCGATGAAAAAATTTTTACGGTGGAGGAACATTTCAACCGCCAAAATAGGTGTATGTAAGGTGTATGCCCACAGCTCCATAGAAGCCCGAGAAGTTGCCACTAGGGTACAGCGAGGACATCATCCAGCATCAGTCATGGTATGGTGGGGTGTCAGCTACGAAGGGGTCACCGAGCTTCATTTTTGCGAAAAAGGCGTAAAAACTGCAGCGAAAAATTATCAAACGGACATCCTGGAGGGATGTGTGAAGCCGCTGAACTCTACGCTATTCAACAATCGACATTGGGTTTTCCAGCAAGATTCTTCGCCAGTCCACAAAGCTCGAACCACACAAGCGTGGTTGGAAACCAATATTCCACAGTTTATAAGGGCGACGGAATGGCCTTCTGGGAGCCCAGATTTGAATCCCCTGGACTACAAACTGTGGGCGGAGTTAGAGTCCATGGTGTGCACGAGACGACACCCAAATATCGAGAGCCTTAAGCGATCTTTGACAGAAGCAGTAGCTAATTTTCCGCTAGAAACAGTGCGTACTGCTATCGATGACTGGCCCAACAGATTAAAGAGCTGTGTTAAGGCTAAAGGCGGCCACTTTGAATAATTTGTTGCTTATTTTACTTCCATTAGTATGCCAAAATAAAATATATTTTCCTTTGTCAAAAACTCTTTTTCATTTATACAAAAATTGCCCATATACGTGTGACAGAACTTATGGCACGACTAGGTATATTGCGCTTAATTTTTTTTTATAAAATTATTTTTTCCGATAAATTTTTTCTCTCCAAAATCAAAATATTTATATTAATATTCTCGTCTAACTGGACAACAATTAATTATGCATTCAAAAACAAAAATCATTTTTAAAGTGTTAATTAATTTTACCGTTCTTAACCAGAATCTTATCTTTTGAATGATACGTTTAAATCAAATTGGCATTCAGGAAAAAAAAAATCGGTATGTAAGTTATAATAATTTAAATCTGTTGTGAAAAGCACGCCATATCTTCATGATTCATGGACCAGTTTGTTTAATTATTGCAATAAATTAAACAAAAAATGATTAATTCAAGAACCTAAAGAGAATTCTACAACTGGTAAAGTATGTATCGTTATCTTTTTCTTTTTGTAACCGGCAATCTGTCATTCAATTTCTCATTGGCTTCATCAAGTTTTACGTATAGATCATTAAAATTCAAAGTTGAAGCATACTCACTCGTAATGATTATTGCTAATTATGATTGTGCCTTAACGATTTTGTTACATCAATTTCTATACACTTGTATCTCAGAGTGTTTTTCTTATTGGAGAAGATTTTTTTTATATCGTATAGCTAGATAGACAAGAATATTCTAGAGGTGAAAACGTGCCAATTAAAAAGACAAATCTATCGCGAAATTTGCCCAGTCATGTACTGGAAATGGGAATCTACAAAAACCAAATTGGTAGAATTTTTAGAGTTTTTATTTTCTAACGCTTTTTTTGGAACTTGCGATAGTCAAGTTTTGGTGATTATGTTTTTTCGAACGTTATATTCGTAATAGATAGCGAATTTCATTATAATTGAAACTATAATATTTGTTAATAAACTGCGATTATTACAGCATTTATTTTTCATTTAAAGTGCTTCGCCAAGTTTTTACGACTGTTTTTTTTTTTTTTTTGATAAATGTTATGAGTTACATAATTAAATATGATTTTCTAACTGAAATTTCAATTTGATGTGAAACGTATCCGAAAATTAGATTATGAACTAATAGACAAAATCAGTTAAGACAGAAAAATGGGATCTTGTCATTCTATTTGCATCTAAAACATAACGTTTATATTTGACGGGTCGGGGGGTTGAGGGGTACAAATGCATCCAAAGTACTTTTAAAATGAGTTTTTTCAGTTTCAAAAAATATACAGAAGGGTTTTAGAATCAAGCAGTTAATTTTTCATTCGTCATCTATACATCTACTATACATCTATACATAGTAATATATTGTAGTGTCTGTCTGTTATTTGCTTATAAATGGCTATAACTTAGTTTTTTGAATTATTTTAGCACTAACTAAGCATAAAAACACATTTTTGAAATTTTTGTCTGTCTGTCCGACCGCTTTTCACGCACAAACGGCTGAACCGATTGTAATGAAACTTGCACAGTTTGTTAGGTGTCCATCGGAATGAAATCTGCTTTTGGTTTCATTTCACTCCCCCTCACGCCTTCTACCCCCTCCCATACAAAGTGGCTCATTTTCAAAATATATATTAATCAAATTTTCTTGGAAACCAGAAAAGCTATTAATTTGAAATTTGGAATATACTAATTCTATTATAAATGCAGTCTTTTGGTCTTCAAATTGTTTGAGTTTCCTCACTCCTTTCACCACCTCCCATACAAACTACACTTTTTCATGAATTACTTAACACCAAATTTCTCAGTACGTGTAATTCCATCAAGCTAAAATGTTGTATTGAATCCTTAATTAACATTATTATTAATATCGGGAAAAAATTAACCGATTAGCTTCACTCCTTCTTCCCCCTCCCATACAATGAGACACATTCCACGACTATACAATAATTCGATTTTCTTGAAAAGTATGAATGATACAGATCTGAAATTTAAAGTATATCAATTGCATGATAGTTATAGTTGTTTCTCGAAAAATCACCAAAAACCCCCCACCCCCCCTCCTTCTACCACCTGCCATACAAATTGCACAATTTCATTAAATTCAATGCACTACGTTTCTCAGTACCTACTCAATTTTTGAAGCTTAAATTTGGTACAAAACATTTTTATAGCTACTCTAGCATGATGTGAAACAAATTAGTTCAGTGCTGTCACCCCTTCTACCACTCCCCATACAAAATTTCTTAACACCGCAAAAATTTCGATTTCATCTATACATAGTATCGTATGGTTGGGCTTTACGCACAATCGTAGTCCTGTTATGTTTTTAAGCTTAATGTTTTTTTATTTGTTTTTTTTTTTTAAATAACACCAGCTACAATTATTTACATGTCCTTACCGCTCTTCAACACGTATATGATCTCGAATCACGGGTTTGATTTGATCACGAGCCTGTCCCATAAAAATGGTAGTATCATGCTTTCATTCTTAATAATTTATGGTTCTGATTCCAACAATATACAAACCATTTTCTTCAAAGAGCCATTAAAGTAAGCAGATTATATGTTTATCCCACATAATGTATTACTAACTACACTCTCAAAAATTGCTTATTATTGCTATTTTTACGCGGACGAAGTCACGGGCGTTTGCTAGTTAAGTTAAATAAATATACTCCAAGCAATCAAAAGTAAAAAATTCATATTCTGGACGTTTTTTCACTTTTGGTCGCGCATCCCTTCAAATGTTTTCCTATGGCTCTAAACAGATAAGTTTTTTTTACAGAATGACTTGTGTTATATACCATTGCGGCATTTATGTGCACTGCACAAACACAGTCCTAAAGGGAAGGAATGGGATTGGGAAGGTAGGGGAAGGGACAGACGGTCACTCGGAATCGAGATATTTGAGCAACAACAAATATTTTTATACCCTTGGCGACTCTGTGCGAGCATTATTTCTTAGCGTTTCAAACGGTAAGGCAAACAAAATATATTCTCAGATTTCATCTAGAGTATAAAAAGGCAGGACCTGAACGGCTAAAAATAGACCGGTTTTCTAGGAGCTTATGGAGGAATGTCTTAAGATAGAGAACCGAATGCACTTTTAATTGTTTTTTCGTCGGACTGAGAAGGGGCTTATATAGGTTTTAGGGTACCTGAGAGTGGTCGGCAGAAAAATAAGATCGTTTTATTTAGGTATGGAAATTGCTTCATTTGGCTTTATAGGGCTCTTCGCTTCCTGTTCTATATTCTAAGCATCATACCGATTGAACAGCTGAAGTACGTGGAGCCGCCAAAAGCAGTTATTGGAATCACTCTAGCTTTCTCGATCAGAACTCACTCATATGGATATGATTAGACTAGTATGTGATTAAAAAGAGAATTTTACATTGGGATTGTTGCTATGGTTAAGCGCGGAATATACTATACGACTTTTCGCTTACACAAAGCCCGCCTTGGTTTTGTTAGGGCGGATTTTCTACTTGCTCATTTTATCTCTCCAGAGATAGCAGCTGCAGTACAGGTAATTAGACTTTGAAAACCTTCCACCGTACGCAACTAGGCTCCAAATATTAAATCTTTTACCTCTAAGTTCTAGAAGAACTATGCTCACATCCTGTTTTACCTTAGATGTTTTGAATGATATTATGGTTGATCAAATCTCAAATAAATTCAGACTCAATGACAATGTCAGGCTGGCGAGACATTCAGGACTACTAAAGGAATATCCGCATAGTACAGTTTACGGACAAAATGAGCCTATTAACAGATGTTGTAGAGTATTTAACAAAGTCAGTGCTCACTACACACCCCCAGTGAGTAAATTGACATACAAACTAAGACTGCGCTCTGTTTTATAAAGTATCCAAAAACCCTGTATGACCATCTTTCTACCAGTGCCCATCTTACTAGTTTAGATTAAGTTATGTAAGTTAATTTGTTTTAAGTTACATTAAATTAAATAAATTAAATTAAAATATAAGTTAATGATTATGTAACTAAATATCTTGTTATGATAAATAAATAAATAAATAAATTGGTTGTTTGTGTTTCGTACATTCTTGGAGGCACTTTTAAAAATGCAATTCCAGCACTATCAAGGAAAAATTCGTATCTGAACTTGTACCCCTCTGGACCTCAGCCCGCCAATTAGAGTCTAATGCCATTGACGGTCCTAACTGTAATTTAGATAATTCGTAATTTGCTTATTAAGAAGAGCCACTCACTAATTTATCATCTTTTTAAAAAGTTGGATTGCATAGCCAATAGGCAATAAAATTTTGCAAGGAAGGCCACAAAAGAAGAAAAACGATCCTTAGTCCTTTTTTGGAATCGTTTTGCAAATCATCTCTTATAGCTGAACAAAAATCGTTGAAGAGTGATTTAAACCACTCTTCAACGATTTTTGTATAATTCAGAGCTGTCAGAAAATGACTTTTCTTTTTCAATCTTGCACGAAAAAGCTTTTATGAAAGCCCCAGCTCTAGCACAATCTGCATCGTTATAGTCCAAATTATGAGTAAAATGAGAGTATTTAACTAAATAATATGATTTAGCTGAGGGCATTTAGCTGGTAAATGACCACTATTTTGGTAATTTAGCTAAATTAGCGTATGACACACAGCTTTTTAATGATAATTTAGGCCTTAATTATAATTTAGCTGCACTATGTGTCAATGGTATATTATAAAATCTTGTAGGTTGACAGCGTAGTGTTGATCCACAATGCGAAGATCGTGAGTTCAAATCCCGGTCGACATAAATTGTATTACGCTGCCTGCGGTTATATATCTGGGATATCTTAATCTGCGAACATGAGAATTTGAGAACAGAGAACAAAGGCCTGTGCGAAGGTCTAACAAACAATTATTTAAAAAAATGAACACCCAACTTGCAATCCACATCCAATAAATTCCAAAGTAGCATTCGCAATATTTCAAATTTTAGTCACAACGCTGCTTAATACATGTCTAGAACCAAATTGTACAAAACAAAATAGAGACATAAGATTTGTTATATCTACTTCTAGTGATGCATTATTAAATGAACCAAAAAAAAACAAGTCTTAAATGTTATTTTGCATTCAAGACGCATTATCATCTTCAGTGTTATTTCGCTAACAACTATGTGCACATATACATACGTTAAGACGTTCAAAATAGCGCGATAAATGATATTTCCAGACCTTATAAATATATGTGGGTTTTACCGGTTACAATCGACAATTTTTATTTTAAAAACCAGTCAGTCTCCTTAACGAAATCGTTTAAGTGCTAAAAATAAACTATCCAGAAAGTGTTTTCGAGCATACCTTTCATGTTTACTTTTATTTTTGATTAATTATGTTGCCCGCAAGTAATAATAAACACACAACATCTTAAGAATTGATGAGCCATAGTTTAGATATGAAGACGAATGGAGGGGGAACCAAATCGAAATAACGAAAATATAAATGAATCGCTGAAATGATTTCGATCAGCTGAATTTATTATTAAATAATAATTTATCCTTTGTTATTCAAGAATTATTAAAACAATTATATACTCTGGGAAATCAGTTATAAACATTATCTAATGTTAGGATGGGATGAGCTTATTACAATTTTTATAAAAGACAGCTTTTACCTTATGTAAAGTGGATTTTTCTGAAAACGAAAGTCGGTAGTTCCGATAAAGGTGCTTAATTTGTGTATGTTTTAAGCCCATTCATGCTTCAAATATTCGTAACAAAAGCTTGGTGTGAACTACGTGAAGTTGAAGATGGCATTCGATAAATCCAGCCTGGGTGTAGCCTAGTGATTAACGTGTTGATCTACAATGCGAAGATCGGGAGTTCAAATCCCGGTCGACGCATAATTACCGTACACTGCTTACGTGGGTATATCTGGGTTACCTCAATATGCGATAGATAGAGGGTTGTGCGAAGGTTTAACAACCCTTCCAAAACAACAAATAAAAAAATGTTAAGGAACCTGAAGTTCAGGCGACCAATGCCTGATTTGGGCTGCAGTGCCATTGAAGAAGATTCGATAAATCCAATTTCTTTCGAAAGCCGGTTTGAATACACTATTACTCGTAATTTATTTTTGTGAATTATAAAGAGTAAAAAATTGAAAATGATGTAATTTCTGCACCAAGAGGAACAAAAGTCTCTTTAGAGGCCGGAATCAAAAGTTTACTACATACGAGGGGTATATGATAAGTACCCGTGTTAGGCAAGAAAACGCATTGAAAAAAATTTTTTTTTTATTTATTTCTCAATATAATCTCCTTTCAGCTCGATACATTTAGTCCAGCGATATTCTAAGTTTTTCAAGCCATCCAAAAAATATGACTTGTCGAACTCCGCAAAATAGGCCTCTGTTGCGTCGATAGCCTCCTCATTCGAACCGAATTTCTTTCCTGCCAACGATTTCTTCAAGTTTGGAAAGAGGGAAAAGTCACAGGTGCTAAATCAGGGGAATATGGTGGGTGAGGCAGCAATTCGTAGCGCAATTCGACCAATTTTGCTGTGGCGATTGCGGACGAGTGAGCAGGTGCGTTGTCATGGTGAAAAAGGACTTTTTTTTTCGCCAAGTGAGGCCGTTTTTTTTATCAATTCAGCATTGAATCGATTCAATAAATCAGCATAGTACTGCCTCGTGATTGTCCTTCCTTTCTCCTCTCCGAATAGTCGGTGAGTGCCCTGCGAATCCCAAAAAAACCATGACTTTTCCGGCCAATGGAATCGTTTTTGCCTTCTTTGGAGCAGTTTCGCCGGGTGAAATCCACTGTTTTGACTGTTCTTTCGTTTATGGCGTGTAGTGATGGATCCATGTTTCGTCAACAGTCACGAAACGCCGTAGGAATTCTTTCGGATTGCGCTTAAACATGTCCAAACTGTGCTTCGAATTTGTCATGCCATTCCGTTTTTGCTCCACTGTTAGCAAACGCGGCACCCATCTCGCCGATAGCTTTCTCATACCCAATTTTTCGTGTAGGATATTTTGTATGCATTCAATTGAGATGTGAACAATGTCAGCAATCTCTCTGACCTTCATCCGATGATCTGCTAACTCAATATCATGGATTTTATTAACCATATCCTCCTTAGTCACCTCAATCGGACGGCCTGGATGCTCTTCATCAAAAACGGATGTTCGGCCACGCTTGAATTCATTAAACCAATATCTGATGGTAGTCATCGAAGGTGCATGATCCTTATAAACAGCATGCAACTTCACTTTGATTTCCTCACACGTCCTCCCATCCAAAAAAAGAAATCGAATCACTGATCGATATTGCTCTTTCTCCATGATTGCAAATAAACACGAACTTGATGAATTTCAACAGCTGTCAAAACAAAACTACTCGATAAATCTTTCTGAAATTTTCACAGTCGTCATGGTAAAGATGGAGCTACATGATGGCATAAACATTTTGCGTCAGTGTTGCCATCAGTCGGTAAATACGGGTACTTATCATACAGCCCTCGTATATCATGTGAATCATAAATTTACTGTTAGGACAGAAACAGTTCTCTTCCACAAGGCGTGATTCCGAGCACCGGCCTTTAGATGCCGCCAAGACTTATTTATTTCTCTAGCCTAGAATCCGTCCGTATCCGGCGCACTGTATCCGTTTTTCGTATCACTAAGTGTTTTAAGATTACGGATGATAGAACCAAGCCCAAGCTAGCGAGTAGATTAGTAGGTAGCGTGTTGGTCTACAGTGAGATGGTCGTGAGTTTAAATCCCGATCGAGTTATAATTCCAGCACATTGCATGCTTGGGTATATCTTGGTCACCTCAATCTACGTAAATGAAAAATCCGTACCTAAAGAATTGTGCGAAGGGCTAACAACTACCCTCTCAAAATATGTAATGACAGAAAAACTAATAGTTTGGTGAATTTTTTCACAGTGCATTTCGAATTGAAAGAGAAGATTTCCGGATTCTACACTGTTACGCTTTATTATCAGTAGAGACCGAAACGTCACGAATAATAAAGCGTAACAGTGTAGAATCCGGAAATCGTTTCTTTCAAATTCGACAAAAAAACTGTTAAGGAATCTGAAAGTCAGGATGCCAAGGCCCGATTTGGGCAGTAGTGCCATTGTGGAAATATCAGATGATAAACCTATGATCCAGTGAGTGTCCATTTGCTATTTGTAGAACAAGCAGGAATGGCTATGGGTGAATCCTACCGCCTCATCCCACGGTGTGGCCCACATCATGCAAATGGTATTTAAAAATTTCAATGATTGTATTCATTTCTTATGCACCCAGAGCAGGAATACGCATAGCATTTTACATTCCGGGCTGATACGAATGAAAAATTTTCAGTACGACACGATATAGAAAATTCTGCTTTATGGTAAACTCTGCTACTCGATCGAACTTTTCTATAAATTGAGCTTTTTTCAATACCATTAGCATTCCACAACGAGCTGTTTCTTGGAACTTAATCTCGTCTCCTTAATTTGAACTTTCTATAAGTTCAACTAAATTCAGTGGTATATACAAGATGGAATTAATCTCCATGAAGTCATAAATAAAATAGCGATTGGGCATGACAATTTCTTCTCAATGTTCTCAATATTTTTGTCAATGCAAACCATATAGTAAATCGTAATTCATAATCAATTTTCATTATGATAGAATTGTGTATTGCCATTTTCCATTGCAATTTTCTTTCGTACCTGACTTCATTCCCATTCAATGAATTTTTAATGAGTTCAAGTTCACATCTACCCAAGTACTATACATATAAGCATTTCTATTCGATCTTATTATTCATTTGCTTGCTAAGAAAATAAAATAATAAGAAAATATTTATTATCTTCTCGCATTGACTTCTAGTAGTGTCAATATCCAGTTACCACCGGGGCAACAAACCACAAGTATTGTCACTTTACGAGTATAATTTTCTGCTTTTATTTGCATGGTGGTAATACCATAACACTATTCAGTCATTGGATATGTTTCATTATCGAAATACTATATAATTCATTTCCTTAATATTGCAATTTATTTAGAAGAAAAGAAAAAGAAAAAC
Source organism: Chorisops tibialis (assembly GCA_963669355.1). NCBI lineage: Eukaryota > Metazoa > Arthropoda > Insecta > Diptera > Stratiomyidae > Chorisops > Chorisops tibialis. Next base: position 315,818,880 of record OY770262.1, read on the forward strand.
AATAGCTTTGTATTTACTTAGCTACATTTTTTGGGATGTGATTCAGTGTGTTTTTACGTCGACCTCATTTTGTTTAAATAATTTGTTGTGAACGATACGATAACCGAAAGAATTGTCATTTTCGAATACAAAGCTGGGTAATTCCATTTGAGTAATAAATTAAATCGTTTAAGAAAATAAGACGAGACGAAGATTGTATCTCTGTGACCACTAACTTTAAAGTATAATAAAATGCATAAAATCCGATTTTATTATTATGGCTTAGTATTATTTACTTTGTTCACTTTTTATGGTAATGACGGAAATTTAAAGATAAGCTATAAAATGTGCAATTAAAAAGCTATCATTTACTTTAAGAAATCAATAGCTCTTATATTTAAGTTGTTGAGAGCGGAAGTGGAAGCATCAGAAAGAAATTTTCATAATATCTGTTTTCAAAAATCTAAAATATGTAAGAATATAACAGGATTACGATTTGGCGTAAATCCTGTCCGTCTGTCTACAACATAACTCCCGAAAACTTTGACCTATCGCGCTATAAATATCCTTAACGCACTTACTCTATGGGTTTTTTATACTCTAGATGAAATCTGAGAGTATATTGTGTATGCCTTACCGTTTGTAACGCTAAGAAATAACGCTCGCACAGAGCCGCCAAGGGTACAGAAATATTTGTTGTCGCTCAAAAACATCGATTCCGAGTGACCGTCTGTCCATCTGTCCCTCTGTCCGTCTGTCTGTCCGTCTGTTTACAGCATAACTCTCGAAACCTTTGAGCTATAGTGCTAAAAAATTTTGTGTGTCACTTTTAGCAAAAAAGTAACTTTAAGTTTGTGAATGGGCTACATCCCCCCACTCCTTCTACCCCCTCCCATACAAATTTCATGAAATTTCGAAATAATAAGAAATTGATTTTTCTTTGAAACTATTTAAGCTATCAATAGATTTCATTAATATCACAGAATATTGACCCGATCCCTTTACTCCTTCTACCACCTCCCATACAAATGGACAATTTTGAAAAATACATATTTTCGATTTTCATTGAAATTAGTAAAACTGAAAAGACGAAATTTTGTCAGAAATAATTTTATTATAATTGCAATTTATTTTAAAAAACATAACAGGGCTACGATTGCGCATAAAGCGCAATCTTACGATACTCTAGATGAAATAGAATTTTTTTTCATCAAAAGAAATTTTGGATGGGGAGTGTTAGAAGGAGTGATAGCATTGAACTAATTTTTTCCCCATCATGCTAAAGTAGCTATAAAAATGTTTTATACAAAATGATTACTCCAAAAATTGAATGGGGACTGAGAAAATTAGTGAGTTAGATTTAGTGAAAATGTACAGTTTGTATGGGAGGTGGTAGAAACAGTGGGGGGATTTTAGTGATTTTTTCAGAAATAACTAGGAATATTATAAAATTGACAACCCTTAAGTTTCAGATTAGTACCAATCATACTTTTCAAGAAAATCGATTTTTTGTGAAGTTGTGAAACTGTGTCATATTGTATGGGAGGGGGTAGAAGCAGTGAAGCTAATCAAATATTTTTTTCTGATCTTAGTGATATTACTAATTAAGTATTTATTACAAAATGTGAGCTCTATAAATGTTATATGTTCTGAGAAAATCGTCTTAGAGCATTTCATGAAAAAGTGCAGTTTGTATGGGAGCGGGTGGAAGGAGAGGGAGGACGCAAATAATTTTTCTACTGTAGATTTATACCATTATGAAAGTAATATATACCAAAACTCAGACTAATAGCTTTTATACTTTTCGAGTAAATTAATTTATTGTTAAATTGCGAATTTGCGTCATTTTGTATGGGAGGGGATAGAAGGAGTGAAGCTAATCGTCTAATTTTTTTTCGCCTTACTGACAATTTTAAATAAATATTTGTTGCACAATTTCAACCCGCTAAATTTTATATGCACTGAGTAAATTGGCTTAGAGTAATTCATGACAAGTACAGTTTGTATGGGAGGTGGTAGAAGGAGGAGGAGGACATGCATAATTTTTATACGGTAGATTGATATTATTATAAAAGTAATATATTCCAAATTTCAGACCAATAGCTTTTATACTTTTTGAGCAAATCCTTTAATTGTCAAATTGCGCAATTGTGTTATTTTGTATGGGAGGGGGTAGAAGGGGTGGAGCGATTTGGCCCGTTCACGAACTTGACCTTACTTTTTTGTCAAAAACGACGTGTACAAAATTTGAACAATCTAGCTCAACGCGTTCTCAAGCTAGAGAGCGAACAGACGGACGGACGGACGGACGGACGGACGGACGGACAGACGGACAGACGGACATCCGGTTTTGAGATTTTTGAGTGATAACATTAACTTCTGTATCATTCATTTTTTTCTCCAAGCCTTATTTCTTAGCGTTACAAACCTTAGAGCAAACTTATAATACTCTCAGATTTCATCTAGAGTATAATAATTACCAACTTCACTCCACTCGTTCTACCCCCTCCCATACAAATTTCACGAAATTTTGAAATTTAAATTAAATTGTTTTTCTTCGAAATTGTTGAAGCTATCAATTTGATATTTTGTATAAAGTATACAAATAGAAATAATAATAATACGATATACGATATGTTTTGATCCGTACACTCCTTCTACTCCCTCCCATACAAATGCATAATTTTTGTTAAATTCATTTTATCGATTTCCATTCAAACGCTATAAATCATAAATCATTTTTAGCAAGAAAGTATAATAACTTTAAGTTTGAGAACGGGCCACATACCCCACTCCTTCTACCCTCTCCCATACAAATTTCATGAAATTTCGAAATTTAAAGAAATTGATTTTTCTCCGAAACTATTTCAGCTATAGACTTCAAAGTTGGGTCTTAGTATAATAATTTTCATTAACATCAAAAAATATTGATCTGAACTCCTACTCCTTCTACCCCCTCCCATTCAAATGCACAATTTCGGTAAATGCATTTAATCGGTTTTCATCGCAACTAGCAAAGCTAAAAAAACAATTTTTCTCATAATTATTTTTATTACAATTGCAAACAATTTTGTAAAAACTATCAATTTCACCTCACTCTTTCTACCCCCTCCTATACAAATTTCTCGAAATTTCTGATTTTAACTAAATTATTTTTCTCAAAAACCGTCAAAGCTATCAACTTTAAATTTTGAGAAAAGTATACTATTACAAATATCATTGATGTCGAAAAATTTGGCTGTGATTCGAATACTCCTTCCACATTTCTTCGATTATCATTAAAACAAGCAAAGGTAAAAAGACGAATTTTCGCCAGAATTATTATACTCTAGATGAAATCACTCAAAAATCTCCCGTCCATTCGATCGTGTCCTCTCTAGCTTGAGAGCTAAAATTTTGCACACGCCGTTTTCGACAAAAAAGTAAAGCCAAGTTCGTGAACGGACCAAATCGCTCTCCCGCTTCGGACCATAATAATTCTGGTTGATATTATTATTTTTTTCTTTATGTAGGGGAAGGTCGCGTACCTTGGACCTTTTGTACCCTGGTCCTATTACTGTTTTGACGAATTTAAGAACGTTTTGAAAAAATGGTTTTTGCTAATTTTTTGCCCTTTGTTTTCATCGATTTTCAATATATGTCATCCTTTCGAAGTAGGCTCAGGAAAACGAATTGTTCAAAATTATGAAAGAAAAGATTTCCGGATTCTACACTGTTACGCTTTATTATTCGTGACGTTTCGGTCTCTGCTGAGTTTGATAAATGTATCAGCAGAGACCGAAACGTCACGAATAATAAAGCGTAACAGTGTAGAATCCGGAAATCTTTTCTTTCATTTCGAAATGCACTGTGAAAACATTCACCAAACCATTATGTTCAAAATTAATTTTTTAAGTGTTATTATAAGTTTTCTTCGATAGTTTATTCTCTGTCTTGCTTGTTTGTCGTATTTTAAATCCTCTTGTTATTCAATAGAATGATTTTTACGGTTTGTTAAAATGAAATTATTTCCAGTACTAGGTACCATCCTTAGCCCCATTTATTACTTGTACCTAGGTCCGTTGCGAGAAATCAAGGGTTAAGAAATCAAGAGTAGTGCAAAGTATCAGGAAACCATCCATTTGCTTAAGGCTCTGGCACCATTGAAATAATTTCAATACCATTAGCTCAAATCTAGAAAGTCGATTTTAATTTCAATAAAATTTGTCACATACTGATTTTTTAATGATTAATTAGTAGTGCTAGATTATTTGTGTTCATCATCCGTAATTCTTTTTAGCCCCCCCCCCAGACCATAATGGATACAAAAAATAATTTATTTTTGCTTTTCTTTCCCATTAACCAGTATATCCGAATATCAAGTTTAAGCTTTCTATCTACATTCTTAGTGAAAATATTTACAAATTTCATTTTTTACTCTATCCCTCTCACCGCCTCCCTTCCACCTGCCATTACTCAAAATTTAAGTAATGGAACTCAGATAGAAGTCCATATGTACGGCGGACGCGAAAAAACATAGTTTCTGGGTAGTCATTTTTTGTGTGTGTCGATCAATGCCTTATTGTTAGAATAATTCACTAATTGGCATCGATACTCCCGTGTTACATACTCCATTTGGAAGCTGCGACCATTATACTTAACTTCCACACGCTTTCCAGTTACCATTTCGACGCCAATCAGAAAAACTCTAAAAAAATTGGCTTGGTTTAATGATAATGTAGTACTACGATACGGGATAAAGAAGCAGACTGCTTCTTTATCCCATTGATACTTAATAATTTGTTTGTGTGGAAATTTATGTATTAGCTTGATAAATTAAAAAAATAAATCGAAATATAAATTGAAATATAAACTTCTCGTCATTTTTTTGTTCAGTTAAGCAAGCTCTCAAAATTAAGAACGACCAATGTTCAGTTTCGTCTCATCGAGTCCCACTCTACTCTACAACCGAAACGACTCGAAGATGTCCCATCGAGCCCCCCACTACTCTATAACTGAAAATGACAAACAACAACAATACAATAGTTAGCCGATGCAATTTGCGCTTCAGATCTTTCCCTTTTTATGACGTCGACATTTCCTGATCAAGCCAATGTGTGTGTGCAGGCAGCAATGTTTTAACGAGCTGAGTGAGCAAGCTTTTCAGTCGCCTCAGTTGGGGAAATCGATCGATTTCTGTCCAAAGACTTTTAAGTTTTTTTTTTTCAGTCCCATTCCCCTGCTGTTACATGGATGGTAAAAGGTAAAAAGATAGAGGCGTATCGCTGATATAACAATGATTTACAACGATAATTGAAAATGGAAAATTTAATCGTATTAGGAATGCTAGATTCAATTGATCAAAAATGCTCTTGCAAGTGAGGTGCCGCCTCATGCGCTTCGCCTGACGAGCCACTACTGGAAGCAGCTGATCGTTCTTATAAGCAGCTGCTATCTAAAGAAAATTGGATTAATTCTAAAAAAGAAAGGATTTCCTGTAAGCCCAACTTACGATGAAAAAAATATTTTCATGAACAGAAACTAAAGCAAAACCTTTTTAGATTTTCTAAGGATACCTAAAGTTCCTAGTTTTTCGTTAGTATCCTCAGAACTAATTCCGCATAGTCGATTTTTTAAATTTTTCAATTTCGTCTTTACTTTACAACAATGAGCTTATTACGGATTCCAACATGAAGGCAAATAATTTAGTGGCTCAATTTGGTGCAAACTCTTCTTTATCACCAACGAACTCAAACCTCTCATCGTATACTGCGCTAAATTCTTCCTTAGGACAAATCAATATTAACCGCGTTTATTTTTAAATGCAGTGTTAATGATAGCTAAATGTTCGAGGATACTTTATTAGTAGTGCTAGGCGTGTAAACATAATACATTGATATATGTATGTGCAATAGATTTTTAATTGAAAAATCGCAATCAAAGTTATATATCGGTTACTCGGATCGAAGATAATCTGTCATTCATATTATGCAGAGTTATATGGGTGATTTTTGCGCGGAAAACTGAAGATTTTAGTTATTACGAAAAAGTTGCACTCGTGTAATATGCTTGATGATTTGATTATGTTTTCGGTAAATCGCATTTTTAAGATAGCATGCAAAATAATGCAGGTGATCTTATGAAATGGAAGATCCATGACGTCATACCAACTGCAGTCAAGAAAGATGACCGCTACGTCAGTTGTGCCCAACATATAGTGTAAAAGGCATTGGTCATAAAGAATCGCGTTTTCCGCTTCTTATAAAATTAACACTGTTCCCGCTCAGAGTTCGGTTCCCACTCTTTTTCTAATCTACATTTTAAAAAAAATAAACGTTTCTTGTAAACGAACTACATCCCAAGCCAATGATCCAAAATAAATAAACTAAATACCATTGGATAGGTATTTTCATCAAGGGAGGCCTTTTCCGGGTTCCAGATTTCTACCTGTTCCGGATTTCTGCTGAAATACGGCAACAGGGTGAAAGAAATGATGAAAAGGAAATTGGAAACTCATGCCGCACTCCAATCAGATCATGACATCCAACATCCGTACAAGAACTAAAAGCGAGACAGAAACATAAAGCGCAAACGTCAATCAGTGGTCCCGTCTATCGAGTTTCCATTCCAGAGCGTGATATCCATACATTCGACAAGCACATAATAGCTTGAAGAAGAGCAGAACAAAACAATATTTTTTTGCATACTGCAATGTTTTTTTACATATACAGAGAAATCACACTGATCGACATTAAAAGTTGGACAATTAGAGTTCTTACTTACTTAGCACATAAAGTTAACTTTTCAGTTGTGCGATTTTTATATGTACACATAAGGCCTTCGCATCTTTTTTGGCTCACAAAAAAAACATTATAATGGCCCCTACTCTATGAGGGACATCGTTCGGCACAATTTTATATTAAAACTCTGTATTAAATCTACCGGTTAGTATCTATCTAACATTTTGTAACTCGCACTGTCCATTTGTTCTCCACTCTTCTTTTGTTATAAATGTGTAGATGTATATAACCATGTAAGAATATTTTTTTCTGCGTGTTAAACTCTTTTACTATCCCAGCGGGAAAAAAAAAGCTTGCGAATTATTTTAAATGCGCTTAATTTATCGCGATGAAGTGCTTCGAACTTACTAACTTTTCATATACACTTTAACATTGCATATCCGCTGAAGTAAACTCTCCGCTTCAGCTTTTATAGAAGCCATTTCAAAGTGTATTTCGTCGAGAATTGGATTTAAATGTGGGATCCTAGATCGCAAAGCAGACGTGTTAACTACTGAGCCATCTTCACCCAATGTTTAAGTCGGTCACAAGTATGTGACTATAAGCCGCTATTAAAGTGCTTTTCCCTAACTTCTCTATAAGTGATCTTAAAGCATAATTCCTGCTGTTTGTTAAAGAGACAATCAGTTCAGCACTTACAGATCATTGGTGACTAATGCATAAGATTTTGTATAGATTCATCTAGTTACGTTTCGACTACTGATTGACAGTATTTACTTATGGCTTGCTATCTTTAACTTTCATTTCACATCTATCGATCAACCTTATCCAACATAATAATTTTTGGCTCACAAAGTTCTTTGACAATCATCAATTTTTGTTGTTGATTAGCGCCTACGTGAAACAAAAACTGAATTATTACTCACCATGACTTCCAAGTCTCCCCTTTGTACCACCTTGAAGTTGAGACAAAACCCACTTTGAAAATTACTGATCTAGAATATAAATCATTTTTTATTTATTGAATTGATTTGAATTATTAGAAAATAAGTATTAATATTCCAAAAATTAAACAATTTTCGATTTCTCTTCTAAGTTATTTTGATTTTGTTAAGATAACAAATTTCAAATATTGAGAAATTAGCCAAAAACCAAATTAAATTTTATTGAAAGTGAAAGGTTATCAACTTTATTTATATTGCGAATCTAAATCGTACTAATTAAAATTAAAATTAGATCGAGAACGAATTAAGATAAATAAAAATCCGGTTTTTAATATCATTAATAAAATTCTGCTTTTCTCTTAATATTTTTCATAAAAACAAAAAAATAAATAAATAAATAATAAAATAATTAATTATCTATATGATTTTTAAACCATGAAAACTGAAGCATTGGCGATCAACCGAAGTTCCATTTCTGGTAGATCCAATTCATTTGTATTAAATTCTCTTAAGAGATCTTTTTGAATCAAAATCTTTGAAGAACTCGACAATCATCTTTTTACTTAAACTTGTAATGTGTTTTTATGGAACCTACAATACTCGTAAAACGAGTAATCAAGACTAAAATCTTATGTCTGGAAAACTTTCCATCTGAGATTACGAAATTGATAAAAAAATACTTGAATCATCTCAACTTTTGTAGTTTAATGAACACAGTTTTTGAACCCTTCTGCAGTCCCTTATTTCTCACTTTTCAAATACATGTATGAAAATATATATACGTAAGGATATCTCTGCGGTTATTTCATAAGCTCTTCGATGTGTTAATATCCATAACAAACCGAATGCGATATTCAAAAGTTCAAGGTGAATATTAACCACCACTCCAGAAGTAGCAATTTCGAACGAAAGGAGAATCCCAACTTTTCCGATTTTATTCACCTGCTTTTTCTTATACATTTCGTTTGACCATGTCCTTAGAGTCATTCATTAGTGAAGATATTTTTATACTTAATCAACAGTCATTTTGTACAACAACATAATAATCTAAATGCGTCATATGCTATTCATAAATAGTGATAATGAATGTTTTTCATATTAACATGTTGATATGTATTTATCTATGCCAGTGTTTCCTTGCCTAATTTATAGTACAGCACTTACCTGAAAATACCAGACGGACATTGTTATTTCGCCTTTTCCTTTTTTTACATTAATATCGATCCCTACCATGTGGACATTACAGTTTTCGACTGGCATGTATCCGGTCTTATGGCGATAATATTGAAAGGCGCGTGTTTCTAATAACTAATATGTCATTATACATAATTTAAAATCTGCTGTACTATATTCAGTACCTGAGCTATGGACTGCTTAGTTCATTGAGCTTTTAGCTTCAATCCTGTCCAGAGGTTTCAATTAGTCGAATGCTTTAGGTCTGGCAGTTCTAGGTCAGAGAATAAATAGGACTTTAGGCTTTTACCAATTTATTACTTATCTGTTATATCATCTTTTTCCTTCCAGAACTTATCAAAATGAATGAACGAACTTCAATCATGCTGCTTCTACTTATAATCCCGCTTCTAGCGCATGGAATAAATGCACAATACTCTCTCGATGAAATGATACAGTAAGTCGAGCCACATAATTCAGTTGACTTGATGAATCATTGATTTTCTTCCTTACTTTACAGACAAGTAAAAAAGGATCAATCATTCGTTTTCGATGGACCACAATCCCGACCGACTTCTGCACCTGTACAAAATACTCCACAAAACGTACCACAATATCCTGCAATCGATGGTGGTCTCCCATCATTGGATTCTCGTTTCGATCTTCGAGTCTCGAATGTTATATCGAATAAAATCCTGGATCTGGCTCACAAAATCGGCGTTCAAGTTCGCGATCAACATGTAAAAAGTTCAATCATTTCACCGGTTAGTATTGCCGGAGCATTGGCTTTAGTCCTGCTCGGAGCAAACGGTCAGACATTTAACGAAGTAATGCAACTTTTCGGATTCGATCGTGAATCGGCTCTGGCCAGGAATCCGTATAAGATTCACGAGGAATTCGGTCTCTTAATCGAAGACTTAACCAGTGATTATCAAACTCCAATGCGATCCCGGCCACTGAATCAATGGAAGTATATGACTCGTAGTGAACAACGAAGACAAGCCAATCAGTAAGCATAATTTTGATTGAAATTTGTAATTTTATTAATTCAAAAAAGATTATTTTTTAGGAACTCCGCAAAACCATCCGATTATCATATCATCTCTATAGCGAACGGATTATTCATACAAAACGGATTCAGCTTAAGGCCTAGCTATGAATCAGCTGTCTTAAATGTTTATCGAAGTGAATTGGTTTCGCTGGATTTCCGTTCTAATGCCGAAATGGCGAAGCAATACATCAACAATTGGGTCGATTATAAAACGCATGGGAAAATTAAGCAAATTGTTGGAGCCGAAATAAATGGTGAGACGAACATGATTATTGCGAGCGCTTTGTATTTCAAGGCCCTATGGGAAACTACTTTTATTGAAGGAGGAACTAATACGTGAGTATAAATCTAATTTTTTCAGTTTAAATTCAGTAATATAAGCATAACATGTCTACGATTGCGGATAAAGCCCAATCGTGCAATACTCTAGATAACTTTAAGAAATTTCGTATGGGGAGTGGTAGAAGGGGTGACGGCGTTGAAGTAATTTTTTCCCATCATGCTAGAAGTGCTTCGAAGGACTTCGCAAAATTATCTCTATCTCCCCTTCTATGCCCAGCTACATGAAGAAATCGGACGGGTCATGGACCTGTTCAAGGGACGAAACTCTTCTCTTAAATATTAACTTCAATGGTAGACTCTGAAATCATAATCTTGCGAAACAAAATTCTATGGAGAATAAGCAGCTTCAACCCTAGGACCGGATGGCATAATAACTGCTGAATTTCAAAAAACCTCTGATATCATCCTTCCCGGCTTGGACGCTATTTTTAGAGATTTCCTACGACTGGTCCACATTTCTGAAATATGGAAAGAATTGAACGAAGTTTTTACCCTAAAGCGGGTAGAAGCTCTCATTCATGTCCGGAGGACTTAAGACCTATAAGTCCATCCTCATTAGTGATGTCAAGTTTCGTTACTTTTCAGTACCAGTAACTATTCGTTACTTTAATGAAAGTAATTGTTACATTTTATTCGTTACTCAGTAGATACTCGTTTATTTAAAACTGCCACCATATCATATTGCAGGGATGGGTAAGCCAATTTTACAAATCATTAATTCAAATTGAAGAAATTGCCTCTAGTGCCCCAGTAATTATATATAGCAAGAAATCGTTTGTAAGTCGCTCATGATTTCATTGGCGTGTATCAAAGCAATAGTGCCAAATCCGATTTTTGATTATCCCTCTTCTAAGTCGAAATCTCTCATTAAATCTTCAAAAAAAATCCCTCAAATGGATAAAACAAATCGCTTTATCACCCCAAACATTAAAAATCTACAATCTGTTATCACTGATCTCACAACCCTAATACTCGAACAACAGTGGCACAACTCTACTTGACAAAATTCTTCGTGTTGAAAAAACGAAACGAAAAAACACACAATTTTCTTAGTAGACTTTGCTGTAAAGTAGAGCAAGAGTATTCCGTCTCGTTCTTACTTTAGAATAGCGGTACGGCGTTATGCACAAGTGTAAGTTTCCTTCCAGTAATGTAGCGAAAAAAGCAACTAAACGTTACTTTCGGTATAGGCACTTTTCTTAAGTGGAAGGAATACTTGTGTAACGAAACAGTAACGAAATGTTTTGACAGTTCAGTTACATTGATTTATACTGATACTTAAGTAACGAATATAAATTTGCATAGGTACTCGTTACTTCGGATTTCGGTCGGTAACGAGTACTCGTGCAACGAGTAGTTCCTTTTTTGATTTCACTAATCCTCATTACTTCTAAAAACTTTGGAGAGAGAGATGCATCTACGTAACAACATCGATCTCCGAATGTTGTCAGCCGCCCAACACGCATACTGGAAGGGAAAATTGGTTGGAATGATCCTACACACACTCGCATGCCATATTGAAAAATCTTTAAGCATTAAATAGTTCACTATGATAGCTTTTATCGATATCGAGAAGACTTTCAACAATGTAGGACCAAAAGTAATTACGGACGCACTTTTAATTCTGAAGTTGGACGCTTCGCTTGGCGCGCTGATTAATTTGATGTTGACATCTAGGATTATCAGCACAAAACTGGGCGTCGCATCCACTAAGGGGTTTGTTAGTAGAGATACACCGCAAGGCGGGATCCTCTCTCCGCTTCGCTTTGGAACGTGGCGGTCAAAGGACTAGCGCTAAAACTAAAAAATGCTAGCTATGAAGTCATTGCTTATGCGGATGACATTGCTGTAGCCATCTCTGGTAAGCATCCGAGTACTCTGGGCGAGGTTATGCAAAATCCTCTGTCGATACTCTCTAAATGGACATGTGAATGTGGTTGGGGAGTGAAGCTACACAAAACAAAGCTAGTCCTTTGAAACACGAAATTCCCCATTGTGACCCTTCTACCCTGGATGGTACCAGTTTCATTTTCCCAGCTAGAGCAAAATACCTGGGTCTAATTTTGGATAAGAAACTAAGCTGGAAACGTAATATTCACGAACATGTAACCAAAGTTACTGTTGCGCTTTACTACTGTAAGAAAGCCATAGAAGAAATGAGGAATGCAACCCAAAGTAGTGCATTGGCTCTACGTTGCCATCATCAGACCCATCTTGCTTTATGGTGTGATTGTATGTTGGACTACCCTACAGACAAAGACAAACCACACTCTTCTCGATAAGGTGCAGAGAACAACATGTTTATGCATAAGTGATGCGAATATAAGAACAATCTTTCCGGCTTTCGGATAATTGTAGTGTGTTTCAAGCAGAAGTAATGACGAAAAAAGAAGCCGTGGCCAGGCTGAAGTGTAATGCATGTAATATCTACTAAGGATTTTGTCACCTTCACTGACTGCCAGGCCGCTATTATTCCCTGGAATCAGTCATGTCTACACCCAAGACTGTTCTTGACTGTTGCGCATCTACGAGGGAGAGAAACATTGGCCCGTGCTGGGTACTAGGGTATAGGGCCATTTGAAGGAACTGCAGTGCGTACGAAGTCGACCGACACGGAACCACCTTGTAAATTTAATCTGTGAAAGAGAAGCAACTTTACTTTACTTTAACTTAAGTTGGATGCGATTAGCAAAGCCAACGGCAGATGGCCAAACGGTGTTACATGTAATCCAATCAGACAGATTTGGCCTGTGCTGGATGTAAAACACTCTAATAGACTGATCTCATTAAGCAGACAAATGAACCACTCCATAGTAGGAGCCATAACAGGGCAATGCCTGATAGGGAGATATGCTCACAGGCTTCATCTTCGGTTTAAAAATTTTTGCAGAAGCTCGAAAATGGGGAAGAGGAAGAGATGATTCTTCATATGTTCTGCACTTGACCTGCTCTCTGCAGAAAATGAAGACGCCACCTAGGCGCACACAATCTTCGATTCTACAATAGAACTACAGCCCAAATGGGGCTTTGGTCTCCTGACCTTCAGGTTCCTTAACATTTTTCATTATTTAATGTGGCGGGGTTTTTAGACCTTCGCACAACCCTCTATCTTCGAATTTTTCATTTTCGTAGAATTGAGGTGACCAAGGTATACCCAAGCAGACAGCGTGTTTGAATTATGCGTCGACCTGGATTTGAACTCACGACCTTCGTATCGTAGACCTACACGCTACCCACTAGGCTACACCCTAGCTCTTCGATAGTCTCGGTAATCTGCCAAATGCAAAAGCCAAGAGCATTCAACGCTTCATAGAGCTTGCTACACCGAGTAGGAGTCTCTTCTGAGATCCGGTGGCATCACAACAGAGCATATATGTGCGCCCGGATTTGTGACTGGGTAGCTACCTACCCACCTATAAAAAAAATGTATACGTACTCGTTCTGAGGAAATTAGTGTATTAGATTTAGTGAAATTGTGCGGTATGTATGGGAGGTGTTAGAAGGAGTGAGGGGTTTTTAATGATTTTTTTCAAAAATAACTAAAATTATCATACAATTCTCAATACTTTTCTTCTTCAGTTTTTAGTAAAATTATGTTATTTTTGTTGGGGGGGGTAAATTTTTTCCGTACTGAGTAAATTAGTTTAAAGCATTTTATGAAATAGTGCAGTTTGTATGTAAAGATGATGGAAGGAACTTTTCTGACAACCCTTTCTTTAAAATGTGATGTCTCTCTGTTGAAAAATTCGACGAATATCTGGCTCGCGCACAGTTTCTAATCTCAACAAAAGCTCCCAGTAGAACGTTTCAAGAAAGCTGTTTAGAGGGCACTTGACGACTTCTTCAGTGCATTTGATTGGAGACTTGGCAGCGAAATTTGTAACCAAAGCAATTCTAAAGGATGTAAGGCTCTTTATACCTTCCAGTCTCAAAACGAGCAGGCCGTCGAAAGATGGCTGGCTCGCAAAGGAACCAGCTAGAGCCAAAAAGCAGCCGTTCCAAAAATATTGAAATAACCCAACTGCCGGGAACAGAATCTCATTAAAAAAAACTTTATTATTCTTGAATCAATTTGGACGGCAGAGGCATTCCAGCATACTATTTGCTTGCGTAAATCGTTACTACCACAATCTGCAAAAAAGAAAATTCTTAGATGGAGAGTTGTGCGAGTGGCTAGCAAATAAAAAAGTTAAGCAACCTGAAGGTCAGGAGACCAAGGCCCGATTTGGACTGTTGTGTCATTGAAGAAGAAATGAAGTGAAAGTTAGAAATTTTAAATTTTGTCCTTCGTTAGGTAGAAACTCCATGCTAGAATATAAAACAAGGGGATGCAAATCTGTTATTAGGATCATGTGTAAAGGAATTGAAAACGCATCTCTGGTTCTTCATCTCTTATCTAATCTAATCTTAATTACCACACGCATTTTAGCGTCAAATAAACCTATTGGCCAAATCAAGCAATTTTTACACAAATTGTATTTATAAGCGTAGGGGAGCTAAGCTATAACTTGGCTCTGGGCGCCATATCTGAAAACGCCTTCTCTGTTCAGGAACGAAAATTAGCCCAAAAATGGCAATATAAACATTACATCAACGTTTTCCTTACAGCAAAAACTTCTATCCCGATGGACTGGGCACCGCACCCATACCAGTTGAAATGATGGCGCATGGCGGTGTGTTTCCTTTCTACGATGCAAAAGAATATGGTGAGTCGGCAAGCAAAATAACAAACTGAAAATCATTTAAAATTACTTTTTCCATCGCAGATTGTCGCATACTCGGCTTCCCCTACAGAGGAAATCTAACAACGATGTACGTTATCCTTCCAAACAACTCGACGCGACAAAGACTTCGTGAAATTCAAACTTTCTTAACAGCCGATAAAATCGAGGATATGATTTCGAAAATGTTACTGAAAACCGCTGTAATTCTATTTCCAAAATTACACATTCAGAATTCGCTGGATTTGAAGAGCGTTTTCCGTAGAATGGGACTGAATTCACTTTTCGAGCCGACTCTGAGCGATCTATCACTCGTATCTAGCGGACGTGTCATAAACTTCGGTGCAAGTAATTCGAAAAGGCCACAAGCTGCATCGAATTTCGTACAATCATCGGCTGGTCAACCGTTCACCGGAAACAGAATGGATAACGATCAAACTCCTCACCCAGCTGCCAGTAGTCTGCAGCAAGCCTCAAGCGGTCAACAAGCTGCAAGTCATGTGCTAGCTCCAAGCAATCTACAAGCACCAGTTTTTCAGCCGGATGCGAGCAATCAACAAGCTACCAATCAACAACAAGCGGCCAGCCAACAGCAAGCAGCCAATCATCAACGAGAACCAAGCATGATCCAATCTGCAGGTGATCTACAAAATCAGTTGATCTTCTCACGATTCGGTTCAGATGATAATACCGGATCGAACTACGCTAACGAAATGCAATCAGATCAACCCAGAACCGATTACTCCAGACCCTACGTTCCATCGCCCGTACCACAAACCGGATACTATCCCTATCAGACTCCACTTCCGAAACCTACAGGCCGTCAGTTAGGATACTCACAATATCAATCTCCATACAATCTAACACAATCATCTTTCGGACGTTACAAGCGTACCGTTACATACAAAGTAGAAAGTAACTTCCGAAGAGATTCACCTCCACTTCGCTACAAGGACTTTGTACTTAGCAAGCGTATCACTAAGCAAAGTTCCGATAAGAAATTGCTACGAGGACGTCGCCAGGCTGATCCATCGGATAGCATTAAAAGTTTGGATGCATTACGAAATACTCCAGGACTACGAAACCCGAATATCTTTGCTGACGCCATCGTGCATAAAATCGATCTGACGATTAACGAAAAAGGAACCGAAGGAGGAGCAGCTACGGCCGTCTATTTAACGAGAACCGGAACCGATGTTGTATTTCGTGTCGAAACTCCGTTCCTCTTACTCATCCGGCATGATGCAACAAAGATTCCGATATTTTACGGATCTGTCTATGAACCAACTGATTTTTGAAGCGATCGGTCCGATTGAATTGCGCACTGTGTGTACATTTTTCTTTTCTTTCCGTACTCGCCATCTGTAAGACTTCGGAGTACATCGAAGTTGCATTATGCTTTCCTATTTATTACCATTTTTAATAAAATGAATTCGAATATAAGATTAAGATTGATCTGGAGTTTTTTTTTTTTTTGTGTGTTTTTCTGTGGAAATGTTGTGTGACTGTTATGAGGATCGCTGTAGTTTGTAGAGCTTCATTTTCAGTATTGTAGTGATAATCACTTTCAATGCTTTCTGGAAACTTTACAATATTTTTCAAGAAAAAATGTTTCATGAATATTTTTATCCAGCCATTTGTGGTAAACGAAATTAATTGTGTGCTGTAGAACAAGTTGTTGAAGTCGATAACCGTTTTGCGTTAACATGACATAATTTTACTATAAATCGATTGTAACTAATGTAGGCGCTGTGAATCGTTGCTTGACGAAATATTAATTAGCCCTAACCAGAATAGATTTAGAGAGCATTAAGGCACCTTAAGTCTTTCTACGACTGTATAGAAATGCACGTTGACAGCCAGAATAGACTTAAGGAATCTCTCGTTGACTTTTTAAAACTTTCGTTAAAACTTATGAGCACCGTTCTGAGCGTAGAAACTTAAGCAATCTTCTGCGTTTGACATTTCTTCAAAGTTTTGCCGAGATTTTTAGTTTGTGATTTCGGATTTGTCATTTGTATTTCTCTAAAATAGAAGATCTTAAATTATTTGGAGATTAGAGTTATTTATTGGACTTATCGGGAAAATTAAAAAGGACAAAAAATTGTGGTGTTAGAAGAATAAATAGAGATCGGCAAAAAAACGGGTATTACCGAGTGACGTTCCAATGAAAACGCACGATCCCGAACAATTTTTAAAAATTGCAGAATGAATTCGGAAGGGTTTGACTTTTTATTAAGTTTAATCAAGCCTACAATTCAAAAAAAATCCGCTCCGCCCTTCATCATGCCAACATAGATTTAACGGCTCGAATGCCTTAGAATTAAGAAACACATTATGTAATTATTTTAACTGTTAGAATATATATTTTCATTCATCCAGCCCTTATATTTAATTCAGTGCAGATATTTGTATATGTGACAAGTATTGCAATTTTATGTAGAACGTTCGGTTCAGAGTCCACGATTCAGGTATTCAGTTTGTACCCTATAAAAGGTTAAAGGCATATTTTCTCTTCAACTGAAACACAGTTTGGAAATGATCCGCCCTGGCTTCGTCTCGTTTCTCAGCGGGAATTTCGTTTAACAGTGAAATTAGAGTTTTGCACAGTAAGGCATCACTATCATCACTATCTCGACCTTCAATCGCTTTCAACGTGGATCCAATGGTATTCTTTGTTTTCGGGGGTCGTTGGAACGCATCCGACACACATTTTAAGAAAAAAATTATTTCGATTATCAGTCTGTCGACTTAAACTTGTTAATGAGTATTTGACAGCCGATATTTGTCTTTTTCAGCTGTCAATCTTCTCTTACCTTAAGGTTATTATGGTTGGGTATAATATTGCCAAAGCTTCACGTACGTTAATGCATTTGACGAAAAGATCTTAACGTGCCTGAAGTCAATTCTGGTTAGGGCCATTGTGTGTTTCAATCGCTGATGGCCGATTGCTCAATAAATATAATAAAATATATGTATATGGGCCTTTACGACACCAATAAGAAAGAAATTTAAATTTTAAGGATGTTTATTAAATTTAATACTTGAAGGCACTCGGTCGAATCCTGAAAGCAGACTGTGTCAGGATAAGCTGAAGGACCGGAATTTATACCTCTCGGCGGTAAACACGCATTGCGAGAAGCATGAGTTACTACTCACGTGTGAGTTTATCACGACGTAGAGTCATCTTCTTCAGCGACAATGTAACTTGTGTCCTTCCAGGTTAGTTTATAATCGTTAAAACTGTACGAGAGTCGCAAAAAGTGAAAATGTTAGTTTTAGTCTTGACCTTTGGCGTTACTTTATTTTTCATCAATTTTACCATTATCCAAGCAAATGTAAAACTGAAATGCTTAGCTAAGACTACAATCATTTTTTATTTGATACAATTTCACGATAAAAGCCCTCGATGCAATGACATGAACTGTCACAAAATCTGACATTTCTTTTCGTAAGCATTGTTCTATTCCCAGTTTCTTCTATTTGAAAATGCACGAATTCATGCTAAATATTGACAACAAGGAAATTCTCAATGAGGTAAGGAACACAGTTATTTAAATCCAAAAAAAAAGAAAAATCAAACAACCCTCTATCCCCAGATTCTACATCACTCGGTCGATTACATGATAGAGAGCTCGAGAAATCCTCAGATTCTACATCTGCTCGAGAAATCCTCCCACAAATACGGCTTCGCTAATCCCGAAGAATTCGAATCGGCCATCAAAATCATAGCAAACGCCTACCGGATGTACTGCTTGAACTCGCTAACCGATGCCGAACTCCTCGGCCACTTCTCGCATATGAATCAGGACCTACAGCAATCAGTCGTCGACGTTGCAACCGCTCGGAAACCCGAAATTATGACCTTTCTATTGCGTGAGTACAACTCGCGGGATAATAAACTTTTAGAGTCGTTCGACTGGGATGTACGATTCGTTATGGGCAACAGCAGCCTGGCATCACATCGTTCGCAATTGTCCACCATAGTTTTCAATTGCACGGAAGGCAAAGGAGAGAAGAGTACACTTCACTTTGAGGTCGATAAAGCAAAGCTCGAGGAAATGATTCGGGTGCTCGAAAAGTGTGAAAAGGAGTTGAATGCCCATGAAGTGGATAGTAAGCAAATCGCTGCGTAGCTTTTAAAAACGCAAACATGTTGATTTACATATTTTAAGAGTAAGGATAAAAAGTAGTTTTAAGAATTTGAAATTGTGTATTTCATTTAACAATTATCCTCAGATTAAACCTGGTAGCTCGGATGTGGGGATGATACAATTTGTTGTGGATTTCGAACTTTTTTTGCAAATAAGCAACTGCGGACAAAGAGAATGTTTTTCACCTCAAAAAGTGGGGCTTAGCACTAATCAAATCACAAACCTGTACCCTTCTGGTAATAATAAATGTTTTCGTGAAAGCTATACTAAAAGGTGGTGAAGGTATAACTCTTTAGTGGGGAGTCTCACCGTCTTCAGACACCTAGACTATGCTGATGACGTCGGCTTTAACCCTCCAGAAGACGTCCTATGGGTGGGACACTTAGCACTTGGAAACGAACTTCCCCTTAACGCTGGTAGATATGGAAGAGAAATCGTCCATGAAGGACGATATAAAAAAAACTCTAGTAACAATATCTACCCGAATAAACTGCACGTATTCCGAAATGCACTTCATATGAATAATGTTTATGTATTTACTTATCTTAGACGAATATGAAATTAATTTACATAAAGCTGTTATAATTAATTTCGAGAAGAGAATAATTAGAAGAAAAAATTATTGGAAGTATTAAAAAATGAGAGTTATGAATTATTCAAAAAGTTAAACACATTTGCTCAAATACAAAATTATTTATCTTCTTCTTCAATGGCACAGTAGCCCATATCGGGCCTTGGCCCCCTGACCTACAGGTTCCTGAAAATTCGTCGACCGGGATTTGAACGCACGACCTTCACATTGTAGACACGCTAATCACTAGGCTACACCCAGGCTGGCTTTATCGAATGCCATCTTCAAATTCACGTAGTTCACACCAAGCTTCCGTTACGAATATTTAAAGCATAGTATTTCGAATGAATGGGCTCCTTATACTTTGTGCCTTAAAGCATACACAAATCAAGAACCTTTATCGAAATTACCGACTTTCGTTTTCTGAAAAATCCAAAATTTCATCATATTATAGAATAAGGAAATCAAATTAAAAAGTGTTATTTAGTGCGAAATTATAAAAAAGTAAGGAATTTGCAGGAATTATACGATAAATATTTTCTCCAGAACATTAAGTGCAGAAGCAAAACTAAAAACACCTCCGTCTTATTCTTTAACTTAAAATATACGTAAAATTACTGCACATGAAAGAAAGATAATAGAATAATTACTGAAAGCCTTTTTCGGTTCAGAAATACAGACAAATTAACTAATGGGCCAAAATGCGGCATTTTTTGATTCACTAAATTAAATGCTGCTTCAAAACTAAAAACTGTTCACCTTAATCGGCACTTCGAAATGAAGATAAGGACATCGACTTGCAAATAAAATATAAAATAAAAATACTGCGATTGAACAAAAAAAAAAAAAAAAATTATAATAAGGATGTAAAAACCGGCCACTGTTTCCTCAAAAAAAAATTTTTTTTTTTTTTAATTTTTACCTAATTTGTATTCATATTATCTATAACTTGTCAAATTTTCAAATTAATCTCCAGTGTACAGAAAAGCAAAAATCAACAATTTCATTTACAAAAAAAGAAAAAATCCAAAAAATTTCTTATAGGATATTTTTTTTCAACCATATATGTGCATACATGTCTGCAAATTTTCATGAAAATTACAATCGAAAAATGCCCGTTCAATTGACAGAGAATGCACTCCGTGAGCTTCTCGATCAACTAAATCATCGATCGCCTTACGTGCTGAAGACAAAACGTGTGAGAACCTCAACACGATAGAATTCTTCCTAGGACTTGATCCCCGCTCATTCGCCGCCATCCGCCCGGCTGCGATCAATTGCAATCACAGTACAGTTCACCAAGTAAAATAACTCTGTATATTGCCTGGGTTAACAGGTTTTCGATGAGAGACCTCCGAATTTAGACGTCATAGTTATGTAATTCGATTTTCATCGAATATTCACTTAACAATTTTTTACAAACAACTTGAAATAAAATACGATTTTATATATAAATTTTATAATTTTTATTTAATCGTATTTTATTTAAATTATTGTTTGAAACTTTCGATTCTAATATGGGGTGAACTTTAAGGGTTTCACCTTACGCGTTTAAGATTTAAAATTGAAAGCTGCTGATGTCTTCTGAGTCGGAGTTTTTATATTCATCTATGTTGTTGATCTTGTTGATAAGTTTTCATTGAATTTAGTTTGAAATCACTGAGTATTTAAGTTGTGACACGCTTTGTTTGAACTCAATTAAATTATTCAGTATTTGACTTCTGATAAGCTTTGCCAAATACTGACACTTCGATTTGGGATGATTTATTGTTTGTGTTATGATAAGCTTTGTTGAACATTGATGTCTCAATTTGAGATGACTCCGTACGGGGTGTCTCGATGTCATTTGTGGTTGCTGGATTTGTTATATACGTAACTTTATTACCTCCAAAAAAGAGGGAGAGAAAAATACTGACGGACTCGTTCGCGAGTCCGCGACACCTTTTATCTCTCATTCTCGTACATGGCGTTCTTATAGCTTTTGCTTGCGTCGTATTTAACTTGGTCGGTGGGTGCGCGGCGTATGATCAGCGGGTGGTCGACGATTCTCTTCCGCTCAATTTGATATTTTCAATGTGGCCCAATTGAATTCTATCTTTTTTTTGTTTCAGCAAATTATTTATTTTGAAATTTTAACAAAGAAAATATGTCTTACGACACATGATTCTTCGCCGTGCTATTCAACTTCAAGTCATTCAAAATTTCAGTTAAAATTTGTCTACCGAAGCCAAATAAAAACATAACAGAATTATGATTTTGCTTAAAGCCCAATCATATGATAATCTAGATGAGATGGAAAAGACTTTAATATACCGGAAAATATGTCATCTCAAATTCTTTCGAATAGTGAATAGAGATTTTTGCATGGGAGGTGGTAGAAGTAGGGGGGAGGTTTGTATTTTTCGTATATGATGCCGAACATGGCATGTTTTTTGCTGAATTTAAAGTTTTTAGTTTTCATTATTTTTAAAGAAATTTGTCATAGTTTCCTGAAATTGGGGCACTTGTATGGGAGGTGGCAGAGGAAGTTGAGCGTTTAAGATGATTTTGAAACTGCTTATCATCATCCTTATCACCATGCTTTGATTCAATACAGATATTTGTATGGGAGGTGGTAGAAGGAGTGAAGTGGAGCTGATAATTTTTCCTAACACTTATTTCAATTCTTAAGAAACAAACAAGAAAAAACAAATTTGAAGTTTGTACTTTTTCTAGTTTGAATGGAAATCGAAATTATGCATTTGTATGGGAGGGGGTAGAAGGAGTGTACGGATCAAAACAAATTTTTTTCGCATTATTAATATTTCTATTTGTATACTTTATACAAAATATCAAGTTGATAGTTTTAACAGTTTCGAAGAAAAATAATTTAATTTAAATTCCAAAATTTCGTGAAATTTGTATGGGAGGGGGTAGAAGGAGTGAGGTGAAGTTAATAATTATTTTGAAAATAAATTGCAATTATAGTAGAATTAATTCTGACAAAATTTTGTCTCTTCAGCTTTACTAGTTTCAATGAAAATCGAAAATATGTATTTTTCAAAATTGTCCATTTGTCCATTTGGACCTAAATTACAAGTCGATAGCTTAAATAGTTTCAAAGAAAAATCAATTTCTTAATATTTCGAAATTTCATGAAATTTGTATGGGAGGGGGTAGAAGGAGTGGGGGGATGTAGCCCATTCACGAACTTAAAGTTACTTTTTTGCTAAAAATGACAAACAAAATTTTTTAGCACTATAGCTCAAAGCTTTCGATTGTTATGCTGTAGACAGACGCACAGACGGGCAGACAGACAGACAGACGGACAGACGGTCACTCGGAATCGAGGTTTTTGAGCGATAACAAATATTTCTGTACCCTTGGGGCTCTGTGCGAGCGTTATTTCTTAGCGTTACAAACGGTAAGGCAAACACAATATACTCTCAGATTTCATCTAGAGTATAATAAAAAACAAAAAAAGAACATAACAGAATTATGATTAGGCTTAAAGCCCAATCATATGATACTCTAGATGAGATGGAAATGACTTTAATATACCGGAAAATATGTCATCTCAAATTCTTTTGAATAGTGAAAAGAGACTTTTGCATGGGAGGTGGGAGAAGTAGAGGGGGAGGTTTCTATTTTTCTTATATGACACCGAACATGGCATGCAAAATCTTTATTGCTGAATTTAAGTTTTAAGTTTTTGTTATTTTTAATGAAATTGGTAACAGTTTTCCTGAAATTGGGACATTTGTATGGGAGGTGGCAGAGGAAGTGGAACGTTTGAGATGATTTTGAAACTTGCTTATCATCACCCTTATCACCATTCTTTGATTCAATTTCAAAGTCGATAGCTCTCATATATTCGAAGGAGAAATGCTTTTCTTGAATTTATAATGCAGATATTTGTATGGGAGGGGGTAGAAGGAGTGAAGCGGGGCTGATATTTTTTTCTAGTACTCATTTGGAGTGTACGGATCAAAACAAATTTTTTTCGCATTATTAATATTTATATTTATATGCTTTATACAAAATATCAAGCTGATAGCTTTAATAGTTTCGAAGAAAAATAATTTAACTTAAATTTCAAAATTTCGTAAAATTTGTATGGGAGGGGATGGAAGGAGTGAGGTGAAGATGATAATTATTTTTAAAATAAATTGCAATTATAGTAAAATTAATTCTGACAAAATTTCGTCCTTTCAGCTTTACTAGTTTCAATGAAAATCGAAAATATGTGTTTTTCAAAATTGTCCATTTGTATGGGTGGGGGTAGAAGGAGTAAGGGGATCCGGTCAATATTCCGTGATGTTAATGACATCTATATTGTTATAATTTGACCTAAATTTCAAGTCTATAGCTTCAATAGTTTCTAAGAAAAATCAATTTCTTAATATTTCGAAATTTCATGAAATTTGTATGGGAGGGGGTAGAAGGAGTGGGGGGATGTAGACCATTCACGAACTTAAAGTTACTTTTTTGCTAAAAATGACACACAAAAATTTTTAGCACTATAGCTCAAAGCTTTCGAGAGTTATGCTGTAGACAGACGCACAGACGGACAGACGGACAGACAGACAGACGGACAGACGGTCACTCGGAATCGAGATTTTTGAGCGACAACAAATATTTCTGTACCCTTGGCGGCTCTGTGCGAGCGTTATTTCTTAGCGTTACAAACGGTAAGGCAAACACAATATACTCTCAGATTTCATCTAGAGTATAAACATACATTGCTGCCATTTAAAGTAAAGCTATAAAAAAAGACCAAAAGAAAACTTTGGTGCTACTTATATTAAAGTATCACAATATTTAAATATATATGTATCTATAAAAATTCAACTTTATACCGACATTTATAATAAATTGGTTCACAACTAAGTAATTGATCTGTGGCGCAGACTTAGAATTTCGCTTGCTCTTGTCTAATAAAAAAAAATCTGCGAAAATGAAATGGAAAGACCAGATTAAATTTCTACTGTAAGCTTGAGGGAGAGGAAACACACGTGTTCTTTCGAAACCAAGCCGCATATTTGGCTGAGTTATATTACTGGGTATACTGTGATTTAAAGTGAGCAGAAAGCATCGCTCTCAACGCATTTCAAGAAAAGTTTTTGTGCGAGAAAAGGGTGAACTTTTTCCATAGGCTTGGGATATGTTATAGTATTGATAATCTTTGGTTCAGCTGCTCGAAATCACTTCAGCGATTAATTTATATTTTCGGTTCCCCCTCCATTCGTCTTTATACCTAAACTGTGGCTCATCAATTCTTCAGATGTTATGATTATTATTACTTGCGGGCAACATAATTAATCAAAAATAGAAGTAAACATGAAAGGTATGCTCGAAAACACACTTTCTGGATAGTTTATTTTTAGCACTTAAACGATAATTCGACTATACAAATATTCATCATCGAAAATTGTTTTATTTTCAAAATATTCTCCATGAAAATCAATACACTTTTGCATGCGTTTGAATCAATTTTCGAAGCACTTTTTGTACTTCGAATGAAGTACCTTCAAAACACGCGTTTTGAATGCATCAACTGCATCAACGACGAAAAACGTTAACCTCGCAATTAATCTTTGATGTGCGGGAATAAAAAGAAGTCACTGGGTTCGAAATCAGGACTATGTGTGGTGGTGGATGGCTCGTTAATTTGATGTTTTGATTGCTCAAAAAGTTACTTGTTTGAGCCCAATATGTGGAATATATAATAGTTTCTGGTACCGAAACTTGACATCACCATGGTGTACCATTCCAAATTGACCGTCCTAGGCTGCTCTAATGGCACGGTAAGGACATGTCTGATTAACAGGCGACCATTTGCTTCGTAGTGCTTCACGGTATGTCACATGCCGATCGGTCTGAACCATTTCACGCACACCGATGTTTTTTGGCACAACAACTGATTTTGGACGACCCTCACGAAATTCGTCCTGTAGCGAACTACGAACACGATTAAATTCGGTAAACAAGCTTCATCAATTATAGACCGATTGCACTGACAAGCTCTATCAGCAAAATCTTCGAAAAAGTGATCAACAAAAGAATCACAAAATTTATATGCAAAAATGGTGGATTCGATCGGAATCAATATGGCTTTCAAGAAAAGAGCAACACTACATCAGCACTAATTGATGCGATGCAATTCATAAATGATGGTCTTGACAAAGGCTTCTATGTTACGTCTATCTTTGTAGATCTTAAGAAGGCATTTGACACGGTAGACCATAAAATATTGCTTCAAGGTCTAAATGAACTAGGTATAAGAGGAAAAGCTAATGATTTAATAAAAACTTATCTCCTAGGACGTACTTATATAACAAAAAATTTGGACAAATTCAGTGATCCTAAAACTATTAACATTGGAATTCCACAGGGTTCAATTCTTGGCCCTACTCTTTATCTACTTTACATCCATAACATACAGTACATAGGTCTAAGAGCGAAATATATAGTATATGCGGATGACACACTATTGCTCTATAAACCAAAAAATCAGCCAGAATTGGAACTTCTTATCAACACTGACCTCAAGTTGTTTAAGAAATGGCTATTGGGAAATAGATTAATCCTAAATATTTCGAAGACTAATTTCATGATATTTAAACAATTGAACAAAGATGATATTAATCTAAAACTCAACATAGATGGAATTGAATTATCTAGATCAAAACAAACCAAGTATTTAGGATTAACGATCGATGAGAAACTAACATGGACTCCGCATATTAATAACGTACGCAAGAAAATAGCACCCATCACTGGAGTCCTTGGGCGTAATAATTTTCTACCAACACCAATAAAAGAAATTCTATATAACTCGTTTATTTTATCCATGGAATTGTAATATGGACCCAAACATCTATGTATAACATGGAAAGAATATCAAGAATTATGAATAAAAGCATCAAGGCCGTTTATAATTTACCACCCCTGACACCAACAGCAGATCTATACGAAACCTACAACAAGCTAAACCTACAGCAAACATTAAACCTAGAGAGGTCAAAATTAATATACAATTTAATAAACCGAGGACTAAAATCTTCAATACTCATTACGTACAACGAAGATATTCACAATCACAATACATGGAATGCAACTTCAATAAGAAATCGAAATTGCAGAACGAATCGATTGAGGAAGGATACCATCTATGAAGCAATTCGATACTACAACTCCTTGCCAATATATATTCGACAGGCGAAGAATATCAAGTGTCTCAAGATTGCAGTAAAGAAGTTTTTACACCAATTGTAATCTGTATTATTCACTATTTTTTTTTTATACGATCTCTTGATATTATGAAAATTTCCCTAATATCAGCTCTTAGCTGTCTGGGAAACTATCCATAGAATATAAACAAATCCATTGTAACTCTGTAACGCATTTATGAAAACCAATATTAATGAATAAATAAATATAAATATATCACCAAAACTCAAAGCGAGTTGATCGACACACTTTTGTTGAGTTCATCCATGTCGAAAATTATAAAAAATCATCACACAAAAATGTTCACGATTTGCAAAGCACCAATAGAACTCGTGTGACAAAACGTTCTGAATGCTTTTATCATTAAAAAAGGCAAACTTTACAACGATGTTGTCAGATCGGTGTTATCATATCTCAAAACTTAAGTAGTACCCTACTAGAGATACTCGATACACACTAACATTTCTGTCCTAATAGAGTTTGGACAATGCTCTACTACCAACAGTTAAGACTGCGTTTAAAAGCACAAGAAGGCAACATAAGAAACACGAAAATCAGCCAAACTTGAGTTTTACCGATTTCAAATGTACGGACACGAGCACACACTTGCATTAAACTACAAGTTTTTGAATAGAATTCTCCTTAAAACCGAAAATGAATATAACTTTCATAAATAACAATTCAATTTGATTGTGTTTACTTCATAAAAGAAAAAGAATTGAGACAATTCAAATTTCGGGCGAAATTTCCCGCGCGATCGCTGTACATGCATTGTCCAAACTCATTTTTGTATTTGTGCATTGCACATAAAGGCCGAAATTGCCTATAACACAGGTCATTCTGTAAAAAAAAGTCCATCCAGGCAATATCGCAAGTTTTGGTCGAATACTCTTTCTTACAGTACGTGAGATACTCATTTCATTCTTTTAACAGAAAACCATCGGAAATTGTCAAGAACGTCTTCAAAAGCAGTCTATATCTCAGGGTTAGATAAAACCATATTTAAGTGTGTATCACTCAAATGGAAGGTCTAAATGTCTGCAATCGAATCTTATTTTTAGTTTTTTAATTTAGTTTTATGGAACGCCAAATATCTCAAAAAAACCTCTAAAACAGACAAATTTTCGAGTCCTTTTCTACTCCCACATTTTCCACAATATTTGTATCATAATCTACGCAAACAATAAAACAATGATTTTTAAAAAAACATCGAGATCGCAATATTTCGCTCAAAAATTCTAATCCGACTAGACTATTAGGCTAGTGATATCAAACGATTAATTTTCTACCGAGACTTCATTGTCAACTAATCTTTCAAAAAGTTTACCGAAGCAATTTAAGGTAAAAATTGGGCGATAGTTGGGAGACATTTTCGGTATCTTATTTCTTTGATATGAGTACAACGTAAGCAGACTTCCAGCAACTAGGGAAAGAGCCTTCCTCTCAAGTGATTTATTGAACAAGCCAGAAACAGGTACCAAGAGCTTGAAGATGACAGATTTCACAAAAATATTGGGGATCCTATCAGGTCCGTCACTGATCATTGGAACTAGGGAATTGATAACGGGGATAATATCATTCCCGCTAATGGATTTTTCACTTCACAAGAGAGGCTAAATAAGTAAAAAGTAGGAAAAGTATTTGGCAAAAAGTTCATACATTTCTTGCGGAGTGTTAGTTATAGTATCTTAGCAAACTTAAGTTGATAGGGAAAATGTTGGTTTTTTCTACGCTTTCTAAAGTGGGACCAAAACGGTTTGGTCTCATTACGTGACAGAGACGCAACGAATTGTGAAATGTATTGAGAGACAGCCTTCTTGATTTTCATTTTACCTACTAATAATGGAGACACACTGCGACGCAATCCTCTGCCCAAAGCCGCAAAGAGCTTTTCAAGCTGCAATAGGTGACACTTTGCACAAGATCGAGTTTTCGAACTGTCTGTTAAGCGTCAAATTTCGTTCGGATTGAATTTAATTGTAAAATATCGCAAAATACCGAATAGAGACTCTTTAGTAGTGCTAGTTTACGTGAATTCCATTTTAAATATTTTGAGAAATGTTTGCATGCAGTTTGCTTTGAGCGTCTTAGCAATAAGCGTTGCGGGTAATAAAAGACGTCGATTACGAACCGCAAGGTTGCTTAGAATTGCAGAAAAAAGAAGTACACAGAGGTTACACTGTACCATTTGGGTCCAAGTAAGATTGTGCACAATCCGCAATAATGCATTCACAAAATATTTTGAATAATAGGCTCGAAGCGGAATGTTCTGGGAAAAAATGTTCTCACTTTTGATGACAAAAGATTCAAAGACAGCTTCAGGATAACTCAAAAATCGTGTAGTAATAATAATATAATATAATAATAATATATAATAATATTACTAGCATCTATAGATCACAGGTAATATTGTTACAAAAGTGGAAAGTAAACAATAATTGATAATACATATTATAGATACAGGTTCACATATATTAATGTGGGCTTGACCGGACGGAACAACGATTCAACGGCATACGAAAACTCTGCATTAAAAAAATTTGCGGAGGCAAACGACATTTATGCCCAGAATTCGAAAAATTTAGGAGGAGTAATGGTACCTGCCCACTTGATAGAAGATTCCGCATTCAAATTAACGAAATATTTGTTACAACCTAATCCGTTTTCCATAAATCAACCGCTTCATGAGAAAATGTTTAATTATCATTTATCCAAAAGTAGGCGTGTTGTAGAAAATGCTTTTGGTCATCTGAAAAAAAGATTTAGAAAAATCGGAAGGGGCGTGGAAGTTCGCATTGACCACGCTTCTACCATTATAAAGGCGTGCTATGTTCTTCACAACTATTTATGCGAGGAGAAAGTTCCCATTCCAGAACACTGGACGGAGGTTAACTCGGCAGGAAGAATACAACCCGAATTTAACTCAATTGCAACTGGGGAGGTAGAAGGAAGAACTATACGCGATTGCATAGCGCAGTATATTTATCAACGTGGTATGTGTAGATTCTTTTTACCGAAACGAATTAGTTTTGCTAGTTTTGTTGGTCTGCCTTCCATTTTGCAACTGTCAAAATCAAAATACGAGTGATAGTTCAAAAATTTTCCCTGGGTATTTTCAGATATATTTTTCAGGGATGCGTAAAATAAAGCTTTTTCAGGGTTTGACATAATATGGGAAGAGGTTTTTGTTCTCAAACCTCATTCTGAAACGAGATTACAAGAGCTCTTCAATTGAGATAAACTCGATTTAAGCTTCATATTTAAGGAGATTGAAGGACCATAAACTCCGAATGATTGATTGATTGAAACTCCGAATTGCCCTAAGCTTCTTTTGAACTCCTCAGTGTGTCTCCAGTATTACGCTGAAAGGGAAAGTCATGGTAATCAGATAAGAAAGGAGATCGTTTATATTTTTTATGCTACTTTGGCGTAATATAGTTTGTAGCTGCTCTACCGGCAATTTAATATTGCAATGCCTGTAAGTACGAATTTTAATATAATTGTGCTCCTTAAATCGTAATAAGGCGGATTATGATATTTCGTGATTCTGAAAATGTGATTTTAAGAGCACCTTTTACCACCAGACAACTCCTGTCTCTGAGCCTTTTCCATCTTGTCGAGAGCTACCGATATTATATCATGATTTGTCTTACTATTTCTTTCCTCATCACTAGGTTACTACTACTTCGTAATTAAACACTAACTGGGCATCTCATTCAAAATATAATAAAAAAAAACTATACCAATTAATTCTCATGGATTTATATTTTATTTTTGAAAAAATATCAATGAAATTATGCAATAAATTTTATTTTATAGTGAAATAACATACGTTTTCTGTTTGTTTTTTTTATCTCTGCTATGGTTTACACACACAAAAATTCGCAATGAAACTATCAAGCCTTTCCTTTAAGCATTTTATGCATCTTTAAATATAATATAGAATTCGTTAGCTAAAATAAAGCAAATAAACCAACGAAATACATTTGTCTTGCGTTTTGTATTTTTTTCTTTTTCTTCTTTTATTTATTATTATTTTCAATAAATTGAAAAACAAAGAAAAGAAAATTATCAAACCATTCTCACAATACTACAGCTAACCTGTACTTTTTCCTTTTTTTTTGGTTCTTTATAACTATCTTTTAATTTATATTTATTCAATGTATATATAATAAAAATGTTTTTTTTTTTAAATTTCTTTCCTGTTACGTATTCTATATTTTTATTTATAAAAACACATTCAATGATATATTTCATAATTTCAAAAAAGAAAACTATTTTCTACTTACATACAATACAGTAAAGTTTTCGTAATATTATACAAAACAGAAAAATTATTAAGAAAAGTTATATACGTAGAAAAATATCGTGGGTTGTTTTAAATTCAGAGTCATTTTGAATCGGATTAAAAGAATTTAATATAAAAAAAAACTCCCCTAGTACAATGGTGTTAGCAATATTGATTTTCACCCAACAATTGTTTATCACATTGGGTATTTATTAAAGAAATAAATAGCATTACAAAATTGATTGTAAAAGACTCTGTAATTTAGTAATCGAAAACTGCAAAACCCACAATATCGGAATTTTTTTCCACATGGATAAAATATAACTTAGCATAATTTTTACATTAATATTTAGAAATGAATGATTTTAATAATTATTATTTTTTAGCGTATAGAAAATGCTTCAAATCTTTTCA
Source organism: Chorisops tibialis (assembly GCA_963669355.1). NCBI lineage: Eukaryota > Metazoa > Arthropoda > Insecta > Diptera > Stratiomyidae > Chorisops > Chorisops tibialis. Next base: position 315,850,448 of record OY770262.1, read on the forward strand.
GATAGATTTGAGAAAATTTTTTGTCAATTGACCGATATCTAGAGAAATAATAAGAATTCATTGATTCGATTCTATGATGATGATGATTTTTTTTTTAAATGTTTATTTTGGTTTAATTTTTTTTGGAGTAGACGATGAGAGTTTAATTTTTAATAAGTTTTATAATTATGGGAAATCTTACAGAATTAAAATCAACATAAAAAAAATTTCGTTGTTTTTTTAGAAAAATGTCTGGAAAGAACTAATAATTTTTTTATTCTAATAAAATAATTACAAAATTGTATATTAATGTATCTCAGCTAATTTCAGAATTTCTCGGTCGGTCTCTATTTTTAAGAACATTAAGCCGCTAAATTTGTTCGCGTTGGATAGCGCATAATTTGACAAATGCTCCAAAAAAGGGTCGTGTCGATTAGTAAAAAAAAAAAATGTTGACGAAATTCGATCGCAGTACTTCAAAAGAAACTAACAACAGTCGACTGTATGAGCCTTTCAAGACGAGCCAAACACAACAAAAGTTGTTCGCGCATGAATCACTTCGAAGCAAATGCGTTTTCCGGAATAATCGGACATGTCATCACCGTGCAATTAGAGCAACGTAGAGCGGTCAATTCAGAATAGTACACAAATAACATAAAGAAAACCAAGCGCCGAAGACAAATCATTCTCCACCACGACAATGCAAGCTCTCACACATTGGGCTCAAACAAGTGACTTTTTGAACAATCAAAACATCGAATGGATGATTCATCCACCATACAGCCCTTTTATTCCTGCACATTAAAAATAAATTGCGAGGCTTACGTTTCTCGTTGCCTACAGAAGCGGTTGATGCATTCAAAACACATGTTTTGGAGGTACCTCATTCGGATTGGAAAAAGTGCTTCGAAAATTGGTTCAAACGCATGCAAAAATATATTGATTTGCATGGAGAATATTTTGAAAAACAATTTTCGATGATAAATATTTGTTTTTACTTGTCTATCTCAAAACTTGAGTAGTGCCCTACGCAACAAAGCTAATTCCAGCAAACGTGACATACACTGGGACCAGTATCAAGCAGCACTTACACTGTATAAAAAAAAAACAGTTAAGAGCCATAAAACGAAATTCAAGGAAGAGATTCTGTGAAGAAATCGATAATGAAATAAATTATTAAAAATACAGAACTACCTTTTACATCTGTTATTAGAATTCACTAAGACATTTTCGTTCTTTTCTTGATTACATTAAAATTGAAACATAAAACATATGAAAGCTTATGCTACTTTTAACCGAGCTCTTAAGAGAGTGCGTTCATTAAAATGTTGTATATGTAATAGCATTTTCATTTAAAAACCGTGTAAATTGAGTACCATGTAAATCGAGGGATGAGTGTAATTGGCTACAAACTATGCTAGAAAGAGACAAGATTATAACATTCCAGGAGGTACATCATGGCTCCGTTCTACGCATTTCTGATGAACTGATGACAACTTTCATGTAAAGTGCAACTGAATAAATCTTTCAAATCATTCAAATGAATTGTCTTTAATTTGAATTATCTTTAATTTTTGTATCGCGACGGGGCATCGCATCAGACAGACCTACTCGTAATGCACCTTTAGAGACTTAAGAGTAACCTATTCATGAAATGTGATTTCCACGAATCCTACCAAATTGAATAAACCTCTTCGAATCACTTCACTTCCCCGACAAGAACTCATCATCGAACGAAGAATATTTCTGCAAGATTTCCCATATTACATATCGATGCAATACATGAGTTGGTAGTTTTTTTTTTATATTATAAATGTAAAATGAACATTCATTTCATTTTTTTTATATATTTTTCTGATTTTATATTTATACTATAGAGTATATATAATAATTTCCACATAAGTATACAACAACCTTTAATTACAAGGTTTTTATTATTTTTTTTTTTACTCGCTAACACGTATAAGTTGTTTTTTTTTTTTTTTTGTTATTTATTATAAATTTTTGTTTTTAATTTATGATATTCGAAATCAAAATAAATGCTATCATAAAAGATTATAATTAAAAATGTAAGTAAAATGAAATAGAAGGCAATAAACTTTAATGCTTAAGGGGTTTTTTTTTCTAGTTCTCAAATCGATTTTTGGATATATTTCGGTATTGTACACGTTTCTCACGAATAATGTGGGAGAAGCCTGAGGCGCTAACGACGTTCCTTGTGGAGGAAGAGTTCGATACCAATTCGGATATTTCCACCATAAGAACTTACGAGAGATAAATGAAACATCAATCAATCAAATTCCTGTTAAGACCCCCTATAGGGGCATAGGACAGAAACAACTCTCTTCCACAAGGGCCGATCCTAATCATCGGCCTTAAGCTGTTGCCAGGACTTCTTTATTCCTCTGGCCTCCTGCTCAACTGCTCGCTTCCATGTGTTACATGGTCGACCAACCCGACGAGGATTATAATCCAGAGCCTGTTTGGCGATGTTTCGCTCTGGTTTCCTCAAAGTATTTTTCATTTTCCATTTTTTTGGAAAATGAAACATGGTGTATGTTTAATTCGCAGGCACACTTGACAACAGAACTTGGCTTGTTCAGACGGTCAATTTATCCCATATCCTTGTCCTTTAACTGAATTTCCGGAAAGTACTCGACTTTCTTCGAATCCTATCCTCGTAAAGCACAAGGAAATACAGACAAACGATGGGTAAAACCACCTTACATCCAGGGCGCGATGGATAAGATAGGATAAATCCAATGAAAATTCAACATTGTCTACACCGAGACTGCTATCGGGGGAATTTTAGGAAAACAGAAGAACAAAAACCTTGGCTCATCCGAAAAAGTCTACATACATCCTCCATTCCGTTTATTCGATTTTGGTGGATACTTTGATCATGAAACGCGTCGTTGCCCGACTCGTTCCGATAAAGATGAATTTTCTTTAAAAGAAGTACCGTGAACAGGTCGCTTTGGACATCCTTGCACATTCATGGAGCGTATCATAACTGGTGATGAGACATGGGTTTGAGTTTGACATGCAAACCAGTCAACAATCATCGGAATGGAGGAAAAAAAAGACATAAAAAAAAAATCGCTGAAGGCCATACCAAAAAGTACTTATGAAAACTGTTTCGAGGACTGGCAAAAACACTGGCATATGTGTGTTGCATCTAATGGGATATTGACAATTAATTAAATTTTTTGTGTCTTATTTACAAATTCTCGGTACTTTTTGGTCCCAATGTAGGAGACGCACAACTCAAACAAGTATCAACGATGCACACGGAACAACTAGGTACTATCATAAGCGATCACGATGCGAATGAAGATCTCAAAATCGAATTTCACAATATGCAATTTCTTGCCAAAACAAATTCTTATTTCTGTTGGCAGTTATGTTAAAAATTTAGAACATTTTGAATGTAAAACACTTTGTGAAAAGCGCATATGACTTCGACAATAAAAGTTCCAAGTTAATTCTGTTCGGACATTTCATCACTTTGTTTCACTTACGATTACAACAATTTACAAGGGACAGTACGAGAAGCCAACTAGGGCCTAGTGGGTAGCGTGTTGGTCTACAATACGAAGATCGGAAGTTCAAATCCTGGTCGACGTATAATTTCAGCAAGCTATTTGCGTAGGTATATCATGGCCACCTTAATTTGCGAAAATGAAATGCCGTAGATTGGGGGTTGTGCGAATGGCTAACAACCCTTTCACAATAACAAATAAAATGTTAAGGAACCTGAACGACAGGAGGCCAAGACCCGATTTAAGCTGCAGTTTCATTGAAGAAGAAGAACGAGAAGCCATAGAAATCTCCAAAAATCCACAGAACTTCAATCGAGACACTGGAAACAAGTTATCAGCAGTTCGACCACCAGCCTTAAAATTTTGTAATTACAAAATCCGTATCCAAAAATTCTGCAATAGTCGATCATCTTGATAAAGATCTCAGCAGAGACCGAAACATCACGGTTAGTAAAGCATAACGGTATGAAAACAACTAAAGATGATGTACGACGAATAAGAGCAACATAAACATAAAATCTACAAACTTTGTTTAGTTTCTTGTGTAGGGACTCCTAATAATGAATCATACCTTATATTTAACGGTTAAAAAAAATTAGCCATGTAGTTGAAAATTAAAACACGCAGACTGTGCATGATTTGGAACTATCCAAATCTGACTAAGTCTAATACAACTGAACAACTAACCTGCTCGGCCTGGACCGTCTGTCTTTCTGCGCGGTCAGAATGTAAATCCCGAAAGTCCATTCGCTCAAGCACACATTACCTCCCTTTCTTTGCCTGGTATTCAAAATTTACTAATATCTGGGTTTGAATACCAAGACCACCCAATCGTTTCATACATCAATTTCGGATCATTCAATAAATTTATGTCTTGAATTTGATTATCGCATAAGCGTAACATGCTCATGTCGCACGAAAAGTTTTACACTTTATACAATAACAACAATCACAACATTGGCATACTGAAACTTAGATAAGTGCTTCCGTATGACGTGTGCCCTATTGCCATTGAAATGCCGCAATTCGGCGGCTTGGGTGTTCTATAGAAAATAACACTTGAACACTTTAGACCTAGCGAGGAAAACAATTATGACGCAACTCATGAATGCCTGTATAGATATTTGATTTATAGGATCAAGAAGGCAGGTAGTGAGCAATCTGTACAGGCACGAGCCAGTTTTCACTTCTTTCAATGTACAATTAATCCGATTTTTTATCTTCTTTTTTTTCAATTACTTTAGTATTGTGATCGACTTGGAAAAAAAATTTGCTGCCCTCAAATTTTGTTTTTTCGCGTTTCATGACTAAAATAGCCTAAGAGTGCAAAAAAATATATATATATATATATATAAACCGTCTGTCTGTACGCCGTACGTGTACGCTCAGCGCACATTAACTCTCAAACCCTTCAAGATAGAAAGTTCATTTTTTGGTGGATTGTAATTGGTTGCAGATCTCAAGCGGATGGGTTAAGGGGAGGCGGGGGAGCGCTTAAACCGAAAACTAAGTATTCGAATATTCCAACCATGGATCTAGCTAGAAAGCTGAAAATCAACATAAGTTTGAGAAAAAAGATCGTGGCGTTTTTTTCCGATAGATGACGACAATTGCAAATAACTCAGGAACAGAGGTCACAGAGCGACACCACTAAACGCTCGTTGGAAAGCTGACACTTTCCAGCAAACAATTTAACGAGCGCTCGCAAATAACGATCTTAAAACGAGCATGAAAAGTCCACAAAACAATTAAACTGGGTGATGATCATAAGCAAACCAAACAAAAAGGGTTGCACAACGTCAATCTTGTTATATACAAGCAGTTTTCATTTCACCATGCACATTAACAGACACATTAATGATTCATTGATATCGACTATATAATTGCTTATATACTCGTTTCTTGTAAGCGTTTTACAATTATTAGTGAATCGTTAAAAGTAATTCATTAGCGAATGCCCATTTAGTCCGGTTGATGATTCGTTAATGACTCGTTAACGATGCTCATTAACGATCAAATCGCTCATTAATATAATTCATTAACAATTCTTTAACGAATTATTTTGTTTGCTGACTTCGAGCGTTTCTATGAGTGTATAAACAATTGGTGAAATTAGTGCAGTGGTTGGAAAGTTGTTTGCGTTTGGAAATGGAGAAAACTAATGAAAAATTGCTATATTTTGAAATATTATTACGACCAAGGGAAGAACGCTGCGCAGGCTTGTGAAAAAATTTGTGTTGTGTACGGTAAAGGTACTTTATCAAAATCTGCTGCGCGGAAATGGTTTATTCGCTTTCGTTCTGGTAATTTTGATGTGAAAGATGAGTCACGCTCTGGTCGCCCAATCACTCAAAAAGCTTATGAAATTCTTGGAAAAGACCAGCAAGATAAGCATATCAGCAGTATCGGTATTGGTATGGAGCTAGGTATTGACCACAAAATTGTTTTGAACCATTTACACAATGCTGGCTAGAAAAAGAATCTCGATGCGCGAAAAATATGACAGATCGAATTAACATCTCCGATGCGTTGCAGAAATGCAATGAAATCGAGCCATTTCTGAAACGTGTCATAACCGGTGATGAAAAATGGATCACGTATGACAATCGGAAGCGTCAAAGATCGTGGACAAAGGATGGTGAGCCGTCACAAGCGTTCGCGATGTTACGATTGACGTCGAAAAAGTTGATGCTGTGTATCGTGGGAGTGGAAGGGGGGAATCGTCCACCATGAGCTACTTCCAGTTGGTCAGACCATTGGTTCTCAACTTTGCTGTGGACAACTAAAGACATTACGCCAGGCAATTGAAAGAAAACGGTCCAAATCGAATAATAGGAAAGGTGTTGTCTTCCATCATGACAACGCCCTACCACACACTTCTTTAGTGACCTGTCAAAAATTGCGAGAGCTTGGTTGGGAAGTTTCGATGCATCTACTGTATAGTCCAGACATAGCACCCTCTGACTCTCACTTGTTCCGATCTCTACAAATCTCTGTCAATGGAATTAAGCTGGTTTCACAAGAAGCCTTTGAAAACCACTTGATTAAGTTTTTCAACCAGAAACCACAGAAGTTCTTCACTGATGGTATCATGGCTCATCATGAGGCGGGGGAAGAAGGAGAAGAGGGAAGGGATCTAACCTCCACAAGATGTTTCAATGAAAAAAACACACAAAAACTGTAAATTTTTGAATGAAATTTCAAGGTAGAAACTTTAAAATGTGCGAAATGCATTTAAAAAAAATTCCTAAAAGTATGAAATACTAATTGGTCAAATACCTTCAAAACTTCTACCCCCTGCCATACAAAATTATTTTTTAGACCATTTTTAAGAAATCAATTATCACCTAACTGTTAAAACCTATCAATTTGAATTTTTGCACAAAAACTTTTAAAATTAGTTGAAACGAAATAGCGTCAAGAGTTTAGAGGTTGCGCCTGCCCTTCTGCCCCCTCCCAAAAGTATGATTTCGACACATTTTCAGTAAATCAACTAATAACCAAAAAATTAAAAGCTACGAACCAGAAATTTCGTAAGAACACCTTACAAGAGAAACGAATTATCTCCTTACCTCCTCTATCCCCTCCCATTTAAATGTTTGGTTTCGTGAATGTAAAATACACCGAATTTTATGATAATTCTATGAAACTGACATTATATACAGAGAATATTGGACGTGTTTCAAGCAATCAATAAAAAATCATTTAAAAAAAATTATTAACACCCTCCCACCCTTACTATCACCCCTCCCCCATAAAAAGACATGCATAAACGAATGAAATATTGATTATACATTGTGACCGTAAAGTATCTGAACTTTGTAAATAAAATTACTCTTATAGCCTTAGAAGATTTCATCTATCCTATATGTAGAAATTAAGATTAGATTTAAGTTCATCATTATAGCGAGAGGTGCTACGCCGCATCTCGTAGACTTAAGTCTCGAATAATAATAAAACATTTTGTAAATCAAACTCGTGTATTATTATAACTGGTTGTATGGGTATACCTCAGTACCCCACGGCGATTTTTACAATGGATAAAAATATGGAACAAAAAATTCATCTCAAATTTTGTGTTTCCAACTAAATTTCGTGTGCGGAATCGTTGCGAATGATGGCTTATGGTGATTCAGTACAATGAAAAACAAGAGTAGTTCAATGCCTTTAGGGGCGACCGAAAGACCCTTGAACGCATGCCTCGTTCTGGACGACCTCCGACCTCTTGAACTGACGAAAACATTAAAAAAATTAAGAAAATGGTGCTCAAAAATCGTCATGCCAGTGTTAGGGAGATAGCAGGAGAGCTCGACAGCTCTTGGAAGTTCGTTCGTTCGATTTTGGTCATACTTTGGGCAAGAAACGCGTCCTTGCTCGACTCGTTCCAATAAAGATGTATTTTCTTAAAAAAAAAAGTACCGCGAACATGTCACTTTGGACATGCTTGATCATGCGAATTCTCAACCAACAATCATGGAGCGCATCATAACTGGTGATGAGACATGGGTCTATGAGTTTGACATGCAAACCAATCAACAATCATCGGAATGGAGGTAAAAAGCTGATCCGAAACCGAAAAAAACACGCCAAAACCGCGCAAAAATCAAGAAGATGCTCATTTTTTTTTTCAATATTCGAGGTTTGATCCATCACGAATTCATTTCGGAGGGACAAATGGGCAACAAGGAGTACTATTTAACCATATTGAAACGCTTCCGTGAGCCAATCCTTAAGAAACAGGCGAAATTGTACAAGAAGAATTCATTGATTTTCCACGATGAAAATGCGCCGCAGCATTGAGCCTCAATTGTGACCAAATTCGAGACCAAAAAGCAACGAATTCCATCAACCACCGTATTCACCAGATTTGGCCCCGTGTGACTTTTTCCTATCCTCGAAACTGAAATTACGCTCTTTGGAATCCGTTTTCAGTCGATCGAGAACATAAAACGAAAATCGCCGTGGGGTACTGAGGTATACCCATTCAACTAGCTGCTGTAAACAAACTGATTGACAGCCCGCGCCGATTTTTGAGATAATAATTAATCATATCATTTCCCAGACTAATTTTAATTACAAAGTCCAGATACTTTATGCTCACAATATACTACTGTGTTCAAAAACTAGTCGGAATTTTTCGATTTAAATTACGCGGGTAAATATTTTCGCTCAATATATTTTTTTTAAGTTAGTACAACTGTTACTGACTTCCATGCCAAATTATATGTGAAAATATTCATTAGTGTTTGAGTTACGCTTGTTTTTATGCGACACAAAAAGTGAATTTGGCGATTTTTACAATGTCTGAAATTATTCAACAAAGAAGTGCGATTAAAATTTTGTTTCCTGAATGGAATAAATGCTGCAGAAACGTTGAAAATGTTGGAGAAGGCTTACGGGGACCGAGCTCTACCAAAATTAACAACATATGATTGGTAAAAATTGTTCAAATAAGGTAGAGAACGCGTTGAAGACGAAGAGCGCCTTGGTCGACCATCGACCTCAACTGACGATGCTCACATCGAAAAAGTAAAAGAATTAGTGCTTGCAAACCGTCGATTAACTATAAGAAACATTGCTGATGAAATTGGCGTATCAAAAGGATCAATTAATTCCATTTTGAAAGATGTTTTGGGCGTCAAACGTGTCGAGTCTCGATTGGTACCAAAAATGCTGAATTTTCTTGAAAAACAGCGTCGTGTTGATGTATGTGAAACAATGCTCTCTGACTATCAGGCGGTTTATAAACGCATTATTACGGGAGATGAGACTTGGATTTACGCTTACGACTTCGAAACAACCGACCAATCGAGTAAATATCGTGCCAAAGGTGAGGCAAGACCGAAAAGACCGCGTCAAAGACGCTCAAAAATCAAGGTGATGTTGATTGTTTTCTTCGTTTTTCGTGGTGTAGTGCATTATGAATTCCTTCCGCCCGGTCAAACTGTCAACAAGGAATACTATTTGGGTGTTATGCGTCGTTTGCGTGAAGCTATTCGTAAAAAGAGGCCGGATTTATGGAAAGACAACTCTTGGTTTTTACACCACGATAATGCGCCATCTCACACTGCACTGAATCTTCGTGACTTTTTCGCTAAAAATGCAACCAATATCGTTCCGCAACCACCTTATTCACCTGATTTGGCTCCGTGTGACTTCTGGCTATTTCCAAAACTCAAAAGACCACTCCGAGGAAACTGTTTTGAGTCGATTGAAGACATTCAACGAGAATCGGCGCGCGCTCTGAAGGCTATACCGGAAGAAGACTTTTTGGCATGCTTCGAGGACTGGAAAAAGCGGTGGCATAAGTGTTTTATATCGAGGGGACTTTTTTGAAGGGGACGAAATTGATTTGAAAGAAAAAATAAAAATTTTTTGATTTATAAAAAAATTCCGACTAGTTTTTGGACACAGTGGTATATACCGGAACTATTGATTGTATTCGCAATTAAGTGTTAAAATGAGAACAGCCCTGCCCTGAACCCCCTTTCACTTAGTCTCTACTAACCACTCTGACCTGCATATTAGCTTTCCATGCATCCTCAACTTGTCCCAAAATAAATAGAATATAAAGTTACGCCCGACTTGTTGACAGTTTATTTAATTTATTCGCGAGTAATGTGTACAAAACCGCCTTAAACTTTTATTTTAGAAAAAAAAATTTAAATTAATTTTAATTACGAATATTTCTACAATACATGTTAACAATAAACATGTTTAAATAAAAAAAATCGCTTCAGTAGAGAATTTTTCTGATTTTTACATAAATTAAAAAAAATGTTTTCTCTTTCTTTTTTTTTCAGTACAATGTAATCACGTTTAGCATTGTTTATTATAAATTATGAATGTTTTTGCTAAATAGGGATTCTAAAAAAGGTTTCACTATTTTTTTTTTTTTTAGGAATTATATTGGCAGCATCAGATCCGCTTATTTGGATATTACATTTTTTTTTTGTTTTAATATTACAGTCCCAATGATATAAGTTCAAAATCAATTGGCCGAACGCATTTATTAATTGAAAAAAAAATAATGTTGAATATAAAAAGAAAATTTACAAATCAAGAATAGAGAAGTAAAAAATAAAATCAGCACCTGTGCAAGGCAAAAAGCAATCTTCAATGACAAACAATAATAAAACGACAAAAGAAATTCTTTTTTTTTTATTATAAAATCACTAAAAAATTTATTTCAGTAAAATAAAATTATGTAATATTAAAATAATGAAATAAAAATAAAAAAACACAGATTTTATTTTTGTTTTGTTTGATATATAATAATTACACGAGAGGATAAATACTTTTCGCAAATTGATGTTGAACTAACAAACATAGTCTTATATTGTAGTATGCAAATTGGTTATTATTATTTTTTTTTATTTTTCTTATTTAATACAAATTTGATTTTATTTTGTTTTACGAAAAAAGAAAAAAGTTTTATTTGATGTTATCGTTATGTAACTTTTTGTTTCGTTTTCCTTTGTATATAAATCTACATTGCTACAATAAAAAAAAAATTTCTTTTTTCATAAATTTTATTTTTCTCAATACAAAAAATATATGTATATAAAAAACCGAACTATGTATGTGTAGTACTGCAATTGTAAATATTTATCAAAAGTGGTTTGTTTTTTTCGTTTAATTTTAATTGTAAATTTTTTTTTTTTTATTTATGTTGGCGCATAGTTGTGTGTGAAAGTGTGCGAATGAATGATGGATGTGTGTGTGTGTGTCTTATGTTGGTGTAATTCTATTTGAATGTTTTTTTTTCATTTATGTGTGTGAATAGAGCAAAAAATTGCTGATCAGTTTTTATGATGATGATAATGATTGGTTTTTGTTTCTTTTGTTTATATAATAATAAAATAAGAGAAAAGAAAAAAAGAATATTTTTATACTTATACATACAAATATATAGATAAAGTTGTAAATTTAAAATTAAAAAAAAATATGTGAGAATTTTTTTTCCGTTCCATACTTGTGCAACCAATAACAGTTATTGTTTATTTTTTTTTTCTTTCTTTCTTTTAAATTAATCGTTCCATAATCAAAATACGATTTATTTTTCGTTAATATTCAAAATTGCGCTTCGATTTTTTTGCTTTATCTCTTTTTTATTGCATCCATTTTTCTCGTAAATAGATCAAAATATAGAAAATTGTTGTTTGTTGTGTTTATTACTTTGATAAATGTGATTATTTATGTTGTTTATTTTATTTTATTTTTTTTGATGTTGATGTTAATTTTAATATCCTTTTATATAGTTTTGATGATTGGGTTTTTTTTTTATCTCAAATATCCTTTCATTTTTGTTTCGTTTGAAATATTTATGTAATAGCTATTTTTTTTTCATATAATTATTATATTAATTTGTAAGATGAAGTGCGCTCTTATTCTGTTACTTTGACAGCTATATCCGTCGTTGGTTCGTTATTTAGTTTTTCTGAACAGTCGGATTTGATTTCCTGAAAAAATACAGAGGGTAATATTTAATAAAAAGATAATAATAATAAAAATAACATTATTATACAGGGTGGGCCATCCAGTGGTTTCTTTTTAAATCATAGATTATTTTGACACTGAAAGCTGTTTCCCGCTCGAAATCTTAACAGAAAGTCAGTATCATGCCTCCGCGGAACGAAATGAGTCGCTTTACACTTGAACAACGTTGGGAAATATTGAAAACTTATTTCCAAAGTGAGTGCTGTGTAGCCCAAACAGTGCGTTTTTTCAAAAGAAGTTTTCGCCGAAATGAAGCACCCACCGCACTTGCTGTACGCAAGTTCGTGCAAAAAAGTTCGTGAGACTGGCATGCTAGTGGACAACACTCATGATCCCCGTCGTTGTACGGTGCGTACAGACGAGAATGTGGCTGCTGAAGCCGAGAGTGTGAGACTTACTTCACGAACATCAACTCGCCGTCGATCTCAACAGCTCAACATTTCACGCACTAGCCTGAGGAGAATTCTGCACAAAGATCTCGGATTATTCGCTTACGAGGTCCAATTGACTCAGCAATTGAGGGCGCACGACCATTCGCTTCGTTGAGCAGCTTGAATTGGACAACGATTTTGGGCGAAAAATCATCTTTTCTGACGAGGCGCATTTTCATCTCGGAGGATGCTACGTTAACAAACAAAATTGCCGCATCTGGGGCTCGGAATACCCGCACGTTATTGTCGAGAAGTCAATGCATCCACAGAGAGTGACAGTTTGGTGCGGGTTGTGGAGTGGTGGCATCATTGGACCATTTTTCTTCGAATATGAGGCTGGGAACAACGTTTCGGTCAACGGTGAACGTTACAGAGCCATATTATCCGACTTTTTTTTGCTGAAATTGACATGGATTTGGACGACCTCTGGTTCATGCAGGATGGCGCGCCATGTCACACAGCCGATCGATCTTTTACGCACCAACTTCCCAAATCGTGTTATCAGCCGTCTTGGCGATGTCAATTGGCCATCTTGGAGTTGCGATTTGACCCCTTTGGACTTTTTTTCTGGGGAACCGTGAAGGGCCTATGTTATGCCAACAATCCAGAAAAGATTCAAGCACTTAAGGCCAATATCATCCAAGCAATCCGTGAGCTACAGCCCGAAACCATTGACGTAGTGTTGGAAAATTGGAGTGACAGAATGCGCTACTGCGAAGCCAACCGAGGCAGCCACTTGAACGAAGTTGTATTCCATCATTAATGGGAGTGTTTGCTCTTACTAATGAAGCCATAACACATAAAAAAAATTAATTTTGTTCATTTTATTGCATTTTTAAAAAGAAACTTGTATTTGGCCCACACCCTGTATGTTAAATCGAAGTCTACTTTGGTAAATGACAATAAGTGACCGTTAGAGCCTAAGTATTGTGTTTTAGGCCATGGAGTTCAATACAAGAGAACTTTTAATTCTTTGCTCAGTTGAGAGAAAGAGAGAGGGAAGGACCTGATTCTGATCTTCTAAATAAAGTGTGTCCAACTTAGACCGCCAATTTTGAATTTTTTTATTTGTTGTCGGGCAGCGTTTGTCGGATATTCTGCTCCATACATAACCTCCATGTCTACAATCTTTACTAACATAAAAACATAACCGGACTACGCGTAAAGCACAATCGTACGATACTCTAGATGAAATAGAAATGGTTGTGATCATAATAAATTTTGTATGGGGAATAGTAGAAGAGATGGCAACATTGAACTAATTTTTCTCACATCATGATTATATGGCTATAAAAATGTTCAATACAAAATTAAATCTTCAACAAATGAATAGGTACTGAGAAAATCAGTGTATTAGATTCAGTGAAATTGTGCAGTTTGTATGGGAGATGGTAGAAGGCGTGGGGGATTCGAAATATTTTTATACCATACATCACATTTATGATAAAAATATTTTCTAAATTTTAAATTGTTAGCTTTTATAGTTTCCAAGAAAACTTGATTAGTGTAAATGATTGAAAATGAATCATTTTGTATGAGAGGTGGTAGAAGGAGTGGAGCGATTTGGCCCGTTAACGAACTTGACCTTACTCTTTCGTCAAAACGACGTATACGAAATTGGAGCTTTTTAGCTCAACGCGTTCTCAAGCTAAAAAACACACAAACGGACGAACATCCGGTTTTGAAATTTTTGAACAAAAACAAATATTTCTATACTCCTTGGCGCCTCTGTGCGAGCATTATTTCTTGGACACCCTTTATATCAGGAGACAAACGAATTTCCAACGTATTAACATTTAACTAAAATCTTCTATCGTAATCGGAATTCAACGTCATCTGCAACAGCGTGTTGTGATGCGTTTCAGCGATACTATGTTCGGGCGACAACACTGAGTGTTTCAGTGGGATTCTGCACCCGTCCACAAGGCTAGATCAAAACAGCTATGGTTTAAGGAAAACATTCGAGGAGTTCACAAGGGTCTAAGATTGGCCCTCTGGGAGCCCAGACTTCAATCCGTTGGACTACTCCAAACTGCTGCAGAGACCGAAATGTCAGGAATAATAAAGCGTGACAGTGTAAAATCCGGAAATCTTTCCTTTCAATTCGAAATGCACATTCACCAAACCAAAGGGAACGTCTTCGTTTTCTATTGAAACTTTTCCTTGTAACAGAACTTATGGCAGGTCTAGGTACTTCGAAGGTTGCTCAGGCTGGTTGTGGCGCCATCGGTGATAAAGTTGTGTTTTCGGTACGCCAGCCCAGATATGCAAATTAAAAAATATATTGTGAGCCCTTTTACAATCGCAATTTTGCGATCATACGCGAGTCAGGCAAAGGAGGTATCATGAACGGTAGAAGTGATCAGAGGCAGTCCGCCAGTCATTCGACACCACTTTATTTAAGCATAAAACAGGACACATTTTGTATTTCGAACAATTAACACTTGAAACACAGCGAAAAGTTCGTACCAAAAAAAATAGAAAACAGTCTAAATATAAGCGAAAGCGATGCATTCCGTGATACGGAAAGGTGAAGCTTTCTGTATTAGCTATAGTTCCTCATTACAATTTTTATTCTTCGTAGACATGAGCAGCTTTTCTGACATTCCAAAAAATATTTCAATATTTACGACCCGGCTTTTTCCTAGCTCTGCTAGATTTCAGGAATAAAAAATAAGAATGACAATACTCAGGCGCCGGTTTCAGTTAATTTGCCACCAGGATAATTTTATTGAAAACTTTTCTTATAGCCGAGATCCCCTTTAGTGCCATTTCACTTTGCTTCTTTAACTCGACTCATTCATTGCTCACAATTTTTACCATCGTTTGCTACAACTGCAAAACAATAGAAATTTGATGTCAGATTTGCACTGAAATGTTGATCTCTTTTGAATCGCCAGAAAAAGAGGTAAAACAACAAAATTCGTGCACATATTGGGGCATTTTTGGTACATTTCTATCCGACGCAGATCTCGTCATAGCTTTTGTATTAAATGTACACATCAAATATCACAAAACTTCGACAGAACTGCTACAAAAAAACTGTTTTTCCGACAAAATTGTGTGACAAAAGAGTTTGTGACACTTGAGAATAAATTTGTGACATTTTCTGGCAGAAAATCTGTGACAAAAAAAATTACAGTTCCAATTGGCGAAAACAAAATAACACAGCTGTGACAAGAAGAAAACTGAAAATATTTAAACAAACTTTTGTAATGAAATTTTCCGACATTCTTGAACGATAATTGTTTTAAATTACTATTACGTAAAAAATTATACCATTTGAAAGTCATTTTGAATACAGTCCGGGTGATATTTTAATGGAATTGCAAAAAGCTAACAGTCGCACGTATACGACACTGAGGTAGTTCCTTATGCCAAACAATTTCGCCAGAAATTTGACAATTTTTTTTCTGTTCAATTACGACGAAGCCCCTTATATATTTAGGAGCAAATCTCTCCAAAGACGGCAACGAAATCAAAAGACGCATAATGGTAGCAAACAAGACATACTACTCGACACTTACGATAATAAAATGTAAAGACGTGCATTGAAAAACGAAGCTGCGAATCTACAATATCATAATAAGACCTGTACTATGTTATGGTAGTGAAACGTGGACGTTAATTCAGGCATAAGAAAAAATGGTTAATGTCTTCGGGAGGAAGGTATTACAACGAATCCTCGGACCGGTGAAAGAATAAGGCGAATGGAAAATTCAATACAGTCAGGAATTGTATACCATTTTTGAGGACCCAGAAGTTTCTACTCTCATCAAACTTCGAAAGCTAGAGTGGTCACGTACAGCGAATGGAGGATAGAAGAATATCCAAACGTGAACTAAAAGGAAAACCGAGAAAATGCTGCAAGGATTCAATCGACAAGGCTGCAAATCACTTTTGAAATTTTCAACATGGAGGACGCGGTCATTGAACCGAGAAAATTGGAGACCAAGCAGACAGGAGGCCAAGGGCCGACTTGGGCTGTAGCGCTATGATGATAATGATGATGACAACAAAGTTACAAAATTGTTATGAAACGGTTAGCGCAATGTCAGGGCTGAGGGCGTGCGTGGGAGGATGTAATCTCCGGAGAAGACATCATCCTTGAAGAACTGCGAAGGAAAGATTAAAAAAAAAGAAGACGATAGGAGTTCACGTTGCCTACATTCTGCTTTGAACAAATCACTGCCAGAAAATTCTGTGAAGCAGGTCCTCATGGCAATGATAACGGAGCCGAGCACAAAGCTTACCTCATACGCCCGGGTCCGGGGTAAGCCCTTTATCTGTTGGAGTTCCTCATTTCGTTACAGTGGAGTTTAACATTAAGGATAGGCAAAGTAAACCCTTACCGTTTTCTTTTTAGGTCCGAAGGACGCCCATCAAATGTTAACGGCATGGAGTTTTCCATTTCGTTACACTGGTTTTAAAATTTCGGTCTTTTAATGATGTTGCTCCCCAAACACGCCGCCCGGTGCAACTGCTCCATTTGCATCTTAGTAGGGCCAGCTATGACCGACCATACTCCACACTGCGGGCATCCATTTTGCG
This sequence comes from Chorisops tibialis, assembly GCA_963669355.1. Taxonomy (NCBI): domain Eukaryota; kingdom Metazoa; phylum Arthropoda; class Insecta; order Diptera; family Stratiomyidae; genus Chorisops; species Chorisops tibialis. The sequence goes on from OY770262.1 coordinate 315,867,450, forward strand.
GTTGCACTATTTTCTAATCACTGCCAGCCCATAAAGAAGTTATTTCTCTTGTTTCGAGAAGAATTCCGCTAGTCACTCCTTCAGAACATTAACGTTTCTGCTCACCCAAAGGAAAATGCTTTTTTTTCTGGGGAGAAATTGCGATATTTTCAAAAGAAACAAATCGACATAATTTAGAGATTGAAAAGTTGCCTCTTGTTAGTTGACATAATTCAATTTTAAACTTAACATGCGAGAAGGCAATTAGAGAAATTGCTCGCGTTGCTCGACCGTATTCAAAAACATGCGTTCCGACTGATTGGAGACGAAACCATAACGTCTTCTATCGATTCTCTCGAGCATCGCAGAAATATCGGAGTACTCAGCATTTTCTATCGCTACTTCCATGGTAAATGCAGTGCGGAACTAAGCACACTCATCCCTCTACTCTATAATTTTCCCCGAGTTACTCGTCAAGCTGAACGCTCACACGAGTACACCGTTAAACCCTTGCCTACGAGTTCAACATTCAGTGCTTCGACGGCAATGTACACCATCACTTTCGTCTTTCTCCAACTAAATTAAACTGATATAACTTGAGTTTTTTCCCCCAAATTCTATACCGACACAGCTGTGCATAGCATTATAGGGTGACCCCCTAAGTTGTGTTCGGTTCCTTAAAAAAAAAATTGACAATTCTTTTTCATAAAATTTTGAAAATAAAAAGATTTTCTTCGAAAATTTGACATTCGTATCCCAGAATGACAATATTGTTATATCAGATCTATTTTTTTTTTACAGAATGACCTGTGTTATAGGCAATTTCGGTCTTTATGTGCAATGCACAAACACAGTCATGGAGGGAAGGAATGAGATTAGGAAGGTAGGGGAAGAGGAGTGAGAACGACAGTAACGAGTGGAGAAGCTGATATATTTTTCAGTTGTACTGGCTGCTACTGACAAATATTTGCAGATGTTATGGGAGACTGAATGATAGAAAGCGAACAGAAACCATCTACTGAGTATCTAGGTCTTCTTGAAGTGGGACGGTTTCACTTTTACACCGTTTGCCCATTTCATTTCGAATAATTTTTCATCGCCAGTAGCAACTGAAAAATTCGTGCTTAAAAAAATCCCGTCTGGAGTGGGAATCGAATACACGACCTATTGACTGCATGAACGCTATGCGACTCGATCGGAATGTTCAAGATCTCCACACACAGTAATAAAAGAATACGTACACTCTAAGACGCGCGAGCATCGAATGTTCAAGATCTGAAGACCTTGAGCATTCAACCAACCAACAAAAAAATTACACGGGTAATTCGATCGAACGACGAAGTAATAATTCGGACGAGAAAGAAATAATTCTGAACATCTGCGAGGTCTTCACCCAAAAAGCAACAACAACCACATGATGCCATGAGTCAGTGAACACCTGCCACGGCTGGCACTGGGTATAAAAGAGCAGGGCTTCGTGGAAAGAGGCAGTCGAAATTTAAGCATCACGAAGTGAAGTCGATGGAGTCAGCCGACGGCAAAAGTGAAAGAGTCGATATGTTTTGGGAAACGAAAGTGTTTGTAATAGTTTAAGCGATTAAAAAGGTTTTGCGGCGATTTTTAAATTAAAGAAAGCTTGCTTTATTTTTACTTGAAATCCAGCGACCCCTTGTGCATTTCAATATAATCTTCCAGTACTAAATTTGTATGCCTTCTTCAAAAACATAATTCATATGTACAGACCAAAGGTCTACAATTTCAAATCATAAATTAAATTCATCCAAAGAACCTACTTGTACAGCGGAGAGGCAATTTGTACAAAAATATTCACAAAAAAACCAATGCCTAAAATTTACATAATATCGAAGAGAAAATTCTAAGACAAAGGAGAGGTACATGGGATAAAATCTACACTACAAAAAAAAAAAATAATAAAAAACCTTTTTAACTCACCTCAATTGTCTTATGTTCAACTTGTCCATTTAAGCTTTCAGTCGCGGAAGTTTCAGCAGCATGATTCTCGCCAATACCATTCTCCTAGAAAATGATGTGTTATTTATAATGTAAGTTAATAAAGAAAAATGCAATTAAATCAATAATAAATGTGTGAAGCAATCAATTAACGTATTAAATACTAATGAAAAGCTACTCTCCACTCTAAAATTAACGACCTGAACACATTTCTTTCTCCCTTTCCACAATTTCTTTTTTCTTTCATTTTTTTTTTTTTTGTTTTTTGCTCCTAAATCACAAATACAGACTTATATCGAAAAATAAGTCAAAGCAAGACATAAATTCTTCTAAGAACGATTCACTACATAATTAAGTTAGGCATTAGAAGTTAACAACAAAAATTTCGGTAGGTTTAGCAACAAACTGTTAGTTACCAATAAAGCTTTAATTTTTTTTTATTATCATTTTTCGTTCTGTTTTGTTTGCATCAAACGGTTAATAACAGTTCTTCGTGCGATTTGAAATGGATATGAAAGGAGAATAAAATATGGGTAAATAAACGATAAAAAAAAATAAATAAAAGAAGATAAATAGAAAGGATAAAGGCTTTGAAGAATGATAAAATGATTTTTGAATTTTTTCATTCCATCTAGACTAAAATGAAATAGGAACGTACTAATAAAAATCATTTCATAATATTTGGATTGGGTGTTGTTTTTTTTTTCAATCCAAATTAAAAATGATTTTAGATTTTAAGGATTCAGGATGGATTACAAATAAATTGTTTAATTAATTTGATTTTGTTTGGATGAAGACTTTCATATTGTCAATGTAAATTATCAATGTAACTGTGTAGTAAAATTTGTAAAATAAAGCATCGCACACTAGTAAAAATGAATTGCCACCAACACACGCACAAGAAATTCTTTTTATTCCTTATTATAAAAGAAAATTGGATTCAAAATTCTCGCACTGCTTGACACATATTTATTGGACAGAAAACTACTATTTTCGAGGTTGTTTCTTTTTTTTTTTATAAATTATTTCAATTATTAAAATCTATTAACGGAAATGTTTTTCTTTTACAAAATTGACACACAGCTAATAATATTATTTTTTTTTAATATTTATTTTATTTTCTCAAATTTGTTTTATTCAATGAAAAACTTCAACCAATATTTAAATTTGTGTTTTTTTTTATCATTCAAGTCCAATAAGACCATTTTTGTCCTAATTATTCACCTTCGATTTTGCGACCTGTGATGCTTCTTCCGTTTCAGTCGTTGGCTTCGTATCGTCTGCTAAATTTGTTTCCGTTTTATCTGAAGGTTCTTCTGCTGCCTGCGGAACAATAATGTCGAGTATTTCTTTGGATTGTTCGATATTAATGGGTTGTTCAGCGACATTGCCCTTAGAAATTTCGGCGGCCGGTTCGACGGCTACTTGTTGTGTTAGATCAACGTGATCGCCTATTAATTCGGTTTGGACTTGTGCTATCTGTTCAATATTTTCGCTCGGTGCTTGTACGTCTAGTAATTCGGATTTCGACTCAACGGTGTCTATTAATTGTTTTTCGTTTTCGTCTACAAGCACTGAAGGGATATTTGTTTCAGAGATGGATATTGTTTCAGGAGCCGTGGATGGAATTTTATTATCGCCAGGATGTGGATCATTGGATGATAAGTCGGAAGTAGTTTCGATTTTTTCGGTTTTGACCGCTGAACTCGACTCTTCTTCCAGTTTATTTTGCGAGATGTTTGCAGCTTCTTGGGTCACTTCATCAATTAGTGCAATTGTTTGGGCGATTTGATCGGAATTAATTTCGCTACCTTCAAGTTTTTCATTTAAAATTTTATCGATTTTGCTTGATGATGCTTCATCGGGGGTCGTGGGTGTATTTTCAACGACTTGAATTTTTTGCGATAGACACTCCTCAATGATTGGAATAGAATTGACATCTTCGGGAATATCGGGAACAGGCTCTGTACTGGATGAAATCGTCGATTCTAAATTTATTTCCAATTCGGTTTTCATTTTCTTCTCATCGGTGACTATAGCTTCACCTTTAATTTCGGCGGAGGGTGGAGCGACGAAATCTTCCGCAACAGGAGAACCAACAGATTCGGCAGATTGATCAGCAGCGATCGGCAACTCTTGGGCGACTTGATCGACTGAAGATGGTGGCGGCGGTGACAATTGTTGATCTTGTTCATGGTCTTTACTATCACTTAATGCAAACACCGAAACCTGTGAAGGAGGAGAGGTACATGGGAGAGGAGGTGGAGGAAGATTTTGTGCACTTTCACTATCACCATCGTCATTAATAATTTTTTTCAATTCTTCAGTTTCAATTTCCTGTTGAATTTCAGTAATTCCTTCTTTTTCTTCGCTAGACTTATGTGCATTATCATCTTGAATACTTTCAGCTTTTACCTCAATTTTAGCCGTGACTGGTTCTTCTTCCGTTTCATTTGATTTTAAAATTTCGGTGGGATTCGGTTCGGCAGCAGCAAGGGTGATATCTGTTTTTACGATGATCTCCTCCGTAACATTGCTAACCGCTGCAGGCTCTTCTTTTTCGATTTTTTTCTCTTCGGCGACAACAGCGGCAGCAACAGCTGCTGCGACGACAGGAACAGCAATAACCTCGGGTGTTGGTTCGGAGGCGGGTTTTTCATCTTTAGCGGGCTCGGAACTTCCATTTACAACAACGGTTTCTTTAGTTTCGTCGGCCTTTTCTTCAGCTGGAGATGTCTCTTCGGCGGCTGGTGTGCTGGTGGTTTCTTCAACATTGGCGGCAACGGCGGCGGATTCTTCGCCACTCTTTGTTACCTCTTCAGCGACCTGAAAATATTCGAGGAAAAAATTTCGAAATTAGACAGTAAATTAAAATTTTTAGCGCGAAAAAAAAATACAGAAATTCAAATCAATAAATTAATTTAAAATGCTTTTAGCTTCAATTTCGCTGAAACTCGTGTGATTTATTGCATGCGAAGCTGCAAAAATGTAAACAGCTAAAACATGTGGGTGGTTTAGTCACGATTTGACGATGTCTCGAAAATAGCGGTGGTCTTGACAGCTTCGGTGTTGGCATTCACGGAAGAATAATATTTTGTATGTCACCGGAAATATAAAAGCGTTGGTAGAAAAAAAAACTAACCGACTGGGAATGCGACAGGAAATTTAGGATTAAAAGAATGCAGGTGGAAATTTTGTAAGTCCGTCATATAACTCTCAAGCTATGAGTTTTCGAGGTTTGAGGGGTACATACCCAACAGGCAGCGTGCTGAAATCATGTGCCAGACTGGAATTTGAAGTCACAAACCTTGCATTATGGCCTAGGCTATTGCCAAGATATACATAGGTAGTACGAAATGGCACGATTACATTATTCTTTAACTTATGTTTGTATAATTCGCTAAAGAACGCGAAAGACGGTTTAGCAATTTACACAGGCACGTGTGTAATAAACACTTCGGTCGAAAAATAAAGAGGCTGATATATAGGTGACGCTGTTAGAGACAAATCCTTATGATTTATGATTTTCAAGGAGTGTCAACCAACCTTCGAATTTTTTCCATACCAAAACGAATCTGAAACACCAGGCATGCAGAACTATGGTCGCCGGGTTACTCAGATTCTTGCCGAGCAGCAGAATTGTAGTCGACTTTTATGCTTGCTACTGAATTATGGTCGCCTGGTATTTCTGGTCGGATTTTATATAAGAAGCGATAGAATTGCAGGACACATTTGAGCTCTGATTTTTCGTTCCTTTTTCGGTTTGCGTTTCTCTCTTACCGCGCAAACGATTTGACCGAAATCACTTGCTACTGAATTATGGGCGAAGGATTTTTCTGTCCGAATTTCGTATGAGAAGGAGGAATACCAGGGCCGCATTTGATTGTTTTTCTCGGAAGTAGACACCGAAACTTTTGCTTGCTACTGAATTATGGGCGCCGAGTATTACAGATCCCATTTTCTATAGGAAAGCCAGGCAATTTTTCTTGCGATATACAAGACAGGTGAAAAATGTGTCTATTTTAATATTTTAAATAATACTGTCAAATAAATACCATTACATTTGATTAATAAATGATTTAAGAAGAAGGACATTTCATTTTATTAATGACCTTCTGTCATCAACTCTCAAGCCGATCCATTGCTTTGCATGATGACGGTACCCTGGATAACATCTATAACTTCGACACGAACTTCGAATGACGCTCACCGCGTCCCGGTAGCATCTTAACGTGCCGCATTATTTATATCATTGAACTCTGACCTGAACCTGATCTTGGGATGGGGCAGGATAAACAAAATAGAGTTCAACTCCTTGAAAACACAGACCTGTCATCTTTCCCTTAAACGTGATGTTCCAGCGACGGTCACAAATGCAGACTTCGGTGGCGTCCAAGTAGACTCTTCGGAATACTTCTTCCTCCTTGGCATTAAAATTAATAACCATCTTATTGGAATCTGTACACTGGATGTCCGTAGCACTTAACGCTTTCAAACGCCTAGGAATCCAGCGAAAATGTGAAAAATATTTTACTTCTATTGACCTGGCCAATATCTAAAGGGTCTATCAATAAGGACGCTCGAAATTGATTGATTATAGCGGCCATGTTCATAAAGCAACATCTGTCAAATTTATTGTAAATTGTTCAGTAATGCATGGCAAATCACCTTGGTATGTTATAGCGGTGAACAACGTGTGAAAAATTTTATTTTCAAAATCATTGCTCCGTTCGAGAAACTTTCCGCGCATTACGTTATTTTTATCCTCGCCACAACCGTCTTGTCAGTCGACTCGACAAATTCCAAAATTTTTCGGAGGACCTTTCTTTCAAATGCTTTAACTGCTTTTTCGGAAATTCGCGTTAATGTCCACGTCTCGCTGCCATAACAGAGCACAGGTCGTATAATAGTTTTATATATCCGCAGGTTATTGTTCCTGTGCACTTTCTTGGATTTCATTATTGGAAGTCAGCGCCAATTGCATCCAGAGAAAGTCATTGTTTGGTGCAGATTCTGGTCTGGCGAAATCATCGGATACCGATCACATATGGTTCGAACAAGACGGCGCTATGTGCCACTTAATTGCATACTACGATGGACACTCTGCACGAGCGATTTGAGGGTATAGTTAGCTCGCGCCACCGAGATCGTACGTTTTAACGCCTTTAGACCTCTTCCTTTGTGGTTATATTAAATAGCAGGCTAATGCGAATAAACCGCAAATAATTGATGCTCTCAAAGTCAACATAAGTAACGCCATCCAGCATATTCAGCCAGATTTATACGACTAAGTCATCGAAAATTGGACCTCCCAAATACATGGCACCAAGCCAAGCCGCGACTGACATTTGAACGACGTTAACGATACTTAATGCAATAGTAAAATATTCTTTGAGATAAAAAAAAATTAGTGGATATCTCACAACTATTTACACTTACAAATCGAGCGTTCTTATTGAAAGACCCTGTAGAATTAGACCACACCTCGAGTACAATTTGTATATATGGGCTGGCGCACCCAAAACGCAATTTGCGATGCTCTCGACCGTGTCCAGAGATAGGCGTTTTGGGAAATAGGATTATTGGAAAAACATTTAATTTTCTATCAGAGGTGATACAAGGGGTGGAGCGATTTGGCGCGGTCACGAACTTCCCCTTACTTTTTCGACAATAATTACGTGTACACAATTTGAACTTTCTAGCTCAATGCGATTCTCGAGCTGGAGAGCGCACGGACGGATCTCCAATTTGGGAATTTTCGACTAATAATATGAACTTCTACGTCATTCATTTTCCCGATCCTTATTTTTTACTAATACTTTGAAAGAAGTACAGAAGCGAAAATCGACAGAACTGCTCCGCCAGCACGCAGACAACGGCCAGAAACAGTTTACCGACGAGAAAATTTTCACGGTAGAGGAATCGTTCAATAAACAGCACGATAGAGTGTAAGCACTGTCAAGAAGACATGCAGCAGAAGTTGTTCCGAGAATCCGGAAAGGTCACCATCCGGCTTATGTAGAGAGTCTCATAAAACGGGGTCACTCAGCTCCTTTTCATGAAAAAGGGGGTCAAAACTTCAGCGAAGGTCTACTTAAAAGCCGTTTTAGAAAACGTTGTAAAGCCCCTTTAACAATGTTCGCATATAAATCATGGATTTTTCAACAAAACTCTGCTCCGCCCCATAAGGAAAAAATTTGCCAAACATGGCTAAAAAACCATGTTCTTGACTTCATTACAACAGCCGAATAGTCCGCTGGCAGCACAGACCTGAATCCGTTGAACTACAAGTTGTGATCCGTTTTAGATGCTATGGCTTGGGCTACGCGGCACGCCCTCGTCCGAGCCGTGGAAAACTTTTTCATGTATGAGGTGCATGCTGCGATGATGCGTGGCCGGACAGACTTCAGGCGTGCTGGAAAGCTATTTCGATTAAATTCTTCTACTTGTAGCTATTGAATGGGCCAAAAAATAGAAAAAAAAAGTTTCGAAAAATCTTTTGTAGTTTTCATTTTATCGCAAAAAAAAACAGTGAGCCAATATTTATGCAAGAACTAGGTAGTTGCGCAATAAGTTTTCAAACTCAAATTTCCACTGGCCTTACGAATGGTACACAACAAAATTTCGACATCAAAACATAAGAAATTTGGTTTGGTGAATGTTTTCACAGTGCATTTCGAATTGAAAGAAAAGATTTCCGGATTCTACACTGTTACGCTTTATTGTTCGTGACGTTTCGGTCTCTGCTTTTATCAAACTTGATAAAGGTCTCAGCAGAGACCGAAACGTCACGAATAATAAAGCGTAACAGTGTAGAATCCGGAAATCTTTTCTTTCTATAAGAAATTTGGTTGTGATTTTCAGCTCAAAAGGAATTTAATTTAGGGCAGTTGCTCACTACCTATAATTGACTGCTAAAACTGAACAAAAAGAAATTGATCCTGCCACTTTAAAAATGAAGAAAACGATTTTTTTTCAATTAAAAGCGTAAAATTATGCAATTTCACAAATATGCGCAATCTTTTTTATAGTTATATGCTATTCCAGCAAAATAAATAAAACAGTAAAACAATTTATTTCGCCACACAACCCAATCATTAAAAAAAAATGCCCAAGCAATAGTATTGATCTAAACTTAAATATAGATTTGATTTGAGCGAAACAGTCAAACAATTATCCTTCAGACGGTTCAACAATTAAAAATACAACCGATCAACCAATTTATTTAAAAAAAAACATTGAAGCAATCCCACATAAAAATTCAACTTAATTTTCACTATACAATCCCAAATTCACAACATACCGTCACTTTACTCGTATCCATATCTTTTTCACCGAATAAAAATCAAATTTCAACAAACAAATCAAACAATGAAAAGAAATTTTCTCAAATTTTAATTTTAACAAAACGAAGATTATTTCGTACAATATTCAGAATATTCGCAGCACGACTGAAGAATTATCCTTTGAATTAACGTTTTATATTCGAAGCACACAGATATCTTTTACGCGCATTTGTTTAAATTCAACGTATATATTTATACGAAACGAATTCAAGTCCAACACACTTGTATGCCGCGGCGATATATTTATTATTAATGTTATGCATTCGCGGTAAATATTTTACTCTTGATCAAATTCAATACGTCAATTGCTTCTTACGCGAACCATACCTCCTTCGCTCATATTTCAATTTATCAAAAATTTTAATCTATACTTGCCGCACTTATAAAGCGCTATTATGAAATTTTATTTTCTGTAAGGGAAATGTGAACAAGACAGCAATAAAATATGATAAATAAATTTCAAAGAAAAATTACCACACAAATGGCTCTTGTAATATGATTAAGGGATGATATTTAATTTTCAATTATTACCAATTGAATAAATCATAAATTTCTGTTTATTCCCGTTTTTTTTTTTTTGCTTGAATTTCAATTGGACATTTGTTATTAAAACTGCATTTATGCATTACGAAAAACCAGACAACCCCCATTTAAAATCCATTTTCGATTGCAATTGCAACAGTAGTACAGCTAAAACAGCAAGCAAGTGTCATAAATTTTGAAAAATTCTTGCAGAAAATTTTACAATTTCTTTGGCATTCAACATGAATGGGTAAGTATCAATATTTACGTCTTAATCATATCACACTAATTTTGATCTGTAGCCAACACAAGGAAAAAAGGCCTCGCGGAAATATCTTAGCTATTTTCAATTGCGACGTTTTATAAAAGTAGCAGCAACGTGTTGATATTTAATGTCCCCTGACCGAACACGATTCCCCCGCAAATAAATTACAAAAAACGTATAAAAATTGTCAAAATAAATTTTCCTAAAAATATTTTCGCGACGAGCATTTTTCAATTAGAACCTAATGATGGGGGGCTAAGAAAATTTTACAAATCCATGAAATAAATGTTGTATTTTAGTAACACGAAGAAATGAGCGAAAAAGAAAAATGATTAATAACTTTTGATTCCAAAAGAACGAAGGTCGTGAAATGAAAGCTCAATGTCTGAAAACAATATATAAATAACATAAAATCTTTTCTCTGCAATAGCACTTGAAATTTAGACGTGATGTTGATGAAAAAAAATATATACAATTTTCACGTTTCTTTTTTAGAAGCGGAAATAATGTTTTCCTTTTTCACCGATGAAAATAAATGGCGCTAAGCTTTCCATGACTAATCAAAATTTTCACAATCTACGGCGTCGTTAGACGAACACAAAGTAATTAGTGTGTCATGTTTTGTTACTATTTAACAATTTATACAAATTGTTCGTTACCCGATAATTAGTTTTTTTGATTTATTTTAAAATGGATTGTTAACAGATTTGACGAAATTGTGAGTGAGCAGTCAACCTTAGTTGTAGAATAAATAAGGATTTGATTGTTAAAACCGGTCTAGAATCGACGTTTCGACTTTGCGAAATTGTTTGCAAACAAAGTATATTATGATTAATTAAAAAAAAATAATTCTCGACATGCAAATGCATTTTCACAAAGTCGGAGTTAGTAAGCAGGCCCTTATGTGGCATTTTCATTTTCTTTTTTAATTGTAAAGCGATATAAGACGTAATTTCAGAAAATTTACTGATCTGATGCGGGAAGAATAAATTGCAATACTGCGCAGGTTGGACTTAGTAATAGCATTTTTGTTTTCGTATTGAGATGAAAAGTAATGCGCATTTATGGAACAAAATAAATTGTTTGCTAATATTCTAAATCTAATCTGGAAAACACGACCAGAATAAGAAGAGAATCAGTTACGAAGGGTACCTATTAGCAAAGACTAGCAAAGACTAGCAAAGACTAGCAAAGACTATCAATAACATAAGATATTTCAAGCCTATGGAACAAACTTTACCCATTGAAATACGTTGAAATTGATGCAAAAGTTTTCAAACACCCTAAGCCACAGTCACTGATTGAATCGATTGGCTATTTGATATGGGCGCGCGGGTAGCGGCCAATGAGCAAGGATCGTGAGCTTTGGGTGTTTGAAACCTTTTCCATTAATCTCAAGGCTCTCAAAATTTCTTCAATATGCTTAGAATATCTTATATTATTCATACTCTTTACTATAAGGTAACAAAGCAGTAGGCAAACTTGCCAGGCGAGAATCTTTAAACATAAACTTCATTAGAAAATTATTCAAGTAGCACAAATACGTAGGTTGCTATTTATGTATCCAAAATTGGCAACTAGTGATTTGAAAAAAGTAAGTATTCGTTGCACGAGTACTCGTTAATGACCGAAATCAGAAGTAACGAGTACCGAAACAGATTTATACTCGTTACTTAAGTAACGAAATGAGCTCCCGAAAAAGCAACTCATCTGTCAAAACGTTTCGTTACTTGAGTATCCGTTCCACATACAAGAAAAAGGATCTATACCGAAAGTAATGTTTAGTTGCTTTTTTCGTTACATCATAAGAGGGAAACCTACACTTGTACATAACGCCGTACCGCCATCCCAAAGAAAGAACGAGAAGAAATACTCTTACTCTACCTTTCGGCAAAGTATATTTAGAAAATTATGTGTTTTTTTTTTTCGTTTCGTTCCTTTCAACACCTAGAATGTCGTCGAGTAGAGTGGTGCCGCTTGGATCGATCGGCAGGGCAGGCAGTCATTACTAGTGTTAGGGTTGTGGGATTAATGATACTAGATTGCAGAATTTTTTAATGTTCGGTGTGATAAAGGGATTTTTTTGTTATCAATTTGAGGGATTTTTGTTGAAGAAAATTTTGATTTAAAAAAAGTAATTTCCTTCACATTGCCGTTTAGTTTATGTTAGTGTTTAAAGAGGTTTTCTACTTAGAAGAGAATTAAAAATCGGATTTGGCATCACTGTGTATCAAACGTACTAGGCCAACGAAATCAAGATTCACAAGCGATTGTTGTTGCATATAGAGACTAGAGGCGATTTCTTCTAATTGAATTTATGATTTGTAAAACTGGTTTACCCATCCCTGCAACCTGATATGGCTGCCATTTCATATAAACGAGTACCTAGGAACGAATAAAATGTAACGATTACTTTCCTTAAAGTAACGACTTGATACTGGTAGCGAATAGTAACGAAACTTAACATCACTATTGGCAATACTGTTGTTGGTAGGAGACATTTGACATATACATCGTAAAGTTTATCAGTTTTGACTAAATAACGTAGTACTCAGAAAGTTTTCTCATACGAACGCTATATTTATGTTCCTTAGTGCATTGAAAATGTCATCTGTCAAAAAATTGAATTAATTCGTGAAAATTTTCGAACGATGATTTATTAGGAGTACAAATAAGTTTCCGCCGTTTGACAAAAGATAGCCCCACCAGAAGGTTATGTTGAAATTGTCAGATGTAAACCGTAATATCGTAAGTTTTGACATCTGGTAACAACATAACCTTGAAGTATTTGTGACTCCGTATCAGCATCACATAATTTTATTCCTGCGAAAATGTGAAGTTTTGTGCCGAATAAGCGTCATTTGCGGGAAATTTTGATTTACTTCTTTAATTTGAAGAAATATGCAGATGAGGCACATTGATTGATTGTAGAAGCATATGTTGAGACTGCGTTAAGTGAGAGAAGTTGTCGTGAGTGGTTTCAAAAGTTAAAAAACGGTGAGTTTGACGTGGAAGAAGTGTACAAAGACACGGAATTGGAAGAATTATTGGAGGAAGATTCATGCCAAACGCAAGAAGAACTTGCCCTTACATTAAAAGATACTCAACAAGCAATTTAACATCGTTTCAAATCGTTGCAAATGATTCAAAAACATGGAAATTGGATTCCATATGAACTGAAGCCGAGAGACATTGAACGCCGATTTTGCATGTGTGAAATGCTGCTTGCCAGGCTTAAAAGAAAGGGTTTTTTGCATCACTACGATAACCCAAAGAAGCGAAAATCATGGGCACCACGCTTTAACATCGACAGCCAAACTGAATAGTCATGGAAATAACTCATGCTGTGTATTTGGTGGGATCAGCTTGGTGTCGTGTATTATGAGTTGCTCAAACCGGACGAAACCATTACTGGAGCTCTCTACCGAACACAATTAATGATATTGAGCCGAGCACTTAAGGAAAAACGCGCCCATTACTACTCCAGACACGGCAAAATTATTCTCCTATATGATAATGCTCGCGCCGGTCATAAACTATTTAGAAACACTTAATTGAGAAGTCCTACCCAACCCGCCGTATTCACCAGCTATTGCCTTCCGATTGTCACTTGTTCCGGTCGATGGCACATGACCTGTCTAAACAGCGCTTTGCATCATATGAAGATACTAAAAATTGGGCCGATTCATGGATAGCCACAAAAGATGAAGAGTTCTTCTGACGTAGTATCCGAATGCTGCCAGAAAGATGGGTACTTTAAATAAGAGGTAATGTACCGTTCTTTTACAATACATTCCTTATTTTTGATAGAAAACGGCGACAATTTATTTGTACTCCTAATACTACGACGTTCGACGTGGATTATCTCAACAACAGTTCATTGATCAGCTCACTTCGACTTTTTGCGATAAGCATTATCTAAAACCAGTATACATCACTGGTTTTGTGAATTCAATCACGGCCGTTCTTCGCTCGCGGAAGAATGAGAAGGAGATAGTCCAAAATCGTCATGTGACATAGCGTGAGATTGAAGCATCTCTGGGCATTAGTAAGACAAGCATACACCAGATTTTAAATTTAGTCGTAAAAAATATGTCTGCACGTTGGATTCCGCATAATTTGACAATAGCTTAAAAAAAAGGCTCGTGTGAATTGGTGTAAAAAAAAATCTAATAAAATACAATCGTGATGTGTCAAAAGCCGTATATTATTTACCTACATACTTTGTCATACTTCGTCTGCTACGTCGAGTCGATCGACCATGCAACACATGGAAGCGAGCAGTTGAGCAGGAGGCCAGAGGAATAGACAAGTTCTGGCAACAGCTTAAGGCCGATGCTCAGGATCGTATATTGTGGAAGAGAGTTGTTTCTGTCCTATGCCCCTATACGAGGTCTTAACGGGAATTTGATTGATTGATTACCTACATAGGTGACAAATCTTGGATCTATGCGTATGAGCCCGAAAAAAAAACAACAGTCGACTGTATGGGTCTTCCAAGATGAGCTCAGAGAGATCTCACTTTGCACGAACTGCGAGTTTTTGACGCATGCGTCAAATCCGTGTTGTTATATGGTTGTACTACTTGGAAAGTGGCGGTTCCACTTGCCAAGAAATTACAAACTTTCGTGAACCAATGCCTCCGACGCATTTTAGGAACATTCTGGCCAGAAGAGATCTCCAACGACGAACTTTGGAGTACAACTGGTGAGGCTAAAATAGGTATTGAGATTCAAAGGCGGAAGTGGCAGTGGACCGGTCTCACTTTGAGGAAACTAGAGCGAAGCACATGGAAGCGAGCAGTTTAGCAGAAGAACAGAGGAATAAACAAGTCCTGGCCACAGCTAAACGCCGATGCTCAGGATCGTGCCTTGTGGAAGAGAGTTGGTTCTGTCCTATGCCCCTATAGAGGGTCTTAACAAGAATTTGATGTTTGATTGACACGACGTACAATCCAGACCTTGCTGCTCCCTTTGCACTGTTCCCAAATGTGAAAATGAAGCTGAAAGAGTTTTGTTTTTTCAGTGATGAGGGCTTGGAACAACGAATGTTCCGTACTTCCTAGCGAAACTTTGCAGACCTGATTTAAAGATTGGTTTCGGAGGATGGAAAAGTATATTGCATGAAATGAAAAAAAAAACTAAAAAAAATGTCTTTGTTCCTAATGTGGGCCCTTCAAGTTTGGGGCGAAATTTCGATCACTTCTAGAGGTCAGACTAATGTGCAAAGTTTTCGTTCAGTGCAAAATATAGTCGAGATTAAAAAATGCAATAAAAAAAATATTGTTCTTTTTTTTTCATTCTCCCAAGGGTTACCTCGTTAATGAACGAAACAAAGAATATCATCAAAACATACCACCGAGGATTTCAATAAAAACAAAAGGTTACAGAATTATCAACTCAAGTGAACATACCCAACTTCAACAACAAATATTCGGTTAGAACGAACTTGGATTTCGCTGTAACGACGGTTAACTGTAATTACTGTAAATTACGAAAAGAATTGTGGGTGCTTTCAATTCGAGTCCTTCAGTTTAGTTGAAATCTTTTCTACACTAAGAGCCTACATGGAAGTATTAAAAACATCAGCTCACTGTAATAACATATACAGCGCGTAATATAACCTAATATTCCAAACCCCTTAATTAAGTTACCCATCTCTTCAACAGTAATAGACCGAAACGTTTTCTGTCGTAACTCATAACATAACTTTCTTTTAAATTATAATCATCCCTAGGAGTGGAACACATGCTTTTTAATCAGGATTTTAATATTTCATCTACGTCACATAAATACATACTTATCCTTATTTTCACATACAAAAATGTACATGAGAAGAAATGGCACAGTTTATTCTGCATGCGATAATTTATAAACGATACTCGTTTTTAAATGACGAAAATTTTCATTAGAATTGGACAAATTAATTTTGCTAAGATATCTTAAGTAGAATATTTGTTTCAGTCGCTTATTTCGAAAATTCCATATATAAGATTACGAAAATATCATTTAAATTGCTATGCTAAAGGTTTGTAGTCACGCACTACCTGTTGCGGTTGTTATAAAGAACTTTTTTTTATCAGTTTAACACACGTTCTAGGGAAAAATATCAATGGCGTACGAAACAAAATTTTTTTATTTAGGCAAGTTTGAATGAAAATTCATTGGAAAATGTATAGCTATCTAGTTTAGAACAGTTTTTTCCTTTAGAAAGTCGAGTATTGTGATTGAACACGCACCTTAATGTTAACCAGATGCTAAAAGATTTTATTAGTTATTGATTATTCGGGATAATTAGTACTGGCTTGTTAAAAATGTCGTCAGAACTGTTATACACTTTCTTTTTTTAATCGGAAATTGGCGCTCAAGCATACTAAAACTTTTGGGTGTGACAAAGTCAAAGTGTAAGAATAAATCATTGAAAATTGATAAATTATTCGTCTTGAAGCACGCGATAATTCCTATCGCTGTAAAACAAACTAAATAAAAAAAAAACATTAGAAAGCTTAGAAGAATTAATTAGAAAAAATTTGAAAACATGAAATGCTTGTCGATAATCACATGAATTTTTAATTTTATTTATTTCTAAAATTGTTATCATTTGTGAATGTCTAGAAGTGTCATTCACTATCGTTCCACATCAAATGAAATGAACGATGTGAAAAAGCATTACACGCAAATGTTATCCACGGATTTTTATATAATCAACAACAATCGCTCGCAACAAAGGATCACTGCTCGCTCTACTGCACCGACACGCTATGCTTATTTTAATGATAACAAATCAGAAGAGGAACAAAGCAATCAAGAATGCATACAGTTCATATTAAAACTCCTCTCACAAATCAAATTTGATTAGAATAAAATAATGATCATGAGATTAATTTCAACGAAAAAATTATTTACAAGCATTACAAGCTAATAATATCACAATCTCAACTCGAGTTCCTCGTGGACCAGGATCATTCTCAACTTTGAATGAGTGGGCACTTTTGTTTAGCATTTTTTTGAGCGCTGTGAACCCTCTCTTATGGAGGTGAGCGCCTCTTGTTCAGAAGCGGGAATGAATAAATTAATGTATTTATTAAAATTATGTAATTGTATTTGTGTTATTTTGTTCCTAAACATTCAAATCAATTTAACCATTCAACACAATTTTGTAAGTCTAGTGATCGCATTCAGAAAGTATACTTTCGTGGAGCCTTATCTTCTGAAATATTTAATACTTCAGGCATTCCGCAAGGTAGCCATCTGGGTCCACAACTTTACAGGGCATTGATAGGGAGATATGCTCAGAGGCTTAATCTTCCGTGTAATGATTTTTGCAGGAGCTGCAAAGATGAGGAAGAGACGAATCTTCATCTATTATGCACTGCTCTCTCTAGAAAAAAGAGATGCCACCTAGGCGCACACTTCTTCGATAGTTTCGGTAATGTGGCAATTGCAGAAGCCAGGAACCTTCAACGCTTCATAGAGAGCGCCGGTTGGTTCACCGAATAGGAGTCTTTCTGAGATCCGATGCATCTCAGTGGACCAGCTTATGTTCTATGTGCGCCCGGCCTTGCGTCTGGGAAGCTACCTCTACCTACCTACCTAGTTGTGATATGACATGAAGCAATATTTTATCACAAACCTATAATTCGTGGTCGGCACCACTAATTGGTCATGGGAAAAATTTAAACGTAATTGCAGACGCAACTTTCCTTTCAGGCTGTGAGTATGATTGCATGAACCAACCGCAGGTTGAGAAACGGAAGTTTCACATTAAGTTTCCTCAACGAAACAAATAAGCAACAAACACAATACTCAGCGTCTGTGCAGGTCCTGATCTCTATACGGACAGATCTAAAACTAACCAAGGGCAGATGTGTTTCATGCGGAAGTATTAGCCATTAACGAGTGCACAAAAATTAGATATGCAGAACAGTCTCGGAAATTGTTCCATTTTCTCGGACAACAGGGCTGCACTTCTGACAACCCAATCCTACAGGAGTACGCCCAAGCTAGTGTCCATTTGTAGACACAATTTGAACCGTCTAGCGGCTGACTATAACCGAAGTATTTTTAATTTGGATACCGGGTTACAGCGACCTGTTAGGAAACGACGCAGCAGACACACTTGCGCGACAAGGATCTGCAAACATTAACTCCATTAGGAAGTTAGCCGAAGTTGCACCAACAGTGCTGAAGGCTTGGAACTAACTATTTTGGATTCGTTCTCGACGGGATGGCGGCAGCTAGATAGTTGCAGAATGACCAAATCCTTTTGGGAAGAACCAAATAAAGGTATCTCAGCTCAACTGTTATAACGTAGTCGCTATAGCGTCCGAACTATTCTCGGCCTGACCACACGTCATTGCTTGCTAAAGCTGCACGCATTCAGGCTGCGGGTCGTGAGCGACAGCAGAGACTGCGAGGAAGACGAAGAATCTATCAAGCATTGTCTTTGTCACTGTCGACAAATCTCTAACAGTCGTCTTCTTTGTTTAGGCTGTAGATTCTTCTCAGAACTAAACGACCTCAGAGGCGTTAAACATTCGAGCCTGCTTCGGTTCGCAAACCGAACCAAGTGGCTAGCACAAAAGTGACATCCATCTCATAACCAATAGAGGAAGTATAAAGGGCCCAACTAGGTGGCCTTAGATGATTCTTCGAAAACACCCTCCTACAACCTAAACCTAATAATTATTACTCTAATTTAATATCTCGTTTATGATTTGGTACAAAAACGGCATTGATTTTCCTTTTTTACTCAGACCAAAGATTTAAATCAACATTTTGACATCTTCATTGGCGCTACAGCCCGAATCGGGCCTTGGCATCCTGACCTTCAGGTTCCTTAACATTTTCATTATTTATTATGGAAGAATTGTTAGCTCTTCGCACAACCCTCTATATACGAAATTTTCATTTTCGTAGATTGAGGTAACCAAGGTATATTCATGCAAGCAGTGTACTTGAATTATGCGTCGACCGGGATTTGAACTCATTTTGATATGGTGATATACGCGGTGCGTATTCAAAGTGAACGTATTTGATTAGATTATCAAATATATCGACACCTTCATTGTTCCTGTGAGCAATAAAATCTCAGTACTCTTAGAGCATCGTCTTCAATCTGTATCCTTTCATGACGCACTCAACCGAAAATCTAATTCTGCATACTGTAGAGATTGCATCCGATTGTACTTATATACTGAGATTTTAGATCCTAAACATTGACTAATAGTCTATGTACAGTTTCCTTTTACCTAATTGTATATTCGACTAACGAATTTATCTCGAATACAAATCGAATTCCCATCTAATAAAATATTCTAAACAGAGATACACACACTATGAATGTGTCGATTCAAATAAAATAAAAAATTCCATTCAATAATTATGTTATTCCAAACGTTCTCCTGTGTCATAATTTGAGAATTTCATCGATTAATTTTTATAGCTATTTCATCGAAAATATGCTTCCGTTTTTTAAACAATAAATCCCGTCACATAATTTTTTGAATATAAAGCACAATCTAAGACAACGCACTAACGAAATTTTATGCTATACATAAATTTCCGTTGTCGATTCGACAGAAACACCGACAAATATTTTTATTTGTAGCTCAACGGCGTTGTAACATGAAACTTTCGAAGAAAAAAAAGCCGATGAATAAACAAACACAAAAAAACACCGAAAAAAAGGAACCACAAGCTTAGCCAATTTGTAAGTCTTCCCATTGTAAGTGATACTTTTATGATCGCCAAGTTATTTCGACAAACTTGTATAGGTGGTTTTTATTGTTATACCTATATTCGACATTATTTCCCATTTATTCAAAACATATTTTAAACCAAAGAGACACAACACATGCTACAAAGATAATTAAATTTAATAACAATTATAACGTGGAAAATAAAAACCTACCTCTTCGGGAACTTTTTCACAATCACCGTTCGTAGTACCTTCTTCCTTTTTGGCCGGCTTCTGTTTATCTTTTTTACCAAATGAAATGCTACGGAGCGACCATTTCTTTTTGACTTTCTCTTTTTTTGGTTTTTTACTGCTATCATCACCATTCTCGGTTGCGGCCGTTGTTGATGTTTCAGCAGGATTTTTACTTTCGTTTAATGTGTCATCGTTGCCATTACCATTTTCCACTACTGGTTTATTATCAGCAGTTGGTGTTGTAGCAGCAGCATCGTCACCACCTTCAAGATTTGTTTTTGGTTCAATTTGTGGTTGTTGTTCTTTTTCTGTCGACAAATCCTTTTCATTTTCGGTACCCTCAGCTTCAACTGATTTTTCCTTATCCTGAAAAAAAAAAATATGATGATGAAAAAGTATAAATACGGAAAATTTCTGTAACGAATACTCAATACAGCAATTAGTAGGAATGTAACGAGGAACAGGGTCGTGTATCTTATTCGAATTAACGATTTATTTTTAGAATTTTTTTTCAAGGGGGATTATACAGAGAATTTTCCGATGAGAACGTGGAAAAAAAGGTCAAGTGGAAGCATCCTTAACCCCTATATAAACTCACTTAAACCGTTCCAAATATCGGAATTGTCGTCGTCTCTAGATATTCCGAGATTCATGAATGTTAACCAAGAGTATTCTAATTTATGCATTCATCTTGTCACTATTGTGTACTAATCAAATCTACCGGCATTCTTATTTACGGCCGGTTTTCGGTACAGTGCAACCAATTTGATATTTAGCTCTCGAGTGGACACTTATCATCAATCTGTACAATTCATGGGTCTTAATCAGAAATGAAAAGAATCAATTTCGAGTTATATTATTAACCATGAAGTAGTAACGGTAATAGCATTTGAATAAGTTGTTATGTCTAGAATGGAACACAGGCATTAATGCGCATCAGATTCTCACAAGAACGTAAATTATTGACCTCTACATACCTTCGGCTTCTCTTGTATTGTATAAAGTTAATTGCCAATTGGTTGTAATCAAATTTAATGTTTAAGAAATATGCCATATGACAACAATAATTTCTTGGTTGAAATTTATTTATAGGAAACCGATCACGTTTTCAGAACCACAAGAATATTTATAGAAGAATTCACATGTTTGCCAATAACAGTAGACTCACGTTGCAACAAAAAAACAACATGGAATGTGAGCAAAAGTTATCTTTATAAAAATATGGAGAGACAGAAAACAAAATGTACAGATTTTATGATAAAACGGAATAAATGCAGACATTTAAATCATTTCGCAACTAAAATAATTGTCTTTAAAAGTGTGTACAATACAAAAAAAATACTTACAGCTACATCAGTTTCATTGTGGTGTGTATCGCCATTTACTTGTGGTTTTAATTGATCCACATCTTCAATTTTTCCCATTTTTCCAGTTCCTTCCTCGATAACATCATCTTTCTTAGCTTCTGTTGTTATATCTACAGAACGTTTACTTTGTGCTTTTCCCATTTTATCTGCAACAAAAGAAAGAAAATAAAAATCAATTATTATTCGAGTTTTTTAATGTAATTTTACGCGCTTAATGTTGACATTGAAAGAAGACCCACTCTTCTACCAATTGAGGGCTACGGTATCCTTACTACGGATGAAAAATATTTAGGGAGAAAAGCAACTAAAAGAGGGAGCGAACGGCTGTAATCCCATTTGGATTAGTTGATAATATTTGAATATGCGAGTGTTTTTCGGTTTAAGTAGACACTAAGTTTCGCTTTTAGTATATGACAGCAACACATTGTAGTTATTGGAGAAAGGTTTTTTGTTTAACTTTGAAATTAGGCTCATGTTCGTTAAGTCCTCAAAATACCTCCCATACACATTGTAATTTTTTCTTAACAAATCTATATAACACGACACGAAAATCTGAGCACCGAACACTTTCATAAGGTCACAGCTAATATTTCAAAATTGGTTCAGAAGTTTACCACCTCCCATACAAATGTCACAAATTCAGAAAAGTTATAAGCCTGGACTTTTTCAAAAGCAATCATGAAAGTAGCCGCAAAATCTTCAGACAACCATTGCAAAAGTTCCAAGATGAGAGGTATTGATGCCTTTTACCACCTTCCATACAAAATTCACGACTTCTCTAAAATTATCATGAGAACATGCTTATTTTTTTTTTTTATTTGAATGGCAATACAGCCCAAATCGGGCCTTGGCATCCTGACCTTTAGGTTCCTTAACATTTTTCATTATTTATTGTGTCTGCCCTTCGCACAACCCTCTATCTACGAATTTTTCATTTTCGTAGATTGAGGTGACCAAGGTATACCCAAGCAGGCAGTGTGCTGGAATTATGCGTCGACCGGGATTTGAACTCACGACCTTCGCATTGTAAACCAACACGCTACCCGCTAGGCTCTAGCTTGCTTCAATAGCTACCGTTCGGGAATGGGGATTGAGGGTTGGCGTGACGATATCCATGGGCATGGGTCGGTGTGATACGAATCGTTAGCGACTGATAAGGGCTTCCGTTCGAGTAACTCGTGCCAAAGTATAGTCCTGAGTGCATGTTTGCCTGCATGTCGCACAGTTTCCACTGTGGTCATGCAGGTACTCATTGGGTGCTCTGCCGTAGAATTCGAAGGTGAAGCGTCGTGCTATCACCTATGAAATCCGGAAAGGGCTCACACTGCTGCTTAATGATTGAGAGGAGCCTTCGCAAATGCAAAGAACTCTTCGAACTTAAGGTCAAGTCATTGTGGCAGGCCAGGTGGGACAATAGCGATAAGGGTGAACGCAGGTTTATTTGAGTCGCGAGCTTTAACCTACACTTTAACGTCTGTCTCAGTCTGCGCTATCACTTGCCAGGCCACGGCACCATAGACGTATTTCTCCACAGAGTAGGTCGGAGTGAGACGACGGGCTACGAATGTGAAGCGCCGTTTGAAAGCTGACTGCACATCTTGGCTGATTATACAAGATATGCGGATCTCATACAGCTGGACGACATACGGGTATTGGGAAGTAGACTGGACGTAAGGAGATGCCTCGCGAGTCGACAAAGCTTTGGAATGCTTTCGAGTCTTCGCACACGAAGCATTCAAAAGAACCGAAGTGAGACATTAAAGGAGGACATGGACGGATTTGGATATGCAGACTAAAAACATGACGTTATTTTTATATCCTATACGCAAGGAAGGGATAACGTTAGCTATCGGGCGAATGACCAAGGACAATTCCGGTATAACCTATCCGGAGTACCGACCCCATGTTTCCCAAAATGGAGTGCTGCCAGTCATGGACCAAAAGGACCTAAACTGGAAGTAATTTTAAAGTTACGGAACCTGACCGGAGGTTTACTGGTATTACGATTAGAAGGTTGCTTCCACCCCCAGCAATGGAAGATGTCCCTTCGGGGAGTATCGTAGTGGCTGTTGTAACCACCCACATCGCGAGCAGACCTCCTAGGAGTTCAGCGTGGAGTGGTGTTTTTCAACCCGGTACCATGACCGAAAGATTCCAAAAGAAGAGATTTAGATAGGTCTTGCATCCAGCAATATGATTATCGAACCTTTATTCGGTATAGACTGCGACCTTTTTTTACGGCCATCGAAACTAACTAGGATCTAGCCCAGGCCGTTAGTTCAAATCCCGGTCGACGCATAATTCCAACACACTGCCTGCTTGGGTATACTTTGGTCACCTCAATCTACGAAAATGAAAAATTCGAAGAGAGAGGGTTGTGCGAAGGTCTAACAACCTTTCCACAATAAATAATGAAAAATTGCGGAAGAAGAAGAAACTAAGTTAGGGGGTCACCCTTTAGTTCGCGATGCACAGTTAACTCGACATGGGTGCGGGGAAACAAATGGATATAGGATAATGAGTAGGGAAACACAGGCGAGAAGAGTTTAAAATGTCGGCGAACGTTGCTCTTAAATTGTTGGAGGTTGTATCCCGTTGAAAAGAGATGGCATGGTAATGAAATTTCACATGACTGTCGTCCGAGAGATGAAGGACTGCCTAAATTTCACTGTTCTCCACGGCAAGCACTTCACAGTGTACTCCTGAAAGCGTGCAGCTTTGCGGTATTTCGGGGGGCATTCAATAGAGCGGGTATTAGAGCTTTTAGTTCCTTGCTGTATTTACCATTGAAATATCTATACTAAATGCACAGTGCTCCAATAACTCGACGATGCTCGAGGGAGTCTATTGAAACCGATGTAGCATGGAGACTAGTGTCAGGCTGTCCACGTTAAACAAAACAAGATATTATTATTATTATTTATATTAGGGGAACACGTGAGAGCACTGCGGCCTTTTTGGCCTATTGTACGATTATTGCCCCTATACCCTACCATAACTCAATAGCTTTAGCTAATCGGAGTATCTGTAAGGGAGCCATGTTGGCTAGTTCCTCGGTGGAAATGAAACCTTCCCCCAGAAGATTATGCCTTTTCCTTGCCACTGCTTCACAGTGGCATAGGATATGTATTGTCGTTTCTGAGTCTTCGAGACAGAGGCGGCAGATGTCGGTTTCAGCTAAGCCCATATTATTGAGGTGGTGGTTCACTCCACTGTGCCCCGTCATTAGGTCGATTAGAGTACTAATATCGCTCTTTCTGAATTTTAGGATATCCTCCACTTCGTTTTTTTGTGGTATGATTAGTTTTTTTGAGGTTGATAAGTCTGGAAGTCTATCCCAGTAGATTTTGTGTTCTTGTTCAACCCACTTCTTAAGTGTCGAGCTTTGATGCCCTTTTGATTTTCCGCAGAATGGCTCTGGACCAATAAAGTTTTTTTCCGCGCCATTTTTTGCAAGGCGATCAGCCTCTTCGTTTCCCTCAATTCCCATATGTCCTGGTACCCACATTAAGGTTACGTCGTTCCTTTTCCCCAGGAAACAAGATATGGTTCTATAATATTTCTTATAATTAATTTCAACCGTCCCCATAACAACCTTTTGGGAATAATAAAAATGTGTCTATTCACAATGTAGCTGGTTGAAGTATTGTTAGTGATGTTTATCCTCAGAAATATAAGCCTTTTGTCCAAGGGCGTGACTTTCGAAGGCAGTTTTTGTATGTAGAATCAGAGCAATTTCGACTCACTTTCAGTACATTTTAATCGAAAGCGCCACAAAATCTTCCTGTGTTTAAAAGTTATTAGTTCAATTTAAACGTCAACAAAATTCAGCCGCTCCATGAGTGACCGACCCATATTTCGCAATCCGACAGAAATTCAGGCGATTTTGATTTCAAGAAATTAATTTTAGGGAAATTTTTTCCATCCATTTGAAAATTTCGTGACTAGAAACAGTCTTAAGAGATCACTCGTTAATCTAATTAAATTTTGTGACTAGGGACTCTTAACGGGGATCCCCCACGTGAATCCCTTACATTATATGCACAACTTAATCATAGATACATGCCTCAAGAAATTAATTTCAAAGTTAAATTTCAATTAACAATAGAGCTTTTCTCAGTTGCGCGTTTAATTTCTTGACTCACGTAATTTTCGCCAGATTACCAAAACATGAAAACACTTTTGTTCCAGAACATTAGTCCTGTTTCATTTTAACCTGAATTTCTAAAAGAAACATTTTCATAGCTTCTTAAACGTGCGAACCAGTAAAATGCTGTAACTGTTTGGTTTGGCGTAATTAAAATAAAAAATAATTAACACATGCGTTGCTGTCGAAAAAAAGAGTGTTTAGTCAACTTTACGAAATTGCTCTTCATTACCATTATTGAAAAGAATATTTTCTATATTTTATTTATCAAAAACTATAGACATGTTCTCCACTAGTAAAAACATGCAGAATTTTTTTTTTTAAGTACCAAAAATTAAAGTCATGTTCACACAACACACCCAAAAAAAAAACGAAAATAGAAAGAATAACGTCGTCTTTGAAACAGTTTCTTAACGAATTAGTGCAAATCATCGAGAGGTGGGCAGAATGATAAATATTCACACCATAGAGGGTCTTACCAACCGCTGCGATACCATCCGCAATAGTGTAATTACATAAGACGCCAGCATATTAAATTAGGTATAAGAAATAGTACTTGATTTTTAATTTTGACGAACTTTTTTGTGTATATATTTTTTTTTTTTTTGAATGAATAATTCTTGATGATTTTTATTGAATTATATTATAAGCAGCAATTTCACATTAAAATTTACCCCAGACTAGATTCGTGCTTTCTACAATTGTTGCATGTGTTATTTTAGTTCGTGTTATCTGGGTACATGTTAACTAGATTCGTGTAATCGAAATTCGTGCTATCAAGGCCCGCGTACTCTCGATTCGTGTTATCAAAAACTATGAATAAAATAATATATCATAAGTCTATGGAACAAATTGGACCTATTGCGATACGTTAAGATTGATGAAAAATGTGTCGAACACCCAAACCTCTGTTCCACGTTCATTGACCGCTACCCGAGCGCCCATACCAAACAGACGAGCGATTCAATCAGCGACCGTCGCTTTGAGTGTTTGAAACCTTTTCGATCAATTTCAACGTATCTCAATGGGGTAAATTTCTTCCATAGGCTTGGGATATCTTATATTATTGAGAGTCTTTGGTGCTATCTACATTTCGCACTATTTCGAACAATCGAACAACAGTTTTATGACACGCTGAAGCGGTCCGATTGGCCAGTTTCATCATAATTGCAAACAAAAAAAAAACCGCACGTTCCATACAGAATAGGCTGCAAAAATCGCAGTTTGTAAAACCCCATCATTAAAAAAACATTTATTTTTCCCCACATCTAACCCATCCAATCAACCACTCTTAAAATCAGGTTTCAAATTGTTCAGAAATCCCATTAAATGATCACCAATAAGTTTGTTCCATCAACAATTTCGAAACTACCTCGTGTAAAAATTTCTCAATTTTTTTTTTCTACGAAAGCAATAAGAAACTAATTTTTTCCTGCTACAATTCAACATTAATGACCGTTAATACCAATATATATCTCAATGACATTTTTTTTCCTTTTAATATTCTTTCTTATAAAATCTAAGCCGGCCAATCATTACAAAAAAATCTAGCATATCGAACGGGCAAAAAGTACAACAGAAAGTCAGATACACATGAGCTTTTTTTCGATACATTTCTATATTGCGCGCCTTCATAATATCCACACTTCAGATTTGATAAATGAGTCAAAAGCAGCATTCAAGGTTAGAGAACCTTAAGAACTCTATGAAATTCATATACATTTTTTTTTCTACGCTTCACCTCTCAGCTACACACGCCGAGCATGTTAGATACGTACTCTACTCGTCATATCAACAACAACAAAATTTTACATAACGTACGTTAGATTTTAAGATATATATTAAATCTTACATTCAATCTAAAGAACCAATTTTTTTTCGCTCCTTACACAATATTATACAAAAGGTATGTGGTTTTTTTTTCAATTTTTATCATGTAGAGTTGAAATTCTTATTTACCTAAGACGAATTGGCTAAGGAGAGGAAAAAAAGACGATATCTGAATTTACTGACAGCGCAAGTATGTAGAAAAATGCAATCGAAAAAATCTGTTTTTTTGAGGCTCGGCTATGGCATATTGAGAATGAAGAAAGAGAGGTATCTAAATCAAAGTAAATATTACTAGAGTTTTAATCTAGTGCGCGTACAGGGTGATTCAGATTATGTTAAAGGAGTTAGTGATTCTTTAGTTAGATTCGGAGTATGGCTACGCATAGAATTCAGTCATGGCTTCGCGTGAAACGAAAGGATTTTTCGAATTAATCCCAAGACCAGCTGACATGGAACATGTATGTAGCATGAAAAAAGGAAGGGAAGTAAGGACGTACGAGTGTAATCCGATTTTTTTTTCATTTTATCCTGAGCTGATTGAAAGCCGATCAATTTCATTGAAGGATACCTTTGTGGAACCCTATTTCAATCTATTGTACTAGCTGCACATTTTGGATCAATATTATCTATGAAAAAGTTGACAAATAGTTTGGCGAATGTTTTCACAGTGCATTCCGAATTCAAAGGAAAGATTTCCGGACCTACTACACCGTTAAGCTTTATTATTTGTGACATTTCGGACTCTCCTGAGACCTTTATCAAACCGCTTGAAGTTTGATAAAGATCTCAGCAGAGACCGAAACAACACAAATAATAAGGCAAAACAGTGTGAAATCCGGAAATCTTTCCTTTCAAGTTGATGAATGATATTGGGACAACTTTGAGACACTAGACCCCATTCAATTCAGAGCCTGTGTGATCATGATTTTGCTGTTGTTATGCAGAGAACTAGACTGCTTGCGATTCTGCAGAGTTAAAAATTGTTAAATACTTGATTTGCATTCAAACATTAGTTAAAGATTAACATTGAACAAGCTTCTGTCCAAGCTCAAATTTGTTAACTTAATTTTCGCTTTTAATTTCTAGCAACGCATGGAACTAGGTTTTTGCGTGACGAAATAAAAATAACGCGATCTATTTTGACTTTAGTTTAGTGTTTTTAAATAGACATCATTCTTCTAAAAAAAAACAGCTATAACTCGATTATGGTCATGTCTTCAAATCGCGATCATTTAATTCAGAAACATAGAAGGCCAAACCAAGCAATCCTCCTCGACTTTAAAGTAAAAGATTTCCGGATCTACACTGTTACGCTTTATTATTCGTGACGTTTCGGTCTCTGCGGAGACCAGTTTAATAAAGGTCTCAGCAGAGATCACAAATAATAAGACGTAACACTCTATCATCCAAAAATCTTTCATTTAAAATCCTCCAAAATTTCGCATTATCTTTCCCAATCACCCTGTTTGAAAGATCAAATCAAAGCGGGAAATACACTAATTTCATCTTACCTACAACCTGTTGATCCTCTTAACAGAAAAAAAAGAAACCAGAACCCATCTAGTTCACCGAAGTTATCTAGTCGGTACACTTCGTCGAACGCCATATGTATAAAGCGCATATAAGAAGCTGTCCGATCATTGTCCGGAATACTTAAAATGCTTAACAGATCAATGCACCTAAATTTAGATTAACTTTCCTAGATAAATGTGCGTTGTCTATCGCTGCCGATCGTAACGAATTTATTGAGCAATTGAACTTAATAAAGAAGACGAAATCGTCGCAATAATTACATGTACCGACGTCAAACTACTAAATTAAATCGATCGAATTTGTTTGGCCTGCTGTGCGCTGTATAGGTATATCTCGTACAATTTAATTTTCTCTTGAATATGTCACATTGAATTTTAATATTACTGGCTTTTTGCGACACATGATCGCAAAAATCATATTTCGAGCAAAAGTGTCATTAAGTGCTTGGCATACTGATTTCTTGGATAAATGAGACGAAGACTCGTTACAGAAGTAAGTAATGTAGAACAGACCTGCAAGTCGCTGACCGCTATATAAACATATATCGCATAATACTCAGTGAGTCTTTAATTACGCGAACTTATGGTCTAAATTAACTTTATTACGATTTATGGTTTTTTTCTTTTTGTTTACTATTCTGCGCATTTAAAAAGCAGTTAATGAGCAATTTGATAAGATTGAAAGAAATATAATTGTTTTCGAAAGAAAAAGTTTATAGAAAGTACAACATGGTCGTCCTTGTCGTTATGAGGCTAAACTTCCCAACAATTTCAAGAAAACAGAAATAAAACTGACACACAAAGTTGCCCCCTTCAGATACACCACACCATTAAGCGCGATAACGCAATGCAATTAAAGAATTGTAATTCAAATGGAGAGAAGAATAAGAAGAATTTATACGAGACAACAATCCCATATTGAAAGAAGTCTTCTCAGAATATTTATCTCTTGCGTATATACACGGACGCTAGCTAGTAGCGTACTTGACCCTGTTTTTCTTCTAGGGCAATCTTGTCCTATTCTCAGTCTTATGTTAAGATATCTCGGGCATGTTTTTAGAATAAACTTGTGCTGTATAGGGTTATAAAACCATAACCCTGGAAATAAAACGAAAAGTTGTCGGATATATGGCGCCAAATATCCTTCCACACAGTTTTACGACACTTTCGATCGTTTTTAGGTTTTTATTTCGATGCGTGAGTTGATATAATGGAAAAATCCGATAGTAAATTTATCAGTAGGGTGGAGAGTAAAGAAAAGCAGGAAAAAAGGATAAAATGCCTTGCACGAGTTTTGATTGATTAATTAATGTGACCTTGGGGTCATTAGGCTGTGTGTGATAGTTTCAATTTTAACATCGATGATGGCACCCAATTTTCATTGAAGTGAAGAAAATTTTGATCACAAAATGAAACATGATGCGGTTAAGTTTTTCCTAAAACAAATTTCATCGATTTCATACCAACTTATTATATATCCCGGGTGATAGCTTAAAAGCACGAAGCGGAATGATTTCGGCTTTTTCTACTTAATTTTATATAAAACCCGACATTCGAACCAATAACGAATGAGCTGCCAATAGATGGCATCATGAAAACCAAAAATGTAGCAACACTGCGGAAAAACTCTATTTCGACTAACTTGGCAGCAATGCAGCAAAACCTTCAGTTCCGGTTGTCACTCTTACAATTGACAGTTTGCCACACGCGCTTAACCGGTTTTACTAAAATAAAATTTGAATTTATATTTTGTATCAGAAAACAAAAATAAAGTTAATTTGTGCACTTATTTTTCGGTATTGTGAACTACACCTAGGGTGTAGCCTAGTGGGTATCGCGTTGATCTAAAGTGCGAGGGTCGTGAGTTCAAATCCCGACCAACGTACAATTACAGCGTGCCTTGGTCACCCCAATCTACAAAAATGAAAATTCGTAGATAGAGGGTTGTGCGAAGGGCTAACAACCCTTCCACAACAACTAATGAAAAAATGTTAAGGAACCTGAAGATCAGGAGGCCAAGGCACGATTTTGGCCATTTTAGAAGTAGAGTTACCCCATGAAAAGAAAGAACAAAGCACCTTAGGAAGTTAAGCCAACCTGTTAAAGTGGGCGCATTTTATTTTCATGTATATGCGTACT
The DNA here is from genome assembly GCA_963669355.1 of Chorisops tibialis. Taxonomy (NCBI): domain Eukaryota; kingdom Metazoa; phylum Arthropoda; class Insecta; order Diptera; family Stratiomyidae; genus Chorisops; species Chorisops tibialis. The sequence continues at coordinate 315,898,481 of OY770262.1, forward strand.
ACGTGTCCGTGTAACTTTTTAGTGGTTTTATTTAAAGCACTTGATGTGTGAGGAAGATTTAATTTGGTAGGTTTTACGTAGGTTTAATGAACAGTTTGCGATCAAATAGAAAATATTTGTCCGCTTTTTATCGGAAAAGCTGGTTTGATCGAATTCTATTATCAGGTGTCTTCTCTATTGTGAACGAACAGACTACAAAAAATCTGTCACTGGCTGCGAAGCCCATATCTCGATCACTTCAAGTTGAGAAAAATTAAACATAGTAGATATGGAGGAATACTCCTTCTTATACAATGGCGCAACAGCCCAAATCGGACCTTGGCCTCCTGACATTCAGGTTCCTTAACATTTTTTCATGATTTATTGTGGAAAGGTTGTTAGCCCTTCGCATAACCCTCTTTTTACGAATTTTTCATTTTCGTAGATTGAGGTGATCCAAGCAGGCAATGTACTGGAATTATATATTGCGTCGACCGGGATTTGAACTCACGACCTTCGCATTACAAAACCAACACGCTATCCGCTAGACTACACCCTAGCTGAAACACGAAATACTAATAAACCTAGGGCTGTTGCTCTGGGTATAGTGTACATCGTAATACCCTCTAGAAAGTATGTTAAATAGCAGAAGGTACAAGCTATATCTCTATAGAAGAAAAATAACATAACGGGGTGTAGCACTGCTAACAGCCCAATCACAGAAACAAATATTTGGGAGCAATTCGGTCTGTAACGCCCTATGGAAAAAGAGAAAATTTTTGATCGCGAACGTAAAAAATAATACATAGTTTCAGATTTGACAGAATAGTTTCCAAGAAAATTTAATTATTGTCGGTTAATACGTGAGCATCGAAAATTGTCAGTGACTTTTTTTTTATTTATTAAACAGGGGAATGAAACTTATATTTATAATTAAAAATGTAATGTACCATAAATGTACGCAAACCAAATAGCATGTTTGTATGTTACCGTCAAGGCAGGTAAAATAAAGTGGAAACATACAAGCGGGATCACATTTCAGTACTACACGTGCCCAATGCTGCTTGACTTCGGTGATCGGACGAGTACCGGTAGATCCAGTGCACTGCATTGAGCTTTTACGCAAGCTCTTATGCGCAGTGTGGAAATAGAAATGTGTCTAATTAAAATAATGCCTCAATATTATGCGAAGGCATACTGAAAGTATTCATCGAAGGCAAAAGCCAACAACAACCATTTCCAAAGTTTCCGTCCAACTACTTACGTAAAAATCAAAAACTGTGGTATTTTTTTTAGTATTTAAATGAAATGTAAAAATTATGAATTTGTACACAACTAAATTCGAATTAATTATGTCAAAAACAAGATGAATTTCGTTATTTTACACACACAATTGGTCGAATTTCGACCACAGGTGAAACTAGTTATTGTAAATTTTTGAAAATGTCATTTTTTATGGGAAGAGAAGAACGGGTGGAGCGATTTGGCTCGTTCACAAACTTGGCCTTATTTTTTTGTGGAAAAACGACGTGCACAAAATTTTAACATTCCAGCAACGCATTCTCGAGAGCTTGTTTACTCTCTCAACAAGCGGGCAGACAGACATACGGGCATACAGTTTTGAGATTTTTGAGTGTAATATGAACTTCTGTATCAATCGTTTTTTGCGCCAAAGCTCATTTCTTAGCGTTACAAACTTTGTGGCAAACTATATAATACTCTCAGATTTCATCTAGAGTATAAACCGATATGTATTAAGTGAAGAAAAAAGAATTATTAACAATTATTGGCATTTTCTCGTTCTTGATATATCATTGTTCATCACACCGTTTTCATTTCTCGAGCCTTAGCCTAAATACAAGGTTAAAATTGCGCTGAGCAAAAGGGCAATAACATGTAGTCAACATACAGAAAAATAAATATCGTATTCAAAAAGTAATCGATGGGACACAAATCAATCTACTGAAACAATTGTCACTGTATAATTCATACATGTAAGTCGAAAAAACAAAAAATTAATTACTGTGAAAAAAAAAAATTCTTGCACCCCCCACATGATCAACACAACATTTTCAGACAACTTTTTTTCTTATTATGCAAACCTCTTGACATTCAGAAATTTTCAGTTCTTGCTGTTTTGTGTGTCTTTTAAGAGACAAGAAGAATGCATGGAAGAATTTAATGCTCAGAACTACATACTTAAAGTGGAATAAATATTTTCAAGATTGAACTCTTATACCGATGCCTCACACTCTTGTATATTTTTAGTTTCATAGTTTCCTCTCAAGTAGTACATTTCTAGCATGATCGGTATATGCAAGATAAATAATTAACTAAAATCAGATAACTTTAATTAATTAAGCGATATTATTTTCGCAACGACATGTCTGAATTAAGAAATATGAGGCTGTATCGACCACCAAGTCACAGAAAGATTAATAGGTGTAAAGATTAAACTAAATTAATTGAAGAGAATTAAAATTTGATTGAATTATTGAAAAATGCATTGAAGTAATTTCGCACTTTTGTCCCGAAATGTGAGGTCTTTCTCAACAGAGACCAAAACTTCACGTTTTAAGAAAGCACAACAGTTTGAAATACGGAAATCTCTCTAATTTGGTTTAAAATGAACTGTGAAAACATTAAAGAAACCTGTCGAAAAATTCTAAGAAAATTACGGCCAAAAATAAAAAATTCATTGGAATGAAGTCCTGCAAAATTACATTCAAATAAATTTCAAGCAATTATATAAGAACATTCCATAGAAGTAATATTCAAGAAAATAACGCGCAAGAAAACAAAGTCTTGGAAAATAAATAAAATATATGGTATTGAAATAAGAAAGTCCGAGGGAATAAACTGGAAGGGAATGAAGTCCAAGGATATAAAATCCAATGAAATGAAAGGAAATAAAATCCAAGTGAAGAAAGTCAATGACAATGAAATCGAAGAAAATGAAGCCGAAGGAAATAAAATGCAAGGAAATAAATTCGAAGAAAATAAAGTCCGAATAACGAAATTCCAAGAAAATAAGGTCCAAATAAAATCCAAGGAAATAAAGTTCAAGAAAACAAACTCCAAGCGATGAAAGTTCATGACATAAGAGACATTTGTGCCAAACTCTGTCGAACGCTTTAGCAATGTCAAGAGCCATGACCTTCTCCGAATTCGTGGATGAAGGAGTTCCAACGCTCGATTAAATAGACACGGAGATCGCCAGTAGAACGTCCCGAGTGAAATCCATATTGGCAATCATGCACTCACAATCTCTTTTATGAGTGAAATGTATTTACAACATCAATATCGGATTGCTAAAATTTTGAGACTTGTGCGAGCACACATTGAGCTTAACCCGCTATTGGACCCAAATTTACATACAACATAAACCAGATACATCAATCTTAATAAAAGGTTCCATTTCTCCTCAAAACTTTCATTTCAATGCAATCAACTCCTCACTTCACCGTTTTTTTTTCGTCTGTATATACATTTCAGATCATTTACAAAAAATCAGTTTTCTTTCTCATCTAGTAGAGTATAGAAAATCGATATATACAGACACTACCTAAACTGATCCTCCTACATTAACTAATACTCGTTTTGCACATATGCTTATTGTTCGTTAGTATAACCTAAGCGCTATTTAATAGAACTTTAAAAAACGATTTCGTCTAACAATCATCATTACACATCATCCTAAACGTTTTTCTTTGCGGCACAAAATTAATAAATCAATGTCAGGGTTAAAAAGCACATTAGAAAGCAGCGAATGCAATATGCGGGTCAATACACTGCACGACATCGGACTCTCCATACACGAGTATCTATAATTGAACATACATTTCATACTCGTATATATGAGATAGATGATATTCAAGATAAAAAGAAAGACCGTACTTTACTCAGGTTTCATACAAACATATAAACTGACTGTTCCAACAAAACAAAAAAAAAAGTGTACAATAGATATCATTAAAGATTCTCCCTGGACAAGTGAAAGGAAGTGTCATTGCCTAAAATGATAGCATAGATACTCCGGAAGCTATGAAGTCAAATAATGAAGAAAAAACAACAAAATTTCTTACATAAGCGGATGTTCTATCATTACATATACACGAATAGTGTAATGTTATTTAAGGTCTTCTTCGCCTATGTACTGCGGTTCCATCCCATAAAGCAATCACTTTTACCAACTTCAAAAATTTATAATTGTGCTCATGAATCATAGAAATCATCAACACACCATAAAAGCCGACCACTACACAATACTTAATGCCTTCAAGATAGTTTTAACCAAGTCGATTCCTTTCCTAACCCAGCCACACTTCTAGGCCCCAATACAGTGCTAAGAGCAAACAAACAACGAATCTATAGAAAGAAGTACAAGAATTGTAATCACATGAAGAAGCATAAAATTATGTTTTTTTTTTTTGTAGGAGTATAGTTGGTGGTGTTTCTTGAATTTTAAAATTATTTTCTACAATTTTCTTTCTCATTCTATTTCCTATCAGGCCTGAAATTTTTTTTTTTTGTTACTTCCTTCCAAGTGCATTTACCAAAGATTTTCTACATATCTACTTAAATCAGAGAAAACGAAAAAAAAAAAATCTAGTTAAATACAAAACCAACGAGCTTAAGAAATTATCATGGCACTAGACTAAGTTTAAAACGTAATTTACAAAATGAACTGTACATTTGAGCAGTAACTATGCCACAAACAATTTCTATAATTTTGTATCTTTTATCTGTTTGGTTGTTTTGTTTTTTTTTTTTTCAGCATAAACCGGTGTTCGGTAAAGATTCAAATCTTTCTTGTACGAGACCGTTTAAAAACGAGTTCATTTTGCTTTTTAACTAGCTAGAGAGCATTATTTTTTGTTCAAAATGATGAATGTTATGTTTTTATTTTCATAAACATATCATTTACGATTTCATTATTATAAAAATCCTGTTCAATTAAATTTATTATTAAAAAGTACTCAGCTTAAATAGATTTTAATAAATAGAAAAAAAAAATCTATAAAATTGCTACCTAAGATCACACAACATTAATTGACTTGTAATAAAAATCGCTAAGTTAAGATGTTCCACCTTATTACCCGAATCTTTTCAAAAGATTTATGATTTCATTCAAACCAAAATGCGAAGAAACGACTGACTGTAAATCAAATAAATTGGAATTAAGTTTCTTCATAATATCAGCGCTAAAACCACCTTGTTTTCATTTTCTGGACAATTAAAGAAAACAATGAGCGGAAAAAATGCAATTATAGTTGAAAGAAAGCCAATTTGATTATTTGTTAAAATAAATTGATGGCTATTGTAAAGTCACAAAATTAAGCAGCCTATTTAATAACAAATAGTAAAAAATATATAACTTATAGCATTTACACACCGACAGATTTCGGATTACTTTCGATGCAAAAATACTGAAAGTAAATCGAAAGTAAGCTGATTTTCGTATAATGAAAGTTTTTCTTTTTTTTTCGGATATGTATATTTCAATGCATTCGCGAATTTCAGCCCGATCAAGCAAATTTTAAAATAGACCATTCGATAAATTCAGATACTTTAGAAAGCCGGTGTGAATACACTTTTAGGTAATTCGGTGGAACTACGCCTAATCGGTTAATTACCATAATTATGCTTCGCGTATCAATAACGTGATGTTTCGCTACCTCGTAGCTGTAATGTGTGGAATCACCTTTAATGGGTCACGGTTGATTGATATTCACGCTTCAGTGTAAATATTTTGGGGCCAGCAAAAGCTCCATGTGAAGGGAACTTTTACGTGTAATTTAGGGGAACAGGTATCATAGATAACAATTAAGTTTGGTTGGGTAAGATTAGGAAGACAATGGTTTTACAAAAATCATAGGTAATTTTTGTCTACATACCGCCCAGCAGAAAACCGAAGATATAATTGAAAATCTGCATATTATATTGCGATCACATTTGAAATGCTTTACGTGGGAAAGATATTCCTGATAACATCATATTGATATATGTCAACCCCAGTCGTTCATCGAATAATCGCGATCATCAATTGTTTGTGACCTTGAACTGCGCGCGCGTACACATACATGCATATGCCGCAATACGACGCGTACGAAGATTGGAGAACGAAATAAAAAGAGCGAGCGTTTGTTCTAGGAGTCAGTTGAAGTTGAGAAAGCTATTTAAGGGGTAAGCGATGAAACAATAATCAAGACTACGTTTTGCACCGAACGCAAAAGTTGCACATTCATCTGACCTCTAGAAGTAATTGAAATTTCGCCCCAAACTTGAAGGGTCCACATTTGGAAACAAGACAAACTTTTTAGTTTTGTTCACTTCAATGAACCTTTTCTCCACAACTACAAAAAAATCTAAAATTCTCTTTTTTTTCTAATTAGATGGCGTCAAGGACTACAATCATAGTGAAGCAAAATTAAAAAAAATATTTCCGCTGCCAATTTCAAATTTGGCAAAAAAAAAAGTAAACTTTGAACAGCTGTAACAAAAAAAATCTGTTTATTTTTTTTAACTCCACTCACTGTTATCATCGATGAGTTTTATAAGTGCAAAAAATTTCATTAAGATCGAATGAACGGTTCCCGAGAGAAGGTACATTGAATTTGTATGAAAAATAGGCTCTTCGCTTACGCCCTTAAGTCGACAGCGTTAATATTATGTCGAAAGCTTTGATGAAATTTCGTTAACAAAACTCGCCGTCAATGGCAAACAGAGACCATACCACCAAGGTCCTTGTTAAATGACCTGACAAATAACATTCAAAAGTTAATTCTACGGAAAAGAATCTTTAACGGGAATAACACTCTGTCCCAAATGAAGAAAGCTTCTCAAAATCTATGGAAAATCCACGCTTGCTTGAAAATGAAAAGGAAACCCCATCCTCTCCTATATGATTCCAATCAAAATCCACAACACAGCAAATAAATAACAAATCCGAAGCTCTGGCGAATAATTTTCAAAACTTACATAAATGAGGTTCTGGCCTAGGTGAACCTTTTAACGATACTGTACTCATTTCAATTTGAGATAGAAAGCCAGAACTTAACCCATCTAATTATTGCAAGCCAATTGTAATCAGAACCCGGCAAACAAATTAATTCGTTAAAGAATCGTTAATGAATTACATTAACGAGCGATTTGATCTTTAACGAGCGTCGTTAACGATTCATTAACGATTCATCAAGCGCACTAAATGGACATTCGATAATGAATTACTTTTAACAATTCATTAATGAATTGTATAACGCTTACAACAAAACGACGATAAAAGGAAGTATATAATCGTTATCAATGAATCATTAACGATTTTTATTTTGATTCATTAATGAATATCGTTAACGATTCATAAACGATATTTTTTATGAAATATTAATAATGAATTAAAGAATTTGCGATCGCATGGTGAAATGAAAACTGTTGGCATATAACTAAATCGACGTTGAGCGACCCTATTTGTTTAGTTTGCTTAAGATCATCTCGCAAATTATTTGTTTTGTGGCATTCCATGCTCGTTTAAATATCGTTATTTGCAAGCGTTAAATTGTTTGCAGGAAAGGCTATTACGCAGTTTAAAACGAAAGAAATCACCAAGAATCGACAGACTACCAAACATCCTGCTGAAAAATCTACCTAAAAAACCAAAAATCTTTAGTTACATTTGTTTTCAACGCTTGTCTTAAAATCAATCATTTTCCAATCGCATAGAAAAATGCATGTCATTCCAATCCCCAAACCACGAAAAGATAGTAAGTTCACCAAAAATTGTCGTCTGATCAGCTTACTACCTAATCTGACTAAACTACTCGAGTAAATCATGTTCTGTTCTACAATGGCGCTACAGCCCAAATCGGACCTTGGCCTCCTGATATTCAGGTTCCTTAACATTTTTTTTTGTATTACTTATTGTGGAAGGGTTGTTAGCCCTTCGCACAATCCTCTTTCTACAAATTTTTCATTTTCGTAGATTAAGGTAACCAAGGTATATCCAAGCAGGCAATGTGCTGGAATTATATATTGCATCGACCGGGATTTGAACTCACGACCTTCGCATTACAAGACCAACACGCTACCTACTAGGCTGCACCCTAGCTAAATCATACTACATCGGATATTCACTCGAAAATAATAACACGGATCCCTTCCTTTCAATCCAGATTTGTTGCTGGTCTTTCCACCAACCACCAATTGTACAGTGTCACCGAGTATATTAAGAATAACTTCCAACGAAAACAGTCTACGGGCATGATTGTCTTAGACATAAAAGAAGCCTTTGACTCTGTATGGCACAATGGTCTGGTATATAAATTAAAAAAGTTTTCGTTTCCTACTGACATTATTGAAATAATAAAATAATAACGTAGGTTTGAGTTTCCAAGTGGTCGATGTGGCGTGAGAAAATTGCTTCGATACAGGTTGAATTGCTTGAATTGGAAACGGCGAGATCGTTGTTGGATGCCAATCTGAATCCGTCATGCATAAGTTCGATAAATTCGGAACCATTAGGACCGCATAAATCCAAATTTAATTGGCCGCCAAGAATTATCGGCATTTCATAATATCAATATTCGTCAAGCTCTTTAAACAAACCTTTCAGCGTTGGGCTGTTAGCTAGCAAATTGAAGACGCGGTCGAAAATTCATCCCGACAACGCAGAATCAAACAGCAACAACTCAAAACTCAAAACCTGGGCAGCCAACAAGTGAAAATTCCACAAAACGAGCTCCGACCAACAGATGCCCATAATATCAACCGAGCAGTAGGGAAAAAAAAATTTCGACTAACTCGGAAAAAAAATCCGAACAGAAATTTTGCAATTTTCATACCGAATGGAATCTGCTTACTTGAGATTATGGGCGCCTGTTAGAGAGATAGACTCACGGTAACAATTCCGGGACGTACAAAATTTTTGGTTGAGTCGAGCCATATCAATACTGGAAAGATTGAGGGCAACTCCAGTGAAGTTGAGCGCCTAAAAAGAGATTTTGAAGTGGTGAAACTATCGTCCGTAAAAATTTCAAATTTTCTTCGATAGTCAAACACTATGGACCCTCTAGAAGGCTCAATTTTATGCGGCGAGCACCACCAATCGTTGGACGGATCAGGAGCGAGCAACGGTCATGGCTTTCAGTTCTTGGTACAGACCATGAACCTTGGATAAGGTGGAGATCATATGCGATAAATCTATAAACCACAACTTCGTAACAGGAACTCGGCGAAACTCTACAACAACCTGCACAGGATGTTGTAAGGCTGACGTTATTATCATTCCCCAGCTGCATGCGGTAAACCGCAATGAACGGATGCACTTATCGATACTCTGCTGGATAGAGAGCTACAGGAGCAATCTTAAATTGGCGGGTAAGAAGACCTTTCAAGCTGCGAAAAAATTATCACAAGATAATTGGTGGGTCCGAAAAATGACTGTGAAAACCAAGGAATGCTTGTGCCAGAGATCAGAACGAAGCGAAAATTACCAGAAGTCAGAACTACGTTGTTGGAATTGTAGAAACGTCGGGCATATAAGACGTGAATGCAGTAGAACCAAACCAACAGAAATGCATTGCTCAGGATGTGTTACCAAACAAGAGTCGACAAATGATTGACGAATCCGGAGTTACTGTCGGAACCGTGCAAAGATTGTGGCAGAGGAAAGAACCCAGTAAGCAGAGTGTAAGCTACAAAGTTTCCCGATGTTGACATTGCAGAAAGGCAGGAAATTTAAAACGTGATTGTCCCAATTATTTGGGATACATTGCTCATTCCGGTACACAGAACTCGACACACCGGGACCATCAAGGAAATAATTTACGGCGGATAACAGCGAACACAACCATTCAAACAACTGCTCAGAACGTGAAAAATAATTCACGGATCTAGACCAGCGAAAACAACATGGAAAGACCCCAGCGGAAAAAGCTACGTGCCTACCGAACACATCAAGCACCGACAATATGTACGATGCAACTGTTCAAATTTACGAGAAGGTATTAAAATTAAAAGAAAAGATTTCCGGATTCTACACTGTTACGCTTTATTATTCGTGACGTTTCGGTCTCTGCTGAGACCTTTATCAAACTGATCGACAATTATAAAAGACAATTATTATATAGACAAGGGGGTTAATTGAGTGTGGGAAGGATAATTAAGGTTAATTAATTAGTATCAGGTAGTTAAATTAGTTAAGGATTTTTGGGTACGAATTCTGTTCTTACCAAATTTTAACGCAGGTAGCCAAACTGCTGATAACTTGTATCCGGTGTCTCGGTTGAAGTTCTGTGGATGTTTCGAAATTTCTATGGCTTCTCGCACTATTCGTTGATAATATTTATTTGTCCTGGCCAGAATTTGCACATTGTCGAAATCGATTGTATGGTCCTCTGTAGTTGCATGTTCCGCGATCGCTGATGACTGTATCTGGTTTTTCCGTGTGCATCGTTGGTGCTCCTTGATCCTTGTTTGGACTGTGCGTCCCGTTTCTCCTATATATACTTTATCGCAAGAGCCGCATGGTACTTTGTATACTCCTTCAGTCTCCAATGGTTTTTTGTCCTTCTGGTTTCCTAAAATTCCTCGGATAGTAGTCGGGGTAGTGAATGTTGTCTTGATGTTCGATTTTCGAAGAATTTTTCCTATCTTATCCGTCGTGCCCTGGATGTAAGGTAGTTTTACCCATCGTTTGTCAGCATTTCCTTCTTCAGTGTCTTCTCGTTCTGTTGTCCTTGGATGCTTCGGTTTCCACGCCTTGTTAATTTCGCTCGCTTTGTATCCATTTGCTCTGAATGCCCGATTCAACTGTTCCTTTTCTTTTCGTAAACTGCCCGGATTTCCATCAGTTATACGTTGAGCTCTGTGTATTAGGGTCTTCAATACGCCTGTTTTCTGGCTTGGGTGGTGATGTGAATGAGCGTGGAGATATCTGTTGGTGTGAGTTGGTTTCCTGTATACCCCGAAGCTTAGCGACGTATCGTTCCTTTCGACGAGTACATCCAAGAATGGCAGTTTCCCGTTGCTTTCCGTTTCCATGGTGAACTTAATTTTTTCGTGGTGTGCGTTCAGGTATGCTAAGAATTTGTCGAGCTCTTCCTTCCCATGTTGCCAAATGATGAAGGTGTCATCCACATACCGAAGATATAATTTCGGTTTTAATGGAGCTGAGTCCAGGACGTTCTTTTCGAATTCCTCCATGAAAATTTCCGCTACCACTGGTGAAATTGGAGATCCCATTGCCGCTCCTTCCGTTTGCTTGTAGAGCTTCCCTAGAGCTGAAAAGAAAGTATTATTTAAACAAAATTCTATTAAGTCATACCTGTTGTCCGGAATGAGTTTCCTGATGATGCTTAACGTGTCTTTAATCGGGATGTTGGTGAAAAGTGATTCCACGTCTAGGCTGACTAAAATATCAGTTGGTTCCACGTTGATTTTTTGAAGAATCTCTACTAGATGAGCGGAATTTTTGACAGAGCGTGATGTGTTACCTACTAGGGGACGTAACTCTGTCGCGAGAGTCTTAGCCAGTTTTTGGGTAAGTGAATTTACCGAACTGACGATGGGTCGAAGCGGGGTATTCTCCTTGTGTATTTTCGGAAGTCCGTACATTTTTGGTGTATGAGGGTCTGAAGGGATTAACTTCGCATATTTTTCCGCTAACATGGGATATTTCTTGATGAATAGGGTTAGTTTCCGGTTGAGGGCAGCGGTTGGATCTCTCTTCATTTCTGTATATGGTCCTGTTTGTAGAATATCTCGTATCTTCTCCTCGTATTGTTCTTTGTCCATGACTACCGTTGCGTTTCCTTTGTCAGCTCGCATAATCGCTATTTCCTTCGTTTGCTTAAGCTCTTTTAAAGCTTTCCGTTCTTTCGGGGGGATATTCGTCGCAGGTGGCACTGCTCGCTTGATGATGTGAGAGACCTCGTGTCGGATTTCAATCGCTTGCGGAAGACCTCTGATTGCCGGCTCTATTTGCTGAATGATCTCTTCGGTCGGAATACTTGTTGGGGTAAGCGCGTAGTTGAATCCTTTGCTTAACACATCCTCCTGTTCCCTGGTTAACTGCGTGGATGAAAGGTTGACTACTACGTTGTTGCTTCTCGTTGGTATCGGTTGCGCTGCTTCTAATGTCGATTCTAAGCTCCTGAATTTCCGTTCCTGTATCGTTTTCTTCTTGATGAATTCTGCTTCTCTGCGTTCTGAAATAAAAGAATCAAATTGATTAAAGGTGTCCCTCGGTAGAAGGCTACCGAGGAGGAGGTGAAGGGATAGGGCTTCTTTGTTAAGGTAGTCTAGCTTGGTTCTCTTGAGTTTGATGTCATTCCTCAAGAGCTGCTGACTTGCTTTCTCCAAAATAGCCTTGCTACGATGGTTGTCCCATGTGCCCACGATTTTGAAGCCTTTAGGAATGAGGTTCTTATCTCTGCATCGTTTTTCGAAGGCTATCTGGTTGAGAATGGTGTCGATTTTATTTTTTGTTGTCTCCAATCGCCGAGCTAATTGGATAGTTTGCTCTCCGTAGAGCTCTCTAATGGTTTGGTGAATGTTTTCACAGTGCATTTTGAATTAAAAGAAAAGATTTCCGGATTCTACACTGTTACGCTTTATTATTCGTGACGTTTCGGTCTCTGCTGAGACCTTTATCAAACTGATCGACAATTATAAAAGACAATTATTATATAGACAAGGGGGTTAATTGAGTGTGGGAAGGATAATTAAGGTTAATTAATTAGTATCAGGTAGTTAAATTAGTTAAGGATTTTTGGGTACGAATTCTGTTCTTACCAAATTTTAACGCAGGTAGCCAAACTGCTGATAACTTGTATCCGGTGTCTCGGTTGAAGTTCTGTGGATGTTTCGAAATTTCTATGGCTTCTCGCACTATTCGTTGATAATATTTATTTGTCCTGGCCAGAATTTGCACATTGTCGAAATCGATTGTATGGTCCTCTGTAGTTGCATGTTCCGCGATCGCTGATGACTGTATCTGGTTTTTCCGTGTGCATCGTTGGTGCTCCTTGATCCTTGTTTGGACTGTGCGTCCCGTTTCTCCTATATATACTTTATCGCAAGAGCCGCATGGTACTTTGTATACTCCTTCAGTCTCCAATGGTTTTTTGTCCTTCTGGTTTCCTAAAATTCCTCGGATAGTAGTCGGGGTAGTGAATGTTGTCTTGATGTTCGATTTTCGAAGAATTTTTCCTATCTTATCCGTCGTGCCCTGGATGTAAGGTAGTTTTACCCATCGTTTGTCAGCATTTCCTTCTTCAGTGTCTTCTCGTTCTGTTGTCCTTGGATGCTTCGGTTTCCACGCCTTGTTAATTTCGCTCGCTTTGTATCCATTTGCTCTGAATGCCCGATTCAACTGTTCCTTTTCTTTTCGTAAACTGCCCGGATTTCCATCAGTTATACGTTGAGCTCTGTGTATTAGGGTCTTCAATACGCCTGTTTTCTGGCTTGGGTGGTGATGTGAATGAGCGTGGAGATATCTGTTGGTGTGAGTTGGTTTCCTGTATACCCCGAAGCTTAGCGACGTATCGTTCCTTTCGACGAGTACATCCAAGAATGGCAGTTTCCCGTTGCTTTCCGTTTCCATGGTGAACTTAATTTTTTCGTGGTGTGCGTTCAGGTATGCTAAGAATTTGTCGAGCTCTTCCTTCCCATGTTGCCAAATGATGAAGGTGTCATCCACATACCGAAGATATAATTTCGGTTTTAATGGAGCTGAGTCCAGGACGTTCTTTTCGAATTCCTCCATGAAAATTTCCGCTACCACTGGTGAAATTGGAGATCCCATTGCCGCTCCTTCCGTTTGCTTGTAGAGCTTCCCTAGAGCTGAAAAGAAAGTATTATTTAAACAAAATTCTATTAAGTCATACCTGTTGTCCGGAATGAGTTTCCTGATGATGCTTAACGTGTCTTTAATCGGGATGTTGGTGAAAAGTGATTCCACGTCTAGGCTGACTAAAATATCAGTTGGTTCCACGTTGATTTTTTGAAGAATCTCTACTAGATGAGCGGAATTTTTGACAGAGCGTGATGTGTTACCTACTAGGGGACGTAACTCTGTCGCGAGAGTCTTAGCCAGTTTTTGGGTAAGTGAATTTACCGAACTGACGATGGGTCGAAGCGGGGTATTCTCCTTGTGTATTTTCGGAAGTCCGTACATTTTTGGTGTATGAGGGTCTGAAGGGATTAACTTCGCATATTTTTCCGCTAACATGGGATATTTCTTGATGAATAGGGTTAGTTTCCGGTTGAGGGCAGCGGTTGGATCTCTCTTCATTTCTGTATATGGTCCTGTTTGTAGAATATCTCGTATCTTCTCCTCGTATTGTTCTTTGTCCATGACTACCGTTGCGTTTCCTTTGTCAGCTCGCATAATCGCTATTTCCTTCGTTTGCTTAAGCTCTTTTAAAGCTTTCCGTTCTTTCGGGGGGATATTCGTCGCAGGTGGCACTGCTCGCTTGATGATGTGAGAGACCTCGTGTCGGATTTCAATCGCTTGCGGAAGACCTCTGATTGCCGGCTCTATTTGCTGAATGATCTCTTCGGTCGGAATACTTGTTGGGGTAAGCGCGTAGTTGAATCCTTTGCTTAACACATCCTCCTGTTCCCTGGTTAACTGCGTGGATGAAAGGTTGACTACTACGTTGTTGCTTCTCGTTGGTATCGGTTGCGCTGCTTCTAATGTCGATTCTAAGCTCCTGAATTTCCGTTCCTGTATCGTTTTCTTCTTGATGAATTCTGCTTCTCTGCGTTCTGAAATAAAAGAATCAAATTGATTAAAGGTGTCCCTCGGTAGAAGGCTACCGAGGAGGAGGTGAAGGGATAGGGCTTCTTTGTTAAGGTAGTCTAGCTTGGTTCTCTTGAGTTTGATGTCATTCCTCAAGAGCTGCTGACTTGCTTTCTCCAAAATAGCCTTGCTACGATGGTTGTCCCATGTGCCCACGATTTTGAAGCCTTTAGGAATGAGGTTCTTATCTCTGCATCGTTTTTTCGAAGGCTATCTGGTTGAGAATGGTGTCGATTTTATTTTTTGTTGTCTCCAATCGCCGAGCTAATTGGATAGTTTGCTCTCCGTAGAGCTCTCTAATGGTTTGGTGAATGTTTTCACAGTGCATTTTGAATTAAAAGAAAAGATTTCCGGATTCTACACTGTTACGCTTTATTATTCGTGACGTTTCGGTCTCTGCTGAGACCTTTATCAAACTGATCGACAATTATAAAAGACAATTATTATATAGACAAGGGGGTTAATTGAGTGTGGGAAGGATAATTAAGGTTAATTAATTAGTATCAGGTTCCCACACTCAATTAACCCCCTTGTCTATATAATAATTGTCTTTTATAATTGTCGATCAGTTTGATAAAGGTCTCAGCAGAGACCGAAACGTCACGAATAATAAAGCGTAACAGTGTAGAATCCGGAAATCTTTTCTTTTAATTCAAAATGCACTGTGAAAACATTCACCAAACCATTAGAGAGCTCTACGGAGAGCAAACTATCCAATTAGCTCGGCGATTGGAGACAACAAAAAATAAAATCGACACCATTCTCAACCAGATAGCCTTCGAAAAACGATGCAGAGATAAGAACCTCATTCCTAAAGGCTTCAAAATCGTGGGCACATGGGACAACCATCGTAGCAAGGCTATTTTGGAGAAAGCAAGTCAGCAGCTCTTGAGGAATGACATCAAACTCAAGAGAACCAAGCTAGACTACCTTAACAAAGAAGCCCTATCCCTTCACCTCCTCCTCGGTAGCCTTCTACCGAGGGACACCTTTAATCAATTTGATTCTTTTATTTCAGAACGCAGAGAAGCAGAATTCATCAAGAAGAAAACGATACAGGAACGGAAATTCAGGAGCTTAGAATCGACATTAGAAGCAGCGCAACCGATACCAACGAGAAGCAACAACGTAGTAGTCAACCTTTCATCCACGCAGTTAACCAGGGAACAGGAGGATGTGTTAAGCAAAGGATTCAACTACGCGCTTACCCCAACAAGTATTCCGACCGAAGAGATCATTCAGCAAATAGAGCCGGCAATCAGAGGTCTTCCGCAAGCGATTGAAATCCGACACGAGGTCTCTCACATCATCAAGCGAGCAGTGCCACCTGCGACGAATATCCCCCCGAAAGAACGGAAAGCTTTAAAAGAGCTTAAGCAAACGAAGGAAATAGCGATTATGCGAGCTGACAAAGGAAACGCAACGGTAGTCATGGACAAAGAACAATACGAGGAGAAGATACGAGATATTCTACAAACAGGACCATATACAGAAATGAAGAGAGATCCAACCGCTGCCCTCAACCGGAAACTAACCCTATTCATCAAGAAATATCCCATGTTAGCGGAAAAATATGCGAAGTTAATCCCTTCAGACCCTCATACACCAAAAATGTACGGACTTCCGAAAATACACAAGGAGAATACCCCGCTTCGACCCATCGTCAGTTCGGTAAATTCACTTACCCAAAAACTGGCTAAGACTCTCGCGACAGAGTTACGTCCCCTAGTAGGTAACACATCACGCTCTGTCAAAAATTCCGCTCATCTAGTAGAGATTCTTCAAAAAATCAACGTGGAACCAACTGATATTTTAGTCAGCCTAGACGTGGAATCACTTTTCACCAACATCCCGATTAAAGACACGTTAAGCATCATCAGGAAACTCATTCCGGACAACAGGTATGACTTAATAGAATTTTGTTTAAATAATACTTTCTTTTCAGCTCTAGGGAAGCTCTACAAGCAAACGGAAGGAGCGGCAATGGGATCTCCAATTTCACCAGTGGTAGCGGAAATTTTCATGGAGGAATTCGAAAAGAACGTCCTGGACTCAGCTCCATTAAAACCGAAATTATATCTTCGGTATGTGGATGACACCTTCATCATTTGGCAACATGGGAAGGAAGAGCTCGACAAATTCTTAGCATACCTGAACGCACACCACGAAAAAATTAAGTTCACCATGGAAACGGAAAGCAACGGGAAACTGCCATTCTTGGATGTACTCGTCGAAAGGAACGATACGTCGCTAAGCTTCGGGGTATACAGGAAACCAACTCACACCAACAGATATCTCCACGCTCATTCACATCACCACCCAAGCCAGAAAACAGGCGTATTGAAGACCCTAATACACAGAGCTCAACGTATAACTGATGGAAATCCGGGCAGTTTACGAAAAGAAAAGGAACAGTTGAATCGGGCATTCAGAGCAAATGGATACAAAGCGAGCGAAATTAACAAGGCGTGGAAACCGAAGCATCCAAGGACAACAGAACGAGAAGACACTGAAGAAGGAAATGCTGACAAACGATGGGTAAAACTACCTTACATCCAGGGCACGACGGATAAGATAGGAAAAATTCTTCGAAAATCGAACATCAAGACAACATTCACTACCCCGACTACTATCCGAGGAATTTTAGGAAACCAGAAGGACAAAAAACCATTGGAGACTGAAGGAGTATACAAAGTACCATGCGGCTCTTGCGATAAAGTATATATAGGAGAAACGGGACGCACAGTCCAAACAAGGATCAAGGAGCACCAACGATGCACACGGAAAAACCAGATACAGTCATCAGCGATCGCGGAACATGCAACTACAGAGGACCATACAATCGATTTCGACAATGTGCAAATTCTGGCCAGGACAAATAAATATTATCAACGAATAGTGCGAGAAGCCATAGAAATTTCGAAACATCCACAGAACTTCAACCGAGACACCGGATACAAGTTATCAGCAGTTTGGCTACCTGCGTTAAAATTTGGTAAGAACAGAATTCGTACCCAAAAATCCTTAACTAATTTAACTACCTGATACTAATTAATTAACCTTAATTATCCTTCCCACACTCAATTAACCCCCTTGTCTATATAATAATTGTCTTTTATAATTGTCGATCAGTTTGATAAAGGTCTCAGCAGAGACCGAAACGTCACGAATAATAAAGCGTAACAGTGTAGAATCCGGAAATCTTTTCTTTTAATTCAAAATGCACTGTGAAAACATTCACCAAACCATTAGAGAGCTCTACGGAGAGCAAACTATCCAATTAGCTCGGCGATTGGAGACAACAAAAAATAAAATCGACACCATTCTCAACCAGATAGCCTTCGAAAAACGATGCAGAGATAAGAACCTCATTCCTAAAGGCTTCAAAATCGTGGGCACATGGGACAACCATCGTAGCAAGGCTATTTTGGAGAAAGCAAGTCAGCAGCTCTTGAGGAATGACATCAAACTCAAGAGAACCAAGCTAGACTACCTTAACAAAGAAGCCCTATCCCTTCACCTCCTCCTCGGTAGCCTTCTACCGAGGGACACCTTTAATCAATTTGATTCTTTTATTTCAGAACGCAGAGAAGCAGAATTCATCAAGAAGAAAACGATACAGGAACGGAAATTCAGGAGCTTAGAATCGACATTAGAAGCAGCGCAACCGATACCAACGAGAAGCAACAACGTAGTAGTCAACCTTTCATCCACGCAGTTAACCAGGGAACAGGAGGATGTGTTAAGCAAAGGATTCAACTACGCGCTTACCCCAACAAGTATTCCGACCGAAGAGATCATTCAGCAAATAGAGCCGGCAATCAGAGGTCTTCCGCAAGCGATTGAAATCCGACACGAGGTCTCTCACATCATCAAGCGAGCAGTGCCACCTGCGACGAATATCCCCCCGAAAGAACGGAAAGCTTTAAAAGAGCTTAAGCAAACGAAGGAAATAGCGATTATGCGAGCTGACAAAGGAAACGCAACGGTAGTCATGGACAAAGAACAATACGAGGAGAAGATACGAGATATTCTACAAACAGGACCATATACAGAAATGAAGAGAGATCCAACCGCTGCCCTCAACCGGAAACTAACCCTATTCATCAAGAAATATCCCATGTTAGCGGAAAAATATGCGAAGTTAATCCCTTCAGACCCTCATACACCAAAAATGTACGGACTTCCGAAAATACACAAGGAGAATACCCCGCTTCGACCCATCGTCAGTTCGGTAAATTCACTTACCCAAAAACTGGCTAAGACTCTCGCGACAGAGTTACGTCCCCTAGTAGGTAACACATCACGCTCTGTCAAAAATTCCGCTCATCTAGTAGAGATTCTTCAAAAAATCAACGTGGAACCAACTGATATTTTAGTCAGCCTAGACGTGGAATCACTTTTCACCAACATCCCGATTAAAGACACGTTAAGCATCATCAGGAAACTCATTCCGGACAACAGGTATGACTTAATAGAATTTTGTTTAAATAATACTTTCTTTTCAGCTCTAGGGAAGCTCTACAAGCAAACGGAAGGAGCGGCAATGGGATCTCCAATTTCACCAGTGGTAGCGGAAATTTTCATGGAGGAATTCGAAAAGAACGTCCTGGACTCAGCTCCATTAAAACCGAAATTATATCTTCGGTATGTGGATGACACCTTCATCATTTGGCAACATGGGAAGGAAGAGCTCGACAAATTCTTAGCATACCTGAACGCACACCACGAAAAAATTAAGTTCACCATGGAAACGGAAAGCAACGGGAAACTGCCATTCTTGGATGTACTCGTCGAAAGGAACGATACGTCGCTAAGCTTCGGGGTATACAGGAAACCAACTCACACCAACAGATATCTCCACGCTCATTCACATCACCACCCAAGCCAGAAAACAGGCGTATTGAAGACCCTAATACACAGAGCTCAACGTATAACTGATGGAAATCCGGGCAGTTTACGAAAAGAAAAGGAACAGTTGAATCGGGCATTCAGAGCAAATGGATACAAAGCGAGCGAAATTAACAAGGCGTGGAAACCGAAGCATCCAAGGACAACAGAACGAGAAGACACTGAAGAAGGAAATGCTGACAAACGATGGGTAAAACTACCTTACATCCAGGGCACGACGGATAAGATAGGAAAAATTCTTCGAAAATCGAACATCAAGACAACATTCACTACCCCGACTACTATCCGAGGAATTTTAGGAAACCAGAAGGACAAAAAACCATTGGAGACTGAAGGAGTATACAAAGTACCATGCGGCTCTTGCGATAAAGTATATATAGGAGAAACGGGACGCACAGTCCAAACAAGGATCAAGGAGCACCAACGATGCACACGGAAAAACCAGATACAGTCATCAGCGATCGCGGAACATGCAACTACAGAGGACCATACAATCGATTTCGACAATGTGCAAATTCTGGCCAGGACAAATAAATATTATCAACGAATAGTGCGAGAAGCCATAGAAATTTCGAAACATCCACAGAACTTCAACCGAGACACCGGATACAAGTTATCAGCAGTTTGGCTACCTGCGTTAAAATTTGGTAAGAACAGAATTCGTACCCAAAAATCCTTAACTAATTTAACTACCTGATACTAATTAATTAACCTTAATTATCCTTCCCACACTCAATTAACCCCCTTGTCTATATAATAATTGTCTTTTATAATTGTCGATCAGTTTGATAAAGGTCTCAGCAGAGACCGAAACGTCACGAATAATAAAGCGTAACAGTGTAGAATCCGGAAATCTTTTCTTTTAATTCAAAATGCACTGTGAAAACATTCACCAAACCATTACGAGAAGGTAATTTGGAATGGCTCTGTACACATCGATACCAGAAGGGGTCACCTCGGCACTGGGTAATTGGGAAGGCGTCTATCAAATAATCACCATAATAAATGACGCAGAATATCAGAAGCCAAGCGCAAAAATAAAAGGAGTAGACAGAGTGGCGAAATACCATGAATACCCAAACGACAGTAAAAACTCTGTTCGGAACGAACAGGAGCTAGCGAGGAGATAATGTTACGTGTTAACCCCAGCCGTTCATCAAATATTCGCGATCGTCAATTATTTGCGTTCAAGCTGGTCGCACTCACTAATACATGCATAGGGGCGCGCTAACGCCGAAAAGGAAAGGCGTCGCGGAAACAGCGGAGAAGGCTAAAAACGGCTGAAAAGGAAAGACTTCACGGAAACAGCGGTGAAATTCAAAATGTGATGGTGTATATTTTGTCATAGAAGTCAGTAGAAATTGGGAAACTGGTTAAGTAGTGTGATCGACAGCGCGAATATTAAGACGAAATAGTGTGAACAAAAAGTGTTTAAGTGATTATTGAAATAAATAAATAAATTTCGTGGTTAGTTAATTGAAAAGAGAACTAGTGTTATTTATACTTCAAATCCAGCGACTATTAGCGCACTTTTAATATCTATGATGAAAGATTTTGCGCCTTACATAAAGGAGAGTTGTCGGAGAGCTTATCACCAGCATTGTTTCTAGCGACAATAAATGACATCAACTGCACTGCAAGCCGGACAAGATAAAGTATTCAGTGAGGACTGTTTGGCACCTTAAATCAAATTGCTGATCACGTGAGTTTGGGCATAAGCGAAGTCAGAGTCAAATGTCCGTTCTTTGCATTCCAGAGTTAATACTAAAACGAACATACACGTGCCTTCGACCATAAACATACCGATTGAACGGACAAGATGTGAAAGAGATGCAAAAGTGTTCCGACATCGGAAGCATTAGAGGCTCGTATAAAGTTTGTCACACCTTTGGTATTCTTTCCGCTTTCTGGAGACAAAAAAAAGGCTCTTCCTTTGCACGAAGCTGCAAATTCGTGTGGTTATATGGTTGTTCTACAAGGAAGGTGATTTATAAGCTTGCTACGGAACTGAAAAATTTCGTGAACCAATGCATTATGGAGATATTCTGGCCAGACGTCATCTCCAAGGAGGAACTTTGAAGTACAACAGGATAGAGATTCTGAAGTGGTAGTGGATCGCTCGCAATTTTAGGAAGCCAGATCCCCAAACAAGATCTCTACTTTACCCTCCCGGGAAGATATCGGGTCAGTCGACCAGGTAGAACATGGAAATTACGATCAGTTGAAAATGAGGCAAAAAGACAAATAAATTTCGACGCTCAGAAAGAAAATTGCTTCTGTCCCATGCATTTTTTTTAACCAATTTCTACGCTTTCTTACAGTATTATACAAGATTCACGGTCTAAATTTTGCAAATTTTTCTACCAAACTTACATTTTGTTCCACGCCATGAACTCATTAAATACAAAATAATTGAGATTACAAGAACCACCCATCTATAAAAGTGAACTTATCGCGAATTTTTCAAGAAATTCCTTTAGGACAAAAGATTGTCGAATTTCCTATTAACGCTCTTTGATCACAAGTCATTTCAGCTACGCTGTAAAATAAACTGTTAACCCTATTATCTATCATCATTCCATTGCGATTAACATTAAAAGGTAATCCCAACTACCAATTCTGTTACTTTCTAATCCACCTCACCCCACCTCTCTCACTCATCTTACCTAAAGCCGAACAACAAAATAAAAAACAAAACAAAAAATGGTTTTGCACGATTTTTGTTGTTAACTATAAGAAGCATATCTGATGGATTTCGGTTACATCTAGGTCACCGATGTCCCTTAACATTTCTTATTATTATTACCGTCATCATCATTTTACTTCTACCTCTTTTCTTCTTTGGTTTTTTTTTGGTTTTTAATACAATCGGTCTCTGCCGCCGACAAGTTATAAGAAATTTTCAAATGGTAATTTCATGCCTGACTAGAAGAAAAACCCCCGAGAGACATCGAACCGAACGAAGGTTAATAGAATCTTCATTATCATCTGATTAATGTTAAATCCATCACACTTGTTGGCAGTTATATGCCCGTTTTGCGGCTTATTTATTAGAAAAATGAAAAGGAGAAGAAAAAAAAAGAAGTTAATGCAATCGGATGGCGATAATTCTTAGCGAAAGTTAATGGTCTGATTTATTGAAGTCTTGTGTCCATAAAACAAGATGTGTGTGGGGTATGGTACAACGCGAACATAAATCATGTCCAACAACAATTAAAATCAAATTGCATTTATCTAATTACTCGGCTATTAGTCGTAAGATCTATGAATTCTAGATTGGCTTTGAGTGAGAGCTGTTTTAAAATACATAAATGTCCGTCATATTTTGTTCCATAGAAAACATTTTCAACCGAGCGAGATTTTTAATGACCTCTAACCAGTTCGATTTTTTTTTTCGCAATTACTGAAATTTCCTAGTTGGATGTCAGTCAAAAAACTTTTAGTTCCGCATTTTTTAAAATAACAATAAAAATAAACATATCGAAACATATTTATTTTAAGAATAAAAAAAAATTTCTTATTAAATAGGAAAAGAATATTTACATAGGTTTGTTTTTTTGCCTCTTTTACAACGAGTATCTTAAACAACGGATGTATCTCTACTTCTTGTTTACACAAGTATCCATAGAGTGTGTCATGATTCAATACGAATCGTTGGCTTTTAAATGGCTTAAATGTCAGTCGTGCGAGTGTAATTTCAAATGACTTGTTTGCTTTAGTAGTCTATGTTTTTCGGATATCTTTTTTTTTTTTTAAAAAAGCATTTTTGTATTTATGGGTCAGGTCATGGTGTGTATTTCCAAAGTCGTATAATTACCTATGGTCTTGATTTTTAAGTATCTTGTCAAATCGTTTTCAAATTGACAGATGGTACTTTATTTTTCTCGACCCGAGAATAAGTTGCTATTTCGAAGTTACTAAATTTTTAAGTGGCAATTGGTGTGGTGAAAAAGAGTGCAATTTAAAATTTTTAGATAAATACAATTCTTTTAAGAATTGTTTTACAAGCTTAAGAGAATTATATTACCTATATAGTGTAGATACATATATATAAGTTTAGACAAAAAAAATTCAAAAATTTTGATATTTTTAACAGAAAAATATTGTAACCTTAGTTCAGGTTCCAAAATGGAATATTTTCACAACCAACCATCTTTTCCTATTATAATTCTAAAGAATGGTAGAGTTCATTAATCAATTTCCTATTTAAAATGATAGAATAGAACAAAATAATCTTTGTTTCTAATGAACGTAGTGTTCACCACTCAAATGATTAATAAAAAATTTATAATTGCAATCAATACTGATTTAAAAAACTTAAATAAATAAAAAAATTAGTTTACCAAAAGTCCGCCATAAAATTACATAAGAAAATATTTAGAATTAAAGTGGCAGGGCGAGCATTTCACCACTAAGCCACCGATGCTGATAAACTTATCTCGCCAAAGTTTAGCTGCTTTTCTTTATTTATTTTGGTTATACTTTAGTTGGAGTAAGCTTTTAGATATCAAGTCGTTAGTTTCGAACTTAAAAAAAACTAATTTGGACTCAAACAAAGTTTGGGATAATTCGAATTTGAAAGTGCAAAAAAAACAAATAAAAGAAAGTTTCGTGTGCCGGGAATCGAACCCAGGCCACCCGCAAGGCACGCGTTCATTCTACCACCGAACCACCAATGCTAATGAACTTTTCTTACCAAAATTTAGTCCCAATTTTTCGATCTACTTAAAAAATTAAGAGTTATTTGGATTCACTTTTAGATATCAAGTCGTTAGTTTCGAATTAAAAACATTATTTTATTTTCAACTCTAGCATGGAATGAAAAGTATTTGGAATTTGATATTTTTACTTTAGTCAAATCGTAAAAAAATTTTGCCGCGAATCGAACCCGGGGCTGCCCGCGTGGCAGGAGAGTTTTTCCTTTGAACCACCGATACTGACGAAATTATCTCGGCAACACTTAGTAAGCTACTTAATATGAGTCACGTGACTTCAAATATATGCACAGTTTTTGCTTATTATATAGATCCCAAAAAAAATTTGGCTGCAAAACGTGTTGGATCAAATGAAGAGGTGATAGCGGAGGTAAATGGATATTTTGAAGATCCAGTTATTGGAAAAAAAAAACGTTGAAAAAAGTGTATGCAACTAAAGGAAGACTACTTTGAGAAATAAATGCATTTTTAAAATAAAAAGTACTTTCCACCTCGCCCTCGTATATCACTTTAATTAGTGGTAGAAGGGGTGAAGCAATTTGGCCCGTTTTCGGCGTGCAAGAAATTTTTACGTTCTAGCTCAAAAACATTTTGAGCTCAAAAACATTTTGAGCTAGATGGTTGAAATTTCTTACATACCATTTTTGACGAAAGGGAAAGATTGAGAGTTTGTTAACGGGCCAAATCGCTCCACCCCTTCTATTTACTAAAATTATTTATTTTTCAATCATTTTTCAAATCTGATCGGAAAGAAGTGCTTATAAAACTTTCGTAATTTATCATCCCAGCAAGCGCGGCGCTACCGAATGTGCGAATATAGCGATACAAAATTGATAAGTGTAGGATGAGGTTCCCAGCAAGCGCGATATCTGGTAGCTATCACATAAGGTTATCTGATAGCGATATTACTTATGTAGTTGCAGAAGTCGTTGGGAAAACACTACCAGATAAATTACCCTTGTTGATACTCATGTATCTACTCGATCGTTTAACTAACAATTTCGTTGTTGAAGTGTTCATTTTTTTTTCCAAATTTGGAGTCATAATATTCATAGTTTCGAAGGTGCGCAACTGCTGGATGAAAAGATACGCAAGAGAGATGAGCAATCAAACTTCTGTATCGAAAGTTTCGACTAATTTTTACGCGAATCCAATCTGTTCTACTATTTTTTTTTTTTCATTAGTGTTACCGATCTTGATATTAGATAGTAGGTATATTAGTATTGCGAAAAAAATCGACGGAATTCTCCGTGCGAAGCTAAACATTGCTCAGAAATCTATTTCGAATCATTTGCGTGCGTTTGGATGTGTCAAAAAAACTCGATAAGTGAGTGGCACATAGAGTGCGAAAAAAGTACTCGATCAAATTTGCACATGCAATTGGTTGCTGAAACGGTTCCAAAACTGGATACTTCTAGAACGAGTTGATAATTGGCGATGAGAAATGGATCACGTACGGCATTATCCAGCGAAAACGGTCATGAAAGAAGCAATCGGAAGCACCAGAAACAATTGCAAAGCCAGGATTAATGAATAGGAAGGCGATGGTATGTTACTGGTGGCACTACAAGGACATCATCTACTTTCAGCTGCTCCATTCAGGATAAACCATTGATTCCGATCTCTACTGTCAGGAATTCATAAGATTGAGCGAAGCAATCAAGAAAAGCGACCAGAACTGATCAAATCCTGAGGTGTCATCTTCCAGCAGAACAATGCGAGGCCAGACACATCTTTGGTATTCCGGTGAAAACTGGTGGAGCTTGGTTGGACAGTTTTAATTCATCCCTGACTTTGCACCTTCAGACTACCATGACCATTTATTCCGGTTTCCTCAAAACTCCCTGCAGGGGAAAAAATTAAATTCAAAAAATGAATGCGAAAACCCATTGTCGGCGTTTTTTGGCCAGAAACCACCAAAGTTCTACGAGAATGGAATCATGGCTTCACCAGAAAAATGGTGAAAGGTCAACCATAAGAATGTACAATGTTTGGATTAATTATGTTTATTTCAAGCTATGAAAAAGTACAGTTGAATTAACTCGAAAAATACGAAGAGTTTTTAATTTATCTATTAGATACTTTACCAATATAATAAATTGCGCTCGTGCAAAAACCGAAAAGTTCGTATAGGTAGTTGTACACAGCGGATTGATTGATCTTTATTTAGTCTCTAAGCCGACCTAATCTTACAAATACTTTCATGCCACATTATTTTTAATTTCGGTTGTGCAGTCTATAGTCACTCCATGCAAGAAGGAGACACTGTACAGAGTCTGGCAGAAGTGTCACAATCGACAACTACGAATTCACCTTCCCCAGTTCACCATTCGTGGAGTGGTGAGTTTGGTGGTTTTCTTTTGCCAATTTCATCCAGCCTAAGATAAATTCTTCCTTCCAACATTTTTGCATGTGACTTTTTAGTTAAGTATTAAAAAATGAGCACAGATCTTGGTGTTAAGAACGTGCCAAACAAAAAGTCGACACTTTTTTTTTAATTTCGCTCCAAATATCGGGCTTCAGATTGTCCCATGGAGTAACTATAGTGCAGTCTACCTAATTTTATAACAATCCACACAAATTCTGATCCAACTACACAATCCTTTTCTCCAAAATAAAAAAAATATACCATATATTCACAACGACAGATGTCTAACACATTGTGCTAAATTACTGACCTATAAATACCTCGGATCATAAACATGATTGAATCCTAACATATGCTGATAACCCCGATTTCGTCCAGTTCCGACAGGCTTAATCGATGGGTTTACAGGCTATAACCAACCAGGAAGTCCTTATCCTATGACTCTTTGGATAGTAGAGTAGAATTTCTGTGTAATGTAATACGAAATCATAGAAAATTTCCGGTCTTTAAGTGCGAACTATACATTTTCGTGGACGGAATCGACTGAAAGGAAGGAAGTTTATGAAGCCAGACGGGGGCCCAAGATATGAGTATAAGATAATAAATCATTTTCATAAAAATTGATTGCTGAACGAAACAAAAACTGACCTAGATGAAGGTTGTTTGGGGGTTTTTATCCTTTTTTTTATAAATCGATATTGAGGGAGTTGTTTGATTTGTATCAATAAATTGTTATTTCATTCTCAATCACACGAACTGTTGAGACGTCTGTTTGTTAGCTTCGACGATAACTCGATTAAATTTCAACAGAGAAGAGTGAAAGTGATGGCGAAAGATCTGTGACATCGCCAGACAATTCGGAATTGTTGTTGGTAATGATCGCCAAGCAGAAGCAAAAATTATGAGCATTGAACCAAAACAGCATTGACCAAAAAATCTTTGTGACAAACAGCTGGAAACATAAGAATGGCTTTCAACGCAATAGCCCTAACCCTCAAATGCGTTCTTATTGTTTTTGATACTTTTAGTTATTACCATGCCCGAATAATCTGTTAAAAAAAATACATACAGCGGATAGTTTGTAGCATTCATACTTTTCACGAAAACCGATTTTTTGTAAAATTGTGAAATTGTGTCATATTGTATGGGCGGGGGTAGAAGAAGTGAAGTTAATCGTCAAATTTTTTGCGATCTTACTAATAATTTTAAGTAAATATTTAGTGTACAATTTCAGCTCGATAAATTTACGTACTGAGTAAATTGATCTATAGTATTTTATGAAAAAGTTCAGTTTGTATGGGAGGTGGTGGAATCAAATAATTTTTAAAAGGTAGATTGAAATCATCATAAAAAAACATAACAGAACTACGATTGCGACACTCTAGATGAAAGAGAAATTTTTTGTTTTAAGAAATTTTGTATGGGGAGTGGTAGAAGGGGTGAAAGCATTGAAAACTAATTTTTCTCACATCATGCTAGAGTAGCTATAAAAATGTTTTATACAAAATTCAAGCTCAAAAAATTTATTAGGTATTGAGAAAATTAGTTTATTTGATGTATTAAAATCGTTCAGTTTGTATGGGAGGTGATAAAAGGAGTAGGGGACATCAGTAATTTTTTTAAAAACAAATATATATTTTAAAATTCAGATTAGTAAGAAGAAAATCGAAATTTGGAAAAGTTGTTAAATTGTGTCATATTGTATGGGAGGGGTATAAGGAGTGCAGCTGCTAAACGTCTACTTTTTTTCGGCCTTACATTTCTAAATAAATATTTAGTTCACAATTTTAACTCGATAAATTTTATACGTACTGAGTAATTGGTTTATAGTATTTCAAGAAACTGTGCACTTTGTATGGGAGGTGGCGGAAGTAGTAAAGGGGATTCGAACCATTTCTATATCGTAGATTGGAATCATCATAAAAATAGTATTCCAAATTTCAAATCTATAACTTTCATACTTTTCAAGAAAACCCGTTTATTATGAAATTTTGAAATTAAATCATTTTCTATGGGAGGGGTAGAAGGGGTGGAACAAATTGGCCCGTTCACGAACTTGGCCCTACTTTTTTGTCAAAAACGACGTGCACAAAATTCGAACTTTACAGCTCAACGCGTTCTCGAGCTAGACAGATACAGACGGACGGACATTCGGTTTGGAGATTTTTGAGTGATAAGCGACTATTTTCTGTTCGTACACATCAAAAGGATACTCCAAGGAAAGAGATTTGCGTCAAATGCTGAAGTCGTAGCCGAGAAAATGCTTATTTTGAGGTTCAAGCCAAAAAAAAGCACCGAAATGCTAGAGTGGCACTGGAATGATTATACTACTCTATGTTGATGAATAACGTCGAATTTTGCAAAAAAAAAAAAAAAAAATCGTAGTTAGCTTAGGGACCAATGTGGTAGTACCAAGGAGGATATATAAAACGGAGTACCTGATAGGCTATCTCATGTGGGAATGCTTTTTGATTCGGAAATTTTCGAAAATTGTGTCCTAGCTTAACTTGGCTTCAAACTTTTACAAAAAAAATACAATAATTTGTATTCTTTATTGGTTGCTAATATTCAGTCAGATATAAAGTAATTTTCAGTACAATGGAGTTTGCTGTTTCATTTCAGAAATTTTTATTTTTTCAATTTTTATTAGTTTTGGTTTGTGTTTATGCTAAGCACTTTAGCAACGGACAATTTAACGCGGGACAGAGATAGTTACTTTGGGTTTAAGTATGTCAAACAAGGATAGCGAAACAATTTTTTCGAAAATTTGACAACTGTTTCGAACAATTTATCGTGGGAAAGAGTTAGTTGCAATATTTTTAAGTGTGGCAGACTAAGATAGCGAAACGATATTTTTCGAAAAATTTCGAGCATTTCGGTAGTAAGGGAGGGAAATACATTCATTCCCATTTTGCTTACAAGGCAAAGCATGCCCATAGTCACTCCTTATTATATATCCTCCTTGGGTAGTACTGTGCTTTCATTTGCGATAAAATTTATGTCCAATTTCATACAAAGTATACGAAAATTTATCGCGATATTGTCTCAGAGGTGAAATTTATCTCGTGAAATGTAAGTTCCAGTAGATGGCGATAACGCAAGTCTCCAATTGTTTATCGCGATAGAGAATGGTGTAGGCCATTACTTAGCGCAATAAATACTGCGCCCGTTGAAAAGTTCAAAGTGAAAGAAGCTGTTGTGAAAATTTTCAAGAATAAAAAAGTGAAGCAGCACCCGTCAGGCAAAGGCAAACCCTTCACTTAAGAGAATAAGAATTTACTCCAGGATTATTTTAAAAAGGAAAGTGTATTTTCGAATAAAGGAAGTGCTCTACAGCTCCAACAGAAACGCTGTTAGCCGTGCTTCGAGGCTTGTAAACGCCGAAGCAAAGAATAAGTGTTCACCTTCATAAATTGATTTTTTTTTTATAGCACAAGAGTTTCGGAAGGCATGGAAAAGTGTGTGTGATAGCCAGAGACATAGCAACAGAAAAAAACGCCGGAAAATCGGGCAGTGCATGTGATCTGGAAGATGACGCAGCATGTGACGAAGCGAAGGAGTCATTTGCTGAATCGGAATTCGTAGAAGAAATGGCTTTCTTAGAACCGCCATCATCAAAACGATCATAAGATAAAAGTTTCACGCACAAACTGACAGATATCTCCATGTAGGCTCCATATCGCGCGAAAAAATTAACCGAATTTTTAGACAAGATAAATTTTATCGCAAGCGAAAGCTTAGTACTAGATTCTAAAACGGATCTTACGATTAAATATGTCAGACTTACCAGAAAGTGAATTTCCATTTGTTTAAAGTTAAGTTAGAAGAATATTTACGCCGACAAAGTCTAGCAAACATAAATCTTCTTCTTCAATGGCACTACAGTCCAAATCGGGCCTTGGCCTCCTGACCTTGAGGTTCCTTAGGATAGGCAAATAGAATTGGCTGCACAGACACAAGTTCGGGCGCACATAGATCATAACCTGGTCCGTTGTAATGCCACAGGATCTCAAAAGAGACTCATACTCGGTGAACCAACCGGAGCTTTCTTCGACGCGTTGAAGGCTCTTGGCTTCCGCATTTGCCAGATTACCGAAACTACCGAAGCGTCTCCTTTTTCTAGAGAGAGCAGGGCAAGTACATAACAGATAAAGAATCGTTTCTTCCTCTTCCTCATCTCCTACAAAAATCATTAAACAGAAGGCCAAGCCTCTGAGCATGTCTCCCTATCAGGCAGTGTCCTGCAACGACTCTTACTACGGAGTTAATCATTTGCCTGCTTAACGAAATCAGTCTACCAGAGCGTTTTATGGTATTACATGTAACACCGTTTGCCCATCTGTTGTTGGCTTTGCCAATTGCATCCAACTTAAGTTGCAGCTTGCAAGTTTTGAGAAACATACTCAGCTTCTCTTTTTCAGATTGAATCTGCAGGGTGGTTCCGTCTCGCTGGGCGAGTTCGTCGGTCCTGCAGTTCCCAGCATAAGCGAATGTTGAATTGTTCAGCCATCTCCCTCAGAGACGTGCGACAATCAAGAACAGTCTTGGATGTAGACATGACAGATTCCAGGGATTTAATAGCGGCCTGGCTATCAGTGAACATGCCAATATCCTTAGTAGATATTACGTTACACTTAAGCCAGGCCAATGATTCTTTTATCGTCATCACTTCTGCTTCAATGATCCGGAAGACGGAAAGATATGCTTAAGTTAAACATTGCGGAGAAACCACCTTCTCACACTCCACTTTTGGAGCCATCAGTATAAAAGGATGTGGACTCTCCCTCCCGCATTTCATATGCTTCCCACTCTTGACTCGAGGGGATGACGGTAAGGAAATCATTATTAAAATCAAAACTTGGTAGAGTGTAGTATGTATTTTCGAATAAATTTTCGAAATCTTTCAGAATTAAGGAGTGACCAGCTTGAATGTAGATCCACTAGCGAGTTTCTCTAAGATGGGCGGCTGCACTTGCAACTATCTGTTCACCAATAATATCGAGAGGTAGCAGATAAAACAGCACTTCTAATGCTACGGAGGGGGCCGCACAAGCTTCCATCTACGATTTGTTCATTTTCGAAAATTGAGGTGACCGAAGTTTTCCCAGGTAGTGTGCTAGAATTATAATTCGATTTGAACTCACGACCCTCGCATTGTAGGACAACACGGTACCCACTAGGCTACACCTATAAATCTGGCAAAGTTTAATTCGATATTTCCAATAATTAAAAACAAGAACGCACACAGAAAAATTAAACTAACAATATATAAGACAATTATAGGGCCTATACTATACAGCGACACGTCGACATTAAATCAGGTATCCGATTACTTAACACTTTGAAAGAAAGGTCCTCATAAGAATCCTCTGGCCTCTGAGGGAAGGCTCGATCTAGAGAATACGATGCAATAAAGAATCGTATGCCTTCTTCGAGCCAACCCTCATAAAATTCAAGAAGTTACAATGGGCTTGTCACATGGAGCGGATGGGTGACAGAAGAATTACCAAACTCAAGTTAACGAACCGGTCGGAAAACCACGGAAGCGCTGAGAGGCAAAGTATTCAGGAGGCCAAGGCCGGATTCGGGCTGTGGCGCCATCGTAAGTAAGTAAATCTGGCAAATGTAATATTAGCTAATTTAAATCTGATAAACATGAATGGGAAACAAAAAAAATTCAAGATAGCTTATAGCTATAATATATATAAGGGGATAAACAGATAACATTGTCAGGCTACCATAAATTCATGAAAGATTAGTCTGTCAAAAGTCTGTCAAAAATAAGTCTGGCAAATTTAAATATACAAATTTTAGGTCTGGAAAAAATAAAACAAATACAAGAAATTATTATTTAAATTAAAGCTCGAAGAGCAACAAAACTAACTAACCAGACCCTTTATTTTTCAATGCGCATTTTATTTTTTCTCTCTACTCATTATAAAAATTATTTCTCCATAAAATTCGTATACCACTCTTTATCTTAAATTGAAAAAAAAAATCTATTTGAACGGCGCATTTCGTACGCTGCTTATCTTCTTTAATAGAGTAAATATATACAAATCCCCAACATTGGATAAAAAAAAATTTGTATAAAACAAAAAAGAAATATTATAAACTTGATATACCCATAGAATTTATATGAAATTGCGACTTCATTTTCTCCAGATAAAAAAAAAAACAAGAATACCAGTCATAATTAATGAATGACTGCAACAGAGTCAAAGTATGATAGCAGTTGGTCAAAGCCTCGAGACGTTTAAATACTTAATTGATAACTTGAGAACCCGAGCATATTAATTTCTAGATTAAAATGTTGCTTCTTTAACACGCTTGAATGCTATTTTAATTGAAGCCGCTCCTTTTTTTCGATTCTGTTTTAGTTCAGCCTGAAATTCTTGTTCAAAGCCACAACACACGACAATAAAAATTACGAGAAAGAAATAAAATGAAGAAGAAAAAAATGCAATCTTAAAAGATATGAAGAAAAACATGGTAAATACTTCTCAAAGACTGGTGTTGCAACAAATTGCTTTAAATGTTGCAATAGAAGTAGGCATTATTATGGACATGTAAGATTTGTTTGCGAATTGCACGATGCATAAGCAAAGGTAAAAGTGTTGAGAGCGAGAAAAAAATGTGTTTTTTTTATCACCATCCATTTAACCAATTTGTAACTATAAATCACGATTTTACATAACAAACGTAACACAAAAGGTATGTAATTTTTTTTTCTATAATGCTTACCCTAACTGATGATTTTCTTTACACGCTAGATTGACTTAATCCACACAAAAGGCGGCAGAATATTATGGAAATGAACAGCGACGACGGAAAAATTTATAACATTCGATTTTTTAGGTTTTTTTTTTTTTTTTTTTAAATAATATGAAATTTAATATTGAAGTTTAATATTCGCTTGACCAAATAAAGAGTGTCATATTCTATACGTAAATACACAGTGTCCGATGTGATATGACAGGATCGAGAAGACAGGACGAGAGAAAAAAAAAATGTTTTTTCCAAAACACACTCAGTTTTTAAATTAAATAACGAAAAAAAACTGTATCTTATCGCAAAATAGTTTTTACTGATAAACAGGCGCCACAGGTTAATTTTACAATAATTTATCACATTACATTAATCGAATGGGAATCCTGAAAACACACCACCAATATAATTTATAAGCGCGCACCCATGCACTTTGTTCGTGCAATTCACACTCAATTTTCACTAAATTTAATCACATTTATTAGCGCGATATATGTGCAAAATATACCATCGAGACGTACGAAGGAGCTTAAGAAAAACACTCTGTCGCGGATAAGACACAGCCCAAGAAAGTCCACACCCTTGAATGTTCAAATATATTTTTTTAATATATATAAAGTGGAATAGCGACGACCGGCTCTTTGTTCACCACGTACGACGACTGCGCAGGCACATTAGCTTGTGTCAAAGACGTTTCAGACCCATGGGTACTAAGGCCATACACTCCACTCTACTATCAAACCGAACAGAGCAGTACATGCTGCTCTACACATGAGCGTATAAAAATTATACGTCGTTGTAATATAAAGAAAAACCGACGACGACGGCGACGACCCAAGACAGGGAGGCCGCTAATCTTTCAAGATTTGTTATTGGGAAAAAAAAGAGCGTCAGACTAGCCGGCTTAATGCGAACAACAAGAAGAACCAAAACTGAAACGAATCGTAAGTGTGGGTTCCGGAATAAATGGGCGAAATGAGAAAAGGAAGTGCAATTTACAATTTACTTGAGGCTTACAAGACCGGACTAACTACTTAGCCGTTGTCGTTCACATAATTCTTAAGGAATTTCTTTCAGTCTTTTAAAATCTTATCGTGGAATGCATTTTAGGAGAAAGACAACAACTACAACAATATCGTCCCTAATCGGGTTGCATACGTAATTCCGGGATAAGATACACGTCAACAACATTATATAAGTTACCCGCAATATTATCGGGCTGGTCGAATGCATTATCGATTCCTTATCCTCGTCTCGAAAACTATTTGTTTACCTACAGCAATGATACATTACTGGAATTCCAATAAATCGGTAGAATTTATAAATATAAAAAAAAAATCCACTTTTACTTGTTTCTGTTCCCTCATATTTTCAGCAATGAAACAAGCAGTCATCATTTATTCCAGACGTTATCAATAATAATAATGACAAAAAAGCATGAAGAATGCAACAGTTAATTATTCGGAATTTTCTCAGATGACAAGATATTTCTTTTTTTTAATTTTTTCTTTATTCCAAGGTCTTGATTTAATATTAATTTGGAAGTACATGAACGCGAATAACAATAATCCAGACATGTTTCATACATGAGACAATATTTATATGAGTAGTGTTCAAAGTTGGAGGAAGATCATTACTCACGATTTCGATATTAACGCAAGGAAGCTTTAATTTAATTATAATGGATCTAATGAGATTATTGTGCCCTTTCTTTTGTGAAAATGTGCGGGTTGGTTGATTGCACATCCGAACAATATTAATATAATTGATAGGAATTCCTTGAATTAATTACATAGCTACTGTATATCTGGCGTTTTGATTCAATGCTTTTGAAGCTGAAAATCAAGGCCTGTTTTATTTTTATAAGTTTTTTTCCTATAATTTATAATTCATTGGGTCTGAATTCAATGTGAGTCCTGGAGGAGAGATACTTAAAGTATTGAGCTCAAAACCTTGATAACTTTTGATCGTTTAAGCATAATTTAAACATCCTCTGTTCAAAACTTTTCATTAGAATTGGGTGGTGGTAGAAGTTGTTTCGTGAATTCAAATCTGGGATACCCTCATCTGCGAAAATGAAAATGCGTACATGGAGGCTTGTGTGAAGGGCTAACAACACCCCTTTCCACAATAATAAATAACTCGTTAAGGAACCTGAAGGTCAGGAGGCCAAGGCCCGATTTGGGCTGTAGTGCCATAAAAGTTTGCGGGTTATAATTATTTCGCGATACTAGCGATCCCTCGTGACTTAGCACGCGTAAAAATCCCAATAACAAGCAATTTTACTTTATTATTCTAATAATAAAGTATTGTGAAAAAAAAAAATTTGCTACACTGAAATTACTTTTTTCGCGTTTCAGTGGCTAATTATTGCAAGGGGGAGGGTCAGGGGGGTGCAAAGAAACACACTTAAAAGTGAATATCTCAACTATCTCTTAAGCTATGTAATTGAAACTTAAAACATATATTAAGCCATACTATTATAGAAAAATACAAAAAAAATATAACATGTTTAAATAATAGTAGTGGGGGAAAATGGGGAGCATTTCAAAAATGGTGCACTTTTCAAAATTACAAATCCTTATATGTATCTCAAAAAAGAGTAAAGATATCAAATCGAAAACTTGTCAGATTGTAGAACTACATAGTCTTTAATTCTGGTAAAAATTTTAAGTTGAGAGGTGTAAGGGAAGGGAGGTGATAAGCAAAAATGTCGAAAATTTTGAGTGATTTTTTCAGGGCTCTGGTGAAAGATACAAAGTTTAAATTTTGCATGTGGATACATCCATTTGATTTACATAGAAAAATAATAATAACTTGATCCATGATTGTTATAAACCGATCACCTCCGGTCTAACGTGCACAAGATGTTTCATGTGCGTTAAAAAAAAACACATAAACTGAAAATTTTTGAGTGAAATTTTAAGGTAGAAACTTGAAAATTTGCGAAATGCAAAAATCCCTAAATATACGAAATATTAACTAGTCGAAAACCTTTAAAACTTCTACCCCATACAAAATTATTTTTTCGACCATTTTCAAGAAATCAATTACCACCTACAGTGCCGGAAAAAAGTTTGGAAAAATGGTCTCTCAACCCACAATCATAGCTCTGAAACAGAATTCCTGGTACTTACACCTATGAAACTTTGCATAGAATAGCTGTATCCCATGTCTTTTTAATCTTTAAAGGGATATTTAATTATGGCAACTCTAAAAAAAATAGTGACAACAGTTTCGAATATGTCTGGTAATACTTGCGAAAAAAAGTATGGAAACAAAACGGTTTTTGTTGTCAAAAAGTTAATTAGAACCGTTTACTTTGAAATTGAATGTCATTAGTAGTTATTTGTTGTCCGACTGAATTAAATTTAACTCCAATTAAAGTTTTTTTTATGAAACATAATTAAAAATGCCGAAGTGTAAGTTGTACTCAATGGATTTGAAGGAGAAAATCGTTTCTATGTACAATAACGGAACAAAACAAATTCAAATTTCACAAAAACTTGAATAACAAGAGGAACAATTTCGAAAATTATTAAAAACTTTCATCAGCGAGGGACAGTCGGGTGTGCTCCAAAGTCAGGGAGGCCTAGAAAAACAACAGCAACCACCGATCGCATAGTTCAAAGGATGTCTAAACAAAAACCAGGACAAACGGCCACTGAGATCAACGCCGAGTTAAAGAACAGAGGTATTTTAGATGTGACAGATCGGACAATTAGAAATAGATTGATGGAAAGTGGCCTTTTTGGAAGATCTCCACTGAAGAAGCCACTCTTATCAAAAGCCAATATTGCAAGAAGACTAACATTTGCAAAAGAACACATTCTTTGGACTCCCAGCAAATGGAATACAGTTCTGTGAAGTGATGAATGTAAATTTCAACTATTTAGAAGCGATGGAAAACATTACGTTAGAAGACCACGGGGTGAAAGGTACAATGCAAGGTATCAATTACCAACAGTTAAATATGGCGGAGGATCGGTAATGGTTTGGGCATGTTTTTCACGTTCTGGAGTTGGCCCAATTTTTCGGATAGATGGGATAATGGATCGGTATCGGTATTTGGAAATACTGCAAAACAATATGCTTCCATATGCTGAAGAAGAAATGCCGTTACGTTGGATTTTCCAACAAGATAACGATCCAGAGCATTCTTCGCGTTTAGTTAAGGATTGGTTCCAACAGGAAAAAGTGAGTGTTATGGAATGGCCTTCACAATCCCCAGATCTGAATCCAATCGAACACTTATGGGAACATGTAAAGCGTAAAGTTCGACACACAAAAATTTCTAATAGGAATGCACTGTACGATGAAATCATTAGAGAATGGCAAAATATCCCGGTTTCATTTTGCGAAAAGTTGGTGGACTCAATGGAGAGGAGATGCAAGGCTGTACTAAAAGCGAAAGGGAGAAGCACTAAATACTAAGAAAAACATGTTATTTCCTTTAAATAAACTCGAATTATATGAAAAAGATATGTGGTTCCATACTTTTTTCCACGAATAATACCAGATAAAATCGAAACTGTCGTCACAATTTTTTTTAGCGTTGTTATAAACAAATTTCGCTTTGAAGATTTATAAGAAATGCGACACTGCAATTCTATGCAAAGTTTCATAGGTGTGTGCACAAGGAATTTTGTTTCAGAGCTATGATTGTGGGTTGAGAGACCATGTTTCCAAACTTTTTTCCGGCACTGTAACTATTTAAAGCTATCAATTTGAAATTTTGCATAAAAACTTACAAAAATATTTGAAATGAAATTATGTTAAAAGTTTTGAAATCGCGCTTGCCCTTCTACCCACTCCCATACAAAACTATGATTTCGACCAATTTCATTAAATCAACTAATAACCAACAAACTAAAAGCTACGAACTTGAAATTGTGTACAAGCACCGTACAAGAGAAACGAAATAAAACTGCATATCAAATTTTACGATTTCCCTACCTCCTCTACCCCCTCCTATACAAATGTTCGGTTTCGTGAATGTAAAATACACCGGATTTTATAAAAATCCTATGCAACTTCATCTATGAAACACATTCTATACAGAGAATATTGGACGTGATTCAAGCAATCAATTAAAAAGCTATTAACATCCACCCACCCTTACTATCACCCCTCCCCTCATAAAAACCCAAACTTGCAGACACGAATGAAATATTTTTAAATTGACAACAGCCCTGCCCAAAAACTCCTTTTCACTTAGTCTTCCCTAACCACTCTAACCTGCATATTGACTTTCCACTCATCCACAACTTGTCCCAAGAATAATAAAGTTTCGCCCGACTTGTTGGCAGTTTATTTGAGAATGTGGTGGTTATAGGGTGTTTTTATTAGGGGCTGAGCACTTTCAATTAAATGTTTTTAATATCCATGATGCGCTTTAGGGCGGGTGGAATCACTTGTCCAGATGCCTTCAAAAATGATGATGGTCAGAACGTCACAGTCAACGGTGAGCGGTAAAGAAACATGATTACTAACTTATTCATACCTCAATTCGCAGGCATTAATGTCGCAGACATGGGGTTTCAACAAGACGGCGCCACATGCCACACAGCGCGCGATACAATTAATTTACTGAAAGAAACATTTGATGATCAATTAATCTCACGAAATGGACTTGTTAACTGGCCACCTCGTTCGTGCGATTTGGCGCCATTACATTTTTCTCTAGGGGTATGAAAAGTCCCATGTCTACGCCGATAAACCAGAAACTATTGAGCACATAGAAGCCAACATTCGATGTGTTATTGCTGAAATACAGCCTTAGTTGTAGCTTGTGTTAATTCTAAAAAAAACTAAATAAAATAACATTAAGCTCATAAACATAACAGGACTACGATTGTGAGTAAAATTCAATCACAATACGGAATCGAAATTTTGTATGGGAATTGGTAGAAGGGATTACAGCATTGAACTAATTTAATTCACATCATGCTAGCAATAAAAATATTTTGTACAAAATTTAAGCTTCAAAAAAGGAAAAGGTACTGAGAAATTGTATTGGATTTAGTGAAATTATGCAGTTTGCGTGGCAGGTGGTAGAAGGAGTTGGAGTTTCTTCATGATTTTTTGAGAAACAACTATAATACAATTGATATACATATATTTCAATTGCAGATCAGTAACATTCATAGTTTTCAAGAAAATCGATTTTTTCAAAAGTTATGAAAAGTTATGAAAAAGAGGGGGTAGAAGGTGGAATGCTAATCGGTTCATTTTGCCCGATATCAATTGCAGATCAGTAACATTCATACTTTTCAAGAAAATCGAATTTTTCAAAAGTTGTGAAATTGTGTCAAATCGTATGAGAAGTGGTAGAAGTAGGAAGGATAATCGGTTTATTTTTTCCCAATATTAAGGAGAACACTTCCAAGAGTATTTTCAGTGCGAATTGAGTAACACGTTTCTCAGGAACTAATTGAATTTGGCAGGCATAAATTTTACTCGAAACTGAGCAAATAGAGTAAATGGCAATTAAAAACAATTTATATGGAATTTTCTATAAAGCTTCACAGTTTAATAATTTTCTCATGCAAGCAAAAACCTTGTAAAAAAATCATTATCAAAATTTTGCCACCTTTCCAACAAAAAAAAATTCATGGATAGGTTGTGCAGTTTTTCAGAAAAGTACACCTAAATAATAAAAACACTACTTTTCATGATAAGCGAAAAAACAAATAAGAGCTTTTTTTTTACTTTATGCAGTTTCAGCATGTTTTCACAGTGCATTTCGAATTGAAAGAAAAAATTTTCGGGTTCTACACTGTTACGTTTTATTATTCGTGACGTTTCGATCTCTGCTGAGACCTTTATCAAACTCTGTTTGATCAACTCAAACTCTGTTTGATAAAGGTCTCATCAGAGATCGAAACGTCACGAATAATAAAGCATAATAGTGTAGAATCTGGAAATCTTTTCTTTTTTATTTTATTTTATTGTAAAAACCGATTGTTTTTCTTGTGATATGTAATCTTGCAAAACCTTCCAATTTGTTGTTTGTTCTGTGAAATGTTTTCAATTTTATTTCCCGTATTTAAATATTTTATTTAGTATGGATAGGTTATAAAAAAAATATTTTTAAAAAAAGAAAAGTTTTCTTCGGGAGAAGACTACATTAAGTTCGGTCTAAGTTGATCACAGATTTTAGGTAAGTTCCAGGAACTTCCCAGCAAACTGAATAAAGTTCTTCTGCAAAAATGATTGCAAAATAAAACAGAATTTGAAGAGTTTGAAAATGAAAATAATAATAACTGATTTAGTGTGTGTCGAAGATTTAGGTGAAAAACCGAATGCAGATGCAGAATGTTAAGTGTATGGCGGTGAAATTTACCTGAACGTCATGGCTGGAACTGGCTTAGCGTCTACAATACAGATAAATTGCCAAAGCTGTGACGAGCTCGCGATAGCAAAAAATTCAACCAAGCTTTTGTTGAGAGGAAATGATGGTTAAGTTTCTGTCTATTTTTAACTAACTAACTATATACTACTATATTTTTTTTGTATGTAGGTACTAAGCTGCTCGTAAAAAAACAGTTTTGAGAAAACATTTATTTTTGTAAGAAAAAAATTTGGAATCAATAAATGTCAGGCTTACGTATAGCACGCGGTCAATAGGCAAAGGTTTAGCCCCTACAAAACTGTTGATGGGAATGCTGAACCTACGACCTCCTCCTTCCAAACACTATCTGTACCAAAAAGTAAGTAACCACAGTTTACAAAGATACTTTATTTTCTTACCAAGTGTTAAATTTTGCTGCTGAATATGTTGACAACGAATCTATGAGGGCAGCCGTTTAAAGATATGTGGAAGAAAACGGTTGATGTAGAGATTTTCCAGTTTCACTAGACGGATCTTGGCAAAACGAGATTTTGCAGAAAAACACAGAATATGCACTGTGGACAAGATTTCCGAAGTAAGTTTTTGTTGAGTACTTTGGCATTTGGCGTATACGACGCTGCTGCTAACTACAACGATGGGAATATTTTAAGATGCCGGGTGCTGAAATATCTCGGAATTCAGCCTAATTATGACAGTATTGGAATTCGGAAGGCAGACAAATCTTTGTTGGAAGCTTCCAAATCTAAGAAACTAGAGTGAATGAAGGTCACAAGAAAATTAGATGAAAAGCTTCTGAAGGATGAAGGCGATCAACCATCTTACGGGGCAGGACAATACCAATTTTATTGTACATGCTAGTATAATATAATAATATAAAATTATTTATAAAAAAAAAATGGTTTGCCGGAGTAGTGGTTCTGGTTGTGGAGGATGGTCATTAGGACAGTGGACCGGCACGGCCGGGGTTTGAGCCGAGCGCCAAGCAACAAGCGCTGCGTCAATATGCATGAATCCAACAAGTTTACATCATTATTGTAAACACTTCTTCTCATCCGAGAGGGATGCGGTTTGCGGCAATCGATTTAGAATCCAGTCTACAACATTATTAATCGGAAATCTTTTTTTTTCAATTTTTTAGGAAATGCTCCCCTTAATAATAATGCTAAGGGGATTTCGTACAAAATTTGAGCTCGATAAATGTTATTATGTTTTTATTATATTTTGTGAAAAAGCGCAATTTGTTTGGGAGGTGGTGAAAGGAGTAGAGGGATGTGATTGGTATACCAAAAGATCACGTTTTTGATAGAAGTAATATTCTAAATTTCAAACTGTTAGCTTGTATTGCGCTATGATTGTTTAGCTTATTCACAAACTTACATTTTAATTTTTTGCTAAAAATGACATGGAAAAAAATTTAGAACAAACCATAACAACATACTCTCAGATTTCATCTTCAGGAATCCTCCTTTACGAGACACCTCAATCTACAAAATTGAAAATTCATAGATAGAGGGTTGTGCGAAGGGCTAACAACTTTTTCTCAATGGCAAATAAAATGTTAAGGAGACTGAAGGTCAGGAGGCCTGATTTGGGTTTGTAGTAGTAGAATCCTCGTTTACAAATGCCTTAGTATTACAATGGGGATAATATTGTTACAAGTCGGCCGCAGTCGTTCATCGAGTATTCGCAGCTATCTACTATCCTGCACACCAACATCATCGACCATCCACGATATCAATCGCTTGTAACATCGAATTGTTCGCGCGTAGAAGGCCGAAAAGGAAATGATTCAAAGAAACTTCACAGAAGGCTGAATGGCAAATAGGAACAGCGT
This sequence comes from Chorisops tibialis, assembly GCA_963669355.1. Taxonomy (NCBI): domain Eukaryota; kingdom Metazoa; phylum Arthropoda; class Insecta; order Diptera; family Stratiomyidae; genus Chorisops; species Chorisops tibialis. Next base: position 315,941,210 of record OY770262.1, read on the forward strand.
AGAAGGTCGAAAAACGGCCGTTCAGAACGAAATAAAAATAAAATAAAAATAGCGAAAGCTTGTGATAAGAATTGTGTTATGTGATCGACAGAGCACGATTAGTGCAAGGGTCGAGGCATCATATTGTGAGTCAATCGGAGTTCAGAATGCGATTAAGTCATGTGATCGACAGCGTGAAGATTAAGACGATATTAGTGAACAAGAAAAGTGATTACAAAAAGGTGTTAAGTAAATTTTGTGATTATTTTTAATGAAAAGCGAAATAGTTTTATTGTTACTTCAAATCTAGCGAACCCTAGCGCACTTGAATATCGAGGATAGAATCTATGAAAGCTACATAATTAGGTTGGTTCATAATAGTTTCATAATAGCTCTGTTTGGTTTGACAAAGAGACTTTAAAAATCTTATGATTTAAAAAAAAATGCTTCATTTATTTCATTTCCGTTTTTCTTTTCACATTTCCCCAAGATTCTTTTACAAAAAAAAAAAAAAAGTTGCAACAAAAAATTAAAACTTGCTATGCAGTTACTTCGCGAAAAAATTAATTTTTAACTTTTGAACCATATAAATATTAAGAATGTTGTTTTTCATGATTTGATCGAATTTAAATAAGTTTTTCGAAGAATCGAAAAAAACCTAATTAATCAAATTCCATAGTTTTTTAATAAAAAACGCAACCGAAATTTTACTAAAACACCCATTTTTACGAGTCGAAAAATTGTAAATTTGTAATAATTTTGTACTTACTTATATTTTATTATAAAACTCTTCACGTATAATCTAAAAAGGAAAAAGAAAATAATCCATTAATAAAAATTTAAATTTATTTCACTTTTTAGGAAAAAAAAATAATAAAATTCAAAATCATTTCAATCGTAATTCATTTGAATGCAACTTTTATACTTTATGGAAGAGAATCAGTCAGAAAACAAAAATAAAAGAAAATTGCTACGAATTTATAATTAGAAATCCCATTCAAGAGCAAGAAATTCACGTCAACTTTTCGCAAACACGTTTAACAAGTTTACAATCGATTAATGACCCATAATCATTTATCGACTGGATTGAGTCATGTTTCGTGATGATTAACAATCAGAAATTACCATAAGGCAAATAACCGTGAGAGTTAGATTAATGCGATTTTATTTTTTGTGGTTTTGATCAAAAATGATAGGGACACGACGATAAGATGGTTTATAAAATGTGTCGTGATTTATTTTCTTACGATTATTTTGGAAAAAAATTACGACTAGAATTTCGACATTAAAAGATGAATGAAAAAATTACTTTTGTAGGTTTCATAACCCTTCAACTGTTTAATAATTGTTTTCAAAAACTTTTTCTGCCTGCTTAACTTTTGTTTTTATTTATCTTTATGAATGGTACACTCGACGATATGGAAAAAATTGTTGTTTCGTCATGACAGAGTAAACTCGACATAAACAGTTAAAGGATTAATATATTTATATTTATTTAATGAATAGCCACGAATAAAAGACTGAAAAAAACGTGGTTCTTTGGCTGATCAGAAAGATATGATGAAGATGGGACAAGAAAAATAAGTTAATCAGTAGAAGCTCATCATCAATAACGAATTTTTAGATATATTTTCGAAATTTATTTTAAATTAAATTTGTTTCTCTCATCCTTCTACCATCTACTATACAAATTTCGCAATTACACAACGTCCGATAAGGTAAGTTCCTTGATAGCCAAATGGCAAAACCACCCAAAATAATGCCACTCCTCCTATGTATTGTTACTTGTCAGCCCTAGTCGCTTGCCGTATATTTGCGTCTTCAGTTATTCTCAACCAACAATTACGAAGTAGTGAAACAACACCTGCGCTCACTTTCCTCGAATGAAAGCAACAACAAATACACGCGGGCACGAATTCCGTACATAAACATTCCCACACTATGTCGCTCAACAAATGTTCGATGTCTTCAACTAACAATAATACTGCAGTGACGCACTTACTCTTTTCTTCGAACGGAAATAAAAACAACTACACGAGAACGCGAGTTCGGATCATGAACATTTTCAAACTATGTCGTTCATCATACGTTCGAAGTCTTCGACCTACAACAATTCTGCAGTAATCGACGGGCAGAGTTCAGCAAGCAACATTAAGTCCAGGTATCAACAGACGGGAGTAAGTCCTGGGATCGACAGGCGGGAGTAAACTCTGGGATCGACAGGCGAGAGTAAGTCCTGTGATCGAGGCAGAATTCAGTAAACGAGTACGTCGTGGGATCGACGGTGGAGATTAGTAAGCGAGTACATCGTGGGATAGACGGTGGAAATCGGTAAGCGAATGTGTCGTGGGATCGACGGTGAAGATTGGTAAGCGAATACGTCGTAGCATCGACGGTGGAGATTGAGGAAGCGAGTAAATCCTGTAATCGACAGGCGGAATTTAGTTAGCGAATACGTCGTGTGATCGACAGTGGAGATTAATAAGCGAGTACATCGTGAGATAGACGGTGGAGATTGGTAAGCGAATGCGTCGTGGGATCGGTGGTGGAGACTGGTAAGCGAATACGTTGTAGGATCGACGGTGGAGATTGAGGAAGCGAGTAATCCTGTAATCGACAGGCCAAATTCAGTTAGCGAATACGTCGTGTGTTCGACAGTGGAGATCAGCAGTCAAGTCGGAAATTAAATATGGTGAGCGAAAAGTGTTAAAGCGATCAACTAAAACGAAAATAAAATTTTGCAGCAATTTTTAAATGAAAAGCGACTTTTTTATTACTTGAAATTCAGTGACCCATTGCGCACTTCAGTAATCACTTCACACACTTCATTTTTTTCCAGTTCTATTGGCTGAAGCTGCCTTTTATTGATCGATTATTGAACGAGAACTGCTGCTCTAAACCACAAGTTTAAAGCTATGTAACCATAGAACGCTTTTATTATAATCATGGCGCCACCAAGGATTTAAACCAAACACCAAATTCCCTTTTTCATAGAAATTTTATGACTAGTAGACGACTACGCTATAGATAAGATCAAGGAGAGATCAATATAAACTTTTAACCACAAGCATGCAGGAGCGAGAATATGTTTTTTTTGCTAAAAATTGAATAAAATAACGACTATGATGAAAGAAACGCGCAAAAGCAAACGACAAAACCCCTACTGGAAAAAAAAGGATCGTGTGATAAAAACAAGATCACCTACGCGAGAAAAAAATGTTATATACGAATAAAAATATGCGTTAAAATGCAGTAAGAAAACCGGCATTTTGAAGCAGCAGCAGATGGCGAAATATATCCCAAGCTTTAAAAAAAATGAGATAAAATAAGCGAACAGAAATTATTTCATGATTCGCATAAGAAAGAAGCGATTTAAGAGTAATGTACGATCCAAGGCTGTAATAACTTGACATCGCGTATATGACAACACATATCCCACCCCCCCCCTCACCACCGCCAACGATTATACTTCCAGTTATCGCTTATGATTTCAATCAATTTCTTCTCAATCAATGAGTTTGAGTGCGCGCCCATCCATGTGTAATTATTTATGAAAATTTTATGCAAAATATATATGACAATAAAATAGCACATGTGTTCGCAGCAAATGTGCCGGGCTGGGATATGTAATATGAAAATTTTCCTAGTACAATTTTGTACCCATCATCTTTCGTCTTAAGGAAGAATTGCACCAACATGAAAACTGATGGATTCAGTTTCGATTGGATACTTGCAACTGACAAAAGTTCGAGGACGGACACGATACCAGCAACCCAGTCAACCAGCTTTAATTCTTTCGAGTATCATCCATAACAAGTTCTTCAGTTCTTGGAGATTGTTATAAAGCGAATTGAACGTATTTCGCCGCTATATTACACGCGCTATGGTATAGTGGTGGTAATAGTGGTGAACGATGGTGACTTCTTATTATATTTTCTTCGATCGGTCGTTTTTTTTCATAAAAGACGAATCGAATAGAATGGAAGAAGAATACTTGAGAGTCTTTTATAGGATAGGACAACACGATACGGAGTCCGGCCAACCGAGCGATACTTAGCATAAACAAGATAGTTAGTATCACTTTATACCTATAGAAGCCAGATTTCCTCTTCAACTCTCTTTTATAGCACAAGTAGTTTCATTAGATTCGAGCACCCTGTTGCATATAAAACTGGTTTTCAGCCATGTATAAAGGAACAAAACTGATTGCGGATCATCAATTTTAGTTGCTGTTGCTTAAACATATAACCATACTACATATACAATATAGATAGATATTTCTTTCCTTTTTTTATAATGTTATTTTTAGATATATATGCGCCCGTATGGAAAAAGTAAGCACAGCATACACAACATCATGTTCTAGCACATTTGTGTAATTATATTTGACTTGCGCGCAACTTGACTATGCTAAAACCGTTGATGATGATGGTAGTACTGATGATGGTGGTGGTTCAATCATGCATATAGAGAAATCGTTTTTGAAATTACAATTTTATCAGATACATTTTTTTTATTTTTTTTAATTCACACACCTGGACTTGATAGTCGTAAATTTGGCGATAAATTTACGTATAAGTACGTTTTGTTATCTTAATCATGGGTAGCGTGAATAAACAAATGGTATCGGGGAGAAAAAAAACAGGGCTAGTTAATTTCTGATCCTCTTTTAAATTCTATTCTAAATAAGTATTATTTTATGGTTTATGCGTTCGTACATTTAAAAAGCGGTCGAATAAACAAAATTCGCAATAATTATCTGGTTTAATAATTAAGACAAGAAAAACACTGATCAGAAGTAAATATTGTTTTCTTACAATTTGTAAATATTATTTTACAATTATAAGAATAAACACCAATTAAAAGAGATTGATTTTTTTCCTCGGTAATTTAAAATAGAATTGGCTAAAAGTTAATTAAAATAAAAAGTATACAGTGAGAAGGAAATGTATTGAAATGCACAAGGGATCGCTGGATTTCAAGTTAAAAAATAAAAAAATAAATAAAGGAAGTCGTTCCTAATTTAAAATCACCACACGATTTTGTTAATCGCTTTCAATTCTTAACACTTTTTGTTCACTATATCGCTTTCCCAACATCGACCTCAAATCTCCACTCCTTCCATCGACTTCTCTACTCGACGAACTGATCTCCACCGAACCATATCACAAACGCTCGCCCTTTTTATATCGCTTTTGTTGGCCCTTCATACCGAATCAATTTCCTTGCCGAATCCCCCCTCCCCACCAACGACGAGTAATCCATTGTGTCGACATCAGAATTTATGTGGTCGCATATTTGTTTTTGGTTGAAGACCTTGAACATTCACTGAGTAGCATAGTGTTCGCACTCGTTCACTTATTTCGAGAATCGAAAACAGTGAAAGATTGCGAACATACGATAAGCGACTTGAGCTTATATGTAACAGTATGTACATATACAGCAGAATTAACTCTGAAATTTTTAGAAGCTCTCTACTAACCTAGTTCAAATAATTGAAAAACATTAGTGGTGTGTTGAGAAGTTTTGTACGTATTCTTGGATTTGGTTTCGTTCCAATTATTATTAATTTAAATCAACAAAGTGTTTTAGCAGAAATAGGCGCTAGAAGCAAAGAACTGCCAGATTAAATAAAGCTTCTCATCGATCACCAAAGTAACAGGCAAATCTTTTAGTTAAATTGCGCAGCTTGTGCTGAAAAGTCGTGCTACAGCCCAAAAAGGATTGCAATATACACTTTGACGAAAAATACGAAGAATTTTTTCACGCAGCTGACGTCTCCAAATTAATATGAAACATTGAGAAAAACCGGAATCCAGTGTTGTGCGAACAGCACAACACATTACTAACTTTCGCAGAACTCTAATGGGTTGCATATTATAGTGCCAAGAAAGAAACCGTGCATTTGTAATGCCAACCTCCTAAAACGCCTTAACTTTTGTGAAATATTCCTAAACTTCAACACCAAAGTACAGGAACAATGTTATATTTAGTGACGAAATTCGAGATATTTGAAATAAACGTTAAGATCTGGGGGACAGAATATTGTGAACTACTATCACGAAACGTCGTTTCCATCGTAAAACACGACGGAGGCTCATATCAGTTGCAGTCTTCTAAATTTCCAAATTTTGGCCGACAATCCTTTTCCAGTGCCTCTTTCGGACCCAACCCGATCCGCCTCCCCCTCTTCCCAACAAACCAATCTGAATATCGAGCTTCAGTCTTCCATCCGCACTCGCAGTGGAAACACCTCCAAGCGCATTCCTCGACTCCATTCACCCAGCACTCTCGAAAACCCAGGCAATGGAACTCGCTCATCCAGTCCACCATCCACCCAAAAATTAACCTCCATTCTCAAGGATCTCAGAGACATGAACCCATACGTGCTGCAAACTATGGACGGCGCACAGTTGACCGGACTCTTTCCCTTCCCGCATTTCCAGGCCAATCCAGCCATGAAACAAAAAACATAATCTCAGGGCAGGAAATCCTTTTTTCTTGCTTTTCCGTGTCGATCGCAAGACTTCACTACCAGAACAACAAAGTAAAATCAATTTTATGGCCCTGGAACCATTATTTCACCAGCTGCGAAATTTCTACCTAGGCATTCGCATAGCAAAATTTCAGGATAAGTTTCGTGGCCCTACATTACATTACATTATCGCTTAATTCTCTGGTGACCTGTGTGTGAAGATTAATTAGCGGTGAAACAGGTATAAGAACCTCAACAGTGACTCCATTCAAAAACCAATTTTATTACACTGGAACTATTATGCCATCAACGGCCAAATTTCCTATCTCATATATGTAGGCAACCAAAAGGATACCATTCGTTATTTCAATAATATGGGAAATCCACCCAGGCAAGGCTTTCTCGTTGATTAAAGCAATAGAATCGAGAACCTTGTAAGGGCAAGTTGCAGACCAGAAAAATGATCAAACTCCTGCCATACAAGTCTCCCCGCAATGGCATATAATTGCTGAGACACGTCTTTCTGCTGCTGTCCCTTCGTTCGCACTCATCCAATCTGAGAACGCCTCAAGCCAGAAACCTCAGATCCTGCACACGCCACCCCCGTCCAAAAAGCAAGGTCAAGCTCATGAATAGGCCAAACCAGAAAACAAATAAAATAGAAAACAAAAAGGCGTGCATCACTCCGCCTCCCCCACACTAACCCGTCACCAATACACACTACACCGAGGATCAATTCCAATGTCCACTCATCGTAAACTACGAAACGATAGAGATACGACCGAAATTCAACACGAAACAAAAACACCACCGATCCGGAGACAAAAAAGGCACAACCGAAAGTGAAAAAAGGAAAACAAAAAAACACGCCCGCACCCGACGCCGGCTCAAACGGCACTCTAAAAAAAAAAAAATAATTTCAAACTAGGTGTGGAAAAATTGGGTCTCGAAAATTCACACAGCGCAAATTGTGAAGGAGTTGCTTCTCTACAATACCCCAAAACAGTTGCACTCACCTCCCCAGTCACCAAACCTTAGTCCCATAGAACATCTTTTGGAGACAGAAGGATCCTAAAGCGTACTACAGAAAACAATCTTTACGGAGTGTACTATAACTAAAAATTTGAATGCTGTCATGCCAAGAAGGATGCACGCAATAATAAAACCACGAAGAGGCCCAATGAAGTATTGAATTTTTGTTTCTATGGGGTGTATCAAAAAGAGGTGTAGAATTTGTTTTCGAGACCCAATCAAAGAACGTACGGCGCTGCTGGTGGGTCCGCCGGCTGCAGTTCTTGAGACAATTGAACCTTGAACGCATGCAGAGCCAAATCTTTCTTCAATATTCACTGCAGTGTGAACGTGGAGAGGTCGAGTTCGTGAGCACGGTGATGAATGGAGGTGTTTGGAACGTTCTCAACACTGTCCTTCACTGTGGCGATATTTTCGGTAGTGTCGATGTCACATCATGCACTGAGCCAGTCTCTTGGAATTTTTTTGAGTAGGTTGCGCACACTTGTCTCAGAGGGCAATTTGTTCGAATTTTGCGCATCGTAGATGCGATTGAACGCGAATTTTCGTAATAAAATTCAACGACTGTGTAACATTCCATGGTAAATTTCTCGCGTTTATAGATGACAAGCGAAGCGACCAGTTGTCAAATAATAGGCCTTTCCAACCCTACACGTTTTATGTAAAAATATTTACTCTTTTCCTTTGATTTGTATTGTTGTTTAGCATACAATATAACGACATTGGCTAAACTTTTCACGCTCACTGTATATGGAATTAAATAACAAAAAAATGATATAAATTAAAATGCGTACGAAATCGCCAATTATTCATTTAATCCGGATAAAACGCAAAAGATAAAACATAACAAAAAAAAAATGATTCAACAATTAATCTTTGGTGATTCATTTTTACGAGCAATACATGGTAATTAAATTCTTAATGATTCATCAACCAATTTGTTCTTCATTAACGAATTATTTTTAGCAATTCAATAAAATCAATAGGTAGAATCGTTAGAAGTAATTCATTACCGTCTGATTTCTAATTTATTATCCGTAATTAGCAATTTTTTGCATTCAATAACGATAAGTTTTCAGTCTTGGCATCAACGGTCATTTTGTTTCCCATTTTTTGTAGGTTGAAGATCGTTGCTTTATTTATTTTTTTTTTTTTTAATGGTCGATAATTATTATTTGTGAGGTTCGCTCTTCACCATAAAATATTGAATTCTCTAAGCTTTCAAAAAATACAGTCAGTGCTAAAAGTTATTAAACACCAGAAAATTCAATTTTCTTTCAATGAAAAATGCAACTTATACGTCAAAAAGATTTAGTATGTATTTATTGATATCTGAATTCGAATGACGAAAATTAGAGTCTTTTAAGTTCGACAATGCCTGGAGTATAGCCTAGTCTGTAGCGTGTTGGTCTAAAATGCAAGGTCGTGAGTTCAAATCCCGATCGACGTATAATCCCAGCACGTTGCCTTGGCCACTTCAATCAACGAAATTGAAAAATTTGTAGACATATGATTATGCGAAGGGTTAGCAACCGTTCTACAATAAATAATGAAAAAAATTTAAGGAACCTAGAGGTCAGTAGGCAAAGCGCGTCTTGGGTTGTAGTGCCGTTGTAGATTAGATGTATTATGTGATTGACCCGAGCACATTTTTTGTCAAATTACTATTCATAGAAAGTAATAAGATAAGTTTTCTGAAACTGTATTAGAGGTGGCAGAAGGAGCGAAAATTTTTTACAATTTTAAAACTACACGTTAATCAAAGTTTTAATCGCCAAGCTCAGTACCAATGTTCAAACCGATAGCTCTCATAAAAGGTATTTCATAAATTTCGAAAATCTGCGTAACTTGTATGGGAGGTGGTAGAAGGAACGTGATAAAAAAATGTAAAAATAACTCGATTTCAAGGCGTTAACAGTAGAAAACCCCCTTTTATTCAAAATTGTAATCGAAAACAAATAACGCAATAACTTTTTTTTTACATTTACCAAAATCAATATTACTGGCGCTTGAAATAGCTTCTACGCAATAAACTTATTTACAACCACACTCGGACACTAGTTATTATCGCCTGACATATACTGCATGCAAATTACGAAATTAAGTCAGTTTTATTATGTTCTATGCATAATTTCTGAAATCTTCTTTGACCAAACAAAAGGCGGTGAATTTCAGATTTCAAAAGATTTCCTTTTTTTTTAAAATGAACACTTCATCCTTCAAACGAGCATTTTTAATTTTTTTTTTTTTTTAAATATATTTTAACAATTATAATTTTTTTCTGTAACCTTCCCAATTAATTGGAATCTACACCATTTATACGCTTGTATAAGGCAACATACCAAAAACCTTGTTATTTCCAATCACTTTTAACAGTCTTTCCTGAATCGGATATCTTCGAAGCAATATGACACCTAGAAGGAGAATTGTGCAAGTAGTCTATAATATTCCACCCTTTCCTTTATAATATTCAAAGATGTTGCCTGGGTACATAGAGCTCTTGTTGTTGTTGGTTTGGTTGGTTGGCTGGTTAGTCGGTAGGTAAAGGTACACCTAAAGAGCGAGATCAATGTGGTGTCGAGTGCTATGTGCAATGTTGATAATATCTATAGATGTAGACAGTACTTGGCGGTTTTGTTGTACAATCTGTCGTGTTTCGTATAATTTCGATTCTCTTTTTTCCATCACTTTCAAGTCTTCGTACCAACTGATATTTAAAAAAAAAAAAACGATTCTTAATTGAGTCACGTACTTATGAATCGATATAGCTTGGAGGTCTTACAGATATAATGTTAAAGTACATGGGGGCAAGTATGATTTTTTTGATGCAACCAACAACAGCCACGAACAAACTTGACTAGACCGGAAGTAGTTAACTCTGTGACTCACTCAGAAGGAGAGGGGCTTGAAGTCCATTTCTCTTCTTCTTCTTTTTTTAATAAAATATCATACTACCTGTCTAAATCCCCCTCCACTAAAGTTTCGATAATCATTGCAAAATTTATCGATTTCTTATTGAATTACATAACACTTGAGTAATTCTTGTCCTAATCAGTTTGCGTTTTTATTCTAGGTTAGTAACAGCAGTTTATAATACAGCACGTACAGGTTGATATGATGTATAGTGTGCGGTAGTGTCGAAATAATTAATTAGGTAAGACCAGTGCAGCATGAGACATGGTGTTAGCTTAGTCGCTAATGTCACTGAAACATGAACAAACTTTGACTTTTCACTACCCAATTTGTCCTTATCCTATCGCATTTTAATGCTACCGACCTCTATAATAAATAAATTAATTATTCTCATAGAATCATCATCAAAATGGGGTTGCATATTATCATACTTTTGCATGCTGTAATCAATTTGTACACGAACATGATATTAAGGGCGGCTGCAGCAGCAGGAAAATATCCCCTAAAAATCGATAATCCAGGAGATTTTATATGAGGGCGGTAGCAATTGCTCATCGTATTTTTTTTTATATCCAAGGATAACACATTCATGCATGACTCATTGGAATTTAATTTTAGTAATTGAAAGACGAAGAGCTTCCGTACTTTTCCATATCACTTGTTTATCTTTTTGCTTTTGAAAATATTTTTAATGTCTGCACTTGAAGATAGAAGAGCTAAAAAGACAGTCGACTTATTATTGTATGTACACATCGTTCTAAAGTGATAAGAGAAGCGTTTCCGGAACTGAATTTTATTATAATTACATTTTCTTTTTTAATTTTTATTATTTAGAGCTCATGACTCGGAATCTATTTATAAGTCCAGATTGAGGGCGATCCTCGACGGAATAATATTGGAGTGTTGAAAAAGAATAACAGTGAGTTGATTAAAATAGCAGCTTTAACTTGAAAGGATATGTCAGCATAGTTTGTTTTTGAAGCTTCTCAGATTTAAAAGTTTAATGGTCGATGAAGGAAATTATCAAGCTAAAAGAAAAATCTGTATCTAGGATCGAACCCGGCTTTCAGAGGATTTAGCTACCATATTAGTAATTTCGAGAAGATTTGAAAAGGAAAGGTACACGCTTTCCTTTTATGAATCCATGTTGCTTTGCAGAAATAAGATTTTCGAAAATAAAGTAATGAACTAATCGCTCAAATATTTTACCCAAGCCGTTCAATGCTGAGATAGACCGATGATTTTTAGCATTACTTTTGCATTTTTTTTTTAAATTGGGATCACGATAGCTAGCTTTTATGGGATAGTAACCTTCCTTAATAGATTAATGGAGAAGAAAGTTCACCATAAAGGGATTTGGTAAACGTTGAGAATACTATCCGGACCACCATTGGGGTTTGGATCAAGTAGAATAATGCAATTTGCGACATCAACAGAAGAACTAAGGATAAATGCCAAAGGTTTACAACAAAGAAATCGTAGGTTAGGTCCTTCTCAGTGGAAGAAAAACAGAACCGAAGTATGATGCGAAAAGATCGCATGTACCTTGGGGTTCCAAAGGGTGATGTTATCATAACGCGCGACAGAGGGAAGTGAAGACTTTTTTCAATTCATCTTAATACAGGCCCAAAAGTGCTCAGACACATTACGAGCTAAGCACGACTCGATGAAGCTAAGATGTCGGTCCAATAATTTTTAATAGAGGTCTTGGCAAGCAATCTATATGACCAATAGTTTAGAAAGTCAGAAAAATGTTTGATCTTTTGTACTTGCGGCAAAGGATCGTTTTCGTACGCAGTAGCAGAATTGTCCGTTTGAAGAACCAGTCAGTATATAACCATGGACAAAATGTGGGACTATTACTACACACCTGAGACGACAACTGACTAATAGGAGAGAATCGGCTCAAAAGCGGGCGAAGACAGTTCCATGAACGTGTGACAACTTTCATTGGGTACCTTCAGAAAGAAAAAACAATCAACGACGAGTACTATGCGAACTTATAGTACCGTTTGAGTGATGAAATCAAGAAAAAATGGCGGCATTTGGCGAAAAACAAAGTTTGGTTTCATCACGACAATGCACCAGTTTACACATACGTTATTGCGATGACCAAAATCAATGCACAATAGTTCGAATTGCTTTCTATGCAACTTGAAAAATGGCTCGGTAGTAAAAGATTTGCCAACAGAGGTGGAATCTGCGATTGATGACGGAGCAATATAAACAGGATACCGAAGCAACTGAAAATCGGAGGAAAAAGTGTATCGTGCTTAAAGGAAACTAAGTACAGAAACACAGATACTTTTCGCAAATTTTTTTTTGTCTTCTTAGTATTTCTGGAACCAGCCTCGTAGTTAAGGCAATATTTAATGGCCGATGAAGGTGTCTATGGAAACGAAGCCATCGAAAGATGAAACTGATACATTGGAATTATCTGTATTTGAAAATACAAGGTCACGTAGTTTATCATCGGAAATAGGTATACTGTTGTGTTGTAGAATATAACAATGTTCGATAAAATACGAAGACTAACGTAGGTACAGGCACTGTGGATTTCTCAGACAACGAGATGAATGTCATGTTAAGGTCACTACAGATAATGTATGTGACGGAGACAAACAGACTTAACAACAAGGGACCCGATTGCGGATACCAACCATAGCTACTCCACCATCCTCCTTATCAGATCTTACCAAATCACGATTACATCTAAAAGGAATATAATTATCTGGAACTGGTTACGAATCACTGAAGGAAATATTTAACCACGTTTTCGAAACCCAAAAAAGGGCTGGCTCATCTACACATACTGAAGACAAGAAAATATGCAGGTTGGTCTACAGACCACGCATATTTTGATAAAAAAAAAATATTGACAGAAGAATTAAATTTACAATTTGATTTAGAAGCTCTATTGGTTGTATACTTGCCGATGCTAGAGGAGGCGGAGTGGATATTGTTTAACGTGAATGCTCAGGTCGAAATGTTCTTCCATTACGGATTTAATTCACGGTTGTTTTAAGCAACAGGATTGCTTTCGAGGCGACAATCATTATCGCCTCTGGATCGGTAGCAGTTTATACGTGTTTGCAATTCGACATTTATACTGCTAAATGCGAGACCTATCTAATATATCTATCTGGGGATCAAGATGCCTGGTTGCAAACGCAACTCCACGCCAAAACGAGGAACAAGCTCCAAACTTCGCAGCCCGCGATGTAAATGTTTCCCGAAGGGAGCTCATCCATGGATGTGCCAAATCATCCAAGCCATGTCGCATCAGTTCGTCGCTCCACTCCTCTACGTCCGACGCCAGACGTTGCATGACACAACAATTTTTGCTTGAGATTTCGATCCCTTTGATTCACTACTTTGATATCTGTATCTCGAGCTATAGTGCATTTCGATCCTCTCGGTTACCACTTTCTTCCACTTATCTACCATGCACTGCCAATACTACAAGTACTACCAGCTCGCGCATTAAGCCTTCACTTTCAATGAACACTTGTTTTTCGGACCATACTCACAACTTTTGCATCGGGTTTCGTTACCTTGGGTCACTACTTTGCATCTGTCAGTACATGCAGCGTATTTCATTCTCCTCAGCACTACTCTCCTCAAATTTCGGAACTGGAGTACCCACTTTACTCTGTCGGTACACACAGTGGATTTCGATTTCCCAGCCACTGCTTCTTCCACGTATCTGCCATATTTCCTACATTTAGCCTATCACATCATCGTTACATCTATTCCCGATTTCGATCTCTCTAGTGTCTCGTTCTCCACCTCAGGTCTCTATATTACTTTTGGTCTTGCAACTAACACGGGTGGTACATGCTGTGCTTTTGCTTCACCAGACATCTTATTTCCTTCAGTTTGACGATTTGCTCACCTCATTCTTCATAGTTCTCCAGTTTATCATGTTGCTCTGTAAAACTAAATGTCTATTTTACCACAGAGCTGATGCGACATGCTTTGAGGTCCTTGACACATCCCCCGTAGTACCTGACTGACCGCACGTCAGGTGAGCATTCTACCACTAACCCACCGACGTCGATAAACTTATCTCGCCAATATGAACCCATCTAATTAATGTTGACAGTTATTTTTAATATGGGGTTTAGGGTGTAATATCTGTGGATCTGAAATTTTGTATACTACTTTCATGTTTCAAAGAATTTAATAAAAAAAACGCTCTGTAGGTGCTGTTAAGTTTGCATTATTGGTTTATGCATTTAAAGGTTTATTGTTGAAGGCTTAAGGCTTTTCTATTTTCGTCTTCGTTTTCTTTGGTGTTTATACTCTAGATGAAATCTGAGAGTATTATAAGTTTGCCACAAAGTTTGTAACGCCAAGAAATAAGGCTCGGAGAAAAAAATGAATGATACAGAAGTTCATAAATTCACTCAAAAATCTCAAAACCGGATGTCCGTCCGTCCGTCTGTCTGTCTGTCTGTCCGTCCGTGTCCTCTCTAGCTTGAGAACGGCTTGAGCTAGAAAGTTCAAATTTTGTATACGTCGTTTTTAACAAAAAAGTAAGGTCAAGTTCGTGAACGAGCCAAATCGCTCCACCCCTTCTACCCCTCCCATACAAAATGACACAATTTCGCAATCTGACAATAAATGGATTTGCTCGAAAAGTACAAATGACATTGATTTGAAATTTGGAACATAATAGTTTTATGATGATTCCAATCTACTCTATAAAAATAATTTGTGTCTTCCCCTCCTTCCACCACCTCCCTTACAAACTGCACTTTTTCATGAAATGCTCTAAACCAATTTACTCAGTGCGTATAATAGTTATTGAGCTGAAATTGTGCACGAAATATTTATTTAAAATTATTATCAAGACCAAAAAAAATGAGACGACTACCTGTACCCCTTCTACCCCCTCCCATACAAAATGACACAATTTCGTAATTTCATAATAAACAGATTTGCTCGAAAAATATAAATGCTATTGATCTGAAATTTGGAATATATTACTTAAATGATGATATAAATCTACTGTACAAAAGTTATTAAATTAATTGTAATTTAAAGTTTCGGAAGCGAATTGATTCAATTCTTAAATTTTAAATTAAAACATTGATACTTCTGCTTTCACGATGATTCAAATTACAAAGACTTGGTATCTAATATAAGAACGCGTAAAACTAGCCGAAAGTACAAATTGTGATAACATGAAAAGAACCTGCCTCACTGTATCGTGCCAAACTACAGGCCCGGCATACATGGCACACATATCACAGTCATCCGACACCGGTAAACAAAAACTAACGATATGCACTGGCCAGCTCGAGTAATAACTTACGATTTTCTTTCTTTTGTTGTATGTCATCACACAAATTTAAAGTGTAATATTTAACAGGAAACACTGAAGAAACATCAAACAACAACCTTCGCAAGGCATTACGACTAGAAATTATTTTTCAAGGTATGTTAAATCGAAAGTGCTTTCCAAAGGAAAATTCCCGTCATTTCGAATATACTTTTAAATATCATTGTTAACTTCTGATTCCCAAGATTTAATTTCGTCTAGAATGAAATGAAATTAACATGATAAACAGAAATAAAATAAAAATAAATAAACGAAAGATTTGCTAATTAATTAATTTCCATTAAATTCATTGCATACTGTGCATGTTTAAATTTCAACAAATCGTTTCTTTTTCTTTTTTCAAAAATAAGAATGAAATAATTAAAAAAAACAAACTAAGCAATAAATCGTACAAGAAATAAATTCATCAAAAATATTTACAAAATGCTTATTTCAAGGTCATAGCAAAGTGAGTTTGCAAATATAAATAGTAATTCATTGAAAAAAATAAACGATATACACTTATTACCGGTATGAGAAAAAGAATTGCAAAGATATCGCACAAAAATTTATGAAATTTATTAGAATACATAACAAACGTGTTTTTCATTCGAAATTTAATTAACGCTTAGTTTATTTCAGTTTTGATAAATTTTTGAAACTTTGAAATTAAATTGTTTATAAGCATGCAACAATTCTTTGTTTTAACTGAGCAACTTTATACAACAACACTAAAAACTGTAGCAATTTTACTTTATTATTCTAATAATAAAGTATTGTGATCGACACAGAAAAAAAAATTTGCTACCCTGACGTTTTGTTTTTTCGCGTTTCATGACTAAATTAGCCTAAAAATGCAAAAAAAAATCCGTCCGCCGTACATATGAACTCATATCTCCGAGACCGTTAAAGGTAGAATGTTCGTTTTTGGGTGGATTGTTGATTGGGTAAGTGAGCTCCAATTTCTAAATGTTGGGGAGTGTTAGGTGGAAGGGGGAGGCGGGGGATGGGAAAGAGTCAAAAACTACACTTGCTAATATCTCCACCAGAAATGCAGATAGGAAGCTGAAAATCAGCAGAGATATGGAGAGGGTTGTGGGACAAACTACAAAAATAATTTAATTTTTTATCCATTGGCGTCCGAAACGGGGGGAGGGGGCTAAAAACAAATTGTCGGCCGAATTGATTTTTCAAATGATTATATCTTCGAAATTACTAATCATAAAAAATTCATATTTGGGGACCATTAAGGCGGCATATAGCTTCACCAGAAGCTTATACAGGGGCTAATTACTGCAAGGGGGAGGGTCAGGGGGGTTCAAAGAAAAACACTTAAAAATGAATATCTCAACTATCTCTTAAGCTATGTATGTAATTGAAACTTAAAATATATATTAATCTATACTAGCGAAATACGAAAAATAATAACCTGTGCAAATAATAGTAGTGGGGGAAAAATGGGGAGCATTTTAAAAATGGCGCACTTTTCAAAATTACAAATCGTTATATCTCAAAATTGAGTACAGATATTAAATTGAAAATTTGTCAGATTGTAGAACTAAATAATTATTAATTTTGAGTTGGGAGGTGTACGGGGAGGAAGGTGGTAAGCAGAAATGTCCAAAATTTTGAGTAATTCTTTTAGGGCTCTGGTGAAAGATACAAAGTTTAAATTTTGCATTTGGATACATCTATTTGATATACATAGAAAAAAAATAATAATTTGTTCCACAATTGTTATAAACCGACCCCCTGGTCTAACGTGCACAATGTGTTTCATGTGCATTGAAAAAAAACACATAAACTGAAAATTTTTGAATGAAATTTTAAGGTAGGAACTTGAAAATTTGTAAAATGTATTTCAAAAAAGTCCTTAAATATATGAAATAGAAACAGGTCGTATACCTTTAAAACTTCTACTCCCTCCCATACAAAATTATTTTTTCGACCATTTTCAAGAAATCAATTATCACCTAACTATTAAAAGCTATCAATTTAAAATTTTGCATAAGAACTTCTAAAAATAGTTGAAACAAAATTGCCTCAGAAGTTTTGAAATCGCGCATGCCCTTCTACCACCTCCCATACAAAAGTATGATTTCGACCAATTTCATTAAGGGGTTATACTAGTCTGGCGTGCTGAAAAATGGATCTTTTCTTGGAAATTTTTTTCTCGGTTATTAATGAATGGATTGAAATGAAATTTTGAAGCATAATGAGACATATATTTAGGCATACACACAATTTTTTTTGTCAATTTTTTATACAAAATGGTGCCGTGAAACCATATTAGTTAAAACCATGTTTTTTCCGAGGCGGCAAACGGCGTAGTCGGTTTCAGCACTCCTATGGCACCTAGACCGAAATAATTTTTTTTTTCTTAAAATATATTACTTCTTCTTTGGAAGTACACGGGATAATTAATTTTTTTTTTTGAAAATTCGCAAATTGGCATCAATTTCAATTTTTTTTTTTTCGATTTTTGGGGCAAAAATCGACCGTAAATTGTTTATAACAAACGTAATTTTTTATCAATCAAAAAAACCCCGTGTACTTCCACAGATTATCTATCTGAGAAGCAACAGTTAAAATTTCAAGTAAATCAGATGAAAATTGGCTGAGTTCCAGGCAACGCCAGTTCGAAAAACCCAGTCTCGAGAAAAATACGTTTAAAGTTTTATAACGTATGCATGTGCGCTCTAAAGCACTTACAAAAACAGGCTAAAAAAATTATTTTCAGTCACTTTTCACCCAAAATTGCTTTAAGATATTATTCTTTGATAGTTTGTACATCACTTAAGCCAAAAAAAAAATTTTAGACAAAATTGTTTTTCCAGACTAGAGTAACCCCTTAAATCAACCAATAACAAACAAATTAAAAGCTACGAACTTGAAATTTCGTACCAGCACTTTACAAGAGAAATGAAATAAAATTGCATCACAAATTTTACGATTCCCTTACCCGCTCTACCCCCTCCCACACAAATGTTCGGTTTCGTGAACATAGAATATACCGAATTTTATGAAAATTCTATGCAGCTTCTTTTATGAAACACATTATATACAGAGAATATTGGTCATGATTCAAGCAATCAATTAAGAAGCTATTAACATCCACCTACCCTTACTATCACCCCTCCCGCTCCCCTCATAAGAACCCAAACTTGCAGAAACGAATGAAATATTGTTAAATTAATAACAGCCCTGCCCAAGAATTCTCTTTCACTTAGTCTCCCAATTCATTCCATTGACTTTCCATGCATCCGCAACTTGTCCCAAAAATAATAAAGTTTCGCCCGACTTGTTGGCAGTTTATTTCTTTTAATTTAAACAGCATTAAATTAGTGCAGAAATGACAAACCTAAAGTACTGTATCTTAAAGTCGATTCTTAGGTTTAAATTGTGAAACCGGGCAGTAGTCTACAAAGGAATCCAAATGAATGAACTAATTAAATAGTTAAAACTGAAATTTATAAATACCTTATTTAAACGGAATCATCATACAATGTAAAATATCAGCAAAACATTCATTTTATAGCATTTTAATCAGTGTTATTATTTCTAGATTTACCCCATGTTTTACTTGATAGATAAGAGCCGGACCAAAAAGTTCCCCCATGGGTACTATCACATATTTTTGTTTACAACAAAATGATGGCAAATATTTGAATTTTGAGAAAATAACAATCATTTTAATCTGGTATACAACTGTACTGTGTTAAATGCATTTAGATGAAATGGTTCTTTTATTTATTAATTTTTTTTTATTTTTTTTTTGGCATGGATACGTCTAATGGGACTCAACCAAAATTGTTGTGAGTCACGAAATTCGTTACCGTGAGTCTACCTCAACTCAGCCGTAGAAAAAGAAAATGTCAAAACGAGCCCTACTCGTATCCGTTAACATTTCGCCAATCACTTCGCTTACAAAAATACGTGAGTTTTACGTCTTAAATTTGCTAGCTTACAACCAACCCAAAGCTGAAAGGTTTATTTAAAGAACTTGACGAACATCGATATTATGAAATGCCGATAACTCTCGGCGGCTATCTAAATTTGAATTTACGCGGCCCTAATAGTGCCGAATTTGCCGAATTTATCGAATTTATGGACGACGGACTCGGATTGACACTTAGCGATCTCGCCGTTTCCACTTCACGCAATTCGACCTGTATCGACGCAATTTTCTCACGCCACATCGGCCATCGGAAAATACAGGCTTCCGTGGCTTAGTGGGCAGCCATTAATTCCAGTCTAGATAACGCTACTATGGGATATATAAACAAGATGTTGTAGGATTTGTTTCCAAGACCCAATCAGAGAACGTACGGCGCTGCTGGTGGTTCGCCGGCTGTAGTTCTTGCGTCAATTAAACCTTGTACGCATGCCAAATCGTTCGTCAATTTTCGCTGCAGTGTGACAAATGGATGTGGGTCGTTTTCATCACTGTCCTTCACTGCGACAATATTTTTGGTCGAATGTCTGGAGCGAAGCCGTTTCGGTGTATTCACATCTTGTACTGAGCCAGTCTCTTGGAATTTTTTGAGTAGGTTACGCGCACACATCTCAGAAGGCACATGATTACGATCAAAAATTGCTCGAATTTTGCGCATTGTAACTGCGATTGTACGCGAATTTTCGTAATAAAATTCAACGACTGTATAGCGTTCCTGGTAAATTTCTCAGATTTTTAGATGACAAATATCAACATTCGACAACTGTTAAGCGACCAGTTGTCAAATAATGGGCATTTCCAACCCTACACCTCTTGCTCAAACACCCTTTAGAATGGGTAGAAACAATGAACGTGAGCTGATTACTAGGTTACTTTCATAACGTTCTGATTTATTAATCGTGGCGTTTCGCTCTCTGCTAAGACCCTTATGAAACTGATCGATGGACCAGAGTTGACTTAAAAACAGTGATCTCTCCAATCTTTAAAATCGTATCAAAAAGACCCAGCAAACAATTTAACGAGCGCTCGTATATAACGATCTTAGCGTTCGTATATGTATAACGATCTTACGCTCGTATAAAACGATCTCGCACAACGTCGATTTTGTTATAGACAAGCAGTTTCCATTTCAACATGCGCATTAAAAAAGTCAAAAACTATTTCGTGTTTATATCTCAAAGTATTGCATACGCAAACGATGAAAAAATCGGAGTTTGCAGAGGTGTCCGCATGTGATTGGGGGTGTGTGTCCGTGAATTGTTCAAAAGTCATAAGCAACAGAAACATATTACGAAGAAATTGCGACCTTCTCTTGTTTAGCTGTAAAAGCCAAGTTCTTTAATAAATCGTTAATGTTTCATAAATAATATCGTTTATGAATCGTTAACGATATTCACTAATGAATTAAAATGAAAATCAGTACCGACACATTAAAGACTACTTGTTTCTTGTAAGCGTTTTATAACTCATTAATGAATCATTAAAAGTAATTCATTAACGAATTTCCACTTAATCCGCTTGATGAATCGTTAATAACTCGTTAACGACGATCAAATTGCTCGTTAATATAATTCATTAACGATTCTTTAACGAATTATTTTATTTGCTGGGGTGCAACAAAATTATGATATATTTATAAATAACATAAAAAATCACCAATAAAATCATGTTATCTTTAAAGTCTTATAAATAAGCAGAAGAGTCACACAAGATAAATTAAACCGATTTTTTCGGCGAAATTTCATTTTCATCGAATTCGCCAACCGTGAAACAAAAGGATACAAAACTTTCCAATTAACATAACTAAAGCTGCTCATAAATATTTGCCAAAAAGGTCTAAAATGACAGGATAAATGACCGCAGAAAAATTTATGCACAAAAACTAATTGTAAGATATAAAATAGAAAAAAGGGGTGAATACGCGCGTAGTAACATAACCAGATGCCTGCTGGGGCCAAGAAACTTATAAAAACATGTTGCAATTTTTTTTTTAATTTTTTTTATAAAACGGGCAATTCGTTCAATGTTAATAATGATTTCGAACTTGAACAGAATTTTTACTTTCTCTAGTCGAAATGGAAAAAAAAGAAACATCGATATCGATCAATAAAACTGGATCACAGTAAAAGGCATTTTTATGAATTGATCACCTGTGCACCATTCGTAACATTTTCATTAAAAGCAAACACTCAAAAAAAAAAAGAAATACATATGCGTACTTCCTTGATATACACGATATGAATTGCATTAATTTTTTTTTTATATTTAATACAAAAGAATTAGATTATCGCATCACATTCGTCACACCAGTCGGCGGCAAACAAAAATGAAAAGAAAACCGCGTTGTTCACTTTGCTAAAAGCAAAAAAAAAAACTAGATCATTGAATTTTTGTTAGATTAGAGACAAAACAAAATGTATGTATACATTTTGATTGTAAAGTGAAAACATTTTTTTTTTTCTCTTTCTCCTATCACATCAATTTTCAATTTGTGCCGGCTGAAAAGCGGGGGAAAAAAATTTAAAAAGAAAAAAAAAACGTAACAACGTACAGTAGTTTAACAAAATGACATATAACATATGGCGTGTTGAGTCACAGTCCAATATACCGCAGAATGACCCTACATTTTAAATATCTCATATGGCAAAGATAATTCTTGCAAGTCTATAGGGTCATAATATCTAAACATAATATCTCGCGGTCATTTTTGGAGTGTTAACTCTTGTTGGCTAATTTTCTTTTATTTTTTTTTCTTTGACCATTTCGATTCCTTTTGGTCGGCATTTTTATTTATTCTGTCAACAGAGAATTTGAAGCCTTAAGAAATGATGATGGGTTTTTTTTGTATTGTGTAGTATAAAGTTGTAATAAAACCACGAATACGATCTTGCATTTCAACAAAGTAACTAGATACCCTCCTAAAAGTATATACGAAAAAAAATGAGAGTGTTAATCAATTGTCTGCCAAGTTGTATAAAATGAAAGAAATAAATTCCGATTAAGGCCACACAAAAAAATGTTTAGTGATTTTTTTTTTGTTTGCCCAGAGTGAATAACAATGATATTTAATATGTATTCTATTGTTAGTAGTTTTAGTCTTTGTATCGGGGATAGTTGAAAAATATAATTCAGTTCATTGCTCCGTAAAGATAGCAATTTTTTTTTTTTTTTTTATTTTTTATAAAAAATTCCATGGTTTAAATCATTTCGATTTAAAAGATCGGAAATATTGAAAAGAGCGCTTGAATGCGAGTGTAGGCAATTGCGAATTTCAAAGAAACAATTCACATTTTTCTAATGGTAATAATTTGTTTAATCGGAAATTGTTTCAATTCAAAATTAGTGAAGTCACGCGTGACGTCATACGTGAGAAATCATTCGTTAATGCATGACAGGGACTTCGAGACGTAATGGCAGTATGATTGCTTCACAGTCTATGTCGTCGGTTCGATTCCCACTCCAAGCAGAAGGATTTTTTAAACATGAATTATTCAGTTCTCACTCACCTTTCCCTACCTTCCCATTCCCATTAATACTTCCCTCCATTACTGTATTTGTGCATTGCACATGTCATTCTGTAAATAAGGGACATTAAGCATTAATTTCATTTTTCCAAAAATACAAATGTTTTTTAACTACAAGACACCTAAAAATGTCCCTGAAAATTCATCTATATTTTGCCAATTTAGGAGAAGAAATATTTTTTTTTTCAAGAAAATTTTCAAGGGTACATTTAAATCGACATTGCCGTGACCTATGTGAAATATTTCAATTCCTTAGAAATTCAACTTTCAGTTCTGTCTCCTTTAAGATTAAAAATAAATGAGTAAGGACTTCGAAAGCTAGGGTGTAGCCTAGTGGGTAGCGTGTTAGTATTGTAATGTGAGGGTCGTGAGTTCAAATCCCGGTCGACGCAATATACAATTCCAACACATTGCCTGCTTGGATATACCTTGATCACCTCGATCTACGAAAATGAAAAATTCGTAGATAGATGGTTGTGCGAAGGGCTAAAAACCCTTCCACAATAAGTAATGAAAAATGTTAAGGAACCTGAATGTCAGGAGGCCAAGGTCCGATTTGGACTGTAGTGCCATTGTAGAAGTAGAAGAAGAAGGACTTTGAAGTCCGAGCAACCCTTGGTTAACACGGCACGATTGTCTCCTAGTGAAGCTCAAAGCAGTCGGCTTTAATAATAACCTTGTAAAATGGATCGAGAGTTTCTTCCATGAACGCACCATACAAGTCGTATTGGATGGCATTGCATCTTCTCCCTTTCCCATAGATTCCGGAGTTCCCCAAGGCTCTGTTGTATCACCCACACTCTTTCTTATTTTTATCAATGGCCTTCTGTCGTCAACGCTCAATCCGATACATTGCTTTGCAGATGACAGTACCCTGGATAACATCTATGAATTCGACTCGATTACTAACGCTAACGCGAACTATTTGGATCATTGAACTCTGACCTGAATCTAATCTTGGAATGGGGAAGGATAAATAGTAGTAGAGTTCAACACTTCAAAAACACAGGCCTGTCATCTTTCCCTTAAACGTGATGTCCCGGCGTCGGTTTCTAATGTTACCTTCGGTGGTGTCCTACTAAACTCCTCCAAATGCTTCTCACTCCTTGGCATCGAAATAAATAACCACCTTAATTGGAACCAGCACATACTTGACGTAGCACTTGACGCTTCCAAACGCCTAGGAGTTCTCCGAAGATGTAAAAAAATATTTTACTCCCAGTGACCTAGCAAATATCTTTAAGGCCTACATTAGACCACGTCTCGAGTACAATTCTCATTTATGGGCTAGGGCACCCAAAACGCAACTTGCGATGCTGGACCGTGTCCAGAGACAGGCGTTCCGACCAATTGGAGATGAAGCCAACACGGTTTCTATAGACTTCTTTGAGCATCGCAGAAATGTTGGTGTACTAAGCATTTACTACCGCTACTTTCATGGTAAATGCAGTGAGGAACTTGCTAAACTTATTCCTCCTCTGTACTGATTTCCTAGAAACACACGCCTATCGTCAAGCGCACACGAGTTAACTGTTAAGCTTCAAGCTCTGGAATGCATTGCCTAAAGATGTATTCCCATTGTCATACGACCTTCGACGTTTCAAACTCAACGTCCACCGGCATTTTAGGCTTTTCCCTCCTTTTGATCCCGACTAATCTTAACTCCGCAACTTCTTTTTTTCCCTTACCGACATGACTGTGTAATTTACATTAAAGGGTGACCCCCTAAGTTGTGTACAGCTACTTAAAAAAAAAAAACGAACGATTCCTTACACGTTTCACTTTCAGCCCACTGTCCTTGTTTCCTTTCAGAATGAATCAGCAAAGATTTCAAAGTCCGCGGTACTCTTGCACAACACGCTAGAATCATAAAAACAAAATTGTATCGAATAGGTTCATAATTTCAAATAAAATAAAAACCAATTGCGCTTATCTTGAATTACCCAACAGGTCGTTTACACTTTATTGTTGACACAATTCGAACTTCGAAAAAGAAAAACGTAAATTAAAATGCAAACACTGCAAACTAAATCAAAAATAAATTCAATTTTAATTAAAATTTTCTAATGGCAATTTATTTCGCATAATTTTTTCCAACATGAATCACACATTCCTACCTCGATTGAATGCTTATGCATAAGTTTTTCCAACTAATTTTTTTTATTTTTCTTATAATTGTTTATGAATATTTTACCAGCATAAATTTTCATCTAATTAAATTCTAGTAACAGCGAGATGAAGATATTAACTGAATTCATTGAAATTTAAAATCATAGTTATGGTATACACAGTTCGTTGATAAGATTACAAAGACATCAGAGTAATGGATATTTCTTTGAAGGAATTTGATTGAAACGACGGACGAGTCATTTTATTTTTTATTACGAGACGGTCACAAAATTGTTTCATGTCATGATAATTCCTTGAAATTGGAATAAAGATTGCAATTATAATAGACGCCGAAAAGATGAATCATTCAGTTGAAATGTCTAGAAAATTTATTGACATGAAATGAATGAATGTGTATTACTTTGTTGTGTGAGATATTGTGGGTGTTAATTTGAAGTTCCGAAAATTTTTTGGAGAAAGTTCTTGCAATTGTGAATCATTGCGATTTGTAATTATTTTGTTTTGCAATTAATGATGGCAGCATCTTTGAAAAGAAGTACTACTACAAAAGATCTGATTAAAATTCAAGTAGTAGTGGTATATGAAATTTAGATGTACGCATTCCGAGGTCATACGTGCATTTGTAAAATATTACCCGACTAGAAAATTTCGAGATTTACTTTGAGGTCCAGTTGACAGAATATACCATAGTTGTATTTTCCCTGTATTACCCAAACTCTCATATTTTTGCAATATTACTTGAATATATAATTTCCGAGTACCCGTTATGTTACGAGTACCGATTATGTTCCGAGTACCCGTTCAGGTGGCGTGAGCCCCAATAAGACGTTTTCATTGAAGAGCAGCTGATTTAAAAAAAAAAGATTTGTTTTAAAAAAAAAAAACAAATCTAGTTCCGTTTGTGCGCTCTCTAGCTTGAGAACGCGTTGAGCTAGAAAGTTTAAATATCGTATTCGTCGTTTTTGACAAAAAAAAAAGTAAGATGAAGTTCATGAACGGGCTAAATTGCTCCACCCCTTTTACCCCCTCCCATTCAAAATGACACAATGTCGCGATTTAACAATAAACGGATTTGCTCGAAAAGTATAAAATCTATTGATGCGCAATTTAGAATATATTACTTTCAGGATAACTTCAATGTACCGTATACAAATTATTCGCGTCATACATGACTTCCACCACCTCCCATACAAACTTCCCTTTTTCATGAAATGCTCTAAAAATTGTGAAATTGTGCATTAAATGTCTATTTAGAATTATCAATAAAACTTACTCTCTAACATAAAATGACACATTTTCGCAATTCGACAACAGATTTGCTCGAAAAGTATAAAAGCTTTTGGTCTGTAATTTAGAATATATTACTTTTATGATGATTTCAATTTACTGTATACAAATTATTTGAGTCCTCCCCTTCCATCCACCACCTCCCATACAAACTACACTCTACTCTAAACAAAATTTACTCAGTACATATAAAATGTATCGAGCTGGAATTAAGTATTTATTTAGAATTGTTAGTAAGACCAAAACAAATTAAACGATTAGCTTCATCACTCCTTCTACCCCCTCCCATACAATGTGGCATAATTTTACAACTTTACAAAAACTAGATCTTCCTGGAAAGTATGTATGATCTGCAATGTAAAACATATCAAAAGTACGATTATAGTTATATTTGAAAAAGTCATTAGGAAATTACCCCTTTATCTACCACCTCCCATACAAATTGCGCAATTTCTCTAAATTCAATACACTAATTTTCTCAGCACCAATTAAATTTGTAAATCCTAAATTTTGTATAAAACATTTTGATAATTCAATATCGTCAACCCCCCCTCCCTCCCTACCCTCCCTACCCTCCGGTTGCTTTTGATCACTCATATTGGAATTTATTGTATTTAAGGTAATAAAAAAAATATAATTCACTTTGATTTTTTAATCCAAAAGTCATTTCTACCGTATTACGTAATTTATTCAAATCAATTTCTTTTCGAATTTAATCCTATTTGAATTATTACTTTAATGGATACGAATACGGATATTGAATACATTTAAATATGTGAATTCACTTCTCTTTTTCTAAACTCGTTTTACTAACTAGCCTAATTTCTAATATGAAAAAATTAAGGATATATCTAACATTTTCACACCATTATAGCTCGGTAATCTTCTAAAACAGCCAAATATTATTCATCATAATTCTCATAAGGTACTCGAAAAAAAAAAACAATATATTGCAAAAATTTCGTTTTTATTTTTGCAACGAAAAAAAAAAAAAAGAACATCACAGTTCCGTCTAGATAAAACTGGTATTTCAAGTCGTGTCTTCCTTATCAGTTCGAAAACAGGTTAAGTTGGTTTCTGCACGAAGAAATGCATAATCAGTTTACCTGGCAAACCACACACACAAACAATATATCGAAACATCGGGTCCATATTTTCCTGGAACTATGACACAACAAAATTCAACACGTGAAATACTTTTTTTTTTGCATTTTTTTCAGTTTTTTAATCTCTAAAAGAATTTTTTGTCAATGCATAATATTCGTATCTGTTATATGCTCAAATTGTATTTTATGTGTCAATGTTTAGAGATGACTATCTTTAAAATGTACTCATTCCGATTCCTTTGAACTGAATAATTACGTAGAACTTCCTGATTCGATGGATTATTATCGTCTTATCGGATCAATTTGGGTTTAGTGAATGCAAGTAATTTTGATTTTTTTTTCAGAAATATTTGCTTTCGAAAAGATACAGAAGTTAGATAGTAAATATTTGTCGTAACTTTTATCATATGGAATTTGGAGTACAAAATTAGCATATTTTTTAGCACTCGAAAGTAAAAATATAATCGTAAAATGAACCCAATAGATAAATATTTAAAATCAAAAGTGGAAAAAGAAGCTTCATTTTGGTTGAAGCGGTGATTGCAAAAAAAAAGGATATCACACTTTTAATGTTTGAACTGATAATTTTTATTTGCAAAAATATTCGAATTACACATTTCTACAAATGAAATATTTGTTTGGATGTTCGCACTGAATAAAATAAAAACTCAGTCGAAAAAAGTGAAAGAAAACGAATTGTTATCCATTCATTTTTTGTAAATTATCATCTACCAAGTACTGAATACCTGTGCTCAAACGGAATTTGCAAAGTTTAGGGGAGATATCAACTAGAACGTTTCAGCATAGGGCGAAAAATTTTCAAATCGAATACCGAATAACTCGATTAACGGCTCCGTGGCCAAACTCGATAGATTCGTAACTCTATACCCCAGTGGCCAAATTTTGTCATGACAGAAATTTGTCGTGTATTTGTCACAATAATGTTTCAACAGTTATTGCCTGAAATTTTGTGACAAAAAGTTGCTGACAAAAAAAAAAGTCGTACTACAAAAACTCAAATTTTGTCGCTTTTAAACTATTTATCAAATTTTTATTCACAATTTTTAAACAAAAATGTCACAAAATTCATTTCTTAAGAATTTTGTCGATAATCATTTTTTATTTTTTGCAGCATGTGACATTTGGCTTCCGGGGTAAACGTGAAAAGTGAAGTGTTTGGCACACTCAGCAGTGCCGGTCGGATCATTTCATTGATATCGCGCCCTTCCAAATATCTATCAAACCCTGAATACATTAGTTTTTTAGACAAGATGTACATCTTCAATGTGTGGTATGACCCATTTATTGCCACTTGCGACTCCAAATCTTCAACTCTGAATGATACAAGTACACAATAACAGGGATTTAACGGATACTTTGTACAAACGGTAATCTGCATAAAGGAAGAACAATATGGCGTAATGTTACTTTATTAGTTCAAACGAAAACAACAAAATTTTTGCAAATATTGCTACAGGGCAATCGGTATACTTCAATCCGACACAGATCGCAATAATTTTTGTATTGGATGCTCAATGTCAATGAATTGCGACAAAAATGACACTGCAAAGTGATAACTATCGACAACATTTTCTCACAGTAGAGATTCATTTTGTGACATAATTGCGAACAAATTTTTGGATAAAAATTTTATGGGGTGTGACACTTTAATGACAAATTATTGCGAAAGAAATTTTTGAAACATACTTTTATGATGAAATCATCGAAAAATTTCTTATAAATTGAGCAACACGATTGTAGCCAAAATACTTACTTTTTTAGTCTTGATAGAGCGGCGTTCGTTATTTTAGAGGATGTACAAAAGCCTTAACATATGTGGGGCCGGAAAAGAATATTTGGAGCCACTGAAAAATTCTTTTTCGACGTCTGGAAAGATAAGGTGCCTTTTGTTATGGCGCGTTACATTTTTTTTATATCGGGAGAACAAATTGAAACCCTAAGCTAGGGTGTAGCCTAGTGGGTAGCGTGTTGGTCTACAATGCGAAGGTCGTGAGTTTAAATTCCGGTCGACGCATAATTCGAACACACTGCCTGCTTGGTCACCTCAATCTACGAAAATGAACAAATTCATAGATAGAGGGTTGTGCGAAGGTCTAACAACCCTTTCACAATAAATAATGAAATATGTTAAGGAACCTGAAGGTCAGGAGGCCAAGGCCCTATTTGGGCTGTAGTGCCATTGTAGAAAAGAGAGAAATTAAAACTCGCAGTAAATCCTGTCTCATGGTAAGCTTAGGCTTTTGTCAACAACTTCTCACATTACATTGATGGCGATGAAAAGTGGATCCCTTACGATAATCCAAAGGGAAAAGTATCGTGGGGTTACCGCGGCCAAGCCCAAAATCAATGGCTCGAAAATCATGCTGTGTATTTGATGAGACTAGCTCAGCGTGGTGTATTATGAGCTGCTGCAACCGGGTGTAACCACCACGGGAGATTGCTACAGCACCCGCCGTATTCTCCAGACATCGCCCCTTCCGACTACTACCTGTTTGCCAGAAAGAAGGAAAATTTAGTCCTATCTGCTGATAAGTAACCCATTGTTCAATAAGTTCGTAGAATGACTAATAAAACATCAACTTTTAGGCAAAATTTGACTTTATTTTTCAATATAGTCTCCTTCTAGAGTGATACAATCATTCCAGCGCTACTTCAACATATCAATGCCTCTTTTATAGAACGACTTAGCTTTACCCTCAAAATAAGCCTTTTTTGAGCTACGACTTCAGCATTTGACACAAATCTCTTTCCCTATAGAATCCTTTTGAGGTCTGCGAACAGGCACTAGTCGCTGGGAGCCAGATCTGGAGAATACGGTGGGTGTGTCAAAGCAATTCGAACTTCAATTCGTGCAATTTGACCATCGTTACCATCGACTTGTTACACGGTGCATTGTCTTGATGAAAACGCACTTTTTTCTTCTTCGTCATTCAATCGCTGCAACAGCGCTATGTAATATTCGCTGTTGATGGTTCTTCCCTTCTCAGCGTAGTCGAAGAACAATATTCCATGCGCATCCCAAAACACAGACGCCGAAACCTTACCGGCGGACATTTGCGTTTTGGGTCGATGTCACCAGCTTCTCGCTACTCAGCTGACTGCCGATTTGACTCTTGAGTGTAGTGATGGATCCATGTTTCATCCATTGCCACATACTGCATGAAAAAGTTCTTTTTATTCCGCTTAAGCACTCGAAAAAATTTTTCTTCCATTGTTTTGGGAATATCAAAAGTAGCGTCACTAAAACCACTGTAAGTTGTAAAGCAATGGTCTAAATGTCATAAAATTTTGAAAAGTATCCATAAGCATAAGCTCTGCTCTTCTAATCACAGCTCTTTTCAATTTTCAATCGCAGTATGCGAATGCTGTTTTAAAAGAGCAGTGAGAAATCACAGGTATGTAAAAGAGCATACCATCTCTACTAGTGTTGTCAAAAAAGCAGATATTCGTTACATGAGTACTCGCTACCGAACAAAATCCGAAGTAACGAGTACCGAAGCCGATTTATATTTGTTACTTACGAAAAAGTAACTAAACTATCAAAACGTTTCATTGAGTAAAGTTGTAGCGCTCGACTCGAGTGGCAGGACAAGGACAGGCAGTCGTTCATTATTAGTGTTAGGGTTGTGGGATCAGTGATACCAGATTGTGGAATAATATAGGGATTTGGTTTTATCAATTTGACGAATTTTTGTTCAAGAAAATTGCGATTTAATAAAAGTATCCTTCACGTTGTCGGTTTATTCATTATTTTGAAGAAAAATTTATTAGACAAAATAAATTTGTAAAATTTACGTTAGTGTTTAAAGGGATTTTCTACTTAGAAGAGGGATAATTAAAAAAATCGGACATGGCATCGTTGTACTAAGCCAACGAAATCAAGAGCTATTCACAAGCGATTTTTTTTGCATATAGTTACTGCATAGGGGCAGTAGAAGCATTTTCTTCTATTTGAATTTCTTATTTGCAAAACTGGTTTATCCATCCCTGCAACATGATATGGTGATAATTGTAAATATACAAGTACCTAGTAATGAATAAAATGTAACGATTACTTCCCTTAAAGTAACGAATAGTTACTGGTACCGAAAAGTAACGAAACTTGACACCACTAATCTCTACGCGGGAGTTTCTACAACAATAGCGGGCTATTAAAAAAAAAGAACAGTATCTGAGTACACAGTTAAGATACGAATAGTACTACCTACTCGCTACAAATTCAAACTTCTTAGAGAAACAGCTCAAAAATATACCAAAAATCTTGAAATTCAATTTCAATAAAATATTATGATACTTCTCCTTCTTCGGCCGTACATATTTCATTCCCAAAAGTTCAATAGCATTTTAAAATTCTCTCCGACAATTAGCTGTAGCAAACGAAAAACAAATAAGTCCAAATTTATCGAATATAATAACAAAACATGACTCCTTCATTAAAACCAAAACAAAAGCCATTATCTGTTTCTTATGAGCCCACCAACCAACCAACCACCACGAAAAGCAGCAAAATCATCGTCAACAAACAAAAAAAAAACCGCGTTATCGCACAAAAATAGGCATAAAAATAGCTGCATAATGATTAAAAATAGCAAGGATACGATTAAAGAGAGTGCAAACTAAACGACGATAAGAGCAGCAGCAAAATAATTATCAAAAATAAACAAAACGGGAACGAAAATTCAAGAAGAGCGTCAGTGAACGCATCTACAAGTTATTGATAATAAAATTGAAACCACCCCATTTCAAAGGAATGTGTTGCGGGATGCCCATATGATTTTTCAAGTAAAATAAATCTATCGTATCTGTATCTAAGTATCGTCTGTATAGAAATTGCGATAAATAGACGAAAAAAAAACATAAAGAATTTGCTATTCAACAGCGTCTAAATGGGATTGTTGTCGCTTGGTTACCACTTAATTGCACTCGTCCAAACAATTCCATTCGAATTATTCATTCCCCGCGTATAAATGACGCATCAAAGTGAACAATGTGTAATGTTGAAGCTTCACGCTTCGTTTTCACAACGGCGTTGCCGGCTTTTTTCACACATTTATGTCGTCCGCGTTGTCGCTTTCTAGCTTCTAGATGTTTTGTATTTCAAGCGGATAAGAGGCGGATAGGCTCAAATTCACCAAACAGAGATATCAATAAAAGACAACATAAAGCCATCATCGATTGTATATTATAAAAACGTGTTGATAAACCCAATGACTCCCCGACCCGTTTCAAATTCCATCTTTAAGATGATGATGAACTTTATCAAAAATGTTTATCTATTTTTGCTTTATCACTTCCGATTAAGATAAAATAAAAACAAAGAGACTGATGCTTCGAAAATAAGTGCCACGCATTTTGGAATCTTTAGACGAATTTTCGATAGACAAAAGATGCTATAACTGCATGTAAAGTTTAGTTCGAAGCAACGTAGAACAAAGACTTGAAGATCATCCCACACGAAAAACAAAAAGATAGTAAAAGAAGGCGATAAGAATAATTGAATACGATTACAAGGAAAAGTAGAAAACTTGTTTAGCAAAATTATAATAGATTTTAATGGTAAATATTTCGGAAAAAAACGGTTATGAAATGACTTTCGAACAATAAATTGAACAGTTATTGCGCTAATGGGATGGTTTGAACCTAATGTTTGTTCTTCTCATTGTTACTAAACGAGCGGCAGCAACAGTAGCAGTGCAAACATTTGCGGCAATATTGTTCTACAGTCCAATTAAAAATAAATACTTGAAAGAGAAAAAGAAGAGCAAGTCTACTGTAATTACATTGAAGAAGTAGTAATGTTGCGTGTAATAGACATGATCATTTGTAGTGCTTGGTAGATAATTGTTTTATCTTTCACGCTTCGCAATGCATCACAATGCAATTTGAGATGACATGTTTTTTTCAGCAAGCAGATCAAGAAGTTTAATAGTCTTACAAATCCCCATTGGATATTTATAGCAGAACTTTCCAAACAGGATTATGATTCCTTGTAAAACCCAATCTTGTGATATTCTCGATGAAATACATATTAAATTTTGTAGACCGAGTGACGGCTTTTTCAAAATGTCCGTCCAAAAAAAAATCCGGCCAGGAATTTCACAATTTTCATATCGAATCGGGTCTGAACAAACCGGCGACCACAACTCAGCAACAAGCAATCGAAGCTCGAGTCCTTGTCCCCTCTCTTTATTTCTGTCGAAAAATGTTCACTGAGCATGCGCTCGCAGCCGTACAAAAAATTCGCATTTTTTCCATACCGAATCGAATCTGAATCACCAGGTACGCAGAACTAGAGTCATCGGGTTGCTCAAAATTGTGAAATTTCTGGCCGAATTTTTTTCAGCGGTGGTACTATTTACGCCACTGGTGAAATTATTGTTAGCCTCTCGCGGATTTGAACTCCCGACCTTCGCATTGCAAACCAACACACTAGACTACACCCTAGCGTGATGAATTTGTATACTACGAAAATTTCTTAATCCTGTCAAAGCTGTTTTATTTAAATCATCAATCATCGAATTAGTGAATTTAATTAATTAATTTTAATTGCAAAAAAAAAATAAAAATGAATCATTTCCCTGACTCAATTTATATCAAACGAAATAATCTTTGATTATCCGGAAAAAAAATTATCAATAAATGAAAAAAAAAATATTTTATCACAAAAAAAATTAGGTGCAACCAATTCTTAACATTCCATTCCTATACAATAAACAGTGCACTCAAGAACACTTAAGCTTGCATAACAAACACATTTATTATTGAAGCTAACAAACACGTAACCACAATTTTCAACCAGAACGAACTTTTATTAGGAGCACAATTCGCGGTTTTTTTAAATGCGAGAATCTGGAAATATTGATCAAAAATTGACAATTTGTATAGACTTTACCCATCGACGGTTGGATTTATTTCTTTTTGATAATCTAAGTTAAAAAACTTGTGATTTATTACTTAACCTTCCGATCGTTTTAATAATATGACGCATTACTTGTCAAGTGCAGTTGAACTTAGTTTTTGCGATTTGTTGCAGTTTTTTTTTTCAAATAAATTTATTTGTAAGGTTGTTGGACATATTGAGAATGAATTTTAATCAGCAAGATTCATAGAAATCTGAGTGGTCATCAAATACTTCAAGGACAAAATATGCCATTAATAGCGACCGGACGGAAAACAATTCAGAGTTTTTCTCCATAATTTATTTTTTTACTGAAGAAACGTTTTGTGTCTTTTTTTTGCGACAAAAAAAGATACACAGGAAAATACATAATTTGACCACTAATAATAATTACTGCAAAGCACAAGTGTACCTACTTGACCATTTTAATATCCATTTCCCAGACTCGCTATTGTTACTACTTTTTGCTTTCAACTCTATCAATTGCCGAAGCTAAGATACAAATCTGAAACTAATTCATGTTTTTATTTATTTTCTTTCTTTTTTGTAGCGGAGTAATGGTTATATTTCAGACATTGAGAATCTTCGGAGCAGATTTGTTAATTCCATTTGAATTTTTTTGAAAACAATACGAGAAAGAATATTAATTTGATACGTACTCGTTTTTCTTTCAAAGCTATAATCCATCGTAAATCACTAGGCATAAAGATCTTGGATTAGCGTGAGTCTTTATTACTTGTGTATAATTGCAATCGGACACAGTAAAGTCTTTAATTTCATTTATATTTTCAGTCAGAATTCACATGTTTGCCAATCATAATCATTTGGCAGGAATGTTAATTGCAGCACGTCTTTATTGCTTGTTTTGATTTGAGTGTTCGTATCGGAAGAAGCATGATGAATGATGATAAGGAAAAGTATCGGAATCATCGAACAGTTCGAAGAACAGCAAAGACTGACATCATTGATTACATGCATCCATTGATTGTATTAGACGTCCCAAATTCGAGATGAATTATGAAAGCAGCTTTTGTGTTCGGCACTTTGGGCTTGGTTTAGAAAATTGCGATAAGATGTATGATTCATAGAGAAAATAGAAATGAAGATAACTTGCAGTAACCGCCAGTGCTTCAAAAATAATATTCACCGTCATAGCTGTCTCTCTTCATCCCGATTTCCATGAAACTACCAAACGATTTACTCAGTGTACACCGACTTAACATATACATTAAAGATTGACCTCTTAATTTATACTATTCTCTTTTTCTTCAACAGGGTTAGTTATATAGAGTCCTTTTTCGCATTGCAAAAGAATCTTTAGCTGAAAATTTTAAGTAGGTTTTTCTTAGGCCCTGACAGACAATAACCTGACCTTGTTCTCGCAGAGTCATATTGGCATATCCAAAGGGATTCTGCAGAATGCTTCAGACCCAATAATTGATGGCTTCTCATCCTCTTTTGCAAGGCTGCTGCATGTTGCTGAGAATACTCTTGTTGACATTAATATGTCAAATGGTTGGACGCAACCAAAAATATTGTGCGTCACGCAGTTCGTCACCGTGACTCTATCTCTCTAACAGGCGCCAATAATCTCAACTGAGCAGTAGGCAAAAAAATCACGACCAACACAAAATGTCCGTTCGGAAAAAAATCCGGCCAGAAATTTCACAATTTCCATATCGAATCGAATCTGAGCAAACCGACGACCATAACTCAGCAGGAAGCTTGAGTCCTTGTCCTCTCTCTTTCTTTCTATCGAAAAATATTCAGTCCACTCACTGTGCATGCGCTCCCAGCCGGCTGGAAAAACCGCATGTTTCCCATACCGAATCGAATATGAAACATCAGGTACGCAGAACTATAGTCGCCGGGTTACTCAAAATTGTGGAATTTCTGGCCGATTGTGCTCCCGAGTAGGTCGACATTTCGAGAAGGATATGTCTAATGGCTAGGGTTAACCAAAAATTTTGGGCGTCACGAAATTCGTTACCGTGAATCTATTTCTCTCGCACTTGTATGTTTATATATGTGTATACGCCTGCGACGGTATTCGCAACAGTTGCCTGTCGAGATGACAATAAATGGAGAACTCTCCCTACTCTTCTCCATCTAGATTTCGCCAAACACTTAGATTAAAGAAGTACGTGAGTATTTGGACAACTCGGCAGATTGATCAGAAAAAATACGGCTGGGAAATTTGCCATTATCATACAAAATCCAACCTGAAAAGCCAGACACTCATAATATTCTGACAACTCAGCTCATCGGCAGGAGAAAAAAAAACATACGAAAAGAAATTTTGTGATTTCTCATACGAATCCGACTTTAAATACCAGGTACCCATAACACAAAAGCAAGCAAATATCTCGATCAATTTTAGTGTCTGACAAGAGAAAATCAGGAACCGAAAAGATACCACCCACCCCGGAGAAAAATCAGAACGAAAACGCGGCCAAAAAAATTTGCTACTTCCCATACAAAAGTCGGGCTGAAACACCCAGAGACGGCCATAATCCAGTACGACGCAAAAATCTCGAACAATTCTTCTTTGTTCGTTCCTATACGAAATGCGACCTGAACTACCAGGCACCCATAACTCACTCAGCAAGCAAATGTCTCGGCCCATTCGCCAAGGGAAAATGGGAAGCCGAACAGGTACCCGGAAAAATCAGAACGACAACGCGACCAGAAATTTTGTTGTTTTCCATACAAAATGCAAATTGAAATACCGGACGCCCATGATTTAATAGCAACCAAAATTTTCGGACCGCTCGGCCGGAGAAAAGTACCATTATTTTTGATTAATAAATGATTTAAAAATATATATATATACAAAGACATATCCATGTTCCTTATGTACCTTCGTGGAGCGGAGATACTTTTTTTTTATTTCATTGGCCTTCGGTGCACTCGAATCAATTCAGTGTCCGGAAGGCAGATTGGCTTGACCGCGATGTGATGATCCTTAAAATTTTACAACGCCCGAAAAATTTCACTAAAATCAGTAAATTTATTTTTATTGAAACAATACCACAAACACCCTACTTTTGAAAAATTTTATTTTATTTCTGATTTCCAAATGTTTGCCGATCCAGAGACTCTTTAAATAATTCGAACGAAAATTAATCTGAAGAGATTGATAAAAAAAATCGTAACCTAACAAATCATAAAATCCAAATTTATCTACCACGAACCAAAACCACGTTACAATCTACTGTATCGATCGTTGTAGGAGAAGAAAACCGAAATTGAGAGGAGCTCGAACCTTTTTCTTATTGTTATCAGTCCATTGGAGAGTCAACATACCAGACCAATACCGAATTGTATACAGGACAAATTTTTTTTTTAGAATAACTGTATGATAAAATACTACCTAGAGCGGAGGGTGCATTCCTTTGCGTCGACACAATGCACCTTCCACACAATGGAAAGTTTTCAACAATGTGAAATTTTCGGACCCCAAATGAAAATATTGTTCATCTCGCCTTAAGGGAATTGTTTACTGGTCCATGCTATGAAATGGGTTTCAAGAACGTTTTCCAGTAGTCTTTCAA
Organism: Chorisops tibialis; assembly: GCA_963669355.1. Classification (NCBI taxonomy): domain Eukaryota; kingdom Metazoa; phylum Arthropoda; class Insecta; order Diptera; family Stratiomyidae; genus Chorisops; species Chorisops tibialis. Next base: position 315,979,410 of record OY770262.1, read on the forward strand.
AAATTTAAAGATTGTGGCTTTGAAAACAGTTGTCTTCTCTTGTTTATGGACGAGAGCTTTGTTAACTTTTGCGATGTTAGTGCTGCAAAAAATCTAATGAGTAAGCAGGATGAGACGTTGTACAAGGACTCAGTTTTTTTCAACATCAAAGTTGTTATCCCAAAATGTGCTATTTTTTTTTTTGGTTCCATGTACTTCATACTAACTTTCAAGTCAAAATGCCCTCTTGCAAAATTTTGAATCGGAGATATGTCGCGAATAATGTGAACACTAAAGAAAGGAAAAAATTACATGAAGAAGCTCAGCTGATACATATTGCTCCGACATTAAGTGATAAAACTAATTTGTTTGTAACGATAAGAAATAAGACTTGGAGAAGTTCATATTAGGTTGTTGCAGATGAAATGGCGACTTTGTTAGTGAAATTTCAAGCAACTTTAACTCTTATAAAATTTAATTTTATTAATCAAAATAGGTACCAGCAGATGCAATACACTTCTCCCAACGAGATACAAGTGCATTTATGACAGTTTCGTAGAATTCCGACTTTCTAGACTGAAGAAAGTCCTCAAAGGCATTTTTGATGGCTGCTTCATTGTTAAATTGATTTCCGCCAAAAATGATCCAAATGTTTAAAAAAGTGGTAATCAGTTGACGAGAGGTCTGGTGAATATGGTGAATATGGTGAATGGAGAAGAGTCTCATACTGCAACTCGTTTAATTTTTTGACCGTTATTCTTGATACATGAGGTCATGTTTTGCTCAGTAAACTCATGCGAAACCCACTTATCAAGCTTTTTGGCTTTTCCAAGCTGTTGCAAGTGCCGGGAAACTGTCGAATAGTGTACGCCCAGTTTCTCTGCATTGTCCCTTACAGTTAAGCGTGAATCAGATTCCACTAGTAAACGCAGCTCATCGTGTCTATCGATGGTCCTGGGTGACCACATGGCTCACATTAAAGGGTCATATCTCCTGATCGGAATTTTTCGAACCATCGCTGTGTGGTTCGTTCGCTTACTGTGTCAGCTCCAAATGCCCTATTGATGTTTTTGGTTGCCTCCCTTGCGTTGTGGCCAAGTTTGAACTCGTAAAGAAAAATTAACCGTTTTTGACTCGATTCCATTTTTTTTTTCGATCTCAATGAAGTCCAAAACCGAAATGATCTTCTACTTCTACAATGGCGCTACAGCCCAAATTGGACCTTGGCCTCCTGATATTCAGGTTCCTTAACATTTTTATATTACTTATTGTGGAAGGGTTGTTAGCCCTTCGCACAACCCTCTTTCTACGAATTTTTCATTTTCGTAGATTGAGGTGACCAAGGTATATCCAAGCAGGCAATGTGCTGGAATTATATATTGCGTCGACCGGGATTTGAACTCACGACCTTCGCATTACAAGACCAACACGCTACCTACTAGGCTACACCCTAGCCGAAATGATACCATGACCAAATTTAGGAGTGTTTATACTTCAGTATTCATTACTGCCGGAGCCACCTAGTGGCAGTTTGAGACATGAAAATCGCAACTAACTTCACTTCATCGCGAAAGTCGCCATTTCATCTGCAACAATCTAATATTATCGCTCAAAAATATCAAAACCAGATGTCCGTCCGTCCGTGTCCTCTCTAGCTCGAGAACGCGTTGAGCTGGAACGTTCGAATTTTGTACACATCGTTTTGAAAAAAAAATGTAAGGGCAAATTCGTGAACGGCCCAAATCGCTCCACCCCTTCTAACCCCTCCCATTAAAAATGACAGAATTTCGGAATTTGACAATAAACGATTTTCTCGAAAAGTACAAAAGGTATTCATTTGAAATATATTATTTTTATAATGATTTCAATCTACAATATAAAAATTATTCGAATCCCATCCCTCTCATACAAACTGCACTTTTTTATGAAATACTATAAACCAATTTACTCAGTACATATAACACTTATCGAGCTGTAATTGTGCTATAAATATTTATTTAGAATTGTTAGTACGACCAAAAAAACTTTGACCATTAGCTTCACTCCTTCTACCCCTCCCATACAATATGACACAATATCAGAACTTTACAAAAAAATGAATTTTCTTGAAAAGTATGAATGCTACTGATCTGCAATTTAAAGCATGTCAAATGCATGATATTTATAGTTATTTCTGAAAAAGTCATTAAGAAGTCCCCACTCCTTCTACCACCACCCATACAAACTCCACAATTTAACTAAATCCAATATCAGCTGCTTTCATATTAGCAGCACTATCGACTTTATTTTCAAGCCCAAACTCATCTTTCATTAAACAAACTATATTACTGGCAGTATGACTTTCGCTAAATAAAAAGCAACCCAGTAAAGCAGATCATAATTCAAAGATACATTTTCAATGAAATGAGCAGTAACTGCCAAAAACTTTTCTTGCAGACTGACGTCCATTTCTCAGCTGTCAACAATCTTCTTATTCATATGCCTCCTTAAATTCCCTATGAAACCAGCAATACAGCTTAGCATATTTCGACAATATCTGCATTTACAGAGCTTCCCTTTACCGTCTACCACTTCATCAAATTTCATTGAAGCCATTACGCAAAGACTTTAAGGCATTTAAATGCTAAATAAATAATTTTTGTTTCAGTAAAACGACGGAAAATGCGTCAAACAGAAATTGATAGTTCGAAGAATCTTCATACGTTCGTGTACCATGTGTAATTTTGTTCCTGAATTAAACACTTACAAGGCATACATTTTCTCAAGGAAATGGAAACGTTACAAAAGCAATGTAATTCGTATTCATCGTTACTGAACTAAACATTTACGTCTCCTTCCGAGGGATCGAATAGGAATAAGAAAAGGAATAGTAACAAGAATATGAATAGGAATAGGAATCATGTTCGCAGCAGCTCACTCTCGTTCTGTCGTTCTGGTACAGTGGAACACAACACAGTGCCGAATGCCGGTGGCGTATCCGCCACGTATCTGAGGCAGCAAAAAAACAATAAATTCAAAATACGTGCATGTGCGGAGTAAGACGCACTGAAGCCGCTCTTGCTGATATGACGATTGATGTTTGAAGTTTTATGAATATGTGAATACTGAATTGAGTTGTGAACTGCAGCCAGCCTCGGGAAACTTTCAATCAGCTCACTACCAGTTCAGTTCGAACTGAATGTGAAAATTTTAGTGAATAGTTCGTTTGATTCAATGAAGTTAATAGTTCGAATGTACTAGTTAGTTCGTGAACTATACATCTCTACACAATAACTCTATATTCTCTGCAACAAGAACAACGAATAAAATTGCAGAAAATCGTCGCCTAGAACTGTACCACTCACGGTCTCGACCAAACATTTCGAAGTCACAGGAAAAAAGAACTGGTAGGGCAGCCACGATATGGAACGAACAAGTAAAAGCGGCGACTTGTATTTAGTTTCTGAGTCTTTGTATGAAGTTCACTTAGGTTGCTATACGAGATCCGAGATAGGGCCAGTCCGTTTTTTGGCGAAGTACGTTGAAGCGGTGCGCAAGCTAATCGTTTACGAAGCAATAACTCTCGGACGATAGCGGATTTAGACCAGAAGCTTGAAGAAACAACATATGTAAAGTAATACCAGTGACACATAGCGGACCTAATTATTAATTTACCAATTAGTAATTTAGCTCGTCTTCATCGTGAGTGGAGTGGTGACCACTCACTCATCTGTCATAATTTTAAAATGTTGAGCTACATAACCCATAGGCAATCAAATTTTGCATGCAAGGCCCCAAAAGAAGAAAAAGAATTCTGAGTTCTGCATTGGAGTCGTTTGCAAGCCATCTTTCACAAATGGGCCATTACATCACGCATCAAAGATTTCATATACGTAAGTCAGAGCTGTCCGAAAATGCTTCATCTTCTTCTTTCTAGCATGAAAAAATTAATGCAAAATGGGCTGCTCTGGTACATTCTTCATCATTATAGTCCTAATTATGTGACAAATGAGAACATTTAGTTGAGATGATTTTGCTGATAAATGATCAATATTTGATAATTTAGTGTTCATTAGGCCTAATGAATAATAAGTCTCCGGTAGGATTACATTAAATTAGGAAACTCTGGCGATACCATCTCGAGATGCACGCATAATCTTCTTGCTTGATAACAGGTCGGGCGATATCGGAAAAAAATTTAAGAGCATTATCCTTAATATCCTCCTTAGCAGTATTAGGGGCGAGGCGCGATACAAAAAGTACTTTCAGTTGTAAGGCGGTTCGCAAGGTACAATGAAAATTATAATGCTGACTCTTACAGTCTTAATTTTTGTTTTTTCTGAAATTCTCCTTCTACTTCTACAATGGCGCTACAGCCCAAATCGGACCTTGGTGGCCTCATGATATTCAGGTTCCTTAACATTTTCATTACTTATTGTGGAAGGGTTGTTAGCCCTTCGCACAACCCTCTTTCTACGAATTTTTCATTTTCTTAGATTGAGGTGACCAAGGTATATCCAAGCAGGCAATGTGCCGGAATTATACATATATTGTGCCGACCGGGATTTGAACTCACGACCTTCGCATTACAAGACCAACACACTACCTACTAGGCTATACCCTAGCTTGATTCTAACCCTAGCTAAATTCTCCTTCAAGACATACTTTAAAGTAGGGCTGTAGTCCTAGGGTATACGCCGTATACCCTCTGCTCATTTCGTAAAAACAGCGTAAACCCTCTGGTACCAAGATTTTATACGATAGTATACGCTGTTATATACGTCGTATACCCTGTCTTTTTTCATAGAAGCAGCTTTAAACGTAAATTTTTTTACATGGAGATACATACAAAAAGTTTATGCACACAAACAGCTGTAATTAATAAACTATTTGAAATATCAAGCTGAAATATTCACATAGTGCCACGAACAGTTATACCAGCAAGATAAAAACAAACACCATGCTATGATTTCGGCGCGTATTTTAAATTACTTTTAGTTTTTTACTTTTACTTTTTGCCCAGAGGAGTTTGTAGTAAAGCGAAAGGTTTCCGAATTTTACATTGATTTATTATGTGTGACATTTCAGTCTCTGCTGAGACCTTTATCAAACTGAATCGTCCACAGTCGGCCTTCTCCGTTGTTTTGACCGTCGGCCATAGTCAGCCTTCTTCGTTGTTTCGGCCATTATCGTGTGAGCCTTTTTCTTCTCGACTGAGCGCTGTTCACTGCTTCTACAAAGCATTTCATCATCGTCCGAATCTTTTCTCATTCGTACGATCCCATACGTGAGGTTGTTATTGCTTTCTATAAAATATTTCATTGGTACCAGAGTCATTCCGTGTCGCCCGAACGCAGTCGGCCTTTTCTCTACATTGCCCGTCTTAGTTTTGTTGGAGACTTTCGATGATCTCGCTTGCTATGGTGCACGTGTTCTTTCATTGCTGTTCGTTGAGACCAGTAGTAATGTTGGGTAGGACAAGAATTTTTGTTCCAAGTTTGTATGAGGGGCTCATTTGCAATTTAAAGCGGTACAATGTTCCACCTCAAGTGTACCAAGGCACATGGCGGGTTCGCATACAGTGCTACAATTTTACAATCATACCTCGTCATTTAGGGTACGACAAATTGTATGTATGTATACCACTATTGCGACACATCTTCTCTAATCAGCTTTCCTGCTCATACATACAGTGAGCGTCAAAATAAAGTATACACTTCATTCCTATATGCATTCTACTTAAATAATGACCGAACTCTCATTGAAGTCTCTTTTACATAGCTAATCGACACTTGCAATAAATTTACAACAACAAATAATATGTAAGAAAAACAAAAAATAGTCCCTTTTTCTAGCGTCAAAATAAAATGTACACATATGACAAGAGGCTTAGTGCTAGAAGATTTCAAGGAAAAAATTCCCGTTATCTTTCGTATTTTGTAGCCGTGGTGATCTATCGCCTTATTAGTTATTCCCTGCGCGTCATTTGTGCTGATTAGAGTGTAAGAAGTATAAAAAAGTTATTTTACATTTAATTTGATGAAAATGGGCAGGCAAACTTCTTTGGAAACGCGAGAACTTGTCATAAAATTTAGAATCGAAGGGAAATCGTATCGAGAAATACAAATGTAGCTTCAAATATTGATAAAAAAATTATTAACAAGTTCGAGATCTTCGGTAAGTTGGAAAATCGGACAGATGCTGGTAGACCAAAGCGGGACAGGTGCTGGTAGACCAAAGCGGGACAGATGCTGATAGACCAAAGCGGGACAGGTGCTGGTAGACCAAAGCGGCACAGTGAAATGGAAACATGCCAGTTTGTAAGAACTGTTAGACAGGATCCGAAAACTAGCGGAAGACCTCTCAAGGTTATTAGGACGCAATGTTAGCGTCAGCACAATCAGACGGGCATTGCATAATACTGGTCTATTTGGAAGGGTTCCGAGAAAGATGCCATTCATATGCAAATCTAACCAACAGCGGCGCTTTGATTTTGCCAAAAAGTAACGTAAAAACGTTTTATTTAGTGATGGAAGTAAGTTCGAAGTTTTTGGGAAGAAAGCGCCGACCAGGATATGGAAAGGAAAAAATCAGGAGTTCGAAGATAAAAACACTGTATCGACGGTGAAACACGGTGATGGTTCGGTAATGGTGTGGGGGTGTATGGCGGCAAGTAGATTTGGCAGATTGGTATTCATTGATAATACAATGAATAAAATAGTATAACTAAACATATTGAAAGGTAATTCGGGTCCTAGTGTGGAAAAATTGGGGTTAGATCGTACGTGAATATTTCAACAAGACAACGATCCCAAACATACGACCAAAATAGTTAAGAAATATTTGCTTTGTCATGCACCTAAACAACTGGATCACCCCCCACAATCACCGAACCTTAATCCCATTGAACATTTATGGGAACATCTGGGCCGACAAATACGAAAGAGAAACATAACATACACCCTAAAAAATGCTTTACTGGACGAATGGCAAAATATTTCACCGGAAGTGACATCAAAATTAGTGGAATCAATGCCAAGACGACTAGAGGCTGTTCTGAAGGCAAAAGGAAAGCAAACTAAATACTGAAGGCTGGATTTTATTATTTGTTTTTCCTACATATTTTTTGTTATTGTAAGCTTAAAGAGACCTCAATGAGAACTTAAATAATCATCAAATACTTGATGAAGTTCAGCATGGTGGTCAAAATTTAAGTACATTGCATATAGGAATGGTGTGTACACTTTATTTTGACGCTCACTGTACATGCTATGTCATAGCCTTATTCGCTTTTAAGTGGGACAAAAATATTTTTTGTGGTGATGGGAAATTTTGACTTGCTTGAATGTACCACCTCATGTATGAGTAACCCAACACTAACCTGTAGAGCATTTCAGCCTCACACCCGGGTAATTTTTCTGTCGCCCGATCGCTGTCGTTGCTGTCTTATTAAAGAGCTAGCAACTGTTCAAAATTATTTCGTTCTTGTTCGATTCTTTTTCCGGTTGGTCGAGTCTCTACGTGAAGCTTGCTGGTTGGTGGAATGCTCAAATCCCGAACACTCAATGATTGTGTGTTTTATAGTGTGATGACGTTCATGATCGGAATTGAAGGAAAATAGTGCAGGTGTTCCGTCACAACTGCAGAACTGCTGCTGGTTCAAGGTCTCGAACGACATAGTGTGGCATGTAATAATTTGATTCAGTGTTTAGTGGTAGATGAAATAGAGCTGATATTTCACAGTACTTTCGAGTGCAGTGGAAGACCGCGGACATTTGATGAACGACTAGGGCTAACATGCAACATGCATATGGTAAATTGTTGCGTAGGATAATAAAATTGCTGTTCGATATTATTGATGATTTTATAAATTTAGCTACATCGATCACTGGTGACTACTCCAGCCTTACTACAGCGTATACCGTTCTCTGCTGGACTACTAACTACAATAGGCTTTAAAGCAATGCGCAGGTCGTGAGTTTAAATCCCAGTCGACGCATGATTCCAGCACACTGCCTACTTAGGTATACCTTGGTCACCTCAAACTACGACAATGAAAAAATTCATAGACAGAGGGTTATGCGAAGGTCTAACAACTCATCCACAATAAGTAATGAAATACACCCCTCGACATAAGTGTTTTGATATACGCCACTATATAATGGTATGTTGTTTATTACACTCCCGCTTGATGTAACGGAACTTGTGTTTTGCTCTACACTTTTCTCTTCTTTTCAGCAGTAAGTGTGAACAAGTTTTCGGCAATTGCTTTATGCATTCTCTTTCTAAAGAGCGAAATGCAGTCTGAGAGTAAAATTTAGAACGGCATAAGTATTTTGACATCAGGTGATCTAGCTTGTTTTTGCACTCCTAATCAGTTTGGCGTTTCCTGCAGCCATTGTGATTACTCTTCTATCCTTTCTTTATCTTAAATTGCAGAAACTTGACACTTTTACTTAAAAAATATGTGAAAAATACAGTATTGGACAAAACTAAAGCACCCCTTTGCGAAATATCAGTTATCCTCTGATATTATCAGGAAAACTTGATGAAACAAATTTGTTCTTAGTTTTTATTATTTATTTACATGTGTATTATAAAAAAAACATAACAATGACAATTCAGTCTTTTCAACAACAAAAAATAAAACAAAAATATTTCTCAGTACTCAAAATTTGCCTGGACAAAACTAAAGCACCCTCTAGCTGACGATCAGAATTTATACCAAATGTTGGGTAGTTTTAGTATTTCGTCGCCAGTCCTTTATTTGTGATAACAGCGGCACATCTTTTTGGCATAGAAGATATTATATTATCAATGAACTCTTCAGGAATATTTTCCCACGCTGTCTTAATAGCTTCGAAAAGTAACGGTTTTGTCCTGCAGTTTTCCCTGTTGATCCTCCTTTTAGCAATTTTCCAAATGTTCTCAATCGGGTTGAGATCAGGAGATTGCGCAGGCCAATCCAATACCTCTATCTTATTCGTTTGTAGCCAAGTCTTGCACAGCTCAGAGGTATGCTTAGGATCATTGTCCTGCTGAAATTTCCATTTTAGTGGCATCTCCTCTTCAGCGTACAACAGCATTATGTTTTGTAAAATGTCAACGTATACGAAACGATCCATAATACCATAAATTCGATGAATTGGTCCAATAGCTTGTCCAGAAAAGCAACCCCAGACTAGGACATTACCTCCTCCATGTTTGGTTGTTGGGATGCAGTACCTAGGGTTAAATCTTTGACCTTTTGGTCGTTGTACATGTTTTATTCCATCAGAATATTTTAAATTAAATTTCGATTCGTCGGAAAATAATACAGTTCTCCACTTTTGACTAGTCCAGTCTAAATGGTCCTTGGCAAACTTTAACCTGGCCCTCCTGTTCTTTTCTGAGATGAAAGGCTTTTTGTAGGCCGGTAAGCCGACAAACCAGCTTCTTCAGCTCTTCTCTTAATTGTCCTTCCACATACTGGTAACTTCAAATCAATTTTAATTTGATTAGAAGAGACCGTAGATTCAACTGCAATCCTTTTTTTGATCAAAGAATCATCTCTTCGTGTTGCTTTTCGAGGCCTTCCTCCAGAATGTAAAGGAGATATGCGACCCGTCAGCTCATATTTTTTGATTAGTCGCGATATAATTGACCGATTTATCGAATAACTTTTACTAATATTATGTCGAGATAAACCACTTTTATAATCAAATATATATAATTTTATGTTTTATTTCACTATTTATTTCACACTTGTTTCTTAGTCTTCTTAGTTTTTAGTCTCTTAATGTCTTAACACAAAGAACAGAATGCGCACCACTATTCACGACAGAAATTTTGCACAAATGCTGAAGTAATGATGAAATTTTAATGATTCATATCAGACAAATGTATTTCTGATGCAATAACTATTTCCTGCTAAATGTTCGGCAGTAGCGGTACGAAAAAAGTGAGTATAGAAGAGGGGTGCTTTAGTTTTGTCCAGACAACTTTTGAGTACTGAGAAATATTTTTGTTTTTTTTTTTTGTGGTTGAAAAGACTGAATTGTCATTGTTATGTTTTTTTTATAATACACATGTAAATAAATAATAAGAACTAACAACAAATTTTTTTCATCAAGTTTTCCTGATAATATCAGAGGATAACTGATATTTCGCAAAGGGGGTGCTTTAGTTTTGTCCAATGCTGTATCTGAATTAAGTGACTTTATAAAAACTCAAATTGTGACAAAATATAATTTGGGTATTTCAGTAATAAATATCGCTAAAGAATATAATTTGTCGCGTCAAACGGTTTACTATAAAGTGAATATATATTATAAAAAAAAAAAAAACAAACTGAAAGTGTGAGTAACTTACGCCGATCAGGTAGAAATCGGAAAACTACTGATCATGAGGATCGACTGATTGTTCGAAAATTTCGAATCGATCTGCTAAAAACACCTAAAGCCGCGGCTTTAGAATGGAAGAAATGTTCAAATGTAAGCATTAGTGAAAGAACAATTCACCGTCGTTTGCAAGATGCCAAAATTAAAACGTACGTAGTAAAGTCGATCCCGTTTATATCTCCTAAAAACAAAATTACACGTTTGGAATTCGCCAAGAAATTTATGAATAAGCCAATATCTTTTTGGCGAAATATATTGTGGACAGATGAGATTTTGTTTTTAAAGTACCATTCCTCGCCAAAGAAAGTTTACGCGAGAATTTCGCAAACGATTCTTACGCATCGTGGCACCTGTCTGTGAAAAAATTTGCCATGGAGGCGGTAGTGTTATGTTCTGGGGTTCCATTGCGTACGATGGCTTGGGAGACTTCGTGCCTATAGATGGTTCCATGAACCAAAAACAATATTCAAGAGTGTTGAATGAAAACGCATTTCCACAAAGTCCAAATTTAAATGTAATTGAAAATTTTTGGTCATTCATAAAAGGAAAGACAAGTGCTGACTTAACTAGGTCAAAAGAAGGAACCATCGCAAAAGTAAAACAGGCGTGGAACGAAATCCCAACAGACTTCCTGCAATCGCTGGTGGATTCCGTCCCACGACGACTTCAAAAAGTAATTCAAACTGAAGGAGGATACATATTCTATTGATTAAGATACTTCTTCAAAAAAACAAAAAAACAAAATTTGCCTTAAAAATGTCTAAATGTCAAAATACTTATGCCATACTGAAAATTTAAATCCTAATTTAAAATATTGTAAAGGTACAGTTGAAATGTATGATTTAATTTTGTTTTTAAATAAAACATAGATTTGCTTTACCCACAATTTTTTTCAGAATTTTCCGTTGCATAGATTTTAAATGAAAACAGAATAAAAGTGTTTTGTTGCATGACAAAATACTTATGGCGAGGGGTGTATGTTAAGGAACCTGAAAGTCTGGAGGTAAAGGCCCGATTTGGTTTGTAGTGCCATTGTAGATGTAGAAGAAGATAGTTGTCCCCTGCTTAAATTTTCAAATAAAAGTTAACTACAAATAGTGAAATGTGCGCTATTTTTGTGGCGCCTCTTATAAAGAATACACTAATATCCCCAATTTTAAGTATTTATTGATGCGCTCTGCTTTCTAACGCACTGTACATAAACACTGTGAGCGACAACTCACAGCAATGACACTAAATCAACTAAAATCAAGACGTACCACTGAATCTTGACCGCACTCTGCACAGCTTCATTCAAAATAAATAGTTCCCAAGATTGACCTCCACTGAAATGACTTTTTGTGTGAAAAGCCACTTAGTGCTATCAAAAGCCACCTCAAACCCTAGCGGAACTTGTTCGCTCCATTCAAAGCGGTGCACTTGCACGAAGAAACCTTACCGCAAAGTCACGTCCCGCAAACAAAGTGTTAATTTTTAAGGAGCGGCGACCCCTCCAATTTATGCTACCGTTCCAAAGAAATATTTTGCTTGAATTCCAAAGCGTAAGGAACACATTGTTTTCTTTTTTTTAACGCAGAGACACAAGTAAAATTGGAAGCCCGCGATTTATCTTAATCCCTAAGCACATATGCGGATTATACGAAACCGCAGAAATGTTTAGTTAGGGATCGAGCAGTGGAGAGAAGGAAAAAGGCGGGGGAGCCGGTGCAAAGATAAGACGACTGGCTCGGCCTGGCATTCAAAGAAGTTCAATGGTTTTTAAGTGAACAACGACGTAAATTGGCTCTAATTGAAGCGCAATGAAAGCAAGCCCGGCGTATCAACGAGGCACAGCGAAAATCTCGCCGACCAAATGAAAAATGGACTGCAGCCTCTAATCCACGCGAATCTATTATGGAAATTAATTTTATATGAAATTAAAAAATACGCAATTATCGACCGCCAATCGTTCCGATGATCGTTGAAAAAGAAAAGAAAACCCCGCCTGGCAATGCCAAATGACTATGACCGCTCGCCGGATGTTGTTGCCTCTGAAAGACGTCGCAAAAGTCCGTTTGATTCTTTGCATCTCGTTCGAATTGAAAACTTTTCGAAACGAGAAATTTGATGGAAATGACGGTGCGAATCTTGGTCTTTTTTTCCTAAGGGGATTCGTGGAGTCAGTCCCAGACAAAAAGCCCGGAGGGCAAGGAACAAACGCGCAATCGATTTGTGTGCATACGAGAGGACTACTACTGACTGGCTGTCGTCTCGGATCTCTGTAAAGAAAAAAAAACCGATGATTTTTTTTATTCAAATGTTTTGGACTTTGGAATTGGGGGACTCGCCTAAATGGAGCGATTTCTTGAATTCGAAGCCATAAGGATGCGCACCCAAAGCGGACGGCCCACACCCCAAAAGTCGTGAGGCAGGCAAAGGTTGCTTCTACTACGGCGCATATTTCATCCAAAAATTCCACACACTGATCGGATTGCCAAAAAAAAAAACCCTCCCCCTCCTACTTGTCTCCGGGAATACGAACTTCCTCCCCCCGAGACAAACAAAGTGAGTTCAGCAAATGCACCGCATCAAGGCTACGCCACCGGCAACAGCAGCGTACCACTGCAAAAAAAAAAACGAAACGAAGAAATTTCTTTGTTCTCGGCGGAGCCGAACTTGAGCACCGAATTTTCTTCCACTTTTCACTTTTCTTTTCCACACTCTCACTACGAAACGGTAATAAATAAGTTTTTCGCATTTTCGTTATGGGAAAATCGTCAGGATCAAAATTTTCTTCACTTACCTCTCCGGTCGGGCGGGTTCGCTTCGGTGCGGTTTCACTGCACGGTTTCAACACTTAAAAAAAAAAAAGGCGCAGGAATCCTTTTTCGAATTCTCGTATAAAAAACGGCGACGTCTAGCACACAGAAAGCACTTTTTCAAAAGGGAAAAAAAAGAACCAAAGTCAGTTTAAAACACAACAGTAATCGTCTTCGCCGGGGTTTTTCCGCAGCGTTTTCTTCGCTTTCGATTGAGTCTCGCCTACAGTTTATTTTCCTTTTCGAAAATCGGGAGTTTTTCTTTTTGTTGAACGCGTTCACGACTCACGATTTCAGTTTTCAGATTCGCCTCCTCACGCAAACGGGCTTCGAAATCAACGAGCACACAGAGTATCAGCGGCGGCGGCAGCGTTCACCACAAACACAAGTGAAGAATTGAAGAGTTTTTTTGGCCGTTTTTTTTACTGGAAGGAAGAGGTCGGAACGAGAGAATTGAGGTACGTGCGAGAGAGCACACGCATAACGATGGAAGTTTGTGCAGTTTTCGGGGTACCAGCGTGGCTGGATTTTATAGGAAAGTACGTTTTACGTTGGACTACTGCGTGACCGTTATAGCACGAACGTTGTTTTTAAATGTGCATAAAAGGAGTAACTAAAAAGTTTTAAATGACGCATTGAAAACAACTAATGAATGGAACGACAAAATTTTTAGTAAAAAATAAAATTAACACAAACCTTATACGAGGGGAGGTCAAAAATTTCGCTGGAAGAAGGGGTTGGACAAGGGAGAAAATATTTTTACCTGGAGGCATAGAAAAGATTATATACTGTAGAAGTATATCTCCCTTTAAATCGAGACTAGCGCCACCTGAATCCAGATTTTGGACCCCTTGGTGGAGCTAGTGAGTTTTATTCACGTACACTTCTTATTTTACCAAACCTTAATGACATTTCACCTAGAATCGCGGAAGAAATGTCATTGAGAAACGTCAGAGAAGTGAAGTAAGCAGTCCGACTGTTTACAGCATTTTCAAGTATTATTAAGTCTTCTACACGAAAATAAAGAAGTACAACATTTCCGAGTGACCCGGGAGGTAGTTACGACACTCGTTTTTTTCATGGGGTTTCGCCGGTGGCCCTAATCCCCGAAAAATTATTGGATTGCGGGCGCAATCATTTGGGCTGGAAAAGAATCGACACGATTGTCAAGCTCGAAGCGGAATTGCAAGCGTTAATTAAGGCCGAGGAGGTGGATAAAACATCGCCGAGCCAACATCGAAGAGTGGTGGGCAATACGCGAATTCACAACGCTTAAAAACGCTCAACTAAAGCAATGACGATCACCAGTTGTTTGCGATTTCGTTTTTACTTCTCACCGAAGGTTTACGGTTATCTTGTGTCGGTATTCATACGCGTCAGAAAATTGCTCAATGCAATTATTTATTTATGATTTTATTTGCATTTCAGATCAAATATTTCCCCCACATTATTGTCCACATGTCGATTGGGTTAAATCTGGACGCGCTATAAAAATGTTACCTACCGGTGTTGTGGTCAAAGAAAAATGCAATCTGGATTAAGCAAAATATAGAAGACTGGCAAGTGCTATATTCTTTCCTGAAGGAAACTTCGTCCATGTAAAGTATGTGTATGTGAAAATGTGTATTTCATTTCTAAGTAAGACATTAAAAATGTGATTTTATAGCTAACATTGTTTTAAGGGATTTTCATAATCCATTTTTTAATTATTTATTTTTGTTTCGGTGAAGAAACTCTATAGACACAAAAGCCAATGTTCTCTTACACACGACGCAATCCTGAACATAACGGTCTTTAGTTATCGAGAGGATTTGTTTATTTCCCGGGCCTACTTCTCAGAAGCCAGTCATAGTCCGTTTTCGATAGCCAGAGGTCATTACCGTAGAATCGGTCCGCATCCAAGACACTGTTCTCGATCAGTTCAGCTTTTAAGTTACGGATAATAAGCCCCTGTCGAAGTGTTTGTCATTTTTATTAGAAGTGAAACTGCTATAAATGAACTGTACTGCGCCCATCACATAGGGTAACAAATGAATGTTTATAGAATTTGGAAATTTCGTATTTACCAAAACCTCGACAGAAGTAGACAATAAGCAAGACATTTTGGAAAAAAATAGAGAATCGCAAATAAATACAAAATCTTGTAACTGAAAAGCTGAAAAGAAATTTAATATTATATTAAAAAGCGGTCTGTTAATCAGTTTGTTTACAGCAGCTGATTGAATGGGTAAACCGTGGACTACTGAGCGATTTTTGTTTTATGTCCTTTTTTTCCTCCATTCCGATGATTGTTGACTGGTTTGCATGCCAAACTCATAGACCCCTGTCTAATCAACAGTTTTGATGGGCTTCATGAATGTAGGATTAGAGTTCGCCGGGTCAATCATGTCCAAAGAGACCTGTTCACGGTACTTTTTTTGAAGAAAATTCAGCTTTATCGGAACAAGTCGAGCAAGGTCGCGTTTCATGGCCAAAGTATCATCCAAAATGGAACGAACGGACTCCCGAGAAATGTCGAGCTCTCCTGCTATCTCCCTAACACTGACCAGACTCTGAGCACCATTTCCTTCACTTTATGAATGTATTCATCAGTTGAAGCGGTCGAAGATCGTCCAGAACGAGTCATGTCTTCAACGATCTCTCGGCTAAAGGCTCGTGATTTTGATATTACTGAATCACCGTAAGCCTTTTCCAACATTCGCAATGATTCCACACACGAAACTTGGTTGGAAACACAAAATTTGAGACTAAACTCTCTGTTCCATATTTTTATCCATTTAAAAAATCACCGTGGACTACTAAGGTCTACCCATTGAACCAGCTGCTGTAAAGAAACTGATTAACAGACCATCTTAATTCTATCTGCTTACCAAGAAAAAAATTTTGAAATGTTATTTCCCAAACTAATTTTAATTACAATTTCCCGATATGGACACAATGCAAATCATGCAAATAAAATAAACAATTAAGCATAAAGAAAATAATTGATTTTTTTCTCTATCACAATACAATAACTACGAATTTGTACTGTTCAGACACTAAAACACACTACTATGTATTAATAATTAAGCGCACTACTCTTTTGAGTTAACACGAATAGTTAAAATTATATTTTTACTTTTTTTACAAATTACACAGCGCATTTTTATGAAAATATTTGAAAGTAAGAATTTCTACGAACCGAATTGACAATACTCTTCTGAAAATTCAAAAACGCCATCTCTTGATGTTGGCGAAATCTTCAAGAACTCATAAAAATTACGGTGCGCCATCTGGTGACACATGGTTAGAAAGAGAAAAATAACGACCTCTCGCTCACGCATTTTGGACCCCCGTAAATGTGTTAGTAGACCAAAATTCACCAAGTGTTCTTATATAAAGTGGGCTCAGCGTGCCTGGAGGTATTCTCTTACACCCAGAAAAGGTATAAGTACAAAGAATCTGTCAAATCGAACAAAATTGAGTTTCGTACTGTCATAAAGTTCCTTATCAAGCAAGGACAAATGCCCTAATCATTTTAGAGAAATTTCATCTGTTTACGAGAACTCTTGTCCTGGAAAAACAATGATTTATACGTGGAATAGTTTATTCATGCAAGGCAGAGCGTCGATTGAAAATGATAAGCACTCGGGGCGATTGAGGCCACTTCCTCAAAAATCGTCGAAAAAGTGGAGAAACTTTTTCTCGAAGATGTTCGTTTAAAGAAAAAACCATTCGCAAAAATGGTTGAAGTATTAGTTACAACCGCTTTAAATATCCTTCACGATCATCTCAGCATTCTATATTTATTTAGCCAAAGACAATTTCCTCTCGATATCCTTCAATGTACGAAGAGATATTGGCGCAGAGATTTCATTGAAGTAATTACTGATTTCACTCACATTTTATTCAACGTTGATTCTCCACCCAACTGGACATCTTACAACACCCCGGAAAATCTTTTCTTTCAGTTTCGTTGATATTTGGCCATCAGGGTTCATATCACTTACAGAGATAAATGGAATTGATGAGTCGTATAAGATATTTAGATGGTTCTCCATCGATCTCCAAACTGCGGATAAATTTTAATATCTAGAGCAAACATAAACCGAAAACAAAGAAATCTTTTTTCTATGTGCCATTGATATTGTTTACTCCGTAAGAAGAAGACCCTTAGGTGAAAATATGAAATGGACTGAATTTAGGTCTGTACCTTTTTTCATCGAGTGTAAGCAAATTAGATATCTATGCTAATTGATGATTTCTTGCTTTTGTTTACATAGGCATGCACACTTGCGAACTTTCGGTGCAATATATTGGTTTGTACATAAGAAGGCATGGATTTTTTTCCGATTTTTGGCTATAGGGGAGTATCTATAATGTACATATTTAAGCTGTTTAACGTTTAGAATAAATATACTAGCAATGAAGACGCAAGCGAGGAAAGCTTTGTTTCTTTTTGAAAAAATGATTTTTGGAATGAAACAGTAGTACAAAATTCACTATACAGGGTGTTTGGTACTCCGTACATAACCTTGTAAGGGGTTATTCCTGGATATATTTTGAGCAAAAAATTGTTCTACGGAGATGGTCAGTTTTCAATATCCACGGAGATACAGGGTGATCAAGAAAAGTCCTTCGGACCTGTACCCTCACTCACTCAAAACGCTATATCTTGAAAACTAATAATCACAATTCAAAGTGTTATAGCTTGTTTTTTAGGGAATCAAATTACCTTTCATTTGGTGTAATAGTCCGCATTGTAACTGTATCCAATTCTGAGATATTTGCTTCAGAATACAAATTTTTGACAGTTTGACCGTCAAAATTCTAAGATCAATGTAGTTTTTCTCTAAAAAACCCATTATAAAAATGTCATTTTATTGTTGTTTTCTTTTGTGCCATATTATTGCCTACAAAAGACGCATACACTTGCATTGCATAATTTTTATAGTTTAGAAGAAATAATCATTCCAATAATGTAGCACTTTTGTCAAAAAAGCAAGAATAGGTTGATCAACACTCTCCGCTTGAACTAAAAGAACTTAAGAATGGTTTTTATGGTTTATTTCAAATTTCCTTAATTACAATAAATGTTCAAAATGGCTACCTTCATTTTGAATGCACGCTAAAGCTCGTTTTGCCAGTGTTCTCTTTGTGTTCATACTCCTCAACTGCTGCCTTACTTCTGTTGCTGCCGCATCGATTCTGGTGTTTAGATCCTGCAACGTTACTACTTCCGTTGCGTAGACAAGGTCCTTCATCCGTCCCCATACAAAGAAATCCATAATAGTTAGATCAGGGGATCTTGCAGGCCAGTGTATCGGTCCATTTCTACCGATCCAACGATTGCTATAATTGGAATTTAACCAATCTCTGATTTGTCGGCCGTAATGAGCTGGAGCACCATCGTGTTGGTAAAACATGGAAGCCAATCGTTGCAGTGGCATATCATCCAATAACTCCTGTAGATCATTTGTCAAAAAATGCAAGTAATTGGAACTATTTAAGGTAGGCGGAAGCCTAATAGGACCAATAAAATCGTTGCCAATCACACCTGCCCATAAATTGACACTGAATCTGTGCTGAAATTATGCCTCTCTTCTTGTATAAGGATTGCTCTCAGCCCATGTGTGTAAGTTGTGGAAGTTTGTGATACCGTCCCTGGTGAATTGGGACTCATCCGTCCAAAGAATGTTGCTGATAAAATTCTCGTCACTTATTTGTCGTTCAAGGAGCCAATTGCAAAACTCCATCCTTTTGGGTAAATCAATGGGTAACAGCTCCTGCACTGGTGTGTGGTGGTAGGGATGCAAACGTTCTGCTTTCAGGACACTCCAAACTTTCCACGTAGAGACGTTAAACCGCAATGCCAAGCGTCGTATACTAGTTGATGGATCATTTTGAACTGCAGCTAGGATTCGTTGATCAATTGAAACAGCGATTACCGGCGCAGGATTTGCATTCACTCTGCTTGTCCTAACACTGCCTGTTTCCCTAATCCTTCTGTAAACGTCTTGGAATACTCTCGCGTAAGGTATTCGACGATTGGGAAATCTGTGATGATACAAAGATCGCGCCGCTTGCTCATTTCCCTGACACTCTCCATAGAGGAAAATTATGTCTGCATATTCTTCGTTCGTGAACTCAGGCATTTCGAAATTCTTTTCTAAATTTTAGTGACACCTTGTTCTTTTACAAATTTAACTAAAACTGATAAAAATATGAAGTATGGTTTGCTTTTATAGGCTTTTCATTTTGTTAGGTAACCCATTAAAAAGGGCAAAGTGCTGCACCTAGTTGTGTTGAAACTCATTTTAATTTAATTCATTTTCTCGATAATTTTAATACTACCTAAAGGACATTCATTGATAATTTAAATAGTAATTAAAGGACACAAAGAATATTTCAGTTTAACAACATTTCAGGTAGTTTTTTTAGAACGAGGGTTGGTTTATGGCATATTTTATTTTTAAGCCATATGTATTTTCGCTTATTACCTGGAAAACGGGAAAACCTAAGTCATAAGTATGTGTGCATCTTTTGTAGGCAATAATATGGCACATAAAAAAACAACATTAAAATGACATTTTTATAATGCGTTTTCTTGAGAAAAACTACATTGATCACAGAATTTTGAGGGTCAAAGTATCAAAAATTTGTGGTCTGGAGGAAATACCTCAGGATTGGTTACAGGTACAATACGGACTATTACACTAAATAAAAGATAATTTGATTCCCTAAAAAACAAGCTATAACACTTTGAAATGCGATTATTGGTTTTCAAGATATAGCGTTTTGAGTGAGTGAGGGTTCAGGTCCGAAGGACTTTTCTTGATCACCCTGTATCTCCGTGGATATTGAAAATTGGCCATCTCCGTAGAACAATTTTTTGCTCAAAATATATCCAGGAATAACCCCTTACAAGGTTATGTACGGAGTACCAAACACCCTGTAAATAAGAATTTCAAAATTTATTTTTCCATAAACGCAGGACAAATATCTGAATTTATTGACCGCGATCCTATAAATAACAAAATTCAACAATCTAATCGTAATCGCATTTATAAATTCCAAAAATATTCATCAAAAAAATTACCATAATTTTGCAAACCTCATTTGCATTCGACTTTCACAGCTAGCTGGCAACCCCACATTTGAACTATGCCCAATGAAAGTCAGAAAATTGTACAGAAGAGACGGCGGCATTCATTTTCCAGTTCCTCCTTCTGAAAATGAATCACTCATGCACGCTCAATGTTGAGGAGAATGTCGCCATCATCATGGGAAATGTCAGGGCTGCACAACAAACAAAAAGGACAACACCTAATTTTCCGTCGTCTCCTTTTTGCATTCTTCCAGGCTGCTTGCACTTCCAGCAGCATTCTCGCCGGTGTGCAGGTGTGTGTGTTAATTTTAATGCTCTCCCGCCCGCGCCGGCTGAAATTTCTTCCGTGAGAGCATTTTTCGAGTTTAAGGGTGCCTGATGTGTCTTTGCAAATTGCGTTGTGTCTTTGCTAAAATAATTCTTCACGACTACCAACATGAAAACTGATGCGAAACGGTTTGGACATGACGCGCCAATTTTCAAATATTTGAATGAATTGTGTGAATTGAAACAATTTGTTTTTGAAAATTTGGAATTTGATGTTTTCTGAATGGAAAATGTCAGCGGAATGATTAGTTTTCATTGTTTCGGTAAAACTAAGTAAGTAAAATCGCTTGAAAAAGTAATACTAACCGATTCGGACCCTGGAAACGTCAAAACAAGATCTGTCACAACACTTCTTTAACCACGGCGTGTTGCTGTCCAATCAGTTCGGTTCCTCCAATCATCAGTTCGAGAAGAAAAATCTTCACGAAAATGAATTAAAATTTGCGTGCCGACGGTCCGAAAGTGAAATACGGCGATGGCTAGCACTATCGAATATCTCAAAAGTCCCGAGTTGGTGGTGAAAATTCAGGAATTCTTCGGTGTCGAGTACGTGAATGCGTCGCTGACGCGGCGGAGCCCCAGCAAAATCCATGAAAACGGCCATGGACCGGGCGAGCAAACCAAAGAAAAGCCCGACTACATAGTTCACAGCAGATTCTGGTATTATTTATTTCTGATCGGAACCGAGCTGGGCGACGAAATTTTCTACGCTTCCTTCATCCCGTTCTGGTTCTGGAACATCGACAGTGCGGTTGGGCGGCGCGTAATCTTCCTCTGGTCTATTGTTATGTACATAGGTGAGTATTGCCCTTGGAGTAATCGAGTCGCTTAGCCTAATTGCACGTTTCGGCAGGTCAAAGCTTCAAAGATATAATTAGGTGGACACGTCCAGGGCCGCCAGTGATCCGCCTCCAGAAGAAGTGGGCACTTGAGTACGGTATGCCATCAACTCACGCCATGGTCGCCGTTTCCATACCGTTTTCCGTCTTGATATTCACCTTGCAAAGGTACGTAACGTGAGCGCAAACAGAATTCTTGCAATTTGGATAACACGCGATCGAATTCGTAGGTATCAATTTCCGGCTATCGTGGGATTGGTGGTGGCTACAATCTGGTGCTCTGTCGTTTGCGTTAGCAGGCTTTATCTGGGAATGCACAGCGTTCTGGTAAGATTTTCGTTCTTATCTTCGTTTTTATTTATGTCGATTTTTTTCTGTCTCACTATCGCAATGATACAGTTTTTTTTTTTTTTTTTGGAATTTATGATTTTCATGCGTGTTGTACGGCACGATAGTTACGCACGTACTTTTTTTCTAGGCTCATAAAAAAATTAAAGATTATCAGAAAGTTTTAACTATAAGAAATTTGATGGGAGGCAATTTTGAAATGGTTGTCAGAAATCTGTTGGAACCTTGAACCTAAAATTAGAGTTTAATGTCGTCAATACGGATAAGGAAAATTATTGCGATAAGAAATGTTATTCGCAAATGAAAGCATGCACTCCCAGCTGTGTTTGATTGATCCATATGACTCAATCTCAGCTGTGATGGCAATAAATCATAAATAAGACTGTGAGCGAAAAAGTTTTCAGTATAACTGGGCAAGTATTGGATAGGTCGTGATTTTCTGAATACAGGGAGCGATATTTTTTTTTTTCTAGACGCTATTTTCTTGTGCTGCTATATGAATGCGAAACGTGAACCCTGACGCTGGTGTCGGAAAATATATTCGACACGTTTGAGCGAAAAATTCTTCGGAAGGTGTACGGATAGTTAAAGATGGAGGTGACTAGCTAATTCAATACAACCATGAGCTGTATCAATTATTTGACATCTATCGTGATCAAACTCCGCAAGCTTCAATGGGCTGGCCACGTTTTTTTTTTACAGAATGACCTGTGCTATAGGCAATTTCGACCTTTATGTGCAATGCACAAACAAAGTCATGGAGGGAAGGAATGGGATTGGGAAGGTTCGGGAAGGGGAGTGAGAACGACCGTAGCGAGTGGAGAAGCTGGTATATTGCTCAGTTGTATTAGCTGCATACTGACAAATATTTGCAGATGTTATGGAGGACTCATCTAATCATCTACTAAGTGCATACACCTTCTTGAAGTGGAACTGTTTCACTTTTACACCGTTTCCCCATTTTATTTCGAATAATTTTTCATCACCAGTAGCAACTGAAAAATTTGCGCTTAAAAAAATCCCGTCTGGCGTGGGAATCGAACCCACGACCTATTGACTGAGAAGCAAGCACGCTGCCCATTACGCCACGGAAGCCTTAAGCCGTGGAGAAACGAATTCCAAAACGAGTGCTCAAGGTAACCGACCGCAGTGGAAGCCACGAAAGCGATGGGAGGACTCAGTCGCCGCAGATTGCAGATTGCTTCTGGATCTTTCAAACTGGAGAACACGGTCGTTGGACCGAGACAACTGGAGGAAGTGCATCCGAAAGGCAAAGGCTCGATATGAGCTGTAGCGCCATTGCATCAGATACTATTTGAACTATTCTTGAATTCGTATGGACGACTTTGTTAAATTTCATGCAAATTTATTTCCGAAAAATAGCTGCTGTATCCATTGTAGATCATCCTTTACCCGGATAAAATATACTCGCAAAGGAAACATTTCTGGCTCTCACACTGCTATGCTTTATTAATCGGCAGTCAGGATTAATAAAGCAGAACAGTGTGAAATCCGGGAATTCTATCTCTAATTCGGAACGCACTGTGAAAACGTGAAAGTAATAAATCTCGTTATCAAAATTTCATATCAGCAATTTAAATGCCTTACGGTTTCAGTGCATTGCCAAAAAGAAGGCACGTGTCGTTTAGCTCATACTTGATAAATTCAACCAAGGCCATTCAGCGTAATACGTAAACATGGTTCGTAATTTACATCGAAAATGCGGAAGGTTAATTATAATTCATCTGTGCACGAGTGATTCCATTACTTTGTCGCATAATCTTCCGGAATTCGAACTAAATAAAGGTATCACTGTCCCTCTGTGCGATGGACCAGTAGTAGCAAAGCAAACCCCGCTAATCACCGCCAGATAGCCATTACTTCAGTGCTCTCCAAAGTAATGGAAACTGCTGTTAATCGCAAAATTGTTCAATATCTCGTGGATAAACAGCTTATCCATGATCGCCAATCCGGTTTCCGTTCTGGAAGATCGAATGGAGATCTCTTGGTCTGTTTGACCGAACATTGGAACTTCTGCTTGCACAAATACGCCTAAGGTCAAGTTCTTGCACTTGACACAGCAAAAGCTTTTGACAGAGTTTGGCATCAATATCTTCTTGTTAAGCTCGTGGCCATTGTCCTTGATGCTTCCCTCATTCAATGGATTGAGAATTTCTTGTCCAATCGCACTTTACGAGTAGTATTAGATGGCGTGACTTCTTCCTTTCCAATCAATTCCGATGTCCCTCAGCGTTCTGTCTTATTGACCACTCTGTTCTTATTTTCTTATTTATTCCGCTTGCTAAACTCAGATTTCAACTTAATACTGGAATGGAGCAGGATAAATACAGTGGAGTTCAATGCCGCTAAAACTCAGGCCTGTCATGAACGTGCTGTTCCGGCGTCGTCATCTAATGTAGCCTTTAATGGCGTTCAATTTTGCTTTCCCGAAGATTTTATCCTTTCAGGCGTAAAGCTCAATAACCACCTCGATTGGAGCAAATATATCTTAGAAGTAACCCTTGATGCCTCAAAACGCGTAGGTATACTTTGCATATGCAAAAAAAAACTACGCCTTACGACTTGGCTACCATCTAGAAGGCCTGAATTCGACCTCGCATGTTTGCGCTGGGGCACAAAACACACATAGGCTGACAACCCTTCCACAATAACAATTAAAAATTTTAAAGAACCTGAAGGTCAGGACGCCAAGGCCCGATTTGGACTACAATACCATTGGAGAAGAGAAACATAAGCTGAGTATTTTTGCGATACTTGAACAGTTTACTCTCTAGTCTGGATAATAAGCTGGTAAACGAATTCATAATCAACTACTACTGTAAATGACAACCTAACCGAGGTACCTGCTGACAATGGAAACATATTATGCGCCGGATGCACGACGCTACATGTGTGACATATTTTCCATACCGCCATACATGTATGCCGGTGTATAGTGCAGTTTTTAGTGTCATCACACTTGTGTACAGGTTTTCAAAAACTTGTGAATACTTTGGGGTGAAGCTTAAGGTGCGGTGATATGTAGCACAGTTTGTTTTGCGGCATGTCATACTTTCATACATTTGTTCAGTATTAAAACAGCATTTGACGTGGTCGCATCGTGCTTGTTGTTGTTTTTATTTTTCCCACACGCCATCCCAATGGGAAATCCATGAATACGTGACAATAGCAATGGGTGATCACATCAATGATGGTTGTTGGGAACCGATGATGGTTGTTGGGGATTGGATATGATGATAGGAGGGGAGGGTAGGTATAAAAAAAATTATAGGGACAACTTTATTTGTTAGAATTATGTTGACAATTTGTTGTGTGGTAACCATTACCGTTCCTATTCCTATTCCTAAGGATGAAGGGATAAAGGGGATAAATTTTACTATTCTCCACGGTAAGGGCTTCACAGTATACTCGTGTGATTGTGCAGCTTGACGAGTATTTTGGGGATATTAGGCTTTTTAGTTCCTTGCTACACTCACCATGGGAATATCTTCAGTAAATGAAGAGTATTCTGATATTTCGACGATACACGAGGGATTCTATTTAAGGGATTCTATTTAAGGACATATTAGCGGTTGACGTCGAAATATTATGCTTAAGGGATAGATGACAAGACTACTTTTTTAAGGTATTAAGACCCTCACTGTTTTTCCTATCCCAATCCAGGATTGAACGGAGGTCGGAGTTCAATGGCTGTATCATCTCATTAAGGCATGAGGCCATCGATGTCGGACGTTTCTTCGCAAGAGAGTTAAATTGGTAGATGTTATTCAGAGTTCTATCATCTGTGAAACAGTGAAAAGGATTGAGAGTAGACGCAAGCAGGTCATTAATGAAGACTTAAAAGAGAGTGGAAGAAACTAAGCCTTTAGGGACGCCGAAATTAATGGAAAAGCATGCAGAAGTTACTTCATCTAATATGACTCGAATAGAGCGCTCAGAGGAGAAACTCCCATTCCATTCGAGAAACGATTTGTTGAAACCAGAGGCAACAGTAGTGCCTATACTTAAACCAGGCAAGGATCCCTCTCAAACGAAAATCTACCGCCCGATAAGCCTGCTAACAATTATGCGTAAATTTTTCGAAAAATTATACTGAAGTGCATATTGAACACTATCGAGGACTTTAGTATATTTTCCCAACTTTTTAGAGTAAAAACAGAAATTCAGTAGACACTACGCGTTAAAATATCGGTCAGAATGGTAATTTTCGACATTGAAAAAGCCTTCGATTCCATTTGGAATGAAAGGCTAATTTATAAATTAATAATCAATTGTTTTGAACCTTATATTTGCCAAATAATTAGCTCCTTTCTGAGTAATAGATCGTTCACAGCCAAAATTCGAGAAAAACTCTCCGACTCCAGAACTATTCCCACAGGTGTTCCACAAGGATCTGCAATTAGTCTAATACTATTTACACTGCAGACGTCCCACTAGCAACTGCGAATTGGCGACATTCTCTGATGGCACTGCTATATGTATCCAAACTTACAACCCTTTCTGTGATTATAAAATATCTACAAGAGCAGCTCTTCTCTCCAATTTTTATAATAAATGGAAAATAGAAATTATTTCTAAAGCTATATTCTTCACAAACCTCGGGCGATATGTTACCTTCCAGCTCCAGCTATTAAGATAAAAGATGAAGGACTAAGACCAGTTTGAAAACTAAGAAAATGCTGGGAGCGGATTCAAATGACGAAGACAAATTTTCGTCATGGAAGACGCGGTCATTCGACCGAGAAAATTGGAAACTAATCATATAGGAGGCCAAGCACCTACTTAGGCCGTAGTGCCATTGAAAATTATGACTAATTCTAATACCCGTCCCCCTGTGGGATGGGGCAGTGAAAAACCCCCGAATCCAGTTCTGTTTGCCCTTAAAATGGCAAATGAATACTCACTGGATCATGGGCTAATCACCTGTGATCTTTAAATCCAACTGATACGAGAAGCAGATATAGCTCCTCAGATATAGACGGATCATACGGTAACGTCTTTTGGCATTCGGACTATGATTGGCTTCTGGAATGCTCGAACATTAAATGAAGAAAGGGCTGGTGCCACTCGGCGTACACCGCCAATCAGTGATCGTAACATGGAGCACTATGGAATAACACATCCAAATCTTGAGGTTGAGCGAAGTCAAGTAGATAGGATCAGGAGAAGAACGAACCCCGAGCTGAAACACCATTCCGTACGTTGGTCCTGAAGCTTAAGATAACTATGAGCAATTTATAATATTTAACAAAAAAAGTCACAAACAGGAATTTTAAAAGAGCAATTTATCGTAATGTGGCTAAAATTTTCAAAAGAAAAGCATTGAACTTTTCATTCAACGAATGATGAATCAGTGATCGACCGTGAAATGGAGCACTATAACATCCAAATCTTGAGCGAGGTCAGGTGGACTGGATGATAATAAGAACGAACTCCAAGCGGAAATATCATTCTGTACGTTGGTCCTGAGTGTGAAGCCAAAAATTGCGTGGCGGTCGTTCTTATACCGAGAGCGAGAAACAGTCTCATCAGTTAGGAATAAATCGCGGATGGGATAACGTCATAACTCTGCAGAGCTACACACCAACTAATGCCGCTACACCCAGATAAAATGATAAAGTAGAGTTTTATGGCCAAAGTGCTACCTTCGAGCGCGTTCCAAGAGATGATATTATTATAATGTAAGGAAATCTGAACGCCCAGGATGGCAATGACAATACTGGATTAGAACACGTAATGGTAACCCATGGGTCGACGCGTCACGACCTTGGATTAAAAGAAAACGGCGAATTATTTATGGAGTTTTGTAGTACTCGACTAATAGTCATCGGAGACCCTTTTTTCCACACAAGAGTCACCATAAAACATCTTGGGTTTCCACTGATGGTATAACTCAGAACCAAATCGACCATTTGTCCATAAGTCGCGTATGGAGAAGATGTGCGAGCAAATCGTGGCGCTGACGTGAGGAGCGATCACCACTTAATGATTGCCTACTTGAGATTGTGCACGGCAGCTATCCGATGGCCACAAATTCTTCAAATCAAGCGCAGGCTTAATGCGGATAAACTAGGAGACCACAACGAAAACCGATGGTATACCACCATTATACGCGAAAAGTCGTGCACATTAGGTTAGGTTAGGTTCGTGGAGGGGTTAGACACAAATGTACGTAGGCCACCAGTGGGTTCATTATACGCCTCCGAGTTTTTACAATGCTGATTTACATATCATTCAGCCAGCCCGCTCTACCAGTGAAACTAATGAGCTTCATTGTTTCAAGGGACCAGAACCAGACCAGGTACTCTTAGTCATGTACATTGGTCAGATATGAAATGTGCACACTGGCCGTCAAATGGAAGGCAACCAGAAACACATTTTCTAATAAGTACTGAATCTGTGGGATATGCGCAAAGTGGTGAGAAGCCCTGGATGATGCAAGACACATGGGGCAAGGTTGGCGATTGGAAAAAAGCCAAATTGGCAATCGTCTCTCAACCCGATGTCAAGCAAAGAACTCTTGACTTGAGCCGGAACTACCACAATGCTATTATACAGCTCAAGACGTGACAAGAAAAGGTCATTGAAGACCTGGCCAATATTTTTTTTTTGTATGTGTCACCGGAACTAGAGGGGTTGCCCTTTTGTACTGAAGCACAGCTCCGGTGAGGGGGGAAGGATATTGGTTTTTGGGAATTAAGGGGATAGAGACGGAAGTGGCTATGAATATTTCCTTTAAATTTCTGATTGTTGTAGTCATGCGGGAATACCGAGATGGGCAGCGAGTTCCATATTCGAACAGTCCGGTTTAAAAACGAATCACGAAATTTTACAGTGCGACCGAAGGTGGGGTTGAGAGAATACTTATGAGCGCGCGAAGCAGTTCTAGTATTACGGGGTAAGGACATACATGGGGGCAAGAGATTAGAGATTTCGTCCGAACAATCTCCATTGTAGTAGCGATACAAAAGGGTTAGGGAGCTTACAGTTCGTCTATGCTCGAGTGAATCGAGCGAAGAAGTGATGTCAGAATCTCCTATAATTTTAATAGTCCGAGACTGGATACTATCCACATAGGAGAGAGAAGTTTTTGCAGCTCCCGCCCATAGGTGGGAATTAAATTCAAGACGTGGTCTAATATAGGCCTTATAAATTGTTAGTAACCCAGAAGGGGTGAAGAAGTTTTTACACCGTTTTAGGTAGCCCAAACATTTAGATACTTCCTTGGCGATGTTAAATATATAGTGGAACCTGCGGCTTAACTTGGGGATATAAGTTCGCTAGTTAGAACTATGAAACTGTTGACGAAGAGAGATTTCACTGCCAACCACCGGGTGGGAGATATCAACGGAACTCTCCTGAATATGAGTGAACACCAGTTGCAGCGATGAAAGGAATACTTCTCTGATTTTTCACCAGAGTGAAAAGTGACCGTTCGACTTACTTCTTTTTTCTTTTCACGACCCCCCGCTCTTTTATACCCAGCACCAACCTTGGTAAGTGTTCGCTAACTCATGGCATTGGAATGCATTTGGTTGTTGTTGCTTTCTTGGTAGTGAACTCGCAGGTGTTCAGAATTATTTCTTTCTTGCTGGAATCATTCCCTCGTCGTACCACTCCGCCCGTGTAATTTGTTGTTGGTTGGTTGAATGTTCAAGGTAATTTGCATCAGTGTTCAGTGGTAAATAATAAGCAAGTAGAGCTGACATGAAACATTATTTATTTTCCAAAATATTTTTTCAAGTTGGTTTTGTCTAAATTGTCTACGTTTTAGATTTAATTTTTTTCCCTTTGCAATTATTTGAATCAAACAGGTTCCTATTGTCGAGCTATTAACATATTCTTTATAAAAGTGGTTAAACCTAATTTATTTGTAATTTTTTTATGATCTTCGTTACAGTGTATCTCTTTGGAACTACTCGTATAATTACACGATGAAAGTGTACGCTTTATTAAATAAAAATGTTTTTATTTCTCACAGGACGTTTTAGCCGGAATACTGTTGACAGTGCTCTTAATGGCCTTTCTTCTACCGCTAGTCGACTATTTGGACTATTACATTGTTACCAGCTTGTACTCACCTATCATAGTATTTTTTGTTTCGATTATGTTAATCGTGTGCTATCCAAAGTCCGACAAATGGACTCCAACAAGGTAATCAAATTGACATCTTCATCCCAATCCAACAACATTTAATTCTCTATTCTCAATATTCTAGAGGCGATACCACTATGATGGTGTCAGTTTGCGTGGGCTTACAAATCGGTGCCTGGCTCAATTATCAATTAGGCCACATGGTCCCGACAGATCTTCAACCACCGTACGAAGTAATCTGGCCAACATATCAAATGCTTGGAATGCTCTTGCTACGTACCGTTTTGGGATTATGTTGCATCGTAGCAACACGCGCTATCGCCAAGTCCATATCATATGCTTTAGTTTGTGCAATTTTACGTAAAGATCAAAACGAAGTGAAGAAATCACAAGATAGCTTAGACAATCGACACAAAAACATTGTTGACTTATCCTATAAATTTTTTACGTGCGGTATGATCGGATTTAATACGCAATATCTTCTACCAAATGCCTTTAAAATGATCGGATTAGGACGACCAGATTTTTATACGGAAATTTAAATCTCGTATAGCTAAAATTTTTTATCAAATTCAAATCACATTAACCGTCATTCCACTTCAATTCAAACAAAAAACATACTCTTCTTATCTTCGTATCTTAATATTAAGCGAAATACAGTAGACAATACTGCAATAAAAAAGGTTGTTATCTAGTTAATTAATATTAAAAAATAAGAATATGTTCGAAACTGTTACTACACGATAGCTAGAACAGTGCTAAGTCATAATCTCAATTGCTCTATCGAAATTATTGCAAATTGTAAAGCAATAAAAATAAAAACGAATAAATAAAAATCAATGATTCACTAGTGCTGTGCTATTGCATTTTATATTAAAATCTAATTAGACAATTTTGTCCATCATTGTTACATCGAAAGAATTTATTAAAGATATAATGAACAATTAAAAACGCACATTGTAGCAAATATTTGTTGATTGTTTTTTTTCACGATTCATTAAGCCTTGAAGATTTATTTCAGGACGATGTTTTCCAATAGGATCAACACTTTTACTCAGTCTAAGTCGATTCCAAGCCCGGTTCGGAAAAGGAGTAGCCAGAAACACTAGTGAGTCCCAGGAAGTAGGTTACGGATGGATATAGGTGCTATAATTGATATGGATCCAGCTAGGCTTGGCTAGAGTCACTTCATGCGAGAAGGAGACACACTGTATTAGAGTCTGGTAGAAATATCATAATCAACACCTGCGAATTCACCATCCCCAATTCACCATTCGTGGAGTGGTGAGTTTATTAGTTTTCTTTTGCCAATTTCATCCACCCTAAGATAAATTGTTCCTTCAAAATTTTTGTTTGAGACTTTTTAGTTAAATATTAAAAACTTCGCACAGTTCTTGATGTTAAGAACATAACAAAAAAAGGTCGACACTTTTGCCAAACTATGGTAAGGCGCCTTTAGTGTCCCATGGAGTAACTGGAGCGGTTAAATAAACAGACTTGGTCTAAACTGACCGGGAAGTAGAGGTTCTGATGAAGTTCATAACGATGGAATGTTGTCTTCGTTTGGAAGAATTGCTGATCTCAGCCGGTGGTGATTTGCGTCCATTAACGTTAATTTTGAAGATTTTATCATAATCTCTTGATAGCGCTGAAACTAAAGAATTCACCTGGAAGTCGAATCGTTGTTCCAAATACCATCAAGGCTGGAAATGCTTGAATGTCTTTCATAAATGCTGACCTTAGATCAAGAATTACTATGGGTAATAAATCATGCCTAGGTTCAGTTTGGTGGCATTTATTGGCAGATTTGACGGTGCAGTGCCATCTATCGCCTGCGGATGATATGGTGTAGTTTTGGAATGCTCGATGCCGAGTAAATTGTTGAGTTCCTGAAGCAATGTGACTTCAAACTTCTGTTGTTATTTTTGAAGGTGTACCATACCAGTGATCCAAATTGTAATAAGCTTCCTTGCAACAGTTTCAGCTATACAATCTTGCATCAGAACTGCCTCGGGCGACTGAAGCGGACAATACATGTCAAAATGTATTTACAGTCGTTTGAAGAAAGTAGAGCTCAAAGTCGATATTTATGTGCGAACAATGTTGATCGGTTGTTTCACACGTTATTATGACGATGCGTTTTTGATTGCTAACATGCACGGCATTTGCGAGAGAATTTACGATAATCCTTTTTAAGGGATGGCCAGAAGTATCGTTGTTCTACCATTTTTTTCGTGCCTCTTCCAACTTGGTGCAACAAGTATAGTAGCAGTTAACTGGAACATTGACGATGAGTCCGGAATTGCGATGTCTTCAAATTTGTATTTGTTTGAATTCTTGATTACACTTAGTTCATTATTAGTTGATTGAAATTTTGTAATCTTGGAAAAGATTATAATTTCAGTATTAATTTCATTTATTCTTGAAAAAAAAAATCTTTTTTTTAAGGCACCGAGTTTAATTTAAAGGGTCACCCTTTAATGCATTGCGCAATTAATTCAAAGTGGATAAAATTGAAGAGAGACGGAAATGAAGATTATTCTTGAAGGACTGTACGGGGAAAAGGTTAGCCGGCAATGCATTTCAAAGTCTGGACTGAATGACTGTCTATATTTCACTGTACGAGTAGGAATAGGGTTGATGGCATACTCGTGTGCGCGTTTAGCTTGACGAGTATTTTGGAGAAAGGCGTAAAGTGGAGGAATGAGTGATCTGAAATCAATCAATCAATCAAGAAAATTCCTGTTAAGACCCCCTATAGGGGCATAGGAAAGGAACAACTCTTTTCCACAAGGCGCGATCCTGAGCATCGGCCTTTAACTGTCAGGACCTGTTTATTCCTTTGGCCTCCTACTCAACTGCTCGCTGCTACATGGCCGACAAACCCGACGTTTTCCTTGAGGATTATAATCCAGAGCCTGTTTGGCGATGGTTCGCTCTGGTTTCCTCAAAGTTTGACCGATCCACTGCCACTTGCATCTTTGAATCTCAATGCCTATTTTAGTCTGTTCAGTTGTACTCCAAAGTTCGTCGTTCGAGATTACTTCTGGCCAGAATATTCCTAAAATGCGTCGCAGGCATTGGTTCACGAAAGTCTGTAGTTTCTTCGTAAGTTGAACGGTCACTTTCTATGTAGTCCAACCATATAACAACACGGATTTGACGCATGCGTCAAAAACTCGCAGCTTCGTGTGAAGGGAGATCTCTCTTAACCTCCAGAAAGAGAAAAGATACCGAAGGCCTAACGAGCTTTATTTAGACGAGCTTCAATATCTTTTTCGGTTCCGCCGTCCATGCTGGCAATGTTTCCGAGATACTAAAAATCTTGCACCTCTTCCACATCTTGTCCGTTAAGAGCAATTGGTGTGCTTGTGTTCGAACCCATGTGCATTAAGAATGCAACGAGCGAGCATTTGAAGTCCGAACGGTTATGTGCAAGCAAACACACGTCATCAGCATAATCAAGGTGACTTAAGATGTTGAATAGTCTACATTGAAGACGTTTATCTTCCCCACCGTCCAGTGCAGCTTTCAAGATGTCATTTATTACCACCAAAAACAGGGCTGGTGATAATATGCAGCCTTGTCTGACACCCGTTCGCACAGGGAAGCTCTCGGACAGCTCTCCTCTATGCAAGACGTGACACCTTGCATCTTCGTAGGATTCTTTAATGATAGCTATGACCTTATCTGGAATACCTCTCCTACGCAAAGCATTCCATATGTAATCTCGCTTAACGCTGTCGAAAGCGTTCTCGAAGTCCACAAACATGAGATGTAGTGGCGAACCCATTTCGGCTGACTGCTCCAATATTATCCGTAGGGTATTTGTGTGTTCGGTACAAGACGACCCTTTAGGGAATCCAGCCTGATAAACTTCGAGGTGCTCTCGACAACATCACTAATCCTATTGAGAATTACCTTAGCCATGATTTTCGATACGGCAGTAAGTAGACATATACCACGCCAATTGCCACAATCCCGAAGGTCGCCCTTCTTTGGAATTTTCTCAATGACGCTCTCTTTCCATTCAGTCGGATATCTTTCTTCATTCCACACCTCAGTAAAGAGCGGGAGGAGTATATCGGCTGTTATTTCCGGATCCGTTTTGAGGAGTCCGGTTGGTAGTCCATACCTGGAGCTTTCCTTCTCGCCATAGACCGAATGGCGGAAACTATTTCTTCTTCATCTGGGGGATCGCCCCTAATAGAGGATTGTTGCGGTTAGATGTTTGGTAGTTGTTCTGTTTCTGGAATATCTTCCTCTGACAATATGTTTAAAATATCAGAGAAGTATTCGTTCCATCGCCGCAACTGGTGTTCACTCATATTAAGGAGAGTTCGATTGGCATCTCTCACCAGGTGGTTGGCGGTGAAATTCTGTTTCAACTGTTTCATAATTTTAAATAGTGAACCCATATCCCCAAGGTAAGCCGCAGATTCTGCCTTATTGGCCAGATCTTCAATAGCCTTTATCCAGTTGCGTCTAACAGCCTCCTTAAGCTGTATATGAGCATCGCGGTAGTTCTGTCTCAAGTCGGGTGTGCTTTGGTTTGACATCGGGTTGAGAGATGATTGCCAATTTGCATTTGCTTCGATCGTCAACCTAGTCCCATGTGTCTTGCGACATCCAGGGTTTCTTGCCGCTTTGCACATATCCCACAGATTCTTCAGCACTAGTTAGAAACGTGTTTCTGGTTGCCTCCCAATTGGTGTCCAGTGTACGCATTTCATATCCATTAAGCTTGCGCTTCATTTGGAGAATTTGTGGTCGTCGGATAGCTGCTGTGCACAATCTCAAGCAGGCAATCATCAAGTGGTGATCGCTCCCCACGTCAGCTCCACGCTTCGCTCGTACATCAAGGAGACATCTTCTCCATCGGCGGCATATGGTCAAATGGTCAATCTGGTTCTGAATAACACCATCAGGGGAAACCCAAGATGTTTTATGGTGACTAGTGTGGAAAAAGGGTCCCTCAGATAACTATTTACCGAGTACTACACAACTCCACAAATAATTCGCCGTTTTCGGGTCTCTTAATCCAATGTCATGACGCGTCGACCCAAGGTTCACCATGCTGCCCGATGACGTGTTCTAGTCCAGTGTTGTCAGAGCCAACCTGGGCGTTCAAATCTCCTGAGATGATAATAATATCACCTCTTGGAACACGATCGAAGGTGGCTCTCAGTTGGTTATATAACTCCTCTTTGCCACCAGGTGTTGCGGTATTAGTTGGTGCACTGCAGAATTGTGACGTTTCTGACACTGATCCTAAGCTTGATGACGATAAGCCTATGCGAGATTGGTTCCCAGCTGATGAGACTGTCGTTACCGTAAAATTCGTCCGTATCCGATGTGCTGTATCCGTTTCTCGTATCAGTTAGGCTTTAAGATTATGGGTGATAAGCCCATGATCCAGTGAGTGTTCATTTGCCATTTTTAGGGCAAGCAGGACTGCCTGTGGGTGAATTCTACTGCCCCCATCCCACAAGGGGACCACTTTAGAAGTTCAAATCCCCTTTTTTCAGTTTTTCGCTATCTCAAAGCTTCCCAACGGCTTTTTTTTTCGTGCCAGTTATTTATGTTGACAAATGTCGTTGAAACGTTTTAGAGTTTTATTTTTTATATAATTGAAAGATTCTGTTACGATTAAAAAAAAATAATTGGATTTATGTTTAAAATGGAAACTCTTTGAGACAAAAAAAAAAAAAATAAAAAAACCAGAAATCCAAAAAAAAACAAAGTAAAAGTAAAAAATATAAAAATTAAAGGTAGAGAAAAAATCAGTTCCGTCCCACTTTGCAACAGCCCCCGCACTGCGTTGCATCGATCACACAACTCGATCGTCTTCTCAATTCCGACAAACTCTTCATCACAAACGCTCGCTCTTTTTATATGATCCTATTCTGCCGCTTTTCAGCCACTGTTCGGCATTCTATGCTGTTTCTATGTACGAGCAGTTCGAGTTCACAAGCAATTGATGATCTCGGATAGTCGATGAGTAATTAAATGTGAGTTCGTATGTGTGTGCAGAATAATAGGCAGCTGAAATTGCGAGAATATTCGATGAACGGCTTAGTGTTGTCATGTAACAATACTTCTAAATAATCGCGGTTCAATTCTTTTGACATAGACTGTCCAACGGATGGCGGACAAAAGAATACCCAAACTTGTATAGAAAGAAAACGTGGAAGGAAAAATATTAGCCAGGAAATCAGCATTCAATCGACGAGGACATAAATCGCTTCTGAAATTTTCGATATCTTCAGGTCAAGGTCCCACTTTTGGTCAAGTGCCATTGATCTGTATGATGATCATCAGATCTTACTAAAATTTATTCATTCACAGAACGATTGAAATATCACGAGGAAGGAAATGATTCTAGCCCAATCGAAGAACAAAAAAAAAAGAAAAGAAAATACATACAATAAACACAAATTCCCCTCGAAGTAATACATTTTACTGCCATAGAAACTCATATTTTCATGCTTGAAATTGAACAATAAAATAACCCATATATTTTTTTTAATCCATTATATTGGAAACATTTAATAGACTTTGCTAAAAAAACTTTATTTCTGTACATAAAAAAACTAAAATTAGTTCTATATATTCTTTTTTTTTTAATTTTGTAAAAAATATAATTTATAGTTATACTTAAAAAAAATTACAGAGTCTAAAACAGACCCAGAAGTACGTAGGCATTAAGTAAAATCATTTCATTTTATAAAATTCCAGAGTTTAGTTATTGAATTTTTTCATAAAAAATTGTTTCGATCATTTCGAATTAGTAACGTCATCGCATGGTGGATAATCCACAGTTTTCCGGTTGTAGTAAAATGTTTATTCGCCTGTATTAAATATATTTATTTTATTTTAAATTTATATAACAAAAAAACATAATTTCAATAGTTTGCTATATTTGAGGTAAGTATTATTTTTTTTCAAGGCTTTGCTTCAAGTATAGAAAAATAATCTCGTCACGCTACTTCAATTCTAATTTTACTGTAAGTAAGAAAATGTTTAAGGCATAATTGAACTTGTTTAGTCGAAACTTAGAACTTTGTACAGATCTGAACATGTTTCGCCTTGCGGCAGAAGAGAAATTGTTACTAAGATCTCTGCGCTCTGCTTCGAGATCGAATCTCCCGGAACTGAAGAAAGAACTAAGTGGAACGAGAGAAAATTGCACCGATTCATTCAATAGGCCTTGTCCAGCGTTCGTGCTCAGATCCGTACGTAGCCTAAGTTTGTTTTGTTTTTCACATAGTTTTTTATTCTTATGATTTAGCTTAGATCTAAAAAAAAATATCAAATACAAAATAGCAGAAAAAATTAAATCTCAATGTAAAAATACATTAAAAAATGAAATTCAATAAGCTTAAATGGAAATTAAGTAGAACACAGAGTTGTTCATTCGACTATGATTTAAATATAAGTCTATTGCTTAAAGGTTAGTTTTGATTTGTTTAACTTTGGCTCATGATAGCATATTCAATCAATGCAGCAATGATTATTTTTGGTTCTAGATCCGAATGTTACATAAAGAATTCAACGTAATAATTACGTAATAATAAAAATTACTTATTTCATGCATAATGTACTGCATTGATTGTGTACCACAAGCCCAATTCAAAAATGACTGTATTGCTGCTTTAATGAAAATCTTAAAAAATTTGTACGAAACATTTTAACTGAATTAAACAGTTAAAAACTAAGAAATTGGCTTACTTGATAATTTTTTTTTTTCATAAACTCTATTCTTTTACAAACAAACAAAAATATTTACGAATTTGCAACAATACTGATCTACAATAACAAGAGAAAATGATATCAAATTTAATCATTTTTAGCTACGAAGTGAAGTTAATTTTTTGTGAACACAAAACAACAAAAAAAAGCAAACAAAGCCGAACATGATGTGTTACTAAATTGGTCGAAAAAAAAACTAATTCATTTTAATATCTAATTTAAGTTTAATTACACTAATCCTGCATCCTTTGCCATACTATAAAAGGCCGATTTCTTATTTTGTAATAATTCAGTTGGCGAATCGTATTCCGATATTTCGCCCTTATCTAAAACAATTACTTTATCCGAATCTAAAATCGTATTTAAACGATGCGCTATTGTAAGTACAGTACAATCTTTAAATTCGGTTCGTATTGTTTTCTGAAATTGAAAAAAAAGGTTATTTTTTCACTGTTGTTCAATCAACTTGATAACAAAATTTACCTGAATTAAATCATCAGTTTCTAAATCTACGGCAGCTGTAGCTTCATCTAAAACTAAGACTTTTGTTTTACGTAATAATGCCCGAGCCAAGCAAACAAGTTGTCGCTGTCCAACCGAAAGATTCTCTCCGCCTTCGGCAATTTCGTGATTCAAACCGGCCGCAAGACCTTTAACGAAACTTTTCAAATGGGCATTTTCCAATGAACGCCATAAATCTTCATCGGAACTGGTATTGAACGGATCCAAATTGATGCGAAGTGAACCGGAGAATAGAACGGGATCTTGTGGAATGATTGTTAGACGAGAACGCAGTGCGTGTAAGCCAAGCGATGAGATGTCGACACCGTCAATGTAAATTTTACCACCAGCAGCTTCGATTATTCTGTTTGAAGAGCGAAAATTAGTTTCTGGCTAGATTTCTAAATTTTATTTAATTATTGTTGCATGTCAGTTCTAATTGCATCGCGTGAACCACCGGTGGAAGTAAGTGCACGCGTGCGAACACTCACTGAATTTCAAGGTCTCCAACAACAATACTATGCTAGGGAATAAAGAGCACCTGCGACCAATATACAGCCACAAAAATTCCGATGCCGAATGTCAATGGCTTACTCAACAACATTCGGCAAGAAAAAATAATAACAGTCACACGCACACGTTCCGATGCCGTGCTTCCGTGGCGTAGTTGGCAGCGTGCTTGCTTCACAGTTAATAATATAGATCAATAGATTGTGCATTGCACAATTAATTCGGTACAGGAAGTGGTTAAAATTTAGGTGTATTATGGAAATTAGGGTGGAGAGAGACGGAAATGACGGTGAAGATTATTCTTGTAGGACTGGAGGTTATACCTACTTGAGAAAACGTTAGCCGGCAATACATTCCAAAGACTGGACGTACGGGAGATGAAAGACTGTCTATATTTCACTGTACGAGTAGGAATAGGGTTGGCAGCATACTCGTGCGCGCGTTTAACTTGACGAGTATTTCGGAGAAAGGTGTAAAGTGGAGGAATGAGTGATTTAAGTTTCGCACTATATTTACCATTAAAGTAGCAATAGTAAATGCTGAGTACTCCGAAGTTTCTGCGATGCTCGAGGGAGTCAATAGAAACCGTAACAGTTTCATCTCGATCGAGCAGGGCAATATGTTTTTTGGGAGCTCCAGCACATAAATGCGAATTGTACTCTAAACGAGGTCGAATATATGCCTAGTAGATGGCAGCTATGTCGGTAGGCTTCCGTGGCGTAGTGGGCAGCGTGCTTGCTTCTCAGTCAATAGGTCGTGGGTTCGATTCCCACTCCAGACGGGATTTTCTTAAGCGCAAATTTTTCAGTTGCTACTGGTGATAAAAAATTATTCGCAATAAAATGGGGAAACGGTGTAAAAGTGAAACAGTTCCACTTCAAGAAGGCCTAGATACTCAGTAGATGGTTTCTGTTCGCTTTCTATCATTCAGTCCTCATAAAATCTGCAAATATTTGTCAGTATGCAGCCAGTAAAACAGAGCAATATACCAGCTTCCACTCGCTACGGTCGTTCTCACTCCCCTTCCCCAACCTTCCCAATCCCATTCCTTCCCTCCATGACTGTGTTTGTGCATTGCACATAAAGGCCGAAATTGTCTATAACACAGGTCATTCTATAAAAAAAAGGCGGAAGATATTTTTTTGCATTTGCGAAGAATACGTAGGCGTTTGGAGGTATTAAGGGCAACATCAAAGATGTCTTTGCTCCAAGCAAGGTGGTTATTTAACTTTACGCTTAATAGGATAAGCTCATCTGAAGAGCAAAGTGCTACGCCATTAAAGGCTAAATTAGACGACGCCGCTGGAACATCACGTTTAAGAGAAAGATGAGGTCGGTGTTCAGCGAATCGAATAACTCTGCAAATATTTGTCAATACCAGCCAGTACAACCGAAATATATGCCAGCTTCTTCACTTGTTGCAGTCATTCACACTCCCCTTACCTTACCTTTCCAATCCCATTCCTTCCCTTCATGACTGTGTTTGTGCATTGCACATAAAGACCGAAATTGCCTATAACACAGATCGTTCTGTAAAGAAAAAGCAATCGATAAAGAAGGCTTAAATCCCCAAAATTTACATAATATGGTAAAAATGTCCAAAAATTTACATTCATCATTCCTCACAGGAGGTGAGTCTCGGCCGACAAGCGCTCCAGAAGCAACTCCGGAAAATAATTATGAGCTCTTCAATAAAAACAAATCACAGCAGTAGTGTTGGACACTATCAAATATCTATCGCCAAATTTGTATATTGTGGATTTTTTAGAATGGTTATTGGCGCACTGGAGCCATCCATGGGTCTCCAAAATACAGGCAGTGTCAGTGTAAGAAAGAGAGCGTGCTATAACACCTGGGCATAGAAAATGATTCTTGGAGTGATTATGAGTGCTACGAGTGGCTGCCACGCATTTGCAGTTCCGTTTTCTTCCAGGCATAGCCTGGGTGTATGCTAGTGGGTAGAGTGTTAGTTTGTCATGCGAAGGCCGTGAGTTCACATCGCAGTCGATGTACCCATAATTCCAGCATATTACCTGTGTGGATTTATCATAGATCGAGGGTTTCGCGAGAAGCTAGCAGTTCTTTTGTCGAGACCTGGATTCGTGTACAGTGTCATATTGACAACTAGAATGTGACACCAAACACGCGCATTTCAATTTAATCGGAGCCTAGAATCGACACTTCCACAATAACAAATAAATGCTAAGGACCCTGAGGGTCAGGATGCCAAGGCCCGGCTCTAGTGCCATGAACAAAACGACAGATGCAGGTGTCAGACTAAACTATTGTTGCATGTCAGACCTAGTCGTTCGTTGAGTGTTCGCGATATTCAGCTGCTCTGCATACACTCGCGCGCACATATTGCTCATCGACAAGGCTTCGCGAATAGCGAAACAATAGTGGACGAATAGCGGACGAAAAACGATCGAATATAACGATATAAAAAGGCGAGCGTTTGCGAAAGTTAGTTAAGATTGGAAAGCGATAGAGTAGAGATTAGGTGATCGCGTGGAAAGACGCAATAGTCAGTCGGAGATTGGACAGCGAAAGCGTCAGTTGGTGTTTATGTAGAAGGCGATAGAGTCGGAATTTACGACGAAGTGCGATTAGTGCGAATACTGAAGCGACAATTGGAGATTAGAAAAAGTGTTTGTCAGAGTTAGTAAGAAGCGATAAATAAGGTTTGCAGTTCGTTAAAAATTAGAGTGAACTTGTTTTCTTCAGTTTTTTCAGACGAGGAGGCCATTCTCTGTTTGTTCTTCATTCTTCGTGATACGTTCGTTAGAAATCTCTTGGCTTGTCTTTGCCAAAAGATTTCAGACCATGCACGATCCATTTTTTGTTTAAACCAAGAGCTAATAGGCAACCTCATGGTGTTGAGGCGAACAATGGCGCAATGTGACTCAGGGTTCATCGTTTGGTCCTGTTTTAGTCACAATGTCCAGCCATCGCCTTATCGGAACACAAGCATACAGAATGAGCTTGGTAACGCATCACTGCATGAATTGCAAAAAGCCAGGAAAGAGGGAGATGGTGGAGCACGTGTTGTGTAACTACTCGGCTCTTACAAGTATAAGGCTTAAAACCCTTGGCTCACCGTTGGGCTAAGGCCGCGACTCTAGCATAACCTAACCTAGTCATAACATCAGCCTCTTCAATGAGTGTGCTGGCACTCATCTGTGATGTTTATTTTCGTGTTAGTTTTAACACATCGATTTCGATTTGATTGCGTATGGCGAGAATGTCAGGACAGTCAGAGAGAAAGATCCTACAGTTAAACTCGCTAAATTTATTAACGATAGCGAATAAATTTTCGAAAAAAAAACAACTTTTACTTTCGATACCCACTATCGAATGAGTGAATAAACTTGAATATCTATGCGACACCAGAACTAGAGCTGTTATCCTTTCGTAATAAAGTACAGCTCCGGTAGGGTTGAAAGTGTTTAGATTCTTGCGAATCTAATTGGCTATGAGTTCGATTTGTTTCTGTGCTATTTATATTAAAAATATTCTGTTTACTAAAGTAGTTCTGAAACATTGAAAAACAAAAAAAATACTAAAAACAATTAGAAATTACCTGAACAACGATAACGTCAAGCTCGATTTTCCGGCACCAGTTCGACCAACAATACCGATCTTTTCGCCTCCAACAACCGTAAATGTAATTCCTTTCAATACCAAATCCAATCCTTCCCTGTAACGAACTTTGAAGTCACGGAATTCGACCGATCCGTTCTCTGGCCATTTATCTGAAACATTGGAATTTTCCAATTGCCATGGCGCTTCCTGTTTTGTTTCACTATATTCCTTAATACGTTCGACCGCAACAATATTCGTTTCAATGTCCGATGTCATACGAACAAGCCAGTTTAACGTTTGCGTTACTTGCAGAGCATACGAAACCGACAATCCAACAAGACCGGCATTAGTTTGACCGCCAAGAATAGCAAATAGAGCGGCAAATAAAATAATAAGATTGCCAACCATTTCAAGTCGTATGGCCAACCAACGATTTGCTATTATGCTCGGATATTTACAGACTTGATTGTGATCGACTTTTGCATCAGATTCGTCAATAAACCTGCAAAAAAAAAAAAAAAAAATATGATACAGAAATTAATTAAGAAGAAAATGATTAAAATTCAATTTTTTTTTTACCTATTTTCGACATTATAAGCGCGAATTGTTTGTGTTCCAGTCACAGTTTCGCCGAAATGTGAATAAATTGGCGAACGTGAGACCGATTCTAATCGCATAAGTTGACGCGATGTTGCTACATAGAATCGTTGCGCAAAATAGTATAAAATTGCAATCGGAACGATAACAGCAATAAATATGGGCGTCGAAATACTGATCACGACCACTGTTGCTAATACCTAAATTTCGAAATTTTTTATAGCGGAATGTATATTTTGTGTAAATCTATGATTTTTATTAGTTTAATTCTGGATGGCTTGGATTACTTGATTTATTTCGAAATTAATTTCTTTTTGAATTTAAATGATTAATGTAAAGAAAAATAGAATAAAAAAAGTTATATTGTATCGGAACTCGGTGCTCGAACAGAGGAAAATAATAAAAAAAATTTAATAGTTGGTTGTGTATAAAATAATTTGTCTTTGGTTTGGTGTATGTTTTCACACTGCATTTCGAATTGAAAAAAAAAGATTTCCGGATTTTACACAGTTAGGCTTTATTATTCGTGCCGTTTCGGTATCTGCTGAGACCTTTAAATAAGGGTCCTTTAGATAAAGGTCTCAGCAGAGACCGAAACGTCACGAATAATAAAGTGTAACAATGTAGAAATCTTTTCTTTTATTTTGTTTTTTTTCTGTATTAAGCTGTAAGAGGACAAAGTTGACAAAAAGCGAACGGTGTGATATTTATTGTTTAGTATTTACTGTTGAAATGGAGAAACATTGAAACGGGATGGTTAATATTTAGGAAACCTTTTCAGTAAGTGGGTTGTGTTAGTTTAAACGAAATGTGACTGAATAAGTTATGTGCTCCGATTGATGAATTCTTCCTTTTGTAGTAGATTGAGGCTGCTAAATTTATCGTTGCTTTGCTTTTTATTCATACTTGAATGTTGAAACAATATAAACTACAAAGTGTTGTTGATCTTAAGTTTTATAATAATTAAAAAAATTTATTTATTCTGGCTACATAAAATTAATTAAATGGTAAGGAACCTGAAGGTTAGGGGACGAAAGCTCGATTCGGGTTGTAGTGCCATTGAAGAAGAAGAAATATTGGTGATTTGAATAAGTTCTAGGTGTTTCCCGACAAATGGCGTTATCTTAGTATCGGGCAATACTCTAGCCGTAGCTGCGTACATTGTTAAGGTTCACTATTAGGCTCGAATATATGAGTTATTCCTACAAAGCGTAAACAACATATTTTTTCATAGTGTTAAACACTACGAATATCGTGCCAAAGAGTGTTTGCGAAGAATTTTACTGCATTACTTTTTTCAAAAAAAATATGCAGCTCAAGTATATAGGATTCTTGAGGAGACTTACGACGATCATGCTTTGTCGGAAACAATATGCAGAGATTGTTTTATAAGCTTCAAAAATAATGATTTTGATGTTGAAAATGAAGAAGGCTCAAGCGCTTCGAAAAAGTTTTAAGACGAAGAATTGGAAGCATTATTCGATGAAAACCCATGTCAGATCCAAAACGAACTTGCAGAATCAACAGTTGTCAAACGTTTAAAAGCATTAGGAATTATTCAAAAGCAAGGACGTTGAACGGCGTTTTTTCACGTGTGAACATCTGCTCCAACGGCAGACAAGGAAAGCTTTTTTTGGCATCGTATCTTCACTGGCGATGAAATATGGATACACTACGATAACCAGAACCGTAGAAAATCGTGGAGTAAACTCGGTCTTGCATCAACATCGCCGGCAAAGCCGAATATCCGTGGTTCCTAGCTCATGCTCTGTATTTGGTGGAAGCAGTTGGGTGCAGTAGGTAGTGTGTTGGTCTTGTAATGCGAAGGTCGTGAGTTCAAATCCTGGTCGGCGCAATATATAATTCCGGCATA
This sequence comes from Chorisops tibialis, assembly GCA_963669355.1. Lineage (NCBI taxonomy): Eukaryota > Metazoa > Arthropoda > Insecta > Diptera > Stratiomyidae > Chorisops > Chorisops tibialis. The sequence goes on from OY770262.1 coordinate 316,024,076, forward strand.
TTGCCTGCTTGGATATACGTAGAAAGAGGATTGTGCGAAGAGCTAACAACCCTTCCACAATAAGTAATAAAAAATGTTAAGGAATCTGAATATCAGGAGGCCAAGGTCCGATTTGGGCTGTAGCGCCATTGTAGAAGTAGAAGAGTTGGGTGCAGTATATTATGAGTTCCTCAAACCCAATCAACCTATAACAGGAGATCATTGTCGACTGCAATTGATGGGTTTGAGCAGAGCATTGAAGGAAAAACGTGCGCAATACGAGGAGAGACACGACAAAGTAATTTTACAGCACTGCAAAGTCGTACCCCATCTGCCGTATTCACTGGATATCGCTCCTTCCGTTTATGACTTGTTCCAAACGATGACTCATGACCTGGCTGAGCAGTACTTCCATTCTTCTGAATATGCCAAAAAATGGGTCGATTCGTGGATAACCTCAAAAGATGAGTCGTTCTTTCAATATGATATTTTTATGCTGCCAGAAAGATGGGACAATACTTTAAATGACATGTTTTTTACTATATTTTTAAGCAAAGCATTCATTTTCAAAAATTATCTGAAGGGTCATTAGATCATTTTTTAACGGCGCAAAAACTCAAACAGCGGCAAACACCTCTTCGACATGGGCACACGTGTACGTTTATGGTTAAATGAGAGCAAATACGGCACCTATCGCTCGGATCGCTTTTTCATAACCCAACTGATTATGTAAAATCGAATGCACTGAATCAGCTGATACGACTGTTGCCTCAACAATGTCCTGCACTTTCAATCTCCGCTGGGTCAACACCATCCGGTGAAAATCGGAAAAACCCATCAGAATAAAACAAAGTGCAATTGCGTGTCCATCGTCGAATCTATTCCAACCTCTTTTCCCAAAACTGTTAAATCGCGCAAGTCCGCAAATTTGAAATGTCTTTGCTTCATGCCGTCTTACGGCGGGGTTTTCATTTGCTTGCTTTTCTCTCCATCGAACATATTCGGTTGTGTGAGAAGGGCGTCTCTCTTAATACGAGGCCATACGTGGAAGATTTTTGGAGCCATAAGGCAGGGTGGCATCAACATCATCTGACGTTGTCGTCGAAGCATCTGGTCGCGCTAATAACGAAACCAAGATTTCGTTCGCTTTATTGTTGGGAGAGTTAGTCTCCATTGGGTAAGATGACGTGATGAGCTCTAAAGCTCCTTTTGTTTTAAAGATCTAAGGTGTTAATGACAATTCTCAACAAACAGAACTTTTAGAAAAGTCTTTTACGAACAAGCCATACAAACAACAACATTTCATCTATGTGATTTATATAATTAAACGTTACCATACCAAGACGCGGGACATAAAAACGTCCCCTAAGAGATGCGGTGATCAGCGGGATAGCATAACTAATGGGATTGTCCCGCTCAAAGGAGTAGTAGTAGTAGTAGTAGACAGTCTGGTCACGTAAGCTATGTCAGTTCAATGTCAGCATTGTCAATACAAATTTTGACAAATTGTCAATAAAGTAAACCCGGCATTACGTAGCAATTCACACAACTTGTATAGTTTGCTATCTTGAATAAATAATATTATTTATTTATGAAAAAAATTATAAATAAATCGCTCAAAATTTAGTTAGAGGGTCTAGCTTAGGAGGTGGGTTGGTCTAAAATTCCGGTTGACGTATAATTACACCAAACTGCCTACGTGGGTGCATCTGGGTAACCTCGATTCGCAAACATGAAAATTCGTAGATTGGATGTTGTGCGAAGTGCTAACAGCCCTATCACAATAACAAAGAAAGAATATTAAGAAACCTGAAGTTCAAAAAACACAACGACATGCATATCTGGGAATCACTGGCGCCCCTAAGACCACATCTTCAGATTCGCTGAACATTTTACTCTTTTTGTCGACAATCGACTTGTTCGCAAGAAGCCTGGCATCCAAGTGAGCTCTTCGACTCAAGAAGTTTAAGCAACTTAGAACGTACGGACATAGTAACGTTTACCCGCAATAATCGCGGATGTCTCCTCGGCGTTATGTCCAACCTGTATGTACAGATACAATGGAGGATGCAAAGCATGAATTCTTTCACTGTTCAATCTACGAAATGGACAGAAGAAGAGTAGAAGACATCGTAGGGAGAATATCAGCCCCGACAACATTGTACCACATATGCTGAGCAGTAAGGAAATCTGGGACGCGGTGACTGAGATATGCGTGACAGTTCTCATTATACAATTCACAGTCACAACACAACACATTTACGAAGTCGCTCTTGATGCTTCGAAACGCCTAGGTATTCTGCGGAAGTGTAAGAAATACTTCTCTGCCACCGAACTAGCTACCATCTATAAGGCTTATATCCGACCACGTCTGGAGTACAACTCGCATGTTTGGGCTGGGGCCCCAAAATCACATCTGGCCCTTCTTGACCGTATCCAGAAATATGCATTCCGATTAGTTGGAGATGAAGCTATATCGGCCTCAATTGACTCCCTCGAGCATCGTCGAAATATCGGTGCACTCTGCATTTACTATAGATACTTCCATGGTAAATGCAGCAAGGAACTAAAAGCCCTTATACCACCTACATTCAATGCCCCCTGAATTACTCGCCAAGCTGCACGCTCACACGAGTACACCGTGAAGCCCTTGCCGTGGAGAACAGTGAAGTTTAGGCAGTCCTTCATCCCTCGGACGACAGTGTTGTGGAACTCATTACCAGGCAATCTCTTTCCGACAGGATACAACCTCCAGCAATTTAAGAACAACGTTCACCGCCACTTCAAAATCTCCCCTCCTGTGTTTCCCTACTAATTTTCCTCTATCCACTTGTTTCCCCGTACCCGTGTCGACTTAACTGTGCATCGCGCATTAAAGGGTGACCCCCTAAGTTATTTTCGACGAATCTCGACGATCTCAGTGGTCAATTGACCTCGCTGTTTCGCTACACAATGCATCTCGCGAACTTCTCGTGCAATAAACCCATTGTTGCATAGGGTGTGTGGCATGTGGCACCGGTTTGCTGAAACCACATATCGTTCACATCCATTTTATCCAATTTGGGCCATAAAAAGTTGGTTACCATGGAACGATACCGTTCACCACTCACAGTAACAGCATTGCTGGCATCATATTCAAAAAAAGGACCCAGCCCAAAACCCACATCGGTTTCTCGACAACCTGTCTTGGGTTTTCATCGGCCCAAATGTGACAATTTTGCTTAATTTGTACGTTCAGTTGGTCACCAAATCAATCACGTAGTGCGCGATAAGAATTTTTTTTAACGCCCATTTTCATAATAGGCTTCAATAATTTGAACGCGTTGTGGCAACGTGTATTTATACATGGTTAAAATTCGTAATAACTGTAGATGACAGATATTAATACCCAAAAAAAATTTTCACCACTCTCATGGATTTCACCCACCCTTTAAAATATATATATAAAAAAATCGTATAATTAAGAATCAAAGAAAGAAATTAACTTAATAAAGAATTATATATTTTGTTTATCCTCTGCTTGAGAGATCTTAGAAAAGTAATGACTAAATAATTCGCTACATAGCACAAATTTTGATAAATATTTTTTCTTCGGTTTGAAAAGCTGACAATGAAGACACAGGATATTACGTGGTACGAAACTTTTGTGTAAAGAATACAATACCGATAAAAAATAGATTGTATGAGACACTACAATGCTTTTAGTATGAACAATCCGAATTCTGATTTTCATCTTTTTATATAGCAACTCTGAACACAACTACAAACTATGTGACTTCCTACACAAACATTTTCGTGAAACAATATTGAATAAAGTGAAATAAGATAAAACTAATTCAAAAAAAAAAGTTCCGATAAAATTGTAAAAAAAAGAAAAAATAACTATTATACTATATCTAATAAATAAAAATCAAGTTAATTAGCACTGAAAACTTATATGTTTGTGGAAAAAGCAAAACCGTTTACCTCAAAGAAACAATAAATAGAAGCCGTTAAAATTCTAGGCAGACCACTATCGGTAGCTTCAATGTCTTTAGAAAAGCGCGATAGTATTCGACCGGTAGGAGTCGTATCGAAAAACGACAACGGTGCTCGGGAAATTCTTTCAAGAAGTTTAGCATGAAGAAAGGCAGCGGCATTTAGACAGCCAAGTATCGGAACCAAATCACATATAAATGACATTATCGCTGTAAGATGATTTTTTTTGGAAAAAATATATTTAATTAGTTAAAATTGATGATGATGATGGTTAAAAAGCTAAATAAAGTTAAGAAAAAAAAAATCTGTATATTCTAATTAAGCATGCTTTTTTTTGCTGCATAATAAATAATAAATTATTGTCAGCAGATTAAAAGATATTTTTTTTTGTATTCAACATCGATTGAATAAAATATTTAACCTTCCTCAACCCCTCTTAGCAACAATTGAAATGATAACTTTGCATTTTTTGGACACAGCTGTGTTTTAAAGTTATCACCTACATTGTTACTGAAAAAGGAGCATCCTTATACTTCGTCAGATTGTATGCGTGGGAAGCTTAAAGGATGTTACCTTCTTTCTTTAATCCTAAGAGTATATGATTTATAAATAATTTTGAAATTTAATTCGAATTATAAATGCAATTCCTGAAAAGGTTTTAAGAGCAACATTATTCCAAATTAATTGTGTTAAGACAAAAATGCAATTAAATACATATTTTAAGGATGAAAAGAAATTAGACATGTTAGAATTAAAATAAAACACGGACACATAAAAAATAATCAATAACGATATTTCTGTGCACAACGATCAATTACATAATATTAAATACTAGCGAATACATAAAGATTCTTAGTTGCAAACATAAGAAAAACCATATTCCTTTATATTACAAAAATCTTATACACTTTCCTAATAAATGATAGACTGGGTAAATACTATCAAGGCTCCAAATCTAGTACAAATTCATAATAGAATTGCGCAGTAAGATGAGACAAGCAATATCTCTCGGAAACCGTTGACGTAGCTTATTTTTGACGGTTTACGAGAAAAATGAAATCCCTTGTGAGGATGATTTATTTCAGCTTTAATATGATCCTCTTTGAACATTTTCACGAGCTTTAAGGAATTAATTGTTTTATTTTGCTTAATTTTTTTTTTTTTTCGAAATGTTAAGTAAATTTACTTTTTCAATGCAAACAGTTCCGATAAAAATTAAAAGTGATATGAAAGTAATTCAATCTCTTCATCATCGCATAAGGTAAAATCAAGGAGGATATATAAAATGGAGTGCCTGATAGGCTGTCTCATGTGGGAATACTTTTTGATTCGGAAATTTTCGAAAATTGTGTCCAAGCTTAACTTGGTTTCAGCTAGGGTGTAGCCTAGTGGGTAGCGTGTTGGTCTACAATGCGAAAGTCGGGAGTTCAAATCCCGGTCGACGCATAATTCCAGCACATTGCCTGCTTGGGTATCCCTTGGTCACCTCAATCTACGAAAATGAAAAATTCGAAGATAGAGGGTTGTGCGAAGGTCTAACCAGCTTTCCACAATAAATAATGAAAAATGTTAAGAAACCTGAAGGTCAGGAGGCCAAGGCCCGATTTGGGCTGTACTGCCATTGTAGAAGAAGAACTTGGCTTCAAACTTTTTTTTTATTCTCTCTTTTGTTTGCTAATATTCAGTCAGCAATAAAGTAATTTCCAGTACAATGGAGTTTGCTATTTTATTTCAGAAATTGTTATTAGTTTTTGGTTCGTGTTTAGCTAATCACCTTAGCAGCGGACAATTTAACGCGGGACAATGATAGTTGCATTGGATTTAAGTATGCCAAACAAGGATAGCGAAATAATTCTTTCGAAAATTTAACTATTATTTCGGACAATTTAACGCGGGACAGAGTTAGTTGGAATAGGCTTAAGTTTGCCAGACAAGAATAGCGAAACGATTGTTTTGAAAAATTTCGTGCATTTCGCCAGTAAGTGAGGGGAATACTTTCATTCCCATTTTCTTACAAGGCAAAGCATGGTCATAGTCTCTCCCTATTATATATCCTCCTTGGGTAAAATAAATTAATATTATATAATTTCTGTTTACGAAGAACAAAAATAATATAATCGGTTAAGCCTAGTAAGCTGTCCAAACAAAATGCAATTTTTGTATAAAAATTCATAGTAACCGAAAAGCTTCGTGAACAATTTCATTTTCTTTTTCACTATGCCGCTTAGTATATGGAGAACAGGAAATTTTTTGTCAAATGAAGGTCTATTTCGTGTCAGTTTAGAAATACTAAAATATTCTTTGTTTTTTTGTTGTTATTGGTTATTAGTAACGCAAATCAATTTTCCAAGACACAGATTAATTATACAATGGAATAAAATAGAATTCAATATTTCTTCTGTTAGGACCCAAACTTTAATTTTTAACTGATTTTTCCTGAATCTATTGCCTTAAAGCAGCAGAGCACTTTCAGCAAAAGTGTTTGCATTCACCAAATTAATGATGAAGAATATATTAAACGAGTCTTCCAAATATACTTATACCATTGACACATAGCGGTCCTAATTATAATTTAGCTAATTCGTAATTTAGCTCGTCTTAGTCTTTAGTAGATTGGTGATACATAGCACTTGGCTAATTAAGAAGAGTCACTCACTCATGAGTCATATTTGTAAAAAGTTGAAATGCATAGCCAATAGGCAATAAAATTTTGCAACGAAGGCCACAAAAGAAGAAAAACGATCTTTCCTGTTTGGAATCGTTGGCAAGTCACTTTCATAGCTGGGCGTTTAAATAATATCTTTAAAGATTTTATATTATCCAGAGCTGTCCGAAAATTACCTTTCTTCTTCTCTTTTGAACGACAAAACTTTTATGGAAGCTCCAGCTCTAGCTCAATATTCATCGTTATAGCCTAAATTATGAGAAAAATGAGAGGATTTAGCTAAATGCGATGATTTGGCTGAGTGCATTTAGCCGATAAAAAAATATAATTTGGCAAAATTGAGGGTTACGACATTTGGCCTTTTCCCCTTACGATATATATTTTACTTTATTATTTTAATAATAAAGTATTGTGATCGACTTGGGAAAAAAAAAAAATTTGCTACCCTGAAATTTTTTTTTTTCGCGTTTCATGACTAAATTAGCCTAAAAAAGCAAAAAAAAAAAATCCGTCTGTCTGTACGCCGTCCGCCGTACGCCGTACGCCGACGTGTACGCTCAGCGCACATTAACTCCCAAACCCTAAGTTCATTTTTGGAGAGATTGTAGGTAGTTGCGGATCTCAGGCGGATACCCATTTTGGGGGGTGTACGGGTTCAGGGGGAGGCAGGGGGAGCGCTTAAACCGAAAAATACGAATTCAAATATCTCAACAGCTAGGAAGCTAAAAATCAAAATGCATGTAGAAGGCTTTGTGGGACAACTTTTAAAAATAATTTAATTTTTTTATCCATTAGGGTGCGAAAAGGGGGGGCTAAGAACCAATTGGCGGCCGAATTTTTTTTTCAAATGATTATATCTTCGAAATTACTACTCATAAAAAATTGATATTTTGAGACCATTAAGATGGCATCAAGATCTACTAGAATCAGTTTAGATAGAAGCTAATTCTTGTAAGGGGGAGGGTCAGGGGGGGTGCAAGGAAAAACACTTAAAAATTAATATCTCGACTGTCTCTTAAGCTATGTAATTGAAACTTGAAACGAATACTAAGCTTTACTAGTGGCATATGAAAAAAATATAACATATGGACATAATAGTAGTGGGGGGAAATGGGGAGCATTTAAAAAATGGCGCACTTTCCAAAACTACAAATCACCAAATCTCAAAATTGAGTACACATATAAAATTGAAAATTTGTCAGATTGTAGAGCTATATAGTCTTTAATTTTGGTAAAAAATTTAAGTTGGGGGGTGTAAGGGGAGGGAGGTGGAAAGCGAAAATGTTGAAAATTTTGAGTGATTTTTTTATGGCTCTGGTAAAAGATACAAAGTTGGAATTTTGCACGTCGACACATCTATTTAATGTACATAAATAATAATTTGTTCCAAAATTGTTATGCACCGAAGTGGGGGTCTAACGTGCACAAAGTGTTTCATGTGCAATGAAAAAAACACATAAACTGAAAATTTTTGAATGAAATTTTTAGGTACAAACTTGAAAATTTGCGAAATGCATTTAAAAAAAATCCCCAAGAGTTTAAAATATTAACTGGTCGAATATCTTTAAAACTTCTACCCCCTCCCATACAAAAATTTTTTTCGACCATTTCTAAGAAATCAATTATCACTTAACTATTAAATGCTATCAATTTGAAATTTTGCACAAGAACTTACAAAAATAATTGAAATAAAATTACGTTAAAAGTTTTGAGATAGCACTTGCCCTTTTACCCCCTCCCACACAAAAGTATGATTTCGACCAATTTCATTAAATCAACTAATAACTAACAAATTAAAAGCTACAAACTTGAAATTTTGTACAAGCACCTCACAAAAAAAAAGAAATAAAACTGCATCACAAATTTTACGATTCCCTTACCTCCTCTACCCCCTCCCATAGAAATGTTTGGTTTCGTGAATTTAAAATTCACCGAATCCAATGAAAATTCTATGCAATTTCGTCTATGAAACTGACATTCTATACACAGAATATTGGATTTGGTTCAAGCAATCAATTAAGAAACTATTAACATCCACCCACCCTTACTATCACCCTCCCCCCTCCCTTCATGAAAACTCAAACTTGCATAAATAAACCAATGAAATATGGAGCTTTTGAACGTTTCCGGAAAGTGTTAAATTGAGAACTGCCCTGCCCAAGAAGCTCCTTTCACTTAGTCTTCCCTAACCCTTCTAACCTGCATATTGACTTTCTACGCATGCGCATTTTGTCCCAAAAATAATAAAGTTTCGCCCGACTTGTTGGCAGTTTATTTTTTATGACACCACAACTAGAGAGGTTACCCTTTGGTACTGGAGCACAGCTCCGGTGAAGTGTAAAGTATATTGGTTTTTGATAATTAAGGGAATAGAGACGGACGAGGCTATGAATATTTTTCTTGAATTGTTGAAGTCTTGCGGAAATATTGAGATGGGCAGCGAGCTTCATATTCGAGCAGTCTGGTTTAATAACGAATCACGAAATTTGACAGAACGACCCAGGATAGGCTTGAGAGAATACTTATGAGCGCGTGAAGCACCTCAAGTATTACGGGTTAAAGTCATGCATGGTGGTAAGAAATTAGAGATTTCGTCCGAACAATATCCATTGTAGTAACTATACCAAAGTGATAGGGAGCTTACAGTTCATCTATGTTCGAGTGAATCGACCGAAAAAGATAAGTAAGAATCTTCTATAATTTTAATATAACTGGATACTTTTCAAATAGGAGAGATAAGTTTTTGGAACTCCCGCCCATAGGTGGGACTTAAATTCAAGACGCAGCCTACTATAGACCTTATAAATTGTCATTAATCGGTGATGGAGTTTTTAACAGCTTTTCAGGGAACCCACACATTTAGATGCTTTCTTGGCGATGTTAATTATATGATCGTTTCAATTTTAATACTTGTAGAATTGGATAATAGCTGGCATTCGAAGGTGATTGGATCCAGGTTAGAATAACGTTTGTGGGACACAAGACAGTACTGGATTTTCAAAGCATTAAATTCAACTTGATTTGTATTGTCCCAACAAAGAATTTTAGCCAAGTCGTCATTCAATGATTGAATCATGAACCTACGTTACTCTACTAAGCTAGTACTTCGGGCTAAGGACGCAGTTTTGAAGTGATAGCAGAAGTCGAATGTGCTGCCATTGGCGAAGACATGTATAGGATTGAAACTTCAAGATAGAAAATCATTAAAAAATATTAGAAAAAGAGTAGGAGAAAGAACCGAGCCTTGAGGGACACCAGCTTAAATTTTATACGAGGAAACCACATACACGAATTAAACGATTTGAACGATAAAAAACTTTCAATCCAGGAAATAAGGGAGTCGCTTTAAGTTTGGTTAAAAGGACGTTGTGCCATATTCTGTCGAAAGCCTTGGAAATATCAAGAACAATATTACTAGATTCACCAAACTGGTGAAAGCTTTTGATCCAACATTCGGTGAAGGTCGTTAAAAGGTCTCCTGTGGAACTCTTTTTGCGGAATCCATACTGTCGATGTTGAGATATTCTATAACTATATTGCTGATGATTGTTGACCTTCGAAAGAAGTGTTCTTTTTTTTTTTTTTTGTAAAATTGACAATCATTCTTTAATAGATCAAAATGAAAATCTGGCGAAAAAAAAAATTTCAATACAAAATTTTACTATAGTTGATACGCACTCGATTATATTTTGCCTTCAGTGACTTAGACGTTTTGGTCGTTTTCTATATTGTAAGCTGTGGGGTATGGAAGGTTTGAAAAATTGTGGTTTCTTTCTTGTAGCCGGAGCATTTTGCCCACAATCAAAATGTTTTTCACGACTTTTCTAAAAATTGAAATGTTGAAAATGAAGTGAAAAAGTGACGTGTGAAAATTTTATTTCACTTCAACAGCATACTAGGCTTTATAGATTGAAATTTTGCGCGAACTGATCGTCCGCATTGCACACACCCTTATTTTTACAAGTGCGTAAAGTGCATTGCAAAATCATGTGAAGAATGCGATGTGTGCGTTCAACCTATTAAACCGTACTAAGGAATAAAAGAAAAGATTTCCGGATTCTACGTTCTGATAAAGGTCTCAGCAGAGACCGAAACGTCACGAATAATAAAGCGTAACAGTGTAGAATCCGGAAATCTTTTCTTTCATTTCGAAATGCACTGTGAAAACATTCACCAAACGTACTAAGGAAATTATATAAGGGATGCGATGTGTGCAATGCAGTCTATTGGACGTTGACCTACACCAGAATTGAAATTACGATATTTGTAGCATCATATGTAGACTTGAATTTTCATCTAAATAAACTTAAGATGCTTTACCTTGTGCATAGAAAATATCAATTTACCTCAAACAAACAGTAGGCACTACCAGAAAATTGATTTGGTAAGCTAGCATCGATAGCATCAATATCTTTAGAGAAACGTGATAATATACGACCGCTTGGATTTGTTTCGAAAAATGATAGCGGAGCTCGCATAATATTCTTTAACATTTCGCTATGTAGAATGGCAGCAGCGTATAGACAACCAAACGCTGGTATCATATCGATTAAAATTGACAATATTGCTGGAAAGAATCGGTTTTCAAAGTTCAAAATAGTTACATCTTAGAATATAAAAAATAAATATGTACTTTATATGAGTGCTAGTTTTATGCATAGCACCAGATTGAATGAGAAAAGTGTATCCATGCGGTACTCTAGATGAAGTAAAGATTTCTGTGATTTTAAGAGATTAATATTAATTATTATTAATACTGCTTTGAAAGTAGGTGAATTTTTTCAATGACACACAGATGTTCTTTAAAAACACTATGCAGTCACTCTACCTGATAGATAACAATCGATTGAAAATCATGTCATGCATAATTGTAGACTCTGATGGTTCGAAAATAGAAAGCGTTGATCTGTAAATCTCCTGTTATTTACTGAACATACAACGCTCCATCAATCGGAGGTAATGGACGAACGGAATTTGTTTATGTAAAGGAGTTAATAAGCAGCGAGTTAGTTTCTAGTCAGGCAGCCAAGCTGCACTAAAGATCCTCTCCGCTTACATCTGCGATTCAAGGTGCTAGCATGCAAAATAATTGAAGATATATGTATATGCGAATCAAACAGTAGTTATCACATGTAATGCCTTAATCTTTATATTCATATACTCTATCCAAAGTGGTGAAAAAAGTGCAATCGAAATACATACATATATGATAGTGCTTTTTCAAGAAAAAAGTCATTATAGCTCACTTCGTTACATTTAAATGCAAAACGTTTACATCACACCACGCCTTCAGTAGTTCAAAGTCTTTTTCAGTTGAACGCAATCCCTTACGTTTGAAATAGTTCTGAATATTTTAAGATCATCGGCAAATAGTAAAGACGCGATGCGAATGTCTGTGCAATATCATTTATAAATATTACAAATATAATTGGTCCGAGAATAGAACCCTGAGGCACTGCAGAGGTAGGAAATATGTCTTGAGAAGTAAAACCATTGATAACCACATTTTCCTTACGACTAGTTAAAAAACCAGATAACTATGATTCTGCAATACCAAATTTATATATGTTTTTCGAGATAATTCTGTGGGGAATTTGATAGAGAGCCTTTTGGGAGTCAGTATAAATAACATCTGTCTGAAGAGAATGGTCTAATAAACAGGCAATATCATCAGTAAAGATGGTTAGATTTGTTACCGTAGATTTTTCGGGACCATATTGAGATGAGTGGGGTAATGCGAAAAATTAGTAGCTTGTACATAGCGCGTTCAAAAACACACGACAAGGCATTATGAATTGAGATTGAGCGAAAGTTTTTTATATGAGACCGTTCACCGTTCTTCAAAATTGGAAAAATAATAGAAGACTTCAAGACATCCGTATAAACGCACTCCGAGCGAGATAAGTTACTAGGGTGTAGTCTAGTGGGTAGCGTGTAGGTCTACAATGCGAAGGTCGTGAGTTCGGCGCATAAATCAAGCACATTACCTACTTGGATATACCTTGGTTACCTCAATCTATGAAAATTAATAATTCGTAGTTAGAGAGTTGTGCGAAGAGCTAACAGGCCTTGCACAATAAATAATGAAAATGTTAAGTAATCTGAATGTCAGGAGGCCAAGGCCCGATTTGGACTGTAGTATCATTGTAGTAGAGAGCGAGATAAGTTGAATAACTTAGATAAAGGCATGGATAAATTCACAGCACAATTTTTGTATACGTTCGGTATGCGAGTTAGTTTCTACTCAAATAGCCAAGCACTAAAGGCTTTCTCTTTATAGTTATGAATCGCTGTCTTCTTAGAAAACATGATCGATGATTTCGCCTTACAACCAATGACATTTGCAGAGCGAACCAAACTTTGCGCTGCTACCCATTTCAGAATTCTGCCACAAGTATCTAGTACAACAGAGGTCGTTATTTGCTCAGCGTACCTTCCAGGTTAATACTTAGAACCTGTCATAAAGACCATAACGGACTTGATGTAGCTATGCGAAAGAACGGGCAAGCAACTTATATTTAGATGCGAAGCAAATGCACACCGTACGGCGTCGGCAAGTACCGACATCAACGACAGAAGTGAGTTACTTCTTGAATTCATTTATAGCCATAAGTTTGAAATTTTGAATGCTTGTAACATTCATATTCATATCATAAGTAAGGCTAGAGGTTTGTACGAAGGTAACCAACTGGCGTATTTCTAATGAGACGACCAGAATCGACGAATTGGGCCAATTTTGAACAATACCTGTCTGAGGCTCTGGTCGGAACAATATAAAACATAAAAGATATAGATAGCATTGAGATAGTGCCAAAGCAAATCATTAACGTTGTTTTAACTGCTTATCACAACTCCCGCCCAGTTAAAACCGAAAATAGCTAGAAAAGCGTTTCTTGGTGGAATAGAACACTCGCCAAGCTCAGAGGAAAAACATAAGAGAACTATGATTGGGCGTAAAGCCATATTGTATGAGAGGGGATAGAAGTCATATATTTTTTTTTTGGTCTTACTAATAATTGTAAATAAATATTTTGATCAAAATTTCAGCTCGATAAATTTTATACGCACTGAGTAAATTGGCTTAAAATATTTCATGAAAAAGTGCAGTTTGTATGGGAGGTGGTAGAAGGAGTAAGAGGATTCAAATGATTTTTATACCATAGATTGAAATTGGTATAAAAAAAACATTTTCCAAATTTTAGATCAATAGCTTTTATACTTTTCGAGAAAATCTGTTCAGAGGGGGTAGAAGCGGTGAAGCGATTTGGCCCGTTCACGAACTCGACCTTACTTTTTTGTCAAGTACAACCTGTATAAAATTTGAACGTTCTCGCTCAACGTGTTCTCAAGCTAGAGAACGAACGGACGGACGGACAGACGGACATCCGGTTTGGAAATTTTTGAGCGATAATATTAACTTCTGCATCATTAATTTTTTTTTCCGAGCCTTATTTCTTAGCGTTACAAACTTTAGAGCAAACTTATAATACTCTCAGATTTCATTTAGAGTATAAACAATGGAACTTTGTAATAAAGTTAAACTAACTGGAGGGTGGGATCCTTAAAAAAAAGCTCTAACAGAGTACAACCAGGAATTTAAAAGGGTTAAAAGAAAATCCTGGAAATTATTCTGCAATACTTTCGGGATACTTTCGAAAGTAACGGTTCGATCACAGAAAATGGGAAACAAATGTTGGAGTTTGTAGCACAAAATGACTTTCTAGGATCCGCGACCATTGAACCAGCGCGAAAAGACGATTGCAGTGTTCCGGGCGCCAGCTGGCTTTGTCGAGGGAAGTGGAAAAACGCACCGAAAATCATTTCTGCGAACAAAGTATGATGAGCACTAAAAAGTTTCAAATCAGTTAAATCTTCACGGAATATTTCCTGCTCTTTGTTGAGACCTTTATTAAACTGTTTGATAAAGGTTTAAGCAGAGACCGAAACGTCACGAATAGTAAAGCGTAACAGTGATTCGGAAATGTTTTCTTTTAATTCGAAATGTACTGTGAAAATTTTCAAATTCATCAAACCAAGAAAGAGTAAATTGGATTTGTTTGTTAAAGGTCTAAGCAGAGACCGAAACGTTACGAATAATAAAGCGTAACAGTGTAGAATCCGGAAATCTTATTTTTTAATTACTCTTTCTTCTTTTGCATTTTATTGAATCCCTTTTTCATTAGTTTTTTTTCCGATATTCTGAGTGAATGCCAACTGTTAAATATTTATAAAATAGTGATGATAGCATTAAATCTGTACGCACAAAGTAAAATATCTTGAATGTTTTCTAGGAGAACTGAAATAAGATGAAATCAAATAGTTTTTTTTTTTTAAATAAATAAAATTAAAGAATTTATACCTTGTGCGTAGAAAAATAACCATCAATTAAATGCAATAAGAAATTCGTTTATTTTTACCTCAAACAAGCAGTATATACCATCAGATATGTAACGTGGAATTGTACTGTCGATAGCTTCAATGTCTTTAGAGAAACGCGATAGAATACGACCAGTTGGATTTGTATCGAAGAATGTTATCGGCATTCGTAAAATATTACTTAAAAGTTCTTTATGGAGAAATATAGCAGCATACACACAACCAAGAAAAGGTATCAAATCAACAAAAAATGATGTTAATGCTGAAAATTTAGAAATAAATTCCAATTTTTAAAATATGTAGAATAGGTATGTTTATTTTTTTTTTTTCAGAATGAATATTACATTTAAAAAATGGTAAGGCTAATTTTAATACTGAAGATTATTTCAATATTTAACTCAACAGAACAATGCAAATACGAGTTCGATGTTTTGACATATGTTGGAATTAGAAAAGCGAATAATGTGCAATTTTAACATCACAGGACAAATTCTTCTATAATGGCAGTGCAGCCAAAATTGGGTCTTGGCATACTGATCTTCAGGTTCCTTAATATTTCTCATTATTTAATGTGGATGGGTTGTTAGTCCTTCGCACAAACCTCTATCTACGAATTTTTCATTTTGGTAGATTGAGGTGATCGAGGTATACTCAAGCAGGCAGCGTGCTGGAATTATACGTCGATCAGGATTTGAACTTACGACCTTCGCATTGTAAACAAAAACATTAGCCACTAGGCTACAACCTAGCATTTTTAGTTTTTCAAATGATAGTTCACTCTGTAACCATAGCTAGAACTAAAATTCTGCATGTTGGTAATTTTCGATACCTTATTTCTATATTGAGATTTCCGTACAGCACCATCAGTTCCGATAAATATTTATGAATCAGTAATGTATTAGCATTAGTATACAGGACTCACAAAAGTAAAATATCTTTTTTTTACTGATTTTTTCACAAGATGAAATGAGTTTACCATTAATTCGTGATATCATATTTTTTTTATACATGATTATTTTAATATTGAAGGAAAGATTTTTGCATTTCACGCTTTTTTGATTTAATTAAACGCGACGTTTCGGTCTCTACTGAAAACGTTATAAAACTGGTCTCAGGAGACCGAAACTTCACGCTTGATAAATCAGAACAGTGCGAAGTCCGTTTCGATCTAGATCAGTGAATCCCAACGTAAGCGTTTGGGTTCTCTTGGGGGCTGAAAGAAAGGGAGACTTTCGGGAAACGTTATTTTAGTCTCTAGAAGTCAGGGTAATGTAAGAGAACACAAATATATTCCACTTTTCTAATTTAACGAAGACTTTTAATTCATTGAACTGGAGAAGGTTTTAAGCCTCAGTTTTTTCGTAAAAGCTAAAAATCGCCCGTTCCGATCTGCAGGAGGGGTAAAGTTGAGTTTTTCAATTTCAATACAAACGAATGGATATTCGTTAAGAGAGCCGCATTCAGCGAAATGAACGAACCTTGATTTCTACGAAATTATATCGAAGGCGCTTCTGTTTGAGTTGGTTTTTCAGTACACAAAACTTTTACCGTTTAACGAAAATTACGATTATATGATGAAAATATTCGCGTCTTTTGTGACAAATTGAAAATTTGTAGAAGTACTTTTCGATTGGAAGATAAATTTCAACTATTATTAAGTGAAGATGGATCAGAATTACAAATCCAAGAAGTATTAATCCGTTCAAGGGTCAACGATGAATTAATCCATAATTTCTGGCATCAAATCTCCTCGATTATGGTAAAAAGCATTTATTTGCATTTCAAGTAATATATTTCATTAAATTTAGGAAATTAGTGGTATTACGGACCTTTTGTCTTAAAAAAAACAAATATTCGGCGCGTTAAGAATACATTAAACACGTCGTAGCAATGTGTATAAAAAGGGCGAGCATTCGTGAAAGCAGGCAATTGGCAGTTGATATTTGGACAGGAGAGTCGAAGTTTGGAAAACGATAGAGTAGAAGTTTGGAAACGAAAGAGTCGAAATTGGGAGAGCGGTTTAGTGAACAAAATTAATGTGGAAAGCGAAAAATAAAAAATTCCGGATATTTTAAATCACAAACGACTTAGTTTTATTTTTACTTGAAATCCTGCGACCCCTAGCGCACTTCAGTATAATCAAAGACTAAGAATAATATAAGTTTTAAACACTTAAAGGACATGATCCCTGCTCATTGGCTCCTACCCGCGCGCCCATAACCAAGAGCCAATCGATTCAATCGGCGGCCGTCGCTATGGGTGTTTAAAACCTTTTCGTCGCTCTCAACGCAATAGAAATGGTTATAATTTTTTCCATGGCTTGGGATATCTTATATTATTTATAGTCCTTGGTATAATTTATAGGAGGAACTAGCCAATAAATTTCTACAGACAATGACGTTACTCCCGAAAAGTTGAGAAAACTATGATCTAGATCGATACTTATGCAAAGGACTAAAAAAAATTAAAATCAGTTTTCATTTAAATATTTAAATACAGAAATAATCAGCGAAACAAAAACCCATTTACCTCAAACAAACAGTACATACTATCAGATATGTAATGCGGTAAACTAGTATCGGTAGCTTCAATATCTTTAGAAAAACGTGATAGGATACGACCAATTGGTGTCGTATCGAAAAATGACAAAGGTACTCGTATAATATTTTTTAAAAGTTCTTTATGTAGAATAGCAGCAGCGTACAAACAACCAAGCCATGGTACCATATCAACTAAAATTGCTAAAATCGCTGGAAAATATATTGTTTTGTTTTTAGAGTTAAATTAATTTCGATTTTAAGTATTATGTACAAAAAAAATTCAATACAATACTTACGAATAAGATGCGGTATTACGGTTATAATTTTTCAAAAGTTTAAAAAGCCTAATATATAATTGGTAATGGTAAGCAGTAAAGCTAGTTTGTTGGATTTTAAATATTCAGCTAGTTCTATGCGTAGCCATAACTTATACGGTTTTAGCCATAGGTTTAATGTGAAAACCTAATTATGCTTAGATAAATTTAATTTCAAACTGATTTAAAGTGTGGATGCAAATGGAGACTATTAATTTTAAGCTTCACAGAGTATTGCGAGGCGAAGTTCTTATAGGCGTCTGTTCGATGAGAAAATATCGTAGCGGTAATTTTTAGCTCCGTAAGGCAATATAAGTAAAAAATTAATAATCGACTACCACTTCAGACTTCAGGGTGATAATATTGTTATATGTTGGCGCTTGTCGCTCGTCGAATGTTTGCGTCTTTTGATGTCTACAATTCTGAACACACACATGCACACATGTTTAATGACTCATAGATTCGGGTAAGAGCAAAACAGCGGAGAGGGTCGACAAGAGCCGAAACAGCGGAGAAGGCCGAAAAGAACGATATAAAAAGGCGAGGGTTGAGGCGAAATATTGGCTTCAGTCGAAGTTGGGAAAGCGATTCACGATTCTTCTTTCCGGCTTGAGCCGACTAGAGATACTCGATACACACCAACACTACTCTCCTGATAGAGTTTCGACAATGCATGTACAGCGATAGCACGGGAAATGTCCGAAATTTAAATTTTCTCAATTCTTTTTCTCTCACAATCATAATAATTTGTTATTTACGAAAATCATATTTATTTTCGATTGTATTTAAAAACTTGTAGTTTAACGCAAGTATGTGCTCATGTCCATACATTTGAAAACCGTCAAATACAATCAAACTACAAGTTTGACTGTTTTACACATTCTTATGTTGCCTTCTTGTACTTCTAAACTCACGCTGAACTATTGGTATTATTGCACTGACCAAACTCTTTTAGAGGTTGTTGTGTGTGTGCATGGAGTATCTCTAGGGCCGACAGACTGTTCGATCAGGTCACTACAATAAATATTTGCTCAAGATCAATTAATCGTGGACAGGACTCTTGCAACATTAATCTCAATTTTATTATCTCATGATTCATGATTCATTCAAAAGAAACTTTCAATATTTACTTTAAAATCCTGCATTTTAATGATGTGCAAATTAGAATTTTTCATGTTCATATATATTAGATAAGTAATTAGTACCACCTCCCTAACATCAAAGAACACAAATGGATACACGCATAATAAATAAATTAGTGTGAGGTTAAGTTATTTTATTAAAATGATTTTTTTCCAATTTAATTAGTCACGTACCTTTAATAGCTCTAAACTAAATCGTCTAATTAAATGGGGCAAATAATTATCTAATTTTTCTAAATCATTACAACATCGATCCAATATTCGGCCCTTGGGTGTAGTATCGAAAAATTCAAGAGGCGATCGCATTATTCGTTTTAATAAATAGCTATGCATTATTGTAGCAGCATTTAATGCTCCAATCATTATGAATACAGTCCCGAAAAACATTGTAAAGACTAAAAATTAGTTTTTATATACAAATTAGTGATTTCGTATGATAATCATGTGTGCAATTAGTGAAGAACATTGATGGACGATTACAGAAAGGATTTTATAAAACTTATCAAGATGAGATAATTGTGATGTAATATAATTTATGCAAAAATTTTTTTAACATAGTTTGGTTAATGTTTTCACTGTGCATTTCAAATTAAAGTGAAACGGATTTCACACTGTTCTAATTTATTAATCGTGACGTTTCGATCTTTGCTGAAACATTTACCAAATACAAGCTTGATAAAAAGTCTCAGCAGGGACCGAAACGGACTTATTTTTATTTGTTAAAGACTTATGGGCTAATTCTATGTTGCGAGGATGGTCTGTGGAAACGGCACTGCACACGGTAGTATCAAAAATTGAAAAGTCTATGGAAATCAATCAGTATACTTTGAGTGCTTATGTGGATGTAGAGGGCACATTCAATAATAAATGCACCAATGAGCTAATAGAAGCGGTAATCGCACATGGTGTATATGGGTCAGTCTTTTACGAACCGCACGGATTTGCCGCAAAAATTAACGTCTGTTTTTAATCGCTTCTTTTCTCATTTTATAGGAAATTTTGTAGTCTTTTTATTACGTTTTTTTTTTACGGCACCGAGTATAACTTAGGGAGTCGCCCTTTAATGCAATGCACAGTTATGTCGGTATAGGAAGTGGCGGACATTGTTCTTGAAGCACTGCAGGTTATACTTGTTGAGAAACAAACTAGCTGGCAAATCGTTCCAAAGTCTTGACATTCGGAATATGAATGACTGCCTATATTTCACTGTACATGAAGGCAACGGTTTGACCGTGTACTCGTGTGCGCGTTCAGCTTGGCGAGTATTCCGGGGAAAATTATGCAGTGGAGGAATGAGTGCGCTTTCCTTCGCACTGCATTTACCATGGAAGTATCGATAGTAAATGCTGAGTACTCCTACATTTCTGCGATGCTCGAGAGAATCTATAGAAGAAGTGATGGTTTCGTCTCCAATCAGTCGGAACATATGTTTTTGAATACGATCGAGCAACGCGAGGGATGTTTTGGGTGCCCCAGCCCAAACATGCGAGTTATACTCTAAACGTGGTCTAATGTAAGCCTTATAGATGGTTGCTATGGCGATGGGTGTGAAATATTTTTTGCATTTTCGATGCACATCTAGACGTTTAGAGGCGTCAAGGGCAATATCAAAGATATGCTGGGTCCAATTCAGGTGGTCATTAATTTTGTGAAATTCTCCGAAGTGGTAAGTTGTGCACCATCAAAGGTTACATTGTGAAACAACATTGAAACATAACGTTTGAGAGATAGATGACAGGCCTGTGTTTTGGATGCGTTGAACTCTACCCTGTTTTTTCTGCCCCATTCCAGGATTAACTTGAGATCCGAGTTCAGCAAACTGAATAATTCCGTGCGATTGGAAGCAATACAATGATTATTTCATTCCGCAGCAGAGTTAAATTCATGGGTGCTGTCCGAAGTACTATCATCTGCAAAACTATGGATTGGATTGAGAGTGGACGACAGAAGGTCGTTTATGAAAACTAAGAAAAGAGTTGGAGATAAAACAGAACCTTAAGGGACGCCGGAATCCATTCGGTAGGAGGAAGAAGTAACACCATCTAATACTACTCATATAGTGCGTTCAGAGAGATAACTCTCAATCCATTGAACAAGGGTATCATTAAGGCCGATGGCCCTAAGCTTAACTAAGAGACATTCGTGCCAAACTCTGTCAAAAGCTTTTGTTATGTCCAGTGCAAGAATTTGACCTTCGCCATATTTATGTAAGTATGAGTTCCAACGCTTTGTCAAGTAGAACCAGAACGGTCATGGATAAGCAGTTTATCATCCAGATATTTGACGATCTTACGATTGACAGTAGTTTCTATTACTTTCGAGAGCACTGAAGTAATGGCTATTAGGCGGTAGTTGGCGGGGTTCGCTTTGCTTCCTTTGTTGGGAATGGGCTGTACATTCGCAACTTTTCACATACGTGGAAAGCACCCTGCAGAGTAAGAAAGATAGAAAAGATTGCGAAGAGGTTTAGCTAAAGAAGAGGCACACTTTTTAAGGGTAATACCGTCCGGACCAGCATATTTGTGGATATTGAGCTCTGTAAGGATTCAAGAAATAAGTCTCGTGCGAAAATGCAGTGCAGGCAGTGAGAAACCAGAAGGATTTGCAGCGGGAGGCGATTGGTTTGATGGTGGAAGGTGAGAGTTTCTTGCGAAACTTGCTGCTTGTAAGTTGGTTTTTTCGCTAGGATTTACCATGGTACGGTCGCCATCAACTAGAGGTGGTATTGAAGAAGAAATGAAATTGTTGTTGACCGCTTTGATAATTGACCAGTAAGAACTCGAGCCTTTCTGGAGGATCTTCCGTCGAAGTTTTTGGTCATGCTCAAATTTAACACGATTGAGTATGGATTTGCAGGCATTTCTTGACGAATTGAAAAGTTCTCCGTTGGCAGGTGTTTCAATGCCTTAAATGTTTGTCAGGCTTGTTTTTTGTCTGAATGGCATCGAGACATTCTTTATTGAACCAAGAATCCTTCGACGCTCTGACTCTCTTTTAACTGGAAGGTATGTAGCACAGGCTTGTAGTACAGGCTTCATCGCAGTCATTGGAGTCGAAGAACAACTTTCAATTAAAGGCATTGAAGAATTTATTTAGCACCTCCCAATTGGATCTTTTGAAATGCCAAATGTTTCTTCGAGGTGCCTTGACTGTCAGCGGTGTAGTTGCTGCAACTGAGAATTGGCGATGGGGATATGACAGAGACAGAATATTTCTCAGGTTGGCTGGTGAGAAATAAGTTAAGAAGGTTAGGAAAATGCCTTGCGATGTCTGGTAAACGGGTAAGCTCGTAATCTGAGCGCAAACGGACATGCTCGCGATGATCCAACTTATAGCATTTTGAATACTTGAATTTGCAAACGTCAGTTGTTATGTCGTTTAAATATCATTCCACGCATCTTTTTTTTCTTTTTGATGTTGTACTTTTCATGGCTAGGATTCTAAATCGCTTCCTTTCACCGATAACAATCGATGAGCTCCAATATTTTTTGTTTATTTCACATGTCAGCCATGCTCGTTGCTCGGATCAAATCACGCATCGTTCAAACTAAACAAGCTAAACACGCGAAAGCTTTTGCTGTCAATGGAATTTGGAGTATTGTGTGTGAGCATGCTCAGTGGTGCGCGACGCATAGTGCAAACTAAGCGAGCATGTACATTTCGAGCAGTTTTGCTCTGTTCGACTCCGATCTGTGCATTTGGTGTAAACGCACCTTAAGGCGACTAATTAAGTAACAACAGTGGCCATGGAAATACATATTTTATTTCTTCGATAAGGTAAGCGATTATGAAAAGATTTTCATCGTCCAGAACGTGTTTGCAGTGTTTTTGTGTGACTCAATCACCGATCTTCGAATCTCAAGAATATACCTAATAGCACTGATTTTCAAAAGATTCTTTTCCAATTATCAGATCCTTTTTTTCGATACGAAGACTTAGATGACACAGATTATTAAGAAAGATTGAATAGGTCCACACATTCGTTGCTTGATGAATACCGAATATTTACTATTTGCCGAGGTGTTCAATCCACAAAAAGTGGAAAAGTGCGAGCAATGAATATTTTGCTACGAGCAATCTATCCACACTACTAGAGTAATCAAATAGTTGCTCGGTATTAATATCGAACGTGTGCATCCTCCTTAAAGCGTATGTGTATAATAATGTGATGATTATTCTATTAAATTTAGTTACTAACAGCTGTAAGAATATCTGACTGCATAAAAGTTTAATGCTTATTTAATTGCATATTATAATTATGGTGCTATGTAATGGATTTATCGTAATAGTGTTGTACAAGCTTAAAACATACCCGATATTTTTCTCAAATAACAATGCTTGTAACACATAAAAAAAATATTAATTCAGTTTTATAAGTAGTTAAACTAAAAGAAAGAGTAAGATATTTGCCCCGGCCACCATTAAGCATTTATAATTAGTAAACAGAATAAAACTTACACTAATATCAATTAAACATGCAAATTAACAAAACAACCCACCTCTCTAATTATCATCCATCCAAAATTTACAATATATGTACAAAAAACAAAAACTAAATACCGCAAACAAACATGATGATAAAGCGTGCAGTGTTGCTGGCAATTCATTATCAACATCATCAACATCCTTGCTGAAACGATTTAATATTCTTCCGATTGGTGTAACATCAAAAAATGTTGTCATTGGGGCACGCAGTACATTTCTTAAAAGCATATTATGTAAATTCTGTGCAGCATGGAATGCTCCAATATACAAACACAATACGGTACAATAAATGAACATGGCTAAATAATAAAAACAAAATTATAAAAAAAAAAACATATTAAAAATAATCAACCAACAAATGTTTCTTCTTTTTTTTTTAAACCAATGAATTTTCGAATTATGAAAAAACATGAAATATCGAATCATGTAATTGAGTTAAATGACGAAAAGTTTGAAACCAAAATAATTCAAATAAATTTGAAGCAAGTTGTAAGAGTAGTTGAATATTTTTTTTTTTGTTTTACTCGAAGGGAAAAAATTAAAACAGAGTTTTTTTTCAAATAAATAAATCAAGTAATAGAGAGCGCCCATAGAATTAAATTAAAATTAGAAAAAAATAAAACCAAAGATTTCAGGAAAAAAAAAATTATGATTACCGCTAAAGCTTGACTGAGAAACGCACGCATTACAGACGGCAGAACGTTATCAACAACGTCGACATCTTTTGAGAAACGATTTATAATTCGACCAACTGGTGTTGTATCGAATACTTCAAGTGGCCATTTCATAACATTCGTAATTAAACGTAGATGCATTTCTTTTGCAGCATATAAACATCCCAAAGCCAAAGTTAGAGAAGTGATGAAATGTGAGACGACTGGGCGATTTTTAATATTGTTTTTGATATGGTTGTTGGTGTTTGTTTTTTGGTATTTTTTTTTAGAAAAAGAGAAATATTAGTAAATTTCTTTGTAATTGTTTATATTCTTTGCAAATTTCTTTGATTAGAATAATTAGTTACGAATCTATCGAAATATATATTGGAAAAACAAAAATAATTGCATAGAAAGAAATTATCTTATAGCTACTAAAGCATAGTAAAGAAGATTGCAAACTTTATGAAATATACAAAATAAAAATTTTGAAAATTTAGTTTTAAATGTTCATGTGTGCATAATAATAATGTCAATTTTAATGTGTGCATTCATTCAGTTTTGTTTTTCTTTCTTCAATGCTAAATAAATAAATAAAATTCAAATCATAAAACATCTACATTACCTTGTCCAACACCAAACGAGCCGTAAACTCCCAGGTACATATCACGCAATCCTGTATCGTTAGCAGCATTCTTATCGCTCGACCATTTACTTAACCAGAGATTTGAGCCAATTGAGAATGTTTGAAAAGTAACGTTTAAAAGAATTGTTGCTATACTAAGTTTTAGGCCAATACTTTTTAAGTAATGTTTATATACAGCAAATTTAACCTGTAAAAATAGTCGCGATTAGATCATATTGAATTCGGCAAAAAAAACTAAAAAACCTACTCCTCCTGTTTCAGCCTTTTCTGTTTCAATTAATTTCGCATTGTCCTCATTTGGTTTCTTCTCGCCACCATCCGATACGATTGAATTTGTTCTTTCTGATAATCGTCGCTTTCTTAGCCCCTTTTGATCGCCGCTCTCTAAATTACTTACTGATCCACTTATTGATCTATTTAAGGGCAAAATTCGTTTTATTAAAATCTTTTGTAGTTAAGATTTCATATGAAAAAATACGACTACTGACCCTGTATCGGAATGACTTTCACTACGCTGTCTACTTATTGCGCGTTCCAATTTTACAAGCAATTCCGAATTTGGCAATGTACTTTCCAATTGTTGCTTAATTTCATCGAGATCTGCAAAATAAATATGATAGTGTTGTAATTTTTCTATTAATTTATTTACATATGGGTTTCGAAAGGGGGAGGAGAAGAATCAATCGTGTTCGGGCAGCAAACCTAATCATACAATTGACTGCCCCAAGTGGCCAAGCAAAGATACTCCTCGAGGAGGACTCTAGGAAATGCTAACTTGCAAGGCTTGCTCGTCGAAAATGGTAGGCGAATTATCTCGGGCATTGTACAGCGAATCCAATGCGTCCCAAGCTGCTATGTCCCATAGGGTAGAAGTGTTAAGAAGTGTGTCTTATAAAGTTTTTGTCCGAGCTGTTACACACTAAAGAAAGCTGACGGGGAAGCCCTTATGGAAGGAAAAACGAGGAGTAAGTTGCTGGTGGGAATATCCACTCAAGTGTCAGTAGGAGGTGTGGCCGCGACTACCGGCGAGGGCTCAGTGGTGTTAAAACCCCCTGTGTAGCGAGTGGCAATACGATGATTGACGGAAGTCGTGTGCGAATACTGCTAGTACATCCGGATCAATGAGGGAGTCATGCTGTCCCGCAGGTACAACTACAGATCTCAAAAACAAACAGAAACTCTCGAAAAGCACTTTGGACACTTCCAAATCGAATCCGAATCAGGAAAGTGCTAAAACTCTATTAAGAAGAGGAGCGGTTACTGTGGTCACCCAAGTTGGAAGAAGACACCGGGGTGCAAATCCTCGCGGGAGAACCGTAGGTTGCTCGCCTAGTACAAAGCCACGTTTACGTATGAAATGGGACATGGCAACAAGCAGAACTCACTCCAAAGAAGATGAAGAACCTATCGCGGGCTAAAAAAAGTCATAGCCAAAAGCAGAGCGAAGCTCAAGGGAAAAATGGACCTTGAAAGCTAGAACACGATTTTCGCAACAAGGTTGAGAAAAATGCTTTTAATAGTGTGGAAACTAAAAGGCAGAGATCGGAAAAGGAGAACCAACCTCGATAATTGTCTAAAGAGACCAAGCCTAGCCATATTAATCCAGAGATTAAGGTAAAAACGTTAGGGAATCAGAAAGGGTTGATGTCAGATGTTGCCAAAAATCACATCAATGTAGCTCCCGTTTTACTTTACCCGTGCTTTAAAAAAATGGCCTGGGGAATCGGAAGTGTTTATGTACGCCTTAAAAAGCATGTTTGCACAGTGCATTTTGAATTAAAGGAAAGAATTTCGAATTTTACACTGGTGAACCTTAGTTCTTTGAAATTCATGCAGCCGCCGAGCAAGACATTCTATATCGCTGTTGTTTCTAAATGTGAAATTTTGGAGTCTGTTTTGAACCGCTGAGCAAAGAGTGATGGGGTGTGATGTGACGACCTTTGATTTTTTGGTGTGACGACCTCGGAGCTGGAACTAGCAGTGATAGAGTAACTGAAATCACTGTGACTGTCCGGAACTGTAATGACCCAGCACCATCAGTAGTGGAGGCTTCGGAGCAATCACTATCACAGCACATTGCCAACAAGTAATTTGCTGTGCGCTGATTGCTCTGGAACAGTGGTGGTATGTTAATCACTCACAGTGATGACTGTGGAGCTTGATCTGTCAATGCCGAAGTAATCCAGTCGGATTATTTGAGATCAAAAAAGATCTGTTTGGTGAAATGCTGCGATCTCGATGTTTTTTTTTTGCGTAGATTACGATAAAAGTATTTCGGACACTGGAGTAGTGAGGCAAGAACTCAAAAAATAGCGAAATCTGCAAATTTTCGCATGTTTTCGATTTTTTTTTAGATTTCTGACTTTCTACTAAACTAAATCGAAAAACTAAAAGTGAGGTTCCATTGCAGACATTTAGACCTTTCAATTGAGTGGTCTAAATAAAGCCCGTCAGGTCTTCGGTATACTTTCCCCTTTCTGGAGGTTAAGAGAGAACTCCCTTCGCACGAAGCTGCGAGTTTTTGACGCATGCGTCTAATTGTTATATGGTTGTACTACGTGAAAAGTTTCCATTAGACTTACCAAGAAACTGCAAACTTTCGTGAACCAATGCCTCCGACGCATTTTAGGAATATTCTGGCCAGAAGTGATCTCCAACGACGAACTTTGGAGTACAACTTGCCAGACTAAAATAGGTATTGAGATTCAAAGGCGGAAGTGGCAGTGGATCGGTCATACTTTGAGGAGACCAGAGCGAAACATCGCCAAACAGGCTCTGGATTATAATCCTCAAGGAAAACATCGGGTTGGTCGACCATGTAATACATGGAAGCGAGCAGTTGAGCAGGAGGCCAGAGGAATAAACAAGTCCTGGCAACAGCTTAAGGCCGATGCTCAGGATCGCGCCTTGTGGATGAGTTGTTTCTGTCCTATGCCCCTGTAGATCGTGTTAACAGGAATTTGACTGTGTTTTGAAGGCGCTAAAATCTCTTTTATTTTTCCTGCCCTATTTCAGCATTAAGTTGAGATCAGTGTTCAGCGAACGGAATAAATCCCTGCGATTGGAAGCAATAGAATATTTTTTTGATTACTCAGTAGAGTAAAATTTATAGGTGTTATCTAAAGTATTGTCGTGAGCAGCTTATGTACTATACCAGGCATGGATTTTCCATTTATCAGGGATAGAATATTGTCTTCATGGTTTTAGAAACAATTTTGATTTTGAATGAATTTACGGGTCCTTCTCTTTTTGAAGAAATTGATTCAAGACAGCATACGGTAATTTTAATTTTACAGTCTTGAAAAAAATTCAGCAATCGCATGAAGGTATTTATTTTAATCGACGAATCAGATGATGGCGCGTAGCTGGCTTTCACGAGTACTGCGATATTGCAGTATGGTGAATATGAAAGGTCTGAGGCATGGGCATATGCAGCAGTGGGAGGTTGTAGAAACTAACGTTTGAGGGCCAAAACAACACTTTTTTTAAAACTATTTTTCCGTATTGTTGAAATCTCTTCCTTTATATTAAGTCGAATGAATAATTAAGTTCTTTAAGTTTTTTATTATAAATAAGCATATTATTTAGTTCTGCTTATAAATAGTAACCCATACCGAGGTGGGGATAAGCCCCACTAGTCTCTAATGTAGAGCCGCCCTTGGTAGGCCTTTCATTCACCGAAATTGATTTTTTTCGAGTGGAAACACTCGAGAGGAAAGTCTATTTTAATTTTATCAGAAATTTCAAACAGTTAACTTTTCTTGATCCCCACTCAGTTATTTTTACCTCTACTACTTTTAATTGAAATATATAATTTGAATTACTCTCCGGCCAAATAAGTTAATATTGTTTCCCTTAATCTTAATTTAACAAACAAAAAATCCGAAAAAAAAAACACTTTAGCCTAAAAAAAATAATAATTATAATTACCTTCTTCTTCCGGATTAACTTCTTGTAAATGTTGAATTAAAAAGTCAGCAAACGCTCCCTTCTTATTCAATAATTCCTGATACGTTCCCGACTCACTAACTTCGCCATCTTTCATCACATAAATATTATCCACCGCGGGCAAAAACGTAATACCGTGCGTAACTAGAACTCTAGTTTTCTTCGCCAAAAGTCCAGTCGGTCCAACAACTTCTTCGAAAATATGCTTGCCAACATGCGAGTCGACAGCACTCAACGGATCATCCAACAGATAAATATCGGCATCATTGTAAACAGCTCGGGCCAGTGAAACACGCTGTTTTTGTCCACCCGATAAATTAATTCCCTTCTCGCCGATTTCTGTACTATCGCCAGCCGACAACATATCAATATCCGGCTTTAGAGCGCATGCTTCAATAACACGATCGTATTTTTTCTTTTCATATGTCTTTCCGAACAGAATATTATCGCGAAGGGAAGCATTTTGAATCCATGCTTGTTGCGAAACATAAGCCATTTTACCGTGGGTATTAACGCGACCCGTTAATTTATCCATTTCGCCGAGAATGGCCGAGACGACGGAACTCTTACCGGAACCGACGGTACCGACTAGAGCCACCAAATCATTTTTGGGTACTTTAATATTGATATTTCTCAAGCAGATTTCATCGTCACCCCATGAGAAGCTTGCGTTTTCAATTTCCAGAGGATATGCTAGAGGATATTTGTATTAAATCTATAGTTCGATTTTGTGTTTGAAATTGAACATTTACCTTCGTTTGGTTCGTGATAGACATTGTCGGGATTGAGTTCGTCACTGTTCATGAATTTGTTGATACGTTGGACGGATACTTGTGTCTAACAGAGATAAATTGTTGTTTAGAAAAATGACTAGCAAATAAAAGTGATTCACCAGTTAAGCAAGATTTATTTTTTATTTTTGAGAAGATGAAACCTCCACGTGTAGTTTTAATGGATTGAGCTTATTAAAATTAATATGTAAGAAATTAAAATTCAACTAATTAACTAACTATTAAAATTAAAACTAAATGTATACGTAAATCTTGCTCAAATGGCTACTGTTAACAGTAAAGAGAAAGAAACTCAAGAATACATGAAAAGGATAATGAAATTCTTATAAGAACATCACCATATTAAGGCAACACACATTTGTAGAGAAAAACTTACTTGGACCATATTAGTGATGAGCATTGGTAACATAGAAAGAGGAAAACGTAAAATGTTGAATAGAGAAAGTGAAACAAAAGCAGTTGTCGCATCGAGAACGTTGTTTTTTGGGTCAACTAATACATAAGTTGCAAAAGTAACTAGTGATACCTGAATGAAGCAAAATGAAGATGTTTTTGTTTTGTTGTTT
The DNA here is from genome assembly GCA_963669355.1 of Chorisops tibialis. NCBI lineage: Eukaryota > Metazoa > Arthropoda > Insecta > Diptera > Stratiomyidae > Chorisops > Chorisops tibialis. The sequence continues at coordinate 316,054,159 of OY770262.1, forward strand.
TAAATTTTGCACTTAAAAAATATAAATGATTTTTTTTTTTTATAAAAATGTCAGATATATAGTTAGGAAAGAAATTTTTAGTTAAATTATCGCTGGAAAAAAGTGGGGGTTGAAAATAGATATTAAAAAAATAATAATAATAATAAAAATCAATGACCGAATGAATGAAGTCTTTCACCCAAAAATTTTGCAAAGTTAAAAAAGAGAAAAACACTCGGCGTTTCTTATAAAATTTTACCTCGACAATATAAACAATCAGCAGTGGTAAGACTGCTAATGGCAATTTGATAATATCGAATAATGCTAAACAAACAAATGCTTTTTCGGGCGTTAAAACGTGATCTTCTCCAGTATAGACGTACGTTGTAAACGTTACAATTGATACCTTTGTGAAATGGCATGTTAAAATAATTTTTATATATATTTCTTAAATTTAATTATTAAAATATTTTTTAAGCGGCCCTTTTAATGAAAATATGAATGAAAGATTTTCTTTTGTTGCAATAATTTAAAGGCTACAAAAATATTTCGAGATTTTTCTAAAATTTTTAGCTATGTTTAGATCTGAATGCACCTAGTGGCAAAAACAACGGATGAAAATAATTAGAACGACGTAAATGTCTTTGCTTTACTCCGCGTTACTGCTTAGCGTTCCAGACGTTAAATTGATTTTAATTAAAAGTAAGAAAATTACAAAATAATGGCAGAATGAATCGTTGTCATCTTTGCTGTGTGGAAAAAAATATTCATTTTCTATTACAATCTGAACAATTTTGATTGTAGTTGTCTTGGTAAAAGCTCGTTGGCACACTGTGTCTACTATTTTACATTCCCCGTATACATGTATTTCCAGCTCCTCCATTTGGCTGTCTTGACAAACTGCAATATCGCCTTACATTAGAGTAAGTTATGGTTAGGATTGCCGTATAAGCTAAGCAGAGCACATCGTACTCAGCCATGGCATCATAAGGATAATAAAGAGTAATTTTCGGCTGCTGCTGCTGGAATTCGGCTGGCTGAGTCCCATACAGAAGTGAATTTCGTAGTGGAAAAATATGCACATAGCTAACGATTGGTTTATTTATGATGTTAACAGTCGGTGTGCGTTCTTATTTGTAAGCAATTAGGAAAATCAGAAAAATATTCAAAATTTTCGGTATGTTTTGCTTCGCTTACACAGAAACCCTAGTTACGAATACTCTCTTCACTTGTAGAAACCATCCAAACGTTTGATTTTTATCCGCCAGTTGAGATGTCGATAATTTCCTAAACTTAATTGATTCGGGAGAAAAAATGCAATAATAAAAAAAAAACTCACCAAAAATGGCGCACAAGACCATAAGAATGAAGTTCCGGCATTTAAGTACGCTGTCGCTTTAAGTATATCGATTTCCTTATTACGAATATTTAAGACTTGTTGTTCAAAACTCGGTTCCCATGCGTATAACTTCAAAACCTAAAAAAAAAACCATAAACCAAAAATCGAAACAATTTTAATCCAACTCACCTTCATACCGCTTAAAACCTCATTCATTAACTTAACACGATCATCCTTATTCTTCATTTGCTTGATTTGTAAAATTTTAATCTTATTCGCAATAAAACCGTTAATCGGAATTAAAATAATCATCACAGCTAAACCAGCAAAAACGGACGGTCCCAAAATCTCCCACAGGAAATAAATTGCACCGGCAATTTGTAACGGTGCCGACCAAATCATATTCAAATATGTCGTTAGATCCATGAATCGCTGCGCATCGACCGCCATCAAATTAACGATTTCACCAACAGTTGATTCCTTTCGGGCACTATTCGAAATTACGAGAGCCTTACGATAAATTGCACTAATCAAAGCCGTACGAATGCGTAGGCCAACGATAAACATCCGATGAAAATACTGGCCTAGAATTAATGTTTGAAGCGATGCTACGAGGAAAAGTAATACGGCATAGAATATTCCTCGCCATTCGGGTTCCGATTCTTCCGTTGCATTATCTACGTAGTTAATGATGAGACGAAGAACTTGTGGCGATACGAACGTTAAAATATCCTGAGCTAATTTCAAAAGCGAACCGAACAAAAATATTCCGCCAAAGGATTTTATAATTGGCGGCATAATGGATGCTGGCTTTTTACTTTTCGAAGCTTTTGGATTTGAGAAATTTACGCTAGCTGAATTTTTTGTGAATTTCGCTTTATGATCTTCGACCTGTACGGGAGTTGCTTGGGACGATTTTTGAACAGCATGATTCCAATGCTTGGCAAACGTTGGCATTACTTCTTTCGATGAATCTTCGGGTTTTAAGTCCCACAGGTCTTCGGCTACTAATGGATTCCGGAAACCGCGCCATGCTAAGCCGTCGAACCATTTGTATGTGATTTTCGATAGAAAACTGGCCTGTAGTTCGGGACATTCTTTCTGAAATTTTGGATAATTTCTGGGTTAGTAATATTGAATTGTGATTAACAATTTAAAGTACATGATATTTGCTATTTTTGCATTTGGAGGAAATTAACTCGCTAGAATGGCAGGACAGTAATAAAGTAATTACGGGATGCGCGTAGCTAATCGGAAACTTTTCTTTTGTAGGGTGATTTATCAATCTTTCTGTATTGATACGGAAAATTCGTAAGAGATAGTTTCATTATTCTTAGCAAATGATTACAGCTTAATAGAGTTCATATGAAATCCGGAAATATCGATTAAAATATATAAGCAACAAGAAGATTTATCTGTGAAGCTGTCGAGTTTTTCATTCAGAAATTATTGAAGTGCGATAGGAGTTACTGTATTTAAAGTAAAAATAAAACTAGTTCGCTTTTGATTTAAGATAACCACAGATTTTATTATTCGCTTTCAAGATTAACATGAACATTTTTTGTTCACATTATATCGACTTAATATTCGCGCTGTCGATCACCGACTTAATCGCTTTCCCAACTTGAACTCTTTCGCTTCGGAGCATCGACTGCCTTTCCTTCCGAACATCGACTTCTTCGCTTCCGAACATTGACTCCTCCTTTTCACGAACGCTTGCCCTTTTTATACCCACCACTATTGACGTGTTCAATGACTCATGCTGATCAACGTCGATACGACGTATTCTCTCATGCCGACCATTAATAAGTAGTCCAAAGTGTTTCGACATGTAACTTGATCGGAATTTATGCGCACGTGTAGATGTTGTTGCTTTCATTCGCAGCAAAAAACTTGCAAGTGTTCATCTATTTATGCAGTATTGTTGTTGTCGACCAGGCCGTCGACGATACGACGTTTTCGCTCATGCCGACTATCGATAAGTGATCGGAATTTGTGCGCTCGTGTAATTTTTGTTGCTTTCGTTCGCGGAAAAGAGCTGGCAGATGTTATTTTATTAGTCCAGTATTGTTGCTGTCGACTGGACCGTCGTCGATACGACGTATTGACTCATGCCGACCATCGGCGAGTAGTCCAACGTGTGTCGATAGCGTTTGACCAAATTGTTACACAAGACTTTGTTTTTTTATTTGAAGCGTCCCAGGCAATGGCTACACTCAAAAGATTTACCATTCAGCTTAGAGCAGGTCTAATTCAAAAAAAATTATTGTGGGTATATATTCTATATGTGCTGATGGTTACGTGCTTGAGAAATGGTAAGTTTTTATAAGGAACGCGGATGTACATTTGCTCCCTTCGGGTGTTTTTTTTTAATAAAAGGAAGAAAGATATCTTAATTTTTGTTTGAATGATGATTCCGAAGCGGAAGAAAACCGAACCATTTTTTCCGATAGCCCAAACTTTATTGCCACATGTTCTTAAGAATATCCGGTAGAATTCGATTGAGAGACACTGCGATGCAACAGTATATCGTCGTTAACTGCAACCATACAGTGATTAATGCAATCGTCTTCCGGCTGCAATGAAGCGTCCGGAAAGTTTCGAGTTACCAAGCTCTTGCCACGGGGCCGCTAGTGGTCAAGCGACATTTCCGATACCATCGTCTTCGTCGAACGTAATCCGTGAACGGCTTAACGCCGTGATACGAAGTAGGTTTCGTGCCCTCTGGTTTCCAAATGGTTAGCTTTCCACCGTCCAGGACCCCAAAGGACCTTCCGGTCGTGAAAGTGTTAATACACCCCTGTTCAACAGACGGACAAGCTCCTTACCTATGGGTTAAGTGGAAAATTTAATTGAATTAAAAATACATTTTTACCAAATTTGATTTCCTTTAGTAGCCCACTTTTAATATAATTCATTACAACTAAGTAGCAGGCGCTAATGGTTTTTTTGTATCCACCTCGAGATGTACATCGACGAATCATGTAGAAACCTTCCTTGATTTGCGCACAACATCTTACCAAAGTTTCATTGTAATCGGATGAATGGTATAGGAACGCATACGATACATACCAACATTATAGATTGGACAGAATACAAGTCCAACTTCAATTATCCATGATATCGCCACTCTTTCAAAGAGCACAGAACTGCTTAATCTGCTACCTCCATTTAGGGTCCCAATTTCCAGCGGAATAGGCGAAGTTTAAATCTTGCCAGATCGATAGGATTAAGATCTAATAAAAGTAGGGCTGGTTCGCCACGTTGAGACACGTTCTAATCTGCAACTGCTCATCTCTACCACTTGCAGAAATCCGCCTGTCGATCAGAGAATTTCTCCTGCTCGTCGATCACTTACAATCGCTTATTGAACTCCGCCTGTCGATCATAGGAATTACTCGCTTACTGTTGGTTATTGAACTCCGCCTATCGATTACAGGACTTACTGCTGCCTGTCGATCACAGGACCTAGCTGCTTGCTGGACCCCGCTTGTCGATCACAGAACTTACTCGGTTACTGTCCCTTATTGAACTCCGCCTGTCGATCACAGGACTTACCTGATTACTGCCGCTTATTGAACTCCGCCTATCGATTACAGGACTTACTCCTGCCTGTCGATCACAGGACTTACTTTCTTACTCATCCCGTCCGTCGATCGCACTCTATACTCGCCGATCGCACTCGCTTCCCAGCTTCGACACTATTGTCCGAGTATCGACTCAGAACTGACTCCTTTCGCGAATGCTCGCCCCTTTTTTATACCCAGTACAACCAACCGTTGCAGGTGTTCGGTGACTCATTCCAATGAGTAATCCAATGTGTGTCATGTAGCTTGATCGAACTTTATGCGCGCGTGTAATACTTTTGTTCATCAAAAAACTTGCAGATGTTCACTGTCAGTTGCTTCTATAAATCATTCCCTTGTCGTTCAAATCTTTTCCTTCTCGGCAGTATATTTGTTGCTGCTTTCATTCAAGGACAAGAGTGCAGGCGTTCTATAGAACTGCTGCTTCTCATTGAAGACATCGAACACTTGATGAGCATCACAGTGTGGGAATGTAAATGATTGGAATTCGTGCCCGCGTGTATTATGCTGTTGCTTTCATTCGAGGACAAGAGCGCAGGTATTCTTTCATCACTGCCGGTATTCTTTCTATAAACATTCACTGAGTAGCATAGTGTTCGCACACTGATTTTGCGGCCCCAGCCCAAACATGTGAGTTAAACATCAAGATCAACTTCGTAGATGTCTTGGCTCCAATCAAGGTGATCGTTAAATTTTACACCTAGTAACGTGTAGTCTGCAGAAGGTGAAATCTGTACGCCATTTAAGGATATATTAGCGGTCGACGTCGGACCGCTGTTTAAGAGATAGATAACAGGACTGCGTTTTAAGGCATTAATCTCTACTGTTTTTCCTGCCCCATTCCAGGATTAAACTGAGGCCAGAGTTCAATGACTGTATTGACTAATTACGGCATGAGGCCACTGATGTTGGACGTGCCTCTGTAGGAGAGTCAAATTGGAAGGTATTATTCCAAGTGCTGTCATCTGCGAAACAATAAATAGGATTGAGAGTAGATGACAGAAGGTCGTTTATGAATACTAAAAAGAGGCTGGGAGATAAAACTGAGCCATGAGGGACGTCGGAATCAATGGAAAAGGGTGCAGAAGTTACTCCGTCTAGCACGACTCTAATAGAGCCAATCCATTTAAGAAAAGCTGTGTTAAAACCATAGGCCTTCAGCTTGGCTAAGAGACATTTGTGCCAAACTCTGTCGAATGCTTTAGCAATGTCAAGAGCAAGTGGATTTGTGGATGCAGGAGTTCCAACGCTCGGTTAGATAGACAAGGAGATCGCCTGAAAAACGTCCCGAGCGAAATTCATATTGGTGATCATGCATGCGATTTTTATCCACAAGAAAGTTGACTATCCTGTGATTGACAGCAGTTTCCATTACTTTTGAAGGCACTGAGCTAATGGCTATGGAGCGATAATTAGCGCGGTTCGCTTTGTTTCCGTTCTTAGGAATTGGCTGAACATTCGCGACCTTCCAGATCTGAGGGAAGCACCCTGAAGAGTAAGAAAGATGATAGAGATTACGAAAAGGTTTAGCTAGAGAGGAAGCGCAATTTTTAAGGACAATGGGGAGGGGATGCCATCAGGCCCAGCAGACTTGTGAGTATTGAGCTTCTGCCGGATTCTGGAAATGACCCTAGTTTGAAAACGAAGTGGTGGAGGACTGTGATTCGACGGTGGAAGCATAGAGTTTCTTGCGAAGTTTGCTGCCAAAAGGTTTGCTTTTCAGCTGGATCAACAATGGTTCGGTCGCCATTGAGAAGAGGAGGTGTTGCAGACGTGCTGAAATTGTTATTGACAGATTTTACAAATGATCAGAAAGATCTTGAGCTTTGAGATTCTCAATGATCTTGAGTCGACGTTTCTGGTCATGTTCAAATTTAGCACGCTTTAAGATTTTATTGCAAGTGTTTCTTGATACTTGTAATGAGTCCCTATTTCATACTGTCGGATTGTTATGGAAAACTTGAAAAGACTGCTTCTTGCCTCTAATTGCTTCGAGGCACTCGTTGGTAAGCCACGAATCTTTCGAAGTTTCGATAATTTTTAGATTGCATGGAATAAAAAGCCTCATGCCCTTTATGATTATTTCGGTCACAAGTTGTGCGATGACTACACAATTTCCGGACTCAAAGCGTAGCCCCAATCAAAGGTGGGGTAGAATGCATTAAGAGCCTTCCAATTGGCTTTCTTAAAATGCCATACTGTTCTACGTGGTGTCTTTGTAGTCAGTGGATTTGATGTTGAGATGGGAAACTGTGCTCGAATCGTAAAATAATTAGATGTACTGGAGCCAACAACGAGACATCATACTTTAGTGGGTTGTGTTCAAGTGATCAGCAGTTTTTGTTATCTTCGCAATGTAATTTAATGCAAGCTGCCCTCAGCACTTTTTATTAACTTGCCTTCAGCATAAACACACATTAATTTAACTTGCCTTCAGCATAAACACACATTAATTTAACTGCCCTCAGCATTTTATTGACATAAACTCATATTGTCATCAGCACATTCGATGTAATCCACAATCTGTAACTTGAGACGTTTCGTTTCTTGCTGCGAATCATAAGTATCGTTTGATTTTGTTTTTTTGTTGTGAATTTGCTGACAGAACTTATTCTGATTGTAGCAGCAATAAGGAATTATAAATTTGATTGTGATGAGAAGATCGGGTTATTCCGAATTGAGCAGTGAAATAATAAAGATCGTCGTCTTACGTTTGAATCTTGTGTTTTTATCTAAATTAATTCGTGATCTCAAACCCGTACGGCTAAATGTACCACAGGCAGATCTTGCATCTGACTGCGTTCCTGAGATTTTCGCGGCTGATCAAAAGAGGTCAGTCGCGCTACAAAACAGGTGGGTAGTTAAAAAAAAGGTCAAGCAGGTTTGGAGACTGGCCTGCAATGTCAGAAGACGAGTAGGGTTGTCTACTAGCTGTACTAAACCGTTGATAGATGCGAAGAGCTCAGCGTCACGGCCCGGCTGGTCCGTATGCGCAGAATGTTTAAGCCAGGCAGCGTTATGAACATTGAAATGGCCCGCGACAACGATTTCAGCGTCGTATATGTGCAGCATATATAGATTGAATAGCAATTGATAGCTTATCAAATTCTATGGTGGTGTTTGCTGCGCTCATTTCCGGACTTCTGTAAACATAGCAGAAATAGAGAATGTGCCTTTTGACATTTATTTTTATCCAGTTGAAGATGAACTCTGGATTGGAGCATGCTCCTAAATGCGGAGCTAACTGAAAAGCGACATCATCGCGGATGTATATAGCGATTCCGATGGTAATTAGGTATGGCATAGAATTGCTCACTACGTGGCATTACCTTACTTTCGCTCAGTGCAAATATATCCGGTCTTTGGGTTTTTGTGTGAATATATAGTGAGAGGTAGGCAGCTTCCAGCCCTCGAACATTTGCTTGGTCAATTACAAGCTTAACCATTTCAAGAAAAGTGGTTCCGGAAATTCATTAAACTCAAAACGAAAAGTGTTAACAAAAAAATACTGGAAAAAATGAATGTAGAAAATAAAAGAAATCGGCGAGTTAATTTAATTTAAATTGAGAAAATAAAAAACATAAAGGAAATTTCAAACGTAAAATATCAATTCAGGTACTAGGTCATTGAGTCAGACGCAGTACTCGCTAGATTACGACCTGTTACCCGGCAAACAAAAACTTAACTCGGATGGGTGCAATGTATATAGTTGTCGCTGTGCGATGACCCCGATAAAAAAACTCGCATTAGTTATAAGACAAAAAAAACACGGTAGAACTTATGATTTTTAATAAATTATTGACACGATCACGTAATAAATTAAAACAAAAAAGAGTACAAACAACACTACAAAGTGAATTGCAGTTTAAATTTTAACTATGAACGGAAAATGTTGGTCATTATCGCGGTGCCAAAACAACATCACGACCGCCTGAAACTCATGATTATGCCAGAAATGGTGAAAAAAATCCACAAAATGATATTGGATGACCGTCGACTGAAAGTGCGCGAGCTAGCAGACATGGTGCTGTACATTGCATAATAACTGAAAATTTGGACCAAGAGAAAGCTGTGCGCTCGATGGCGTGTTTGGCGCAGTTTCACAGCAAAGTCGAGTTTTTGCGCCGATTCATAGCCATGGATAAAACTAGGGGTCATCATTTCACACTTGAGATTAAGGAACAGTCAAAACAATGAACTGAAAGGGGAGAATCGGCTCCAAAGGCGATGACTGTTCGTTCCATCTGCAGGCAAGGTCATGGGGTCAGTTGTTTCAGATGCGCGTGGAATAATTTTCATTCATTATCTTCAGAAACGAAAACCAATCAAATTTTGGGATCTTATTATATTGAGGGATGAAATCAAGAAAAAACGGCAGCATTTGGCGAAAAAGAAAGTTTTGTTTCATTAAGACAATGCACCAGTTCGCACATCTGTTATCGCAATGGGCAAAATATATGAATTAAAGTTGAAATTGGCTCTTCATGCATCCTATTCGGAGCTTTCAGCCCCTTCGCAGTATTTTCTGTTTCCAAACCTGAAGAAAATGGCTTGGCGGTAAGCGATTTGCCAACGATTAAGAGGTGGAGTTTGCGATTGATGGGTATTTAGAGGAGCTCGACGATTCTCGCTATAAGATAGTTTACCGAACATCCTTCACAGAATTTCCTACTACTTAAAAATAAAGTTAAGCACTACACTTACTTCCGAATGCGGATATTTCGTTTCTCTGGGTGTTTGATCGCCGAAACAGTTCAACAGGAGTAAGGCACACGACATCGCAAAAAACGCCATAAAGCTCACAAATTTATACTCGGCCCACGAATCGTCAACATTGCTCGCAGTCCGCGCGTCCTTCATTCGAACTTCGGTCCTGCACCGCGGAATATTGAGAACGGTCATCAAAAACCAAAACAAAAACTGAAGCCCGGACGTTCGGACCCCACGCTTCACGTTGAAAACGAGAAGAGTAGCAGACAGTGCCTGGAAAAAAATATAACCAGGATTAAAGCAGCTCTTAATAAGGACACCGTGCCACCCAACTTACAAACGTCAAGGCCTTAATAATCGGTGAATAATAATCCTTCGGGAAAATCTCACTCTCACTCGTTGCAGCGGCCGTTATTGCATCGGCTACGCTGAGGATCACAAGTAAAACGGTTAAGGCTAGTTTACTTAAATTAAGTACGTTCCAGGGTATATTCCTGTTTAAACTATTTCGAATGTAGTAAATATCTAAGGCGGCAAAAACCCATAGGAAAGCGCACGGAGTCCAAACCAGGACTGTCTGTTGAAAGCACGGAACGATGTCCGGATCGTCGGTGTACCATGTTTTATTCGTGTTCTGCGGGAGAAAATCATAATATTAGTGCACAATTCGATGAACGACAAACGCTGGAAATGATTTTCAATTAATTTCCATTAATTTCACTTCATTTCCGCGCAAAACTTACCCAAAACTCGGAGCCGCAAAAATTGTACATCGGATGATTCTCCGCCATACCGACCAAATAAATTGTAATTACGTCACTTTCTGTAATGTCAAAGTGAAATTTGAACATCAAAAACTTTTATATGAAATGAATAATTAAGCTCCCGAAATTTGCCTAGTAATGTAAAATTATCAATATTATTGATTTTATAATTACTTCAAAGGCCTACAATAAAAAAAAAAATTTAAAAATTAATCGAAATGTAAACTTTTCGAACGCAACTCAATCGAGCTGCTCTACTACGAATTTTCCGCGACTTCTACTACCGCGTTGTTGTTCTTCTCGTCGCAGTCGAATTGTCAAACTGTGAGCAGTGGTCTTGTTTTTATTTTGTGCGGTCTTGTGTTTTGCTCTGCGAAAAATGTCGATAATGGAAAATTTCCTGGACTCGGATCCAACAATAATGGAGAACAATTTGCGTTTTGTCAAGGTAAGTGAAATAAATGAATTGAATTGTGAATAATTTCAATATGAATCGGTGTGACGATTTTTCTAGAATGACATAGACGAAGCGCTAGACAGCATGTTTGGAAAGAAAGAAAACGCGACGGACTGTAAGATTGTCATGCCAACGGCGGGTGAGTGCCTTGAGAAATATGTCTTAAAATTTGTTTTATTTTCTCAGTGAAATTGAAATTTGTTTGCGTTCTGAGTGGGAATCTGCCCGGTGAGACCGATTGAAGAGGAAAGTCACGGGACGGAAATGGTTTTTAGCGCAATTTTCAGTTGATTGGATTGCGATTATCTTGCTGATAACTTCTCTTCATTAAGAGTGAACGTTATGCTAGGTTGGTGGATTATCTATCTCTTCGGATCGAGAGTTTTGGGGCCCCATTACTCTGTTTTGAGCTTTTCGAATGTTTTTCTGTTTGAATAAATAGGGGATTAGTTTCGGCCGTGCGGAGGGCTTTTTTTTGGGCCGAATGTGTAATTTGAATAGTCCGAGACCGGTCTGCCCGTTTGTAGAGAACTCGATCCGGCGACTTGAATCCATTTAAGCAATTTCGGAACAAAATTATTCCATTTGAACGCTATAAGATTTCCTGTAAATTTCTAGACTGGTTTTTACGATTTTTCGTGAATTGGAATTTGTCGGTTATTTTTTTGTATGAAGCCGATAGAGAAAATGTCTCGGTTTCAGTCAGTTGTCGCTATGTGAATTACAGGACAAATGAACATCTGGTTGTGTCCATTGCGCTCATTCTATTTCTCGCGCGACGGATTATAAGTTTGGTTGTTTAACTGCTCCAAATCTTCCGTGAAACTCGATGATTAGATCGTGTTTGGGAAAGTTATTTTATATTAAGTTCCTTTCGAGACTGAAAAATTCGCTCGTCCGTCCACTTAATACATCCACAGCCAGTCCTGCCAAATGCCAAGTGGACACTCAATGGATCATGGGCTGATCACCCGTGGTCTAAAAATCTAACTCATACGAGAAATGGATACAGTGTCTCACGGACGAATTCTACGGTAACAACTTTTGGCATTCGAAAAGGGATTATGATCGGCTGGACTGCTTGAACATTGGATGACGGTGGAAGGGCTGGGGTCACTTGGTCCATACACCTCCAATCAGTGATCGACCGTGAAAAGAAGCACTCCACCATCCAAACCTAAGGCTTGAGCGAGGTCAGGTAAACAGGATCAGGAGAGGAACGAACACCGAGCGGAAACACCATTTTGTACGTTGGTACTGAGTGTAATACTTTCCACCGAGAGCGAGAAACAATCTCATCAGCTGGGAACCAATCTCGGATGGTATTATCATTGTCATAATTCTGCAGCGCTACGTACCAACTAATACCGCAACACCTGGCGACAAAGTTTTATTTCTCTGTAGATAAATGGTAGTCAATCAAATCAATCAAATTCCTGTTAAGACCCCCTATAGGGTCATAGGACAGAAACAACCCTCTTCCACAAGACGCGATCCTGAGCATCGGCCTTATGCTATTGCCAGGACTTATTTATTCCTCTGGCCTCCTGCTCAACTGCTCGCTTCCATGTATTACATGATCGACCAACCCGATGTCTTCCTTGAAGATTATAATCCAGAGCCTGTTTGGCGATGTTTCGCTCTGGTTTCCTCAAAGTATGACCGATCCACTGCCACTTCCGCCTTTGAATCTCAATACCTATTTTAGGCCAGTTGTACTCCAAAGTTCGTCGTTGGAGATCACTTCTGGCCAGAATTTTCCTAAAATGCGTCGGAGGCATTGGTTCACGAAAGTCTGTAGTTTCTTGGTAAGTCGAACGGTCACTCTCCACGTAGTACAACCATATAACAACACGGATTTGACGCATGCGTCAAAAACTCGCAGCTTCGTGTGAAGGGTGATCTCTTTTAACCTTCAGAAAGGGGAAAGGATAGCGAAGGCCTAACGAGCTTTATTTAGCCGAGCCTCAACAACCTTTTCGGCTCCGCCGTCCATGCTGACATTGCTTCTAAGATAGCAAAAATCTTGCACCTCTTCCACATCCTGTCCGTTAAGAACAATCGGTGTGCTTGCCTTCGAACCCATGTGCATTTACTTGGTTTTACGCACATTTATTTTCAATCCCGCCTCTTTGCATTTAGAATGCAACGAGCGAACATTTGACTCTAAGTCCGAACACACGTCATCAGCATAATCAAGGTGACTTAAGATGTTAAATAGTCTCCATTGAAGAAGACCTTTACCTTCCCTACTTTCCAGTGACTGGCTGACTGCTCTAATATTATCCGTAGGGTATTTGTGTGGTCGGTACAAGACGACCCTTGACGGAATCCAGCCTGATAAACTTCGAGAGTGCTCTCGACGACATCACTAATTCTATTGAGAATTACCTTAGCCATAATTTTTGATACGGCAGTAAGCAGACATATACCACGCCAATTGCCACAATCCCGAAGGTCGCCCTTCTTCAGAATTTTCACAATGACGCCCTCCTCCCATTCAGTCGGATATCTTCCTTCATTCCACACCTCAGTAAAGAGTGGGAGAAGTATATCGACTGTTGTTTCCGGGTCCGCTTTGAGGAGTTCGGTTGGTAGTCCGTCTATACCTGGAGCTTTCCTTCCCGCCATTGACCGAATGGCGGAAAGGCGGAAAAATGGTAGTGCTGAGTCGCATAAGATATTTAGATGCCTCTTGGTTTTGGACATCAGAATGAAATTTCGGTTTCTTACCGCGAGCACGTCTGATCGACGAAGATCAATCTTCAAACTGCGGAAAATTTTTAAGGTCTAAAGTAAACATAAACCAAAAACAAAGAAATCTCTCCTCAATTTACGCATTGATACTGTTTATTCTGTAAGGAGAAGACCCTTCGGGGGAAATATGAATTGGACTGAATTTAGTTCTGTTCCTTTTTTCATCGAGTGTAAGCAAATTAGATATCTGTGCTAATTCATGATTTCTTGCTTTTGTTTACATCGGCATGCACACTTGCGAACTTTCGGTACTAAAGTATTAGTTCGTGCATAAGAATGCATGAATTTTTTCCGAGTTTTGGCTATAAGGGAAGTTGCCAATGGAGAAGATGTCACCTCGATGTGCTACCGAAGCGCGATCACCACTTGATGATTGCCTACTTGTGATTGAGTATAGCAACCATGGGCTGGGGCACCCAAAACGCAACTTGCGATGCTCGACCGTGTCCAGAGACAGGCGTTCCGACTAATTGGAGATGAAGCCAACACGGTTTCTATAGACTCCCTAGAGCATCGCAGAAATGTCGGAGTACTAAGCATTTACTACCGCTACTTTCATGATAAATGCATGAGGAACTTGCTAAACTTATTCCACCTCTGTACTCATTTCCTAGAAACACTCGCCTAGCTTCAAGCGCACACGAGTTAACTGCTAAGCTTCCAACTTCCCGCACAATGAAATATAGGCAGTCATTCATACTCCGAACTTCTAAGCTCTGGAATACATTGCCTGAAGCTGTATTCCCATTGTCATACGACCTTCGACATTTCAAACTCAACGTCCACCGGCATTTTAGGCTTTTTCCCCTTTTAATCCCGTCTAACCTTAACTCCTTAACTCCTTTTTTTCCCTTATCGATATGACTGTGTAATTTACATAAAAGGGTGACCCACTAAGTTGTGTTCGGCTACTTAAAAAAAAACCATCCAAAGGCCACAAATTCTTCAAATGAAGCGCATCCTTAATGTCAATAAACTAGAAGACCCCGGCGAAAATCGCGAGTATACTACCATTCTCCGCAAAAAGTCATCCACATTGGGCGGATATGAAATGCGCACGCTGGACGCCAATTGGGAGGCAGCCAGAAACACATTTCTAACAAGTGCTGAAGAATCTGTGGGATACGCGAAAAGCAGTGAGAAACCTTGAATGTGGCAAGACCCATGCGACCATGGCGATCGGAAAAAAAGTCAAATTGGCAATCATCTCTCAGCCCGATGTCAACCAAGGAACTTCCGATTTGAGACGGTATGGTGATATACAGCTTAAAAAGGCTGTTAGACGCGACAAGAGAAAGACCATTGGCTTACCTTGGGGATGTCGGCTCGCTATTTAAAATTATGAAAAATTTAACGAACAGGAGTTTTACCGCCAACCACCTGGTGAGGGCGGAACTCTCCTTAATATGAGCGAACATCAGTTGCGGCGATGAAAGGAATAGTTCTCTGATATTTTAAAAATCTTGTTAGAGGAAGATATTTCCGAAACAGAACAATTGCCAAATATCCAATCGCAGTAATCCTCTATTAGGGATGATCCCCAGATAAGAAAGAAATAGTTTCCGCCAATCGGTCAATGGCGGAGAAAGAAAGCCCCAGATAAAGATCGACTACTCCTCAAAGCGTACCCGGAAATAGCTGCAAGTATACTCCTCCCACTGTTTGCTGAATGTTTCTCGTCACAAAATGAATCCGCGTTGCGAAATCAATCGTCGGATAGCGGCAGGCGTCCACGTTGAACATACAAAGATATAGTTTTGTGTAGGACTTCTTATTTTCTATTTCAAGATGCTCGTAATCTGATTTAAAGATAGGGGCTGGGTAATTTTATAAATAGAGAATCGCATGATATTAAGTGAAAGTTTTTGCAATATCGTTTTAAAATAATCATTTTAATCATTTAAAATAAAGAAAAAGTTATAGATTATCTGTATCGCAATTATTTAGTAAAAACGCAAATCAGTCAATAATCAATTTCCTCTTAAAATGCCTTATGGGGGGGGGGGGGGGCGTCGGTCATTAGTTGTCGCCAGGGCTTGTTTATTCCTTTGGCCTCCTGCTCAACTGTTCGCCTCCATGTGTTAAATGGTCGACCAACCCGACGTCTTCCTAGAGGATTATAATCCAGAGCTTGTCTGGCGGTGTTTCGCTCTATTTTCCTCAAATTGATAAATATCTGAAAGCCATTTTTTTAAAGATCTAGGTGGGGTAGGTAGGTAGGGGTAGCTGCCTAGACACAAGTTCGGGCGCACATAAGCTTGTCCGTTGTGATGCCACAGGATCTCAGAAAGAGACTCGGTAAACCAAGCGCAGCTTTCTATGACGCGTTGAAGATTCCTGGCTTCCGCATTTGCCAGATTACCGAGACTATCGAAGAAGTGTACGCGAGGCTTCCGTGGCGTAGTGGGCAGCATTCTTGCTTCTCAGTCAATAGGTCGTGGGTTCGATTCCCACTCCAGACGGGATTTTGTAAGCGCAAATTTTTCAGTTGCTACTGGTGATAAAAAATTATTCGCAATAAAATGGGGAAACGGTGTAAAAGTGAAACAGTTCCACTTCAAGAAGGCCTAAGCAGCCAGTACAACTGAGCAATATACCAGCTTTTCCACTCGCTACGGTCGTTCTCACTCCCCTTCCCCAACCTTCCCAATCCCATTCCTTCCCTCCATGATTGTGTTTGTGCATTGCACATAAAGGCCGAAATTGCCTATAACACAGGTCATTCTGTAAAAAAAAGGAGGCGTCTCCTTCTAGAGAGAGCTGGGCAAGTGCATAACAGATAAAGAATCATCTCTTCCTCATCTTTGTAGCTTCTGCAAAAATCATTAAACGGAAGACCAAGCCTCTAAGCATGTCTTCCTATCAGGCAGCAACTCTAACCATGGACTGTGTTTAGGGTTACGCGGGAAGGCAAAATGTACGGAAAGCAATGCTTCCCTTGTTTCATTGGACGCCACACCATTGATGTGGTTCCGTCCATTGTGCTCAATTTATTGAATTGAAAAAACTGTTGTGTTAGCCACTGTTACAGTTTGAGAAGTAAATTTAGGTTTTTGATTGCTACTCAACTGTTCGCCTCCATGTGTTAAATGGTCGACCAACCCGACGTCTTCCTAGAGGATTATAATCCAGAGCTTGTCTGGCGGTGTTTCGCTCTAGTTTCCTCAAATTGATAAATATCTGAAAGCCAATTTTTTAAAGATCTAGGTAGGGTAGGTAGGTAGAGGTGGCTGCATAGACATAAGTTCAGGCGCACATAAGCTTGTCCGTTGTGATGCCACAGGATCTCAGAAAGAGACTCGGTGAACCAAGCGCAGCTTTCTATGACGCGTTGAAGGCTCCTGGCTTCCGCATTTGCCAGATTACCGAGAATATCGAAGAAGTGTACGCCTAGATGGCGTCTCCTTCTTCTAGAGAGAGCTGGGCAAGTGCATAACACACGAAGAATCATCTCTTCCTCTTCCTCATCTTTGCAGCTTCTAAAAAAATCATTAAACGGAAGACCAAGCCTCTAAGCATGTCTTCCTATCACGCAGCAGTTCTAACCATGGACTGTGTTTAGGGTTACGTGGGAAGGCAAAATGTACGGAACGCAATGCTTCCCTTGTTTCATTGGACGCCACACCATTGATCTGGTTCCGTCCATTCTGCTCAATTTATTGAATTGAAAAAACTGTGTTAGCCACTTTTACAGTTTGAGAAGTAAGTTTAGGTTTTTGATTGCTCCGAATCTTTTCTAGTTCTCGTCACCTTGATGACCAGATCCCAGTCGCCTTCATCTACTTTTAAAACGGGTTACAGTTCAAATCGGGCCTTGGCCTCCTGACTTTGGGGCTCCTCAACATTTTCATTACTTATTGTGTAAGGGTTATAGCCCTTTGCACAACCCTCAATCTGTGAGTTTTTTTATTTTCGTAGATTGTAACGCCTGGATTTGAACTCACGGCCTTCGCATTGTAGACCAACACACTATCCACTAGGCTACACTCTACTAGCCTAGCAGAGCTAATTCATATCAAGTTCCTTTTGAAACTCAAAAGTCTGGTCGTCGATTCAATCGATGCAACACTGCCACCAAGTGTACAAACATTTGTAGTGTCACTGCAACATTTTTATTAATATTCTGCCTGCAAACTTTTGTTTTTCTAGGAATTACAAGTTTCGAATGATAGTGAAAATATATGATGAAACTTAATTTAATGGACCAAGTTCGATTAGTTTGCTAAATTAGAGAAAATATCATTACAGAAGGCGAACACAAATTATTTGAAAATTTCGAACTTGAGAGATTATTTATTTTTATTCTTCTGCATTGCCCTTGAAAAAAATATTTGATATTTGTTTCGTGCCTCACGTAACACTAGATTCTGCTTTTATTATTTTGTATAACGATAAGAGTCCCAAACAGAGCTACATTTCTGTTGATTTCAAATCGAAAAGTTAACACAAATGCTTAGGTTTCAACTTGTTTATTAAGACTTACTAGCTACTCTCACTCAAAGTAATAAAACAGTCCTCGAATTCATTACGGCCAATTAATCTAATCTAAGTTTAATTATGTGTTCTCTATACGAGCTGATACAAATTATGATGACTTTGCAAAAGTTGAAAATGAGATTACGCAACACATTTCAGATAAATTTCAGAAACTTATTTTCATGTAAACATTTTTTTTCTTCTTTCATTTATCTTTCAGCCCCCCAAAAAATTGCCACTTGCCAGGTGGTGATTTAAATTTGTTAAATTTTTTATTTATTGTTTTAATTGGGATAACATTAGTATGTAACGCGTGCTTTTATATAGGAAGCTTAGATCAGATAAGTTAATTGTAGAAAATAAAAAAATAAAAAATTTTAGTTATCAAATTTATAACGATTGTCTTTCTAATCAATGTGTCATGACTTTTAATTTAGCATCTATTGTGAAGTAGTGCGTACACGTTTCTTTTGATTAGAAACCAAGGACGATGAATTAAATTTTTACATTTTTTTTTTTGAAAAAACAGGATAATAAAATTCGGGTTAAAATTAATATTAGTCGATGCTGAAATGATTTATCGACTATCATAAAAGCCTTCTGGCAGTTCCTTTGTAGAAAGTTGAATATTTTTGAAGATACATTGATGTTGAGTTTTTCTAAGAATTTTGTGCTTTTTGCTGGTTTTATAAAAGAGCATACATATGTCGCGTATGTAAAGTTCAGCTTCAACCCCCTAACTTATTTCAATCAAGAAACAAATAAAAAAAGATATGATCAACATTTTAGCTCAATCGGACAACTGCGAGGCGACCCGCATCGACCATGAAGTTTTGGATGATTTGCCGTGTGAATAATGTTATGTGATCTATTATTATGCGCTCGCGGTCAAGTGACCACTTTTTTGAATTTTCGCGCGACACTGGAGGGCGGCGAGAGGGGCATGTATTCACTAGTTGCATTCTCTTCAACTCACTCCTCTATGCCACTCAGTACAGCTCCAAACTCTGTGAAAACAGAATCGGCGGTCAGTTCACCGCCTTGCGCGATCGTATGCCAGATTTTTTTTGTACTCGTGGGTAATAAGTACCCAGAAATCTTTTCTAATATTTGGTCCAAACGAACGAGACATCGAATTAAAAAAATGGAAACAGTATAAAAAATTACTATAATTAGGATTAGGAAAAACAATTATGAAAAAAAAAAATTATTTCCTGCCCTTTTCTTGTTCTTTTTTTAACTTTAGAAATCGCTATAAATTCTTCTGATACAACTTAAATCGGGCATTCGCTACCTGACCTTGCGTTTTCGAACTACTTTCTTTTCAATAGGGCTACAACTAAAATCTAAAGCTGCGTAAACACTTGAGTATAAACGCCAAACGTACGCTCGTGTTTCGTTTTGAATAAAATTACCTGAGGCACCGATCTAACTATTCGCTGCTGTTCGGAGCTCAATAGTATTAGATTTTTTTCCACAAAATAGAAAAAGTTTTGTATTCTGTTAAAAGATGTAGTGCATTATCTTAGCTAGGGTATAGCCTAGTGGGTAGTGTGTTGGTCTTGTAATGCGAAGGTCGTGAGTTCAAATCCCGGTCGACGCAATATATAATTCCAGCACATTCCTTGCTTGAATGTATTTTGATCACCTCAATCTACGAAAATGAAAAATTCGTAGAAAGAGGATTGTGCGAAGGACTAACAACCCTTCCACAATACGTAATGAAAAATGTTAAGGAACCTGAATGTCAGGAGGCCAAGGTCCGATGTGGGTTGTAGCGCCATTGTAGAAGGTAGAAGCTTTATCCTTATATCAACTCATTTTACTTTATTATTTTAATAATAAAGTATTGTGATCGACTTGGAAAAAAAAAAAAATTTGCTACCCTGAAATTTTTTTTTTTCGCGTTTCATAACTAAATTAGCCTAAAAAAGCAAAAAAAAAAATCCGTCTGTCTGTACGCCGTCCGCCGTACGCCGTACGCCGGTGTGTACGCTCAGCGCACATTAACTCCCAAACCCTTCAAGATAGGAAGTTCATTTTTGGGGGGATTGTAGATAGTGGCGGATCTCAGGCAGATACCCATTTTCGGGGGTGTACGGGTTCAGGGGGAGGCGGGGGGAGCGCTTAGGCCGAAAAATACGAATTCAAATATCTCAACCAAGGTAACAGCTAGGAAGCTAAAACTCAACACACATATAGAGAAGTTTGTGGGACAACTTTTAAAAATAATTTAATTTTTTTATCCATTGGCGTCCGAAAAGGGGGGGCTAAAAACAAATTGTCGGCCGAATTTTTTTTTCAAATGATTATATCTTCGAAATTACTTATTGTAAAAAATTCATATTTTGGGACCGTCAAGGTAGCATATAGTTCCATTGGAATCAGCTTAGAGAGTGGTTAATTATTGTAAGGGGAAGGGTCAGGAGGGGTGCAAAGAAAAACACTTAAAACTGAATATCTCAACTATCTCTTAAGCTATGTAATTGAAACTTGAAACTTATATTAAGCTATACTGGAAAAATACAAAAAAAATATAAGATCTTGAAATAATAGTAGTGGGGGGAAATGGGGAGCATTTCAAAAATGGCGCACTTTTCAAAATTACGAATCCTTATATCTCAAAAAATAATACAGATATCAAATCAAAAATTTGTCAGATTGTAGAACTACATAATAGTTAATTTTGATAAAAATTTTAAGTTGGAAGGTGTAAGGGGAGGGAGGTGATAAGCAAAAATGTCAAAAATTTTGAGTGATTTTTTTGAGGCTCTGGTGAAAGATACAAAGTTTAAATTTTGCATGTGGATACGTCTATTTGATGTACATAAAAAAATAATAATAACTTGATCCATAATTGTTATAAACCGATCCCCCCGGTCTAACGTGCACAAGGTGTTTCATGTGCATTGAAAAAAACACATAAACTGAAAATTTTTGAGTGAAATTTTAAGGTAGAAACTTGAAAATTTGCAAAATGTATTTAAAAAAAATCCCTAAATATACGAAATATTAACTGGTCGAAAACCTTTAAAGCTTCTACCCCCTCCAATACAAAATTATTTTTTCGACCATTTCTAAGAAATCAATTATCACCTAACTATTAAAAGCTATCAATTTGCAATTCTACATACAAACTTACAAAAATAATCGAAATGAAATTACGTTAAAAGTTTTGAAATCGCGCTTGCCCTTCTACCCCCTCCCATAGAAAAGTATGATTTCGACCAATTTCATTAAATCAACTAATAATCAACAAATTAAAAGCTACGAACTTGAAATTTTGTACGAGCATCTTACAATAGAAAAGAAAGAAAATTGCATCACAAGTCTTACGATTCCCCTCCCTCCTCTACCCCCTCCCATACAAAATTATATTTTCGAGCATTTTTAAGAAATAAGTTGTCAGCTAACTCTTAAAAGCTATCAACTTCAAATTTTGCAGAAAAACTTATAAAAATAATTCAAATGAAGTTGTTTTAAAAGTTTTGAAATTGCGCTTGCCCTTCTACCCCTTGCCATACAAAACTATGATTTCGACCAATTTCATTAAATCAACTAATAACCAACAAACTAAAAGTTACGAATTTGAAATTTTATACAAGCCCCTTACAAGAGAAGCAAAATAAAACTACATATCAAATTTTACGATTCCCCTACCTTCTCTACCCCCTCCCATACAAATGTTCGGTTTCGTGAATGTAAAATACACTAAATTTTATGAAAATTCTATGCAACTTCGTCTATGAAACACATTCTATACAGAGAGTATTGGACGTGATGCAAGCAATTAATTAAAAAGCTATTAACATCCACCCACTCTTAATATTACCGCTCCTCCTCCCTTAATAAAAACCTAAACTTGCAGAAACGAATGAAATATTGTTAAATAGACAACAGCCCTGCCCAAGAACTCCCTTTCACTTAGTCTTCCCTAACCACTCTAACCTGCATATTGACTTTCCACTCCACCGCAACATGTCCCAAGAATAATAAAGTTTCGCCCGACTTGTTGGCAGTTTATTTCAATTATTTTATTTAAAATGCAACCAATCAAGTAGTGATTTCAAGTTTCGGTACCAGTAACTATTCGTTACTTTAAAGAAAGTAATCGTTACATTTTATTCATTACTAGGTATTCGTTTATTTGAAATGACATTCATATCATGTTGCAGAGATGGGTAAGCCAGTTTTGCAAATCAGAAATTCAAATAGAAGTAATCGCTTCTAGTGTTCCATGCAGTAACTATATGCAACAAGGGATCGCTTGTGAATCGCTCTTGATTCCGTTGGCCTAGTATGTGTATCAACAATGATGCCAAGTTCAATTTTTAAATTATGCCTCTTCTAAGTAGAAAATCTCTTGTCCAATAAATTATTCTTCAAAATAAAGAATAAAACGATAATGTGAAGGAAATTACTTTTATTAAATCGAAATTTTCTTCAAAAAAAATCTCTCAAATAAAAAAAAAATCCCTTTATTACCCGAAACATTTAAAAATTCTACATCTGGTTTCACTGATCTCATAATCCTAAAACTATTGACGACTAGAGTTACTGTATAGTCCTCTTCTGCTGATGTCAAGTTTGGATACGAAGCCGTTAATCGAGCTGTCACTCGTCGATATTCAAAACGTCGCTGCACTGAAATGACGATAAAAGATTGCTTTTTCACTAAAAACTACTTGAAACGTAATTCTTAGGATTCTCATTTATTTGGCCTAAAATTTCAGTAAAAAAGAATCGCAGAAAATAATAAAAAAAAAAAATAAATAAATAATAAATATTTGGCCTAAAATCTTCAATTTGATAATTTCCTGCTATGTGCAAACTCTAATAAGAGAGTCTCCGTTCCTATGTGGAAGCTCTAGTAACAACTGCCTGCCATGACGCTAGAGCCGAGCGCCACAACTCTACTCGACGACATTTTTGGTTTTGAAAGAAATACTGAAGCACAGCTCCGGTGAGGGGGGGGGGGGAGATATTGGTTTTTGGGAAGTAAGGCAATAAAAACGGAAGTGGCTATGAATATTTCTTTTGAATTACTAAATGTTGTAGTCATGCGGGAATACTGAGATGGGCAGCGAGTTCCATATTCGAACAGTCCGGTTTAAAAACGAATCACGAAATTTAACAGTACGACCGAAGGTGGGGTTGAGAGAATACTTACGAGCGCGTAAAGCAGCTCTAGTATTACGGGGTAAGGGCATACATGGGGACAAGAGATTAGAGTTTTCGTCCGAACAACTGAACTTTACTGAAAGGTAGAGTAAGAGTATTCCTTCTCGTTTTTGCTTTGGAATGACAGTATGGCGTTATGCACAAGTGTAGGTTTTTCTCCTATGATGTAACAAAAAAAGCAACTAAACGTTACTTTCGGTATAGGTACTTTTTTTTGCATGTGGAACGAATACTTGAGTAACGAAACAGTAACGAAATGTTTTTCGACAGTTCAGTTACTTTTTCGGGAGTTTATTCCGTTACTTATGTAACGAATGAAAATCTGCGTCGATACTCGTTACTTCGAATTTTTGGTCGGTAACGAGTACTTGAATAGTTACTTTTTTTGACATCACTACAATCAAGCACTTCAAGAAGCGAGGCGATGCAGAAATGAAACATTTCCTGAATGCCGTCCAAATATCAACGAATTTTCTTTGATGTACTGACTTGCTACGGATAGCGTTCATGCGACCTCGGATTTGTACTGAGCAAAGAGGATATATAATATGGAGAGGCTGATAGGCTCTTTCATGTGGGACTACTTTTTGATTCGGAAATTTTTGAAAATTGTGTCCAAACTTAATTTGGCTTCAAACTTTTACAAAAAAAAAATATCATAATTTGTATTCTGTCTTGGATGCTAATATTCGGCCAGCAATAAAGTATTAAAATTTTCAGTGCAAAGAAGTTTAGTATTTTATTTCAGAAATCTTGATTTTTTATTGTTTTTTAGTTTTTGGTTCGTGTCTAAGCTAATCACTTTAGCAACGGCCAATTAAACGCGAGACAGAGTTAGTTGCAATAGGCTTAAGTATGCCAGACAAGGATAGCGAAACGATTGTTTCGAAAAATTTCTAGCATGTAGTCAGTAAGGGAGATAAATACTTTCAGTCCCATTTTTTTACAAGGCAAAGCATGCTCATAGTCTCTCCATATTATGTATCCTCATTTGTACTGAGGCAGTTTGCCTCGCCTCGTATCCACGTACACATTTGTATGCTCATGTGTCCTCACCAGCCTCGTTCGCGTTCGTGCTCAAGTGTGTACGCCGCTTAAGACTCCAAATCTTTGTTATCTGTACGAAATTATTACAAAACCTAGCTTTCTTGTTATATCATAAGCAAGCTATTATTGCTTATGGCACAGAATCAAGTCGACTAAAGCCAATAATTTTTTTGCATCTTCTCTGTATATGCATTGAGTTTTTTATCGAGATAAAAGCTTAAATTTCTAATTTTTTTCTGTGATTTCTTCTACAAAATCAATTAAGCCCATTAAGAGCAAAAAAAAATGAACTGAAAACTATACCACCCTCATCACTTACTGTGGTGGGTTCCCTTAGTCGGACTTTCCCATCACGATAAAGCATTACAATTAGATTTCAGCTTTTATCGCTTGTGACCGCAGAACTGTTTGGTTTTAATATTGTATAATCAACATTAATTAATTTAAACGTTCCTCTTCTATTTATTTTGGAACGAAAAACTACAAAACATGAAGATGTTTATTCATGATGAAAGTGTCTGTCGCATATTCGAAGATATCGTTGTTGGCTGAATTATGTGATCAATGTCCATAAATATTAACAGCTATAATTTGTTTATTACTGAAAATTTTAATTGTTTGTTTGAATGGCGCTACACAAGTGTGCAAAGTATGAGTTTACGTATACAGAAAGTTGGATCGAACCGTAGTTTTATATTTGATAAATTTTTATATACAGGGTGTTTGGTTCTCCGTGCACCACCTTGTAAGGGGTTATTCCTAGATATATTTTCTCTAATAATTTGTTACTAAAAGTATCTACATTTTAAGAATAAATCTCATTCATAACCTTTTTATAATCCCTAATACGGTGTTCATGAAATTTTTATATGCAAAATCGAAACAATTCCACCAACTATGATTTTCCATACAAAAATTTAATTTCACTTGAAAAGCGTACTAACGATTAAAGTTCCCACGGTTTTATCAAGTTAGACTATCACGCAACTGAAGTTTTCCATGTTATCATAGTTCTAATACTTGATTTCATTCTTGTCCCTCAAAAATTTGTTCGCTAAACTAAAATAAAATATATCAAGTTTTTTTTTATCACTATTCAGCTAATGAATCCTTATTTTCTTATCACAATCACAATGTAACAGAGTGCATTTAATCGTTTTTCACATGACATCACATTCATAACTAGTACAGTTTGAGTCGATTGATAATGAAATCAAGAATTGACTATAAATTTATTTTTTCTTTTTTCCATTCGATTCATCAATAATATAAGTAGTATATTGATAAAGAACCGTGGTATTCGATGAATTAGAGACTTCTGCTACTTTGATTGCTATACGAACATAAAAATTATGTAATTCGTTTTCATATTTTTATTGGAGCTTATCCTTGATGTTTATTATTATCTGAAAATTTTATGTTTATATGGTGTATAAAAAATAAACCAGTTCGGTTTTTTTTTCTGAATTGTATTTACGAGTAGGGCGAGTTATGCAAATATATTTTCGATCAGTTAGGCTTAAGTTTATTATCTATAGAAATGTAAATTTGTGGCTGAAAATCAGTTATTTGAAACAAAATATTTCATAACCGATTTCGTAATTCTTTACCGAGAATAGTTCTAAAATATGGTTTATGATTTTTATTTAACGTATAGTGAAACTAAATAAAATTCGAAAGAAATATTAGTGTCTTAAATGCCCAGCGGGAAATGGAATCATACCATCATGTATGGTAGATAATGAACTGTCCTTGACACTTCGGCTCTTTTTAATAAAACCATGTCCGCGAAAGGAAGGAATCAGTATTCGATTTTCGTCGTAGGCTTTCATAGATGAATTTAAATTTATGATTATAAAATATCCTATAACGGATCAATCAAGTTTTAACTGTACTGATAAGTAAGCAAAAAGTTACGTAATTACATACATTGACAACAATTATTTTCTTAAGAAATCAATTAATCCCAATTGAATTATATTTTTCTTAAATTGTTGGTTCGTATCGAAATTACTACTACATCGTTCAATAAGTTCTTAGGATGACATACAGATGGCGCTAATATTGACAAATTTTTATGATTTTCATGTAGTACCAACCTTCACAGGATACATGTCAAAATTGTATGATATTTCGACCATTACTTTACAAGTTACAGTGGTCTTAGTGACGCTACTTTTGATATTCTCAAAACAATGAAAAAGAAGAATTTCGTGTTTTTATTAAACATTAATTTTTATGAGAGAAAATACCGTTCAAGCAAAAAATTGGATTGATAAGTACTATGGCGACTCTGCTGCATCGAAAGTAACAGTCAAACGTTAGTTTGGAATTTAAATGCGATCGTACAGACACCGAAGATGCTGAACACTCTCCGCTTGCCAATGAGGCTATTTTCCCAGGAAACATAAAAAAGTGCAAAAAATCGTTGAATGAAGTTGCAGGAGATAGCTGGCATCCTAAGGATATCAAAAGGCAGTGTGTTCACCATCGTGCATTAACATTTACCCATGAAAAGGCTGTTTTCAAAGTGGGTACCGCGTTTGCTCGCAGTCAACCAAAAACAATGACGCGTCAACGATACAGAGCGCTACTTGGAGCTATTTAAGCGGAATAATAAGAACTTTTTCATACGGTATGTGACAATGGATGAAACATGGATCCATTAGTACACTCCAGAGTCAAATCGGTAGTCAGCTGAGTGGCGAGAAGCCGGTGAAAGTTGTTCGAAGCGACCAAAAACACAAATGACCGCCGGTAAGGTTTTGGCCTCTGTGTCTTGCGATGCGCATGGAACGACTATGCTGCGAAGCAAAAACCATCTACAGCGAATATTACATAGCGATGTTGCAGCGATCCAATGACGAAATTGAAGAAGAAAAAAATCCTCTTTCATGAAGACAATGCGCCGCGTCACAAGTCGATGGTAACGATAACCAAATTGCACGATATTCTACAGATCTGGCCCCCAGTGACTACTACCTGTTTGCAGCGCTCAAAAGGATGCGCCAGGGAAAGGTCAGCCCCGTTTCTGGTGGTAATAAATAACATCTTAAAAGCTGCACTAGAAGGTAGGGAAGGTAAAGGTCTTCAGTGGAGACTATTTAACATCTTAAGTCACCTTGATTATGCTGATGATGTGTGCTTGCTTGCACATAACCATTCGGACTTAGAGTCAAATGTTCGCTAGTTGCATTCTAAATGCAAAGAGGCAGGACTGAAAATAAATGTGCAGGCCATAATAATCAACCTAGAGGGCAAAAAAAAGATTCGAGATAGCAGAGTTGCAAATACTAGTTGAGACTTTAGTGTTAAAAAGAGTTCAAAATACCGCCACATTGACTAGTTGCTCTCGGCACTAAGACAAAAATAGCCTCATTATTGAGTAATTTTATATTCAGATTCAGAAAACTCTCTAAATAAATGTAGCTAAATTACTATTATTGCTAACAAAAGTCACATCACAGGTGTGGTTTGCAATGAAAATCACTTCGATGTGTATTGAAAATAACCTCTGATGAAAGACTCAATTTAAATCGAATATTTCAGCCTTGGCAATTTGAAGCAACAAATTAATCATGTAGATTTTAGCAATAATTCCTAGGAGAAATAATTATACTTTTAAATGTGCATCTTTTGAAACAGATCTTTATGAAGATTTATGAAGTAGTCTTAAACCTCTTGAAAAAATATTTAAGCTGATCAAATTTTTGGTCAGCTTCAAGAGTAGGTACTTGAAAGGAAGAAGATTTTCAACATGTTTGAACGAAAGCAGATTCAAAGCATGCTTCAGAAAAGGTAGATTTGAAGCATACTTCAAATTTATATGATGTACATATGTTCAATCTAATTCGCGTCAACAGCCTCCGGTTAATTCGAAGTAAGAAAATCGAATGCATAATTAAAACGAGCGATAGATATGTTAAATAGTGCTTAATTCCAATTAGTTGCAAAACGAAAGATCTGAGAGCTAAATTGATTAAAATAAAACTAAATTGGAAACACTGGACGAGTGTTTAAAGGAAAAGCAGACTTATATTGAATATTTTTACAATTTTTACAAATATCATTGAGATGGGGGACGCAAGTTTCGAACATTTTTCATAATGAAATTATTGGACATTAGTAAAGGTGCAGAATTAACATTTTGAGCATGCATGGGCTAAATACAAGTTTATTTTTTAAAATGCAATAAAATGAACACTGATCAATATTTTTCAAAGTTCTTTTTTTATTGAAAAGAGCGAACCTTCCTATTGTTTATGGTTTACGACTTCATCCCTGTGGTTGCCTCGATTGGCTTTGCAGTAGCGCATCCTGTCAGCTCAATTTTCCAAGCCGTTGTTGATGGTTTCGGCCTCTATGTGATGAATGGCTCTGTCAGTATTCAACTTAAGGGCCAGAATCGTTTGTACCTACATCGTCCACATAACATTGATCTTTCACGGCACTCCAGAAAAAGAAGTCCAACGGCGTCACATCGCAGCTCCGATCCAGCTAATGGGTATTGCCAAGACGGCTTATTACACGATTGCTGGGCAAAATATCGATTGTCTGATGGGTTGTATGGCAAGTCGCGCCATCCTGTTGAAACCAAAGGTTGTCCAAGTTCATGTCCTAAATTTCTAGCCATAAAAAGTCGGTTATCATGCTCTGTAGCGCTCCCCGTTGACTAAAGCGGCGTTTCCAGCAGTATTTTCGAAAAATAATGCCACCATTTTCGCACCAAACTGTCACTCTCTGAGGATTGCATTGGCTTCTCGACGATTACATGCGAATTTGCCAAGCCCCCGATGAGAGAGTTTTGCTTGTTTACATAGCCGCGGAAATGGAAATGCGCCTTATCAGAAAAGATGATTTTTTGACCACTCACATTGGAAATAAGTTTTCAATATTTTCCAACGTTGATCAAGCATTCATTTTATTCGTCGGAGGTATGATACTAACTACCTAACAATATTTAAAGCAGTGTCAAAATAACCTTTCATTTAAAAAGAAACCACTAGATAGCCCACCCTTTAGCATTCGTATAATATTGATAAAAAAAAAAATGATTTACAAGCTCCTGTTTAGTGATGCTATCATTTGAATAAAAATAATCAAATATTTCAATTATGAAAATATTTGAGATATCTCGAGACGCTACTAGCAATCATTCGAATGATTTTTCATTCGTTTCATTCCGACGAAACAAGAAGAGATCGTTTGAATACGAATAATCTCGTTCTCGTTTATCGTATACCATTCGAATGATTATGCAAAATTTCGATTATTACTCGGTTTTCAAATATATATCTCGTTTATGTTTATCATATTTCGTTTGAGCATTCCGCTCTGCTGTAGTGTGCTGTGAAAAGGAGCGAATGGAGCAATTACAACTGAAAATAATAAGAAAAACAATATGCGCATTTCGAACTACGCTATTTTTGTGCTTTGGAGAGTCAGAACAAGAGATTGCTCAACAAATTTCATACAAGAGGAAGAGGATAACAGAAAAATAACTTGCAAGGCAAACGAAATTCGATAAAGGGGAACGAGATATTTATTTGATAAAAATCGTTTGATATCGAAATTTCGAATGATAATTCGAATGGCATACGATAAACGAGAACGAGACATATGTATTTGAAAATCGAGTAATAATCGAAATTTCGAATGATCATTCGAAATTTCGAATCAGATTTCATCCATTTAAATTTTAAATTGAACAAGAGTTTTAAAAAAATCGATTATTCATTCGAATTTGAAACGATTGAAACGTCGCCGATTGCAGCGGTGTAAAATATGGATGATTTTCGCTGTTCCAGGAGAACATAATTTCTATGACGAATGGGAGTGAACGAAACACGAAATATTTTTCATTACTGGATTTTCGCATAGGTTTTCTTTTGGTTTGAAAGTCCAGGATACGAAACTTAGCTCATTGCATGTCTTTGTATTTTATGAAGCATTATTTCGTACGTCCGTTAGTAATTGTTGAGTGTAGCATGTTGCATCTCGCATTGTTTTCCTTGTGGCTTAGGTTACTTTCATTCATTCGATCGAATTGAATGATACATGTTTCGGATTTAAAATTATCATTGCCGTACGAGACTTGACGTTTTTGAAATCCGAGTGATTTATCATTCGAATGATCATACGATTATTGAATTCATCCAATAAGTATATATAGTATGTATATATTATGAAAATTATTGAAATATGCCCGTCACTCTCAAATATTTGAAACTGAATTGAAAAAAAAAAAATAAATAAATAAAAAAAAACAATAAATGAATTTAATCAATTGAGTAGAATTCTGATTCTTTATGCCCTGAAATTTATTATTTCCTCTGCCATTGCCCATACCTCCGAACAATTTGATGATAAATTCTCGGAGAGTACCCACCGAGCTGAATGATCTCCGGACCCTTGAACCGATGAAGCTCATTAGTTTCGTCAGTAGAGCAAGCTGGCTAAAATATATGTAGGTACACATGGTGAAAACACGGAGGCATGCAGTAGACGCACTGTTGGCCTACATACATTGGTGACCAACCTCTCCACGAACCTAACCCAACCCAGTCGCTTTCGTCAAAAGTAATGTAAAATCTGTCGGTATGTACCGACTTTAACCTGCAATTTTGTACGAAAACTGTTCAAAATAATTCAAATAAATTTGCACCGAAAAAGCTTAACCCCTAGTCCTTGCCACTGTTCCACCATATTCATTCACACAATTTCTAATAAAGCAACAACCAGCACATTAAAAGCTAAACCCTTGAAATTTTGAAAGTATCTAAAATTATCGAAATTCATCTGAAAATTCACGTTAAGTTCCTGTTACAAATACTTCAAACTGAATTGTAAAACGATGAATTGATTGAGCTGAATTCTGAGCATCAATACTTTATGCCCTGAAATTTTCGCAAAGTAGTCACTTTCGTCGAAAGTAGTGACTTTCATTGTATGAAAAATCAGCTAACTTTTGACTAGTTTTCAGTACCAGACGAAAACTTTTCAAAATAATTCCCCAATTTGCACCACAAATTTTACAATCTACTAACCATAAATTACATCGAATTCCTTGGAATTTACTACATCTACGGAACTGATATTCTGTACGGAGTACTTCAACCATGATTCTTAAGATTGATCAAAAAATTACTAATACTCAGCCACAACCTCCAACTTAGCTGCATATTACTTTTCACGCATCTCCAACTTGTCCCAAGAGTAATAAAGTTGCAGATATTTCTATATTATTATTTTTATTTTAAGTGAAAGCAGTTTGTTTTATTCAATTTTTTTTTTCGATACGAATTTCAAATTGTAAGCATCCAGAATTGTAATTGAGCCCTTTTCAGTTTAGAAAATAAGATTAGCCGGATCTACCGACATTTTCTTTACTGCGACAGGAACTATGCTAATGAAAACTAAGTTAACGAAATCGAATTAGAAATTCGTAAAAATTAGAATAGATCGACTAATTTGAAAATTTATCACGTTTCAGTAAGCCGAACTAAGTCTAAATTAAAATAATTTACTTTTCTTTTCAAATAAAACCATACAAAAAAAAAAATAATTCAACAAAAATGATTCATTTCACATGTCGAATCGATATAGAACCAACTCATGTTTTATCTTTATTATACTATTGTACGCCTCGTTATCAATTTTGTTAATAAAAAAAATATGAATAAAACTTAGATAAGCGCAATTGTTATAAGATTTCATTAATATTGTTTGAGTCTCCCGAGCTTGTTTAGTCATTTAAATTTGCAACAGTCGAAAGCTTTTGTCATTGCTATCTAAAATATGATTCTACACTTTTACACTAAGTATATGCTTCGGTTAAATTTGTTAATAACGCAAAGCTTTTTTTTTATCATTATCTCAAATGTAGAAATTCCCAAATTTTTGCAAAAAAAAAAAAACAATTCTTACGCATCCGGTTATGAAATTATCGTAGGCGTGATTGAGCACTTTTTGATTTAATGACGTAATTGTTAAAGTTTTTTTTTTTCTAAATGTTAAAATATTAAATTAACAGAAATCTATGTAATACGAAAAAAAACGAATATACCTCAAAACTATATTTTTAATAAATATTATTTAACGAATTATACAAAAATTCGAATGTGGTAGACAATATTTTAACCGGTTTTTGTGAAATAACTCTTGTTCTGAAAATTATTTATAGCTAAAAATTATGGATTCTTATTTTAAGTGACGCCGTTCCATGGCGTTTGTCGTCGTGATTTTTTTTTAGAAGAAACCTTCATATTATGGCCTTTACCTTCAAGCAGAACTAGTTAGGAAGAGACACTGAAAAATCAAGATTTGCTTTCGAATGATAAAACATTCGAGAATTTTATTCAAGTTCAGTGTTAACGATACGATGTTGTTAATTTTATTTATTTTTGTATATAACGTGGTTTTATTCTGACCGGTTTCACTGACCGTTTAAATAAAAAAATAATATTATGCATGATTGCAACTGAAAGAAGCGTTCTTGTTATATAAGACTCATAATAAGGCTGGGATATTGAAAATCAATCAAATTGTTCATTGTCCAGAAATCATTACGTATAATAGTTTATGTTTAATGCATTTTCTAGTTGAGATACGATCATTTTTGCATAAATCGAGCAATTTTAGAATGATTTGTGTTCCAGGTGGGAGAGGAAGGACGGATATTTAGCTACTGTGTAGTATTTTAATCGACTTGTTGATTGGAAAATAACTCTGGCTACAGCGGTATCTAGCTGTATGGTAATATATAATGTTTGCATTGACCCGAGGAGGATTGATCAATTACTTCAAGGTATGCTACAGACGATTTTATGAATTTAAAATCGAATGTTTATTCGTGAATGAGTTATTAGTGTAGTTTTTGGGTTCCGAGGAGTAGTGGGCAGCGTGCTTGCTTTTCAGTCAATAGGTCGTGGGTTCGATTCCCACTCCAGACGGGATTTTTTTTAAGCACGAATTTTTCAGTTGCTACTGGCGATGAAAAATTATTGGAAATAAAATGGGCAAACGGTGTAAAAGTGAAACAGTTCCACTTCAAGAAGGCCTAGATACTCAGTAGATGGATTCTGTTCGCTTTCTATCATTCAGTCCCCCATAACATCTGCAAATATTTGTCAGTAGCAGCCAGTACAACTGAAAAATATATATCAGCTTCTCCACTCGTTACGGTCGTTCTCACTCCCCTTCGCCTACCTTCCTAATCCCATTCCTTCCCTCCATGACTGTGTTTGTGCATTGCACATAAAGGCCGAAATTGCCTATAACACAGGTTATTCCTAAAAAAAAAAAAAATAGAATTAACAGTTGAAGAATAATTGATAGAAAATAAAAATCGAATTTTGCTACATAAAGCGTTCAAATCTGGCGAATCTTCAAGTTGGTTCCATAAAGTTGCTGGGGATTGTCTACGAAAATATTGTTGCATATCAGCTCTAGTAAATCATCGCATGTTCGCAATCTTCCACTGTTCTCAAAAACAATTTTTTTTTACAGAATGAGTGTTATAGGCAATTTTAGCATTTATGTGCAATGCACAAACACAGTCATGGAGAGAAAGAATAGGATTGGAAAGGTAGGGAAGGGGAGTGAGAACGACCGTAACGAGTGGAGAAGCTGGTATATTTTTCAGTTGTACATACTTGCTGCTACTGACAAATATTTGCAGATGTTATGGGGGACTGAATGATAGAAAGCAAACAGAAACCATCTACTGAGTTTATAGACCTTATGGAAGTGGAACTGTTTCACTTTTACACCGTTTGCCCATTTTTTATTTTTTATTTCGAATAATTTGTCATCGCCAGTAGCAACTGAAAATTCGTGCTTAAAAAAATCCCACTGCCTGGAGTGGGAATAAGTGCACGCGTGCGAACACTATGCTCTCAGCGAATGTTCAAGAGCTCAAACAACCAAAATATACGGCCATAAATTCCGATCATGTTCAAGGTCTTCAACCAACTACACCAAATACATGCGGGCGCAAATTCCGATCATTTACGTTCCCACACTATGTCGCTTATCAAATGTTCGAGGTCTTCAGCCGGCAGCGGTTCTGCAGTAATGAAAGAACACCTGCACTCTTGTCCTTGAATGAAAGTAACAACAAATACGCTTCGACAGTGAGCGATCACGTCGGTTGTGCTGCGTATAAAAAAGGCGAGTATTCGAGAAAGCAGTTCGTTGTGAGTTGATTTTTGGACAGGAGAGTCGAAATTGTGAAGCGAATAAGGGAGTTTGAAGGCGAGTGCGATCGACGGCCGAGATGAGTGAGCGAGTAAGTCCTGTGATCAACAAGCACGAGTTAGTTTTATGATCGACAGGCAGAGCTCAGTAAACTGATAAGTCCTGTAATCGGCGAGCAGGAGTAAGACCTGTGATCGGCGGAGTTTAGTAAGTGACAAAGTTCTGTGATGGACAGGCAGAAGTAAGTCCTGTGATCGGCAGACGGAGTTCAGCAAACAACAATTAGCGAGTAAGTCCTGTGATCGAGGCATAATTTAGTAAACAAATAAACCACCAGCTTTCGAAAGTATCTGGATCTATCGAATATCGTCTCGAAATTCACGCAGTTTACATCAAGCTCTTGCTACGAATGTTCGAAAGAATGCATTAAATGTAAATTGAAAAAATTTGGTTGATCAGGCTGGGATCTGCTTGCTTAATACTTTGTGCTTTGAAGCATACGCAAAGTAGTCACTTTTATCGAAAATAATGGCTTTAGTTTTATGAAAAATCTGCTCACTTTTGGCTTTCTTTCATTACATTTGCTTCGAAAGTAATGCGGTCCGTGTTTACTCTATCTGGATTTTTATTTCTACTTACTTAAATCCGCAAATTTAAACAAGGAAAAATGCATTGCGAGCTTTTCTCAAACGTAAATATCAAGAAATCAACTCCTACAGGTACGTCCACATGATGCCTAATTTTCGTACGCTAAGTGCGCGCCTTCTAGAATAAAAGCTCATGTCTCAAGTTGAATGATGCACATCAAATGTTCTATAGTTCTCAATAAAATTGAGAATATTTTCTTTGCTTTTCATTTTACTTTATTTTTTACTAGCAAACGCCCGCGACTTCGTCCGCGTAAAAATAGCAATAATAAGTAATTTTTGAGAGTGTAGTTAGTAATACATTATGTGGGATATATAATCTGCTTACTTTAATGGCTCTTTGAAGAAAATGGTTTGCATGTTGTTGGAATCAGAACCATAAATTATTAAGAATGAAAACATGATACTCCCATTTTTATGGGACAAGCTCGTGATCAAATCAAACCCGTGATTCGAGATCTTATACGTGTTGAAAAGCGTTAAGGACATGTGAATAATTGTAGCTGGTTTTATCAAAAAACAAAACAAAAAAACAAATAAAATAACATTAAGCTTAAAAACATAACAGGACTACGATTGTGCGTAAAGCCCAATCATACGATACTATGTATAGATGAAATCGAAATTTTTGCGGTGTTAAGAAATTTTGTATAGGGAGTGGTAGAAGGGGTGACAGCATTGAACTAATTTGTTTCACATCATGCTAGAGTAGCTATAAAAAGGTTTTGTACCAAATTTAAGCTTCAAAAATTGAGTAGGTACTGAGAAACTTAGTGCATTGAATTTAGTGAAATTGTGCAATTTGTATGGGAGGTGGTAGAAGGAGAGGGGGGTTTTTGGTGATTTTTCGAGAAACAACTACATATAACTATCATGCAATTGATATACTTTAAATTTCAGATCTGTATCATTCATACTTTCCAAGAAAATCGAATTATTGTAAGTCGTGGAATGTGTCTCAGTGTATGGGAGGGGGAAGAAGGAGGGAAACTACTCGGTTAAGTTTTTTTCCCAATATTACTAATAATGCTAATTAAGGATTAAGTCCAAATTTTTATCTCGATGAAATTTAAATGTACTGAGAAAATTCGTTTAGAGTATTTCATGAAAAAGTGCGGTTTATATGGGAGGTGGTGGAAGGAGAAGGGGGTTTCTGGTGATTTTTTGAAAAACAACTATAATCATCATGCAATTGATATATTTGAAATTTCAGATCAGTGACATTCAGACTTTTGAAGAAAAACAAATTCTTGCGAAGTCGTGGAACTGTGTCACATTGTATGGGAGGGGGTAGAAGGAGTGAAGGTAATCGGTTAATTTTTTCCTGATATTAATAATAATGTTAATTAAGGATTTCATACAACATTTTAGCTCGATGGAAGTTACACGTACTGAGAAATTTGGTGTAAAATAATTCATGAAAAAGTGTAGTTTGTATGGGAGGTGGTGAAAGGAGTGAGGAAACTCAAATAATTTGTAAACCAAAAGACTGTATTTATAATAGAAATAATATATTCCAAATTTCAAATTAATAGCTTTTATGGTTTCCAAGAAAATTTGATTAATATATATTTTGAAAGTGAGTCACCTTGTATGGGAGGGGGTAGAAGGCGTGAGGGGAGTGAAATGAAACCAAGTGCAGATTTCATTCCGATGGACATCTAACAAACTGTGCAAGTTTCATTACAATCGGTTCAGCCGTTTGTGCGTGAAAAGGGGTCGGACAGACAGACAGACAGACAAAAATTTCAAAAATGTGTTTTTATGCTTAGTTAGTGCTAAAATAACTCAAAAAACTAACTTATAGCCATTTATAAGCAAATTACAGACAGACACTACAATTATATTACTATGTATAGATTAGATAGTTACTCGATTGCAAAGAGTACATACCTTGTACAAACAAATCTCTCTCAATAGCGCACGTGATCCCCATATCCAGATTGCCTTGCGCTATTGCATGAGTTATCAAATTTCAAGAAAAAGCGCTTAAGGCAAGATTCTCTTGCGCTGCTGCATGCGCAAAATTCAACGAAAAAGCGTATCGTATGGATGTACCTTAAGAGGCTCTGGTAAAATCCTCACTCCGGAAAATATTAGATAGGCGATTAACACCTTTAAACCCTTCAAATCGGGCGAAGTTGATAAAATATTCCCCACATTACTGCAGAGAGTGCTGGAGACCATATAGCCAATCTTGATAAGGATCTTTAAAGCCAGTCTTATATGGGGATAAATCCCAAAAATTTGGAGGAAAGCGATACTGGTCTTCGCACCAAAAGCAGGGAATCGTTCCATGCACCAACCTAAATCATATCGCTCTGTAAGTCTTACCTTCTTCTTCGTTAAGATGATGGAGAAATTAGTATACTTCCAACAGGGCCTAACAAGGTCTACCTAATAATGAACCAACATGCCTACCAGAAAAGCAAATCAACTGAGTTAGCCCTTCACTGTCTAGTATGACAAATTGAAAAGGCTAGAAACCACGAAGAAATTGCCCTTTGTGCATTCCTAGATGTAGAAGGAGAATTCGACAATACTCCACATGATGCCATAATTGTGGCAGCTTACAAAAAAGGGACTTGAATTGGCCACGATAAAATGGATACAGGCTGTGCTAAAGAGTCGATTGACAACCCGATCTAGGTGATAGCACATTGACTGCATATATCTATAAGGGCTATCTCAAGGGCGGGTTACTATCTCACTATCTCACTTCTGTGGTCAATGGTAGTCGATGAACTCCTGCGGAACTAGGCTACGAGCTAATAGGATATGCCGATGACCTCGTCATTATCATTAGAGGTAAATATGACGAAAACTTACAGCAAAAGATATTATTTGTCTTAGAAGTGATAATGAACTGGTGTCAGTCCAAGAAGTTGAACATCAACCCAAGTAAGACTGAGGTAGTACCTTTTACGAAGAGAAGGAAAATCTTCATAACATCTCCTTCTATAAATAGAACATCAATACCCTTCTCGAATGAGGTAAAATATCTAGGTGTTATTTTTGATAATAAACTCAATTGAAACAAACATAGAACGGAATCTTGCCAAATCATTAAAGGCATATTGTAAAAGTTTGTTAAACAGCCCATTATGATTTACCTGTGTTACGAAACAATCATCCTTTCAATAGTCACATACGGATCAACAGTCTGGTGGAAGGCACAGCTTACGCTACGAAAAATTCAAAGACTAGCTTGGCTCGGTATCACAGGCACAATGAAAACGTGCCCTACTGCTGCAGAGAAAATGTTCCTAAGCATTCCTCCCATACATTTCCAAATAAAAAAGGAGGCTATCAAAGGGGTGGTACGCATTCAAATAATTACAAATCGGGGGATTTTAGAGGTCACTTCAAAATCCTAAAAAAAAACTTAAAGATAGACTGAACACAAATTCTACTTTGGAACCCCCCTTCAAAGTTATAATCAGCGAAGGACTGGCAATCCATGCTACCTGAAATGAAGAGGGATCAACCATCTGATGTACAGACGACTCATGTATATCAGAGAGAACTGGAGCCGGGGTCAAAGGCTCTATCTTCTCTGTTTCAAAACCCCTCGGTAAACAAGCAACAATCTTCCAGGTCGAACTAATTGCAATAGAGCTATGCATCTAAGCGAATATTAGCAGAGCTCATTGCTACAAAACTATCTATTTCTTATCAGATGGTCAGACAGTTCTCGAAGCACTAGTATCGAACAAACACGGATCAAGGCTAGTTTACGACTACGTTCAAAACATAATTGTTCTCGGAAAATGGAACAAAGTAATCTTAATGTGGGTTCTAGGACACATAGGGATTGAGGGAAACGAAGAAGCAGACTGCCTTACAAAAAATGGCACGGAACAAAATGTATAGGACCAACGCCATTCTTCGAAAAATTAAAAGAACATTCCAACCTAGTACTGAGAAAGTGGATTGAACAAAAGCACAAAATATACTGGAAAAGACTTCCAAATTTATCAATCTTAAAAAAACTAATCCTACCACAGAAAAACAAAGTGGAGGAAATCGTTGAACTAATTAAGAGTGATCTTTGATCATCCTTTTGGCGGGCCACAGTGGAGTAAACCAACTCAAAAATATGAGCCTTGTAAGAACTGGCATCTGCCGCCTCTGCCTGAACGACTCAGAAACGACAGAGCACATTCTATATCACTGCGAAGCAGTAGCAAGGAAAGACAAAATCTTTTTGGAAAAAGTTTTCATACAACTGATGATCTAGCCAACATGGCCCCCTTAAACATAATTAAATTAGCCAATGCTATCATGTTGTGAAAGGGGAAATAAACGTACAATAGGCCAATAAGGTCGCAGTTCCTTCACGTGTTCCCCAATAATTAATAATAATACTATCGGTCGAACTCTAAAACATTGTTCAAATATTCAAGATGATTAATCCTCTCCTAATACATCGGAACTTCAACACAAATAGACACTTTTAAATCCTTGGAAAACTAAGAAACTTAATTTCAAAGCATTGCTTTCAGATTCATTTGAGAACAATTCACAATTTTTTTTGTATTTTTAAATAATTAAGTCCCATTATTATTTCTCCTAAATATGTACTCATAAGATTAAGGACCTTTTATTTGTTATTTTAATTTCATATTCGTACTGATAATTCTGATCTATTTAGCACGATCGCTCGAAAAAGTTTAATTAAGCAAATTTAATAAGTTTATCAAGCATTCACAGCCGCATAGGTTCGCTTTTTTTTACAAAACATTTTAGATTGTCTGAAATATAAACATTCTAATATTCACGCATCGATAATTATGAAGAAGCAAGTCCCCAAATTACACACGTCACCAACTTGAAATCTTCACGAATTAAATTGATTCATCATTGTCGGCCTATAAATTGCTGCGCTAGTTGATAAAAATTTTTTTTTTCGACTAAAGTCGCATACTAAGAGAACTACATTTAAAGTAATTTCTATTAAAAGAAAAAAATTATTGAAAGAGAACTCCATGTGCCCGATAATTTGCAAGGCTATTGAAAATTGATAATCTCTTTTTTTTTTAGTTGAATATCAGCTGTGGTATGTTTCACTTAATAATTTTTGCGCGGATGATTTGAATAAAAAATTTGAATTTGTTAATTTAAAAAAATTAAACTTATCGCCACATAGCTACCAATTCATTCAAGATTATGAACAATTTAACATTATTGCGAAATTCTCATGTTTTTCACGCGTCACAATTTGAAAATATGAATTAAATATTTATCACAAAAAAGAAAACTGCGATAAAAATTACACAACAAAGTAAATGCCGAATTTCCATATTAACCTTTTTGTTTAAATTATTTTATATGATTTGATTTAATTCACTGGTTTTTTTTTGAACCGGAATTCCATTCGACCATATTCTTAATCGAAAAATAATTCTCTTTTTCGAAGTCGTTTCGAACTTTTTTAAGGCCACTATTTATTTAGATTAGCGCACAAAATAAAATAAACTTAGTTCAGAATAATTTGTAAGAAATTCTGCACACTTCACGGATCAATGATTTTCACAGATTTATATTTTTTTTTAAATTATAAATCGAATTGAGATCGATTTTCTTGTTTGAGATTACTGAACTGCGAATATCGCGCGATCACTAACATTTAATAATATAATTTCTCTTAAAATTAATTTTTTTTTTTTGCAATTTTCAACATAAATCGAGGATTATTTAAGCTTATTTCACTTACATTCGCCGATATATTGTATGTGAAAAGCTGCCGCTAATGTTTAAAGTCGAAGAGTAACTGAACGCTCGAACGACAAACTTGGCATACTTAACGCCTCACGATCGCCACTAATATATATTTTATAGCTTATATCTTCAATTAGCCATTATCTCTCGTATATTTGCTATATTGTTCCAAAAGCTTTCTCTGCTGGTAGGTAATATTATAGAAAAAAAAACACTTTTCATCCAGGTGAGATATCTCTTTGCCGGTTTCTTACCTTACTTAATTTCAAATAAAAATCTGTTTTTTTTGTACCGTAGATAACGACCACAGAGCTGGCGAATGCTTTCAAAATTGCTCGAAGAAAAGAGCGAAAAATGTGGTTTGTTAAATTCATGATTATTCTCAAGTTTTATTGTATGTGAACTTTAAGAGCCTCTTGTGGTGATGTGTTAGTATTACTCGTATTGCTTGTATTCAATTGCATAATGTGATGCCTGGTTTATCGGCATTTCCTTGATCGATCAGATTTACGTTTTTGGATAGAGAATGTAACGAGAAGAAAAAAATAGGAATGGATTGGGCATATTCTGCAAAGAGATCTGTAGACTCTGATATAGAAATTCGGAAAAATATTACTTTCACTAAATGTCTTTCACAATTAATCTCTTTTATATCATGTGAAAAATATCACAATTTCTTAAATTCTCGCTATGGCCACTTGTTGCAGGCAACACTTTATCGACATAAACTAAGTGTGTTACAGCATTACTGGACAATTTTTTTTTCGGGTCCTGAGTTGAGAGATCATACTTGTTGCGGGAGCTCGGCTGAAGTCCTCATTCCTCTACAGTTTTTTGTTGATTGAGCTCCTCCAGGTTAGGCAGCACCTGTTGCCGAGTGCTAAGGAACGTGTACGTGGAAAAGATGACTTAGAGCAGTAGCAGCCATCCTTGATTTGTGCTGAAAAGAGTGAAAATGGCGGATCGTTGAGGGACGGCCCCAGAGCTCCAAGACGGGGGCTTACCCACTAGCATGTCGCTTCTGCTAGATTACAAAACAAACCCATCTTTTGAACTGTACATAGGGCT
This sequence comes from Chorisops tibialis, assembly GCA_963669355.1. Lineage (NCBI taxonomy): Eukaryota > Metazoa > Arthropoda > Insecta > Diptera > Stratiomyidae > Chorisops > Chorisops tibialis. Next base: position 316,096,089 of record OY770262.1, read on the forward strand.
TAGATAAAAAAGAAAATTCTTTTATTGTTTTCAAGTTAATTTAATATAAAAAAAATAATTAAAAAAAAATCTGCCAAAAAGTCGGCCGCAACTTTATTATTCTTGGGATAAGTTAAGGATGCGTGGGAAGTCAATATACAGGCTAGAAAGGATAAGAGGACTGTGTGAAGGGGGATTGTAGGCCAGGGATATTGTTAATTATATAACTTTTAAATGCAATTACAATAAATAGCTCCAATATACGTAATCAATGTTTCATTTGATTATTTATGAAAGTTTGAGTTTACATGGAGGGGAGGGGGATAGAAATGGTGGATGATAATACGAAACATTGTAATTATGACAATTTCAAAAAGAATGATAGTAGTAAGAATAATAATAATAATAAAATTAAAAATAAAACTATAAAACATAGCTCTCAGGTCAATTTCGCTAACGGCAAGAGCAATAACATCATTCAAAAATCATTTGGTGCAACCAAAACCACCAACAAAAAAAATAAAGTCCCCCCACGTATTGAGACATCTCTTCCCATTTCAAATCCATCCATTGGGACTTAAGGTAACTTCGTGCGTGGAGGCATAATTTACCCGTATCCCAATACTTCTAACATAACTCCCTCTCTCGTCAACATTAGCGAAAGCAACAAACCTCCGAGTGAAACACCAGTTGTTACAGTCAGTAGTCCTAATAATACTTCATTCCTTGACCCTCTTCTTCCACCAGTTGTGAAGCTTACAATAAACTCAGAGGGATCCTCCGAAAACAGATACTTGCTGTCGCGGCTAAGAGAACACTGAATTTTTGACAATGTGCGGCTATATCTCGCTTATCTGCACAATAAATCTGACACGACCTGCGTAAATAGCAAAACAAGGACTAGTACTATTATATCTATTCAACAAGAAAGACTTCCAACTGACATTAAGAGCTTACGACAAATTTACATACGCTTTCATGAGCAATTTAATCTTTCTCCTGAGCAGGTTCAGAAAGATCTCGAAGCTTTTGGCTCGCATGTTTCTTCAAGGCATATCTCCGATCTTCAAAGAAGTCGTGAAGATCATAACAGATTTTTTCGTACCTAAAGGTCTTGCTTATTTGAATGTTGATACGGCTCCGGACCCTTCTATGATTATTGATTCACCTCATGACCTACATCATAATTTTGGCAGGAATTTGTGTAATCTTAAGCATGTAAGAACTAACCCCGATCTTTTTAACAATGTCAAAGAATTAAATTTTTATTTCCACAATATGTCAGGAATGAGAGGTTCCCTGCCTCAATTTCGTAATGATTTGGCTAACTGTCCCTATGACATTGTAATGATTACAGAAACTTGGCTTCTAGAATCTCATTTAGATCCGGAAATAATCCCTTCTGGATGGTCTATATTTCGGAAAGATAAATTTAAACCGACGCACTTGGTTGATCAGCGAGGAGGTGGTGTCTTCATTGCTGTAAAAAATAGACTCTCTAGCTATCCCATAGCTGTTCAGTTGCCCGTTAATGCATTTTTTGAGATTTGCGCATGTAGAATCCAAATGGTGGATAGAAATCTGGTAATAGTCTGTTTCTACATTCCACCTGATTCTACTGAGCAGCAGTATGCTGATCTTGCAAAATCCATCACACTGATTCATTCATCTATCCTTCCAGGTGATGAATTCTTATTGTATGGCGACGCAAATCTCAGTGGTGTTAAATGGGAGGCCAGTGAAATTTTCAATTCCGTTTTTGACCCACTTAACATAAATGAACATCAAATTTCATTTTTATCTGAAATTCACTCACTGGGTTTGTTCCAAATTTGTGATAAAACTAATAAATTTGGTAATGTATTGGATCTTGTTTTCACCAGTGTTACTTCAAATTTTTCATTAAAAGAAGCAACCTCTACTTTGACTAAAAAGACGAGCGTTTTCCACAATATTCTTTGCTTAAATTATTTCTCCTCTACACACAATATTCGTAGTGACTCTAACAAGATCATAACCTATGATTTTACCAACGCCGACTATGAAATGATAAATCTCGAAATTTCTAATTTAAAATCTTCAGTCAATAATAGTGTTGATGTGAATGAAAGTGCTGAAAATCTCGTTGCCTCTTTAAAAGTTATAATAGATAAGCACACCCCTAAACGTATTAGTACTAAGTTGTCTTGTCCCCCGCATATGGATAAAAGCCTTAGAATATTACGTAACAAGCGTAACAAATCCTACAAGAAATGGGCTAAATCTAAATCAGTCGAGGATCATACTGCATTTCTGCATCTGCGCGAACAATTCGATGTTAGTGAAAAGGAAGCCATAAGACACCATAACCTTAAAATAGTAAACAGCTTGATTGATCGCTCTAAAATGTTTTGGCAACACATTAATGACAAACGCGGTACAAGTGGCTATCCGGCTTCTATGAAATTTGGAGATCGCTCTTCTTCTGATCCTGAAGAAATTGCGAACTTTTTCTCTAACCACTTTGAATCCAAACTTACCAAACCTTTCAAGTTTGATCCTGGTAAGTTTTATCACATACATTGTCAGGATCTGAAACAGCCAGTCCTGCTTGCCCTAAAAATGGCAAATGGACACTCACTGGATCATGGGCTTATCACCCGTGATCTTAAGACCTAAATGATACGAGAAACGGATACATCGCCTCGGATACGGACTGATTCTACGGTAACGACTTTTGGCATTCGAAAACGGACTATGATTGGCTTCTGGAACGTTCGAACATTGAATGACGGGGGAAGAGCTGGGGTTACTCGGTCCTTGCACCGCCAATCAGTGATCGACCGTGAAATGGAGTACTATAACATCCAAATCTTGGGCTTGAGCGAGGTCAGGTGGACAGGATCAGGAGAAGAACGAACCCCTAGCGGAAACACTATTCTGTACATTGGCCCTGAAAATGAAGCCAGAAATGGCGTGGCGTTCGTCCTTACGCCGAGAGCGAGAAACAGTCTCATTAGCTGGGAACCAATCTCGGATAGGATTATCGTCGTCAGGCTCAGGACCAGTGTCAGAAACGTCACAATTCTGCAGTGCTACGCACCAACTAATACCGCAACATCTGGTGACAAAGAGGAGTTTTATAGCCAACTGAGTGCCACCTTCGAACGTGTTCCAAGAGGTGATATTATTATCATCTTGGGAGATATGAACGCCCAGGTTGGATCAGACAACACTGGACTAGAACACGTCATGGGGAGGCATGGTGACCCTTGGGTCGACCCTTCACGACCTTGGATTAAGAGACCCGAAAACGGCGAATTATTTGTGGAGTTCTGTAGTACTCGGCAAATGGTCATCGGAGGGACCCTTTTTCCACACAAGAGTCATCATAAAACATCTTGGGTTTCCCCTGACGGTGTTACTCAGAACCAGATCGACCATTTGGCTATAAGTCGCCGATGGAGAAGATGTCTCCTCGATGTGCGAACGAAACGTGGAGCTGACGTGGGGAGCGATCACCACTTGATGGTTGCCTGCTTGAGATTGTGTACAGCAGCTATCCGACGACCACAAATTCTTCAAATGAAGCGCAAGCTTAATGTGGATAAACTCAGAGATCCCAACAAAAAACTCGAATACACCACCATTCTACGCGAAAAGTCATCCACATTGGGTGAACATGAAATGCGCACACTGGACGCCAATTGGGAGGCAACCAGAAACACTTTTCTAACTAGTGCTGAAGAATCTGTGGGATATGCGCAAAGCGGTGAGAAACCCTGGATGTCACAAGACACATGGGACAAGGTTGACAATCGGAAAAAAGCCAAATTGGCAATCATCTCTCAACCCGATGTCAACCAACGAACGCCCGACTTGAGGCAGAACTACCGCGATGCTCATATACTTACTTACTTACGATGGCGCTACAGCCCAAATCGGACTTTGGCCTCCTGAATGCTTTGCCTCCATCCATCTCGGTTCAGTGACCGCGTCCTCCAGTTTGAAAATCTTAGCAGTGATTTGCTGTCTGCGTCAATCGAATCCTCCCAGCGCTTTCGTGGTTTTCCGACCGGTCTTTGTCCGTTGACTTTCCCTTTTAGTGTGCGTTTGGGAATTCTTCCGTCATCCATCCGCTCCACATGACCAGCCCATTGTAATTTTTTATGCTCATATACAGCTTAAAAAGGCTGTTAGACGCGACAAGAGAAAGGCCATTGAAGATCTGGCAAACAAGGCAGAATCTGCGGCTTACCTTGGGGATATGGGTTCACTATTTAAAATCATGAAACAGTTGACGAACAGGAATTTCACCGCCAACCACCTGGTGAGAGATGTCAACGGAACTTAATATGAGTGAACACCAGTTGCGACGATGGAAGGAATACTTCTCTGATATTTTAAACATCTTGTCAGATGAAGATATTCCGGAAACAGAACAACTTCCAAACATCCAACCGCAACAATCCTCTATTAGGGACGATCCCCCAGATAAGGAAGAGATAGTTTCCGCCATTCGGTCAATGGCGGGAAGGAAAGCTCCAGGTATAGACGGGCTACCAACCGAACTCCTCAAAGCGGACCCAGAAATAACAGCCGATATACTCCTCCCACTCTTCACTAAGGTGTGGAATGATGGAAGATATCCGACTGAATGGAAGGAGGGCGTCATTGTGAAAATTCCGAAGAAGGGCGACCTTCGGGATTGTGGCAATTGGCGTGGTATATGTCTACTTACTGCCGTATCAAAAATTATGGCTAAGGTAATTCTCAATAGGATTAGTGATGTCGTCGAGAGCACTCTCGAAGTTTATCAGGCTGGATTCCGTAAAGGGTCGTCTTGTACCGACCACACAAATACCCTACGGATAATATTAGAGCAGTCAGCCGAAATGGGTTCGCCACTACATCTCATGTTTGTGGACTTCGAGAAGGCTTTCGACAGCGTTAAGCGAGATTACATATGGAATGCTTTGCGTAGGAGAGGTATTCCAAATAAGGTCATAGCTATGATTAAAGAATCCTACGAAGATGCAAGGTGTCGCGTCTTGCATAGAGGAGAGCTGTCCGAGAGCTTTCCTGTGCGAACGGGTGTCAGACAAGGCTGCATATTATCACCAGCCCTGTTTCTGGTGGTAATAAATGACATCTTGAAAGCTGCACTGGAAGGTGGGGAAGGTAAAGGTCTTCAATGGAGACTATTTAACATCTTAAGTCACCTTGATTATGCTGATGACGTGTGTTTGCTTGCACATACCCGTTCGGACTTAGAGTCAAATGTTCGCTCGTTGCATTCTAAATGCAAAGAGGCGGGACTGAAAATAAATGTGCGTAAAACCAAGTACATGCACATGGGTTCGAACGCAAGCACACCGATTGTTCTTAATGGACAGGATGGTGGAAGAGGTGCAAGATTTTTGCTATCTCGGAAGCATTGTCAGCATGGACGGCGGAGCCGAAAAGGATGTTGAGGCTCGGCTAAATAAAGCTCGTCAGGCCTTCGGTATCCTTTCCCCTTTCTGGAGGTTAAGAGAGATCTCCCTTCGCACGAAGCTGCGAGTTTTTGACGCATGCGTCAAATCCGTGTTGTTATATGGTTGTACTACGTGGAAAGTGACCGTTCGACTTACCAAGAAACTACAGACTTTCGTAAACCAATGCCTCCGACGCATTTTAGGAATATTCTGGCCAGAAGTGATCTCCAACGACGAACTTTGGAGTACAACTCGCCAGACTAAAATAGGTATTGAGATTCAACGGCGAAAGTGGCAGTGGATCGGTCATACTTTGAGGAAACCAGAGCAAAACATCGCAAAACAGGCTCTGGATTATAACCCTCAAGGAAGACGTCGGGTTGGTCGACCATGTAACACATGGAAGCGAGCAGTTGAGCAGGAGGCCAGAGGAATAAACAAGTCCTGGCAACAGCTTAAAGCCGATGCGCAGGATCGCGCCTTGTGGAAGAGAGTTGTTTCTGTCCTATGCCCCTATAGGGGGTCTTAACAGGAATTTGAAAGCAGAAACACCTACAAAGATAAAATAATGACTAAATTTAAGACATTATTTGTAAATAATATTTAAGTCCTAGTTTTAATGCAGTCTTTTTTGGTTTTAATTGTTTATGTTTGTTATAAGTAATGGTAAAAACTATTTTTTCATAAGCTTAGTATTAAGATTGTTTTTAATTATATTTTTTGTAAAATAGACTTAACTTGTCTACCTATATTAAATAAAAGTTTGATTTTACATGGTGGGGAGGGGGATAGAAATGGTGGATGGTTGTTAATAAGTTTTTAATTCATTTCTTGAATCACGTTCAAAATTGTCTGTATAGAATGTTAGTTTTATAAACGAAGTTGCTTACAATTCCTATGACATTCGGCGTATTTGTTATGCTCGAAACCAAACATTTGATGAGAGGAGGTGAGGGAATCGCAGAATTTGCGATGCAGTTTTATTAAGTTCCTCTTGACAGGTGTTCGTACGAAAATTTAAGCTCGTAGCTTTCAATTCGTTGGCTATTAGTAGATTTCTTGGTCAAAATCATACTTTTGTATGAGAAGGGGTATAAGGGCGAGGATGATTTAAAAGCTTTTGATGCAACTTTGTTTTAAATATTTTATCAAGTGTTTGTACAAAATTTCAAGTTGATAACTTCTAGTGGAGTGGTGATAAAAGGTTTTTTAGAATTGGTAAAAAAAACCTGTTAATATTTTAGACTTTCTATGCACTTTTCTAAAATGAAGTTTGTAGCTTAAAGTTGCAATCAGTCATTATTTTTTTTTTTTTTTGGCATGAAACACCTCGTGCAGATTAGGGTAACTGTTCTGGTTCAAATCATTTTTTTTTGTACATGAAATGGAAGTATGCACGTGCAAAATTTCAACTTTGTATCTAATACCAGAGCCCAACAAAAATTACTCAAAATTTTCGTTAATTTTTTTTTAATATTTCGTTAGTCTAACTTAATACATTAGTTTGAATGAAATAGCTTGAGAGATAATCGACATTTTATTAATATTTAAGTGTTTTTCTCTGCATCCTCCCTGACCCTTCCCTTTAAAAGTATTAAATTGATTATGGTTGCTCTATAAGCCACTTATTGGAGGTAAAATATGAACTTATTGTGTTAAGTAATTTCGAAGACATAGACCCTTTTTTGAAATGAATCATCACTGGCGATGAAAACTTGATTGCTTACAATAACGTCAATCGAAAACGATCATGGTCCAGGCTTGATAAGCCACCACAATCCACTTCGAAAGCTGATATACACCAAAAGAAGATTTCGCTCTCAATTTGGGAGGATTGGAAAGGTGTGGTGTATTTTGAGCTACTTCCAAGAAACCAAACGATCAATTCGGATTTTTACTGTCAACAACTGGACAAATTAAGTGAACCGATCCACGAAAAACGGCTAGCAACAACACAAAACTTAAAACCCGGGGAACCAACAACAGTAAGGAAAAAATGTGGCTAGAAATTTCACAATTTTCATACCGAATGGAATTTGAGTAATCCTGCGAGCATAGTTCTGCGTGCCTGGTGTTTCGAATGATGAACTCCAAGGCGTTTAGAAGCATCAAGTGTAACATCAAAAATATGATTGCTCCAATTGAGATGTTTGTTAGGTTTTATGTCGAATAACGTAAATTCTTCTGAAGAGTGCACGCTACCGAAGGCTACATTTTAGGAACCCGCCGGAACGTGATAGATGACCTGCATTTTTGAAGCATAACTCTGTTTTTTTTGTCCTATTCCAGGATCAAGTTGAGGACTGAGCTCAATGAACCATATAAGTTCGTGGCGTTTACAATTCTCCGAAGTCCAATGAGCTTCAGAACGGAGAGGAATTGAAAGGTGTCATCCAGACCCTGTCGTGTGCAAAGCTACATATGAATTGGATTTAGTGTTGTTGACAGAAGGTCAATAATGAAGATTAACAAGATAGTGGGGGATAAAACAGAGCCCTGAGGTACGCCGTCCTTTATGACTCGTATCGAGCGTTCAAAAAGGAAACTCTTAATCCATTTGACAGGGGGAGTGGCTATGAATTTTACTAAGAGATCTTTATGCCAAACTCTGCCAAAGGCCTTCGCAATGCCAAGAGCTAGTACCTGACCTACACCGAATTTGTGAACGAACGAATTACAACATTTAGACTAGTATCAGAATCTCAGTGGAAGGACCGGAACGTATTATTAATATTGAAGGTAACTAACTAGTTTGCGATTGACATCCATTTCCATCACTTTCGACAGCAATGAATTGATGGCTATAGGGCCGTAGTTTGAGGAAGTCGCTTTGTTTCCTTTCTTAGCAATTGGCTGGACATTCGGCATTTTCTACATGGTTGGAAAGTGTCCTAAAGAGAATGACAGGTAAAATAGATTGAGTTTAGCCAGACAGGAAGAACATTTTTTAAGGGTAATGGAAGAGATGCTATCAGGACCAACAGATTTGTGAATATTGAGCTCCTTGAGTATCCTCGAGATAAGACGCGTTCGTGATAGTGAAAAACCTTGGATGCGACTGATTTGATGCGCTAATTGTATTCACATCATAAAAGTTTGAAGTTGATCGCTTTGATAGTTTCAAGAAAAATAAATTTGGTGAAAATCGTACATGAGGTGAACCAAATTTCAGTTCGATAGCTCAAAGCTTTTGAGAGCTATTTAGTAGACAGACAGACAGACGAATTCGAGGTTTTTGAGCGTTAAAAAAATGTTCCTTGGTGCCTTATTTCTTAGTCTTACAAACATTCGAGCAAATACAATGTACTTTCATTTTTGTTCATCTAAAAATATGGCTACTTCGTGAACGATTATTTCGATGACAGTGCTGCCAAGGTTCACCGAGCTTGGTTGCGTTGTTAAACTTTTTTTTATCTAGGTTGATGATAACTGTTGACCAATTAATTTTTTTTTCAACTTTTTCTCTTTTATAACGATTAAGGTCAACCAATTCATAACCGGTTAGGGAGTGATGGTTCTTTTACAATAACAAAAAAGTTTGACTACTACCTGTAGTCTGTTGTGCTTCACACTAAAATTCAAGAACCTTACAAATAAATCTGCAATTCTTACTTCTAGTAAATAGTTATCAATCATTATTATCACAATTTCTTTTCATTCTTTATTCTTACTGTATAAATGCGGATCTTCTAGCAAAAAAGAAGATATTTAGCGCGGAAATAAAATCTTAAAGCATTTCTTGGAATAAATCTCGCGATGAAGAGCCGCCAAAGTGGAAACAAGAAAACATTAAATAACTTTATGTATACCAAAACAAATATATCGTAATATGCGTATGTTGTTATGGGTTCCCTGATCTTCATTCTATGGAACTCTATGAGTCATACTTTTTGTAATTTACCTAGAAATTATATTTGAAAATGTTCCGCTCTTTTGATTTCTATTTGCCTTCACCTGTATTACTTGTGATTTTTAGAAGAAGAAAAAACGACAACCTTCCCATCTCTGAAATATACTCATTAGAAAAACAAAAATCTATTCAACAATTTTTTTTGGTCGTTAAATTATTATTAAACCAATTTGTGAAAAATTAGTTTAATTGAATTTGTCACATTAGTGAAAAGTTCATTTTTTTTTTTATCAATTAATTTCAGGTCATGAATCATTTCTCGACAAATTAATTTGAGAGATTTGCTATTGAAGCTTATTACATAAGGTGATATTGTCCGGCGCTAAATTCTAAATGCCTAGACCCAGAGACGGACTGAACCTAACTGCCTTCATAGACTTCACGAAATTTGTCGCCTTCTTATGCTCTAGATGAAATCTGAGACTATATTGTATTTAATTCCATGTTTGTAGTGCTAAGAAAGGCGGCTCGGATAGAACCACCAAAGGTACAAGATAATTGTATTCACTCAAAAATTTCGCAAATCAGTAATCGTCTGTCCGTCCACACGATAACTCGCGACCACTCCAAGCTATCGAGCTGAAATTTTGTCCTTGCCTTTTACAGCAAAAACGTACTTACGTCAACAGGTTAAATCGCCCCACGTTCTATCTTAGTCGGCAAAGCTGCGATTCGTGATTTTATCGGCTTGACCTGTTTTCACCACAAATGCCAATAAGTATGCTTGTGAATACTTTCTATCTAAATTGGGAATTGCAATGCTCTTTGATTGGGCTTCAACATATTGTATAAAACCGAGTATGCTGTTTAAGTGAAATGAAATTTTTGTATGAGAATTTATAGTCGACGAAATGATATTGTTCAGATTTTGCATAAAAAAATGTCATTTCACTTGAAAAGCGTACTAAGCTTAAAGAAGATTTAATTTTTTGTAAATCGTCAATAATTTTGCAAACATTACAAAAGATGCATTCAGGCTGAGAACAATGAAATGAATAAATTTAGTTGATTGGGCTGAATTCTTCGCGTCTGATACGCAACATAGTTACTTTCGGCGAAAGTTCTTACTTTCAAGAATTTTCGCATAGAAATGCGAAATTTGTCAGTGTTTACTAACTACAATAAACATTTAATCATCGGTTGGCTTTGAAAATGTTATTATTTGCAAGAAAGAATAAATTTTACACAATTCGCGAAGGTTTGGACCGATGGTCTCTACTCAAGCATCGTAGGGGATAGACATGGTCGCTAACTAAGAACGTGAAACTTTAAGCGATAGAACTTCTGCCGAAATTTCACGATGTAACGTGCGAATATCAGCGAAATATTAAATTGAAATATATTTTTTTTTTAATTTTATTAAAAAGATGAAACTGTAACGAGCGCTTTTTTTTATATTATTATTGATTTTTCTGCCATATGCCCTATACATATTTTCTAATTACTGACCATTGACAGAGCTTTCCCTCATTCCTTCTTGGATGTAAGGAAGCCCCGTAGTCACCACGTTCGCGATACAGATATTAATTTTTAATACTTAAAAATTTTTCTTTATTCTTCGACTCTTTCGTTCTACACTCGAGCTTAGCTGCAACTTGCTTAGTGTCGCTGTTGATGAGCACACCGTAAGAAATGGAAAATAATGCGGCTCCTCAAATTTCACCGTCGTTGAAAATTGACCTATATGTAAATCTAGTTCCCAAAGAACAGATAAATTACGAGCGTCTTACGAAGTGTGCTGATATAAAATATATTTTGCCAAAATTATCCGTTCTTCGTGAAAATCCTTTTCTTTCCAAAATCTCTCTTTTTCAATTTATTATTGATCTAAATTTTGTTTACCATAATCTAGCAATTTTGCTAGCTTTGATTTCTAACATAATAAAGGATGAAATTTATCGCATTGGATTATGTCACAGTGAATTTGGTATTAAAAAATTTTGTGTAAGGGATTTATGGTCGCATTTTTGATCCCTATTTTTTGTAATAATAATTTTCAAAATTCCTGTGTTAAAAAAATACTATGTTAAATGCAACCCGGGACTCGATCGTCTAAAGTAAATTATTAATCCGATTAACACCAAAGCGATAACGATTGCGATCTTTCGTCACACTTGCATTCAAACGCACAATTGCACTTTAACAGCGATAAATCGTTTTTGCTTTTCGTCCCACAATTTCAATCGCTGTTTAATCAATTTTATCACTATCGCACTTAGAAAGAACGATAAAAATCGAGAAAAAGAAGGTGAACAAGTTAATCGCTATCGCCGCAGTGTGAACAGTATCCTATTACTATTGTATGGCCGCCATTATCGTAATCGCTATCACTATCGCGTTGATATTAAGCGGTCTTTAAACGAAGCATCAATCCAAGAAATAGTAGAATATGTTAATCTATCACCAATATTTATATTTATTTAATTCAAGAAGTGTCTGGATAAGACATAATCAAATTTAGTTTTGAAATAAGTTCCTCTTGAAGTTAAAATTAATTAATTACCATAATAGAAAATCAAAATTAGTATTTTTAAATCTGTAAATTAATCACTCAAACTTATCAACAAGAAGAAAAAACACATTACATTTCAGTTTATTTTTCGCTCATTTGCTCTGCACTAATCAGTATTTTGTTTTATGACGTCTATCTACAATTACTTGGATTAACAAAACTTGCAACTCATTCTCTTCAATACTTGATTATATTCATGAAAATAATCACATCACCTTCAATGTCGTTCTGATAAAATTGCCATAGCTAAAAATTCTCTCATAAATATATGAAACTGATTTTTTTTTACTTTAATTCAATTTTTGTCATTTAAATTTCACAACATACGTTCATAATTTTTGAAAAAGTTTTATTGATCATGGTAATGCGAAATGTTTGCATTAACTCTGTTTTTGTTAAATACTTAGATAATGACCTTTTAGCAACTTGTTGATTGCATTTTAATTGTAATCTTGTCGTTTTAAATCATCTTTTTGATAAAGGAATTAAGATAAGTATGATATTAATTTCATAGTAAAATTAGATTAATTTTTTATTTTACCTTTTTTTTGTTGTTGGAGGTTGTTTATTTTCTATTTGATTACTGGTATTGTTCTTAGGACTAGTGTAGCCTAGTGGATACAATGTGAAGATCGTGAGTTCAAATCCCAATCGATGTATAATTCGAGCATGCTGCCCGCTTGAGTATACCGATAATTAAAAACAAAAACGTGCACAGGAAAATTGTAAAGACTATATTAAACTATTAAAAGACCTTTGCTGTGCTATGGTAGCGTTTCATGGACATTAACTTAGGCGTCCGAAAAATTACTTAATGCCTTTGAAAGAAAGGTCCTCAGAAGAATCATCGGACCTTTGACGGAAGACTCGATCTGGAGAATACGATACAATAGATAATTGTACACCATCTTTGACAATCCAGAAGTGTCGACCCTCAAAAAAGTCAAGAAGCTACATTGGGCTGGTCATGTGGAGCGAATAGATGACGTCAGAAATCCCAAAAGCACACTAAAGGGTAAAATCGATGGACAAAGACCAGTTGGAAAACCACTGAAGCGCAAGGAGAATTCTATTTACTTCAATTCCGACAAAGTCAAAAAATTGATATGAAATGCTGAGCGCAGTATTGACGCAAACATCTGATATGGCATTGTACGGAAAATCAGGGCTTAGGGCATGGAGAGCAGTATTTAGTCGCTGGAGAAGGCTTCATCCTTGAAGAGCTACCTCCCACTCCATCACCATGCAGGGAGGTCGGAAGGACGCCCATTATCTGTTGGCGGAATTAAGCCCCACGTTGGGCGCCACTGTCCCAACGTGGGGCTTGAGATTTTACCGGTAGATAACGTATACCCCCTCCGTCTTCATTGTTTCGCCCCTTTCATCACTGCTATCCAAGGATGCTTTTTCCGCAACCATGGAGCTTGCTCATTATCTGTTGGCGCAATGGCATCCCCCATTTCGTTACACTGGCCATAACATTTTGGTATTTTTATGATGCTGCTGCTTTAAGCATGACGCCCGGTGCAACTGCTCCATTTGCACCTTCGTAGGACTGTCCCTGTCTACTTCTTCAATGGTACTGCAGCCCAAATCGGGACTTGGTACCCTGACTTTCAGATTCCTTAATATTTTTATTTCTTATTGCGGAAGGCTTGTTAGCCCTTCGCACAACCCACTATCTACGAATTTTTTTATGTTCGCAGATTAAAGTAATCAAGGTATATCGAAATAACGACCAAATAAAACTCATTTAAATCTGTTCACATCTCGAAACCCTTTGATTCAATCGCACTTGAAGTCAGATGTTGTGCACGGGAGTATCATTATTGTTGTTATATACTTTTAAGTTGAGATATGGATGGCCTTGCCTATAACACACAGAAAAGCCGCAAAAATTTACTTATCTCTAAAATGTGTGTAAAAGATTCCAAAACGGAAGTAATGCTATGAGTGTAGCAAGGATTGCATCCTGATTCGCTAGCTGTATATACTCGTATTATGATGAATAATGCTTTAGTCTCTTTGGAATCTGTTCATTATTTCCAAACAGCATGCGCAGAAGTGTTATTATACTTAGAACAAATCAAATAACAAAATTGCATTAACCAAGTTAACAAAGTTTCTGGAAGGAGCACTGTGTGGTGCTCTCAGTCAGCCGATTGAAGTTCTTATTATTTTTATTAGATTTCCATATATGTCATTGATATTCCCATCAAATTTCAGCGTCATAGCTTCTCATTTGTAAAAGTTACGTCGTCTTTTCGGTATAGCCATCAGCCGTTTTCGAATTTTCCATTACCTCCTCTTGGCTGATAAAACGCGTCGCCCGGAGTGGTTTTTCGAGTCGACTGAACAGGAAGAAGGGAGCCAAATCAGGCGAATTTGGTGGATGTTGGATGGTTTTCGTTTCGTTCTTAGCCAAAAATTTCTTTTTGAAACTCCTCGACGAAGGTAATATTCTCAAACAAAAAATTTGTTTACGAAACACCAAATTTTCGCTAAAATAAACGATTTGGTATCTATACCTCCACAACAGATAAATGTTGAAATGAACATATAAGAGACGTATAAATAAAAACAAATACTTAATCTAAAATAACTCGAAAGTATTAGAGAAACTTTCTGGCAAAAGCTCACTCTTTATATCCCAATAGGAATTGTAATGATTTTCATATCTCAGTGGTTATCATTACTTGTTCCTACACAGTGCAACAAATAAGTTTCGAGACCATCTATGTGTTCAGACCGGCGATTGAAAGCTATGACATTATTCTTTTTGGTAATACCGATTTTGCTTCAAACGACTGATAAATAGCAAATTATGACAGTTCTCCCAAAACAACTTTTTTGTCGATGTTGAAACAATAACATGGAACAAAGAGAAATTATTAAATCTCACGCAAAACTTGGTAAAAATGCTTCAGAAACATTCCGGTTGATGCTGCAAGTGTACGGCGATAATTGTTTTAGTAGAGCAAATGTTTTTCTGTGGCATAAACTTTTTTTTGAAAGGCAGAGAGAGAGGGTAGAAGATGATAATCGTGAAAAAGTATGTGATTTTATTGGAAATGATTGCAATGCTTCGCTGAAAATGATGGAAGAGGCCTTAAACACCGATCCAAACCATTCTTCATGAGGATTTGGGTAAAACAAAGGTTTGTGCAAAATTTATTCCACGCACTTTGACGGATGCCCAAAAATCGGTGCGTGTCAATCATTCCAAAGAAGTCATTGCAGGCCGTCAGAAGTGATCCAAACTTCCTGAAATCGATGGTTACGGGTGACGAAACATAGTACTTTCAGTACGACCCCAAAACCAAGGATCAAAGTGCGGAATGGAAGACGAAAAATTAACCACAAACCAAAAAAAACTCGGATAGTTCCAACAAAAATCAAAACAATGCTAATTACATTCTTCGATAGCAGGAAGGAATTGTTTACAGGGAATTCGTTCCAACAGGTCAGACAATTACTGTCGAATATCGAAGTTTTGAAGCGTCTGATGGCCAGAATTCGTTCTATTTCTCCCGAATACCGTAATCCCAACGACTGGTGTCTGTTGCACGATAATGCACGGAGTAGTAAAATATCGAAAAATATTCAGATTTCTTCTTTCAGTGGTGTTTTCCGTGGCCCTTCTCGAAACTTATTTGTCGTATATCGATAATTTTAACGTCGCGTAATCATAGCAGAGATTGTGTACTGACAATTGTCACTAATAGCATTCCAAAATGAGCCCACATTGTATTTGCACACATCGATAGGCGCCAACGTACTAAACGGTTGCAAATCAGTAAGAAAGCGTAGTTTTTTTATGGCTGTCTAGTATGCCATACAAGATATGGCAGTTTTTCGTATTTGTCGTGAATCCTTCCACAATCAGTTCTCTGTTAAGATCCTATTGTAGGGGCGTACGGCAAAACAGTTCTGTCCCATAAGCTGCGATCTTTGGCCAATACATGTTTATTCCTCTTTCTCAAAATTTTTGTAAAAGTATTTAGCTTTTTAGAGTTTTTATCGATCAATTCCTGGCAACAGCTAAAGACCGATGCTCAGGATCGCGCCTTGTGGAAGAGAGTTGTTTCTGTCTTATGCCCCTATAGGGGGTCTTAACAGGAATTTAATTGATTGATTGATCGATCAATTCAGACAATCCAAATACAAGAACATAATCAATATAAATGTAGGTATGGAAATATTCACAAATAGACATTCTGGACCGCTATAATTTAAATATTTTTCAACTTGAAAGTATCGCTCTGTTGTTTTGCATTTTCTGCATTACTTCTTCAATCTTGTTAAGTAGTGGTCACCATTTCAAAAAATGTTCATCGATCTAATCATATACGAGGCACGTCCAGAAAGTGAGAGCACTCGATTTTTGTTATTAAAAAAAAATATTTCCGGATTCTACACTGTTACGCTTTATTATTCGTGAAGTTTCGGTCTCTGCTGAGACCTTTGTGTCATAATAAAGCGTAACAGTGTAGAATCCGGAAATCTTTTCTTTCAATTCGAAATTCATTGTAAAAACATTCACCAAACCAAAAAAAATTGTTTTTAAAACAAAATCACAGGATTTTGTTTGTAAATATGTCAGTGATTTCTCCAGGTAGTCGCCTTTTCGTTCTATGCAGGTTGTGAGCCATGGTATAAGTTTTTTGATGCCGTCCACAAAGAATTTTCCCGCCATCTCCTTCGTCCTGCTCAGGATCACTTGTTTCACCTCCTCGTCGGTTGAAAATTTGGTTCCACCCAGTGAGTCTTCAGGAAGATGGACAGATGAAAGTCTGAAGGCGCCAAGTCCGGGGACTATGCGTGATGGTTCAAAATATCACAACCGAATTAGTCCAAAAGCGCCTTGATGGTGTTGATCGTGTGCGAGCGGGCGTTGTCGTCCAACAAGCACAATCCTTTCGTCAACATTCCCTTCCGTTTGTTTCGAATTGATCTCATGAGCGTTTTTAGGGTCTCAAAAATTTCAGTCGGTGTTTTCCTTTCAGCGAGGAGGAACCTGATGACAGCGCCCACCTCACTTGGATTTCTTATCGAAAGTTTGTCTTCCTTCACGCGCCGTATTACATAAATTAATGCGTCTTAAAAATTTAGATAATGATAATATTGGAATTAATTTATTTAATTCAATAATTATAAGCCAATCTATATTTGGCAGAGGTCTACAAAAGTGTGAATATCGTTCTGTGTTCTGTTCGGGTTTTTATATCAATTATTTATATCAATCAAGTAATGATTACAAAAAAGGTAGGGATTTACGAATATCTTGGATTTTACAAATATCGTAAGTTTTATTGATAAACTCAACTTTTATTGAGGACTTCTACGACGTGGAGAAGTAATAGACATTTCCGACCTTTCTATTACCCCATAGTGCCGTCTGCGATTGTGGGTAATTCCTGTCTGATGTTGAGATTATCAGGCATGCAATGCCTTCATCTTTCGATTCGTGCTCTTGGTTGGATATTTTTGTTGTCAAAAATGTCGCGTTTATAGGGTATGTAACTTCGACATATTTCACCCAACCTACTGTCCTGCCGAGTTGTCATATTAATGAGGTTCGCCTGTGTTCAGAAGAATTCCTACTATCCTTCAGTGCTCCCAACATTGGAAAAAAATGTCTCATGTTGCGTACCTGTAAAATAGGTGCACTAGCGCAAGTAAGAGTGCGTGTCACTTTTTGTGCTGGTTCTGTTTTCACTGTTTCCCTTCTCCTTCGTCTCTTCTTTCAATTTAAACACTTCGTTTTATATTCTATAGATTTTATTATCACTAGTTTAAATTTCATTTCTTAATACAAGTTACAATTTATATTTTACACACGAGTTACAATTTTTTAAAAACAATTGATTTCGCATTTCTTAAATATTTATCACGACACGGGGACGATTCAGGGTTTATCTTGCGGACGATTCGGGGTAGAAAATAAACGAGCGAGACAAAACGAGCGAGTCGCGATAATTCAGGGGATGACTCAAATAATTCTTTACGACGCGGAGGAATTCTCGCGTTAAGATCTGGTCGAGATAATGTCGGCTCTAAAGTCGATACGAGAGTGTCGCGATCGAGTCCTCATGCAAGATCGCAAGCAAAAACAATCAAGTCAAAGAAATATGATCTGCAAGATAAACATATTTCTTTTAACGGACTCCAACCGATCGTGGGAGATGCCATGGATTTATTGTGCGTGGTAAGCACTTAGAACGCTTATCTCTTAAGAGGTTTAGAGTTGCGCTAGACGAAATATGAAAAGTACGCAACATGATAAGTACTTGCATGTGCACATCGTGTTGGGTCTTGTGGGAAAGAAAATGTGCAAGCACTTTTAAAGGTCTTGTAATTTATGGGATATCGTATCACAATGTAGAATTCGGAATAAGATTTAGAATGGGATTTAGGACATTGATAAGATTGAGACGCACTTAGTTTTGAAGATAAAGATATGATCGATAATGAGTTGATACGATATGATAGAGAATCGGTTAATTGATTGAGACATGGTAAGTAGAAGGAGGTGGCTTTGTGACACTCATACCACGAGAGGGCAACTAGTTAGTACTCTTTCTTTCTGGACGTGCTTCGTTTTTTCATTGTCACTTATGCCTGCATTTCCTGTTGGGTATATCTTCCATATAACAGAAAAAATAAACTGTAGTGTGTGTTATACTCGTAGCTCCAAGTTATAATTTCAGAAAAGCTCTAAAACTGACCGCTGGCTCGATGCTCGAATCGAATTATCACTATGCATTTCTTACAACACATAGTACGTTATACGAGTAAGCTTTGAAGTTTTACTCTGTGTTGTATGACAATTCACGACCTAATATGAAGAGTGCTAGCCGAAATAATACGCTATTGATTTTTCCTATAACGTTTCGTTGTGTACGGCATACAGTTATATTGTATGCATGTATTGTCTTGTGCTTGAAGAAGCAGAGATAAACACGTAACGTAAGAAACTTTAACGTATGCGACTCCGCACTGCCACGTTAATGTTTTGAGCACATAAAGAAATTACATAGAAAACACAGAAATGCAAACGAGACGTGATGTTACAATTGTCATTCTAGAGCTCGGTACTTTGAACTTTTTTCGTTAAGGCACACGTTTGTTATGTCAGTATATCGTGTCTTTTAACTTCAGTTTGGTGAACAAAAAATTATAATATTTTCAAAGAGAAAACTTAATTAGTAAAATGGACGACGAAAAATTGATTGGATTGGTTCAAAAAAATTCAATTATTTTTAATAAAAGATTATTCGAGTTCAAGGATAAAATAAAGAAGCAAAATGCATGGAAAGAGATAAGTAAAGAAATGAACTTCTCAGGTAATGATATTCAAATTTAATTTATTAAAATATATGCAATAATTTCTTTCTCTTCAGTTGAAATATGTATGCAAAGATGGCGAACGTTACGAGAACGATATGCTAGAGAAAGAAGAAAAATCTGTTTTCCATCTGGTGGTGAAGCATCTACACTAACGTCGTGGGAACTTATGTCTTCCCTTCAGTTCCTTAACGAACATGTCAAACCAAAAAGGTAAAATAACTTTAGTAATTTATTAATTAGTTATACAGGGTGTTTTTTTAGAGGCGGAGAACTTTAAATTGATATAAAACACAGAAAAATGTTTTTAATATCCATGAAATTGGGTTTATTTGAAATTTTATGGCATTAATGTATATATGGTTTCGAGAATGTGATCGGTTGGCGCGAACAAGACGTAATCTAGAAGTCCAATTTTCACACACTTTTCGCAGTAAATCAGACTGTATTTTGACAATAACGCGTCGAATGTTGGCTTGCAAGTACTTAATAGTTTCTGGATTATGGGTGTAGACATGAGGCTTTACATATCCCTAGAGAAGAAAATCTAATGACGTCAAATCGCACGAACGAGGTGGCCAGTTAATTAAATCGATCATTTTTGAAGTCATATGGACCTCTGATTTCACCAACCCATAAAGCGCACCAAACGGTTACTTTTTCTGGATGTAATGGTGTTTCGATAATGGCATGTGGATTATCATCGCTCCAAATGCGCATTGACTTATTATTATTGAAATTTCGAATGAAATTGTGGATCAATAGCAATGCTTACTTCGGCCCCATTGTATGGCGCGAACGATGATCGTGTGGCTTCAATTCCTGTACAAATTGTAAGCACGTAAACCAAGATCTTTACGCAAAATTTTCCATAAAATGGATGGACACAAATTTAATTGTTAAGCACAATAACGAATTGACACATTTGGATCATCATCAACACTACGCTGCACACCATCAATCTCTTATTGTGTGCGCACTGTACGACGTCTTACGGGATGTGTATTATCGTTTAGAGTAAAAGTATTGTGAAAACGACGAGCACGTAATGCCCTATGAGTTTCTTAAATTGGTTTTCAAAATAAATTTGAACAATTTGCAAACGTTGTTCCGGCGTGAACCTATTTGTGATGAATTATCAAACCAAACTAACCCGAAAACAATCGGGAAGTGTCACATCGGCTGTCACAGAAAACAGAGTTGCCAATTTAAAGTTCTCCTCCAAAAAAGAAAAACACCCTCTATTATAATTTTTTTTTTTCAGAATGAAAACTAATAATCAGGCATTGAACTACGACTCGAGTGCTCCTTCCGAATTCGAAACAATTAATTTTGATGAAGATGGATCTTCCGTTGAATTAATTCAATTTGTTGAGACGACATCGCCAATTAATAATGCGCCATATTCTCCTTCACTTCCTCCTCCCCCACCTCCTCAAGCTTCTCATCATTCTTCTCCGCTTCCGAAAAAACGCAAAAGATCTTCGATTGTTTTAGAACAAATAACCGAATCTATCCAGCAGGCAGTGAATTGTTTTACGAATTCGACCCAAACCGAACACAAAGATTTCGATTCGAAAAAATTTGGCGAAACTGTTGAAAATATTTATGCAGATTTGAATGATGAAAATCGTCGAAAAGCAAAAATTCACATATTAAAATTTATGACAGAATTATTA
This sequence comes from Chorisops tibialis, assembly GCA_963669355.1. NCBI lineage: Eukaryota > Metazoa > Arthropoda > Insecta > Diptera > Stratiomyidae > Chorisops > Chorisops tibialis. The sequence continues at coordinate 316,116,972 of OY770262.1, forward strand.
GAAAGCCAATATGGTGATGTTATGTGAATGCAACTATTATTTCTATAATAATTCAAATTCGAATTCGTAGTTCGGTTTTGATTTTCGGATTTATGCAATACTGCAGGTCTTGCGTTTCTATATGTAAATAGTTTTAAAAGGTTTTTTTTTTTTAAATAAATGTTTCTTATGATATATTGTCGTTTTATTTAGATCATAATCTTGAAATTAAAGCTAAAAGTGGATATAAAAATATTTCAGTATAGTCTGGGGCCGTACATCGAAATCTCATTCCCCTGCGCAAAAATCCGCCGATGCTAATGCGATCTGCTTCGCTTTTAAGTATCTGTAGATTTATTGCTTTTTTCTGTCTTGTGAAAATATTACTTTTTCATATTTTTGGTACGAAAGTTTTCTTAACTGCTGGAAATATAAAACGTGCTGCTTTTATTTTTAAAACTAGCGTATGTACTCATGCTCGGCAGGGCACATTTGCTCCTGTCCATCGCTCGGATGTTTTTGAAGAAAAGGAAGAGACTTTTCAATGGATGTCAAAAATTGTTTGATAAGGGGTGTACCATTAAGACCGCCTATTTTGAAATTTGTAAAAAACGCAGTGCTTATTTCAAAAGCTCAGATGTTTTTATTTTAATAAAGAGTGTAGACATGGAGGCTATGTATGGAATAGATTATCCGACAAACGCTGCACGACCGACATAAAAAATGGAGCTAAATTCAAAATAGGTGGTCTTAATGGGATATTCTTTAGATTACTTGATTAACGTTTATAATTCTCTGTATAGAATGTTAGTTTCACAGAAACAACTATGATATTCGATGCATTTTATATAAATGAAACCATTCATTTGTGAGGTGGTAGATGAATAAAGGGCATTCGTAAAATTTGTAATGGAATTTACTTTCGTTTATTTTGAAAGATGTTCGTAAAAAATTTCAAGTTCGTGGCTTTTAATTTGCTGTTTATTAGTTGGTTTATTGAAATTGGTCGAAATCATACCTGGCTTAATGATTTCGGTATCCTCATCTTCGTTTTCTTCTTTGATTGCATAGGAAGAAATTTTGAATGAAGACAGATATTCGTTCAAACAACTTTCTTTCTCTTCTATTAGGCGCTTCACTCCACAAGAAGTTCAAGATTTCACAATCCGCCGGGAAAATCATACCCCTCACAAAATTTTATTGATCCGATTACTTTGAAATTTCAAAACAAAATTTTTTCTGTAACGCCATTAAATATTGAAATGACATACATGAACAGCTACTGCAGACACAACTGATTAACAGACCGCGCTAATTTTTGGGATATTAAATATGGACAGTCCTACCTGCTTATCAAAAAAATAAAATTTGAGATCATTTCCCAGACTAATTTTAATTACAAATTGCCGGTACTTTATGCTCACAATGTATGTTATACCCCAGTTTAAGCACCGCCTAATAAGCTAATCTAATTGGGAAAAAATCGCCTCCATCTTTCTTAGTTCGGTGATTGTTTAAAAATGTTACCAAAGATTTACTGTTTGCGCAAATAGAATCCTCCCAGCGCGTCCGTGGTTTTCCAACTGGTCTTTGTCCATCGACTTTGCCCTTTAATTTGCGTTTGGAAATTCTCTCGTCATCCATTCGCTCCACGTGATCAGCACATTGTAGCTTCTTGAATTTTATGATGGTTGACACTTCTGGATTGTCAAAGATGTCATACAATTATCTATTGTATCGTATTCTCCAGATCGAGGCTTCCCTCACAGGCCCGAGGATTCTTCTGAGGCACTTCAAAGGCTTTCAGTAATTTTTCGGAAGCCTGAGTTAATTTCCACGTTTCACGTCATAGCACAGGTCTTATAATCGTTTTATAAAATATAAGTTTCAGTTTAGTTTTAAGGTGCACGTTTTTGTTTTTAATTATTGGTAGTACCGAATAATACGTCTTATTCGCCATCATTGTTCTTCTTTTTATCTCGATGGGTTCGCTTTCATCCTTCGATAAGTTTGCCCTAGGTATACAAAATTGTCTACGTTGTCTATATATGTTATAGTCTCCTACTGTAATATTATATTTTGTCTGATTGGCGTCTTGTTTTTTGGTTTGTGTCGTTACTTTTGTTTTGTTTTCGTGTAGTCGTCCAACTCATGGCTACCAAGTCAAGGCTTACAAATATTTCTTTCGCATTCTCCAGAGATTTTGCAAGTATGTTTATGTCGTCAGCATATGCAACGAGTTGTGTGGGACTGGAAGCACAGTGTTCCCTTGGTGTCAATGGGAAGTTTGCGAACAACATGTTCGAGTGTCAAATTGAAAAGCATTGGCGCCAGGCTGTCATCTTGCTTAGGGCCGTTTTCAGTTCTAAAGCTGAAAGTCAGATCATTTTCTACTCTGACTTGTGACACAGTATTTTTAAACAGAACGCGTCTGTCGATACTGTCGTATGCCTGTTTGAAGTCAATAAATGTCTGATGAACATCGATGTTACGTTCCCAGCGCTTCTCCAGCACCTGTTCATTGAGAATCTTTGGTCCGCGGTTGATCGTCCAGCTCCGTCTTGGTAGTAACTTTATCCCTGGCATGTTGTAACTTTAGAGGTACTGCTTCAACTACTTTGTCTGGTATATATATAGTTATATAGTTAACCATATCTCTCGCTTTAAGGATATTTCTTCTGTTCCTTCTGTTCCTGCAGTTGTCCTTAAGCGCTTCTTCTACTCCTACAATGCCACTACAGACCAAATCGGCCTTGGCCTCCTGACCTTCACGTTCCTTAACATTTTTTCATTATTAATTGTAGAAGGGTTGTTAGACCTTCGTACAACCCTCTATCTACGAATTTTCATTTTCGTAGATTGAGGTGACCAATGTATACCCAAGCAGGCAGCGTGCTGGAATTATGCGTCAACCGGGATTTGAACTCACGACCTTCGCATTGTAGACTAACACGCTACCCGCTAGGCTACACCCTAGCTTAAGCTGTCTTTAAGCGCTGCTGTCTCTCTATTGCTGAGCCACTTGCCCTCCTTTTTCAAAGGTCTCTAAAAACTGGGATTTCCCCGAACGTGTGGAAGGCCTCCTTTAAAATACCGACTCACAAAAGTGGTACAAAATCTGCTGTTGTCAACTATCGACCAATAGCTATACTGCCAGCTATTCCAAAGCTTTTTGAGTCTGTAGTGTATGAGTGTATGTTGTTTTACTGTAAATCCCTGTAAACAACATGGTTTTGTCAAAAATAGGTCAACAGTCACTAATCTGATGGAGCTTACGAATAAATTCATTGTAGATATTGAGGAGGGTAAGCAGGTGGATAGTATTTACACTGATCTTAGTAAAGCTTTCAATAAATTACCCCACTCCATTATTTTGTTGAAATTAGACATGTTGGGCTTTCCTACATGGTTTATTAATTGGATTAAGTTAGATCTATTTAATAGAACTTTTCAAGTTCTCTTTCGTGATTGTACTTCTAAGGCATTTACTGCGCATTCTGGTGTTCCTCAAGGAAGTCATTTGGGTCCACTTTAGTTTGTTCTGGCCATTAATAATGTTGCCACTGTTCATAAATACTCGGAAGCACTTATTTATGCAGACGACATTAAGATCTTTAGGTCTCTTAGTTCCAACTCTGATAATTTTCTTCAGGAAGATTTGATTAATTTTAGTAATTGGTGTCGCCACATTGATCTTCGTTTGAAAGTGGATAAATGTCATTTACTAGGAAAGTCTCACCGTTTATAATAATATATAGTCTTAATGACTGTATACATTGTTACATTTGACATAAACTTGATTTTATCTTGCATTTAAATAAGATTGTACAAAAGAGTAATTCTATGTTGGGATTCACCACGTTTATCCAAGGAATTTAACAATTCCTTTGTTAAAGTGATTCTCTATAACACCTTCATTAGATCTCACCTTGAATATGCTTCTCAAGTTTGGTCTCCTTGTTATGTATGATGAGCACATTGGCAGCATTGAATAAATTCAGCGTAAATTTGTGAGAGTTGCCTTAATTGGAACGACAGAGTTCATCTGCCTCCTTATATCGATCGACTTAATCTATTAAATATGTCATCACTCTCGAAACGACGTGAGGTAGCTGATGCAGTTTTTGATCATCAACTTCTTACAGGGTTAGTTGATTCTTCCACACTGGGTTTGATGCAGTTTGCTGTTGGTCAATTTTTACCAAGGAAGCCTAGATTGCCACAGATTTGCTTTCACCGGACAAACTATGGTATGAATGAGCTAATTTCACGTCTCTCGAGAGAAGTTAATAAGAATGCTGATGTATTCGACTTCTCTATTGATAAGCTGTGCTTAAAGCTTAGGCTTAATGCTAGTTGATACCAATTTTTCGTCAATTTTTTGCCAATTTCTTGTGTAATTTTTATTTATGTGAATTGGACATATGATAGTCCTGCGTCAATCTTCAGGAATTGTTTTCTACGTCCATATGTCCATGACTAATCTGTGTAGGAGGTGTGCTATGCAGCTGTTGCAGACTTTCAGAAGATCAGCTGGAATTTGATCAGTGTTTGCTGCTTTGTTGTTTGGGTAGTTCTGCAGGGCCGTTTTTCCTTCTACGAGAATGCGAGGGCTCAAAGTGGATTCGTCATCAGCTGTTACATCAGTTGTACCTGCTAATTTGTCTGCAGCTGCTGTCCGCGCGGATGATAGGCTCGAATTGAGTAGGTGTTCAAAGTATTGCTCCAATCTTTGTCTTATATCTTCCGCATTACTTATAACGTTGCCTTCTGTATCCTTGCAGAGGGTCGTTTTCGGTTGGTATCCCTCTCTCATCCTTTTAACAACGGATTACGTGGCTCTCGTGTTGTGTAATTTAAAATGTTCTCTTTTTTCTGTCTGCAGATTTTGTTTGTAAGTCGTCTAAGATCATTATGTGTCCTGTTTGGCTCATGTCGACCATTCCATTAATATTCTGTAAGCTTAATTTTTTCGCTCTAAGGCATCTTAATATGCGCTATCGAAACAATCATTTCGTTTGCGCCGGGGATAATCACCTCCATTCGCTGGAGGTATGATGGCACAGAACGTCGCCTAATGACGCCGATCAGATGCCTACCCTATCTATATCATCCAACCCAATTGAAAAGAACCGGTTGATACCAATCTACTTTTAAAATCGATTGTTGTGAGTCTCATTTACCGGGACAACAAATCAGAAAATTTTCGCAAAATCATATTAAATTCTGTATTCGCATTTAATTGGTAATAATTTGCATTCATCACTAACAAAATATTGAAATTGAAATTTTTATCACAAGACTTAGTACGGGAATATTTAAATCTCATGAATGAATTTGATTTTTTTATCTTTATCTAAGCTTTGAGAAGTAATTGCGAGAATTCATGAAATTTATTTAATTATCTTTGTCAAGGTAAACCGGATACCGTCCATATTTACTTTTTTGTTTTGTTTTTGTACGTATGTATGTATGCTTTGTTCTCATATGTAATTACACAGAAAGGTGTAAAATTACTGCGAAAAAAGACCTGTAACGTACGCTTATTAAATTATATTTCAAACAGGTATTTAAAAGAAGACATGTTTTGTTTTCAATTAAAAAAAAATTAATTTGATAACCTTTGCCACAAAAAAAAAATACCGAATGGTATCAATTTGTTATTAATATTTTATTATCAGTATCGACGATGAAAGATCAAAGCAAAAAAGTGATGAATTCAAAAGTAGATGTAATTTGTAGTTATGTTAATTTTTATACATATTTGTTGAGATACAATAAAGTTGATCTAGCAAATTACTTTTTGTTTTAATAATGTTTACCACCGCCAAAAATTGCAATCCTTATTCGTATTATATGTATTTGGGATTCAGAAGTAGTGACACTAGAAATGTGATCGCAGAGTTAGCAAAAACATTTTAATTAATCTGCATTTATTATCTATTTGCAGGTCTATGCATAAAATGCTTCAAAATCAATAGCAATGAAAAATTCTTCATAAATCTTTGCCAGACCGATTCAATGCCAGCACCTGCCGATATCAGCGAAGATGAACTAACTAAAATTCTAAATTCCGATGAACCAAGCTCCTATCGTATCCCAATGAGTATAAGCGAACCGCGAACAACGCCCGATAAATCCGGTAATCCGGCTGATGTATGTGACGTTGCGATCAATTCACAATTCCTACGAAAATGCGAAAAACAATTGTTCTTTCGTGACTTCCTAATTGCCATCGTTCTAGAAGCACTCAGTGAAAAATACAATGCACAAATAAAACCGGATAATTGGGTAATTTTGAGAAATCGAAAATGTATGGGTACGTTAGTATCGCATCGTATACAAAATCGTGATGTTAAAACAGTTTGCGATACGTATAAAGCACCAACAGTCGAACAGAAGCGAATGATTGAAGAATTGAAAATCGGTAATAAGAAATTAATACAGGAAATCGATCCGAACGAAGCAAAAGTTTTGAAAAAAGACGACGATCCGAAATTGATTGAAAAGGAAGACGAGCCGAAATTTGCGTTTTCTAGTTCGGAGAAAATTAGGATGTCGATTTCGCGTGGTAAAACGATTGAACCGAGATACAAATTTATCGGTAAGGTAAAAGGATCGGCCGTTACGGAAATTATTGCGGAATTCTTTTTACCAAAGTGTGTAAGTATTTTGGAAAATTCTATCCAGAGTTTATGATTTCATTGATACTGATTTGTATTTTAGGTATCAGTTAGCGAAATCATATTAGATATTGGCGAGGATAGAATTTTATTGGAATCTATGAAGCATGGATATCTTTTTGATAAATTTTTCGAACATACTATCGATCAGAGGAATATAACAGCGAAATTCAATAAGGGAACGAAGGTATTTTTGAAATTTTTGTGATGAATACCAGTTTTTTTTTTACTATTCGTTCTTTTTAGATGCTCAGCGTAAAAATGCCAACTGTTGTAGCGAAATCGGCTTGTGGTACAGACTAGTGTTTTGAAACTGCAATTTTTGTTTTTTTTTTGTTCTTTTCTAAATGTAGCTAATATCATTTCCATTGTATAAATTATTTACTTTAAATTCACTGTGAATTTTTATTAATTTTAAATCTTCAATTCATTTTTGTATACAAAAATAACAATGTTACATTTTGCTGAAAAGACTTCTGACGGAAGGTGAGTAACCCAAATTAATGGAGCTAGCCATATAAGATTTCTTCTTCAATGGCTCTCTTGAACCTAAATCGGGCTTTGGCCTTCTTACCTTCAGGATCCTTAACATTCGTTGTTTATTTACGACATGACACAAAAAAAAATTAAACTATTTTCTTTGTTTTTTTTTTAAAAGGATTGTAACTGTTTTGTGACATGTCATGTTTGTGTACTTCGAGAAGGCTTTCGACAGCGCTACGCGAGATTACATAGGGAATGCTTTGCGTAGATATTCCAGCGAAGATCATAGCTATGATTATGCAAGGTGTTGTGTCTTACATAGAGAAGAACTTTCCTGTGGGACGGGCGTCAATTATCACCAGCTCCGTTTCTGGTGGTAATAAATGACATCTTGAAAGCTGCACTGGAAAGTGGGAAAGATGAATGTCTTCAATGGAGACTACTTAACATCTTAAGCCACCTTGATTATGCTGTTGACGTGTATTTGCTTGCACATAACCGTTCAGACTTAGAAGTCAAATGCTCGCTAGTTACATTCTAAATGCAAAGAGGCGGACTGAAAATAAATGCGTAAAACCAAGTGCATGCACATGGGTTCGAACACAAGCACACCGATTGTTCTTAACGGAAAAGACGTGGAAGAGATGCAAGATTTTTGTTATCTCGGAAACATTGTCAAAATAGACGGCGGAGCCAAAAATGGTATTGATGCTTGTCTAAATAAAGCTCGGCAGGCCTTCGGTATCCTTTTTAGAAGTTAAGAGAGATCTCCATTCGCACGAAGCTGCGAGTATTTGATGCATGCGTCAAATCCATGTACTACGTGGATATAATTACTCCATGGGACACTAGAGGCGCTTTTCCATTTCTGCCATACTCTACCTCTCTTGCATGGAGGTACTCTATACGTGGATAGTTACCGTTCGACTTACCAAGAAACTGCAAATTTTCGTGAGCCAATGCCTCCGACACATTTTAGGGATATTCTGGCCAGAAGTGATCTCCAACGACGAACTTTGGAATACATCTGGACAGACTAAAATAGGCATTGAGATTCAAAGGCGGAAGTGGCAGTGGATCGGTCACACTGAGGAAATCAGAAACATCGCCAAACAGGCTCTAGATTAAAATTTTCAAGGAAGATGTCGGGTTGGTCTACCATGGGAGCGAGCAGTTGAGCAGGAGGCCAGAGGAATAAACTAGTCCTGGCAACAGATAAACGCCGATGCTCAGGTTCGCCCCTTGTGGAAGAGAGCTGTTTCTGTCCTATGCACTTATGGAGGCTCTTAACAGGAACAGGAACATTAACCTCCATTGTTGCATGAGGTACTAATTTCAAGTCAAGCTTTTGTTATAGTTGATCTAACAGGAAAAATCTGAAAAATTTACAAAACAGCTTTAAGGGTCCCACTCTTTGAATCACGACAAAGCCATCTACAGTATAAGCCAGGTAGCTCAATGCGAAGTTCATTGGTTAGTGGCATAACAAGAATTACAGCTGCATATAAATTCATTGGCTTTTGTATAGAGCAGACAAGGCACGCGTCGTAAGAATCGCGTTTATTTTGAAATACTGTGTCAAAAATAGTTAAGTGTTTCTAAAATAATTTATTTACAGTGCTCGGTGAGTAAATATTATTCGTTGATAACAGTGTAATAGATTTTGAATTGAAAACAGCGCAAGCAAAGTTATATCTCGGTTTTTCGGATCGTATAGAAACCGAGTTGCCCGGTTAATTCTCACACGGGAAATTGCAGTATTTTAGTTATTGCACTTGCGTAATGTTTCTTTCCGGCATGTGATTTAATTATGTTACCGGTAAATCGCTTTTTTGCGACAAAAGCAAAAATGGTACAGGTGGTCTTATGAAATGGTGAAATTCATGGCGTCATACCCACTAATACTGGAGACACACTGCGGAGTTTAAAAGAAGGTTAGGCCAATTCGGAGTTTATGGGCCTTCAATCCCCTTAAATATGAAGCTTAAATTGAGTTTATCTCAATTCAAGAGCTCCTGTAGTCTCGTTTCAGAATGAGGTTTGAAAACAAAAACCTCTTCCCATATTATGTCAAACACTGAAAAAGCTTTATTTTACGCATCCCTGAAAAATATACCTAAAAATACCCAGAGGAAATTTTTGAACTGTCTCGTATTTTGATTTTAACAGTTGCAAAATGGAAGGCAGAGCAAGCGTAAGTAAAATAAATTTAGCGTTAAGCTAAATTTTAAGTATTATCTTGGTTAACATTGTAGAAAAAAAGAAAGCAGAAATGTATTTGGTGTCCAACGATGGAGGCCAAATTACTAGAAGCATGGAAGGGGACGTTTGACGACCTGCGAAAATCAAAATGAAATTCGCATATTTATGCAGAAATAGCAGTTGGCGCAAAAGTTCAAAACAATTTCAGCAATTGTGGTGCGGCCAACTCCAAACATGTTACTAAGAGTTCTGTATTCAGACGAAGAGCCCAAAGCATACAGAGCACGCCGCTCTTTTTGCTAGGGGTATCACCTTGTGGAAATTTGTGTCTTGTCGTTCAAGAACTGCGACGGCACGAGCTACACCCTCAAAAGATTTTCGAGTCATCCTGAAGCTGTCTTTGAATCTTTTGTAATCAAAAGTAAGAACATCTTTTTCCCAGAACATTCCGCTTCGAGCCTATTATTCAAAACATTTTGTGAATGCGTTATTGCGGATTGATTGTGCACTTATTTGGACCCAAATGGTACGGTGTAACCTCTGTGCACTTCTTTTTGCTGCAATTCAAAGCAACCTTGCGGCTCGTAATCGACGTCTTTTATTACGCGCAACGCTTATTGCTAAGACGCTCAAAGCAAACTGCATGCGAACATTTCTCAAAATATTTAAAATGCAATTCACGTACACTAGCACTACTAAAGAGTCTCTATTCGGCATTTTGCGATATTTTAAAATTAAATTCAATCCGAACGAAATTTGACGTTTAACAGACAGTTCGAAAACTCGATCTGGTAAACTCGATCTTGTGCAGTGTGTCACCTATTGCAGCTTGAAAAAGCTCAAAGCTATTTGCGGCTTTGGGAAGAGGTTTACGTCGCAGTGTGTCTCCAGTATTAAGTCAAATGAGATGAATCCTGTTCATCAGTGTGCTGAGCTGTATAGAAAGTAATGACTAAGAAGATTTTACATACAATGTCATTAAAATACGGATGAATAATGATAGTACCTAAATTTATTGTGGATTTTCAATAAAACGTAAAATAAATAACAAGCAAACCAGTAGTAAATTTTGTTCAGATATGAAAAAAAACATGTTTCTACCCTTAAAAATTAATTTCTATAGCTACGCGTTCATAGAAAAAAAAGGAATATGACTTTATCTCGCTTAATTTGATGCACAAACAATCCATTGTCCATCACTGGACATGTTTTAGTCATGCTTTTCGTGACGAATCGTTCGACGATCCGTAGTCGTATTTATCGTACGAATTTTGTCGAATTAGTGTCTCTTCCAAGTGTCCGCGATGATAGCGAGGTCGCATAATGCCGCGAACATCATCCATCGAAATATCGAGGTCCTTGAATGCGTTCAACAAGAACACGGCCGCTATCACAATGAAAAAACCGCACAGATCACCGACAATATCCTCTGCCTTCATATTGACCCATTCCTTGAACAGAATGGCCGAGGCCAGGATAACGAGACTCGTGAACATTACGTAGTAGACAGGCGTTACAATGCTCGTATTAAAAGTATCGAGTGCCTTATTCAAGTAATTCATCTGAATGGCAATGAAGATAATGGTTGTGATGATCAGGAACCACGGAAGCCACCTATCGAAATCGTTCGACTTTCCGGAAATCGTGTCGCGCAACGCCAGGCCCAGAGCCTTGCACGACATCACGGTCAGACTGCCAATAGCCGAACACAGGACAATATAAACGGCGACATTAACGTGACCGTAACGTGGTCCCACGTAGAACGAGATAAACAACGCAACAGCAATTATCATGACTACGTAAGTTATGAAGGTGGCATCCTGAATTTTTTCCAGTAAAACGTCGAGATCATCGACGGCATCTTCCTTCGGGGAATGCAAAACGATCACAGTTGAACCGAGGATGCACAACATGCATCCCAACTTTCCGAGCAGATTCAGTTTCTCGTTGAGGAATTTCGACGCCATCACGGCCGAAACTATAACGCTTAGGGCTCCGAGCGGCGTAACCAAGGAAGCTGGTGCAAAGGCATATGCTGCGAAATTTGCTGCTTCGCCGATTCCCACTGTAAATAGAACAAACATTTTCGATAAAATGATCCGAACCAATCGCTGTAAAGTAGTGCGCACTTGTAAGTAATCCGGCCCACCAAATCCACTCCCTCAAATATCCATAGCCGCCTGCACTTGCACGTAGCTCCCCTATTCTGCTCAATCTTATCAACGCCTTTTTCTTTATTATAAAAGAACTTCCAATAAAAAAACTCGAGGAAATTGCTAAGCACAGCCCGATGTAAAATTCCCGTTTCGTGTAAAGCTTTGTCAGGGACTCTTGCGTCGACCCTTCCATACTGTAGCCGCACCGCACACGTTAGATATCAATGGAACACTAGAAATTCACTTCTCACTTTGGACGTCGACCATATCACATCGCCCTTGTTGACATCTTTCTGACAATTTGCGAATGAGTAATTTGAATTTTTTTAGTAGGGGCTAGTTCTATATTGGTTATCGTATAGGAACGCGCCCTCTCTTATTACAGTTTGGACGCCAGATTCTCGCACAGAGCGGGAAATTTTCAAATCGGAGATTTTAGGCCAAGTATTTTACCTTATTTTCTGCGGTCGATTTTCATTTTCGTTGAAATTTTAGCCCAAGTGTAAATTTAAAATCTCGAGAGTAATTCTTGGTAAAAGCGTAATCATTTATCATCTTTTCAGTACGAACTGTCACTCGACGACTTTTTAAATACCGATGAGTGATAGCTCGATTAAAGCGCCGAATACACGACGCAACTTGTGTGACGTACTTCCCATGTCACCACACATGTATGCCGGTGTACAATGCAGTTTTCAGTGTCATCACACTTGTGAAAAGGGTTTCAAAAACTTTTGAATATTTGGGGCGGAGCTTGAGGTGCGACGACATGTGTGTGGCGGCATGTCATCCCTTCATACATTTCCTCAGTATCGAAGGAGCATTCCAAATGATCGCATCTCGGTCGTTGTGATTTTTGTTTTTGCCGTACGTCATTTACATGTACATTTGATAATGTAACGCCTAATAAGCATACGTACCAAGAGGGGTATATTTTTATACGATGTGGGTCGATCTGCATGGCATCTCGACACCCCCATACAACAATAAAACAAGGGAAATGCAGACCGATGCCTATTCGCACCTCAATAGGGATCGATATGCATCGCACCTGGAATAACAAATATTAATTCGAGTTATTCCCACAAAGAGTTTTAGGAAGGCCCTTTTGTAGGATAAAATTTTCGGATAATTAAAAATCTTATCCCGTAGGTACATAAGAAATCATTCATTATTTTTAGTCACTCTGTGTTCGACATTAAGAGAACAAATACATTCATTCTTAAACCTGAAAAATCAGTAGTTTCTATTTTTTCTCCATTCACGTTTGAAAGGAAAGTTTTCTAGCCATATTGCCTTGTTCGTCGTCGCAGTGACTTTTTATTTTTCATTCATTTTTTCTAGCGCCCGAATACAACACTGTCCAATATTTGTGTTTCGTGAAAAACGCAATTGATCGCATTATTTTCTGTTTTCTTTTTGTAAGTTTTTTTCGCCACTCGCAATCTCGTCCGGAGGTCGTGATTGAAACCTTTTACGGGCACACAATTTGCCAAAGGGCAGAAACAATCAGGTAAAGAAATTCAATTCCCATTTCAAAACAAAACATTGATATGTGAATCATTTTTCGCCAAATTTTCCAGCGCCCGGATACCACCCACAGTGTCGATATTTGTGTTTCGTGAAAAACGCGATTGATCGCATTATTTTCTATTTTCTTTTTGTGAGTTTTTTTGCCACTCGCAATCTCGCTGAAGCCTTCTATGATATGGCGTCGTATTCGAAAAGAAAATTTTGGGTTGAATATATTGAAATGTATAAGGAACATCAAGTGCTGTTGAAAAGGAAATCCGATTTGTATGAAGATCGAAATTTAAAAAAAATTGGGCACGCGGCCCTATTAGATAAATTAAAAGAAGTGAATCCGACGGCCACCATTGAGGACGTAAAAAAAAATAAAAGTGTTTACAAACTGTTACCATCAAGAATTGAAAAAATCAAAAACAGAGAAAAATCAGGTGCTGGTGTCGACGACATTTACATACCGTCGTTATGGTATTTCTACGACTTGGATTTTATTCGGGACCAAGAAGTTGCAGTGGACGGAGTATCGACAATTGACATTGAAGATGATTTTTGTGAATGCGGAAGTGAAAGACATATTTAATTCATAAAATATTGTTTAATCTTTGAAAACCGTTTACTGCAATGTAACTTCATACAATTTTGTTCTGCGATGGGATAGGGCCTACAGTATTAAAGTATTGCTGATAGCTGTTCCGAACTTCCTTTACTAAAACAGAGGAGTTGTTTATTCTCAACGATCAAAGCCGATCAGTTTTGATAAAGGTCTCAGCAGAGATCGAAACGTCATGAATAATAAAGCGTAACAGTGTAGAATCCGGAAATCTTTTCTTTCTATATCAGTGGTGTTCATCGAATGACCGAGATTTAAACATTGAAAAATGCTACGCAATGTCATACTCACTTGAAACGGAACCTCCAGAGTTACTTTATTTGATCGATGGTACTAGACTGTCAGAAGTATCGATTATGAATGATTTAGGTGTAACTTTTGAGTTTCACTATACATTTTGAGCAGATTAATAACCAAGCCTATAGACTTGCCGGATTCTTCCTTCGAATTCCTTTAACTTTCACTCATCCTAGTATTGCTGTCCTGCTTTTATCTCTCTAGTTCGTAGTATTCTAGAATACTACACTGTTGTTTGGAGTCCTCGCCATAAGTGTCAATCAGCTGCTATCGAATCCGTTCAACGTAAGTTTACGCGAACTCTATTCTTTCGTTCTAAAATTCCGTACGCTGACTACTCTACAAGGCTTACGGTACTTCATATCCATCCTTTAGACATGCATAGACGTTACATTGATAAGTGCTTTCTTTACAAGGTGGTAAATGGTGTCATAAGGTCTAATTTTGTTAATGAACTTAATTTCAGAATTGAAATTTTTAGGACAAGAAATCCCGATATTTTTATTCCCCACACGCTTTACTAGACGTTTACTTTAACTCTCCTGCCATAAGACTTCAGCGAAATCATGACAAACTGATATTGGGACCTTTGTCTAGTTCTTTTAATGCTTTTAAAATTAAACTTAATAAATTATTGTTTTCATATTGTTATTTAATTTAATTATTTATTTTTAATTTGTCATATTTTTTATTTACTTTATTGTTGCTTTGTTTATTTATTGTTACTTTGTTATATTTTTTGATTATTTTCATTTTTCATTTTGATCACATATTTTGTGTATTACTGAAACATTTTTATCGCTAGCTATTTTGTAATTGAAATGTACATTTTGTTCAATAGCTAAAAAAAAGGAAAACAAAAAACATTTTCAGACACTATGCCTGCGATGCCAGATAGTATTTATAAAATTACCGTAAATAGTTTGAAAAATTACGCTGTTTATATGGAAATTACGCTGTTTTATCGAGAGCATAAGTAAATACAAGAAAACAAGCAAATCTTATATACCAGTGTGTATTTGAAACAACTTATATACATTTAATACATTAATTGGACAAGTAACAAAATTGAAAACGCTAACTTTGTACCAACACACTGAACAATCAAGAATAAAAACCTCAAAATACAGAATTAGGCGATTGAAGTGCTACCAATTTCACACTGGTATATCTGGCAAACCAACGCTGTCTACATCTCAAGCTGGGCAGAACTGACGTAGCGGCCATCTTGAATGACTCCAGTGGGTATGACGTCATGGATTTTTCCATTTCACAAGACCACCTGTATTATTTTTCTACAAACTTATCGTAAAAACACGTTTTGCCGAAAACAAGAAAAGAGCATAATTAGTTCAAATTAAGCACGAAAATATTACGCGAGTGCACACTTTTTCGTAATAACTAAAATTCTACAATTTTCTGTGTGAAAATTAACCGGAGAACTCTGCACAATATGAGTGACAGATTTTCTTGGGTGTGAGAAGCCGAGATTTAACTTTGATCGCACTTTTTTCAATTAAAAATCCATTGCACTAATATCAACGTATAATAGTTACATGCCGAGCAGTATTATTAAAGAACCTTAGAAAGCTGAACGATCTTTAACACTGCATTTAAGAATAAACGCGATTCTTACGAAGCCCGCCGTGTCAGCTCCATACAAAAGCGAGCGAATTTGTATGGAACTGTCATGTTTGTTATGACTCCAACGTGTTGTTGTTGGATTCAGTTACTCGGCCTTCTACTATAGAAGGCATTGGGCAAACCCATAATGACAGCTATGTCAAATTCATACCAATGACAGCTCTTTATATCGTTTACAAGCTACCACTGGCATTTGCGTCTAAGTTTAATAGAACAAAAGTTATTCGAAATGGAAGTGAAACGTAATAGTGTGATTGAGTTATATTTGGCTGGAAAATCACAACCAGCTATTGTTTGTGAGCTCAGTCATCTCAAAGTGAATAAAATGTTTGTGTATCGCACCATAAATTGTTATAATGATACAGGCAGCATTGCCAAACGCGATGGTGGTGGACGAAAAAAAACAGCAACATCATCTGAAATGGTTTGGAAAGTGAAGGCTCGACTTGAACGAAATCCGCGTCGTAGTGGCAATCGAATTGCCAAAGATTCGCAATAAAATGGGGAAACGGTGTAAAAGTGAAACAGTTCCACTTCAAGAAGGCCTAGATACTCAGTAGATGGTTTCTGTTCGCTTTCTATCATTCAGTCCCCCATAACATCTGCAAATATTTGTCAGTAAGCAGCCAGTACAACTGAGCAATATACCAGCTCCTCCACTCGCTACGGTCGTTCTCACTCCCCTTCCCCAACCTTCCCAATCCCATTCCTTCCTTCCATGACTGTGTTTGTGCATTGCACATAAAGGCCGAAATTGCCTATAACACAGGTCATTCTGTAAAAAAAAAAAGAACTGAAAATATCCCAGCGAAGCATCCGACGCATATTCTAAAATGAGCTCGAGGTAAAGCCTTACAAGTTTCAAAAGGCTCACGATCTTACACCAAAAAAAAGTTAGACTCGAAAGAGCAAAGGAGTTGTTACGCACTTACGACAATTTTAGCCTACTAACGGCCACCCGAAGTAATTTTCCATCTCAAGTAAATGGTATGGGCAGCTGTGACCGCCGATGGACGCTGTCCAATCGTTTTCATCGAGCCTGCTGTCAAAGTCAATGCGAGTTATTTTAGGGAAAATGTTTTGGAAGCTGCTTTAGAGCCGTGGGCACGCAAACAATTCGGTCGTAGACCATGGCCGTTCCAACAAGACTTGGCACCGTCTCATAACGCTCGTGTGAACCAAGAATGGTTAAAAAACCATGTTCCACACTTCATTTCGTCCACACAATGGCTTGCGAATTCGCCAGATGAAAATTCGATGGATTATTTCATCTGGGGTATTTTGGAGAGCAATGTGAGGACTAAAAAATATGCCAGTATGGATGCGCTGAAGAAAGCCATTGTACGGGAATGGGCCAAAGTACCGCAACATCACATTCGTGCAGCATGCAACTCATTTTTTAACCGTTTGAAGGCCATAGTCAAGGCAAAAGGTGGCCACATCGAGCTAAAGTGAATGGATTCTGAAATTTTGATTATTTCCACACATTTTTGTAATTTGAATCAATAAAAAATAATTTCACTCAAAAAAAATATGGCCGTTTGAATAGGTAACAGTTCAATCGTCTAACCCTGTATATCAGAACCATCTACCCTCCCTTACTGACAAGAAAAAATGCAACTTATCCAGAACAAATGCCTCAAAGTATTATTGGACAATCTATGGGATACTTCTCAACACACATGCTACGTATCGCGGTCAAAGTTAAGAGCATAAAAAATTGTGTTAGCATTGTATTGGAATTATACGTTGATCAGAACTCTCGACCATTGTGGAGTAACACGCTACCCACTAGGCTACACCCTAGCTGCCAAGCAGATCCGCGAAGTCAAAGAACAACAAACCAGTCGAAAAATCGTCAGTGTGCAGGACACTGCAAATTGGTGAAGCATGAAAATGAATTGGCGGGAGAACTTAGTTTCAAAGAACATTATGGGTTTTCTTTTCCATTGTGAATAACGTTCAAACTCGGATCGCCCATCGCTTTAACTTTATTCAATCAGTATTATTTAAATTACGCTAATTAAAAAAAAAAATATGCTGTAACGTTAACAGGATCAAAATTACAGTAAATAGAACAGGGATAAACCATCTAGTAAACAGATGCGCGAGCACCTCTGAAGGGACTGGAGCCGGAGTCAAAGGTCCTAACTTCACGGTTTCAAAACTCCTCGGTAAAGAAGCCACAATCTTCCAGACCGAACTAATTGCAATGGCGCTATGCTACCAAGAACATATTAGGAGAGCTCATCGCAAAAAAACTCTTTATATCTTATCGGATATTCAAGCAGTTCTCAAAGCCCTAGCATTAAAAAACACGGATCGAGGATAGTTTGGGATTGACTTCAAAACATAATAATCCTGGAAAAAAGAAACAAAGTAACCTTAATCTGGGTCCCAAGACATATGGGGATTCAGGGAAATAAAGATGCAGACCGCCTCGCAAAAAAATGGCGCAGAAACGAATTTTATTGGACCATAGCCATTCTGCGGAAAACCAAAAGGACACTCAAACCTAATACTTAGAATATGGATTGAGCAAAAGCATAGAATCTACTGGAATATACTTTCAGGTTTATCAATCTCAAAAAAATGGATCCTACCACAAAAAACTGAGTGGAGAATACTTCAAAATTCAGCAAAAGTGATATTAGTACTCTGATCGGCCTTATGACGGGCCACAGCGGAGTAAGTCATCATCTTAAAAATATCTGCCGCCTATGTCTCAAAGAGTCAGCAACGACAGAGCACGTACTGTGTCACTGCGAAGCAGTAGCAAGGAAAAGACACAATCTTCTACGAAAAGGTTTCCTTACAACTGAAGAACTAGCCAACTTGGCTTCCTTAAAGATACTTAGATTAGCCAAAGCTATCGAGTTGTGGTAGGGTAAAGGGGCAATAAACGCACAGTGAGCCGAGAATAAATAAATAATAAATATAAAACAATAATAAGGCAGCAAAACGTGGACATTAACTCAGGCATACGAAAAATGACTTAATTATAATACAAAAGAGTAACTTTTGTTTTGCCTAACACGAGTACTTATCAATCACTTCGCACATAAAGCAATTTTTTCTGATACTCGATCGATAACAATAATTTAATTGGTATTATCAACCTGCAAAATATCCATAAAATATTTACTCTGAGTCGTCAAATATTGTTATCTAAAGATTTTAACATAATTTATTACACACTATTCAATAATTTATTATTAGAAAGGCATTGAGAGGTAATGTAAAAAAATTCATAGATCGACCATAAATAGAATTTTGAGGCTCATGTCCTGAATAGTTAATTTTTATAAAAAATCTGACAATGGTGACAGTTAAGTAGCAATGCCTATTCTTATGTTCTTTTCATTTAAACTAAATAAATAAAGAGCTTCACCGTTTACTAAATTTCAATTTAATAATAGAAAAATAAAACTTCACTCCATCAGAACAATAAGAATAATTCACCGATTTCTTCCCACTCAATTTACGATGCAGGAATGGGAATAGACGAATAATTATCGTTGATCCATCCGATATAAGTTGAAACTCTGGTGTAAACGGACGGTACGGGACGCACTCCACATGGATAGTAGCCCCACGAAACGATACCGACCAATTCGTAGTCACCGTTCCAGTTCCTCTGTACCAATGGTCCGCCCGAATCACGAGAACAGGCTGAAACTCCTCCAGTTAAGGGACCCGTACAGACATTAGTGCTTTGAAGACGCCACAAATCCGGCAGCTCGACAGCTTCTCTACACTGTGAATACTCCAGAATCGGTTTGGTCACCGTCTGCAAAGTATCCGGCATATTAACAACTTCCGTTTTCGATATACTGCCCCATCCAAAGACCGAAACATCGCCGGAATGAATTGATCCTGCTTGTGGAAGTGAAACGGCTCGAACGAATTCGTTGAATTCGAAAGGAACATCAACTTTGATTATAGCGATATCGTAGGGACCAACGCTTCCGCCATATTTCTCGTGCATGATGATCAATTCGGCATTCCGGATTTGTCCGTGATCCTTGAGCGAATGAAGGCCAGCCACAGCTATAGCTTTGCGTACGTACCGGAAGCAGTGTGCAGCCGATACGATCCAAAATTCGTTGATGATCGATCCGCCACAAAAATGTTCATCGAGCTCCTGGAACGAGACGACGAATGGTGCTGAATGAGGTTTCGCTTCTCGGCCGCCAACTACCCGATTCGATGCAAGCTCTGCATGTGGCCGTATAGGAAGGACACTACTTAGTACGCTAGCAATCGCTAGGACGAATACTGCGATAACTTTCATTATGTTTCGCGGAACTGATACTGACCATGGAGTGAGAAGATTAAGATTTTATAAGAAAATTTTCGCCAATTCATAATCAGCCACAACGGATAACGTCGATTTGATTTATTTTCAACGGATAAGATATGAACAGATAAGGGTATAAATGTTTTGGGTATTTTTTTATTTTATTTTTTGTGCGATACATTTTCTATTTGCCCGATTGTTTGTTTAATTTTAAATAACAAATGTAATAAAATGGAAGCAATCTACGAAAACGAATAACTAGTGTTTGTAATTTTAGAGCCTCCGTTCTACTTGACCTCCCCCTCTCTTCATGGGGACATGCAAAGAAGGCTATTTGGAGACTGTATGAGTTAGGCAGGATGGGCAGGGCTAGGCAACCAATAACCATCATCGCCATCGTCGAGGCATCTGCTCGGGACAATACTGCGATCAGAGAAAGAATTTTTTTTTATTGAATACCTGTTCTGGGGTAAGTCGACGTGACGAGCTCTAAAGCTCGTTTTGTTGTTACGGGCCATTTTTATAGTAAGTGTCGGAGTAAAAAAACCCTTCCCCCCCTTCCACAACTCCCATAGCTAGACCCGGCAACACGCTAGCACGTCGCTCCAGCCCGATGCTGCCTCCGAAATGGACATTGGAGTATTTCGGACCAGTATAATTCCCTAACCTTGTTTTCCTTTCGGTTATTTCGACATTCTAGTATCGAAATAACCATCCTAACCTACTGCATACAATACACGCGCAGCATTAAGTACCGTGAAAGAAATGAGACCGGTTACAAACCGCGAACTATCCCCTGTGAGGGTGAAGAAGGCAACATCATAAGCGACGCTACCGAAATCAATGCACGATGGGTTCAGTACTTCCGAACATTGTTAAATAGAACGACATTACAGGCTGAACCTTTTATAAATCCAGATGGAGATCAACTGCCCATTACTCCAACCTATAATGAAGTAGAGACAACCCTACATAATTTATGACCGAACAAGGCGTCCGGAATTGCCGGAATCCGTCCAGAGCTTTTGAAAGAAGGTGGACCATTGGATTAAAGTAGTACTAAAATGGGCTTAAACATATGATGAAATAAACGGCATGCTGAATTATAACGAATAAACGTAGATTTTGAGCTAGGTATGCCAATCTCCCTATCAGAAAGTCCAGCAAAAAGATAGAGGGAATATTTGAAATCCATCCCACCTCATCGATCAGATCATAAAACCCACCGATCAGATCAAGGCTCGCTAACAGATCGCAGGCACACTTCACCTACGACCTGTTCATCTGTTCATTCTTTACTATATTTCCTCAGTGTAAAGCAATAGCACTGAGCACGAGAGTGTGTAGATATTACCAAAGGCTATCAATTAGGCTTGGGATATTTTATGTTATTGATAGTCTTAAAAAATATCAGATGTTCCAAGCGGCAATCGAGCATCGAAAGAGCTTCCATATGGATGCTGCTCGATCGGTGAGCTAAGAGTTGAAGTGAGCTAATTGATACTCTATGAACAGGTTGGTCGGTGAAGTAAGACTGCGATTTGTTTAACGAGCTATGATCTAATCGGTGGGTTTTATGATCTGATCGGTGAGATGGGACGTGCGAAGTGGTCAATGAGGTGCGCTTTCGTGGGTAAGTGGGGATTTGTTTGGTGAGCTTTGTTCTGAGCTACGATCTTGTCGGGGTGAGGTGCGATATATGAGTTGCGCGATTAATGTGCGAGTGCGAGCAAAAACTCTTGGATTTGTAGTGATGATCATTGCGGCAATTTTATTGGCGATAGACGGTAGGCAATAAGCATTTGCTCTGCTCTTGTAATCGCAGCTCTTTTTAATTTTCAATCGCAATATGCGATTGCTGTTTTAAAAGAGCAGTGAAAAAATCTCAGGTATGTAAAGTAGCACAATACACACACAATCCATTACAATTTTATAGATCAGAATTTTGTCTTGGAATAAAACATAGGGAAAAATACAAGGGTCAATGCTGAAAATTTTTTTCTGCTAAAAAAAAAACGATAATATATTTCTTTAAATCACAGTAATAATATATCAAACCATCATAGGTACGGTTCAAAAATTTTTTTATTTCAAATAAACTATGAATTTGTTTTTTAATGTAGTCATTTATTTGCCATTTAATAAACACAATAATATTATTTTTCAATTGTAAATAGTTGCCGCCAAAATAATAAAGTGTTAGAGATATTTTAAAATAGTCGAATATTACTATGAAAGTTTTGAAAAGGTTTAGTTTTAAACGGTTTAGTTAAAATTTAGATATTTTTTGCAAAATAAATTCAAAATCTTTCTTTCAAAATTTCGCTACTTCATATCTTAATCGAATACAACTATTTCCCTGGAAATAAATAAAACTTTAAGTAGCATTGAAAACAATAAAATATGAATAGTTTACTTACGGTATCATGTGCAATTTCTATATTTACTTCATATCTGCCTTGAACTTTACTCAAAAGTCTTTTAAAACCCCTAATATTGATCTGAGCTTGTCCGTTGTAGCATACTTGGTTCTAAGAAAAAAATAAATTATATTTATGTTTTAAAAAGTAATTAAATTTAGTAATGAAAAAACCTGGTTAACAGGACATCTTAATGGTAAGCCTAATTTCGAAATACTTTTCGGTACGTTCGATGGGGCATCACACAAATCTTGAGTTACTTCTGAAATAAGTACCCCATTTTTTCGAACAGATACATTTGCCTAGATATTAAAAAGTTTTTAATCAAATTATTTTTTTTTAAAGATGTTTTGTTTTATTAAAATACATTAGCTGTATTGTACGATCCGTAATGAATGCATCCACGCGGAACAATTAAGCAATCTTTGGTAAGCTCTACCTGAAAATTCTGATCGAACCAGATCAGGCTATGTGGTTCGCAAGTCGTAATTTCTGTTACATTTATATGGTATCCATTCTGAAAATGAATTAAAGTAATTTAATTTAGTTTTTTTTTCCAATTGAACAAGTTTAAACATTTAAATAAACATAATACGTACACAAGCATTTGATGCTTCGATGAAGGAAAATACTAAAATAATTGATACCGCACTGAGGAACTGCATTGTGAATTGTCGATCGTCGAAATAGAACTGGACATTCGCGGTTTTAAAAGCTTAACAAAAAGTATCCTAAACTGAACTATGTCACGTTTATTAATCGTGCTACATTTGCGATAATATAACCGATTTAAATTTTTATATGTTAGTAAAAATTTATATTACTTTCACTTCACACATAAAGATAAATATGTAGCCAGACTTTACTATTTGAAATATTAAATATTTATAACTGTTTGAATAAAAACTATGTAATGTTATGAGACATAATATACAACCATACCTTTCAGTTTATGCTATTAACGTTCATATACGAGTTTATGTATTGAAAAAATATGGAGACTCAGGGCCGGTCCAACAAATATGCAAGAGGAGCAGTTGCGCCGTGCGGCATGTTTGAGGGGCGTCATTTTCAAAAGACCGAAAAGTCAGGTCAAGGCC
Source organism: Chorisops tibialis (assembly GCA_963669355.1). Classification (NCBI taxonomy): domain Eukaryota; kingdom Metazoa; phylum Arthropoda; class Insecta; order Diptera; family Stratiomyidae; genus Chorisops; species Chorisops tibialis. Next base: position 316,140,373 of record OY770262.1, read on the forward strand.
AGACTTGGACTGTAGTGCCATTGTAGAAGAAGATTGTTGCATGTCAGCCCTTGTCATTCATCAAACATCTGCGGTCTTCAACTATGAACTAATGCGATATGTCAGCTTTACTTGCTTATCACCAAATCAATGTGCGCGTACGAACACCACAAAGAACGCTATGCGATTTAATCGCAATGTCAAGGTCTTCAAACAAAAGCAAACATAAGCGCGGTCATCGAACTACCAAGAAAGAATCGAACAAGAACGAAATAATTCCGAACACGGGCAATGTAGAGAAGCAACAACTACTACATGCAGGGACGAATTCGCAGTCGTGAACGTTCGCACACTATGTCGCTATGAATGGCGACCGTATTTGAGACGAACGGGCGACGGAAAAATTACTCGGGCAACGATGAAATGCTTCATAGGTCGCGCCAAACAGTAATGCGAAGAATACATTATATATGATATATATACCACTAATGTAAACAGAGGTATCACGACCAAGTTTAACTGGAAGTCAGGTATTGGATTATTCTTCACAATCCAATACCTGACTTCCAGTTAAAATCCATATCGATCAAGAAGAAAAAAAGATTCACACTACGAGGCGAATGATTTAGTGGAACGGAGACGGCCGACTGTGGCCGACGGGTGCCGGCAATGGTCGAAACAACGTTGAAGGCCGACTGTGGCCGACGGCGAAATAGCGAACGAGTAGCAGAACTATATAAAAAGGCAAGCACCCGAAAAGATAAGTTTAGTCTGTTTCTTTTTTTTTTGCAGCAGCGGGCGAGAGTCGATGTCTAAGAAGCGAAAGATTGAGAAGCAATAAATTACGAGCGAAGGAGTCTTGAGTGTAAAACGATTCTTAAATAAAGTTTCGTTTTAAATTAAAGCAGTGTCTATTTTTACTTGAAATCGAGCGACCCCTTGCGCACTTCAATATTACACCACAAATACTTCAAATTTATAGATACTAAATTGTTTTTTGACAAAATATTCACAAAATGATTTTTTCATGTTTTGAGTGTATGTAGAGTTGCTTTCGTTTCAGACTGACATGTTGCATAATACACATACAGTGTTTCTTGGTTAATCGATCTTTAAACTGCTTTAAGCATTATATAACTGCGTTGTTTAAATACCATAAATACAAAACATTGCTCACCAGTTCAAATTATTAAGAAGAATAGTTCAAAATACTATAAAATTTGCACACAAGCTGTCATCCGTCGAAGGCACTGGTTCACGAAAGTTCACGACCATCTAACTACACGGATTTGACGCATTCGTCAAACACTTGCAGCTTCGTGCGAAGGGAGATCTCTCTTAACCTCCTTACTGGAGGTTAGTGAATGCCTGACAAGCTCTATTTATACAAGCTTCAATACTTTTTTCGGCTTCGTCGTCCATGCTGACTATGCTTACGACGTAACAAAAATCTTGCATCTCTTCCATATCTTATCCATTATAAACAATCGGTGTGCGTATGTTTTTGTCACAATAGTGTTGCCAAATTTTTATACTCTAGATGAAATCTGAGAGTATTATTAATTTGCTCTAAAGTTTGTAACGCCAGGAAATACTGCTCGCGCAGAGTCGCCAAGAGTACAGAAATATTTGTTGTCGCTCAAAAATCTCCAAAGCAGATGTCCGTCTGTCCGTCCGTCTGCCCATTTGTCCGTCCGTCTGCTCATTTAACCGTTCGTCTACCCATTTGTCCGTCCGTCCGTCTGTTCGCTGTGAGCTTGAGAACGCGTTGAGCTAGGAGTTAAAATTTGCACACCTTATTTTTGCTTAAAAAGTAATCCCAAGTTCGTGAACCCCTCCCATACAAAATGGCACAATTTCGAAATTTGAAAATAAACTAATTGCGTCCAAAAGTACAAAAGGTGTTGATCTTAAATTTGGAATATATTATTGTTATGATGATTTCAATATATGGTATAAAAATGATACGAATCGCTTCACTCCTTCCACCACCTCTCATACATAATCGAGCTGAGATGTGCAGAAAATATTTATTTAGAATTATTAGTAAAATCGAAAAAAATTAGATGATTAGCTACAACAATTTTACACCCTCCCATAAAATATGACACACTTTCACAACTTTACAAAAAAGTAAATTTTCTTGAAAAGTATGAATGCTAGTGATCTGCAATTTAAAACATGTTGAATAATGTTTATAGTTATTTCTGAAAAACTTATTAAGAACTCCCCACTACTTCTACCACCTCTCATACAAAATGCACAATTTCACTAAATTCAATACACAAATTTTCTCAGTACATTTTAATTTTTGAATCCTAAATTATCTATAAAACATTTTGATGGCAACTCTAGCGTGATGTGAAAAAAATAGTTCAATGTAGTCACCCCTTCTACCACTCCCTATACAAAAAATCATAAAATCAAAAAAATTTCGGTTTTATATAGAGTATCATATGATTGGGCTTTACGCCCAGTCGTAGTCCTATTATGTCTTCATAGAAATTTTATAGTATACTTAGAAAAATTCAATTATTTTGTTAAAATGTCAGAACTGTTAAAATATCAAACCTGTGATTTTTTTTGGAGGCGCAAGCTCATAAAAAATAATGTCAATTTTGTTTGGCATAAGGCTACCTCAGCATGTTACATTTGTCACTTGTTTGTACTTCAATTAAAATATGGCCCGTCCTGAAGTTTAGTTTCTTCATGATTGAAAAATCTCGTACTTTATCATAACAACTTTGATAACATTAATTAAAAAATTCTCTGTGAAAATTTTATTAAAAAAATTTTGGGGGAAATTTAATATCTAATGTGATACAAATCTAATGTCATATTTTCCTTAACATAAATGTTGGGGAAGGCCAGGTAGAAGGAGGAGGCGGTACCATTAAAGAAAGCGTTTACAATGGCACGGTACCAATAAAAAAATGTAAACTTTTAAGTAACATATCTGGCAAAGATTCCAAAAGAAAGGTTGCTAAGGAAATTCACAATTATTTCATCTTAACTTAAAATTAAAAAAAAAAGATTTACGGATTCTACACTGTTACGCTTTATTATTCGTGACGTTTCGGTCTCTGCTAAGACCTTTATCAAACTGATCGGCAATTACAAAAGACAATTATTATATAGACAAGGGGGTTAATTGAGTGTGGGAAGGATAATTAAGGTTAATTAATTAGTATCAGGTAGTTAAATTAGTTAAGGATTTTTGGGTACGAATTTTGTTCTTACCAAATTTTAACGCAGGTAGCCAAACTGCTGATAACTTGTATCCGGTGTCTCGGTTGAAGTTCTGTGGATGTTTCGAAATTTCTATGGCTTCTCGTACTATTCGCTGATAATATTTATTTGTCCTGGCCAAAATTTGCACATTGTCGAAATCGATTGTATGGTCCTCTGTAGTTGCATGTTCCGCGATCGCTGATGAATGTATCTGGTTTTTCCGTGTGCATCGTTGGTGCTCCTTGATCCTTGTTTGGACTGTGCGTCCCGTTTCTCCTATATATACTTTATCGCAAGAGCCGCATGGTACTTTGTATACTCCTTCAGTCTCCAATGGTTTTTTGTCCTTCTGGTTTCCTAAAATTCCTCGAATAGTAGTCGGGTATATCAATACGTCATGGTTTACAATGTTAGCAGTGCTCCATTTGTTATTACTAGTGGAATTCCACAGGGAAGTGTATTGGGTCCTGTTCGGTACAATATTTACACGAGCTCAATCGCAAAACTTGATCTCAATGGTGCAATATCACTCTACGCAGACGACATAGCGCTAATATACACTTCACCTAGTATACCAGCACTCCAAGATAGTTTTATACTATACAAGGACCTCGACAAAATTAATTTATGGATCTTCTTCTACAATGGCGCTAAAGCCCAAATCGGACCTTGGCCTCCTGACGTGCAGGTTCCTTAACATTTTTCATTACTTATTGTGGAAAGGTTGTTAGCCCTTCGCACAACTCTCTTTCTACGAATTTTTAATTTTCCAAGGTGACCAAGGTATATCCAAGCAGGCAATGTGTTTGAATTATATATTGCGCCGACCGGGATTTGAACTCACGACCTTCGCATTACAAGACCAACACGCTACCCAATAGGCTACACCCTAGCTTTTTTGGATCAATGCGCATAAATTAATTGCTAATTCGGAGAAAGCCAAGTATATTTTCTTCAATAAGCCACCAGAAACTGAACTGAATATTGTTTTCAACCGACAAAGTGTTAGTAGGGTTGTCAGCTTCAAGTGCTTCGGATTCACACCTAGATGCTGTGGAAAGAAAATTGGCGCCGATTGCCGGTATATTTAGGAAAATACGAGCTAATGTTTCCAAAAAATTAAAAAAAGGCACATTTTCATCTCCATTTTTGAGCCAATCAAGCTATGGCATAACAATCTAGGGTTCCACCTTCAATTCTAAACAGCAATGTATCCAAAGACTTCAGAACCGAGAAATAAAAATCTTATACAATATCATGAGGGAGCGCGCGAAAACTATTCACGAATTACACCAGTTCCTAACTATGGAAAAACTATTTCGCTTAGATGCTTTTCCTCAAATTGATGACATTAAGCATCTTAAAATCAACAGCGACATAGTATTCACTAAGCCCGAAAAGTTAATATTTTTGTGTCGTTTAGGTGGTGCGAAGCTCCGCTATTATTATCTTTCAAACCATTATATCTTAAAATGCCATTCTGATTTTTAGCTAAGATTTTTGTCAGAGTGTAGAGTTATATGACCTACTTTTGGTAAAATTTTGAAGTTAGTAGGCGAAAGTGGAGAGAGATGCTGAGACAAAATTTCGAAAATGCTTAGCAGTTCTTAAGGCTCTTGTGAAAGTTCAAATTTTGCAGGTGCATTCATCCATTTGATATGCAAGGAGATTAAATAATATTTAAACCAGAACTTTTGTGCATCGAAGCGGAGCCCTAACCTGCACCAGATGTTTTATGTGTATTAAAAATACACAAAAATTCAAAATTTGAGAAATTGAAAAAAATGCATAAAAGTTCAAAATATTAACTGGTCGAATATCTACAAAACTTCTACCTCCTCCCAAACAAAAGAATTTTTTCGACGATTTTTAAGAGATCAATAATCACTAAACCATTTATGGCTATCAAAATAAAATTTTGCACAGACGCTTTAAAAAATAACTAAAAGGAAGTTGTTTCAAAAGTTTTGAAATCCCCTTTGCAGTTCTACCTCCTCCCATACAAAAGGATGATTTCAATTAATTTCAATAAATGAAATAATTACCAACAAATTAAAAGCTACGAACTTGAAATTTTGTACGAACACCTTTCAAAAGAAGCGAAATAAAACTGCATCACAAATTTCAGGATCCCTTTTTTTTTTTTTTACAGAATGACCTGTGTTATAGGCAATTTCGGCCTTTATGTGCAATGCACAAACACAGTCATGGAGGGAAGGAATGGGATTGGGAAGGTTGGGGAAGGGGAGTGAGAACATCTTTCGTTAAAAGTGCACTTTATGACAATGTTTCATCGTATAGATTTTTTATATTTATTTGTGGGCACCGATTTTGTTGCGGGCAGGGGCGGCGCTTTCAGGGTTGGTGCCGGAGCAGAGTTATAGCTTGACGCCACTTCGTTTATACAATTTTTATGAAGACTGCTTAATTTGGCCAATTAGTTTATTCGACGCTAAAATGGGTGTAGTAATCAAAATAAAACCATCATTCGTTTTCAGGTACCTTAGGCATGATCCTAGCGACAGTTTTGCATCCCTTTGTTGCATGTTCGAGCATTAAATTTTTACCTAACGAAAGATAAAATTTGAAATGTTTAACTTGAATTGGATCTGTGACTTCCATCAACAAAATACGTAGCATTTTCCATTAACTCTTGACACATTCCAAGATCTTTTAAAATAATTATTGAATAAACTATACAGTTTCTATTATATTAAGATGAAGATATTACAAGTTAAAAGGTGCAAAACCAAATCAAGTTTTGGAATTCTGCAGTAAAGAGCGGGACTGATGCGAGAACCTTGTGGTACTCCTGAGTGAATAGCACTGTGGCGAGATAGTTTATCTTTCACTTTAACAGTGAAATTACTGTTGCTAAGAAACGAACTTATTAAGTGGCACAGGTAAGGAGGAAAAGAAATATTCACTAGTTTGTAAACCATGCCGTTGTGCCATACGGTGTAGAAGGCATTTTACTTTTTTATACTAATAATACAGTAAGTAAAGAAAAAAAAATGGCAACCTGAAAATTTTTTTTTGCGTTTCATGACTAAATTAGCCTAAAAATTAAAAAAAAACAAAAATCCGTCCCGCCGTACGCCGTACATATGGACTCATACCCCCGAGACCGTTAAAGGTAGAATGCTCGTTTTTAGGTGGATTGTTGATTGGGTAAGAGAGCTTCATTATATAAATTTTGGAGAGTGTCAGGTGGAAGAGGAGGCAGGGGTAGGGAAAGAGTAAAAAACTTCACTTGCTAATATCTCCACTACGAATGCAGATAGGAAGCTGAAAATCAGCAAAGGTATGAAGAGGATTATGGGACAAACTTTACAAATAATTTTTTAACGTGCACAAGGTGTTACATGTGCATTGAAAAAAACACAAAAAACTGAAAATTTTTTAATGAAATTTTAAGGTAGAAAGGTAGAACTTGAAAATTTGCAAAATATATTTGAAAAAATCTTTAAATATACGAAATATTAACTGGTCGAATACCTTTAAAACCCCATCCCATACAAATTTATTATTAAAAGCTCTAAAATTCTATTCTACAATGGCACTAAAGCCCTAATCGGGCCTTGGCCTCCTGACCTTCAGGTTCCTTAACATTTTTCATTACTAATTGTGGAAGGGTTTTTAGCCCTTTGCACAATCCTCTATCTACAAATTTTAATTTTCGTAGATTGAGGTAACTACACAAGCAGGTAGAGTGCTAGAACTATGCAGGATTTGAACTCACGCTACCCACTTGGCTACACTCTAGCATCTATTAAAACTAGCTATTAAAAGCTATCAATTTAAAATTTTGCATAAAAACTTGTAAAAATAGTTGAAACAAAATTTTGTCAAAAGTTTTGTGATCTCGCCTGCCCTTCTACACCCTCCCATACGAAAGTATGATTTCGACCAATTTCATTAAATCAACTAATTACAAACAAATTAATAGCTACGAACTTGAAATTTTGTACTAGCACCTAACAAGAGAAATGAAATAAAATTGCATCATAAATTTTACGATTCCCTTACCCGCTCTACCCCCTCCCATACAAATGTTCGGTTTCGTGAATGTAGAATACACCGAATTTTATGAAAATTCTATGCAACTTCGTCTATGAATCACATTCTATACAGAGAATATTGGTCGTGATTCAAGCAATCAATTAAAAAACTATTAACATCCACCCACCCTTACTATCACCCCTCCCCTCATAAAAACCGAAACTCGCATAAACGAATGAAATATTGTTAAATTGACAACAGCCTTGCCCAAGAACTCTCTTTCACTTAGTCTTCCCAAATCACTCTAACCTGCATATCGACTTTCCATGCATCCGCAACTTGTCCCTAGAATAATGAAGTTTCGCCCGACTTGTTGACAGTTTATTTGATATCTAGTGCTATCATGCCAATAATAATAAACATCACATAACTGTATAAAATCTTTATTAATAATATTAACAAATTAAATTAAGAAAAAATACTTTGCAAAGGCATAATAATAATAGTAATATTTTCATATTAAAATAAAATTCAATTGATAATTATCAATTTAAATAAATTAATAAAAAAAAAATTAAAAATCACTTTTTGTTTCCATAGCGGTGTTTGTCATTAGTTCGATTAGTGTCATATTTATATTTTTGATTTCGAAATAATGAAAGAAATTTTAATTCAATTTTTAAATTTCTTTTAGACTTTTCTGTTACATAATTTAAATTTTTTTTTTCATATTTTGGGTAACAAACAAGAAAGACATTTTTTTTTATATTACACTTTTTAAGGACTTAACAACTAACGATAGAGTACACCATCACTGATATTCAACTTGTTTTCAGTTCATGAAATTGACCAAGATATGGTGAGTGTTTGATTCCAAAGCTGTAGGCTGGAACGTGACCCAGATTTATCTAAAACAAAAAAATAGTAGTGATTAAATTGCAATCCGATATTAATTTTCAAAGATCGTAATTATTACATGGGCACGCATTCAAACAATCTTCTTCTTCTACAACGGCACTACAGCCCAAATTGGACCTTGGCCTCCTGACCTTAAGGTTCCTTAACATTTTCAATACTTATTGTGGAAGGGTTGTCCTTCGCACAATCCACTATCTACGAATTTTTCATTTTTCGTAGATTGAGGTGACCAAGGTATATCCTAGCAGGCAGTTTGCTAGAATTATACGTCGATCGGGATTTGAACTTACGACCTTTGCATTATAGATCAACACGCTACTCACTAGGCCACACCCGATTATTCAAATATTCACATATTATTATTAATTCGATTCTCTTCATTTCCTGAATTTGTACTTGAAATAACAATACCAATTCACATTATTTGAAATTAACATAGAAATTTTATTAATTTCTTTTACACCAATTAAGAGAGAGAGAATAATCATTGAAACAGAAATATTTATATGCAACGATTTTGAGGAAGAAGATGTGCTTTTTTCTCGCCTAAATAAGGACTATGATAGACACCGAAAGATGGAGATGGCACTGTCTTGTAAGTGTAGCATAGCTTTTAAGTAAATCTTAAATTAGTTTTATAATATTTATTTCAAAAATCATCATAACACAAATATTGCGCATCACTTGATTGTGCACACAATTGGCTGAAACATTTACATGATGTTTGCGTATTTCAATTCATATATTCGAGGGTATTCCTATTATAAAAAAGAACAGATCTTGCGTACTATATCATTTTTTTTATTCCATACGTCTTATCTAGGACGTTTGAACATAGGCGTATGGTCATTAAAACGATTATTGTCTAAAAATGTAGATTTTCTGATGCCGAAAATCAATTCAAATACAACTTTTTCCAAACCGTGATATACTTGTTCTAATTCAATTGAATCCTTTTTCAAATGAGATTGAAACTCTTACTCGAATTAATCATAGTAAGGAGTACAGTCAAAGTATTTCGATGCGTAATCAAGGATGCGCAAAATACACAACGCTAAAATATTCGATCAATGATTCATAAAAAGCTTGAAAACCTCAATAAAAAAATTCTGGTTGGTTTTAATAATTTAAATAAAGACCAGACCGAAATTTTCATTCATTTTATGCATTGAACGACTGAAGATTTAATTTATTTATTAATATAGAAATATTTTGTTTCAATACCTTTTCGGGACAATGTGCACCTGGACCTGGCTTAAGTGTATCATCTGTTGGAATTTTAAAGCGTGCACCCATTGAATACATTGGCGGCTTTTTCAACATAACATCGAAAGCACCATCGTACGCTCCAGGTCCAGGAACACTAGCTGTCGGCAGAGCCTGCGATCGTTGTCGTCCTGTTATTGTAAAAGCTGGTGCAGATCGAATTGGTCCTTCTTTACTTGTACCCAAAACGGTTGGTATTTTATATACGTTTGGTGCTAAAAATTATTAAAAACAAAAAATCATCAATATTTGGCGTTCATTGCGTTCTAAAAGGCGATGATGAAAGTACTTAAGCCCTGAATGGAATGACGAGAAAGCTGATGTTATATGAGAACTGACTGAATCGGATTAGTTAGGTGAGTAGAAAAATCGCTCATTGAAAAAAAATCAAAATTAATTTAATGAGAAGAAGAACAGTGCATACCCTTGAGTGTTTTACATACCTGGTTGATTGGTGGTGATACGTTGTCGATTTCACACCAAAAGCATATGAAGGAATATGATCAAGGCATACTTTTTCTGGCATGTATGCACATGGAGCTAAAATTTTTAAAAATTAAGAGTAAAATTCAACCCAATTTATTCCTACAATTTAAAAAAAAAAAAAATACAAGACTTACCAGGTGTATCATTGCATTTATCTGTTTTTGCTTTAACGCCAAAAGAATATGCTGGTCCGTGATCTAAAACTACTTTTTCTATTTTATAAGCACCTGGAGCTAAGAATTAAAAATTTCAAAGAAAAAACCAAAATAATAAGCAAAACATTCAACTAATTTTATTCTAAGAAAAGAATTTAACTACGGTTTACCTGGAGTACCATTCTGTTGAGATTCACGATTTAATTTTGAGCCAAATGTGTATGAAGGAGCATGATCTAATTTTACTTGTTCGGTTTTATAGGCGCTCGGTGCTGAAAATTTTGATAATAAATTGAATTAAGCAGTTTATTTCGATGTCGGTAACATTAACAAGAGTGTAGGAAGTTAATTGGATGATTACAAAATTAGGTTGAAGAAATTCCAGAAAGGCAAAAATCTCAAAAGATAAAATCCAAAAAAACTGATGTACAGACAGTTTGTAAGTTCTACAAAAGAATCCCCCAAAAGGATTAAATCTCGACAATACGGACGAAAATTCCGACAAAAATACAGGCAGAACTGTATGAGTAAGTTTCCATCAAATCTATAAGAACAAATTACCGGGAGATAAATTGCTGAATGGACGTAATCTTGACACATGCCTTTTGTAGGCATGGTCCGTAGCTTATTTTAAAGCTTCTGGATTAATAACAGAACAAAGGATTTCCACCGAAAATTTTGTTCGGTAAAAAACAGAAGCTTACCTGGTGTATCCACTGTAATCTTTTGATTGACCTTAACTCCAAAAGTGTATGAAGGTGTATGATCAAGTGATACTTTTTCTGGTTGATATGCTCCAGGGGCTGAAATATATACGAAAAGTTGTCGTCATGCTATTGCGAATTGAAGATTCCATATGAAAATTACGCACCTGGAGTTTCACTGAGCTTCTCAGGATTCGCCTTAACTCCGAAAGAATAGGCCGGTGTATGATCGAGTTTTACGTTCTCTGGTTCATAAGCGCAAGGAGCTAAAATCGAAAATTTCAAGTGATAAACTAAAAATTATTGAGAAATTTGATTTATAAAAATTACCTGGAGTTTCACTGATTTTTTCGTGGGTAGTTTTCACTCCGAAACTATACGAAGGTGTGTGATCCAGTTGAACTTTTTCGGTTTGATAGGCTCCCGGAGCTGGATTATCGTTGGCTTTCTCCTGATTCCCCTTTACCCCGAATGAATAGGCCGGACCCATGTCAAGATTGATTTTTTCAATCGTATATGATCCTGGAGCAGGAGTTCCACTGGGCTTTTCGTGGTTGACGCGATGACCAAAAGTGTAGGCAGGGATATGTTCTTGATTACATTTTTCTGGTTGATAGGTTCCGGGAGCTGGGGTATCACTGAGTTTCTCGTGGTTAACGCGGTGCCCGAAACTGTATGAAGGGGTGTGATCTAAGTTAACCTTTTCTGTTTCGTAAGCTCCGGGAGCAGGAGTGGTGCTGGGTTTGTCGTGATTCACTCTTGATCCGAAAGAATAGGAGGGATTACTTTCTAAATTGCATTTTTCTGGTTGATAAGCTCCCGGCGCTGGAGTATCACTGGGTTTTTCATGGTTCACCCGGTGACCGAAGCTGTATGAGGGAGTCTGATCTAAATTGAATTTTTCCGGTTGGTATGCTCCAGGAGCTGGAGTCTCATTGGGTTTCTCGTGGTTGACCCTATGTCCAAAGCTGTAAGCAGTTGAATGTTCTAGATTAGATTTTTCTGGTTGGTAAGCTCCAGGGGCTGGCGTATCGCTAGGCTTATCATGGTTCACCCGGTGACCAAAACTGTAGGAGGGAGTCTGGTCTATATTACATTTTTCTGGTTGATAAGCTCCAGGGGCTGGGGTCTCACTGGGCTTCTCGTGATTGACCCTATGTCCAAAGCTATAAGCAGGTGAATGTTCTAGATTAGATTTTTCTGGTTGGTAAGCTCCAGGGGCTGGAGTTTCGCTAGGCTTGTCATGATTCACTCTGTGCCCAAAACTATAGGAAGGAGTATGGTCTACATTACATTTTTCTGGTTGATAAGCTCCAGGGGCTGGGGTCTCACTGGGCTTCTCGTGATTGACCCTATGCCCAAAGCTATAAGCAGGGGAATGTTCCAAATTTGACTTTTCTGGTTGGTAAGCTCCAGGGGCTGGAGTATCGCTAGGCTTGTCATGATTCACTCTGTGCCCAAAACTGTAGGATGGAGTCTGATCTATATTACATTTCTCAGGTTGATATGCTCCAGGGGCTGGAGTATCGCTAGGCTTGTCATGATTTACTCTGTGCCCGAAGCTGTAGGAGGGAGTCTGGTCTATATTGCATTTTTCGGGTTGATATGCACCAGGGGCTGGGGTCTCACTGGGCTTCTCATGGTTCACTCTGTGCCCAAAACTGTAAGCGGGTGATTGTTCCAAATTAAATTTTTCTGGTTGGTATGCTCCAGGGGCTGGAGTATCGCTAGGCTTGTCATGATTCACTCTGTGCCCAAAACTGTAGGATGGAGTCTGATCTATATTACATTTTTCTGGTTGATATGCTCCAGGGGCTGGAGTATCGCTAGGCTTGTCATGATTTACCCTGTGCCCGAAGCTGTAGGAGGGAGTCTGGTCCATATTGCATTTTTCGGGTTGATATGCACCAGGGGCTGGGGTCTCACTGGGCTTCTCATGATTTACTCTGTGACCAAAACTATATGATGGAGTCTGGTCTGTATTACATTTCTCAGGTTGATATGCTCCTGGAGCTGGGGTCTCACTGGGCTTCTCATGATTGACCCTATGTCCGAAGCTATAAGCAGGGGATTGTTCTAAATTAGATTTCTCAGGTTGATATGCTCCAGGGGCTGGAGTATCGCTAGGCTTATCATGATTCACTCTGTGCCCAAAACTATAGGAGGGAGTCTGATCTATATTGCATTTTTCGGGTTGATATGCACCAGGGGCTGGGGTCTCACTGGGCTTTTCATGGTTCACTCTGTGCCCAAAACTGTAAGCGGGTGATTGTTCCAAATTAAATTTTTCTGGTTGGTAAGCTCCAGGGGCTGGAGTATTGCTAGGCTTCTCATGGTTCACACGATGACCAAAACTATACGAGGGAGTCTGATCTACATTACATTTTTCTGGTTGATAAGCTCCAGGGGCTGGAGTCTCACTGGGCTTCTCATGATTAACCCTATGTCCGAAACTGTAGGCAGGTGTGTGCTCTGAGTTGAATTTTTCATGTTGATATGCTCCTGGAGCTGGAGTTTCACTGGGCTTCTCATGATTTACTCTGTGACCAAAACTATAGGCAGGTGTGTGGCCCAAGTTGGATTTTTCTGGTTGATACGCGCCAGGAGCAGGTGTTTCACTGATCTTTTGGTGACTGCTTTTCGTTCCAAAACTATATGCGGGGGAGTGCTCTAGATTCGATTTCTCCGGTTGGTAGTCACCTGGGGCCGGTGTTTCGCTAACTTTTCCATGACTGGCCTTAACTCCGAAACTATAGGATGGCGTTTTATCTTGTTGGTATTTTTCCGGTTGATAAGCTCCTGGAGCTGGTGTTTCGTTGATCTTCTCATGGATGACTTTACTTCCGAAACTATAGGCTATAGATTCTACTTTGACCTTTTCGGGTTGATATGCTCCCGGAGCCGGCGTATCGCTAACTGTGCGATGTGTCGTCTTAACACCAAAACTGTATGCTGGACTACGATCCAGAGTGGATTTTTCAGGCTTGTAGGAGCCGGGAGCTGTTGAAATTGAAATAAATTTTGATGGGAATTTTATTAAAAACAAAAGAGAATTTTTATTACCAGGAGTTTCCACCACCTTGGCTTGTTTCCCTTTAACCCCAAAGCTGTAAGCAGGTTTGTGATTTAAATTAACCTTTTCAGGCTTGTAAGCTCCGGGCGCTATTTGAAAATGTATGCGTAATTTTTTTTTTAAGAAACTGTAAGCAAAGCTTTCACCTTAAACAAATTTATTAACTATCTTACCTGGAGTTTCGCTTTTTGTTTCTTTTATCGTTCTTAAGCCGAAACTATATTTGGGTGTATTGTTGAATTTTACCTTTTCAGGGTCATATGCACCCGGTGCTTTTAAAACCGAAACATTTATAAAAATAATTAAAAATCATGCAACGCAAAATAAAATTACTGTGTCATGCTCTTACCTGGTGTTTCATTCGCTTTTGAGCGATTAACTTTAACACCGAAAGAATAAGCTGGCGTACTATCGAAGGTGACTTTTTCAGCTCGATATGCTCCTGGAGCTTAAGTTTTATTATTTTTGAAAAAGGAATTTTTGAAGAAAATGAACATGATCCAAAAATGTTGGGTTCCATAAAGGAAGATAAGCCGGTTAATTATTTTACTTACCGGGTGTTTCATCTAATTTTACGCGAACATTTCTTAGTCCAAGTGTGTATGTTTGTTTTTTGACCAGTTTCGATTTTACTGGACAAGGACAATGTTCGTCATGAAGTTCTAGAAATTGCAAGTCAAAATCAAACCACCAAACTTGTAATATAGATTGTCTTATGTACAGAAAAAGAAGAAGAAAAGAAATAACTTACAGCATACAAACAATAACATTCTCAAGCGAATAGCTATACCACTCAGAAGCTTCTACATACCTAATATATCTAAGAATTGCAATCTTAATGTAATTTTGTAGTTAATTTTTGTGTTTAATTACCTGGTGTGTTGCTTTCAAATTCGATTTTTGTTCGTATTCCAAACGAATATTTTGGAGAGCTACAACTGAGATTTACCCGTTCAGGGTAGTATGTGCCAGGAGCTACAAAATTTTTATTTGTTTGGGTCAAAATGAGTTTTTTAAAAGGAAATTTTCAAAACTTTCATGCAGAAAATGGAGAAGAATGGCAAAGTGCTGAATGCTGAAAAATTTATACAATGACGAAGTTTAAGTGGATATTTTTTTTCAATGCGTAAGAAAATATAGAAATCAGGCGAAGTATTTGTAATGTGTGATACAGCATGAAAATAGTGAAAACATCAAAATATGTGATGAGCGAAATAGCCACCATGTACCATGAGGTTTTACTCGCTACAAAAATTCTAAAATAGAAATATTGAACATTCGAGTAATTCCCAAAGTAATCCACCGTCTCCCAATGATGAGACAGTACTGAATTTGAGAGTAATTTCCATCAATCACAATGTCCTTTATAAACAATTTTTTACAATAAAAAAATAAAATAAAATATTTTCAAATTTCAAAATAACTGTTTCCATACCAAAAGCAACCTTTTCAAATTGAAAAACAACTTCTTCAAATGAAAGATTAACCTTTTCGATTCGGTGACAACGTTTAATGCGAAAAGACCTTATGAAAAACTTAGTAGTAAAGAAATCCAAAAAGAAATTAATTTTAATTTCAGTTTCATTATCCGAATCGCGATAAGTTGTGGTTGATTTTAGAGTTAAATTTTTATTTTTAAATTTGTGATACAGAACGATGATCTTAATAAATTCTAAGCCAAAACCATCCAAATTTTATAAATTCAATTCGGATATATCTACTTCACAACTACACAGCGTTTACAATAACTAATGATAAGAAGCCTTATGAAATGATCAAAGAAAAAAAAATTTAATACCTTAGCATCCTACATAAAACATTTCAAAGAAGAACAAGAAGAAACCATACATTTTAAAATATCAACATTGTTTTACTATAAAATTCTAATAATTTTAAAATTTATACAAAAAAAAAAAAAAAAATGATAAATTAAATAATTCACACAAAAAACTACAAATACGCAATCAAACTAAACAAGCATCACTCCACAATAAATTCATCAAAAAATCAACTTTACTTAAATCAGAATATATAATTACCTACCCTACCAAAGGTGTACGTTTTAAGTGAATCAAAAAACTACCCCCCTTTCTAAACTTTCCACATTCAGTCAGTTCTTATATAACACGATCTTGCATACAGAATTTTTAATTTCTCTTGCACAAATTTTATTATTTTGCACCAGCACATGATAGAAAAGCACTTAAAATGAAATTAATTTCGAGTAATATTTTTTTTTCCGAAAATTTTGAACAAAAATATACCTGGTGTAGTGCTTGGCTTATCGGCCAGCGTTTTTAAGCCGAACGTATATTTTGGCGATGAATCGACAATCATTTTACCGGCACGATTCACATCGTATTCACCAGGAGCTGGTGTTGTGAATCGTTGCTTATCCTTCGGGCGACTTTGTAACGACATTGCTGGCGGATTATCACGTCCTTTTGCGCCCAATCCGGTTACGTTATATTCGGCTGGACCGGGTCCAATAGAATCGTCCTTGGCACGTGAACGTGTTCCAAAACTGAAGGCGGCTGCACCTTTTTTCTTTGAATCGTAAACTTTTGTACCTGCAATTAAATGGATTATAAAAACATGTAAAATTATAATAATTCTTATTTTTTTGCGCAATCCTAGCTTGGTTCCACTCTCTCTCTCTCTCTCTCTCTCTCTCTCTCTCTCTCTCTCTCTCTCTCTCTCTCTTCTTTCCAAGGTAGAATTTGTGAAACACGAATAAAAACATAATTTTCTATAAATCTGGATAAGGATAAAACAAAAATACCGTAACCAACAAAATCTTCTAAACTTTTTCTCTGGATAAGTTTACTAAGTTAGAACTGTTCTGTATTGAGAAAATATTAAACTTCTTTTCATTTGAAGAGACAAGAGTTCAACGCCTCACACTGAAAGGAAAATTTTTTTAATTTCACACTGTTTTGATTTATTAATCGTTTCGTTTCGGTCTCTGCTGAGACCTTTATCAAACTAATCGACAATTGCAAAAGACTAAGATTTGATACAGAACGGGGTAAATTGGGTGTGGGAAGGGCAAGGATGAAATAAGTTAATTAACGGGAGGTATTTAAATTAGTTAAGGATTACATTTTTATAACGGTCTCAGCACAGATCGAAACGTTACATTTAATAAAGCATAAAAGTTTAAAATCCGACAATCTCTCCTTTCAATTCGAAATGCACTGTGAAAACATTCACCGCACCATTATAGAGCTCTATAGAGAGAAAATTCTCCAATCAGCTAGGCGATTGGAAACGACCGAAAACAAATTCGACACCCATTCTTAACCAAGTAGCCTTCGAAAAACGATGCAGAGACAAGAGCTTAGTCCCTAAAGGCTTGAAAATCGCGGGCACATGAAACAATTATCATAGCAAGGAATGACAATGAGAGCTAAGCTGGACTGCCTTAATAAAAGAAGCCCTATTCCTTCACCAGTAGCCTCCTACGGAAGTATATCTTTAATTATTTTGATTCTTTCATTTCAGAACGCAAAGAAGTCGGATTCATCAAGAAGAAAACGATACAGGAACGAAAATTCAAGAGTTTAGAATTAACATTGGAACCAGCGCAACCAATGCAGACGAGAAGCGACAACATAGTAGTCAATCTTTCATCAATGCCGTTATCCAAGGAACATGAGGATGTGCTAAGTAAAGGTTTTAACCTCGCGCCTACCTCGACAAGTATTCCAACCGAAAAAATCATTCAGCAAGTAGAGCCGGTAATCAGAAGCCCCCCGCAAGCGATTGAAACACGGACCCTAGATCTCTCACGTCATCAAACAAGCAGTGCCACCTGCGACTAATCCCCCGAAAAAATGACAGCTCTGAAGGGACTTAAACAAATCATGTAGATAGCGATTATGGGATCAGCCTTCAATGCATTGCACAGTCAAGTTGGAATAGGGTAGGTGAGCGATGGGGTTACAAGGGAGTTTCTGGAGGGGAGTTTAAACTGTCGGTGGATGTAAACTTGAAACACTGAATGTTGTAAGTTGTTGGGAATACGTGCGGCGGTAATGCATTCCATAATCTTGATGGTCGGGTGATGAAAGATTGACTATACTTCACTGTACGCGACGATAAAGGCTTAACAGTGGACTCATGGGCCTACCGTGGAATTATCAATAGTAAACGCAGAGTACCGCAGCATTCTTACGATGTTCGAGGGAATCTATAGAAGCTGTTATAGTCTCATGTCCAACAAGACGGAACACATGCTTTTGGATTCGATCTAGTACCGCAAGTTGTGTTTTGGGGGTCCCCAGCACATATGAACAACGAACAATATGAGGAGAAGATATGGGATATTCTACAAACTGCACTCTGTACCAAAAAAAAGAAAGATATCGCTGCTACCCTCCAAAGAAAATTAACCGTTTTCATCAAGAAAAATGACAAACTATGTAGTTCCTTCAGATCCTCATACTCCTCAAATGTACGGGTTTCCAAAAATTCATAAAGAGAATATCCCGTTTTGTCCCATCGTCATTTCGGTTTTATCACTTATTCAAAAACTTGCTAAGGTTCTGGCGCTTGAGTTACGCCCACTAGTAGGTAACACATCGCACGCAGTCCAAAATTTCGCTCATCTATTGTAGTAGAGGTACTCCAGGAAAGCAACTTGGAACCAACAGATATTTTAATCAATCTAGACATGGAATCGCTTTCCACCAACATTCCTTATATCATCCCGAGACTCATCCCGGACAAGAGGTATGACATAATAGAATTTTGTTCTTACCTTACTTTCTTTTCAGCTCTAGGAAAACTATTCAAGAAAACAGAAGGAGCGGTATCTCCGATTTCACCAGTAGTAGCGGATATTCTTAGAAGAATATCGAAAAGAATGCACTGTACTCAGCTCCATTAAACCCGAAATTGTATCTGTGGTATGTGATAACATATTCATCATTTGGCAACATTGCAAAGAAGAGCAGGAGAAATTTTTATCCCACCTGAACTCGCACCACAAATTAAATTTTCCATAGAAATAGAAAAGTAACATAAAACTGACTTTCTTGGATGTATCTTATATATTTATTAATACGCATCGAAAATAGTCAGTGACTTTTTTTTATTTGTTATAAAAGGAGAGAAATGAAACTTACATCATTAAAAAGGTACTGTACCATAGATGTACACAAACTAAAAATCATGTTTGCATGTTGCCGTTAAGACAGGTAAAATAAAGTGGGAATATACAAGCGGGATCCCATTTCAGTACACGTACACATGGTAGGTGCACGTGTACAATGCTGCTTGACTTCGGGGATCGGATGAGTACCGGTAGATCTAGTGCACTGCAATAAGCTTTTACGCAAGCTCTTTGTAAATGCGGAAATGGAAAAATGTCTAATTAAAGAATGCCTAATATTAGGCGACGGCATACTGAAAGTATTCATCGAAGGCAACAACCAATAACATCAATCTTCAAAGCTTCCGAACTTTCATTGGCGTCCATTGCTGCTTGCCTTACAACTTGAAAATCAAAAATAGTGGTAATTTTTTTTAGTACTTAAAAACAAGATGAATTTCGATACTGGTTAGTATGAAAGAATGATACGTCGTTAAATTTCGGGGTATACAGGAAATAAACTTACACTAATAGATATATCCACGCATATTCACATCACCACTCAAGTTAAAAAGCAGGTGTACTGAAGACCCTAATACACGGAACCAGATGCAAGATATTCCACGCAGTCTTCGAAACGGAAAGAACAGTTGGACATTCACAGTAAATGGATACGAAGCTAGTAGAATAAACAAGGCGCGGAAACCGAAGCACCCAAAGACAAAAGAACGAAAAGACACTGAACAGGAAAATACAGACAAACGATGGGCAAGACTACCTTACATCCAGGGCACGACGGATAAAATAGGGAAACTTCTCCGAAAATCCAACATCAAGACAATGATCTCTACACCGACTACTATCCGGGGACTTTTAGATAACCAGAAGGACAAAAAACCATTGGAAACTGAAGGAGCGTACAAAATACCTTGCGGCTCATGCGATAAAATCCACACAGGAAAAACGGGACGCACAGTCCGGCAAGGATCATCGGACATCAACGATGCACATGGAAAAAGCAGAAAAAAAACGCAAATGACTGTATCAGCGTATCATGCAATCGGTGTTGACAATGTGCAAATTGAATTGCCAAGGCAAATCATTATTATGAGAAGCCATAGAAATTTTCAAACATCCACAGAACTTCAATCGAGACACAGGATACAAGTTATCAGCAATTTAACTACCTATCTTAAAATTTAGTAAGAACAAAGTCCGTACCCAGAAAACTTAATGAACTAATTTCTTGCACCCAAATTACTCCATTCTACAAAAAATTTAATTTTTCAATTTGACTTTACAGCCATTTGGTACTAGGACTAGGGTGCGGAGGCCTTAACAATTTCAGTATTTATTGTAAAAGGGTTGTTAGCCAACAAGGTGTTAGCAACAATGGTAATTCCCAACAGGCTGTCCAGTGGAACTATACGCTGACCGGTATTTGAACTCACGACCTCCGTATTGTAGACCAACCTACAAAATCTTTGTCTTTTGAAATTGTCGATCAGTTTGATAAAGGTCCCAGCGGAGACTGAATCGTCACATTTAATAAAGCGTATAAGTATGAAATCCGAAAATCTTTCCTTTCTATCCTCGAAATTTTATAGCGCAACCCAAAGTAGGCTGAAGAATATTCATGTAAGTTTATTAAGGGGAAACACGTAATGTGAGTTTGAAAAAAAATTTCGTAATGCATTTCGAATTAAAAGCAAGGTTCCCGAATTTTACACAATTCTGACTGATCAGTTCGACAAAAATTTTAGCAGCGACCAATGCATCACGATTAATGAATAAGAACGCTGTGAAATCTAGAAATCTTTCTTTTAATTTCAAATGCACTATGAAAGCAATCACAAAATTAGCACTACATATTTCGCTGCATCACATTAAAAGAATATTTTCCAGCCTGCTTTCAGATGCACTGTGAAATTTCAGGTTATCTGACAAAAAAAACCTTGCTTGATAGTTCCTTTTTCTTTTCTTTTATCCCGTACTATCCTTCTCCTCAAAGGTAGTGCAGTGTTACTTGAAAAATTGATATGTAAAGTCCATATGCAATCGACAGGTACTCATTTTTGAAATGTTAAAAATGCTAGAAGAACCAATCATATCTCTCAAACCCATTGTTTCCTATTAAATATTACTTAAAAAAAAATTAATTTATTAAATCTAAATATTTACCAAGTAAATAAATAGAAGTCTTATTCGAAAAATGATCAAGTTAAGAGTATAGAAAATTATCTAGATGTAAAACTTACTAATACGATTTATATCCAGATAATTTCCAATACGCTTAGCTTTATTTGGCGCGATTAATGCTTTCGTAAAAATGTAACTAGTTGCTTCGTTTAATTAATCATGGATACAAATTCTTTGATGTCAATACTGTAGTGAGAAACACATCATTATACTTTACCTAATAAGGATGGTAATTGAACACAGGCTGGCCCCGGGCTAGCTGACTCAGCTGCGATCTTCCCACGTCGAACAGTTGGTGTCCATGGCCTTTGTTCAAATCCCGCGCCCATACCGCAACGAACTAATTGATGAACTGTGAGGACTGTTTTATGTGCTTTTGCGATAGATTTCTTCGGACGAAATTTAAATACCTGGCAAAAAGAAAAATAATAATAATTAAAAAGAGTTTTTGTAGATGATTTTCGAACCATTTTGAATATGTTTTAAGTCAAAATTGAATATAAATGTTATTTTAGTGAAATAAAGTATTTGCGTGAAACTGGCTAAGTCGAATATAACAATAGATACATACATAGATACTAAAGTTGAATAATCTTGAGAGATTTATCAAGGCACACTTAAGAATTTTTGGATTCGGTTTTTTGTTAGGCTTAGGCAAGGAGGATGTATAAAATGGAGTGGCTGATAGGCTGTCTCATGTGGGAATACTTTTTGATTCGGAAATTTTCGAAAATTGTGTCCAAGCTTAACATGGCTTCAAACTTTTACAAAAAAAAATACCATAATTTGTATTCTCTTTTGGTTGCTAATATTCAGTCAACAATAAAATAATTTTCAGTAGAATAGAGTTTGTTGTTTTATTTCAGAAATTTTTATTTTTTCAATTTTTATTAGTTTTTGGTTCATGTCTAAGCTAATCACATAGCAACGGACAATTTAACGCGGAACAGAGATAGTTACTTTGGGTTTAAGTATGCCAAACAAGCGAAACAATTCTTTGAAAATTTGACAATTTTTTTGAACATTTTAATGTGGGAAAGAGTTAGTTGCAATATTTTTAAGTGATAGCGAAACGATTTTTTTTCGAAAAATTTCGAGCATTTCGCCAATAAGGGAGGGAAATACTTTCATTCTCATATTCTTACACATTTTCTTATATATCCTCCTTGGTCTTAGGTTGTAGGAGTTTTGTCGTTATCCATGTAAACGAGTGTATAGATGCTAATTTGACTAGTTTTCCAGCCAATATTTCGTAATATTTATTTGTTCAACATATTGTTACATGCAGCCCCGCAACTCGATCTCTCTCGAATAGACAAGAATTATGTAGAACAGTATACTCCACTATGTAGAAAGCCACAATTAAAGATCTAGAGCTTTCCAGTATAGTTCACACATACACACCGAAGGAAGCTTCGAGAACTGTTCACACATAGTTCACACATACACATCGAAGGAAGCTTCGAGAACTGTCACACATAGTTCACACATACACACCGAAGGAAGCTTCGAAAACAGTAATGAGACGTATAAAAGCACGGAAGCTTTCAGCGAGCAGTTCAGTTAGTCAGCGACTTTTATTTACGACTCGAACCAGTGAAAGCAATAGAAAAGTACGCGGCGGTATTGCCATTAAAGTGCGAATAAATAAATTATCACTTATTTTTAAACGAATTGTGTTTTTACTTGAAATCCCGGCGAACCCCTAGCTCGCAACAATATTATCAGAAATTAATTAATTGTTTTATATTTTCGCTCCTCTTTCACAAATATGATCAGGGACAAGAAGTAAGTTGTATTCAAAAAAAAAAGCTTACAACTCGAAATATACTGAGATTTATATGGGAGGCGGCGGAAGGAGCGGGGAAAGTTTATAATTTTTGAATATATCGTATAATTGGACTTTGCAAAAAAAAACTTTCATAACAAATTTCATTTCTATAGTATTGATGATGGAAATTTATGAATTTATGGCAATTGAGAAATTAATTTCTGAAATTGTGGTCAATCGGATGGGAGGATATTGACGATTTTAAAACTACTAGTCGGCATTCTTATCATCATGTCAATAGCTTATTTATGTTAGAACTCTTTCTAAGCATTTTACATGGGAGGTACTTGTAACAGATGGATGAGCTTATGATTTTTTTAAGGTTTATTGCAGTTATAACAAAAAAAAATCTGATGAAATTTCATGTTTCCAGCATGACCAGTTTCAATTATTATATTACGTATTTTCGAAAAGTATGCATTCGCATGGAAGGGCTAGAAGAGGCGATCGGTTCGCACCGTAAATTTTTGATGTTAATGATATTTGTATCAGCAAAATTGGGATAAATTTTCAAAGCTTTGATAGTTTTGAAGAAAAACAAATTTATTTAAATTTCGAAATTTAAAAAGAGGGGGTATGAAAGGGTGGGGTTGCTTTCTCAGATAAAAGAAATAATTTCATGTAATGTCAACGTATATTCTTGTATATGAGCTAACTAGCCCCCCAGTCGTCAAGTAGTTGGTTCGCTCCTGAGGAGAAGGGAAGTGAGGAGGACCATTACGAGTAGTGAAGCTGGAATTTTTTTCTTTTGAACTGGCTGCTACTGCCAAATATTTACAGATGTAATGCGAGACTGAATGATAGAAAGCGAACAGAAATCATCTAATGAATACAACCTTCTGGAAGTGGAACCGTTTAACTTTTTCATAGTTCGCCCATTTCATTTTGAATCATTTTTTATTGCTATTGGAAACTAAAAAGTTCGTACGTACATTAATCCTGCTGCTTGGACTAGGAATCGAACTCACGACCTATTGCCTGTGAAGCAAGTATGGTGCCACTACGCCACCGAGCCCTCAGGTTTCAATAAATAGAATTAGGCTGCCTTCTTCTGAGAATTGTTATTGGGTCTTTGGTGATGGTTACACGAGAACTTTGGAAACTCGCATCACAAGGGTTCCAAGCTACATAATCACGTCATTCAATTCCGTTGGAGCTTTCAAAAGTACTATTTGCCATTGGTTCTAGCTGGTTCAAAAATGCAAAGTAAGGCAGGACCAGCATATTGCATAGCAGTTCAATATTGTAATAATTATAGTCCTCAACGGACAAGATGTTGAAGAGGTGCAGAATTTTTGTTATCTTAGAAGCATTTTCAGCATGAACGGTACAGCTGAAAAAGATGTTGAGGGTCGTATAAATAAAGTTCTTCAGGTTTTCGGCATCCTTTCCATTTTTAGAGGTTAAGAGAGATCTCTCTTCGCACGAAGCTTCGAGTGTTTGAACTTCAAATCCATTTTGCTACATAGTTTCACTACATGAAAGGTAACCGAGTGCCCGGAAACTATATACTTTCGTTAGAGATATTCTGGCCAGATGTGGTCTCATACGACGAACTTTGGAGTACAACGAACAAAAGCGTAACTGGCAGTGAATCGATCACATATTGAGGATATATCTAGACTAATCTTCAAGGAAGAGGTCGAATTGGTCGATCACGTAGCAGGGAATAAACAAGTCCTGGCAACAACTAAAGACCAATGCTCAAGATTTCGACTTATGCAAGAGCTGTTTCTGCTCTATGCCACTGTAAGAGATCTTAACAGGAATTTGATTGAGATTAATATGTAGTCCAGCTTTGCTCTACTTCTGTTTTCACATTCATAAACAGATAAAAAATACACCTCATTGTTACAATAATGAATTTAAATTTTTTCGCAAACAATTTCCTCCATATTACATGACTCGCACATCGCAAAAATTTCGATCGATATGACCGCGAAACTTTTCACCATAGTCAACGTCTAAATATTTTAGAAAATCAAATTCAATAAATTTCATTTGTCGTCAAGGTTGTGTATATTCTAAATAATTGAGCAATTACAACTGCATCAAAGAATTTCGTATGGCAATGACACAATTTCAGGTGCCGTAGTGGCGTGTGGAGTCGTTTGAGACCGTTTTTGTACCTTGCACAAATCTCCGTAGGTAAAACCTGCCTTTATAACTTGACCTACATTGGATCAGACTAACCGAAACAAAACAAAACAAATCCACAGGGAAATCAATTTTTTGTACTTCAAGTAGAATTTCGATGGCACAGTAGAACTCCTGCTTTAATAAATTCAACTCCTTCGCCCCGATTCACGTGCCATCCGGTTATCTAAAAACCAACCACTGTCAAGGTACCATGCGGTACCAGAGGACAGGTATGACTGCGATTTTCCGATTTCCATTTATTTCAGGCTATATACGTTTTTACTAGTTCGTAAGTGACTTACGAAAAGATTTTTGGCTCATTTCGTCTTGTTTGGTGGATATGTGCATGGGAGTTTTTCGACGAATAAAATTGACGATTTTGGGCTGCGATGTAAAATCGTAGGTGTATCGAATCTAACTATCAAATTGACCGATTTCGGAGTGAAACACTATTTCTATGAATTTATGGTAATTTCACTTTTATTGTCAAACAACTTTCTTTGCAATAACATAATTTATATGGCTATAAGAAAATTTCCGCGTAAAATTTTGGTGCTTCTAGGTTAATAAGAAGTAACATTGATGGACTATTTTTTTTGGGCCCAGTTAACTTTCTGGTATTTTTAGAATTTCGCAATAGTTACATATACACCATAATTTTTATCCTGAGCTTTGCCAGTAGAATTAGCAACAGTATTATTGCATCCCTCAATACCACACATACACGAGATATAGAGCCTGGTGTCTATCCAAATACGTCATGGTATACCATGTACTTGAAGTACTTAAACCTTTCGTGCGCCGTGGGCTTAAAGATGGTAAGTGATCGAGCTAAATTTTCCCGTGCGTCTATGATAAGGGATCTCTAAAGTCAATGATTTGTTTTTCAATTCATATAAATCTTTGCGATTAAGCTGACGTTGCGAAAAATTTTATGCACAAATTGCGAAAAATTTAGCACATTTTTTAAGGATTATGTACCTTGGTCACCTCAATCTACGAAAATCAAAAATTCGTAGAAAGAGGGTTGTGCGAAGGGCTAACAATCCTTCCACAATAAGAAATGAAAAATGTTAAGGAACCTGAATGTCAGGAGGCCAAGATCCGATTTGGGCTGTAGTGCCATTGTAGAAGTAGAAGATCATAGGTAATAGATTTTAGTCTAAATACTCAAAGTGCAATGATATCGTACATTTTCTGGGACATGTAATAAAATTCCACGAAAGGAAATTTTGCCATTACAAATAGGGCCTAAATGCTTCTCTGACCATTAACTTATCAAAAGGGTTTTGACAACTCTGCCCCTTAAAGAAAGATCAACTGTCCAGAATAGGATTATATTTATACTCTAGATGAAAACTGAGAGTATTATAAGTTTGCTCTAAAGTTTGTAATGTTAAGAAATAAGGCTCGGAGAAAAAATGAATGGCACGGAAGTTCATATTATCACTCAAAAATCTCAATTGAGGCGCGTTGCCTAGCTATTAAAATGATTTATTCAGTTAACAAAAATGTTAAGAATGCTAGCACCAACTCCATCCCAACCTTCCATCTCCCTCCCTTTAGAAATTTAAATCTGATAGCTTATACATGTGGTGGTCCTCTACAGAAAATGAACTACGTATTATCTTTTCAATAATGAAGCTAGCCTTTGTTTTGCTTTCTTTCGAAATTGTACTTTTTGCAACTTTCAGCAGAAGTAAAAAGTGGATTTGTAAGATTAATCGCCTAATAAGTTCCCATTTTTGGGATCTATGCCCCACTTGCCGAGTGGGTGGAATACTGTTTCCGCAATCTACGCAAAAAATCAATGAGATTAAGAAAACATCGCCAGAAAATTCTAATCCGATTGGACTATCTTCCGAAATTGTTGGACAAGTGACAAGAGCGTTGTATGGTTTAGTTATAAAGCTAATTTAGTATTAAGTAATCCAGTGCGGATCGTTTATTATTATAATTATTATACTCTAGATGAAATCTGAGAGTATATTGTGTTTGCCTTACCGTTTGTAACGCTAAGAATTAATAGTCGCACAGAGCCGCTAAGGGTACAGAAATATTTGTTGTCGGTCAAAAATTTCGATTCCGAGTTGCTGTCTGTCCGTCTGTGCGTCTGCCTACAGCATAACTCTCGAAAGCTCTGAGCTATAGTGCTAAAAAAATTTTTGTGTCATTTTTAGCAAGAAAGTAACTTTAAGTTCGTGAACGGGCCACATCCCCCCACTCCTTCTACCCCTCCCATACAAATTTCACGAATTTCCGAAATTTTCAGAAATTGATTTTTCTTTGAAACTATTTAAGCTATTGACTTGAAATTTGGGTCAAAGATGTGAAATAGATGTCATTAATATGACTGAATATTGATCCGATCCCGTCACTCCTTCTACCCCCTCCTATACAAATGCATAATTTTGAAAAATGAATTTTTTCGATTTTCATTGAAACTAGCAAAGTTATAAAAACGAATTTTTGCCAAAATTAATTTTATTATAATTACAATCAGTATTGAAAAAATTATCGACTTCACCTCACTCCTTCTACCCCCTCCCATACAAATTTCATGAAATTTTGAAATTTAAATTAAATTATTTTTCTTCGAAACTGATAGAGCTATCAGCTTGATATTTTGCATAAAGTATAAAAATAGAAATATCAATAACGAGAAAAAAATGTGTTTTGATCCGTACACTACTTCTACCCCCTCCCATACAAATGCATAGTTTTTGTTAAGTGCATTATATCGATTTCCATTAAAACTAGAAAAAGTATAAACTTAAAATTTTGCCAAAATTTGTTTTTTAATAATTGCAATAAATGCTAAAAAAATTATCAGCTCCTCTTCACTCCTTCTACCCCCTCCCATATAAATATCTGTATTATAAATTCAAGGAAAGCATTTCTTCTTTGAACATATGAGAGCTATCGACTTTGAAATTGAAAAGCCTGGCGATAATGATGTCGATAAGCAGTTTCAAAATCGTTTAAGCCCCTCCACTTCCTCTGTCACCTCCCATACAAATACCCCAATTTCAGGAAAACTATGTCCAATTGAAAATAATGAAAGCTACAAACCTTAAATTCAGCACGAAATATTTTGCATACCACATTAGGCGTCATATCCAAAAAATTACAAACCTTCCTCCTCTGCTTCTACCACCTCCCATACAAAAGTCACTATTAATTATTTAAAAGAATTAGAGGTGACAAATTTTCCGGTACATTGAACTCTTTCTCATTTCATCTAGAGTATCATATGATTTACTCTGTTATGTTTTTTATTCTTTTTTTGGAGGCGAAGGGAGGGATAGAGTTAACAATTACACTTGTCAATAATCAATTACGAATGCAGATAGAAAGCTGAAACTCAACATTCCGATTTATTGGTTTATGAGGAAAGAAGCAAAAATAAGTAAATTTTTGTATCTAGTGGGGTCCGAAAGTGAGGTAGGGGTCGACTAAGAATGATTTGTCAGCCGAATTTTTTTTCAAACGATCTTATCTTCGGGGCTAAAAGTTGATATTTTAGGACCGTTTAGATGATGTATAGCTTGATTATTACTGATGACAATACTTGTAAGGGGAAGGGTCAGGCCCCCCCCCGCAAAGAAAAACACTTAAGAATTAATATCTCGGCTATCTCTTAAGCTATGTAATTGAAAATTGCAGCACTGCTGCTTATTATAGCAGCAGTAGGGAAATATTGCAAAAAATATATCATTTGGTCATAATAGTAGTAGGGGAAATGGAGAGCATTTCAAAAATGACACACTTTTTAAAATTTGAAACCGTTGTTTCTCAAAATCCAATAAAGTTATCAAGTTGAAATTTTGCCAGATTGTAGAATTCTTTGACCTACAATTTCAGTAAGGTCGGGCATGTAAGGTGACGGAGGTGGTGGGCCAAAATGTCTAAACACTAATTTGTTAGAGCTCTGGAAAAAGATACAAAATTTAAATTTTGTAGTATGTATATACATCTATTTTATATACATAACAAAATAATAATAATTTTAACTAAAACTGCTATGCTCCACTTCGGTGCCCTAACGTGCATAAGGTGTCTTATGTGTATCGGAAAATAAAATCAGAAAAATGCAAAATTTTTGATCGAAATATTAACCTAAGATCTTGAAAATTTGGCAAATTAAATTAAAAAAAAATCATAAAGTTATATTAACTGGTCGAATACCTTCAAAACTTCTACTCCCACCCCTACAAAAGTCTTATTTCGACCATTTCTGGTAATTCGATTATCACCAACACATTACAAGCTATTGATTTGAAAATGTACAAATGCTTTTAAACATATTTGGAACAAAAGTTTTGCAATTCCTAAACTTCTGCTACCCCCTGTCATACAAAAGTGTAATTTTGACCGATTACAATAAATCAACTAATAGCCAACCAATTAAAAGCTACGAGCTTTAAATTTTGCACGAACATCTGTCCAAAGAAATGAAAGAAAAGTGCATTGCAAATTTTACAATGTCCGAACTCTTCTCCCACTTCCCATACAAATGCATGGTTTCACGAATTTAAAATGCACCGAACTTCGCAGAATTTACTTCGTCTGTGAAACTAACATTCTACAATATACCCCTCCCATACAAATATTTGCGCATCCTCAACTTGTCACGAGAAGTATGAAATTGCGCCCGATTTGTTGGCAGATATTTTTGTTCTGTTATAGACAATAAACTTCTGTGTCCTGTGCCTGTCCGTACAGTCAGCTTGAATATTGTCAATACAGTCAATCGTGTAAATAAAAAGTCATAATAGACGAAATTTTAAAATTTTAAAAACTCAAAAACTCCAAATTATTCATCCACGTTTACATCAGTATTAAGTTAATTGTTCCAGGCGCTTAATACCAATTAAAGTGTGGTAAAATGGAGAAAATGGAGTTAATCGGATTAGTTCTAGACAATGTTAATCCGTGAACATTTGAAATATTGTTGATTCCACTCTCTTAACCGAAAATATCAGTAAATATTTATTTTGTTATCATTCTGATTCTAAATTGGAAATTGAAGCTATTCTGTAAAATTTTGCTAATTTCAAATGAGAATTCATTTAAAAACTGAATTATTAACTCAGTTTTTGTATCAATTTTGACAAATAAAGTAAAGTAATTCCGTATTTGTAATAGTATTAAGTTCATACCTACTGAGGACACTTTAGTTTGAATTATCGTATGCGGAGTAAATATGACCATTGCCAATATTTCTGGAATTAATTTTATGAAAAAGTTATTGACACGTAATTTTCATTTGAAAAAAAAGTTTCATTTGCCACACTCCTCTCCCACCCCTGGAGAAAAGGTCAGAATTCAACAGTAGTTGTCGCCTTCAACATAGGCATCTTAGAAGAAACATTCCCAGTCGGAGCGGTAATGACTACTGCATCAATTATGTAAAGGCCAAAAGTAAGGCCTAATCCTTACTTTTAGCATTACAGAACCGATTACTTTTCTATCCGCATTTGTCAGCAAGTACATTCTGCATTACAAGAGAATGGACTAAGTAATGCCTTATACCTTGTGTTACAAATGGTAAAAAACTCGAGCACACTGCCCATTACGCCACGGAGAAAAATTATAATTATCAGAGATCAGAGTTTAAGATGCGTTCATGCTTTGTTAAAGAAAGATCGAATGCCATTTCATGCTGAAATTTCCACAGAGCCATGACAATCTGCAATACCAGGTAATCGCCTACGAATTTCTACGATCAACGAATCAATTACAAATTCACACCTGAAAAGGTACTTACTGCCACAGTATGGTAATTCATTTTGTGATCAATTGTTAATAAAATTCTAACATGTAGGATATTTCAAATCAGAGCTATTCAACTACCTTTACTTAGAGATACTCGATACACACTAACACTACTCTCCTAATAGAGTTTGGATAATGCAATAATACCAACAGTTCAGCGTGAGTTTAGATGTACAAGAAGGCAACATAAAAATATGAAAAACAGCCAAATTTGAGTTTGACGGTTTTCAAATGTACGGACATGATCACAAACTTGCGTTAAACTACAAGTTTTTGAATAGAATACTCATTACAATCGAAAATAAATTTGATTTTCGTAAATAACAATTCATTATGATTGTGTTTACTTCATAAAAGAAAAAGAATTGAGCAAATTCAAATTTCGAACAAAATTTCCCGCGCAATCGCTGCATTGTCCAAACTTTATTAGGAAAGAAATGTTAGTGTGGGCCAAACGAATCACTAATAATGCTAATCTCAGTCTATAAATCTTATTCACCTAGAACTGTTCCATTTTCACAAGTCGTTCAAACTCTTAAATTTCCTTCTAAATCAAAATCGATAAACATAACCATATTATTAATCAGATTTACATATCATCAACGACTATGCCAATTAAATCAACCCACATGCACAGTTCAAGTCAAGAGCAATCGAAAATAAAAAAAAAATCTCACTCACTAATTCTGCACTTCAATCTTAGATATTGAATAAATTTCTCGCATAATATTTTCATTATATGGTTAACACGAATCACATATCACCCTCCACTCAAAATCACACTCACTCAGCAGTGTGCAAAGTCATATATGGCCAAAAATTAATTTATAGCCTTATTCAAATGGCAGTGCTGCGCATGAGTCGCTGAATTACTTAAAAAGGTCACCGAAATTGCTCTCAAGGCAAGAACCACCAGTAAGACTTTAGCAAACCAGGCGGAAAAAAATCTGATATCTAACATCCGAGTAGATCATCGTAAAAACTTAAATTTTAACACCGTACTGAAATTCTAGCGAAACAAATTTTCTGTCGGAAGCATATCAGATCAAAAGTTGATGTACTAAATGTACTGAGAGATAGAGAGTTTAAGTCGATGGCTTTACTACTTAACAACATTATCTTAAGATATTGACCTTCCAAAGATCGAGTGGGGGATTATTCAAATTTGGTATACGAGTATTTTGATGAAGAATTATCATCACCATCAACCTATACCATATGCTATCATTTCTGTGAACAACAATGTTTCTATGCTAGATTGAATTTAGTACGAATAGAGATAGCGAATAAGAAAAACAAAAAACACTAGAAAAAGTGATTCGTAGTTAGCTTTTTAATTTTAATTCAAAGAAAAACTGACCATCAAGAAAATAAATACTCATGGAGATGATGATGGTGTGGTTTTGGCGATGAAATATCTGATTTAGGTGGTTTTGAAAAAATTCTATAAAATTATTAAGCCATTGCAAATATCGTGAGAAATTCTGTGGTTCGTGCGTTACATATTGTTTTAGTTTGAAAGTAGACAATACTCATCCAAAAATAATGATTTTTTTTTTTTTGGAAAAATATTAATTTGTTACATAATTTTTTCTGTTATAAAAATGTTCGGAGTTGTAGCCTTGTAGGTAGATTATTGATGTACTGTGTTTAAAAAATTTAATGCGATTTGTAGTAGCATATCTTTCGACGATATCCAATACACATTCAATATAACAAACTGCCGGTTACATGGCATAAGGCCATAGTCAAACTAAGGTTGCATTTTTTTCTTTTCTGTATGACACCATCATTCATTCGTGACCTTATACCAGTGTGATTTATTTCCGAATTTGGTAAAGTAGCGTTAGCGTTTTTACTAATTTCGAAATTCATAATGAAAAAGTTTCTTTTGCTGAACTAGTTCACTAGTTCTTATTCACAAAGAGGACTAGACTCTGTGTTAGTTTTATTAGTTCATTTAAATTAAAGGAGGTCGTATCTGCAAAATTCGGCTTTTTGCAGATATCTCGGGTACAAAAAAAAAAAGAAAGTAGGAAGGAATAACATCAATCGATCCGAGCAGCCGTTCTCGAGATGCCTGTAAAAAAATGAGAAATTCAGCTTAATGCAAAATATCTCGAGTCAAAAAAAGAGAAGTAAAAAAAATACTCCAAAATCAATATGAGCAGCCGTTCTCGAGATACATGAAAAAATCTGCAAACACGGTTTTTTCGCAGGCATCTCGAGTAAAAAAGGAAATAAG
The DNA here is from genome assembly GCA_963669355.1 of Chorisops tibialis. NCBI lineage: Eukaryota > Metazoa > Arthropoda > Insecta > Diptera > Stratiomyidae > Chorisops > Chorisops tibialis. The sequence continues at coordinate 316,173,474 of OY770262.1, forward strand.
ATGAATAAAATCACACCCGACTCGATTCAGTCGTTCTCAAGATATTTGCAAAAAAATGCTAAATTAAGTCTTTGCAGATACTTCGAGCCAAATATTAAAATATAAAAATTACAGAAAAAAAACACACATGACTCAACCCAATCAGCTGTTTTCGAAATTTGTGCAAAAAACTACAAAACTCATTTTTATTTTTCATATAATTGAGTCAATCAGTAAACTAAATCTTATAAATATCTCTTTATTCGAATATACTTTCTCAAGATATATACAGGAAGTTAACAAAAACAGAAGAAAAAAAAAACTGAAAAGCTCATGATTCGTTCGTGAATTAAACGTATCGAAAACGAATTAAATTGATTCACAAACAATTCTGTAGTCTGTTTTCGAACTAAACGCTTACGTTTCTTTGCGAGGTATGATCGTATTGAGCGCATAGTTCGACCGTGAACTAAACATACATATTACAGTAGTTTAGTTCCACAATACAAGATATATTTCATTCTCTGCGCGAGAAGTGAGATACAATCGCAATGAGTTGGCGATAACACAATCAAGTGCTGTATGAATTGAATGCTGCTTTTGCGAATGTGCTTAACGATGAAGTTATCTTTGCATGTGAATAATAAATTGAGAACCGAATACGCAAACTTCCAAACTCTACATTCAGCTCACTACCAGTTCATTACGAAATAAATGTAAAAAATGTTTTCAATAATTCGTTTAGTTCAATGATGCGAATAGTCCAAATGAACTAGTTCGTTCGTGAACTACACCTCTCTATAATGAAGTAGTATTTCTGTAAGTAGCTGGTTGAACATACAAGAAATTGACTTCATGTATTTCCAAGACACCAACCAATAAAAAGCTGATTTCTGCGTAGCCATAGAGATTCAATATAGAACTGAGTTTTATTATAATTGAGCCAAATAAATAATCATCATCAATGGCGCGACAGCCCAAATTGAGCCCTGGCCTCCTGAAGTTGTCGCCTCCAATCTTCTCGATACAAAGACCGCCTTCTCCAGCTGCTATTTATACTCCAGATGAAATCTAAGAGTATTATAAGTTTGCCTCAAAGTTTGTAACGCTAAGAAATAGGGCTCGGAGAAAAAAAAAATTAAACAGAAGTTCATATAATCACTCAAAAATCTAAAAATCAGATTTCCGTGTCCTCTCTAGCATGAGAACGTGTTGACCTAGAAAGTTCAAATTGTGTACACGTCGTTTTTGATAAAAAATTAAAATCAAGTTCGTGAACAGGCTAAATCGCTTCACCCCTTCTACCCCCTCCCATACAAAATAACACAATTTCGCGATTCGACAATAAACGGATTTGTTCGAAAAGCATAAAAGCTATTGATCTGAAATTTAAAAAACTTTATTTTTATGATTTCAATTTATTTCATAAAAATTATACGTGTCCTCCCCTTCCTTCCACCACCTCCCATACAAACTGCACTTTTTCATGAAATACTCTAAGCAAATTTACTTAGTACTTATAAAATTGATCGAGCTGAAATTGTGCACTAAATATTTATTTAAAATTATTAGTAAGACCAAAAAAAAAAAAAAAACAATCTTTCCTTCTCCCATAAAATCTGACACAATTTCACAACTTTACAAGTCGATTTTACTGAAAAGTATGAAGACTACTGATCTGAAATTTAATGTTATTTATAGTTGTTCTGAAAAAGTCATTGAGAACTCGCCCCGCTTTCTGCCACTTCCCATACAAATGACACAATTTCACTAAGTCTAATACACTAATTTTCTTAGCATCTATTAAATTGTTGAATTCTAAATTTTGTATAAAACATTTTGATAACAACTCTTGCGTGATGTGAAAAAATTGGTTCAATGTCGTCACCCCCTCTACCACCTCTCCAACAAAATTTCTTAAAACAAAAAAAAATCTCTTTCACCTAGAGTATCGCGCGATTTGGTTTTATGCCATGCATGGTACTTGAAGAAGTTTTGGGAAACGTGCACCACTGAGCGGAAGAAAGGCTCTGGATGGTCAAGAAAAACTACTCCAGTGGAAAAACGCTTCTTCTGACATTAGAAACGATGTAGTGCAAGCAACGGGTAAGGAAATATTATCAAGTTTGGTGAGAAAAAGGCAACTGAAACCAGTGCATAAGCCAGATTTTCCGTTAAGCATCATGCAAAAACGTTTGCAGTGGACTCAGGAGCATTTTACTTGGACTCAGGATATGTGGAATAATGTCATCTTTTCGGTCGGTGTCATAATTTAAGCTGCATGTTGGCGACCGAAGAATACTTGTGCGGCGGGAACCTAGAGAGAAGCGATGAATGTCTTCGAAGACTTTTTCCGCAATCTGATGGAGTTATGGCGTGGAAATGTTTTTTTTCAGCAAGCGTGGGTAGTGTCGATGATGGTTCTTCATCGTCATGAGATCTCATTTGAGATGTTGTTTGTCGTGATCGGTGCTAATGGGGTGGGATTGAAAATATCTTCAAAATAGGAAGCCCATATCCTTTTGATTTCTTGCGTGTCGCTGATGATGTTGCACTCTGCGTCTCTGTAGAGACGCATGCGTCCCGCGTTTTATTTTGCCACATATCGTCGCCCATTTTTTGTATCTTGTCATTATGGTACTTCCTTTGTTTTCGTCTGCAGATCTTTTTCGCATATCGCTTAAGCTCGTCATATCTTTCTTTTTTGACTCGTGTTGGCTGGTTGTAAGCCTCGTTCTTTCTATCTATTGCATCGCGACATTCTTGGTCGAACCAAATAAATAATACTTCGCTCCATACAACTATAAAAAGTATCTGTATTGCAATTTCAGATATGTAGTTCTACGCATAGCTACTGAGAATGCAAGGTATATTTAATCGGTCTATTCTTTCTAATCCAATGACAGTCAAATTATTCAATTAAAAAAAAAAACAATTCTCGAACGATAAAAAATGTTAATCTAGAAAATTAATACCCATAAAATCTTTGTATCTATCATCCAACCTTGTTTGCCGGTCAAATATATGCGAGAATTATTTGATATTTAAATTAATTCAGTTCTTAAACTGTTCATTTCAATCAAAAAATTGCAAACGTAAATCGTAAGACGTTGAAAATCTACAACTAATACCGGATGCTTCGAAATAATTTCTTTTTACGATGCTCTAAAATCAAAACTGACCACATCATTTCTTTTAATACGAAATGATATCTTTTTTTTTTTGATACGATTTTACTCCATACAGGTAGCTTCTAATTCAGATGCCGGTTTAAGATCGCTGTATATACAGAACTTTAACCCATACCTTTAATAAATAGTTTCATAGCACTACAAGTTTCTTGATTCTGGTTTCAGTTCTTCTGAAGATAAACTTTTCCTCGTCGATGATGTCTTGACTATTTTAGATGTATGACGACATTGATGCAAAATCATTTCTTTACGGCCGAAAAGATTAAAATCAGGTTTTACGCTGGTATAGTGTAACTAGTTAGCATATGCATACAAGGATAGTTATATATTTAATCTTGAAAATTATGCAACATTTTTGCTGTCTTTGAATTGTTTATCAGCATATTGGATGTAGTTCATTGTTAGTGGAGGGCATATGCGGATATTTATGAGACTATTGAAATTTTTTTCTCTTGCCTTCGAAACATAGCAGTCAGGAAATGACTCAAATGTGCAAAGATTTCAGTATGTTAGAGATCTTTTGGGATTTTTAGTTAAAAATAACATAACCGAACAATTGCAAGTGAACCCCAATGATTCTGTAGCTTTGGATATTTTTTTTTGTGGGAGGTGGTAGAAGGCAAAGGCAGATTGTATTAATTTGTATTGAATCAAGAACCTTTTATTAATCCAATAGATTAAAAGAAAAATCTATACGTTATTACTCTTATAAATTAAGTATTGTGATCGATAAAGAAAAAAAATTTGCAATTTTGAAAATTTTTTTTTTCACTTTTCATAACTAAGCCCAAAAAAATCCGTCTGCTCTAAGTATACGCTTTTTAAATTTCATCGACCCATATCTCCGAAAATCTTAAAGATAGGAAGTTCATTTTTGGGGCGGATCGTAGATTGGGTAGGGATCCATCAATTAATTTCCTGTTAAGATTCCCTAAAAAGAAATAGAACAGAAACAGTTCTCTTCCACAAGGCGCGATCGCGAGCAATGGCTTTTGGTTGTCGCCAGGACTTGTTTATTCCTCTGGCCGCCTGCTCAACTGCTCACCTCCATGTACTAAATGGTCGATCAACTCGACGTCTTCCGTGACGAGCTTGTCTTGCTGTAGTTACCTCAAAGTGTGACCGATCCACTGCCATTTCCGCCTTTGAAACTCAGTGCGTATTTTTTTATCCGGAAATCTTCCCTCTCAATTTTCATGTAATTTTTACCGAAATAGAAAGTTCGGGAAGGAAAAATTTTACAAAATTGAAAGAAATTTATTTTTCTTCAAAGCCATCAACGTTATCGACTTCGAAATTTTATCGAAGCAAAATAATGTGCCATTAACACCGAAAAAATTATAAACTTTCAGAAAAATAATTCTGAAAAACACTGCGAGCTGCAATTATTAAAATTTTCTATGAGTACGAATCTCTCTAGAAGAAGGAAACGCCACCTAGGGGCACACTTCATCAATAGTCTCGGTAATCTGGCAAATGCAGAAGTCAGGAGCCTTGAACGCTTCATAGAAAGCTCGGGTTGGTTAACCAAGTTGGAGTCTGAGATCCTGTTGCAGCACAACGGACCAGTTCATGGTCTATGTGCGCCTAAAATTTGTTTCTGGGCAACGGGGGGACGAAAAGAGAGTTAAACTATAGTATATCCTTAAGCAAGAGTATATATACGTGAAAAATATGTCTAGTTCTATGCGTACCTATAGCCTACAAATCGCTCTCAATCACCTTCGACATTGAAGGCCAAGACCCTTTTCTTTATGCAATCCTTTCTTCCTACTTAACAATTCAACCTAAAGAACCTTATTCTACCGTTCATACTAATTGTTACATTGACGGGTGATTTCCTTTTCTTACGACATTCATTGAGCCTTAATGTGGTTCTCAGAATGTCGAGAAGGTATACGAATCGGAAATCCACAAGTACAAGCTGGTCTGCGGAGTGCATTGATTACCGTCATCAAACCACCTGCCGGAAAATAATGCACGCACAGAATGAATAGCCTTTATCCTTGAAGTGGTGTTAATAGTTAGGTGGCTTGCACGGTTTCCTTTAAACCGATATGTTGAAGAGTTGCATGCAACTGAAGTTCTCAATAAGCTTGAGTGATTCGAATCGTAATCTTAAAGACATGACTTTATAGTTTCGGTCTGAATTATTGAATCATATACGGCATTGGATTTAAATAAATGGTTGATTATAAGATTAGATCCATGGTCCTATTTTAAACTAGGACGTTGAACACAACTATGTGAATATAATAAGGGATGGTAATTTAGATTGTATCTGCACTCTGCCTATCTGTCGCTGTACATCAATACCCAAACTGTAAGACCGGATATTCTAGCACTTGGTGAATGTAAGGTGTTACCGGGAAGTGAACAGTTTTATTCTGTTCCCGGATATTACCTTGTCCCAACTTTTTTTTCGCCAGCTGGGTGTCACACTCTACATCCGCGATGATGTGTCTTTCCAGTTAGTTTCCCATTTAGGAAATTGCTCCAATCCAGAGTTTAATTACATCTGGATAAAATTACTGATCCAAAGACATATCATGTACTTTTGTTACGTGTATAGAAGTCCAACAATGACAGCAGCGAACACTTTATCAGAACTGGATTGGCTATCTAAATCTCTTCAGTTTATATATACTGCAAACCCTGACGCTGAAATCGTTATCGCCGACGATTTCAATGTTCATAACATTGCCTGGCTTAAACATTCCTCCACTACGGACCAGGGAAGACGTGCTACTGAACTTTTTGCTTCTTTAAACGGATTAACACAACTGCTGGATGAGCCTATTCGCTTACCAGACATCGCAGGTCATTTTCCTAACCTTCTTGACTTATTTCTCACCAACCAACTTGAGAAATACTCTGTCTCTGTTATATCCCCATCGCCAATCGGAAATACTGATCACTTCTTGATTCGTGCTCAATTTCCAGTTGCAGCAACTACACCGCTGACAGTCAAGGCACTTCGAAGAAACATTAGGCATTTCAAAAGAGCCAATTGGGGGGCGCTAAATAGCTGCTTCAATGCCTTTAATTGGAAGTTGTGCTTCGATTACAATGACTGCGATGAAGCTTGTTGAATTGTCACCGAGATTATCCTGAAGGGTATGAAGCTCGACATACCTTCCAGTTATAAAAGAGTTAGGCCGTCGAAGGACTGTTGGTTCAACAAAGAATGTCTCGATGCAATTCAGACCAAGAAACAAGCATTTCAAACATTTCGAGGCAATAAAACACCTGCCAACAGAGAACTATTCAATGCGTCAAGAAATGCCTGTAATTCATACTCAATCGTGTTAAATTTGAGCATGACCAAAACCTTCGACGAAAGATCGTCCAGTGCCCTAAAGGCTCAAGTTCTTACTGGTCAAACGGTCAACAACAATTTCATTTCTTCTTCAATACCTTCTCTAGTTGTTGGCAACCGTACCGTGGTTGATTCTAGCGAAAAAGCCAATTTACTAGCAGCAAGTATCGCAAGAAACTCTCACCTTCCACCATCAAACCTATCGCCTCCCGTTGCAAATCCTTCTGGTTTCTCACTGCCTGCACTGCATTTTCGTATGAGACTTATTTCTCGGATCCTTAAAGAGCTCAATATGCACAAATCTGCTGGTCCGGACGGTATTCCCCCCATTACCCTTACAAATTGCGCCTCTTCTTTAACTTAACCTCTTCGCAATCTTTCCTATCTTTCTTACTCTTCTGGATGCCTTCCGCGTATGTGGAAAGTTGCGAATGTTCAGCCTATTCCCAAGAAAGGAAGCAAAGCGAATCCCGCCAACTACCGCCCAATAGCCATTACTTCAGTGCTCTCGAAAGTAATGGAAACTGCTGTCAATCGTAAGATCGTCAAATATCTGGAGGATAAGCAGCTCATTCATAATCATCAGTATGGGTTCCGATCTGGACGGTCGACGGTGATCTTTTAGTCTACTTGACAGAGCGTTGGAACTCATGCTTAAATAAATATGGCGAAGGTCAAGTTCTTGCACTTGACATTGCAAAAGCTTTTGACAGAGTTTGGCACGAATGTCTCTTAGTTAAGCTTAGGGCCATCGGCCTTAATGATACCCTTGTTCAATGAATTGAGAGTTATCTCTCTGAACGCACTATACGAGTAGTATTAGATGGCGTTACTTCTCCCTCCTACCCAATTAATTCCGGCGTCCCACAAGGTTCTGTTTTATCTCCAACTCTTTTCCTAGTTTTCATAAACGACCTCCTGTCGTCCACTCTCAATTCAATTCATAGTTTTGCAGATGACAGTACTTTAGACAACATCTATGAATTTAACTCTGCTGCGGAATCAAACAATCATTCTATTTCTTCCAATCGCAGAGAGTTATTCAGTTCGCTGAACTCGGATCTCAACTTAATCCAGGAATGGGGCAGGAAAAACAGAGTAGAGTTCAACGCATCCAAAACACAGGCCTGTCATCTATCCCTCAAACAGGATGTTTCAGTGTTATCTCACAATGTAACCTTTGATGGTGCACGGCTGACCACTTCGGAGAATTTCACACTGCTATGTGTCAAAATCAGTGACCACCTGAATTGGGCCCAGCATATCTTTGATATTGCCCTTGACGCCTCTAAACGTCTAGGTGTTCTCCGAAAATGCAAGAAATATTTCACAGCCATCGACATAACAACCATCATTAGACCACGTTTAGAGTATAACTCGCATGTTTGTGTTGGGGCACCCAAAACACACCTCGCGTTGCTCGATCGTATTCAAAAACATGCATTCCGACTGATTGGAAACGAAACCATCACGTCTTCTATAGATTCCCTCGAGCATCGCAGAAATGTCGGAGTACCCAGCATTTACTACCGATTTCCACGGTAAATGCAGTACGGAACTAAGCGCACTCATTCCTCCACTGCATACTTTTCCCCGGAATACTCACCAAGCTGAACGTGCACACGAGTACACGGTCAAACCATCGCCTTCTCGTACAGTGTTCATTTCACGAACGTCATGACTTTGGAACGATTTGCCAGCTAGTTTGTTTCCCAACAAGTACAACCTGCGGTATTTCAAGAACAATGTCCACCATCATTTTCGTCTCACTCCACCTTAATACCTCCACTTCCTATACCGACATAGCTGTGCATTGCATTAAAGGGTGACCCCCTAAGTTATACCCGGTACCATAAAAAAAAATCTGTAGTTCTAAGTGAAAGTATGTCCTATAGTTTTGTACAGAACGTGAAATAATAATTTATTTCAATTTCATCAAAACAATGAATAATAGTAAAAAAAATACATCAACAAATATTTAAAAATTTTAATCAATTAAGATTAAAAAATTATTTTTGGCATAAAGCTGACATTAACTGCGTCTTAGATAATTTATAATCAATTCGGTAGTAATTGTTATTGGAAATACGTGAAAGAGAAGCGATTGGTTATGTCCTTAGTTTGATGCGATAATGAGCAATATGAAGTGGCACATAGTTTCTCAAGGAACGACGCGAAATACTGAACGTTATGGCTTCCAACAAATAATTTCTCCTAAAATTAATTTAAAAGCAAAACTAGCCCTCTTTTCGATATTACTAACGTTACAATTCAATAATAATTCAGCCTACTTTTATCAAAATTGTGAGTTAAAATGTTTTAACTTACGTGGTGTGTCTAGGGCATAAGGATAATCTGTCTATTTTCAAGCGACTCCAGAGGGAGTCAAACTGATAAAGGTCTCAGCAGAGACCGAAACGTCAAGAATAATAAAGCGTAATAGTGTAAAATCCGGAAATCTTTTCTTTCAATTCGAAATGCACTGTTAAAATATTTACCAAACCAAAAGGAGTTTACTGTTCGTAACGAGTTAGACAGGGGACGGCATCTTAGGGCAAACCTTAAGAACCTTCGCTGTACAGACTCGATCCCACTATTATGTCCCTCGTAATACGGAGTCCACACATGACAATCATTCTCATGAATAGAACGTATAAAAGTACAGTATAACGTGTTATGTTATTTATATAAGGATCATTGAAGTCCTTGCACCATCTTTTAACGAAGCCCCAAACGGAGTTGGCCTTCCCAATAATGTAGTCGACGTCAAACATAAATGCCGTTCCAAAATACACACCTAGATCTACCTCATCTCCTTGTTGTAGTATGTTACCTTCTAGGACATAATCGCTAGTGTGTAGCTTAGTGGGTAGCGAAGGTCGTGAGTTCAAATCCCGGTGAGCGCATAATTCCAGCACACTGTCTGCTTGGATATACCTTGGTTACTTCATTCTACGAAAATGAAAAATTCGCAGATAGAGGGTTGTGCGAAGAGCTAACAACTCAAGCAAATGTCGCAGACATCGTCTTGAGCTGTCGCTACACTGTTTACGTTCATCTTCGACTCATCAAATTTCACCAGATCGTGGTTGAGGAATAGCAAAATCTTACTACTACAAATCCGATCTTAAATACAAGGCACCCATAACTTAGAGACCGGATTTTTTTCGAACAGACATTTTGAGTTGATCGACACTTTTGTGCCTATGGCTCAGTGGAGATTATGGGCGCCTGTTAGAGAGATAGACTTACGGTAAAGAATTTTGTGATGCACAAAATTTTTGGCTAGTCGAGCCATTAGAGATATTCATGTCGATTTTATTACAAAAGTATGTTTAAGCAATTTCAGTTTTCTTAATTTCACAGAAATCCATACTTAACATGTCTCGAATCACTGTCATATTTTTTCGCCAATTGTAACTCTGCAAGAAATTAAAAAAAAAAAAACCCTAGTAAAAAATGTCACAAATTTAATAATAAATGTCACACTTTTAAACTCTTTTGTCACACAATTTTGTCGAAAAACTAAATTTTCTTGTGGCATTTTTGTCGGAACTTTGTGACGCTTATTGGGCAATATGTGCAAGAATTTTGTTGTTTTGGTTCTCTTAAAATTTTGAGGCGTTTCAAGATGCAAAGCAAAATATAACTAAATTACTTCTCGGCTTTAAGAAAAAATATTTGGAAGGGCGCTGTATCATTAAATGATCTGGGCTGCAAATTAACTGAAACCGGCGCTGGCTAGATTAATAAATCTTTCATTGTAATGTTTATTATTCGAAATTAAAATAATTGCAATAACTTTTGCGGTTACCAGCTTAAAATGTTTTTTTTTCTTTAATAAATATAATTGCATAATGCTGACGTAAACGGTGTAATTAAATGGCTACTTTTGAAATTTTGCGATGTCTACCACACGAGATATCACGAAATTGATATTTTAAAACAAATACGAATTTACTTGTATGTATCTAAAAAAACATAACAGAAAAACCCAATCATGCAATACTCTAGGCGAAAGAGATTTTTTTTTTCATTTTAAGAAATTTTGTATGGGGAGTGGTAGAAGGGGTGACGGCATTGAACTAATTTGTTCACATCATACTGGAGTTGCTTTCAAAATATGTTATACAAAATTTACGCTTCAAGAATTTAATAGGTACTGAGAAAATTTGCGCATTGGATTTAGTGAAATTGTGCAGTTTGTATGGGAGGTGGTAGAAGTTCTTAATGAATTTTTCAGAAATAACTATACACATCATTCAATTGGCATGTTTTAAATTGCAGATCAGTAGCATTCATATTTTTAAGAAAATCGACTTTTTGTTGAAATTGTGTGGGAGGAGGTAGAAGGAATGAAACTAAACGTCCAATCATCTAATTATAAACAAATATTTAGTACACAATTTATGGTTGATAAATTGAATACATACTTAGTAAATTGGTTTAAGGCATTTTGTATGGGAGGTTGTAAAAGGAATGATGGGATCCAAATAATTTGTTAAAATCATTATAATATTATTTAATATATTCCAAATTTCAGATCCATAGCTATCATACTTTTTTTTCCAATTCAAAGCAAAAAAAAATTTGCATTTAAAGCAAAATTCGCGGTTTGATGGTCACGGCCACTAACATGATAAAAATTAAACCTTATCTATGGTCCAAATTATGAATCTCATGTTCTTTATACAGAGCTTCGTGATCCAGTTTTTATACGCTACATATTCTAATTCTATTGTTTGCAAGTTTTTCAAGCGAATTGAAACAATTTCGATATTTTTATTACCTTCAATGCTCACAGCATAGTGTATTAACAATTCATAAAAACATTAACATATGTAGTTCCATTTCTAGTAATTGCAATTTTGCGCTGTCAACTTAATGAAATTCGTTCATAAATAATAACAATATTGTTTATCGGAATTCATGTTATTCAACTAAATAACTCGACGGATTCTACGTCATAAAATGAAGTAATTTTTTATTATTAATTCATTAGGTAGCTACCCACCGTTTTAAAAAAGCAATGAACTTCAACTTTCTTCAATAACGTCTCAGATTAAGATTGTAATCTGTGCATTCTATCGTATAATAAGACCGGGCTTCCAAGTAGCTACCCATATCTCTTTATTTTGTTCGGAACGTTCTTAGCGGCGCCCGTAAACCAGGAAAACAATTCTCCTCCACAGGTTGGCCTCCACTAATGACATAAGTTTTGAAAATAAGTTGGCGATGATATAATTTTTCAGCATTCTTGCCGTTCGAATCTTTGGCCATTAAAACTTAACCGGAAAAGTTTGATTACCTTGCGACATGACTTTCAATAGATTACTTACAGATACGCAGGATCCTTTTTATTCCACGTATAAAACAGCTACTTCACTTTAAATCTTCTGGCACTCGGAATTATACCGCGATATTTCGGACACTAGAACAATCGCGCTATCACTTTGGTACTTAGTCGTTACAAGAATAAGAAGTTCTTTGTTATCAAGGAGTTAGTTAGTCGGTTGTTTCGTTACCGTCGATTCGTGCCGAAGAAAAGTTATTGGTGGTGAAAGAGTCGATAGAATGAAGCACCACGAACACGCCGATTCGTTGTTGTCGTTACGAAATAGAAAATTGAACTGAGACCGCGAAAGCGAATTTACCGAAGCTTTAGCGTCGGATGTTGGGGCACTGTGGAAGCTTAACGTTGAGATGCGTGGTGTGCGGAATCGCCTACCCATCGACGACGACGAACCCCAAATCTCATCATCCAAACTCCGCGCCTAGTTCACCTTCTTTTCACCTGAACAATAAATAGGGCCGCGCTTTACCTGACTCATAACTATTTGGCAATCTTTCGCGCTACGCTTTTCCCGGTCCGCCTTCAAGAATTTTTTTTCCGCTCTCAAGATCTCCATTCACGTCGCATGACTTCATCTTAAGCAAGGGGGGCGGGCATGATAATAATAATTTTTGTAATTTCTTAGCAGATTTCGTGGATGCGGTAATCCGACGCGCGACGACACCTACAATTTGCCGGTAATTTGATTCTTTTTCAGGGATAATTAAGACCAAGAGCACGATTTTTGTGCTTTATGGAAATTGCGATTTTACCATATGCTTAGATTAAATGTAGCGCATTAACCGACCGAAATGTCGAGCTATTAAGCATTATGAGTTGGAGTTTGCTTTCTTGGAGTTTTCAGCAAGGAAGTGTTTCAAGGTGGAATTAGCGAATTAAATTAATTTTTTTCTCGATTGTCGCCAGTTTAGAACCAAAACGTGTCCAGTTTTCAGCTCCCGATGGAGATTAATATAGGATTATCGATCTGCTCGAATGGAACATTTGACTGCCTGCCGTTGGTGCATTTTTGCCCCATCAATTTTGAGCATTTTTACAGATAACTGAAGAAATAAATTTTGTTTGTGTAATAAGTGAATTTATTCGATTGAACCTTCAATTTTATACTTGCATGAGTTTTGATTACTGATTTATCTGATATTTGAACATTGGTCGCGATCGACCTTTACATCTTTCATAAAAAAAATTTAGGAAATACCACGAAAAATAGTAATAATCTCCTTCTTCTTCTTCAATAGCATTACAGCCCGAATCGTGCTTTGGTTATTCTTTGTCTATAAGATGAGATGGCCCATATATCGATAGATAGATGGATACATTGTAACCATAAAGTAAGGGCAATTTGTAAATAAAATTACTCTGGGGAATGATAACTCGGCGTGGACTACTGAAGTGTACCCATTTAACTAGCTGCTGTAAACAAACTGATTAATAGACCGCGCTAATTTTTGGGGTAATAATTAAGGACAGTCCTACCTGATTAACAAACAAAACAAAAAATTTTGAAACATCATTCCCCTTAGTAATATTATTTACAAATTGAGATTATGCACTGCACAAATATTATATGTATGTCCTCTTGAACGGTTGTAAGCTAATCAACTGAAATATTACTATTGGCTATTGGCATTTCAGCAAAAATCTGTCAGCCTTCAAACTTTCAAAGACCTTTAGCTAAAAAGAAGAACTTTTTACAATATGTGTGCTTTTACCCATCGATATACTCAGTGTGCTGGAATTATATGTCGACAGGGATCTGAACTCACGATCTTTGCATTGTAAACCAACGCACTACCCATTAGGCTATACCAAGGCTCCCTCTTTGGTTGTGCTACAAAAATGCATTATCGGTGGTTTGTAAAAAATCAACACTGCCAGGTGAGTTGATGCAACTTGATGCAAAATGTTATAAACGGGCTATAAATTTTGCATTACTCTCAACTATGATTGCTTATAGAAAATAATCAAAATACGAAAACATACATGGGTTTGGACAAGCATACAGAAAAGAAATAAAAAACAAAACAGAATTATGATTTGGCGTAAAGCGCGGCATCATCATCGTAAAGCCCAATTATGCGGTACTCTAGAAGAAATGAGTTTAAAGTACCGGAAAATATGTTATCTCAAATTTTTCGATAGTGAATAGTGACTTTTGTATGGGAGGAAGTAGAAGCAGAGGGTAAGTTTTTAATTCTGGTATATGACACCGAATATTGTATTCTAAATGTTTCGCGCTGAATTTAAAGTAGCTTTCATAATTTTTAAGCAAATTGGTCATTGCCGGAGGATTTGTACGGGAGGTGGCATAGGAATTTGGTTATTAGTATCCTTATCGGCATCCTCATCACTATATATTTTTACAATTCTAAGGTCGATAGTTCTTATACATATGGTTGAAGGTTAATATAGAAAGTTATATGAGAGTGGGTAGAAGGAGTGAAGTGAAATTGATATTTTTTTTACGTTTATAGCAAATATTAGGGAAGAAATTTGGCAAAATTTTAATTTTGTACTTTTCCTAGTTTTAATGGAAATTGATATAATGCATTCACCAAATATTGTGCATTTCTATGGGAGAGGGTAGAAAGAGTATGCGGATCAAAACAAAAATTTTTTACAATGAAAATATTTGTATTGTTACACCTTAGTATTGAAGTCGATAGTTTTAACGGTTTTGAAGAAAAACAATTTAATTGGAAGTACGAAATTTCGTGAAAATTGTATGGGACGGTCTAGAAGGAGCGAGGTGAAGTTGAATTATTCCAAAACTGGTTGAATTTATAATTAAATTAATTCTGAAAAAAATCCGTTCGTTTAATTTTGCTAGTTGCAGTGAAAATCGAATAAATGCATTTTCGAAAATTGGATGGGATCGGATCAATATTTTTTGAAGTTAATGATACCTACATCATTGTACTATGACTGAATTTTTAAGTCGATAGCTGAATTACTTTCGGAGAAAATCAATTTCTTTAAATTTCGAAATTTGAGGCTTCCGTGGCGTAGTGAGCAGGGTGCTTGCTTTATAGTCAATAGGTCGTGGGCTCGATTCCCACTCCAGACAGTGGGTTTTTTTTAAGCACGAGTTTTCAGTTGCTACTGGCGATGAAAAATTATTCGAAATAAAATATGCAAACGATGTAAAAGTCAAACAGTTCCACTTCAAGAAGGTCTAGATACTCAGAAGACCATTACTGTCCGCTTTCTATCATTCAATCCTCATAACAACTGCAAACATTTGTCAGTAGCAGCTAGTACAACTGAAAAATATACCAGCTTCTTCACTCGTTACGGTTGTTCTCACTCCGCTTTCCCTACCTTCCCAATCCCATTCCTTCCCTCCACGACTGTGTTTGTGCATTGCACATAAAGGCCGAAATTGCCTATAACGCAGGTCATTCTAAAAAAAAAATTAAAATTGTTATGGAAGGAGTAGAAGGAGGGACGGGGGCGGGAGGGATATGTAGCCCATTGACGAACTTAAAGTTTATTTTTTGCTAAAAATAACATAACAACAAATTTCAGCACGATAGCTCAAAGCGTTTGAGAGTTATGTTGTAGACAGGCGGACAGACGGTCACTCGGAATCGAGGTTTTTGAGCGGCAGCAAATATTGCTGAGCCCTTGGCAGCTCTGTGCGAGCGTTATTCCTTAGCGTTACAAATGGTAAGGCAAACACAAAATACTCTCAGATTTCATCTAGAGTATAAAAATGCAAGTCAGTTATGTCCCAGTGGAGCATTTTTGTTCGAAACCTGGACAACAAGGGAAATTTCTTTTATGGATTAGATTTAGCCAAAGAATGATTAATCTTCAAAATCTCAACATTCTACCACAAATTCTTATATAGTACGTGAGACTTGATGGGTTAAGAAGTGTGTTGTTTGCTATGCAGCTTTGCAGGTAGTGAGATGCAATTTGTTTCGCATTATTAATTGGGACTGTGGAAAACACTTATCACCTTGGTTTCCGGAATGTCACATAAAGCGATGATTTACGTATTAACAGTAATGTGTGATGAATTTACTAGATGGAAGCAAAATAGAGCACGACTATAAAGATAAGTGTTCCGCATGCAACGATTAAGTTGTTAGTGGAATCGGTTATAACGCCAAAGAAGTTTTCTGTAAGCACCTTCTGCTTCAAGATTTGTCTAAATTAGACATATGAGCAGTGTTTTACTTTGCTCATGAAATTAATGGAACATTGGTCTTTTTATATTTTCACACATTTAAAGAAAAACCTTTATTAATACTTCGATACTTCGAACCTCAGATCATATCGAAGACAGGCAAATTTTCATTGATTCTATTTATTTTTCAAAATTTTCCCATTTTAATTTGTAAATTTTTGCAAAAGTACAAATTAAAACGCACAAAAGAAAAATACAACTTCTAAAAAGGGCGCTCAAAATTGTGCACAAAATATTTATTTAGAATTATTAGTAAATTCGAAAAAAAATAGACGATTAGCTGCACCTCTTGTACCCCCTCCCATACAATATGACTCAATTTCATAGCTTTGCAAAAAGTAGATTTTCTTGAAAAGTATGACTGTTACTAATCTGCTATTTAAAATATGTCAAATAAATTATGTTTATATTTATTTCTTAAAAAGTCATTAAGAAACCCTACTACCACCTCCCATACAAACTGCGCAATCTCATTAAATCAATACACTAATTTTCTCAGTAACTATTTAATTGATGATACATAAATTCAGCATAAAACATGTTTATAACTGCTCTAGCATATGAACAAATTAGTTCAATGCTGTTACCCCTTCTTCCACTCTCCATACAAAATTTCTTGAGATCACAAAAATTTAATTTCATCTAGAGTATCGTATGATTGGACCTTACGCGCAATCGTAGTCCTGTTAAGTTTTTTTAATGTGGAACTATAGGCTGTCACTTCTCTAACTAACGAAGCCCGTAATATATTTTTTAAAAAAATTTCCAGTGCGTATTCTCATTTTATCGTCAAAATTTAAACAATATCGACTGAGCAGTTCCCTTTCTCCAAATTAATTAGCAAGATCAACTACCTCCTTGAGGAAAGAACACATTAAATGAGAGCAGTGCCAATGGAAAGAAGTCATTAAAATTAAAGAATTCAATATTAATGTAAGATTTTTTATTCCTTTCAAGCAATAGAGTACTATATTTATACTCAGATTTCAGATAGTTTGCCACAAAGTTTGTAATGCCAAGAAATAAGACTTGGAGAAAAAAAAAATGAATGCTACAGAAGTTCATATTATCACTCAAAATCTTTAAAACGGATGTCCGTTCGTCTGTGCTTGTCCTCTCTAGCTGGAGAACGCGTTGAGCTAGAGAGCTCAAATTTTGTACACTTCATTTTTGACAAAGTAAGACCAAGTTAGTGAACGGGCCAAATTACTCGACCCTTTAAACCCACTCCTATACAAAATTACACAATTTTGCAATTTGACATTAAACAAATTTGCTAGTATAAATGCTATTGATCTAAAATTTGGAATGTAATACTTTCAATCTACTACAATAAATTATTTGTCTCCTTCCCCTTCTTCCAACACCTCCGATACAAACTGTACTTTTTCATGAAATGCTATAAACCAATTATTCAGTGCGTATCGAGCTGAAATCGTGCACTAAATATTTATTTAGAATTATTAGTAAGACAAAAAAAAATCAAATTAGACGATTAGCTTTACCCTTTCTACTCCCACCCATACAAAGTGATACAATATCGCAATTTGACATTAAACGGATTTGATCGAAAAGTATAAATGCTATTGATCTGAAATTTGGAATGTAATTATTATACTCTAGATGAAATCTGAGAGTATTATAAGTTTGCCACAAAGTTTGTAACGCCAAGAAATAAGGCTCGGAGAAAAAAATGAATGATACAGAAGTTCATATAATCACTCAAAAATCTCAAAACCGGATGTCCGTCCGTCCGTCCGTCCGTCTGTCCGTCTGTCTGTCCGTCTGTCCGTCCGTGTCCTCTCTAGCTTGAGAACGCGTTGAGCTAGAAAGTTCAAATTTTGTATACGTCGTTTTTAAGAAAAAGTAAGGTCAAGTTCGTGAACGAGCCAAATCGCTCCACCCCTTCTACCCCCTCCCATAAAAAATTACACAATTTCGCAATCTGACAATAAACGGATTTCCTTGAAAAGTACAAATGACACTGTAATACTTTTATCATGATTCCAATCTACTGTATAAAAATAATTTGTGTCTTCCCCACCTTCAACCACCTCCCATACAAACTGCACTTTTTCATGAAATGTCCTAAACCAATTTACTCAGTGCGTATAATAGTTATCAAGCTCAAATTGTGTACAAAATATTTATTTAAAATTATTATTAAGATCAAAAAAAATGAGACGATTAGCTGCACCCCTTCTACCTCCCTCCCATGATCTGAAATTTGGAATATATTACTTTTGTGATGGTCTGAATCTACTGTAAAAAAGTTATTTGAGTCCTCCCCTTCCTTCCACGACCTCCCATACAAACTGCACTTTTTCATGAAATGCTCTAAGCCAATTTACTCAGTGCGTATAAAATTGACCGAGCTGAAATTATGCACTAAATATTTATTTAGAATTATTAGTAAAATCAAAAAAAAATTAGGCGATTAGGTTTACCCCTTCCACCCCCTCCCATACAAAATGACACAATTTCACAACTTTATAAAAAGTCGATTTTCATGAAAAGTATGAATACTACATCTGCAATTTAAGACATGTCAAAAGCATGATATTTATAGTTATTTCTGAAAAGTCATTAAAAACTCGCCCCTCCTTCTATCACCTCCCATACAAACTGCACTACTTCACTACATCCAATACACTAATTTTCTCAGTACCTATTAAATTTTTATATCCTAAATTTTGTATAAAACATTTTGATAGCAACCTTACTGCCATGTGAAAAAATTAGTTCAATGTCGTCAAACCCTCTACCACTTCCCCTACAAAATTTCTTACGATACAAAAATTTCTCTTTCATCTAGAGTATCGCACGATTGGGCTTTATGCCCAATCGTACTCCTGTTATGTTTTTATGATGATTTCAATCCCCTTCCCCTTCGCCTTCCTTCCACCACCTCCCATACAAACTGCACTTTTTCGCGAAATATTTTTAACAAATTTACTCAGTGCATAAAAAATTTATCCAGCTGAAACTATGTACTAAATAATTATTTATTATAGAATTATTAGTAAGACCAAAAAAAATTAGACGATTATATTCACTCCTTCTACAACCTCATCTGACACAATTTCACACCTTACCAAAAAGTCGATTTTCCTGAAAAGTATTTATGCTACTGATCTGCAATTTAAAACATGTCGAAAACGTGATGTTTTTAGTTATTTCTGAAAAACTCATTACGAACTCGCCCTTCCTTCTACCACCTCCCATACAAACTGCACAATTTCACTAAATCCAATACACTAATTTTCTCAGTACCTATTAAATTTTTGAATCCTAAATTTTGTATAAAACATTTTGATGGCAACTCTAGCGTGATGTGAAAAAAATAGTCCAATGTAGTAACCCCGTCCACCACTTCCCCTTCACAATTTCTTAGAATCAACAAATTTCTCTTTCATCTTAAGTATCCACGATTTGACCTTACGCTTTATATCTGTTATGTTTCTTTCTGTCTTCTCTTTCCACCAAATAATGATGGAAACAAAAGTTTTTTATTTTATTTTTTTTTTAACAGAATGACTTGTGTCAGACAATTTCGAGTGGTGAAGAGCTGGTATTTTTATACTCTAGATGAAATCTGAGAGTATATTATGTTTGCCTTACCGTTTGTAACACTAAGAAATAATGCTCGCACAGAGCCGCCAAGGATACAGAAATATTTGTTGTCTCTCAAAAACCTCGATTCCGAGTTGCTGTCTGTCCGTCTGTCTACAACATAACTCTCGAACGCTTTGAGCTATTGTGCTGAAATTTGTTGTTTTTCATTTTTAGTAAAAAAGTAATTTTAAATTCGTGAACGGTCCACATCCCCCCACTCCTTCTACCCCCTACCATACAAATTTCATGAAATTTCGAAATTTAAAGAAATTGACTTTTCTCCAAAACCATTTCAGCTATTGGCTTCAAAATTAGGTCATAGTATAATGATATAAATATCATTAACCTCACCACCTTCCATACAAATGCACAATTTTCAAAAATGCATTTACTCGGATTGCATAGCAACTAGCAAAGCTAAATCAACCAATTTTTGTCATAATTAATTTTATTATAATTGCAACTAATTTTGGAAAAACTATTAACTTTACATCACTCCTTCCCATACAAATTTCGGAATTTCAATTAAATTAGTTTTCTTCAAAACCGTCAAAGCTATCAACTTTGAAATTTGAGAAAAGTATACTATTTTAAAAATGTTTGATTTCAAAAAAATTGGTTTTGATTCGGATATTCCTCCTCCCATACAAATGCAGAATTTCGGTTAATGCATTTAACCGATTTTCATAGAAACTAGAAGAAGTAAATTGAAATTTTGCCAGAATTTGTCCCTTAATAATTGTAATAAATGCTAAAAAAATATCACCTTCACCTCACTCCTGTTATCACCTCCCATACAAATTTTTGTATTGGAATTTCAAGAAAAGTTTTTCTCTTTCCAACATATGAGAGCTATCAGCATTTAAATTGTAACAAAGCAATGTGATTAGGATGTTGATAAGCAGATTCAAAATAATCCAAAATCTCCCACTTTCTCTGCCACCTTCCATACAAATACCATAAATTCACACAAAAATTGTGCAAGTTCCTCGAAAATTATGAAAGCAAGAAACTTTAAATTCAGCATGAAATATTTTATATACTACGTTCAGTGTTACATACAAAAATTACACACCACCCCCTCTGCTTTTACCACCTCCCATACAAAAGGTAAGTAAGTATTTCATCTAGAGTATCATATGATTGGGCCTTACGCCACTTTACACCACTTCCAGTTTCAAATTACCTTGCCCGGTTCTTTAAAGAACTTTCTTTTGTTTATTATTCGGTCAAAACTTTTCTCGACTTTCTTTTGCAAACGGATTGGTTGGCATGTAATTCTTTGTAGCAGTTCATTCGATATTAATCTGCTTGTTGCTACCTACTTTGACTCGATTCGAAAGGATGTATACTTCCAACCATATGGCGATTCTTCGTCATTTTCGCTGCTTATTAACGTGAAAATGCCGAAAGTTACAGCACGATTTCCTTATTCGTCATACAATATAACCCACTACTGTTTTTGTAGCATATGCGGATTACACCACCATCGAGCGAATACAATGCTGCACATAATTTCCTTTTAACGATATGTCGCTGCACTTGCAACAATGCAAGTTCGAGAACGTTCAAATTGGAACCGAAACGGTCCACGATCGTGATGACCATTTCGGGAATACTGGAAGGTCGTAAATCAGAAAGTTTCTCTGAACAATCTGCAATCGATCAAAACCGCCGCAGCCGGAGTAAATTACAATTTGGCGATCTTTTTTGGTGCAGCCGATTGTGTTGCTTGCAGTTGCGTAAAAGCTGCATCAAATCGCGCGACTATGGCGGTAAGTTTTCAATTTCTGAAATCGTCGTTACGCGAGAACATTGCCAGTAGCCTCGAAAGCCATTTTAGAGGTCACAGTCGACGGTGGTTTGGGGGAGGTACTTTTAAGGTAAGACCAGATCTCGCAATGAGTCATTTTTGAGTGGCAGTCTGTGGGTTGTTTTAGTCGCGAACGGGCTCCAATCCAAATTGGTATAAAAATCGCGCTAATGCGATTCTGCTGGCTTTGACCCGATCGGGAAATTCTATAGAGGAATGATCGTTCCGAACAAGTTTCTCTCGCATGTTTCTTTTCCAGTATAAGTAGGTATGTAATTACGTATAAACCAGGTGAAATTATTTATTACGCGCCAGTTAAGCGATAACGAGTGATTTAACCTTTTTTCCCTCTCTCTCATGTTTTTGTGGTTATCTGATCCACTTAAACTGAATTAATAGGTATCTATGTATCTAATTAATAACTCTAACATAACAGATTAACTGTGTAGGCTGATCAATTTGAAATTAAAGTTAATTATTAGATCCATTCAATAATAAAACGTTGTGAAAAAAAAAACGAAAGGTCACCTCACCAAATATGTTTTCGAATTTACAATTAGCTTGTCATTACAGGAAATTATAAAAAAAAATGTTATTTCCTATTGTTCAGCATCACAAAATGTTATTTAAGATTAATAACAAAGTCGCCTACAATCAAAAAACAAAATTGATGTCTAAAAATAAATTACATTTTTAAATGCATCTTAAGGTCAAAACTGGGAGATTGTGGGATTTAATGGTTTGATGAATGTTTTCACAATGCATTGAAAAGAAAGATTTCCGGATTCTTCACTGTTACGCTTTATTATTCGTGACGATTCGGTCTCCGCTGAGACCTTTATCAAACTTTATCAATAATAATGCGTTACAGTGTAGAATCGGAGAAATCTTTCCTTTCAATTGTGGGATTTGTTATGTTTTGTTATATTTAATGGTCTCAACCAGAAACTCTTAAGGTAATAAAACAATTAGATTTCTGAAAACTCTTGAAACATGATGGGCGTTCTAGAATGAGAAGCAGGCGACCAAAAGGAAGTTATCCGTATTGATAATAGGGCCTCCAATTTCGAAACTTAAAGGTTGTTGAGAAAATTTTTAGAAAATATATTCCATTTTATTATCTCAGAAAAATAGTAAAACTACCGAAAGTTTTTAGATTTTACCAAAATTAGTTCTCAACAGAAGTTGAAAGTGCATAGCGGATAGAGCAGTAGTCGTGAAATCAGACATGAAAAGAATAGCCCACATTATTCTGCCACCTTCGATCTCTCACCCATCTTTAAAAAAAATAACGAAATTCACAAAAAATAGTCCAAAGATTTTTGGCTTCATCCTCTTCGCAACAACTTTCTCGAAATTCGAAATAATTACCGAAATAGCCCAATGGTACTATCTGCTAGAATTGAAGAGTCAAGTGGATAAAGGTGTTATTCGACATTTTTTGAATTTGTACTTTTTTAGCCAGTTGAAACTATGGACTGGTAAACTATGTTTTCATCTAACAACCAGAGTGATCTAGCACCTAGTTCAGTCATTAATAACTCCTTTAAGTACTTAACCCTTCAATTCTCCTTGCAAGCATCTTTCCGAAAAAAAACCCAATGGGCTCCAATGGATGCCGAAATTTTTCGCAATCACAATAGCTCCCCCATATGTTTAATTTTTTTTACAGCACCGAGTAAAACTTAGGAGGTCACCCTTTAATGCAATGCACAGCTATGTCGGTATAGGAAGTGGAAGTATTAAGGTGGGGAGAGACGAAAATGATGGTTGACATTGTTCTTGAAACACCGCAGGTTGTACTTGTTGGGAAACAAACTAGTTGGCAAATCGTTCCAAAGTCTTGCCTAAATTTCACTGTATGAGAAGGCAAAGGTGTTCTCATGTGAGCGTTCACCTTGGCGAGTATTCCGGGGAAAAGCATACAGTAGAGGAATGAGAGCGCTTAGTTCCGGGCTGCATTTGCCATGGAGGTATCGATAGTAAATGCTGAGTAAATGCCAAAGTACTGTTAAATGCAAAACTATGGATTGGATTGAGAGTCGACGACAGAAGGTCGTTTATGAAAACTAAAAAAAGTGTTGGAGATGAAACAGAGCCTTGAGGGACGCCAGAATCAATTGGGTAGGAGAAAGAAGTAAAGCTATCTAATACTATTCGTATAGTGCGTAATATTACTCGTATAGTGCGTTCAATCCATTGAACAAGGGTATCATTAAGGCCTATGCTAAACTCTGTCAAAAGCTTTTGCAATGTCCAATGCAAGAACTTGACCTTCGCCACATTTATGTAAGCATGAGTCCCAACACTATGTCAAGTAGACTAAAAGATCTCCCGTCGACCGTCCAAAACGGAATCCATACAGACGATCCTGGATGAGCTGTTTATGCTCCAGATATTTGACGACTTCACGATTGACAGAAGTCTCCATTACTTTCAAGAGGACGGAAATAATTGGGCGGTAGTTGGCGAGATTCGCTTTGCTTCCTTTCTTGTGAATTGGCTGAACATTTGCAACTTTTCACATACGTGGAAAGTACCTAGAAGAGTAAGAAAGATAGGAGAGATTGTGAAGAGGTTTAGCTCAAGAAAAGGCGCACTTTTTGAGGATAATGTGGCGATTGGTTTGATGGTGGAAGGCGAGAGTTTCTTGCGAAACTTGCTGCTAGTAAGTTAGCTATTTCGTTAGAGTCAACCATGGTACGGTCGCCATCAAGAGGTGATTTTGAAGAAGGAATGAAATTGTTGTTGACCGTTTTGACAAATGCCCAGTAAGACCTCGAGCCCTTAGGGCACTAGAGGATCTTACGTCGAACGCTGTTGAGCATGCATTTGCAGGCATTTCTTGACGCATTGAAAAGTTCTCTGTTGGCAGGTGTTTTATTGCTAGGGTGTAGCCTAGTGGGTAGCGTGTTGGTCTTGTAATGCGAAGGTACTTCCACAATGAATAATGAAAAATGTTAAGGAACCTGAATGTCAGGAAGCCAAGGTCCGATTTGAGCTGCAGCTCCATTGTAGAAGTTGAAGAAGGTGTTTTATGCCTCTAAATGTTTGAAATGCTTGTTTCTTGGTCTGGATGGCACCGAGACATTCTTTATTGAATCAAGAATCCTTCGACATCACAACGTGAATAGAATAAAATTACGAACAGTCCAATAGGAGGCGGTTTACATAATGTATTGATATTCATTGTCTTTGGGTTTTCAAAAGATATATTACAAACTTAACAGGACTACAATTGAAACTGGGTATAGCCTAGTGGGTAGCGTATTGGTCTACAATTCGATGGTCGTGAGATCAATTTCCGGTCGATGTATAATTCCAGCACTCTGCTTGCGTGGGTATATCTGGACCACCTCAATCTGTGAAAATGAAAAAAATCGTAGATAGAGGGTTGTGCGAAGGGCTAACAACGCTTCTACAATAATAAATAAATGTTAAGAAACCTGAAGGTTGGGAGGCTAAAGCCCGATTTGGGCTATTGTGCTATTGAAGAAAGACCGATTGCGTTTGTATGGGAGGTGGTAGAAGGAGTAGTGGGTTATTGCAAATTTTTGAAAATGTGTCAGTTTGTAGGCAAAGGGATGAAGCGTTTTGGACCGTCCACGAACTTCACCTTACTTTTTTGTCAAAAACGATGTGTACGAAATTTGAACTTCGTAGCTTAAGGCGTTCTCGAGCTAAAGAGTATACAGACGAGCGGACGGACATACTGTTTTCAAATGTTTGAATGTTATTTTTGTGTCATTAATTTTTTTTTCTCCGAGCTTTATTTCTCAGTATTACTAACTTTGTGGCCAAGGACGTCCACAGGGGGTTACAACCTTTCTTCCCATCTGTCTGGCAGCATACAGATTCCGCGTCGAAACAAATGATCTTCTTTTCAGCCGATCTTCGAGTTGACCGAATTTTAGGCTTCTTCGTAAGAATAGAAGCGCTGTTTAGCCAGGCCATGCGTCATCGATCGAAATAGGTGGTTATTGGAAGGGGCAGGTGGGTTAGGATGTCCTATTTCATTATTTCCAGATAGGTTTTCACAAAGTGGGCAACACGTGGCCAAGAGTTATCGAACAACAAAATCACTTTATCTTGTGTCTTTTCGTATTGCGGCCGTTCCTCGTTCAATGCTCAACTCAAACGCATTAGTTGTTTTATGAAGCAATCTCTTGTGATGGTTTTACCCAGTTGCAGCAGCTTATAATACACCACGCCGAACTGGTCCCACTAAATAAATACACTGCATGATTGTCAAGCCATAGATGTTGGAGTTGGCTGTTGATGCATGGACGCGGTATCCCAACTATTTTTTTCGCTTTGGATTATCTTAATGGATCCATCTCTCATCGCTTATGACAATGCGATGCCAGAAAACCCTTCCTTTTGCGCCGTTGGAGCAGCTGTTCGCAAGTGAAAAACGCTGTTCGACTTTTCGTTGCTTCAACTCGTATGGCACCCAATTTCCTTACTTTTGCATAATTTTCAAGCTTTTCAAACCATGTGAAATGGCTTGTTGAGTCACGCCCAATGAATCTGCAAGTTGTTGTTAAGTTTGGCGTGAAGTAATGCGTCTAGTAGTGCGTCAAATTCTACGTTTCCAAACTTTTTGATCGCTACGGGACGCTCCTCGTCTTCCACACCGAAATCACCCATTTTATAGCGTTGAAACCATTCGCGAAACGTTCTTTCACTAATAACACCCTCACTACATGTTTCGACAATCATTCGACGTGCCTCAGCTGCAGATTCTTTTGAATTGAAGGCAAAAATCAAAGCTTCCCGCAAATGACGCATAATTGGTAAAAACTTGGACATATTCGCGCACAAAAGAGTATATGACGCCGATGAAACTTCATAAATCTAATGACGAGAAGTTGTTGACATATGCCTAAGTTTACCATATGACGCATCTGATCCACCATTGTTGATCAGTATTTACTGCTGGCGCCATCTATTGGGAAGCGGCGAGTTTCAATTTGTACTCCCGACAGTACCGTGATCGAACAGCATGCATATAAATTCATCTTCTTCTACGATGCCTAGGAAGATATTGAAGTGCGCAAGGAGTCGTTGGATCTCAAGCAAAAATGAGACTAAGTCGCTTTTGATTTAAAATATCCGCAAATTTTTTTTATTCGCTTTCAACATTCACTTTACCACTTTTGCTTCACTATATCGCTTTCCCAACTTCTAATCTTTCGCTTTCAGATTTCGCACTCTAATTTCCAACTTGACTGATTATCTCCATCGTCGATCAGACGACGTACTCGCTTAGTCAATTCTGCCTGTTGGTCACAGGACTTACTCGCTTACTGAACTCCGCCAGTCGGTTACAGGACTTAATCGCTATTAGCGCTTACTAAAGTTCGCCTGTCGACCACAGGACCTACTCACTTACTCCCACTCGCCTGCCAATTCCCCTACTTGCTTCCCAGTTTAGACTTTCCTGTCCAAATATCAACTCTTAACTGACTGCTTTCACAGATGCTCGCCGTTTTTATATACACCACTACGACTTATTCGCCGGGAGCCGATCTGTTCAATTATCGTCGGACTCCGTCGAGGTTTCAATGGTTGTCGTTTGTCGTTTGGAGTCGATATAGCCGAAGAGCTCACAGGTGTTGTTTTAGTAGCGGAGAATTGTTAATTGTTGAAGACCTTGAACATTCGATGAGCAATCCAGTGTGTGTCGGCATCGAAATTTGGGTGCGTACATTTGTTGTTGGTTGAAAATAACTGAAGGCGCAAAGACGCAGCGTGTGACTATGGCTGACATGTAACAATATCAATATAATCTGATGATGTAGGGTAGGAGAGTAGTAACTACTTCACGACTGGGAGGGCTAGTCAACATAGCTCGTGACAAGTGTATCTCTTTTGTGACAGGCTCTGTTGAGTGGTCATACTTACGATATCAGATTTTACATCTTAAACTCGCATTGCTTCTCGCGTTCATTTTGTTCTTCGCCCAAGGGCAGCAGCAGAGTATGTAAACGCGATTGTTTCACCTGTTTATTAAATGCGTATAAAAATAAAGGTCCTAAAATAAAAAAAATTATGTGGACGCTCTTGTTAGTGGAAAACATAATACTTTCAGATTCCATCTAGAAGAGTATAAAAACGAAACACTTCCATTGAAATAAATTTATTTCATTTTAAATAATGTTTGTATAAATGTATGAGACTTTATTATTTAAGGAATTCTCTTACAGTGATTTTTCTCTTTTATTTATTACCTACACTACATACACAATATTTTATAAAAAACATCTTCTGCGTAAAAATGCAAATTTAATAGTAAAAAATTTGTTTTGTATTCTTTTTATTATTATTATTAAAATTATTTTTATTCCTTTCTAAAGTGCTCTTGTCAAGAAGACAAAATAACAAATTAATAAAATTTGGTACATCGTGATAAAAACGGAAATTCTTTAGGAAGTTACTGCGTGTTATGATCTGATCTTATTATTATTCTATTGTTATTTATCGATTGATTGGGATAATTTATAATTTAATAACTCGTTTAATAAGCATTTTAGTTCTGTTAAGTCTACAAAATCTAATTTTCGTTATTTATTTATGGCGTAGGAAAACAAATCTAGTGGTATTGGTTATTTGATTTAATGTTCGGTTTTGTTAAAATTGACTTAATTTTGATTTTTTTCATCTAATTTTGCTGGCACACGAGTGTGTGAATTTTACCCGATTTATCGATTTTGAATACAAGTTATGAAATGGTATAATACGGGATTTTGGCTTCTGGGTTTGTAGATTTTAATAGCATTTATTTGATTATTAGAAATGCTTTCTTTTTATCTTAAATAGAGCAATATTTATAAATAATACGATATAACAATATGTAAGAAGGAAAATTAAAATAAACGTGCCATGCTTGTGAAGGACTATCAACAGTTTTAAGCAAGGTGACGGCCTCGCACCAATGCTGTTTAACTTGATACTCGAATTTGTTGTTCAGAAACTTCCCGTTGACGCTATGCTTCAAATCCACACAACTCGTAGCATATGTCCCGACGACATAAATATTGTTGGCATGTTAGCCCTAGTCGTTCGTCAAATATCTGCGATCTTCCACTGTATTCGAAAGTTATGTGAAATGACAGCTTTACTTGCATAGTACATAGGCGAAGATGCAACCTCGCTAGGCGATGGCGATGACGACGACGACAAGTGTCGTTATACAGTCGCTATGAACGGTGACGCTATAGGCGACGAAGACAACAACAATGGTCGTTGTACAGTCGCTATAAACGGTGACGATGGCGACGACGACGACGAAAATGGTCGCTGTAGGGTCGATTTGGACGATGATGGCGACGACGAAAATGGTCGCTGTAGAGTCGCTTTGGACGACGATGATGTAGATAGCGGTAAGGAAGATTGTCGGTATAAATAGAAGCGAGAATGCCAGAAGTAGTCGGTTGAAATTCAGAAGCGAAAGGGTCGAGATCGACCGGTCGCATGGAAAGTCGCGATACAAAGAGTTGAAATTGAAAAGCGAAAGAGTAGAAGCGATAAATAAACTTGAGGTTATTTTAATTAAAGTGAACTTGTTGTTTTAGTTTATTTTCATTTGAAATCTAGTGACCTCTTGCGCACTTCAATATGCTTGCAAGATCTAAAGAACAATTGTAAACCTGGGCGGAAACAAATCTAAATATACGAAGTAAACTAATAAAAAAGACAAAATGTTACATGTGACTTTATAAAAAACTTATTGAAGGATGGAAGCGAGCCAATTGGCAATTGAGGTGTTCAAAGCTAAAGTAGATCAAGTCCAAAAGTAATTGTTTGTTGCCGCAGCAATGAAAAGAAAAACATCCACTAAATCACTTGAGAATTCAAAATGTTGTGGCGGCTTATACTGCATCGCTACTAACCGACTAAGCCGTGGGGTCTACATAGCTCAGTGGCCAGCACGGCCGCTTTGCAACTCGAAAATCTCCGGGTTCTAATCTCACTACCTGCACGGTATTCCCTTAGCGTCTAAGGCAGGGCCTGCTTACACAAGCCTTACTGACGAGTCCATCGTAAGCAGGCCTAGGACGCAACACAACGCTGTAGCCGCTCACAAGCTACAGTGTTTATAGACTTCAACCTTGATTATCGCAAAACTATAATTTATGGACTTGATTCACTTTAGCTCTGAACGCTTCAAATAATGGTAGCAAGCAAGATGCATTCGGTACTTTAAATGATAATCAGAAAACAACCGAGCATAAAATATTGTTACTTGTTAGCGTTACTTGCTCATCGCATGAACCACCGATATAAATAAGTGCACTTTACTAGGAAACCAGCAACAAAATATACGCGCGACCATCGAACGTCCAACCATCAATTATCACACGGGCGATGAAGAGAAGTGGCCAACAGCGATCGTACGACAAGGAAATAATTCGGACGAGAAGGAAATGACTCGGACGACAAGGGAATAATTCGGACGAGAAGGAAATGACTCGGACGACAAGGGAATGCTTTATAGCAGCAACTAACAGCGAGCGGCCGAGAAAGAAATAATTCTGTACTAATAAAAAAATATCTGCAAGTTCTTTGAAATGATTCAGACGACAGCGAAATGGTTCGGACGAAATTTATAGAAGCGGCAGACAAGGAAATGATTTGGCCAAACAAGAGCGATATAAAAAAGCGAGCGTTTTTGATGAAGAGTCAGTCTGGATAGGCGAGTTGAAAGCAGAGAATCGCGTGGTAAAATTGCGATAGAGGGGAAAGCGACAGAGTAGTTCGGACGATAATTTGTGAGTGAAAAAATCGCAAGTGAAAGTGAAAAAGCAACAAATAAAGTTTGCCTTTAATCAAATTAAAGTGAACTCGTTAAACTAGTAGGTTTATTTTTACTTGAAATTCAGCGACGCCTTGCGCACTACGATATATATTACGATAGCATATTATGCTATGCTATAGCAGTGAAACGTAAACATTAAATAATGCGTCCGAGAAATTAATTAACGCCTTTGAAAGAAAAGTCTGAGGGAAGATTCGATCTGAAGAATTCTATACAACAGCGAATTGTATACCATCTACGACAATCCAAAAATGTCAACCCTTATAAAATTCAAGAAACTACAATGGGTTGGTCTGGTCGATAAATGCGTCCACTATCCGTTCATTGCAGTTTTCGGGAAAGATTATGACGCCAGCAAGTGGTTGTAGAGTTTCGCCAGGTTCCTGTATACGGTTACGAAGTTGCGTTTTATAAATTGTCCGCATGTAATCGCCATCGTATCGAAGGTCCATGCTCTGCAGCCGGAACTAAAAGTCGCTTTGTTCGGCCGTAGTGGTCTGCAAAGTTTCAGCCGCAAATTCCCATAATGCCAATATTAAGTCTGTTGCTTGCTCCTGATCCGTTCAATGGTGGCCATCGCCTCAAATTGATTCCTGTAGATAGGCCAAGATGTTTGACCATCGAATACTGGCACTTTTAGATTTTTATGGATTCTTTCGGACTTCTAAGTCTCTTTTTTGCCGTTCTACTTCACTGGAAATGACCTCGATCTTTCCAGTTTTTTCGGTGATCTTTTTTTTCAGTAGGATTCGCTGTTCTAGAAGCTTCGCATCTACATGTTCTACAATTTGCTTACCGAGAGTATCCGTTTTGTCGCTTTATAGCTACATTTTGACATTCAGTACCTTTGCCTGCTGACTTTGCTGGTCCATTTTAATGTTGAGGTCGTCCTTAAGCTCTTTGACAAGTTGACTTTGCTGATTCATTTTCGCCATCATTTTTTTCATCAGCTGCATCATCATTGAGTTCAAAGATCCAGAACTTGGGCAGTGCTTTGCTGTACGATTTTTTGTTCGACGATCAATTTGCGGCAGGACGGCAATCAAAGCGAATCGAACTTTTTAAGAACTGAGCTTCGTGTGAGTTGTACTTTGAGGGAATCGAACATGGTTGATGCGTTCGGTGGCCATATTTCTGCTCAGACTATTTTTCCACCGAGGTCTTCTGTTGTTTTTGCAGATTACGCATCCAGTTGCTCTTCGATTTGACGAAAGACTTCCCATATGCAAAGACTAGTGGGTAAACCACGCGGAACCGCTAGGATGCTATTGACGCAGGCAGCAAATCGCGGTTACCGAATCGAGGAGGTTGATGCCATCGTAAATAAACAATACTCGTGCAATCAACTAATTATGACGCATCTAAATACAGCAGGCGTCCAGTTAAACGAATTTCGAATGTAACGAACGAGTCTTTTAGTCTCTTTATGTTTCCATATGGATTCAGCGTAGAAAAAACTGCTCGTTTTTTGAGTCGATCTACGAATCGACTCAATTTTTGGCCTTTTCGTAAGAACAGAATTGCTGTTCATGCAGGCCATACGTCATCGATCGGAATTGGTGGTAGTCGCAAGGGACGATATCTGAAGAATACGGCGACGGCTTATGGTTGCTACGGAATGACAGAAGATCTTCAATTTACAATGGTAAATCATAATTCGATCAAAACATATGAACTAGAAAGTTGCAAGGGTCGAAGAATTACCTGGAAAATTTTCCAACATTTCATAGTGCAGCTCCTCCTAACAAATGTTTAATATTGAAGTGCGCAAGGGGTCGCTGGATTTCAAGTTAAAACAGAAACTGCTTTAATTTAAAACAAAACTTTATTTAATAATCGCTTCTTAGACATCGACTCTCATCCGCGGCTCCAAAAAAACAGAATGACGTTCACCAAAAACGCTCGCCTATTTAAATTGCTTTCTATTCGTATCTCGTTCGCTATTTCGTTCGCTTTTGATCTTCTCTGCTGTTTCAACATCCGTCAGCCATAGTCGGCCTTCTCCGTTATTACGTCCACTCCAGGCACCACCCGTTGGCCATTTCCGTTCTACTAAATCAGTCCCCGTCTCGTGTGATTTTTTTGTCCTCGATCGAGCGATGTTCATTGCTGAAGCATTTCATCGTTACCCGAATCTTTTCTCGCTCCCTTACGACCCCATATGTGTGGTTGTTGTTGCTTTCTATCAAGTATTTCGCCGTTACCCGAATCTTTCCGTGTCGCTCGATCGCAATTGGACGCTTCTCTACATTAGAGATACTCGATACACACTAACACTTCTGTCCTAATAGAGTTTGGACAATGCTATACTATTAACAGTTAAGAGTGCGATTAGAAGCACAAGAAGGCAACATAAGAAATGCGAAAATCAGCCAAACTTGAGTTTGAACGATTTCAAATGTACGGACACGAGCACAAACTTGCGTTAAACTACAAGTTTTTGAATAGATTACTCATTAGAATCGAAAATAAATATGACTTTCATAAGTAACAATTCAATTTGATTGTGTTTACTTCATAAAAGAAAAAGAATTGAGAAAATTCAAATTTCGGACGAAATTTCCCGCGCAATCGCTGTACATGCATTGTTCAAACTCTATTAGGACAGAAGTGTTAAGGTGTATCAAGTATCTCTACTCTGCATTGCCCGTGTTGTTTTGGATAGTTCCATGATTGCGCGCATTACTGTTTGTCGGGATCTATAAAGCATTTTATCGTTACCCGAATAATTCTTCTGTCATCCGATCGCAACCGTTCGTCTCCAATACCATCGCCGTTCATAGCGACATAGTGTGGAAACGTTCATGACTGCGAATTCGAGCCTGCATGTAGTTGTTGTTGATTCTCTACATTGCTCGTATTCGGAATTATTTCATTCGCTCGTTTATTTGTTTTTGTTTGAAGACCTTGACATTGCGATTAAGTCGCATAGCGTCCGAACGCGCGCATTAGTTTGATAATAAGCAAGTAGAGCTGACATTTCGCATTACTTTCGAGTACAGTGGAACACCACGGATATTTGATGAACGACAGGGGCTAATATGCAGCAATATTTTCAATTTTAAAGTTTATTTCGATACGCATTTTTAGAATTCAGTTACCTCTTTGTTCGATTCTACAGTGGCACAACAACCCGATTTGGGACTTGGTCTCCTGACCTTCAGATTCTTTAATATTTTATTTGTTATTGCGGAATGGTTGTTCCACCTTCAAATTTTTCATTTTCGTAGATTTAGGTAACCAAGGTATACCCAAGCAGGCAGGGTGCATGAGTTATAAGTCGATCGGGATTTGAACACACGACCTTTGCATTGTAGATCAACACGCTATCTACTCGGCTACACCCTAGCTTTGTTAGTAGTTTTTAACACCCTGTATTTCAGTCAATATTCCTTTCACAAATTTCTATGACATTCATCATGTGCGTCCGGCATGGCGAAATACAGAAATTTACCTATCATAAACTAAGAAATTTGTCTAATACCTATGATACACTGCTGGTATACAATACCTGGTATTGGCAATACCATCAGTGTATCACCCAATACCACGTATGTACGTGGTCTACAACCTGATAGAAACGTGGTATTGAGACCTTTCGTGGTATACGAAATTCGTAATTTTTTTATGGTATAGCATGAAAGGAAGGGTTTAAGTACATAATATAGCAGGTACTTAAACCTGTTTGCTCCGCTGTGCATATATTTGGTGAATATCTAAGCTAAATTTTCCTGTGCATTCGTGATAAAGGCTATCAAATGCCGAAATTTCAATTTGAAATTCATGAGAATCGTTGCCATCATCAAACATCAACAATACCATGCGTTACCATGCGAAATAGCGGTTTAATTGATGTGGCGAATATTTTAATGCAGAAATTGCGTACAATTTTGCACACTTTTTATGAAATATTGTATGACGTTTCAGTTTCATGAACAGCTGATGTCAAACCATAATACGAATGGGCGAGTGTATCAGCCTTCCTGGTATTCTATATCACGTTTGCAATACTAGGTAATGTATGCCAGCAGTGTATCATAGGTATAAAAGCTTGAATTCTAATGTCTATCATATTGTGTCTTGCTTCGAATCGCCATAAAAGTTAACGAACACCGATAAAACACTCAACGCATTCCAATATTTCATCGTCAAATGAACAACAAAAACAAAAAATTTAATAAAAAATAATAAATTTCATTTATAATTTCATAAAATAAAAAAAATAATAATTAAAAAAAAATTACATAAAATAATATATTTATCATTTCATTTTCGTCATTGTATCAATTAAACAAACAAAATAAAAAATTACATGAATAAAAAATAAAAATAAAATGTTTTAAAATAATAATAATAATAATTTAAGCAAATATTGCTGTATTTGACGAGATTCTCATTTCCACAAAAAAAAAACCTTAATCGTCGAGATTAAAATCAAATAACATACGTAAAACACAAACGGTTTTATACATCAAAAAAGAAGCGCGATTTTCTATCGAATTTTAAAAATTAATTTTTGTATTTTAGCACATAAAAAATATAGGAAAAAAAAATTAATTGTTTTTTATTCAATATTCAAAATTTTTTGTTTTTGTTTGCTTCTTTCATTCGCTTCATAGTTTTTAATTAAATAAAATTAATTGCATTTCGAATTATTATTTTTCGTTTTTCTTTATTCTACATTAATTTCAAAAAATGTTTTTTTCCCGAAACATTTTTTACTCGCTTAGTTATTAAATATCATTGTTTTTTTTTTAAATAGCTATTTTTTTTTTGTTTTGTATATATTTTTGTTTTTGTTTTTTAGAAAAAGCACAAAGATATGGTAAAAAAATGAAATTATTTTTTCAATATAATAATTATTCTTATGTTCTTATCGCACAACTATAGTTCTTGTTTCTCGTTATACATTATCGATTTTTTTTTTTTTTATAAAATTTTATTTTTTGTTTTATTCTTAAAAAAGAGAAAGAGAGGAAAGACTTAAATATGTAGGTGTGTTGTTGTTTTTTTTATTTTAATAATATTTAATGATCCTATGATTATATTTAGTTTAGTTTAGTCTGTTAAGGTTTGGGCAACTAGCGCTAGTTGCTCTTTCAGACTACGGAATGATGGCCGCTCTTCGGGTGTATGAGACCAGCATTTCTTCATAACCTGAAAAGCATAAAATATGTAATGATAAATGTTTTTTTTTTGTTTTTAATAAAAGCTGAATAAAGTTTGAATGAACTATAATTTAGTTTCAGCCAGTTTCAGTCACATCACACATCAACTCAGGATTTTAGGGCTCTGGGAATGAGAGTCAAGCGGGCTCCTAATATTTTTCCTATCAAAAGTCGAAGATGGTGATTGTGGTTTTTGTGTGGACGGAAGCAGCAGAGACTAACTAAAGATTTCATTTGAGCCTGCAGATATAGTTTTAGCGAAACTATTTTTTTTTTAATTTCAACGTAGTTTAGTTAAAAAAATAGAGGAAGGCGTAAAATCGGCTATATGTGAAGACTTTTTGCGGTGAGAGACCATTGAAAGTTGCACTGGAAGGTGGGGAAGGTAAAGGTCTTCAATGGAGACTATTTAACATCTAAAGTCACCTTGATTATTCTAATGACGTGTTTGCTTGGACATAACCGTTCGGACTTAGAGTGAAATATTCGCTCGTTACATTCTAAATGCAAAGAGGCGCGACTGAAAATTAATGTGCGTAAATCCAAATACATGCACATGGGTTCGAACGCAAGCACACCGATTGTTCTTAACGGACAGGATGTGGAAGAGGTGCAAGATTTTTATTATCTCGGAAGCATTGTCAGCATGGACGGCGGAGCCGAAAAGAATATTGAGGATCGTATAAATAAAGCTCGTCAGGCCTTCGGTATCCATTCCCCTTTCTGAAGGTTGAGAGAGTTCTCCCTTCGCACGAAGCTGCGAGTTTTTGACACATGCATCAAATCCGTGTTGTTATATGCTTGTACTACGTAGAAAGTGACCGTTCGACTTTCGTGAACCTATACTTTGAAGTACAACTGGACTTAAATAGGCATTGAGATTCAAAGGCGGAAGTGGCAGTGGATCGGTCAAAATTTGAGGAAACCAGAGCGATTGTTCAGCCCACACAAATACTCTATGGATAATATTCAAGCAGTCTGACGAAAAGCGTTCGCCACTAGGTTTAGGTTTAGGTTGTAGGAGGGTGGTTCCACAGGAACCACAAGCACTGAGGCCATCTAGTTGGGCCCATTGTACTCCCCCCCCTTTTGTTATAAGATGGAAGTCACTCCTCTTGCTCTAACCACTTGGTTCGGTTTGCGATCTTTAGCAGGCTCGAATGTTGGACGCCTCTGAGGTCGTCTAGTTCTGAGAAGAATCTAGAGCCTAAACAAAGGAGACGACTGTTGGAGATTTGCGGCCAGTGACAAAGATAATGTTCGATAGAGTTTTCGTCTTCCTCGCTGTCGCTCGCATCCGCATCTTAAATGCGTGCAGCCTTAGCAAGCAATGGCCTGTGGTCAGGCCGATAATAGTTCGGATATTATAGCGACTAAGTTGTAACAGCTGAGCTGTACTATTTTTGTTCGGTTCTTCCCAAAAGGATTTGGCCGTTTTACAGCTTTCCAGCTGTCGCCACCCCGCCAAGAAAGAATCCGAAATAGTCTGTTTGAAGCTAGTCTTCAGCACTGTTGGTGCTATATCGACTGACTTCCTAGTGGAATTGATGTTTGCAGATCCTTGCCGTGCAAGCGTGTCTGCCGCCTCGTTACCTAGCAGGTCGCTATGACCCGGTATCCAAATTAGAAAAACTTCCGTTGTGGCCGCTAGGCGATTTAAATTGTGTCTACAAATGGACACTAGTTTGGACGTAGTCCTGTGGGATTGGAGTGCCTGAAGCGCATCCCTGCTGTCCGAGGAAATGTAACAATTTCCGAGACTGTACTGCATATCAAGAATAATTTTTGTACACTCGTTAATGGCTAATACTTCTGCTTGGAACACTGTCGCGTGTTCTGGAAGATGAAATGAAGTTTGGATGTCGAGGTCGTGGGAATAAATCCCTGCACCTGTCGCCTGGCTAGTTTTAGATCCGTCCGTATAGAGATGAGAACCTATACAGGTGCTGAGTATCGTATTTGTTGTCCATTCGTTTCGTTCAGGAAACTTAATGTGAAACTTCCGTTTCTCAACCTGCGGTTGGTTCATGCAATCATACTCGCGGTCTAAAAGGGAGTTTGCGTTTCTAATGACGTTTAGAATTTTTCCATGACCAATTTGTGGCGCTGACCACGATTTAGTGGTTTTTAATCTAATGGCTGCTAGATCCGCTGCTTGTTTTATAAAAAGATCAAGTGGAGGTACGTTCGCCACTATATCTCTTGTTTGTGGACTTTGAGAAGGCTTTAAACAGCGTTAGCCGAGATTATATACGGAATAGTTGGAGAGGTATTCCAGATAAGATCATAGCTATGATTAAAAAATCCTACGAAGATGTAAGGTATCGAGTCTTACATAGAGGAGAGCTTCGCTGTGCGAACGGGTGTTAGACAAGGCTGCATATTATCACCAGCTCTGTTTTTGAGATCTTGGAAGCTGAAGGTGGAAGAGGAAAAGGTCTTCAGCGGGGACTGTTTAACATCTTAAGTCATCTCACTGCTCTTCTGGTCGCTTCTACAGATTTAGCCAGCTTCATATGAAAGAAGCAAAGCTAGACCAGCTATAATCGCTTCATATCTATTATCACAATTCTTTCGAGGTAGTAGTCAACCGCAATACACTGTTTCCGTTCTAGTC
This sequence comes from Chorisops tibialis, assembly GCA_963669355.1. Classification (NCBI taxonomy): domain Eukaryota; kingdom Metazoa; phylum Arthropoda; class Insecta; order Diptera; family Stratiomyidae; genus Chorisops; species Chorisops tibialis. Next base: position 316,211,545 of record OY770262.1, read on the forward strand.
ATTCTATGCTGCAAATGATCTGCATTTACTACCGACGTTTCCTCTGTATATGCAGCAACAAAAAGCTGAAATTAATTTATAAATAGCTCATTTCTCTTAAATTGGCCTGCAATAATCGCACGACACGCAAGAATATACATTGTGACCATAAAATACTGGGATTATGTAAATAAAATTACTCTTCTACAATGGCGCTAAAGCCCAAATCGGACCTTGGCCTCCGGATATTCACGTTCCTTAACATTTTTCATTACTTATTGTGGAAGGGTTGTTAGCCCTTCGCACAACCCTCTTTCTACGAATTTTTCATTTTCTTAGATTGAGGTGACCAAGGTATATCCAAGCAGGCAATGTGCCGGAATTATATATTGCGCCGACCGGGATTTGAACTCACGACCTTCGCATTACAAGACCAACACACTACCTACTAGGCTATACCCTAGCTAAATAAAATTACTCTAGTGCATGATGTTTCAATTTTTTTTGGTAAGCAGGTAGGACTGTCCTTAATTCTTATCCCAAAAATTAGGGCGGTCTATTAATCAGTTTGTTTAAAGCAGCTAGTGGAATGGGTACACCTCAGTAGACCACGGCGATTTTTTAAATGGATAAATTTATTGGACAGAGAGTTTAATCTCAAATTTTGTGTTTCCAACCAAATTTTGTGTGTTGAATCGTTGCGAATGTTGGAAAACGCTTACAGTGATTCAGTAATATCAAAACCACGAGCATACGAGCCTTTAAGGACGGCCGAGAGCTCGTTGTAGACATGACTCGTTCTGGACGACCTTCGCCTTCTTCAACTGACGAAAACATTCAAAACATAAAGGAAATGGTGCTCAAAAATAGTGATGCCAGTGTTAGGGAGATAGCAGGAGAGCTCGACATCTCTCGCGAGTCTGTTCGTTCGATTTTGGTGGATACTTTGGCCATGAAACGCGTCCTTGCCCGATTTGGTCCGATAAAGCTGAATTCAAATTTCCGGGAAAAGGTATCTTTGAACATGCTTGATCGTGCGAATTCTGATCCCACATTCATGGAGCGCATCATAACTGTTGATGAGACATAGATCTATGAGTTTGATATGCAAATCAGTCAACAATCATCGGAATGGAGGAAAAAAAAGGACATAAAATAAAAATCGCCGTGAACTACTGAGGTGTACTCATTCAACCAGCTGCTGTAAACAAACTGATTAACAGACCGCCCTAATTTTTGGGATAATAATTAAGGACAGTCCTACCTGCTACCGAAAATTATATAGGAAAAAAGCTTTGAATTAACAATTTAAGAATAATATTCATCGTCATTGCTAGCTTATCGAAAAGCAAATAATTTCATTCAAATCAGGCATCCGTGTCTTTTTGCAAAATAGCGTTCTACTAGAGTTTGCTTTTAGAAAATTCACGGGAACCAATTATCAGTGGGATTGATTCCAAGTTAGATGCAGCTCTGTATAAGATTTTGAGCCATCCTAGCGGAAACTAATTAATGCCAGAATGTTGCATTTACTCATATGCAAGCAAATTTTAATTGCTCTCGTTTGGGTTACAGTCTTCCATGCAAATACGAGATGCGAAATGGTATGAATCTTGAGGAATTTAATATTTTCCCATTACGAAGATATGTAATAAGAATAAGTAATGATTTTGTTATCAACTTTTCTGCTTTATTTGACGGTCTGGCATGTAAAAGTTTAAATTTTGTCTATGTTCGACAACCGATGCAGGAACTGAAAGCTTGTGATCATATTCATCAGTCATTTCAGTTGTAATATTTTCATAAATATCTACAGCAATCATAGTTATTTTACTTGGACAAGTTGAAGTCCCTTTGTATACAATGATAACTCTTTGATACTGAATTGAACGCTATTCAATCAGACGAAAAAAAAGACATACTATATTAAAAATTTTAACAATTAAATAAAGAAGTCGGTGAATGTAACGCATGTTGCAACAGCTTCGTAACACGCAGTAAATTTCAGTTTTGAGTTAATACTCGCACATACTCGATCTGAAATAAATTTTTTTCTGAATCTAGTATACTTACATCATAAATTTCCTTGGCACATGCCTTTGGTTTTTCTAGAATATTTCCACGTTGTACGCGTTCTACAACTTCGGTGTTCTTTAGACGACCATATGGCATCTTGCCGCAAGTGAACACTTCCCACATAAGGACACCTAAAATAACAAACCAGAGTAAAGTCATCATTATTATCAAGAAAATTTCTCATTCATCTCATACCGTAAGCCCAAACATCACTTTTCGATGAAAATCTAGTATAATTCAAAACTTCTGGTGGTGCCCATTTAATTGGAAACTTAGTTCCGCCAGAACTCGTATATTGATCGTCTAGAACGTATCGTGCGAGACCGAAATCAGCAACTTTTACTACATTTTCCGAACCAACAAGACAATTTCTAGCCGCTAAATCACGATGAATATAATTGTGTCGTTCAAGGTATGCCATACCTTTGCTAACCTACAATACGAAAACGGTCAAATTTGAATAGAACTCGTATGCTTTAAGACATCGAAGCCTACCTGAATGCACATGTCAAGTAACAGTCCCATATTTCCAATTAGAGACGTTTCATGCCTTCTTAAATAGTTGAGGAGAGATCCATGTTTCATGTATTCCGTAACAATGTAAATTGGCCGGTGTTTTGAGCAAACGCCATACAATTGGACTAAATTTTGATGTTGGAGTTTTCTGCAAAAAAAAAAAAAAATGTATCGTTAAAATTTTTGAGCGCTGCTATTTTCGAGTATTAATACTTACGTCATGACTTTTGCTTCTTCGATAAAATCATCTTCAGACATAGTTCCCTCCTTCATCATTTTAACGGCCGTATCAATGCATCCACGCCATTTACCACGACGAACAACACCGAATTGACCGGAACCGAGTTCCTCTAAAAGCATTAGTTCAGACGGATGAATTTCCCATTTATCTACGGTTGGAGAAAAAAAAAAAATAACAAGACCACAAAAATTAGTTAAAATAGCGTTGAAAATTGACATAGTCCAATTCACCATGAGATAATCCAGCAGTTGGCGGAACAGGCCTATCACAGGGCGATGACTTTAAACGGCAGGCTAGACCACCAGAATTGTGTCGATGATAATTGATTAAGTCGGGAATTGTCTCACAGCAGTGCTTTTCAGATAAATAATATTCGCCGCGAGCATTTTGCTTTATATGATAATGCTTTACGTGCGATTGGGGACTGTTAAAAGGGGGCGAGAGAAAATTTAATTAAATTAAATGCGCCGCGGCAATTTTAATTTTAACGACACTTACACTTTGGTATGAAGTGAAAGGGTATACAGTCCTTTTGTTGAGGATTTCCTAACTACAAAACAGCCTTCTTTGTCACCTTGTTTTAGGAGAGATTCGGCACGTTGTCGGGACATGTCGCCAACATACCATCTAGAAAATTACCAAATTGTTTTTTTTTTTATTTATGCGACATTTTAATGTTAATGGAGGGTTCAAACTTACTCGTATCTCTCCAAACCAAGGAGTCCTTTTGCCTTGACATAGTTACTAGGTATGTAACCGATATTTCCGTGTTGATCTTTCACTTTCCACCAGTGTTCTTGTGAATCGTCAATTACTTCGTATTCGGCATTCTGGAAAAAAAAAATTTATGAATGAAAACTTGTTTTTATTTATTTAAGAAAATAAAAAAAATTATTGAAAAGGGGTCGCTGGATTTCAAGTAAAAGGGAAACAAGTTCGCTTTAATATTTAAAAAAAAGAACCACAAATTTATTTTCGCTTTAAACTTAAACCGACACTTTTTCCCTTTCGCTTCCGACTATCTACTCTTTCGTCGACTGACTCCGTCGTCGCCACTCTTTCGCTTTCTAATTCAGATACACTCCCATCACGATTTTCCACGCCATGATCTGATCTCGACTGCTAATCGCCACCGTCGTCCCACAATATTTCCGCTCATTATCATTTGCTGAACTCCGCATACTGTTCTACTCAAATATCAAATCACAACTGAACTGCTTTCACGAATGCTCGCCTCTTTTTATATCGTTTTTGCAAGATCGCTTTCTTTGCCGAATCGTTTTCCATGCCGAATCATTTTGCTTGCCAAATAGCTTTCTTTGCCGAATCGCATTTCTTGCTGAATCGCTTTCTATGCCGAATCGCTGATGAGTAATCCAATGTGTATCGGTATCGGAATTTAGGTGCGCGTGTGATTGTTGTTGGTTTTCGTTGTCGGCAAAGAACACAGAGTTATTTTTATTAGCGCAGAACTGTTGTTTATGGAGAATAACTGAAGACGCAAACATACGGCGGGCGACTAGGGCTGACAAGTAACAATATATTGAACCACTTCAGCTCTAAAAAACAGATATTACGAACCCCATTCCGAATTTCATATTTTGTCCATAAATTAAAGCTAACAAGATTTTTGCTTTCTTAAATTTTCAAAAACAATCTTCCCCATTTCTTAGATTGAAAATTAAAATCATTCATTTTCAGAAAAAAAAACGTTCCTATCCAGAAATAAAATTTATGATGCGTTCCGGTGAGTTGTTTTCACTAGGAAATGTTGACCATTTGTCGATAGGGCTACGAACAAAATAACAACACTAGTTAAATAGATTTACGGCAATCATAAATTGTAGGTATTTCTTCCAACGTTATAATTTGTTCTGTCGTCCGATGAATTGCTCCCAAAAAATAAAAATAAAATGTCCAAGTCGTATATCATTTCTAAGTATAATTTATCAGTAGCGCTATAATATCGCTGGTCATTTCTAATTACGGCCGGGGGTCAAACGTGAGAATCGGGCCCGTAAAGTTCTTTGTCGCTCCGAAATTAATCATCCTCACGATTAAAGGCCATCAAACTTGGGCCACTGAAAACAAACGAACAGGTGTGCAACGTCTCTAGGTAAGTGAGAGTTTTTATAACTATTTTTTTTTTGATGACGATGAAAATCATAACTTTGTTAGCTTCCAATTCCCATGACGCTAGAACTAAAGATGTTGCCATTGTCGCAATTACGAGCAGGTACGCAGCACTTAGAATTACATTCTATTCTTAAAACGGCTTAAAAGATAGAGACCAAAGTACTTACTACCCGTGTTTACCTGTAATTAACTGCGGCTTAAAATTTGCTACCGAGATTAAGATTAGTCGGAATGAAACCTGAAGTCGATGTCCGTAAATTGATAGCTCCATTCGGAAAGTTTGTCATAAATTTGTCATTAATGCGACATAAATCAATTGGCGGCGTTCGTTAGGCGAGGAGGAGGCAGAGCTGGAGGCCAGGGCAAATGACTCGTGGTCAATGTAATTGATGTCGTACGGTTTTAATTGATGGAATGTCGTGACGAAACCGCAATACCATATTTTGCTATTAAATAGTTGTTTGCAATTAAAAAAGGTTTGTGCAAACTATTTAAAGTTTATTGCGCTTCCCATTACTTAACAATGCGATTGGTTCAGTTTGTAATTGGAAAATTCTCAGATTGTTTCGGTTGACTTCGAGTTATGTAATTTTTTTAATAATTATTCAGATAGATATTTTAGCTCTTTAGAAATAGCCCAGATCCAGTAATGTTCAAGAAATAAGATAAGATATATCTGAGTAGGTTTGCTACCAATTCGGATTTTAGCTCCAGAATATTATGAGATAAAGGAGAACTATTGCGTATTTCGGTATCTGGTTTTGATGAATTTCCACTATTTGTGGTCCCAGGAATCCAAACAATTTCGTTATGACGTCTGTCTGTGTGTCTCTACAATAAGTCGAGTTAACTCCAACCGAAAAGAGTGGAAGTGGTCGCAAAAAGATTGGACAGATTGCGAAACGAACTGGGATTGCTTTTGAAAATAATCGCCAATCGAAAGCGAAAACTGTGAGCATTTAACAAAAAAAAACTAAATTTGTTTTTGACCTGATCGCAAAATTTTGCATGTGGAGCAGCTTATCATGTTTTTTATTTTGTTTTTGCGCATGACTGTCGAGATAAATAATTTTAATTGATTGGTTATATTTAATAAAAATTTTCAATCGAATCTAAAAATATTCGCAGTTAAATGTGCAGAGCTTACAACTTATTGGCTTTCGTCATATTTGCTTGTTTTCTTCGTAGTTCCTTAAATTTGTAATTTTTCAATTGCAAGTTAGTGGTACTTTATTTGGTAGTACTCTAGTTGGGAGTAACTTCCGCTGGCGAGGAGCTTTGATATAAATGAATCTCCATGCTGAACTGCAAACATTGCCATCGTCGGAAAAAGAAGTCGGAGAGATTTGATCACTTGTAACAGCGAGCCCAACGGATGGATGGAAACAGCAGGACCTGGAAAAAGCACAACGGAAGATCCAGATATTGCAACGCCCTATGATCTGGAGAACCATAGCGGACCGACCTCAGACATCTCAGAACGCAGCGAGGTTCTAAAAACTTACTGGGGATAATGGGATTCTCACCGCATGGAAAATGGGTTATTGTAACGCAAATGGGAATCTACAGATGTGAAATCGCACCTTATGCAAACCATCGTTCCACGCTCCAAGGTTGAGGACATTCTAAAGGAGTCCCACGAAGGAACTTCTGGAGGACATCCGGGTGTGAATAAAACACTGGCTAAGATCACAGAAGTGGTAATCGGCCAGTAGGCAAGCCACGCAAGCGATGGGAAGACTCGGTTGATGAAGATAGTAAAGCCATCTTAAAAATTAGCAGCTGGAGGACGCGGTCTTTGGATCGAGACGATTGGAGGCGACGACTTCAGAAGGCCAGGGCCCGATTTGGGCTGTCGCGCCATTGATGATGAAGATCACAGAAAAATACTACCGTATTCACCTGATGA